>CAVLGL010000082.1:19661214-21026078 GCA_963668995.1 Parnassius mnemosyne | reverse complement strand
GAGCTCATTTTCTTTAGAGATTAAAAGCAAGACTTTCCTGGGTAGCGCGTAGCTTGGGTTGGGTGGGTAATAATGAATTATATCTTCAAATGAAGCGATTCATATAACAATGATCGAACTCTTCACTTGAGAACTTCGTTTGATCATATATTATATTTCATCGCTTCATTTTTCAGATATAATATTTACCACGTAGATTTTTAGAGAAGTCCATTAGAAAGTTGGATAGAGTGGTGAGGAATGAATTGTGGTCAGCACTGTCCGTGAACGGTGTGACCTCATACGAGCATTGCAATCTCTTTATAGGGATTCTAGTGCTTGTGTAAGGATAAACGGGGCATACACTGAATGGTTTGATATCGAAAAAGGTGTTAGAAAGGGACGTCACCGTGGCCGTTTAATCTGTTCATGGACAATTGTTTGACAGATTTAAAAGAGAATGAAAGTGGGTTGAGAACGAATGAGTTACTCATCAAATATTTTCTCTATGTAACGTAACTGCTATGAGTGGAGGTTTTTTTGAAAAGGAATGAAGATTAATGTAAGGAAGACGAAAGTGATGGTGTCTGAAAAAGATGAGACAGTGACAGACTGCAATATCGTGATTGAAGATGAACAAATTGAACAGGTTAAGGAGTTTGTGTTTCTGGGTTCAAAGTTTACAAGAGATGGAAAGTGTGAGAGTGATTTTGAAAGAAGAGTGAATGCAGGAAACATGGGGAATGGAGCTTTGCACTCCTTTATGAGTAGTCGGACGGTGTCTAACAATGCTCGTTTGGCTATGCCTGAGGGGGTGTTGGTTCCAACACTCATGTACGGAAGTGAAAGTTGGGTATGCCAGAAGAAACATGAAAGCAGAATAAATGCAATTGAGATGAGAGCATTAAGAAGTATGATAGGAGTTAAACTGAGTGACGGGATAAGAAATAGTGAGATAAGAAAACGTTGTGGTCTGAGGGAGGATGTAGTGACAAAATTGAGAAAGATATGCTGAGAAGGTTTGGCCATGTCGAGAGAATGAATGAAGAACGATTGACGAAAAAAGTGTATAAGGCGAGTGTGAATGAAAGTGTTGGAAGGGGTAGACCTAGGCGGACATTTCTAGACCAAATCAGGGACGTCTTGAAAAAAGGCCAGGTCAAGAGTACCTTAAACCCTAGAGCATGTATGAAGGGAATAATGAAAGTGGACGAAGCGAAACAAATATGTAAGGATCGTAGCAGGTGGAAAGAAGTGGTCTCTGCCTACCCCTACGGGAAAGAGGCGTGATTATATTTGTGTATATATATTGTTTTAATTTAAAATAATAATTTAATTTTTAATTCATGCGACACTCATAAATTATTGTCTTGATGATAAACAGACAGACTTCGCAAAGTTCCCATCATCGATCAAAACGCGGTTATAAAAACGGGCAAAAGCTCTAGACGATGATGTCCACCCAGCAGCCTTAAGTATAGTGTCAACGCTGGCGCCTGCGCTGAAAGCGGCAGAAGTAGATGCGTGTCGTGTGTTGTGGGCACCGAACACCGACACGTCTATTCCGCTCTCAGAAAGTACTTATTTTATCCAACTTGACTCATTGTTTGGGTCGGGGCTGGTTTGTGTGGAAATTTAAAAGTTAATAAAAGATTATCATTGTTTTGAAATCTTTTATTATCTGTCACAGAAATTTAAACTTTTAATGTAGTTGCAGGGCATATATATATAAATTATGTTTAAAAAATGGTATTACTAATACAGGTTGATCACGGCCCGGCGCGGACGTCTTAATTAAATCGGAAATTACTATTTTTGCACCACTGTTTGTGAATGAAATATTTTCCAATTTTATAAGAGACAGAGTTGTGACTCTGTGACCAGTACAGATAGCCAACAATGTCACTAGCTTATTTGTAATTTTTTCCAGGTTTAAATTTATGTTAGGAAACCATTCTTTTAGGTAATTTAAAACAATTGGGGGGGGGGGGGGGGCGGCGGCAATTTGTTTTAAATTACCTAAAAGTATGTTTGGATATATTTGGAAACACTTGGTTTCAATTTATATGCCCCTTTAAGCAATCGTTTTACGCTATCATCGGCAGTAAGATTGCTATGATAAAGATGGTAAGAAAACGTTTATAATGTGTTGGATACAAAACTGCCACCAAAGTTTGTAAGACACATTGTATTGTTTTACCGTACTTTCGGAGAGCGAAGCCAGCATTATAACTAAAGCCTCTGGAGGGCATTCTCGTTAAGCAAAGCTTGTTGGAGAGCCTCGCGACACCCAGGGTAAGGTGTGCATGAAATTAGATTGCAAGAGAAATTTGTGAGGATTGGGGTACATAATATCAGATACAATTAATCTCTGTAACAACGAGAACCAGGGCTGTGAAGGCCAAAATGGAAAAACAAAAATACCGTCTGCCTTGTCATCTATCATTTTTCTCAAGCACTTTAAAATAATTGAAAAAGGCGGAAAAGCATAAAAGTAGCAATTCTTCCAATTAATAGTAAACGCGTCTACAGCCATTGCTTCTGAATCCGGTTTACAGGACACAAAACTTGGACATTTGGCGTTGGTACGAGAGGCAAATAAATCAACTTCCGGTTGGCTAAAATGCGTCATGATGGTGTGAAAGGCGCAGTCGGACAACTCCCATTCGGTATCTGGGTTTACAATCCTTGATTCAGCGTCAGCGCGGTTATCTTTTGTATTGACGTATGATGCATAAATAACTATGTTGCACTCTTCACACCATCGCCAAATTCGACGTGTAATATCATTTAAATGAGGGAACTGAATCCCTCCCATTCGGTTCACATAGCTTAAAGCTGTGGTATTATCGACACGTAATAGAATTGAACAGTTGGACTCATTGCGTGATAAGCTCTTTAGACCTAGAAAAATTGCTAACAATTCTAAACAATTAATGTGGAATTCACGTTCACTCACTAACCACCACCCATGTGCGCTGCGCATTTTCGCTGCAAACTGCGCCCCAGCCTGTTTAGGATGCGTCAGTGTAAATCTCCATATTAAAACCCGCATTTCGCATATGGTTTGATGTAGTAAGTGTACTTGAACTCCACCAGTTTAAATCTGGAGAAATAGTTTTTGGAATTTCCATTTCTTTTTCATAATCGTTATTTTTGAATAATGCAAGATACTTTTGTCTTTCTAACATCTTAGTGTACTCAACTGCTGGACAAGCAGCAATAAGTATTCCAATCAATTGTGCGAATTCACGGATAGTGCAATGAGATATTCGCAAAAAACTTTTGAACCAATTAAATAATACTAGTACGTTTCTCTTCCGGAAGAGATTTTGTCAAATTTGTGGTGTTAAAGATAAAACCTAGAAATTTACACGTTTGATTAGGTTGTAAATAACTTTTGTCGACATTTATAACAAATCCTTAACACTTCATTAACTTTAATGTGTCATCTACATTGGAAAAACACATGTGGTAATTACTACCTATACAAAAAGTGTCATCTAAATAGAATTGAACTGAATTATGACCACGACTTCTCAAACAGGAAATTACTTCTCTCATAATTTTTGTGAAAACCCTATGTGCCACAGAAAGTCCATAGGGCATAGCTGTAAATTCATAAGTGACCAACTTATTTTCAAGAGTTTCGAATTGAAATCGTAAATACTTCCTATGCCGGGGATGGATTTGCACAAGTAGGTATGCTTCTTTTAAGTCGATCGTAGCTAAATATCCATCTTTTGGTATTAATTTAGAAGCTGTTCGGTAGTCTTCCATTTTAAAATGGGGCTTTGAAATAAATTTATTTAATGATTTTAAATTTAATATAAAGCGTTTACCTCCGTTTGGTTTCGGTGCAAGAAATATCTTTGATATAAATTGACCCTTGCTCGGAGAACATTCAATAATAGCTCCCCCCTAGCTTTAACAATTAATAGCTATCATACAAATTATTACAGCACTGATCTAAAATCATTCAAATTATATACCCAGATATTTACATGGTCCTATATGCGCATATATACATGCTAAATCCCAAAACAAGAATTTAATCTTAAAACCTTTAAAAAAGATATTTCTTAGTAACCAATTATAGCGCGAGGAGCTTAGGCCCCCATCCAATGTCTGCATGGTTCGATAAGCTATCTTTCTCGCACTTATGTATACGCATAAGAATTTTTTGTCGTATTCATTTGTAAACTTTATTCACGTCTGGGAATTGTTTAAAACCGCTAAATTCGTCTGGCAATTCGCAAGTACTATTAAAAACTACTCAATAAATACTTGATTAAAATTTGAGATTGCCAAAAGTATATTTTTTGGGAACTTAAAAAAATATTTTTGGAGAGGTCTGGTAATACTTTATAACTGACAAAAACAACTGGCATTATTTTTTTTTGGAATTATATAAAAATTAAATTGAAAGATAAAAAAGAAATCAAGTTGCCAACAAAACATTTTTTTGGAATTTTTTTTTTGCAAATGTTATATGCTGCGCAGTAACGAAATAACCGTAAACACTCTGCCAGACTCGCAAGACTGGATTCGCCAATAGACGAAATTATATTTTTTCACAATTTCAACTTGCCCAAAGGACATTTCTAAAATTTGTCGCCACCTCTCAGACTTTTTGCAAGCAACAAGCAAGAAGTTGAAATTGATTAAGACATTGACAATTATGATTTTTGAATGATTTTTCCATTAACTTCATAGTATTGCAAGGAGACAAACTTTTATGTCCTTTGATATTTAACAAGTAAATTCAATTCATAGAAACATCTGCTTGTAAGTTACTATGTAAAATATTTTTATAAGATGAAATTTCTACTGTTTCTGTACAATTTTCAAAGAAAAGCAATTATTTTTATAAAATAATGTCTGTCAATTTTCCCTGTGATTCAAGGAGAATTTTTAACAGCCTATATTTTTTTTAAGAAAACACCGCACTATGAATACGTTATTTGTTAGCGTAAAGACATCATAAAATAAAAATATACGAGTATGTAACAATTTTGTTCGATATCTCGGCTGTATAGACATGCATTTATCGTAAGCATCGTTACGGTAAACAATTTTTTCTGTTATTATTTAGCGATCGGTAGTTAGCGATGGCGTCGCTATCTATGTCGAGACTGCGGGCCCAGCATCAGTTGTCGAGCGACCTCTTGTGAAACCGAATTTATTTTTATGAAGTAAACTATTTACATTAAAAAAGCTTAAATTTTGCTCAAGAATAACTTTTCAAAAATCTTATTAAGTGTTGGCAGTACTGATAACGCTCTAAAATTGGCGGGATCTAATGTACTGCCAGATTTGAGTAAAGGTATTACTTTACGAGTACTATGCTTCATTAAATCAGGAAACATACCATATTCGATACTAGCATAAAAAATCATAGCTAGATGAAGCGCGATTATATCTATTATAGACACAATAACTTTACGGAAATCCCCCACATATCTGCAGTTTTCTTAACATCAATAGTTTTAAAATATATTTTGATGATATTTTATGAAATGTAAAATTCTTTGTACATGCATTTACATTTTGTTTAAGTAATGATTCGGCGACGGTGGGAGTATAATTCAGTGACTTGGTGGTAAAGATCGGAATATCAGTAAAATATTTCTCAAAAATCATTGCAACATCCTAATATGGTTCAGTTAACTTGTTGTGAAAACTTAACCGGTAGTTTGAATTGCGAGAGTTGAACTTACCCGTTTCACTATTAATTATACTCCATGACATTTTAATTTTATTAGAAGCAGTCTTAATTTTGTTGCTCAGATGCAAAGACTTGGCTGTGGAGCACACTCTTTTAAATATTTTTGCATATTTTTTATTCCCTAAATTCAACGCTTGGGTTATATGATCTTTCATGGTAAAGTTCATATAACCTTTGTCTGCTCATATAGACTCCTACTGTCGCCCATTCATTGAATGCCTTCCGAATATTCAAGGAGAACATTTTAGAAGTAAAAATATTATCAAATTCATTGCAAAAAAAGTTTAAACAATGTTCCATACAAAAAAGTTTGGATCATTTTGGTATGAAAGTGATGGAAGTTTCCTCACTATGTTACTTCTAAACTTCTCCAATCGAGGTGCATTTACTGGAGCAAACACAATTTTCTCATTTACTGGCTTTTTGTGAACATAAGGTAACAAAACTTACTGTCCAGAGTGATCAGAATTCAATTTTAGAATCATAAATTTTTGCAATGGCTTAACATTTGTAAAAATGTTATATGTACATGTTGCATGCAATACATTCAGTATTTCGCTACTCATAGTTCATCAATACTTCATAGTAGCAGGAATACAAGAATACATAACATTAATAACAGAAGAGGGTGGAGAAGTAATGTTTTACTGGATTAAGGCACATGAGGGTATAGCAGGAAATAAGAGAGCCGATGAACTGGCAAAGTCAGTAGCAGAAACGTTTAAATAAAGCCTTAGTTATGAATGTTTTCCTCTGTCATTCACGAAGCGCGTCATCAGGGACAAAATCGTAACAATTCGGCAGGAACGACACAACGCATTGGAAACTCGAGCTGTCACAAGAAAATTCTTGCCTAGAGTAGAAGAAGCATACAGAACCATGGGGAAAATGAAAATAAAGAATTTAAGGGCGCAAATATTGACAGGCCACGGGCGTTTCATGGCTTATTTAAATAAATTTAAGTTGGCACAAAACCCATACCGCAATTATGACGATGAAACTCCACAAACTGTAGAAAATTTGCCGAGTTTAGCCTCTTTTTGTTACTTCCTTTTATGGGGCTTGGTTAAAAATTAAGTGTACTCAAAGATCTCCGAAACCAAAGATGAACTGCGCAATCTTATTGTTGCCGCCTGTGACAAATTAAAAGCCCTGGCTCTGGATCCTGAACGAAATTCGTTGAGCAGTTCCATTACAACATTATGCGGCGAGGTAAATTGTGCATTCAAGAACGTGGCGAATATTTTGAAAATTTTAAAATTTAGGGTTCCATTAAATTTTGCAACTAACAGGTATGCAATAATATTTATCTTGTTCAGTTCCATTTTTGTTAAATAAAAAAGAGCGGTAAAAATACCTAAACAGTTTAGTAAGTAAGTTTTTATTTCGTCGCAAATTGTCAAACGAATCAAAGGCCCTGTCCACAATAACGCTGCCTGCCTCCAACCGCCATGCCACCCGCGTGCAACAATGCCGCTCTTCCAAGGTGTCAAGGTGCGTAGTCTAAACAGAGTGTTTACTTTTACTGAATTTATTTTAATATTTATTTTGTTTGAAAATTTCATTTAGTTATTTTACGGGTTATTTTTTATATAGGTGAGGGGGCAAACGAGCATGCAGCCTACTTGATGGTAACTGACTACCGCCGCCCATGAACAACTGCAACACCAGGTGAACCAGGGGAATTATTGATGCGTTTCCAGCCTTTTAAAAAGGAGTAGGCTCTTTTCTTGAAGGTCCCTAAGTCGTACCGGTCCGGAAAAATCGCTGATGGTAATCGATTCCACAAGGAAGTTGTGCGAGGAAGAAAACATCTTCTAAATCGCACAGTGGTGGACCGCCAATCATCTAGATGGTGTGGATGGTATCGGGAGTTCTGCCGCAATGTGCTTTTGTAAAATTTGACGGCTGGCATTAATCTAAACAATTCCTCGGAGCACTCCCAGTGGTAAATGCAAAAGATAACGCAAAAGATGCAACACGTATTCGCAGCGCCAATGAATCGAGCCGATCGGAAAGGACTCGGTTGTCGACGATTCGAGCCGCTCTGCACTGGATGCGGTCGAGTGAAAGGAGTTCGCACTTCGCACAAAGGGGGCTCCATCCCAGAGATGGGAACAGTATTCCATGTGAGACCGAACCTTTACCTTGCAAAGTTGCAGGCGTTGTGCCGGCATGAAATACTGTCCCGCTCGCACGCCAAGCTTTTTAGAGGCCAATTTGGCCTTCTCTTCCAAGTGATCACGAAACTGCACGTCACTTAATATGTCGACGCCGAGGATTCCGATACTGGCTGAGGCAACAAGGGGAGTGCCTTGAAACTGAGGAGATACGAGAAAGGGGTTATTTTTAACGGTAAACGCGCAAACTTATGTCTTATAAAGATTAAACTGGACTAGATTTAGTCGCCCCCCATCCGAGACTTTGTTCAAATAATTTAATATTTAATTTTTCTACACTTCTATGGACTAGTATTACTTGTGGTTTCTTTTATTGCAGATATGTGGATTGGTTACTGTATATAAAAAATAAGATTTGCTATCTGTCTTAAATTATACTCGTATTTGGATAGGTAATACATATCTCTATTTCTTTATTAAATTATTTCCGTCTATTAAATTAATTCTATTATTATAATTATAACAAATAAATGTCAAATTTAAATTGTTATTACATGAAAAGTTATTCATTAATAAATTTAAATTGTATCTTATTTTATTTTTCTGTGGCCAACCCTGTATGTAAGGCAATATAAACAAGATAATTTTATGTACATTTAAATTATTTATATAATCAATATATTTTAATAATTGTGTTTTGTTTACATTGCCTCTTCTCCCAACGAGAATTATTAATGTGCTATTTGGGCAAACTTGCAAGTTAAAACTTTATTCATTATATGACTAAAGGATGCTCCAGGCATACAATAATTGTTAACCAGATGTCCTTTTAAACAGTTATTTAACATCATGCCTCAATTTTTGCATATGTCATCTCAGTACATAATATCTATTTTGTTTAATATTTAAATTACTTTTTTTAAGTTAATATTCTTTGTTATGGTACTGGCATAGAGTATAGGTGAAAATAATTAGTCCTTGCTGTTCTGTGTCATTATTATTTACACATATTGTCCCCGATGAACCTGTTATGGGGCTCTGATACTTACTCTGATGTTTTATTAAGGAGTCAAAGCGCTCCTCATTATACTTACATGACTTTAACAGATCACTCATGGCCAATTTGTGTGTTCTATCTCATCCTTAGCCGATGCATATTTATTTGATATGATTTCTCGTCAGTTTTTAAATGATAAAATTGTTGAATTTAGACACTCTATATCAGTTATTCATATTTTACACCTCAATTGAATATACATAGTTTAAGTTTATGATTTACTTATTTCTTTTCTTAACAAACATTTATATAAATTTTGACATTATTCCATGCCCCAAGCGCGAAGCGCGCTCTTACTATTTTAAAATATTGTCTTCTTGTACTTAGATTTACATACTTATTCCGCTCGAGTCCAGTCTGGAAATGTTCGGTTATTTTAAAAGATATTGATAATAATCTTAAAATAGTTATAGAAAAAATTCTAAATTTAACTTTAAATACAGCAGCCTGGACTCAAGCTACTTTACCTGTAAAATTTGGTGGCATTGGTGTAAGAAATCTTTCTAGCGTTGCATTGCCTGCTTTCCTTGCTTCCGTGCATAGTGTCAGTGACTTATGTAACATAATTTTAAATAATAAAGTAGACCTATGCTTTATTACGGAGGCAAGGTAGACATGGCAAACAGTCTGTCCTGGTGAAAATGTTCCACTGGAAGTTAACCAACAAAAACAGTGGGAAATTCCATTGGTACAGGGCGTGCAGAAAGATTTGTTTCATAATTTCTATAGTGACCAAGATAAGGCACGCCTTCTAGCTGTTTCGACTAAGGAATCTAGTCGCTGGTTACACGCTTCACCATTATGTAATCTCGGCACGTTACTTGATGGGGAAAGCTTGCGCATTGCCGTAGGAATCCGACTAGGAACGTCGATTTGTCAACCCCATCTGTGGTAGCAGTTTGGGCTACACGGACTTTCGTGTAAGAAAAGCGTTGGTAGGTTTTTACGACACAGTTCTTTGAACGATGTTATCCGAAGGACTCTTTTATTTTATTATATTTTGTAATTTTTAGAGTGTAATAGTGGTAATTTTTAGTAAGTAACTTTCTTTCAAAATGGTTACTTGTTCTTTGAGTGAATGTGGTGTTAATAATAGAAATAATCACGTCATCAATTTTATGATGCGTTTATTTTTGGTTAAAATGTATGTTATATAACTGTTTAAAATATAGAAAGATTTCAATTATTTTGTTAGTATTGACATTTTGCAAATAAAATTGTCACGTTGAAGAATTTGCATGAATTTAGAAAATACATTTTGAAGCAAAATATATTACATATACGCTAGAGATTATATCAAAATTAATGTCGATATTTAACTTGAATGTTTATATTGAATCGATAGACTTGTCCACACAACAAGAAAATAGATCCTCGGTTTGCGTTTTATAAATGTAATTTTATTTTGCCGTTATTCAAACAGATTCCCTTCGGAATCTATAATTAAAATAAATGGTTAAGGTAAATTGGACAAGTTGGTTGGAATCCAAAAAAAAAATACTGAACAATTTGCAGCAAACATTTACTTGTTTGCAGCAAACAGTCGCAAGGCATTTAATGAGTGGGCGCAGTAGGAATTCATAAAAGCAGACGAAGGTTATATGACTTTTACCATAAAAGATCATATAATCTTTCCGAAGCCTTTAAAGAATATGTAAAAAATTACTCTAAAATGTTTAAAAGAGTTTGTTCCACAGCCAAATCGTTACACATTAGTAAGAAAATTAAGACGGCTAAGAATAAAATTAAAATGACGTGGAGTATTATTAACAGGGAAACCGGTAAAGAGAAACTTCGTAACTCAAACTATCAACTAAAAATTAATAATGAATTGACTAAATCAAATCAAGAAGTTGCAGTGGTGTTTGAGAAATATTTCACTGATGTTCCTATCTTGACAACAGAGTCATTGAATACTTCTCCAACTGTTGCCGAGTCATTACTTAAACAGAATATTAATACCTGTTTAAAATAATTTAGATTTGAAAAAGTATTACCGCATAATATTGTAAAATACTTCAAAACCATTGATGTAAAGAAAACCGCAGATTTGTGGGGGATTTCAGTAACAGTGATTGCGTCCATAATAGATTTAATTGCACTTCATCTTGCTATTATTATTAATACGTGTATCGATTCTGGTGTGTTTCCTTATTTAATGAAGTATATTTAAGTAATACCTTCATTTAAATCTGGTAGTACATTGGACCCCGCTAATTATAGACCTATTTCTGCACTGCCAACTTTCAGTAAAGTTATTGGAAAAATAATTTTGGATCTATTGTTAATTTTTTTTAATACAAATAAATTACTACAATCTAGCGACTCCTTTTAAAACCAATCTGGTTTTAAAAGGGGTCGCTAGACGTCTGACGCCGGTGTTGAACTTATGAAATATATTTTAGTGCCTGGGAGAATTCACAAGATGTGTTAATTATTTTCTGTGACCTTTCCAAAGCTTTCGACTGTATTCATCATGAGACATTAATCAGGAAACTACAACATAACGGTGTAAAAAATTTGGCGCTTAGACTTATTACTTCATATTTAAGTGACAGAACTCCAAAAGTCGTGATAAATGGTAAAGGTTCCTCCGGATCGGTAGAATCAATGGGCGTTCCTCAGGGCTCGATTCTTGGCTCATTCCTGTTCTTAATCGATATTAATGACTTACCTTATCTTGTAGGGGACAATCACGATATAGTATTGTTTGCTGACGATACCTCTTTAATTTTCAAACTCAAACGGCAGTCAATTAATTATGACGATGTAAATAATGCTCTATCGAAATTAGTACATTGGTTTAACACCAACAATTTGCTTTTAAACAGCAAAAAGACAAAATGTATTAAATTTAAAATACCTAATGTAAAATCTTGGAAAGTGTGAGAGTGATATCGAAAGAAGAGTGAATGCAGGAAACATGGTGAATGGAGCTTTGCACTCCTTTATGAGCAGTCGGAAGTTGTCTAACAAGGCTTGTTTGGCTGTGCATGAGGGGGTGTTGGTTTCGACACTCATGTACGGAAGTGAAACTTGGGTATGTCAGAAAAAACATGAAAGCAGAATAAATGCAGTTGAGATGAGAGCATTAAGAAGTATGATAGGAGTTAAACTGAGTGACAGGATAAGAAATAGTGAGATAAGGAAACGTTGTGGTCTGAAAGAAGATGTAGTGACAAAAATTGAGAAAGGTATGCTGAGATGGTTTGGCCATGTCGAGAGAATGAATGAAGAACGATTGACGAAAAGAGTGTATAAGGCGAGTGGGAATGAAAGTGTCTAGACCAAATCAGAGACGTCTTGAAAAAAGGCCAGGTCCAGAGTGCCCTTAACCGTAGAGCATGTATGAAGGGAATAATGAAAGTGGACGAAGCAAAACAAGTATATAAGGATCGTAGCAAGTGGAAAGAACTGGTCTCTGCCTACCCCTACGGAAAAGAGGCGTGATTATATGTATGTATGTATGTAATGTAAAACATTCAAAAAGCAATGTGCTCTTAAATGGGGAGGAGTTGAGTCTTGTGGATACCACTGTTTTTCTTGGTATAACTATTGACGCAAAACTTCATGGGGCCCCAATATATCTAAATTCGCAAGCAGACTTAGTTCTGCAGCATATGCTGTAAGAAAGATTAAAAGTCTCACATATGTTGAGACAGCTCTATTGGTGTATTTTAGTTACTTTCATAGCGTAATGTCTTATGAAATTTTACTATGAGGTAATGCGACTGATATTGAAGCTATATTTGTTTTGCAAAAGAGAGCCGTATGGGCGATTTATAACCAAAATTGTAAAGAGTCCCTGAGAGAAAAATTTAAAGTAATAAACATATTTGGCATCGCAATATATTTATGAAAATGTAATGTATGTACATAAAAACATAAATAGCTTTAATAAGAATAAGGATGTTAATACCTTAAACACTAGGAACAAACATAAGCTTGTAATGCCAGTTACTAGACTCCACAGAATTAGTAATTTATTTATGGGGCAATGTATACGCTTTTACAATAAAATCCCAGAACATCTTTAAAGTTTGTCAGTAAACAAGTTTAAAAGTTTTATTAAAGAAAAACTGTACAAAAAGGGTTATTATAATATCAAGGAATACATGAATTAAAATAAACCCTGGGAATAAGGTGATTGCCACCATGCTGGTTCTATGGAAATGCATTTAAAATTGTATAAACAAAATTATTGTTAAGTGAAATTATGTTTAAAATTGTCCCGCTGTGTTTCTTGCTGGTTCTTCCAAGGACAGAGGTATTTTCCGAACCAGTGGTAAATAAAAAATGTCTTTCATTAAGTATTATGTAATAATCAATATTGAATAAAAATAATTCTATTTTGTTCTATTCTATTCTATTCTATTCTTGAAAAGAATAAAAGAAGAATCAAAGAAAAAGTAAAATAAAACAATTTAATTAAAAGGAGCCATTTCTATTAAGGCTTCAAAAATTTTACTTTCAAAACTTTAGTTAAAAATAGAAACAGATTTTTATGCATTATAAAACAGGAGTGCATTAAAGATAAAAAATCTTGAGATTATCCTATTTAAGCCACCATGAACCCAACTAAGTATCTATTTATCAACAAAAAAATGTATAACCTTACTTCACCACCCCCACCTCACGGTCACACTAGTACAGTTTTCATAGCATCACGCTATTTTCCCAGCTTCGGATTATATTCAAAAATCACAATGATAAAACTTTTAGCGTAGTTAAATATAATATATTTAGTAATGCTCTTGAAGCGTCACTTGAGACGCGCGGTTCAATGTGCCAGGATACTACAAATTCCATAGTATTTGATACTCATAACGCTCGATGCCCGATTCATTCTTGATGGCCGACGACATTGTGCCGTGGAGTTAAATAGCGTAGTTCATAGCCTACGGAGTTAGTTACAGAGAGGAGAACTCGTGGTTCAATAATAGCTGCGCGGATGAATAGGTCTGCGAGATAAAGTTGCACTTGCCGCGGTCAGTCCATGAATGAGTGACCATTTTCTTAACATACCGATATAGAGAGAATAGAGAGTGCATCTGTATTTTCAGACACTTGGTGCACTTTACTCTGTTAAGATAATTATGTTTTAAAAACGCATGCAGCTAAAATGATAAAAGTTTATTACTGCTTTATACTTTTCAGGGACAGATGACAGAATATAAACATGAATTATAAACATATTGGCCTTTAAACAGGGTAATCTTTAAATAAAACTTATTCCTACAATTTTCCTTACTTAAATTATTAAACGTACATTCATATTTAAGTCGAATATTAAAATAAATAAATTATAATATTCTATAATGTTTATAATTATCAAAATTAATACTTATAAAAAATAAAGCAGCCACTATGTACACCGTGTCCCCGTTTTTTTTTTGTTTCCCCATCTCTATTTTATAAAATATATATATATATGTTAAGAAAGAAATTCAGGAGAAACTGTCCACGGCAGTAAATATTTTACTCCAAATATCATAACTCGAAAATACAACTTTCCGATCTGATTCTTGGGGAGTTTTTTAATAATTTTATCGGTAGTCACCTGGGATTATTTACATTTGAATTAAAATCCAACAAAAGGTAACTAACTGCCTTGACATGATATATGAATATTTTTTTAATTATTTTGGAACTATCAAGGTAAGAACTCAGTTAATTTTTGAAGTTATTTAATTTTGTTTATAATTATTTTTAACTTTTTTACCGCTTCTTTAACAATCATTATTCGATAGCCCGTGTAAGTAAAATGTACATCACTAGCTAACGCACACAATGAAAAATCGAAATTAGTCACGCGTTTTCGGGCTGTCAGGGGGTCTATACGCCAGTGTATTCAAAGTATGGGTAAATGCACCTTAAAAAATTTAATTAAGGGCTCGTTTAAAGTTGTATTATTAAGAATTGTAGTGGCAAAAATATGTACAAAAATCAGCTACTAAACCAATGATAAATTTCGTTTCTTACATTATTTGCTTTTCAAATGTAATTTTATACATGGTAGAGCCATGCTGCAGCTATATTAGTAGTGTGGTTAAACTATTAAGTAATCTGTGGTATAGTTGTAGCACAAATGGGTCGACTCGACCGGGGAAGGACCACGCTCTCACAGAATACCAGCGTAAAATAGGAGCTTAGCACTGCTTTGTTTGAGCCGTGGTAGCTCAGATGGTTAGTACTCGCTGTAAGCTTCCCAGTACGCTACCAACCCGGGTTCGATACCCGCCGGCACCAATGAAATTGTTAATTGCAATTATAAGTGCATTAAGCCGCGTATCGATTATGCGCTCCAAGAGATCGAACATTAGCGCGCGCTTCAGCCGCGCGGAATTAGCTGGGTACCCACCTAGCACACAGGCTCGCAAGCCAATGTCTCGGCTGATGTGGACGTGCCTCGGGCTACCTCGGGTGCACTTTGTCGGTAAACTTGACGCACTCAAAGATGCCTCAATGTTCGCTGTTCTTTTGGTGTGTACGGTGGTATTTTGGGTCGCGAGACTATAGTGTTTGTTTTAGTTTTACTGAAGACTTTTTAATTATATAATGCCATGAGCAATCAGGATGAGTCGATTCGTTTATTTCAACGGTACGGTACGTACAAGATGCAGTGGGATCCAAAATACTGTTTTCGTTTTTTTTAAACAATAAGCAACTAGAAAAGTAACTGCTGCGGCAATCACACAACTGTTCATTTCGGATGCTCGAGGAACTATGATGGCTTAGCCTGCCTCGCGAGGCATGCCTCTCGGTTCCGGACAATACTATTGAGGCTGCTTCGCGAGCCTTCGCTCGCGAGCCGCTAAACAAGGCTACCTCGCGAGCCTGTGCGCTAGCTGGGTACCCGGCTATTGATTCCGCCTTGGAACGCGCGCCAAATTGCTCGTTGAAACGCACAAACGTGGAGCAGGCCGTTTCATCTGGTGTTGGTTTTTGCCGCGTATCAAAGTATTTAAGATTTGGCGCGCGCACCAGTTGGAGCGGTTGTTTTCATTATTCATTTGTTGACAACTAAAGTTGCCGTAAATTGATAAAACTATATGGTTCAAAACATCTGCTGTGGAATATCAAAAGCTGTTTTCCAACAGACTTCAAAAAAGGATGAGGTTCTTCATTCGTCGGAATCAATTTTTTATGTACATTCACCGATTACTCAAATACGCCTGAACTGATTTCAAAAATTTCTAGTAAAACGTACAGTCATGGACCGCCAATCATCCAGATGGTGAGGATAGTATCGTGAATTATGATGCGATGTGCGTTCACAGAGCACTTCCCGTGGTAAATTCGATATAAAATGCAAAGGAATGCAACATCCCTACGCAGTGCCAGCGTATCGAGCCGATCAGTAAGAACTCGGTCGTCGACAATTCAAACCACTCTGCGCTGAATGCGGTCAAGTAGAAGAAGCTTTCCCTTCTCTTATCAAAGCTTCATTACTATGGATTCAGTAGCAGCGCAGTACAATGGTTCGATAGTTATTTTAAAAACCGACTACAAACTGTAGAACTGAGCGATGACCGAGGAACATTAATACGTTCGCAATCAAAAAAAATCAAAGCCGGTGCGCCCCAGGGATCGAACCTGGCTCCAATATTGTTTTCAGTTTACAGTGCCGACTTAGTAAAAAACATTAAGCACTGTAAATATCATTTATACGCAGATGATCTGCAAGTCTACATGTCATGTAATCCGCGTGATACTCAAGAAGTCGTTAATAAAATCAACGAAGACCTCGAAAGTATAGCCGCGTGGTGCGACTCAAACTGCCTTGTACTAAACGGAACTAAATCTAAACTACTAATTATGGGTTCTAAAAATCAAATAAAAAATATATCAGAAAGAGCAAATCGTAGAACGTGTAAATGAGATTCGCAATCTGGGCTTACTAATGGATGACAAACTACAGTTTGAGAACCACATACTAAGTACTAGCAGAAACTGCTTTTATAGACTTAAGGTTCTTTATCAAATAAGGGAGTTTTTAAATTCGGATATTCGGGTAAAATTGTGTGACACTCTTGTCCTTTCGAAATTTAATTATATGGACATTGTATATGGCCCGAGACTTTTAGCGCGGTCGCGACGTCTAGTGCAACGTGTTCAAAATGCATGTGCAAGATTTAGTTTTACAATACCACCCCGCACGCACGTTACCCCTTACATTAACAATGCCAAAATGTTAAAAATGGAATATCGCAGAAAACTGCACATGGCAACTCTCCTATTCGGGGTATTAAAAAATAAAACACCTCCTTATCTTGCTGACAAACTCATATGGTCACGTGATGAAAAAACTTACAATACACGCACTAGAGGGAATACTCTCGTCGTGCCTCGTCACCGCACTCACGCTTTCCGAGGAAGTTTCAAATACGCCGCATCCAAGTGCTGGAACGATATACCGCCTCCTTTGCGAAATCTGAAAGCAGTACACACATTTAAAAATAAATATAGAACACAATTACTGCAAAGTCAGATTAACTTTGATCAAAGTTTATAACGCTTTGCACGATTACGTACCTCATCGTCATAGATTATTAACAACGGAGCATTAAAATCGTCCTTTTGAATGCGGCTTTTGTCTTCTTATATACTTTTATATTCTTCAATAATTACATTTTTTTTTACTAATTATCTGGTCATTTTATTATATAGCACTTTATAGTATTTTAATAATTTCCCTTTTGTAGTATATAGCCCATTATAGTATTTTAATAATCTCCCCTTTTGAGTGTTCGTATAGCCCTTCTAAGAGCGTCTGAAAGCAACATAAACGGGACGTGCTGTGTCGAAGTGGCATTCGACCTTGAACTCTACTCTCTCCCTCTCACTTAAGATAGTTACTGTTTCTTTCCCCCTTGTTGTGCATAATTCTGTCATGAGTATACGTATAGCACTGATTTCGGTAAGTCACTGGTTGAACACACTGAAAATCAGCGCCATGGAGAGAAAAAAAAAATTCATGGCACTATGCTGAGTGTGCTCCTGTTCCCAGATGACGCCTTGACACATATGAGTATTGGTATTGTATAGTTTGTAATATGTAGTATATTGTAATTTGTATTGTATAGCCAATATTATTTGTAAATTATGTGTTTCTATTTTATGTTATCTGTGATGGCGTCATTTTGGAGAATAAACCTTTCTTTCTTTCTTCTTCTTTCAAGCTGGCACTGGGTTGCCCCGACCCAGAATAGACGAGAACAGTATTCCATGTGAAGCCGAATTTGCACTTTGTAAAGTAGCAAGCGATGAGCCAGCATGAAAAACTGTCTCGCTCGGCTGAGCACGTCAAGTTTCTAGGAGCCAATTTGGCCTTCCTTCCAAGTGACCTCGAAACTGCACACTATTCGATAGGTCGACGCCGAGGATTCCGATGCTAGCTGAGGCAGCAAGGGGAGTGCCTTGAAACAAAGGAGATACGACAAAGGGGTTCTTTTTAGCGGTAAACGCGCAAACTTGTGTCTTCTGTTGATTGAACTGGACTAAATTTAGTAGCCCCCAATCCGAGACTTTGTTCAGCAAAGACTCGACTTCAGACACAAGTTTCTCCCGGTACTCGGCGACGTTTTCGCGAGAAATACTGTACTTCCGTTATATAAGGCATCACCAGTGCTGTCGTCTGCATAGCAATGAATGTTACCAGTTTGCGACATATCATTGATATGCAGGAGAAACAGCGTTGGTGATAGCACGCAGCCTTGTAGAACACCAGCGTTGATAGGCTTGATATCAGAGCATGCACCGTCTACTGCGACCTTGATGCTTCGATCAGCAAGGAAACTAGTGATCTATTTGCAAAATTGCTCGGGAAGCCCATAGGAAGTAAGCTTCGAAAGAAGCTTTGTGCCAGACCTTCGCTATGTCCAAACTAACGGCCAATGCCTCCCTCTTGGACTCTACTGCCTCTGGCCATCTATGAGTCAGGTAGACCAGAAGATCACAAGCTAATCGAACCCGACGAAAACCGTACTTTTGGTCACTAATCAGCTGGTGATCCTCAAAGTACCTCATGAGTTTATAATGCATTCCATTATTTTGGAGAACAAGTAGGTGATGGCGATAGGCCTGTAGTTGGACGGGTCTGAGCGATCGCCTTTTTTAAGGATCGCGTGGACCAAAACTATCTTCCATGAATTCGGGATTACGCCTTGGGAGTGGGGGTACCGGAAAAGATGCGTTAAAACCGGTGCCAACTCCGGAGCACACGTCTTCAGCACAATGGGAGGGACTCCATCGGACCCACTCGACTTGCTGACGTCCAGGGAGAAGAGTGCTTTGCGAACCGAGCGCTGTGTAAACCGCACATCCGTCATGAAGCACTCACATCGCGGGGTGGTCGGCGGTGTGTTCCCCCCGTCATCTAGAGCCGAGTTGGACGTAAAGAGAAAGCTCAATAGATTGGCTTCCTCCTTTGTGGCATCGGCCAGTGAGTCGTCCTCTCTGTGCAGAGATGTAAGAGATGGCTTACAGAAGTTCCATTAGACAGGTTTGGCGAGAGACCAGAATGCACGGGTTCTCGAAGGAAGGCGAACTAGCTTCTCACTATTTCTGCCGATGTGCTCAGACCTTGCCTTGGCAATGACGCTTTTGAAGGATCTGGAGGCGGAATTATTCTTCTTTTTAAAAGCGCTGGTGTTTATATCCCGAGACGTTGATGCGTCAGCCCAGGCCCTGTAGCACTCCTGCTTATAGCGCGATGCTTTGTTACGACCAAACCATGGCTGAGATCTACCTCCGATGGCCAGCACAAGGAAGGAATAAAAAGTTCCATACCATGAAGTACCACATCAGCAATAGAATCGGCAACAACGCTGGAATCTTCCGCCGAGAAGCAAACCCGCCCCACAACGTTGGATGCAAAAAAAGACCGCATCCCGTCCCAATCGGCCGATCTATAGTGCCAAACACGGCGGCAAGCTGCAGATCGTAACTGCGATTGGACCGTGAGTGGCACCGTACTCCGGATTACACATTGGTTCGGAGAGCCCAGACGGGCATCGACGGAGATCTGATATCCGTCCGGATAAGAGGTCACCAGAAAGTCCAACAGGGAAGGTACATGATCCTTCACATCTGGTATCCGCGTAGGTGAAGTAACCAGTTGCGTTAGACGTAGACGTAGTAGTTTGGCATATCCAAGGCAAAGTCATAGACAGATCTACCCGCATGATCGGTTAAACGAGAACCAAGCCATTCAGTGTGGTGGGCGTTAAAATCACCGAGTATCACGATCTGTGCGGATGGGACCTGTTGTAGCACGAAGTCTGCAGCCATTTAGATGTGGTCGATGAGTCGGTCTGTGTCGGCATTACCGCTACGGGACCTATGGAAGCACCCGTAGACACGGGGATGCTCGTCGCTGTCTACGCGCAGCCATAGGATGGATAGGTCCGTACCTTCAAGACTGCCGAGGTATCGAAAACAGATGTCCTCTCTGATGTATACGCAAACTCCAGCCCAAGGCACAAAAGAGTCTTCCTATTTATACCCCGGGTAGGAGGGATATGAAGTATCAGCCGGAGAGGACACCTGAGTCTCGGTTAAAAAGAGCAAGGCCAGCTTCTGCAGTCTCTAGATGGTAATGGACAGCGTTAAGGTTGGAATGAAGTCCCTTGATGTTGCAAAAGTTCACAGATAGCGTGACAGGAGTCGCCTTGGTTTTATTGCTCCGCTTTTCCCGAGCAGTATTAGTCGCGAGCGGAATTTTGCACCCCCAGAATATGCGGGGCAATCTGAGCACCCACACTCAGAAGTGGAGTAGTTTGGTCGTGGATGCTCAGCGAGGAATGCTCCAGGGTAGGTGCTCCTGATATCCTCCTGGGGTAGTCTTTTATTTCATTCCGCTACCATAGGGGGGGGGGGGGGGGATTGGGCCTCCGGACACCTTTATTCACCAAGCGCAACGTATTTTCATTATTCGTGTGTCCGTTGCGTTCCGAACTATGGATAATCAAAGTTGCCGTAAATTAATATAATTATATAGTTTAAAAGATCTGCTGTGGAATAGTAAAATTTGTTTTTATCATAATAAAGCGCTCAGAGAAGATGCATATGAACTATGAAAGCGGCAGCTGCTCGTACACGACCGACATCCATGTTGAACGGTCAAAAGTGATCGGCTTCCACGCGCGCCTGGCGCGCGCAATCAAATATAGCTACTCTAAAGCCGCATATCGATTACGCGCTACTGACGTGTGCGCCTTGAATGACCACGCCGACCAGTGCATTCCGCAGAACGCGTTCCAAATGTTCGAAGTGTATCAACTAAGCGGGCCTGGCGCGCGCGGCGATCGTTCCCATGTTTGACCGTTAAACATGGATATATCGGTCGTATATGAGCAACTGCCGCTTTCATAGTTCTTTCCATGCATCTTCTCTGGGCGCTTTATTATGAAAGAAATGTTAAAATTTAATAATTTTCTACAACTGATTTCAATATAAATAATTTATTATTGATTTTTTTTAAACCGCTCGACCGATTTCGATAATATTTAAACGGGACTACCTGGGAAGTATACTATTTATACATAAAAAATTGATTCCGACGAATGAAGAACCTCCTCCTTTTTTGAAGTCTGTTGGAAAACAACTTTTGATATTCCATAGCAAATCTTTTGAACCATATAGTTTTATCAATTTACGGCAACTTTAGTTGTCAATACACGAATGATGAAAACAACTGCCCCAATTATGCGCTTCAAGAGGTTGAACATCGGTGCGCGCTCCAGCCGTGCGAAGCCTTAGAACGCCCGCCAAATTTTTCGTTGGAACGCTCAAACGTGGAGCGGGCCGCTCCATCTGGTGTCAGTTTTTTGGCGCGTATCAAAGTACTTAAGTTTTGGTGGGCGCGCTAGTTGGGACGGTTGTCTTCATCATTCGTGTTTTCGTTGCGTTCCGAGCTATGGATAACCAGAGTAACCGTAAATTAATAAAATTATATGGTTCAAAATAATTTCTGTGGAATAGCAAAAGTTGTTTTTAATGAAACGCACAGAGAAGATGCATTGAACTATAAAAGCGGCAGCTGTTGCTACACGACTGACATCCATGTTGAACGGTCAAACACTAGAACGGCTTTCCTGCGCGCGAGGCGCGCTTAATTGATATACTTCGAACATTTGGAGCGCGTTCCGCGGAACGCACTGGTCAGCACGGTCATTCATAGCGCACGCGCCAAGAGCGCGTAATCGATACGCGGCTTAATTGATACTCGGTTTTAGTACTAAAGGCGGTGCCCTTCCCTTCTCTAAAACTTCCAAAATGACAAGCTTCTACATCGGTAATATGACTAGCAATAGGAGGTATATAAACTGTTAATTTACTAAAATTTTTTTTACAAACAGGTGTCATTAAAATTACATTGTTATGCGTCCATACAATGTTCGCCTAAGACCCAACAGTGAAAAAAAAACCGGCCAAATGCGATTCGGCCTCGCGCACCGAGGTTTCCGAACAAATCCGTAGGTATATAAGTTTAGAATTATTAAAAATATTTTTATTATATGATGTAACTAAAAATTTATGCTTTTCGCAATTTTTCCTTTATCTGTGCTATAATACGTTGCTTCGTACCAAATTTTAAAATTCTGAGTTCACGGGAAGTACCCTGTAGGTTTCGATTTCCTTGCAAATGTCGAAAATTTGCGGCATAAACGGCTGTATCTTTTAATTGCGTTGCCTTAGAAGCTCCAAGGGACAGTAGACTTAAGTATTTGATTTGAATTTCAGCAGACAGACAGACAGACGGACAACAAAGTGATCCTATAAGGGTTCCGTTTTTTCCTTTTGAGGTACGGAACACTAAAAATACATTTTAAAGTCCGAAATTACACGTAATTATATGTAAGAACAATAACTCCTGACGGACACTTTTGAAAACATAGATATTAACAGTTATCATAGAGATTTTGAGGTTATGTTTTATTTTTATGAAACATTACTATTGTTACAGTCTACAGCTGCCCCTGCAAAGGTCGCCTTGGCTAGGGCCCATAATAGCCTCTTCGACGGGCAGCCGTAGGTACGGGCCCTAATGGCCTTATGGAAAAATGACCTATCATACTACAAAATGAGGAGAAGGCTAGGAAAATAAATGATACGTACCTGCATCCGAATCTAAGACCGCCCCAAGGCTCGGTCAGGCCGTAAGTAGAGTATATGCATGTAAAGTGGTGTTTAGTGGTGTGTATATGAGGGTGTCCTGGACCAGCTGAGGTGACCTGGCAGCGCGACGGTTTCCATGCTCCCCACAATGCTGCATCACTCCAGCAGGCGTCCACCATGGACAGTTTCTTTCTTCATTATCACTATCTCAGTCTATTAACTTTATTGTACATTTAACTAACTTCAACTCGACCAATTCAACGTTCATCGTAGAATCGAACACGTGATACCCGACACAGTAACGGACAGTAGTTCAAAGTTCAACATTCAATGTCCCGGATTCATTTATCACCAAATTACAAATAGGGAACTAACGCGATCTCTTCATGAGTCACACGGTTCAGCGTTACAAACACAACTAAGTTCCTTCGTTCGATATTAAACACCACGCCGCAATAAGAATTCAAAATTAACCCGCAAGCTGACACGCAAATTAACTATACAGTCAACACATAAAAGGATCTTAAGGCGACGGTATAATTAAACAATGATTTCCAGAACAATCACCCGGAAGACGCCCTCGAAAAGAGGAATGCGCGGTTCGAATCCTAGACCGTATATCTACTCGGTGCGCGCGTGAGAAATTCCACGTCACCCGAGCAAGTTAAATATTGCAAAATGCACTTCTACACACAATCACTATATAATTTGTACAATTACTTTCAAAGAAGTCACTTTAATCAGTCAAACACAATACAAGCCTCTTGTCAAGAACTTAAACCCTAGACAACCTAAACCGAGGCGGTTTTCACAAAACGCCAATTACGTAACGAAGTAACACGCACTAAATCTGGCAATATAGAATGTACACTGGTCGCGCGAAACTTCTGCAGCGATAACCGAGATACGCGGATTAACCGCACCGCTGCCAGCGAGCTACTACTGGACTCGACCGCCGGTAGCGACTAACTTCCGCCAACCGCCCACTCGTCTAACCCGTTATGAACGCGCCGCATCGAGCTGATCGCCCTCCGGCGTCAAATCTTGAAACCAGCGTTTGGGCGCGAACAACTATATTATTGCTAATGTAAGCAGTTCAGTCCTAGCCTAGCACCTATACGGTAAATAAAACTCAGTTTGTGATTAGGTAAACTTATCGTATAACAAACCAACTGCACAATGCGTTTAGATTCCGAAAACATATGCAAAAATGTATTTTTTCAAACGAAACGGAAACGATCGCACTTCTGACGTCTATCTATTTTAACGTCTTGTCATCTGTTAACTGTTTTTTTTCTTGCGTGGCACAATGCTGGTTTGGCCAATGAGAGTACAATAGTATTGTTATTTTAAATGAAAACAGATGATTTTACTGTATCCCAGTTTCTTATGACATATATTAATCTTAGGTATATTTTAAAATATTAACGTTTTCATAATATATTTGAGTTTATGACAACTTTTGAAATATGTCAGTGAAGGTATTGTGCGATTGGCCAAATCACAGGAGCCCATAAACGCAGCACATTAATATTAAAAAATAGGTACAAAATTCAAAATCTAAAAAGTTCTATTTATTTTGATTTCACAATTCAGAGGTGTCCGTTACCTACTATCTATTTTAATGTTATCTCATGCCTAATTAAGTATAAGAATTTTAGTAATTGTCAAATATATGTTGGTTCTTAGGCGAATTTTTACAATTTTACAAAAAAATTTACAAATTATATTTATTTATATTTTAAGAAAATACAAGAAATGTTATACTACATTACAAATATTCCCTTTAACCCTAAAAACTTTCATCAGGTAAGCTTAAAATGCATTGTGTTAAGAGTGGTGGATTCGATCCCACGACATTAAAGTTCGCCGCCTGCACCCTTAACCTTTAGGCTGTCATTGCTTTCAATAGTCGTGTTATCAGTGGTGATCCTTAAGGAAAACTAGGCACATATCAAGGAGCGTAAGATTCAAAGGGACGAGCGCGAAAGTTCTAAGTTTTTCTTGCCTAAAGAGACTAAAAATATATCCTCGCTCTAGGATTAAATTTGTTAGGGATACCGATGAATCAAATATCGCAAGACAATAATGTTGACTATGTCAACCACTTCAGAAGTGGCTGCTATTTTTTTCTTAATTCTTTATTAACTTAGCTGCCGGATAGTCATTATTATTATTTGAATCAAACACTTTTTTACCTATATGCGCAGTACCCAGGTATGCCATGTATCCACTTGGGCTATAAATAATAGCGGAGATATTATGTGGGTTTCGTGAGAGAGGCTGTGAATATTTGTATGCTAAAGATATTACGATTTATACTTTAATTAAATGTGTAAGGAAAGTACACTTTAATCATTTTAAACCTACCCAGTAGTTAGCCATGCTATGATATGTTTGTAGCACGAATGGGTCGGCTCGACCGGGGTAGGACCACGCTCTCACAGAAAACGAGCGTAAAATATAGTAGTTTAATGCTGCTGTTTCGTATAGTGAATGTAGAGAATCGGATACCCTTTTTACTGGAAACGAAGCATTCCATCTTTGTCTTTAGGGGTACCAACGCATCTGCATTTTGATTCTTAATCGAGGTAAAATGTAGATTTCTATGGGCCATAGCATCCACTTACTATCAGGTGGACTGTGTGCGCGTTTGTCACCTTTATTCCATAAAAACATACACAATTTTCTGTTAAAATTTGCTGCTATAAATTTTACCCAATAAAGAAATATACGATATGAACTATTATTAATTTTTCATCTACGCAATAACGAACTGGACTACACAAAAACACATAAAGAGAATTGATTTTTAATCATCTCTATTGTAGCATATTTCTCGCCATCAAAGGGTGAAAAGGGGTGAAAAATGTTCATTTAATTTTCGTTCCCGATCGTCCAACGCCAATATTAAAATTATATATTTTAAACGTATTTTAGTAGTGTAATTATATGTATTTCGATGTAATTGTGAGTTATTGATTTTGCATGGCTTCAAAAGGCATTAAATTATTTTTAGAGAATGAACCGGACATAGATATAATAAGTTGATAAAGGATAAAGAAGAAAAAAATAGCAGACTTCTTAAGAGATTGACGTAGGGACAAACTAACTCAAAGTTGTATTTTCATAAATTAAAAAAAAATTGATTTAATCTGCCTTTATTACAGCGTGATTGTTATAAATAAAAAAAAACTCTCACGAAAGGGCAGACAATTTCTAAAAGAATAATTAGAGACGATGGCAAGAGACCCGACGGTATGACATTGGTCTCTTGGGAGAGAGGTAAAGCCCTAATGTGGGATGCTACTTGCGTAGGCACTTTGACGGCCTTTCATCTCAAGAGTACCTCGTCTAGAGGACTTTTGAGTTTGTTTGAGAGACTTTTGGTTAGAGCACAAAACGCAATTTAATTAAAATTCTTATGACTTTTGCTTATTTTACAAATACAAATAAGTCCTATTTAACAACTGTAACTCAAAATTGAGGTGGATATTATCAATTTACAAAATTTAATTTTTAAAAAGAGTTGGGAGCAAGTATTTTATAACTTAAGCAAGTATTTTGTAACGGTGGTAGAGCCCTGCAGCAGTTTTTTGCTGTTGCACGTATGGGCCGGCTCGAGCCGGGTTGGTACCACGACCTCACAGAATACCGGCGTGAAGTAGAGGCTCTGCTTCTGCGTTTCGTCTGGTGAGTGCAGGTGGCCGGAGGCCCAATTCCCCCCCCCCCCCCCCCCATCAACATGGTAGCGGAATTAGACAATAGACTACCCCAGGAGGGTACCAGTACCCCTGGAGAATCCCTCGCTGAGCATCCACGACCATGTTATTCTAATCCTGAGCGTGGGTGCTCAGGCTGCCCCGCGTATTCTGGGGGGGGGCAAAATTCCGCTCAAAAACAAAACTGCTCGGGGCAAGCTGAGCAACAATACCAAGGCGACCCCTGCCACGCTATCCGTGAATTTCTGCAACATCAGGGGACTTCACTCTAACCTAAACGCCGTCCACTACCATCTCGAGACGGCGAAGCCGGCCTTGCTCTTTTTGACCGAGACGCAGGTTTCCTCTCCGACTGATATTTCGTATCTCTCCTACCCGGGGTACAAATTGGAGCACTCCTTTGTGCCTCGGGCTGGAGTTTGCGTGTATGTTAGAGAGGACATCTGTTCTCGACGCCTCGGCAGTCTTGAAGGTTCGGACCTGTCCATCCTTTGGCTACGCGTAGACAGCGACGACCATCCGCGCGTCTACGGGTGCCTCTATAGGTCCCATAGCGGTAATGCCGAAACAGACCGACTCATCGACCACGTCCAAATGGCTACAGATTCCTTGCTACAACAGGTCCCATCCGCAGAGATCGTGATCCTTGGCGATTTTAACGCCCACCATGCCGAATGGCTCGGTTCACGTTTAACCGATCATGCGGGGAGATCTGTTTATGACTTTGCCTTGGCATATGGTCTGACACAACTGGTTACTTCGCCTACGCGGATTCCAGATGTGGAGGATCATACACCTTCCCTGTTGGACCTTCTGCTGACCTCTCATCCGGACGGATATCAGGTTTCCGTCGATGCCCCTCTCGGCTCTTCAGACCATTGTCTGATCCGGAGTATGGTGCCACTCACGCTCCCTTCGCGGTTGCGTTCTGCAGGTTGCCGCCGTGTTTGGCATTACAGGTCGGCGGATTGGGACGGAATGCGGTCTTTCTTTGCATCCTACCCATGGGGGCGGGTTTGCTTCTCGCCGGATGATCCCAGTGCTGTTGCTGACTCTGTCACTGATGTGGTGCTACAGGGAATGGAACTATTTATTCCATCATCTGTGGTACCCATCGGAGGCAGATCTCAGCCTTGGTTTGGTCGCTCCTGTAAGACTGCATTGCGCAGTAAGCAGGAGTGTTATCAAGCCTGGGCTGCGGCTTCGGTGACTCGGGATGTAAACACCAGCACACTTAAAAAGAAGTATAACTTCGCCTCCAGGTCCTTCAAAAGAGTTATTGCCAAGGCAAAGTCAGAGCACATAGGCAGAATTGGCGAGAAACTAGTTCGCCTTCCTTCGGGAACCCGTGCATTCTGGTCTCTCGCCAAGGCTGTCCAAGGGAATTTCTGTAAGCCATCACTACCATCTCTGCACAGGGAGGACGACTCACTGGCCCAAGACGCAAAAGACAAAGCCGACCTTTTAGGCTCCCTTTTTGCGTCCAACTCGACTCTTGATGACGGGGGGAAAATACCGCCGACCATCCCGCGGTGTGAGTGCTCCATGCCGGATGTGCTATTCTCACAGCGCTCAGTTCGCAAAGCACTTCTCTCCCTGGACATCCAGAAGTCGAGTGGGCCTGACGGAATCCCCCCAATTGTGCTGAGGACGTGTGCTCCGGAGTTGGCACCGGTCCTAACGCGTCTTTTCCGGTACTCCTACTCCCAAGGCGTAGTCCCGAATTCATGGAAGACAGCTTTTGTCCACCCGATCCCTAAAAAAGGCGACCGCTCAGACCCGTCCAACTATAGGCCTATCGCGATCACCTCCTTGTTCTCCAAAATAATGGAATCCATTATTAACTGCCAGCTCATCCGGTACCTTGAGGATCACCAGCTGATTAGTGACCGCCAATACGGTTTTCGTCGGGGTCGATCAGATGGTGATCTTCTGGTCTACCTGACCCATAGATGGGCGAAGGCAGTAGAGTCCAAGGGGGAGGCGTTGGCCGTTAGTCTGGACATTGCGAAGGCCTTTGATCGGGTTTGGCACAAAGCGCTTCTTTCGAAGCTGCCTTCCTATGGGCTTCCCGAGAAATTGTGCAATTGGATCACCAGCTTTCTTGCAGATCGGAGCATCAAGGTCGTTGTAGACGGTGCATGTTCTGACTACAAGCCTATTAACGCTGGTGTTCCACAAGGCTGTGTGCTATCACCAACGCTGTTTCTTCTGCATATCAATGATATGTTGCTAACTGGTAACATTCATTGCTATGCGGATGACAGCACTGGTGATGCTCTATACACCGGCCGGGCCAATATTTCTCGGGAAAACGTCGCCGAGTACCGGAACAAACTTGTGTCTGAAGTCGAGTCTTTGCTGGACAAAGTCTCGGATTGGGGGCGACTAAATCTAGTCCAGTTTAATCCTCAGAAGACACAAGTTTGCGCGTTTACCGCTAAAAAGAACCCCTTTGTCGTATCTCCTCAGTTTCAAGGCACTCCCCTTCTTGCCTCAGCCAGTATCGGTATCCTCGGAGTCGACATATCGAGTGACGTGCAGTTTCGTGGTCACTTGGAAGAGAAGGCCAAATTGGCCTCTAAAAAGCTTGGCGTGCTCAGCAGAGCGGGACAGTATTTCATGCCGGCACACCGCCTGCAACTTTACAAGGCGCAGGTTCGGCCTCACATGGAATACTGTTCCCATCTCTGGGCAGGGGCTCCCCAGTGCCAGCTCCTTCCACTTGACCGCATCCAGCGCAGAGCGGCTCGAATCGTCGACGACCGAGCCCTTTCCGATCGGCTCGATTCATTGGCACTGCGAAGAGATGTTGCATCTCTTTGCATTTTCTTTCGCATCTACCATGGGGAGTGCTCTGAGGAATTGTTCGGATTAATCCCAGCCGCCAAATTTCACGAACGCACATCGCGGCAGAACTCCCGATACCATCCACACCATCTGGATGATTGGCGGTCCACCACTGTGCGATTTAGAAGATGTTTTCTTCCTCGCACAACTTCCTTGTGGAATAGTTTACCACCAGGGATTTTTCCGGACCGATACGACTTAAGGACCTTCAAGAAAAGAGCCTACTCCTTTTTAAAAGGCCGGCAACGCATCTGCAATTCCCCTGGTGTTGCGGTTGTTCATGGGCGGCGGTAGTCACTTACCATCAGGTGAGCCGCATGCTCGTTTGCCCCCTCTCCTATAAAAAAAAAAAAAAAAATTTATAACTTATCACCTGGGTCGCCACTGAGTAAAATAAAAAATATCATATACCTAATAGTGTATGTTCTTCGGAATATAAATCAGTCTTATAATTGTATATAATCAGTCTTAAATATTGTATTTGTGTGTTTCATTCACATTATAATGCCCTCACTTTTATACTCCGATGTGACTATAATCCGACACGACTGGAGAGAGATCAAGCGCAGGACATGCCGCTTTACGTGTTTTCAAAGTTACGGGGGTGTACACCGCCAACTTACTGACCCCGGGCCGCTACCACTAGATCAAAGAGGCAGTCAAAACATAAGAATGAATCTGAGTAAACAGGTTATATAATATTGTGTACCTATAGTATAGTCCGTTTATCGACAGATGGCATTGTTTGATTTATGTTCGCGCTATTAAATGTATTACAGCCGTTGTACTTACTTAGCTGCTTATATATGTCAATTACGTTATCACTCCCTGAGAACTTCTTCAAAGCCTCAGAGTCTCACTCCAATCATTTCATTCGTGAGGCTGCTACCTATGCAGCCCCACTCCCCCTCTCGCTATCGAGTCCGCAGGCAGAGATACTCTCTCTCGGACCCGCCAACAAGCTTTTGACCGACCTGAACTGCCTCCTGGTGGCTCAGGCCGACTCTTCTTAGATTTCCTTAGTTAGGCTCCCCCTCAGCGGCTCGTCGCCGCCTGCGCCCCCTTTTCTCTAAAGAGGGTCGCGTCCGATTCAGCAGAAAGGCCTCATAAGCCAATGCTAGTCTCACAAGGTAGTGTTTAGTGGGTAGGCATGTAGGTTAGGTTAGGTTAGTCGCAGTGAGTCCCACTTAACCACGACAGCCGGCTGTCGTGGTATGCTTAGAGCATTCACCACCTCCCTCCTCGTTTCCAGGGGTAGACCTTTTCAATTGCTTCTGGGCGCAAAAAAAATGTCAATTGAGTTTAAAATTCGAGTGAATATACGAGTTGTGTTTACGTGACTGTATATCATTCCTAACAAATCAATAATTCTGACAAACAAAGAAAACAAAAACTGATCTAATATATTAACCCTCCTCAAATTGAACAATAATCATCAGCGAGTTATTAATATATTGCATAACATATCGGTGTATTCTACTTCCAACTCATATTAAAAGAATTCAATTTGTTTAAGGCCCGCCATATACATACGGAATTCCATTTCGAGATTCCGTTTCGGAATTTCGAACGGTCGGCCACACACAAACGGAATCCCGTTTTGCCCGCAAAATATCGAACGGAAAACTACCGTACGTGTGTGGCGGATCATAAATTTTATATGGACTTGCTGCGTTCGGGATTCCGAATCGGAATATCGAAGCGGAATCTCGAAACGGAATTCCGTATGTATGTGGCCGGCCTAACTCATACCACCCTACAAAAGAGGCGGGCTTACAAAGCAGGCTAAAGGGCCAAGTGATACAAACTCTCGCACGCGGACGTAAGGCGCATTTTGATTTAACACGCGCGCCATTACAATCTCTATGCTATTTTGGCAAAAGTCTCATCCGTGGCGTGCAAAGTACTATGCACATTAGCGACGCTGTAACTAGGTTTAAACTAGCAAGTTTGATATCAGAGAGTGATTTTTATATAATTATGATATAGATAATATATATAACTTATGTGTTCTACGACTATGCGTCATTACGTTCCACGCGCCGGACGTAGCAGGACACAGTTACGAGTATTTGAAGGCTTGTAGTCGATAATTTCGCGTGTCGACGTAGCAAAGTCCTTCTAGTGCCACTAATTAATAATATTAAAAAGTGCGGGAAAATTTAAATTTGTTTGTGAAGTTTAGCGTTTTCATTGCGATTATTCTTTTGGGAATTTATGTAAATGTTATAATGTATTTTTACGCGTATATTGGGTTGATGATACTCTTGATATTTCTCAATATTAATAACATCATAATAAAAAGTCCAATTATAACATATTCAAAATTTAATGATTCGATTGGAAATGAATCTTCCTACTTTAAGCGTATAGATTATCGTACAAACATTTTGTGGCAATAAGCTTCTTAGTGCCGGATATAAAATAAATGCTCTATTCATCGGCGCTTACGTGAGTATTATACGACGCTTATTTCATTCATGTTTTAAATTGTATTATTTTAAGCCCTGTATAAAACTGGAATTTCCAGAATGTTCTAGCAATTTTATGTATCGTATATTTTACTTTTTCCTATAGCATTATTTAACGTATTTAGGTAAAATATTTCATTTTAATAATACTTAAAATATGTAAAATTTTATGCCTAACTAGGTAATTTATACCTACTTAATACATCTACATGTATATATTTTTAGGGTTCCTTTCTTATAAAGATGAAACAGAGCCTTTTTGACGAGATTGTCCATCTGTAGGTTTAAATAAAATTCTTCATTTTTCAAAACATTTTTCAAGTAATTGGTTTTGTTCACTATTGCTAATAATTGAAATTTCCTTCTTCTTCCTAATAAAGACAAAAATAATAAACTTGCCAAGCATGGCATGGAAGCATATTTTCAGCAGTGGACTTAAATAGGTTTTAACGGTAATTGCTGTAACATAGTATGTACTTCTGGTGAAAGAATTTCGGATTATTTATTATATTAAATATGAAATTCATATTAGAAAGATTCAAAGTAAATTCGTTTTTATTATTTTTTTGGTTAAATTACCTTGTGACCCTAAATCAATCTCAATATTTTTTTATTATTGTCGGAACCTTTGATATTGGAGTCATCCATGCACTTGGACACAGTGTTTTAGCAATGAAATTACACTTCATATGTGTTTACAATGAAAGTATTCTTGATCTGTGTATTTATTCGTGAGCTGATATAATTATCATTGTACTGGTCTGTAAAACAATCTAACGCAAGTATTATAATATGCGAAGAAAGTGGCGGGCACAGCAGATAGTGCTTAGTAAATTTGTAATTTGTTATTCTTACATTTTATTAAATTCAAATACTTTTTTTTTGTATCGATTACTCCAAAACATTATTCTATATTCAATTATTAAAGGCTACGAGGCTGAACTTTTTTAAATCATATCATTCCATTTAAACAAAATAATAAAAATAAGAATAATTTTTAAAATTATTAGCTGAAAGATGTTTCCACTACTTAAAAAATATTTAAGCCACAAACTTACATATTAAATTAATTGAATTTTTTTAATATTTTGTCAATTATGTTGTGAGCAGAGAGTATTATATTATTACTACGTTTAAGCTGTAAGCTAACATTCATTTTGACATTTATTAACATTCCATTGTATGACATTATGATTTATGGTCCGTATTGGTTGATATAATTTCATGAATTCATAAATTATTTATATATATATACGTATATATATATATATATATGTATATATATATATATATATATATATATATATTGTTTATAATATATTATAAGTAAAACGCGGAACAACCTTTAATAATTTTATATCTTCAACAGGTAAAGCGAACGTGAAGCAACTCGTACACAGAGGTAAATAATGAAATGTAATAATATGCAAAAATAATATAACGGAGAATTTCATTGGAATAAGATACTTTTTACTTAAGTATTTGTATAAGAGTAGAGGATAGTTACATCCTATAAACGTTCCACTGCTGGGCACTGATCTCCTCTCACTTTTGAGAGAGTTTTAGGGAAAGGAAGTGTCCGCCGCGCTGCCCCGGCGGCCTTCACGTCTTCGAAATATTTTTTTTTTATTTCTCAACTTAATAATAACGACTACTGATGCATCTAACCCTTTTTAATTGTCTTTTTTTATATAGGAGAGGGGGCAAACGAGCATGCGGCTCACCTGATGGTAAGTGACTGCCGCCGCCCATGAACAACTGCAACACCAGGGAGGGAATTATTATACTGGCTCTCTATACCCTTTGTGAGGGCTCATTATTATTTTTATTATTAATAAATAATAATTAAATTCAATATAGAGACATTTAAAATATTATATATATATATATATATATATATATATATATATATATATATATATATATATATATATATATATATATATACATGATATATATTACATATAATATATAATATATAATGATATATATTTACATGATATTAATATAGTTAAGAAGTTTATTAAAATAAGTTAGTATATTCTCATCACACCTATAAACACGTGCTCGTCTTTGTATACGAGTACTTGTTTAATACTTTAAGACAGCTTGAATCGGTTTACATGGGCAGGTTTTCGTACATTGTATTCATGTATAATTTCATTGTAAAGTTGAAGTGCTGTAAAGTTATTAAGGTGTTAGATGTGTATTTCTTGTTCTTAATAGCTTAACTTTGTATGACTATGTTAGAGAAAACTATATAATATACGGGCAGTTATTTAATCATTTAGGTTCCTTTAGTGCGGATACGAACGTACATATTGCTCATGAGAAAACTAAATATATTGTCCCGAGCTAATGACGACTTGCAAAGAATCTAAATTAATGCTTCATCTAAAATTATATAGATAACTTTAGATATAGTCGTTTCACACAGTATTAAATTAACTTTCGCTGCTTCTGTTATATAGTATTATTAATTTGAATAATACGAAGCCCTTGACAGCAGACGAGGTATACGATAATCCCAACAGACCCTAACATTGCATTCACGGCACGTCAATTTATTGCCATTTATTTATATAAATTAATCCTACTTCTATTGTGTCTGTGACTGTCCGGATTATTAAAAAAATATCTGACTCAAACTATTAGAATTAAGGTAATTATAAATCTTATAATTATCTTCGCAGTTGTTAAATCCTTTTATGAAGTCCTTTTAAAGATATAAAAACTTGCTTATGTAAGAAATGCTACTGTCCATCTCATGTTTTAGTTTCCTTCTGTCGCCTTTTACGACACCCAGTGTTTCAGTTTGTCGACTCTTAGAGTCATATTACAACAAATTCCCATAAAATATACACCTACACATACATGGTTAATAATAACCCATGGAAATGAGGTGCCTCTGTTTCCTAAATAAGTTTTGTAAACAATTTATATGAATTCTGCTTTCTTGTATAAATTAATTTGAAAAGTCCCGCTAAGTTTCTCGCTGGTTTTCCAGAATAGAGTTTTTTTCCGAACCATTGTATAAATAAAATAAACGACTTTCAATGAGAATTAGTTGTAATCTATATTGAATAAAATTTATTCAATTTTATTTTTACACGGCCACTACTACACATTATTGTACACTAAAATACAGAATATAAGTGCACATTGATTTTTATTAAGCTCAGTCAGTACGCGTTACTATCTTAGGCTGGATCATTACTTACGGTCCGGGGAATAGCGAGTAGAGATGCAATGGTTTGTAATAATAAAAATATAAATAAATATAGATAGATTTTTTCTGTAGAAATGAAGCTTGATTTCAATTTAAACTAAACATTCTAAAGGTATGATTTGTCTCTCCGTTGAATTTAATTTTCTTTGTAATTGGAGAACCCTTAGGTATCGCGTAAAACTTCAATAGTCAATCAATTATTAGTTTTTTAAACTAAAGCTTCAAAGATAAGCAATATACAGCTCTTAAATAACAACGAAGACAGAGTTCACATTACTGATTTCAATACCTAGCTAGTGCAATGTTTATTCAGTTATTTATATCTCTTAAAAATAAGGAGAGGGATGCGACTGGCTCGTTAGTTTGTTGAGGTCCTAGGTTGGGCCAAAAAATTAGTTATTGAGTTTTTCTGCCAAGATATTTTCAGTAGCAGAGTCAGGAAGTTGGCGTTGTTTTAGCTTCGTGCCTCTCGTGTGAAACTGACCTCCTCACTATGAGAATGAGGAAAAGAATTTACACGAATTACACGCTTTAATTCCTCCCTCTCCTTTCCACGATCGGACAACCAGGCGGTCGGCGATACTTCATCCCTTTGTTGTCGATATTCCAAGCATTAGATCCAAACGGTTTGCTTCGTCTTTTGTAATGCGTACAGCAAAGGAGTGGAATAATTTGCCGGCGTCCATCTTTCCGTCCGAATACAATTTGGGCGTCTTCAATGCAAGAGTGAATAGGCTTTTGTTACGATAAGACAGTGCGATTTACAATCTAAGGCCTGCCACAGGGGCAATCTAGGGTGCAGGAGTGGGGATGACTCTCAATTGCCTCCTTAATTGTGATGTGTGTAGGTAAACAGGGGCAATTTTTTAAGTCGGCCCTGCGGCAGGGCGGCAGGTGCGCAAGACCTTCCTTGCTCCCTAGATTGGCTCTGCCGCTGTCGCGTGTGTAGCCCAATTGGAGCAATTTCAATCAGTTCGTTGCGACTTTCGCGTGGAGCACACGTATGAGTACAAGTCAGACCCGCAGAAAGAATGTTATTTGAACGTTGTAACTTACAAGTAACATTACTGGGACTTGTTACCTAACTTATCATAACGGCTAGTATGGGAAAGAATATATTCCAATAATATTAAAATTGCTGAAATATAAATAAAATGTCATTAAATAAATATTCGAACAAAAATACAAATTTTAGTGATTAAATTTTATTGAAACCGTCATTATAAAACTATCCTGGCTATTTGTAACACTAGTTAAATTATATTTACTAAGCACTAGATAGTTAACTTATATCACAGAATAAATTGGTTATATTAAATGATGACGAGTAAAGTTAGTCATATTTAATTGTCTTTGATAGCCTAAAAATAGCGTGGCAGAGCTATGATGCAGCTTCTAAGCACTATATTATGGTTGTAGTTATTAATTAATTAGTTGTTTTATTGATAAATGTGGGTGTCTATAGGCCACAGTGTCCACTTATCATCAGGAGGACTGTGCTCATTTGTCACCCTTATTCTATAAAAAAAAGAGCCAAGGCTATATATACTGATTCATTGATATTTCGATAACACTTGCGCCATTCTCAACGCGTGCGTCCAGCGAGACGTACACTCTCATACTGAACGGCGAGCGTGTGTGTATAGACAGCTCCGATATTGCTCCGATCGCTGTGCTCCCTAGATTGCCCCTGCGGCAGGCAGGTCAGTAGTCGCCTTAAGGCTACATCACCACTTACCACTAGGTGGGATTGTGGTCAAGCACTGGCTTATAACAAGTAAAAAAAAAAGAGTCTCCGTTGAGATTGGGCGCTCTAATCGAACTACGTTCTGGCGAAAGTTTATAAAAAAGTAGCTCTGCCCCGCGGTTTCACCCACGTAAATAACGCGTCTGAGCCGCGCGACATGTCACCGCGCTTAAAGTTAAAGTCTATATAGTAAGATTCAAAAGTTTCTGCCTTGAACTATACAACTACCATACAATGAAGGATTAATCTCAAACCACTATAATTGTTTTAAGATATAATGTCCCTTTATTTGAATAATACTTTTTGCAGCTAACTTTTCCATACCCTTAAAATAATAGTTTTTTCTAAGCAATGTCGGTTTTGAAAAACCCATCGTAACTGTTAATTCTTTAGTTATAAGCCCGTCTTCATTTACTGTCTTCTCCACAAATTTAGTGTTTTCATCCGTAATTTCTACGTGGTAGAGCCATGCTGCAGCTATATTATGGTTGTAGCACGAATGGGTCGGCTCGAACGGGGAAGGACCACGCTCTCACAGAAAACCAGCGTAAAATAGCAGCTTAACGCTGCTGTGTTTCGTATGGTGAGTGTAGAGAACCGGAGACCCTTTTTACTGGCAAAGAGGCATTCCATCTTAGTCCTCACGGGTGACAACGCATCTGCATTTCTTTCTTGCAAGTCTTTATTGAGGATAGATGTAGATGTCTATGGGTCACAGTAACCACTTACCATCAGGTGGACTGTGTGCTCGTTTGTCATCCGATCCTATAAAAAAAAATAATGGCCGCACACGATCATCTTGGGCGCGGTTCATCATCAATTGATTCTCTTCCCAAATGATTTTGTTTCACCCATTCTTTTACGGTGGCGTAAGAAGGGTTAATGATTTTGTTTCACCCATTCTTTTACGGTGGCGTAAGAAGCGCTATAGGTTGTCAGTTTTGTTCAGCCCACATACAAAATAAATGTAGCATTATATTGTATGTGGGCCTAACTTAATTTCCTGCATCCTTTTTGATATACGTATACGAATTATAATACACTGTCAACTGAAACCAGTGAATTTTCAGCACTTAGGTAGTTTTTTTATAGAATATCGAATTATCGTAACAAGCGAGCACACAGCCTACCTGATGGTAAGTGGATGCTGTAGCCCATAGACATCATCACCTATCCTCGATTTAGAATCAAAATTCCACCTGTATTGTCACTTCTGAGGAATAAGATGGAATGCCTCATATCCATTAAAAAGGGTTTAAACATAAACACCCACGCCGAGACTATGGACTTCCATTTGGCATGATCCTGACACACCTCTCTCGCTTCCTCCACATCCATATACCTACGCATACACGCTCGTCGGTTAAAGGTACTCTTGATTTGGCCCATTTTAATATATCGCCAATTTGGTCGATAAACTTTCGCCTAGGGCGACCCTTCCCGACTATGCCGTTCACCTCTGCAACATAAATTTGCTTTGTCACTCTTTCCTCATTCATTCTTTCTACATGGCCAAACCACCGAAGCATTCCTTTCTTAATCCTGGTCACAACATCATCTTGCAAACCACACTCTTCTCTTATTAAATAATTTCTTACTCTGTCATTCAGCTTTATCCCTAACATACTCCTTAATGACCGCATTTCTACAGCATTTATTCTACTCTCATGCTTCTTCTGCCACACCCAACTTTCACTACCATACATTAAAGTAGGTACTAACACAGCATTGTGAATTCCCATACGTGCCTTTTTGGACACATTCTGACTTTTCACAATAGAGTGTAGAGCCCCATTCACTCTATTTTCTGCATTCACTCGTCGTTATATATCCTTATCATATCTACCATCCCTGCTAAACACACATCCCAAATATACAAATTCATCTACTTGCTCTACCAACTCTCCTTCTATTCTTATTTCACATATCGTTTTACTTTCTTCTCTTTCAAAAACCATTACTTTCGTCTTACTTGCGTTCACTTTCATTCCCTTTTCTTTTAATGTCCTGTTCATTAATGTAACCATCATTTGCAACTCGGCTGCCGACGATGTAAGTATGACTTGATCATCGGCGTACAAAAGGCATTTGACGGTTAACTCACCCATTCTTAACCCGCATTCTTCTACTTTCAAATTTTCCAAACAACTGTCCATAAATAGGTTGAACAACCACGGTGAAGCCACACAGCCCTGTCTGACACCTTTATGGATGCCAAACCAGTCCGAGTAGGCCCCGTTGATCCTGACACAAGCACTAGCGTCCCTATACAGACACTTCAATGCCTGTATCAGACCAGCGGTCAACCCAAATGAGTTCAGTGTTTGCCATAACACATCCCTGTCCACTCTGTTATAAGCCTTCTCCAAGTCTATGAACGCACAAAAAACTTTTTGGTTTTTGGCCAAAAACTTCTCCGCGATCATGCGCATGAAAAAGACCTGATCCGTACATCCCATTCCCTTTCTAAATCCTTCATAATATTATTTCACAAAATAAACATACATCCATCACGTCTTTTGATAGGCAAATTTAACCTCTTTTATGTCTATAAAGATATAAATAAATATATTAACGATTTTACATCATTATGCTGAGAATGCAAAACTGCGATATAATCTCCACACTCAAATTTGTTTTACACCTTTAAAATATTGCAAAACAATTTTTTTTCTTATGTGCATGGAAAGAAAAGCACTTAATGCTAACATACTTTGAAGTGGCAGAGAATTTGTATTTTATAAATATAATATACATGTTGAATTATTTTAGATCCTATACTTTCTTTTGATCATGTCCATTTTTTAACTTTTTTCTTTGTCTATTATTCTTCTCTTTAATTGTTTCTAACCGTTTCCTCTTTCTTGGTGTCACTTCAATACCACTGATTGAGTAGTATAGGCAGATAAACTAAGTACAGGTTCAGTATCTCTTTACTGATATGTCGATTATCTACGTGAAAGATGAAGATCGACCTTAATTCAAACAAATTAAATAGACAAGGTAGACTTATTTTACAGAACGTATATAACACAGAGTATAGAAGAATAATTCAACTTCTTTACAATTATATTGTCTAAACAATTTTTAATACAATAGAATAGAATTATTTTTATTCAATATGGATTATTACATAATACTTATTGAAAGTCATTATTTTATTTACCACTGGTTCGGAAAATACCTCTGTCCTGGGAAGAACCAGCAAGAAACCCAGCGGGACTTTTTTTTAAACATAATTTCACTTAACAATAATTTTGATTATACAATTTTAAATGAATTTTCATAGAACCAGCATGGTGGCGATCACCTTATTCCCAGGGGTTATTTTCATTCATGTATTCCTTGATATTATAATAACCCTTTTTGTACAGTTTTTCTTTAATAAAACTTTTAAACTTGTTTATTGACAAACTTTGAACATGTTCTGGGATTCTGTTGTAAAAGCGTATACATTGCCCCATAAATGAATTACTAATTCTGTGGAGTCTTGTAAGTGGCATTACAAGCTTATGTTTGTTCCTAGTGTTTAAGGTATGAACATCCTTATTCTTATTAAAGCTATTTATGTTTTTATGTACATACATTACATTTTCATAAATATATTGCGATGCCAAAGTTAATATGTTTATTTCTTTAAATTTTTCTCTAAGGGACTCTTTACAATTTAGATTATAAATTGCCCGTACGGCTCTCTTTTGCAAAACAAATATAGCTTCAATATCAGTCGCATTACCCCATAGCAAAATTCCATAAGACATTACATGATGTATGTAATAATGTATGCAGTAAGATATTAAGAACATCATTTTATTGTTAAGAATGAAATACAAAACTTATGATTATATTCTGAAACACTCATTTTCATCAGAATAAGTTACATGTTTCATTCTTTAGTTTACTTTATTTCACTTTCTTTCAGAGAGGAATGTCAGATGATTTGAATAATCATACTACCTTAGATCAACCGCTCTCATCGGTATAACATTCAAACAGCCTATATTATAATCTCACAAAATCAAAAAATTGTATGAAATACCTTCTTCTAATTCGTTGTCCTCCATCTCCAAATAATTGTTGCTCTTATATTAAATAGTCTTACAAACACGTTTTAAATGATATTTTAAAGGAAAAACTAAATCGCTATGCTAGGCGATTTATATTGGCTGCTAACGTTGTGAGCAAAAAAGCTCTTCTCATAACTACTGCTTTGTCAGTGGACAAATCGACTCTTAAAATATCCCAATCTTGCACGTGGTGATCAAATGTGAGGTTGTTGCCGAACAACACATTTCCTTTATTTGTCATTATTTATTTGTAACTATTTTACTTTATTGCACTCAATAATGCGTGAATAAGGTACTCTTTGCCAAATATTGTGTATTTATGGGGATTTCACCTCTAAAATACAAATGAAATTTATACCTTTTATTGAATTACAACACTACCGTCAGATCAAAATTTTTTCGTAAGCCTAAGATATGGCTTACATACTCTACAATAATATAAGTAAAACGTGTGTTCAGATTCGTATATACCTATTTGAATAACTACCTTAAACATAGTTATTAATTCTCACTGGTTCTTATGAAAGCGTGAGAGATAATTACCCGCTGAATTTGGTGTTAGGTGTTAGTGCGCTCGCGTCGTAAAAATTCACTCTCATAATTTTTCCCAAACGCTCCAAAAGAAGAATAACTTCAAAAATAAATAAAAAATTTCTTCCGCTTTATGATATTAGCACGCACGATTTTGTCTTTGATGAAAAGCTTTTGATAAGCCGATGAGCAGTCGGACTTCAAAGCCGTACACTAATGGACCTATCAGATACATCAATTACAGTTACATTTACAATACATATTTGGCGGCTTTAATCAATACAGGTCCCATTGAACCCTCAGCACTAAATACCTCTTTGTCTATACCGCAAATGCGTTTTACAAGGTCTGGAATGGCGGCTTGCTTTACAAGCTGAGCAAATTCAATTCAAACTTAATCCGTCTTTGCGTGATGCGTGTGCAAACAGACAGAAAGCGACGTTTCCGAAAACAATGTTTTGGCATATGTATTGATAATATGGTATACTCCAAATCAAATTTAAAAAAAAAAATCAATGTACAGAGATCATCGTGTTATAGCTTTAGTAATCGTTAGATTTTAAAACAAATAAATGAAAAATTTCCTATAAAACGATTCACTGACCGCTTACGAAGTCGTAGGCTTAGCACCAAAATTTCCACTGGAAATTACAGCTCGCTAAAAGACGCAATTCATGCCACCCAGGATGAAGACATCTTCAACTTCTTAACTTCAAAACAAATATTTGGTAGGCATAAACATGGATCTGCTCGACCAAGCTCTCACGTTAAACTGCTATTTTACCAGCATTAAAAGGCAGTTTAGCGTTGCTTTGTTTCGATTGGTGAGTGTAGAGAACCGGAGACGCTTTTTACTGTAAACGAGGTATTTCATCTAAGTCGTCACGGGTAACAAACAACGCATCAAAATTTTGATTTTTAATCGATGATGTCGATATAGCAGCTTAATGCTAATGCTGAGATTTTCATACTAACACTACTCTCATATCTTTTGTTTTCGGTTATCAGGTCTTTTGTTTTTTTTTTCATAATCCTTGTAGGTACGTACTTTATTTTATTTCTTAATATTTTTGACCTTTAGCTAGCTTTGTTCCTTTTAGTATTCACTTATATATTTATTTATTTATTAGATATCAGGAACCGGAGTATTTATTCACTTCATTTATATTTTATTTCATAATTTTTATCAAGCGGGTACTTTATAAATATGCCCCCCCACCATTTACTTGGGTATCATATTATTACGTTTTCATTACATTAATTTCATTTTATTTTATTGGTACATAAACTATTTTAATCATACTATATCAAGGTAATACTGTACCTTGGTTTGTGCGCACAACCTTGAGGTCAACGTTTAAGTCATTTTAAAAGGATTCTAACGATTGACACGGAGGAAAACTAAGTTCACACTATGATCCAATGAAGGATGTCACCTGTATGTAGCATTATTAAGGGTAACAATACTTAAGAATCCCCTGGTCCCCAACAGTACTAATATGAGTTAAATTGTTCACATCACTTGTACACTTGTATTGTTCCATAGTACCCGTTACTCCCGATTTTATCATTCAATCATGGAAACATACCCTGCTCGAGGACTAGATGCTATACCAGTGATGGACGTTCCCGTATCTCTCCATTATTTTTTTGTCAAGGTCAACTTTTGTTTTATTTTTATTTACTTCTTTACGTTTATAATATATTATTATTAATCGTTATTTAATTGTACCATAATATACTTTCACGTAATGGCTCGCGTACATACATGATAAAGAATATGGACACTATTCCTATACAATACATAATAAATTATCATTCCCTCATTAAAACTCATTACGTCGTTAATTACGTCCGAACAACCTTAAAAAATTACTCGGTTATTAGGTTTTCCAAACTCTCAGCTGATCAGGCCGATTGTATGTGGATATGCAAATTTCCCATAATTTTATTTACTTGCCTTACTACACTATTAATATTATTCGTTTATAATTCCGTATTTCTTAATTATATTATATTAGCCTATAATATATTAGCCACAAATTAACTCACGTCCTTACAAATTTATTAAATAAGTCTCTTATATGGACTCTTGTAGTATTTAGGTACATCATTTTCAGTCAGAGAATGAGGCTCACAATGATCACAACAAAATTTAAATAAATACGTTGAAGAATACAAATAAGTTAAATATTTTAAACTTCATCATTTTCGAAGGAAATAATAAATTATAAAAATTAAAATTTAATGATTTAAAAGTTCAATAAATATAAATTCGAAATTAATATATTATTCCATTTCATATTCAAATGAATAAAACAAAGAAATAATAATAGGAACATAAGTCGTCATCACTATAACGGCTACCAAGTTTATATACACAATACATTAATTTATTTCAACATTGACAAGAACAATTTTGATTTTTAAGTGGGTTATATTAACTTTAAGGTTATTTATTTAAGGTTGTATATTTATTTCTTTATTTATAACTTTAAAATTGTTTTTAGGTTATCATACTTTTAGAAAAGAAGAAAAATAATTATAACTTTAATTAATAGCAATTTTTTTAAAGCCTTCCAAATTATATACATTTAAATATGAATTTGCCGTGTAGTGGTGGTTAAGAATATCCACTACCCCATATCTTCCCGTGGTTGTCGCAAAAGGCGACAAAGGGAAACAGGCAGGAGATGGGCAGCAGCGTCTTCCTGATAACAGCAAAAATTTGAATAAAAAAACTGCGGTTGCTAACCCGCTCGCCAAGCGTGGCAACTATGGCCATATACCCCCCATGAGCAATGACAATAATAAACGGCCCCCAGTCCCCGGCGGTCCCGCTATTCCTGGCTACGGTGGCGACCATGGTAACGGCGGGGCAGGGGGTGCTAAGAATCTCCGGTGGAGGTTCGGTTGCCACCTAAGACGACTCGACCTGGCAACATACAACGCACGCACCCTGAGGACTGACGAGAAGATTGTGGAGCTTGAAGAAGAGATAGACAAGTTACGCTGGCATATTATAGGATTATCCGAAGTCCGAAGAGAGGGGGAGGACACGGTAATCCTCGAAACCGGCAACTTGCTCTATTACCGGGAGGGCGATCATCTGTCCCAATGAGGTGTCGGATTTATTGTCCACAAGTCTCTCGTTAACCACGTTGTAAAGATTGAGAGTGTGTCGACGAGAGTTGCGTACCATATACTCAGAATCACCAAACGGTATTCGCTGAAGGTCATACAGGTTTACGCACCAACCTCGGCACACCCCGATGAAGAGATGGAGAAAATGTATTAGGATATCTCTAGAGTCATGCATTCCTCCAAAACCCACTATACGGTGTTAATGGGAGACTTCAACGCAAAACTAGGCACAAGAGAGGAAGGTGAGCTGAAAGTAGGGAAATTTGGAATAGGGAAACGGAACCCAAGGGGCCAGCAGCTGGCCGACTTCATGGAGAAAAAGGGACTCTTTATGATGAACTCTTTCTTCCAGAAGCGGCCCCACAGGAAGTGGACCTGGTCGCCTATGCCGGTAGTTATTGGGAGCACTAAGCTCGAAGTTGTTGACGTGTATGTTTACCTGGAACAAATAGTCCGACCAGGTAAGTCCAACTTCGAGCGAGAGGTCAATCCACGGATTCAACTCGGTTGGGCAGCGTTCGGGAAACTACGACACATCTTCTCGTCAGACATACCTCAAAACCTTAAAACGAAATTGTACAACCAGTGCGTGTTGCCAGTGATGATTTACGGATCTGAGACTTATGAAAGGCTGTAATGATGATGATGATGAAATAAGAATTGGTTTAAATTTAAAAATATATTTGCTTTATACGAACCTGGTCATCCTAAAATGTAGCACTTCATATATTGCATTTTTTTTTAGAATACAATACCTACTAGAAATATTACAAGATGTTAAAATGTGACAAATATTTTCAAGTTACTTGTAAATAACGTACATCTAATATTAAATGCATTACTTTTTTATTTTATTTACTCTAAAATATAATAAAAAAAATATTAAAATAATATGATAATAAATAAATGTGGAAGGTATTGGATGTGTAGAATTAATTTGTTAAAAGACTACAAAAGAAAACAACAAAATATATCACACTTAAATTCTACCTTTCATATTATTTCATTTTTTTGCAAAGCAATTAGTGAATAAAAGTCAATATAAAATCATATAGTGCCTTAATACAAATGCCACTGAAGCACTTACGTAACTAAATAATATCTCTAAATCTTTTTGTTTTAAATATTAATAAAATAAGAAACAAATCGTTAGTAATAAGTATCTACTATTAATTTCAACTTAAACATATATGAAATACAGAATATTTAATACAAACTTGTTTTTATAATAGTTAAAACTTTTTAAAGAAATCTTATAAAGAAATGACAAAAAATAGACTGATGCGATGTCACCTCAAATTTTCTTTTTTGTTCTTTTTGTCTCATATTTCTTATTCTTCTCGATAAGACTTGCAAAAGTACAACTGTTATTTTCCTTTTAAAACTAATCCGCTGTTTCTATAATTTTCAACTTTGGTATGATGACCAAAGTTGAAAATTATAGAATTTCCTTTTAAAACTAATCCGCTGTTTCTATAATTTTCAACTTTGGTCATCATATAAACACATTTTATTTTCCTCATTCTTCGTTAGTTGTCTTCCTATTACTATATACTATATATTTTAAATTTTCAGTCAGCTTCTATAAAATTCTTATTGTGTTATTGTGGCCTCTTCTCAAATTCATATTTATTTATGTTTCGTCACGTCTGGTGTTACGTCCATTCCGTTATAATATTACTTTATTGTCAATCATTCATTAATTTAGCAAAATTTATTCCCACTTTTTCTTTTTTTACAGGATCGCCATGTGAAATATGAAGGGTCTTAAATGAATAAGGGACCGCTGGCAAGGTCACCATGTAATATTTTAAAAGTGTTAAATGAGAGAGAGATGTGTTGTTGATACTAAATCTTTAATTATACTGCTGTTACATAAATATATAAGTCGTGTGGGCTTTTCCACACTACAGCTGCTGCGTTTCGTATGGTACGTGTAGAGAACTCTTTTTACGGGAAAAAAGGCATTCCATGTTAGTCCTACCTATGACAATGGATCTGACAGATGTACATGTCAATGGTTCTAAGCAAGCACTTTACATCAGGTGGACTGTGTGCTCATTTATTACCCTATAATATAAAAAAATTCTCTCCAAATTCCACCTATTATGACGTTTTTAAGCTGGAATAGGTATAAAAAAAAGATTTCTCTTGAACAGAAGTACCGATTTTGATGCAGTTTGCGAAAATTGATAATTTTTTTAAGATTAAAAGCTGATTAGTTTTTAGAATCGATCGATACATTAGTTTAAAAGTTATCTCTAAAAAACTTTTGTTTGAATATTGAAGTTTTGAGATTTCTCTAAATCTACCGATCAGAATTGATTCAAATTCACATGAAATCTAATGGCAATCAATAGAAATTTTTCGAATGCGTACACACACTTACACATACATACATACGTACACACACACACACACACGCTCAGGCGCGCACATACACGCACACACGCGCAAACGCGCACACACATGCACACACGCGCACACACGCACACACACGCACGCACACGCATATACACGCACACACACGAACACACACGCTAACTTACACACACACAGACACACACACACACAGACACACACACACACATACACACTTTAGCATGCTTCTATGTCTATCCTCAATAAAGAATAAAATTGCAGATCCCCCGTGAGGACTAAGTTGGAATGCCTCTTTTCCAGTAAATAGGGTCTCTGGTTCTCTACACTCACCGTTTGAAACACAGCAGTGTTAAGCTACTATTTTTCGCCGATATTCTGTGGAAGCATGGTCCATTTCCGGTAGAACCAACCCATTCATGCTACAACTATACTACTATTATAGCTGCAGCTTGGCTCTACTACGTTACTAATGCTGATAATTTAAAGATTGATGATTTAAGATACAATTTATTTACAGCATTAGAAAAAAAAGAAGTTGTATTAGCTTTTCTACCACCAAGAGAATCGTCATTGCGTTAACACACAAAACTTGTATATTATCAGTTTCTAATATGGTTGGGCAACACTTTGAACCCCGAAGAATGGGGATGGAGAAAGATATTACTTATGATGCTGCCTATTATATCAGCTTCAGATCCAGCACTACAGGAACTTATTGAAAAAGTGTGTACACTTAGTTTAATATTTATTACTTTTCTAATACGAATTAATTTTAGGTGATTTGTAGTTGCAAAACTAACTGCGCGTCAGCTAGATGTAACTGTAAGAAAAGCGCTTTGAAATGTCACCAATTTTGCAAAAGTTGCCATGGTCGAAAACGCATTCGATTTCGCTAATTCTTTTTTTTTTATAATATTCCATAAAGTATAAAGATGGTTCTTACGGAGAGAAACAATTAAAAGAACTGCCTAACAAAGTTTAAAAACAACACTTTTCTATATTCCCATACAAAAGATTCGTAATAATACTTAAAAGTCAATTTGAACTTTAATACCATACCATAAAGTTTAAGTGTTAGTGGACGTTAGTATTGTATAAATATTAATGTCAATATTTGTCAATATTGGCAACACTGGCAGATAGCTGATGCTATAAGGAGTAACTTGGGCTGCTTTTATTTTAGGGTATCGCGAAAAATAACTCCACGCGGCCGAAGTCGCGGGTAACAGCTAGTTTTTTTTATAAAGAAAAGAAGATTATTTAATAAGGAATATTGTAGAAGAGGTAATGAAAAGAAATTATTGGTACGGACTACGAGTGTGATTTTAAGAAACGTAATAAGAATATGTGATTCCGTAAAGGTGTGATAAATGTCAAAGACTACCACACCAGCCACTATGTCAAGTACGGTATTTGAAAAAATAGTAGGCCTGTTAGAAATAGATAATCATAACTACTTATGTATGACCTTACAGTGTTAACTTATGAGATATGTTCAAGCCAATTCTTTAATTTCGAAAAAGACACTGAATTAGTTGAGAAAGCTCTTGTTAATAGTTTTATTCTTCAATATGGTGTTCCTGTCGAGATAGCCACACACAGCGGGATAGTGTTTATATAGTCAACATTCCAGGACGTGTGTAAATTATTAAAAATTGAACAATTAAATTCCACAGCATATGCGCATTGGAGGTAACACACAAAAACTTGAAGGCATTTCTCCGTATCCATTCACTTTCTTTCTTTAACAAAAATAGATTGAAAAAATTGTAATCAATATTTTTTATCCATTTTTGTGGGTGGAAGGTGTAGGGGATGTACTACTTATAAGATTCAGATATGCATATTATATATTATAATAACACATAATATCATGTAATAGTGTATGTTCTTCGGAATATAAATCAGCCACATGTTTGTAAATAACATTAGACGTGAAACAGACAATTTTAAGTAGGTAAATCATCAGAGTTTCAAAGAAAAAAAAATCGAGTACAATTATTTTGTTACTTAATTTATTTAAAAATGTTATAATATTATTTTTTCTCGATATCGCATACTAACCTTCCTCATATTGAACAATAATTTGCTCACTATCAGCAAGTTAATAATACGTTGCATAACACCTCGGTGTATTCCACTTTCAACTAATATCAGAGGATTCAATTTGTTTTCTCACAACACCGAGCCTACAGTAAGAGCAGCCTTAACAAAGGCGCGTACGGGGCTAAGTGGTACAAACTCTCGTACGCGGAAGTAAGGTGCATTCAAAATGCATTAATTTAATCCGTTAATACGCGCGCCATAACAATCTCTAGGCTATTTTGACAAAGGTGGCTTTCAAGGCGTGCAAAGTGTTATGAACATTAGCCACGTTGTAACTAAGTTTAAACTCGCAAGCTTACTATTACAGAGTCCTTCTGTCTATGATCTATTCTATGTTTGGTATTATCTATTCTATGGTATTTGATAAATGTACGTATTCTATGACTGTGTGTAACGATGGACAGTCGTAGCATACGCGAGGCGGAGCCAGTCACGGTTACGAGTATTTGTGCAGCTCATTTCAATGACGATGGTCGATTATTTTGCGTGTCGACTTAACAAACTCTACAATGACTTTTTTAGTAATTAGTACTGCCATTAATTAATAATATTAAAAAGTGCGGGAAAAAAGAAACTTTTTTGTGAAGTTTAGCGTTTTCATTGCGGTTTTTTTTTTGGGAATTTATGAGTTAGATATTTAGTGACTGGTTCATAATCTATTATAATAGATTTTGTGTAAAAAATTAAGTAAAAGAAAGTTTAAAAACTTTTCTGCTGATAATTGGTCTCTGGTGCCCTTAAAAAGAATAAGTAAGTATTTTTTTTCGTATTTGAACTATTTAGGAATATTGGGTTGTAGTTGTTTACTTTGTATTCCATTATTAGTACAATTTTCTTAAGTGTCATAACTTATTTTGACGGCTCCGTGGCGCAGTGGCTAAACAATGAGTTGCAGCGCTTGGGGCCGTAGGTTCGAATCCCGCACGGAACAAGTATTTGTATGGCCTACAAATAATAATTCCGGGTTTGGATGTTGTCCTTGTGCAAATTAAAAATTAAAATATTTTTTTTGTTTTATCGTAAAAGCTTCTTACATTATCACATTCTTTATATTTCATATGTAGTTTTGTTCGATTATAACTCGATTGTGACATTTCATTAGATAAGTGAAATATACTCATGGACAAGTTTAGAATGCGCAAAAAAATTTGTATAACACAAAACTTCAAGGATATTTCTGACAATTATATTTAAGTTTATTAATTTGAATTTTGCTTATTATTCGTTAATTAAAAATTGCAAACATCGGAAAAACAATCGATAAAATAAAAAAATTAGCAAATTATGAAAAAAATAATAATTTTACAGGTATTAAACTTTTTAGTACTTTAAATTTTATTTATCTATTTCATAAATGCTTAGCAAAGACATAAAATAAAGTGGGCTACAATCGATACTTGGTGTTACCTCCTCTAGCTCTTCGAAATGTTTCCAATCTCCTTGACATACTCTTAATCAAGTTATCAATAACATTTTGAGATTGCATTCCATTCTGCTTCCAATGCATTTTAAGATATCCTAAATAAGCGGTGGCAATATTTCTTTTTTTAATTTGTCTTTCAAGCATGCTCCATGGGATTTGAGATGGGCAAGCGCGGTGACCAATCCATACCATTTATTTCAAAGTCTGAAAGGTATTTCACGACTACGTCTGCAGTATGGGGCCGTACATTATCATGCAAAAAAGCTATCTCCTACAAAGGGGGCCGCGGGTTCGAATCCCGCACGGAACAAGTATTTGTATGGCCTACAAATAATTGTTCCGGGTCTGGATATTTGTCCTCGTGCAATTTATGTTTGTAAATTGCCTCCACGACGCAGGAGAAAATCCTAGTGTGGGGGGGGGGGGTAACGTTTTTTTAAAAAAATGGCACTATCATACTGACCCTCCGCCTCTTTTCCAATGATGCTACACCGAGTGTACCTCTCTCACGGGCACCCTATCACAGCGAACTAATTATTCCATAACAATCTCAGCGGAGTTAGCCAAAATGCTGGTGTTAAGCTGATTAAATACTTAGTCAGGTCATAAGTTCTGCCAAAAACTTTTTATAAAATTAATGATACACTTTTTAATAATTATACAGAAATTACATATGAAATTAAAGGTAATTTATTTTGAATACAGTAGTAATTACATTATTCAAAATGCCCTCCCCTATTTTGAATATATGCCCTTAATCGACGCGGCCAATCATCAATCGCAGCACGCACCACACTAATATCTATTTCTGCCGCTGTTTTAGCGAAAGATGATCGGAGATTCTAAATTCTGATGAGGTTTAGCACAGGCTTTCTCGTCCAAATATTGCCATATATTATAATCCAGTAGGCTTAAATCTGGACTAGAAGAGGGCCAGTTTATCAAACATGACGATAAAGTTTATGCCATGGGCGGTCAACGGTGAGTGCTGTTGGAATATACAATGTATATAAATTTGAACATTGTTTGAGAATGAGCTTCCACTATGTTTATAAGGATGGTATTTTGGTATACTTCGGCAATGGTTTTTACATAGTTAAGCCTGAATATGAGACTCCAAGCCAAAAAATGAGTGACGAAGGAAAATGTGCTCATTAAACCCTCAGAATACGCGTGCTAGCTTCTTCACTGCTGTGGCCATACACCTCATCATTTTTTTTTCATCCATAAATAAAATTTTGCGGTATTTTTCCCCGCGTACCGCCGTAACGAAGTACGGGATCTATCCGGCCTAAATTTTTTTCAAAAACTCGTTCTATAAATTGCCCGGTCTTCTTACGATAAGCTCGTAGTCCTAGCTATTCATTAATTACTATCTTGACCGTGGTTCTGCTAAGGCTCATCTGAAGATAAGATTTTTTGTTTACGAACATGATTTCATTGGATTAGCGCCTTCACCGTATTGATGATCGCGGGTATCCTAACTGTACCAGGTAGGCCGGTCCTCTTACAATCTTGGAAGCTTGAATCTTCAGTGAATCGTTTGAGAGTGCGATAAACAAATCGTAGGGTTATTTTAAATTTTTGTAGAATATTGAAAATTTCCTTTGGCGCGTAACCACAGCGGTTCATCGCGATAACCGCTACACTATCTTCTTTCTTCGACCACTACATATTTGAAAATAAAATTAATGTATTTTTTATTTTCGGCAAGCGCAAATGTAATTTTTTTTAAATTGGTCAAGTTTGTTGGCAAAAAATTTAAATAATAAGGTTTTGCCAGAACTTATGACCCGGCTAAGTATATTTTAAATACATGGGAGAGTTCACAGGATGCTTTGGTTATATTTTGTAACCTACAAAGTCTTCGAGTGTATTCACCATGAAACATTTATCAGGAAACTACAACACTATGGTGTAAGAAGTAATGCTCTTAAATTAATTGTTTCTTATTGAAATAATAGAAAACGGAACGTTGTCATTAATGGTATGAGCTCTTCCGGGTCGATAGTACAAATGGGCGTACCTCAAGGCTCAATTCTTGGCCCCTTTCTGTTTCTTGTATATATTAATGACTTACTTTACATAGTAGAGGATAACCATAATACAGTAGTATTATTTGCTGATGACACTTCATTAATTTGCAAATAAAAATGACTATTATTAAAATATGTCGAATGCTATATCTAAATTAGTAAATTGGTTTAATGTTAATAACTTGCATTTTAACGGCACTAAAACGAAATGTATGAATTTAAATACTAATTTAATGTAATAATACTAATGTAAATGTAATTTTAAATGGGAAGGAACTGAGTTTTGTCGATACCATCATTTTTCTCGGAATAACACTAGACGCAAAACTTTAATGGGGCCCCCATATATCAAAATTAGCAAGCAGACTTAGTTCTGCAGCATATGCTGTAAAAAAGATTAGAAATCTTACCAGTGTGGAAATAGCTAGACTTGGTTTCTTAAGCTATTTACATAGCATAATGTCGTGTTGTTTTGCTATGGGGACACCAAACGCGACTGGTACTGAAATTATATTTATTTTATAGAAGAGGGCTATAAGAGAAATTTATGATTTAAAACCTAAAGAGTTGCTCCGACAAAAATGTAAGGAAATTAATATATTAACTTTGGCGTCTCAATACATTTATGAAAAAGTAATTTACGTGCACAAAAATAAAGATATTTATACAAAAGTAAGTAATATTCATTATGTAAATATTAGGAATAGATACAAGCTACCACTTACTCGACCAATTACTCGACTCCACCAAGACAGTAATACATTCTTGGGTCGATGTATACGCTTTTAATACAAAATCGCATAATACGAGTACAAAATTTAACCTGCTCAAAATTAAAAAAAATATTACATAATGATTGTTTAAAAAGGGTTATTATAATATTAAGGAATTTATGGATGATAATAACCTCTGGGAATGAGGTGATCGCTACCAAGCTATTTCTTATTTGTTTTCTGTGGTTGATTGTGATAAGCTGTTATTTAAAAAAGAAGTCCCGCTGGGTTTCTTGCTGGTTCCTCCAAGGACAGAGGTTTTTTTCGAACCAGTAGTAATCGAATAAAATAGTGACTTTTAATAAGTATTATTACGTAATTATATATATATATATATATATATATATATATATATATATATATATATATATATATATATATATATATATATATATATATATATATGTATATTCATATGTTATCGTATATGAATATATATATATATATATACGTTGACGCTAGAGAAAACTATATTTTTACAATCCTTGGATGTCATAAGAGGTGACAGAAGGAAACAAATGAGGAGATCGGCAGTAGCGTCTTCCTAACAATGGCCAAAAATAAAAAAAACTACGATTGACAATCCGCTTGCCAAGAGTGGCAACTATGCCAAATATTCCCCATATTAGACAATATATGGGGAAGGCATACGTTAAACAGTAAAGTTTAATAAGCTGTAACGATGAAGTCACATGACTGGCACGTCATCATGAGTGAAAGTTCAGGTATGTCATTCCCACAAACTTCTTCTTCTTAATAACTGGCTTTACGACTCTGGGATCTAGCCCTTCTGAGCCTGAAGTTACAATATATTATAATAATTATCATTCATAGTATACTGCTTCACAATATGTTGATGCATCACATTGTGCAGCCCTTGGGAGATTTCGACGGCAACTTGAGCCAGCAGACAGCTGACAGTTGGCGATGGTATCTCAAGGTGCCTAAGCAGACAGACACCTTATTTTGAGAATCACATCACCATAAGAGCACTTGTTTCACAGTTTACACTAATAATTCACATGCGCAGACACATAATACACAAAATCGCACCACTTTTACATATAAAAGTCCACTTCAAACCATTATTTAAACAATAATACAGGAGCAGCAAACCGCAGCCGGTCAAGTTCCCGCCAAAACTCTCTCATTCCCACAAATTTTAATGTTTTATATAGTGTAATAAATTGTAGAGTCATTCTGGCTATACCCGCGACAAGCACTGGGACGTATATAATCTGTAACTATCACTTCTGGTAAAAAATTCTAAAAAGAAAAAAAACAGCCGGCTGCGTGATTATATGGGACTCACTATGAAGTGCCTAACCACTAAAACCCAACTGTAGGACTGGCTTTGCCCTGGAGGGTTTTTCTACCGTATCTGAAGCGACCCCCCTTTAGGAAAAGGGGGGGCAGTTCTCGCTTTCTGTACCTACAATGATCTTTATACTGCACAAACGAGCAGGGGGGGGGAGTTCTCAATATACCCTCAATTTATACTCCCCCCTATCGATATGACGCTCCACTAAAGCAATGCAACCTCTCGCTCACTCTCGATCCAACTGGTATTTTATAGACGCGCCTACATATTTAATATACATCCACCAATATTTTTTTAATTCCATTTGTCCCAAGGTTCACTAGTAAAAAGTGCCATAAGGCATTATCGCCCTTTGTTGAAAGTATCTATACATATAATATATCTGTAGAAAAGTCGTGTCTGTAATTGTAATATTTTCTGGAAAAAACGATTCCAGGGGACTAAATAAAAGGCACTGAAGCCAAATTAGTGATTTTTAGTATATGTGTCTGTCTGCCTGTGTATTCTCGATTGACACAAAAGCTACTGAACAGATTTCCATGAAATTTTGTATGTGAGTAGTTTTGGACCCGGGGCAACTTATAAAACTTTAAAAAAGAAGGTTTAAGTATTTCCTTTACTCAAGATGTTAACTTCTATTTTATATGATTTATGTATTAATTAAATAACATATTTATAATAAAGCCTAAAATTAGTTTCAACCATTGCTTAACAATTTGAACTACACCTACAATCTAAGTTTCACTTTATTAAAAACGGGTGACAACGCATCTGCATTTTGATTCGCAAACGAGGATAGATGTAGATGTCTATGGGCCACAGCAACCACTTAACATCAGGTGGACCGTGCGCTCGCTTGTCACCCTTATCCAAAAAAAAATGAACATAAGTCTGCCCTTTAGCAATTGTTTTGGGTCTATGATGTATGTCTTCCTGATCGACTGTAGTGTCTTCCAATTTATGTACTGATACGGGCCAACCTAATATGAGTGGAATAATTACTATTTCTATTTAACCAGCAGCAAGGTTGTCTTAAAATGAGACACTAATTGGAGTTATACCTACCCAACCATATCATAACCCGTCACGGTAACTTCTACCGATAAAGCGGTTATCAAATTCGATTAATACTTTTTTGGGCAGCTCTCCATTTGGCTAGACAACAGCCCAGTAGAGTACATCTTAGAAAGAGGAAATTGGAAATGTTTCAAAACTTTTAAAAATCATTATTATAGACAAAAGATCAAGAGGTAAACAATGGCAAAACTAGTCTGCGAACAAGTGCACAGATAGGGTTTCAACACCGTTTAGATTAAACGCGCAATATAAAAATACTTTACAAAGACAAAGCTGTTCAACAAGTAGTTCTAGATCATTTTTCCATTCGAAGCGGAGTTTATTTCAAAACGAACAGAAATTCCAAGCTGATTAAGAAATAAAAGTAAGGAGAAAAGAAGTTGAGAGTTAGATTTCCAATTTGATTGTATTTGGTTTTTATTTTTATTTTAAGGGATACTTAGTTTACTTTTTAGTCTTTAATATCTTCTTTGTAGATTAGCAACCCAATGCTGAATGTAGACTCCTACTAACGTAAGATGAATTTTTCGTGACCAAGTTGTGAGAATTAACGAACGCACCAAGTTACACATCGATGGACTATCTAAGGTTAATTAGTTCATCTTACTAAACCCTCGGGACGATATGGGGCATTGGATATTTTTACAACGCCACTACACGGTTTTCTTCATTATATTCCTTTAAATACCTAAGCAAAGCGTTAATACTGATACATATTATATCACAGTGCCGAAGAAAGGTCTAACTTTCATAGTTGCTACGCTTGGTAGGCGGGATAGTAACCGCAGTTTTTTTTTTTCATTAATATTGAGTTGTTTTTTTAGAAAATGTTGCTGCTCATTTCCTTCTTCAGCGTCCCTCTGTCGCCTCTTACGACACCCACGGGATTATACGGTGCAGTGCTTTCTTTTAGGGCGCACTTCAAGGCAATTATGCCGTATTAGAAAGTTCTAATAAAGTATTAGCTATAATTTCTGAGATTTTCATTAAAATTTTATATTAATTTATTTTCCTTTTAAAAGAGATTAATAATAATTAATAATTTTATTTCATATCAAACACAAGTCACTGGTACTTCTAGTTTCTGAGAGGTTTTATATCCCGCAATGAAACTACCACAATGCTTCAATGGGTGAAGACGGATTTCAATGCTAGTTTCCTCACAATGTTTTTATTCGCCATTAAGAACATGGTATATTAGTACCCAAAATTGCAAGTAAAATAAAATTTCATTGGTATCGGGAATAGAACATTGCTTCGCGAACTATAACATTTAAGTCGAACACCTCTCTCCTGAGATACTTATATACGAAGTAGAAAGTACAAGTAATTCATGAAATAAAAAATAAAAGCGATTTAAAATGGGGTGGATTTCTCGCGAGGTCTGTCATAATAAACAACTGATTATGAATTTCCTTAGTTCTATCTACTTCTGTTTATATTTTTGTTAGTCGTAGCGATAAACTCTGCAATAACATCAAATATAGGTATGTACTACACGTATTCACCTACTTATTAGGTAATATAATTACAAACCCAAGAAAAGCCGCGGGGCTATCATTCCATGCGCTGAAATGAACTAAAATTTTGCATTTTTATAAGTTTGTGACTAATTAAAATTAGGTTAGGTAAGTTAATAAATGTGATTTTAAATTGATATAAATTGCTATATCTCTCAGCTTTTCTGTATTGAAATTAGGAACATGGCAATGGCAGCGCCAACGGATCTACTTTTACTGCGCACGCAAACATTTGCAAGGGTCGATCGGTAGGCAAAAACGTTGTTTTTTTTACAATTCAGAATAATCTATACGTATAATAAATCTGTAGAAAAGTCGTGTCTGTAATTCTAATATTTTCCGAAACAAACAATTCCCGGGGAATAAATAATGGGCACTGAAGTCCAATTAGTGGTTTTTAGACTTTTTCTTCTGTCTGACTGTCTGTGTATTCCCGACTCCCGCAAAAACTACAAGACGATTTCCATGAAATTTGGTGTGTCTGTAGTTAGAGAAAAGGGGCAATTTATAGGCTACTTTTTATCCGATTGCGGAACTTCAAAACAGGAGGGTTAAGTATTTTCCTTCCTCAAGATGCCAATTTCTATTTTATATTATTGATTATTGACGCTTTTTTTTTAAAGTAAATAACATATTTATAAGCCCTGCACACAGCCCTGTGCGCTGGTCTTAAGATGTACGTATGTAAGCTGGTTCTTTACTTTTTTACTTTCAATGAGACTCAAATAGTTTGCCATATATTAAGCTAAGATAGCTTTCATATTTTCAGACATACCTACATATTGAGATTTTTGTGAAAGTCCCGGTTTCATAATTGACGTGAGTACATGAGCAGGATCTTGCGAGAGAGTACTATAAATATCAAAGATAGGAAATTTTAAACACATGTTTATTCTATTTCAACTATGAGTAGAACTGCATTGATGGAATCTTTAAAGTTATGCGGTAATCGAACCGATCAAAACGTAAATACACCACATATTTTACTTGCAATTTGAAGTTTCCATTTACCACGTTGTTGGTGGTGAAGGGAAATATTGCGAGGAAACCTGCATATTAGAAAAGTAGAGAAAATATTTCGGAAATAGTTTGTAAGGTATACTTATGTGAATGGGTCATCCTGCGTTAGAGTCAACTCAGTTCGAATAATGTCCAGTTGTGGGATGTTTGTAGACTGCAACTTTTTTTCTTTTAATAGGCATGTCCACTACTCATAATAGGCTTCTCACATTGTTTGTCAAATATGTCGGACATTTGCAGTAGTAGCTACGCTTGGCAAGCGGGTTGGCAACCGCAGCTTTTTATTATTTTTTATTACTCGTAGCTTGGCGTAGCAGAGCGGGACAGTATTTCATGCCGGCACACCGCTTGCAACTTTACAAAGCGCACGTTTGGCCTCAAATGGAATACTGTTCCCATCTCTGGGCAGGGGCTCCCCAGCGCCAGCTTCTTCCACTTGACCGCATCCAGCGCAGAGCGGTTCGAATCGTCGATGACCGAGTTCTTTCCGATCGGCTTGACTCACTGGCACTGCGTAGAGATGTTGCATCTCTTTGGGTATTTTATCGCATCAATCACGGGGAATGCTCTGAGGAATTGTTCGGACTAATTCCAGCCGCTCAATTTCACCATCGCACATCGCGACAAAATTTGCGATACCATCCATATCATGGATGATTGGCTGTCCACCACTGTGGGATTTAGAAGAAGTTTTCTCCCTCGCACAACTTCCTTGTGGAATCGATTACCACCAGTGATTTTTCCGGGCCGATACGACTTGGGACCTTCAAGAAAAGAGCCTACTTCTTTTTAAAAGGTCGGCAACGCATCTGCAAATCCCCTGGTTATGCAGTTGTTCATAAAAAAGTTGTTCTGTAATCAGAAAGACACTGCTGCCCATCTTCTGTATATTTCTACTCTCGTTCATGAATATAGTTCCTCTAACACGTTTATCCTGAACAAAACTACATTTATGAAATTTTAATTTTAATTGGAGTAGTATTAATAATGTTTTTAAATTATTGAGCACGAGTGAGGCCGCGTGAAAAAAGTTAGTTTGCAATAAACGCGAGCGAAGCCGCGTGTAAAAAGCTAGTTTTCAATAAACGCGAGCGAAGCCGCGTCTAAAAAGCTAGTTTGCAATAAAGATAATCATAGGTATTATGATAAAATTGATACGAATAATACATTAAAACAATATTGAAAAAAATACAAATTATTATGTTACGTAAAATTACAATGTTACGGTTTATACATGAACCACAGTTGGTCTCAGGCTTCCATTTACTTCTGAAAGTGTTTTTTTAAACACTTCGAATAAATGTGATAAAACAAACAAAGTTCACCTATGGATTAGAGGTTGGTGTGGCCCATAGACATCTACATTTACCCTCGATTAAGAATCGAAGTACTTGAATGCGATTCCGTTGACACCCCTCAGGACTAATATGAAATGCCTCGTTTCCAATAAAAAAGGGTCTCCGGTTCTCTACACTCACCGAAAGAAACACAGCAGACTTAAGCCGCTGTTTACGCTGGTATTCCATGAGAGCGTGGTCCTACCCCAGTTGAGCCAACCCATTCGTGCTACTGCAATGATATAGCTGCAGCGTGGTAAGAATATTACAACGAACAGAACCAATACACTGTCATTCTACGTGTATTAGTACTTGTAGAATGGCACAAGCACAAACGAGTGGGGTTCTCTCTAACCCATTCGTGCTACTGCAATGATATAGCTGCAGCGTGGTAAGAATATTACAACGAACAGAACCAATACACTGTCATTCTACGTGTATTAGTACTTGTAGAATGGCACAAGCACAAACGAGTGTGGTTCTTTCTATCTAACCTCAACTTTATCCTCATTTTTTCGTTTTTTCTTTTAAATTAATAACATGCACTTCAATAATGAATCCAAATATTAAAATTCAAGTAAAGAGTCAAAGGCAGAGTGATGGCTTCTTCCCCGCTCCAAGAAATTTCTCTCAGAAATATGAAAATATTTACATCCTGCCGTGGACCTAGTATAGGTTGATACTTTACTTTCTAAACATTTAACAGAAAGGCTCTCTTAAACAAATTTACATTGACTTTGCACATAAAATGTTTGCGCATAAACATCGTTTCATTGAGCAATATGACAATTTTAAATTTACTCAACACTTACTTATACTAATTATTCTGGGACTTTATTAAATTTATATACACATTTATAGCAATTTTTAGAGAGAATTCAGAAATGTAAGTTTGTAAAAGTAAGGGAAATTTGCTTTAAGACGGACTGCGTCCAATCAAGCGTCCATTAAATAAACAGTTCCGCAGTCAACGGAGTAGGGTGGTTAGAGTCTCCGCAGTTGAAAGGTTAAACTTAAATAAAACGTCAAAACAATTAATTTATCTAATTGCTCGTGGTCTAGACGAATCTTTTCCGCAGCAGAAAAGAGCCTTTTACAAGGAACGAACCTTCCAACTTTGCGAAAGTATTTCTTGAGTCTTTTGAAATATCACTAGTTTACATAATGATTTCTTATATTTACGCGAACATTTTTAAGTTAATTAAACGCGATAAAATCCGTAAAAAAGTAGTTTTATTCAATATCACTAGTTCTTGAAGCAGTCCGATTCGAGAGGTTATTGGATCAATTCACCGAATAGGTGTCCTTTTTTAAGAATATGAGGCGGTAATTATTAAAACATATTTTTGAGCTATTTTTATCGTACTTATGGCTGCGCATTCGACTTTTTTGTCGTATTCATTTATAAACTTTATTTACGTCTGGGAATCGTTTATAACCGCTGAATTTGTCTGGTGATTTACGGATATTATAAACATTACTCAATAAATACGTGATTAAAATTTGAAATTTTAATAAAATATTTTTGGAGAGGTCTAGTGATACTTTGTAACCGACAAAAACTTCTGGGATTATTTTTTTTTAATAATTTAAAACTAATTTATAAGATATAAAAGAAATTATGTTGCCAAAAAACATTTTTGAATATTCTTTTGCAAATATTATATGCTGCGCAGTAACGAAATAACCGCAAACGTTCTGCCGGTCTCCTGGGACTGGATTCGCAAATTGACGAAATTAAATTTTTTCACAACTTCGATTTGTCAAAAGGACCTTTCCAAAATTCGTCGTCAGCTCTCAGACTATTACCCACAATTCTAAGCAGGCTGAGGCACGGTACGGTAGTTTTTAAAGTCCTGCTGTGACGCTTTTCATATTGGTACTATAACGGCTTTGTATCAGTCTTCCGGTACCCGCTTCAGTTCCCAACATAAATTAAACAAGTTGTAAAGCAGGCCTGCCACCACTACCTCTTCAACCGCTGCCGCTCGAATACGGCAGGTGTATTCGAGCATCCTAACATTTCGAGTGGTACTCTATCATGTCTTTCCTCCGTTTATGCTTTTCATTGATTTCATTATTTTATATATACTTATCTCCCTACCTCTTTCCACTTCTTTCGGAATTTCTAATACATTTAATTCAAACGTCTCTTCATTCCTTTTTTCTATTTATCTATTCCTTTCATCTGCTTAAACTCGAAATTTGTTCATTCAACATACATCCATTCTCGTCTCGTATTGCATTAATTTTACTCTGTTTTGAATGTCCCCTGGCAGTTCTTACGAGTTTGCACATCATTTCAATATTTGGCTGGAAGTTATCACATTTTTTTTTATCATTATTATCCGTTTTTCTTACTTTTTCCTTACAATTACTTTTTTACTCTCTTATTTAGACGTCTAAAGATTTAACCAGTGCGTGTTGCCAGTGATGAACTATGGATCTGAGATGTGGTCCTTCAGTGTTATTCGTATGAGGAAGCTCAAAATCGTTCAGCGAGCTATGGAGAGGAAGCTATCGGGAGGGATAATGTTCGAAGTTTCTTTGCGTGAGAAACTTAGAAATGAGGATATTTGCAGTAGAACCAGAGTGACCGACACCCAACGAATTAGTATGCTGAAGTGGCAATGTGCCGGCCATATAGCTCGAAGAAGCGACAACCAATGGGGAAACATGGTTTTCGGGTGGCAGCCTCGTACCGGTAGGCGAAGTATAGGGCGACCCCCCACTAGATGAGTTGACGACCTGGCAAGATATCCAGAAAGTCGATGGATGCAGATAGCACAGCAACGTGCTTTGTGGCATTCTATGGGGGGAGGGGGTGCTATGTTCAGCAGTGGACTTGTGAAGAACTGTAATTATAATGATAATGATAATATGTAGCTATACACCCATCTCGTTAAGTTATACCTTGATGGTGATGTGAGTGCGTGTCCTTGCAATAAGGTGAGCATGGTTTTGGCTTGGTTTTTACATCTCCGCCCGGGGACTTTCCAGTTTTAAAGTGCTGGAGAGCCATTCTAATCTCGCTCAGACTGACGTCCGGAATATCTTCGGAATAGTGTCGGATAAGACTCGCTCTTGGATCGTTACTCACACTTGCGTGTGACTCCAAAGATGACGTGTAGAGCTTACCATAGAACCTATCAATCTCACTTAAAATCTCTGGTGTCTCGGAAACGTTTCGGTCTTCAGCTTTGACAGTTGGTACTATCTGGCAGACACATCTCTGGCAAAGACTTGGAGCCCTGGTTCCGCTCGATCGCTTCTTCAATACGATCATTATTAAAATTGCGTAAGTCCCACCGCATGCGTTTGGAGATCTGTCTGTTCAGTTGCCTGTATGCTATCAAATCTACTGAAGACTGTAACTTCATTTCTCGTCTAATAGCTATGAGATTAATAGTGTAATCGAAGAGTTTTTGTGTTCTTCTGCGGCGGGGCTTGCAAAACTTAGCTCTGACTGCATGGACAGTATCCACGAGCTTGTCATTTGTATCGTCCCCTGCATTGCAATTTTCTAGACACTCGAACGGCATTGAAAACGATTTTGTAACTCGAGCTGAAAGGTGTCGGGACTTTGGATTAGAGCACGAGGGGGACGAAGCGTTGACTTTATTAGACGTGACCTCTCTAACTTAACGTTAAGGTTCAGTGTGCCTCTAACCAATCGGTGATCGCTACCAGCTTTCACCCTCGCGATCACTGAGACATCACTGAATAGTTGCAATCTGGTCGTCATAATGAAGTCAATCTCATTTTTGTCGAACCGTCGGGGTTCGACCAAGTCCACTTCATGTGAGGCCGCTTCTAGAAGCAAGAATTTATCAAAAAGAGTCCCTCTTTCTCTATGAAGTCGGCCAACTGCTGGCCCCTTGGGTTCCGTTGTCCTATTCCAGATTAACCTACTTTTAGCTCACTGTTCTCTCTTGAGCCTAGTTATGCGTTGAAGTCTCCCATTAACAACGTATATTGGGTTTTAGAGGCTTTAGAGTTATCGTCATACATTTCCTACACCTTCTCACCGGGATGTGCCGAGATTGGTGCGTAAACCTGTATAACCTTCAGAGTATACCGTTTGGTGATTCTAAATATAAGGTACGCAACCCTCGTCGACACTCTCCCAATCTTTATAATGTTGTTAACGAGAGACTTGTGGACGATAAATCCGACACCTCCTTGGGACAGATGGTCGCCCTCCCGGTGACAGAACAAGTTGCCAGATTTGAGGATTTCCATGTCCTACCCCTCTCTTCGGACCTCGGATAATTCTATGATATTCCAGCGCAACTTATCTATCTCTTTTTCCAGCTCCAGGATCTTCTCGTCAGTCCTCAGGATACGTGCGTTATAAGTTGCCAGGACTAGTCGTAGTAGGTGGCAACCAAACCTCCACCGGAGATTCTTAGCACCCCTACCGCGCTGTTACTGTGGTCGCCACCGTAGCCAGGAATAGCGGGGCCGCCGAGGACTGGGGGCTGTTTAATAATGTCATTGCTCATGGGGGGTATATTGCCATAGTTGTCACGCTTGGTGAGCGGGTTGGCAACCGCAGTTTTTTATTGCTTTTTGGTGTTATCAGAAAGATGCTGCTGCCCATCTTCTGCCTCAGTTTCCCTTTGTCGCCTTTTACGACACCCATGGGAAGATATGGGGTAGTGAGTATTCTTACCCGCCACTACACGGAGGGGATCAGATACGGGAGGTCCAATTTATACAACCAAAAATCAATTTTCGTTTGTATGATTGTTTTTCGGGTATTTATGAACTTAAATTATTTTTAAATTTAAATTTTCGGAGAATAACTGTGTCTAGATATAACGATTTACACAAAAACCTTGGGGGTGCTTGCGCTTTGTGGCGACCGTGTCAGTGACAAGTTTTGAAGCAAAAAAATTTTTAGAAATATTAAATTTAGTAAGTTATCTGATTAGAAACTCTAAAATCCCATTTATAGCAACAAAAAAAAATTTCACTATTGTGATTGCCATGCCTTTGTGTACACCTATACGTTCCTAAAACGACCGACGGGTTTATTGTTATATTCTGTATTGATATACGATTATTACAGTTATTGAAAATACCTGTTATTTATACGTGGTAGAGCAACGCTACAAGTATATCAATAGGAAAGTTGTAGCACGAATTGGTCAGCCCGACCGGGGAAAGACCACGCTCTTCACGCCACGCATTCTCACAAAATACCAGCGTAAAATACCAGCTTATTGCTGCTGTTTTGCTTTTGGTGAGTGTAGAGAATCGAAGAACCTTTTTACTGGAAAAGAGGCATCTTAGTCGTCACGGCTGACAACGCATCTGCATTTTATTCGCAAACGAGGATAGATGTAGATTTCTATGTGCCACAGCAACAACTCAGGTGGACTGTGTACTCTACTCTACTACAATACAATTTATTTATCATAAAACGCATTAAATTAAGCTTACAAGTACCCAACAATCAACTTCACGGATGTAGAATGTACTCGTAGTTCGGACTGTATGCAGCATTAGTTTAGTCATTAGTCAATTAAACATGGAGGGTTTTTCATTTTTAATGACTTTAAGACATACTGTACATGCCGCTAGCTGCCCCTACAAAGGTCAAATATCCCGGGGCCCATCAGCGGTAGATTCGACGGGCGGCTAAGGATGGGGCTCGAAGTGCCTATGGACAATTGATCTATCATACTACGCAATAGAGATAAGGCTAGGTAAATAAATAGTACGTACCTGGTTCCGAAGCTAAGATCGCCCCAAGGCTCGGTCAGGCCGTAGGTAGGTGTAGGTGCATGTAAGTGTTGTATCGTAGTGTTTATATATGTGACCTGAACCTAGCTGAGGTGATCGAGCAGCGGCCTGGTCCCATGCTGCCCCACAATGCTGCATCACTCCAGCAGGCGTCACCCATTGACAACTTCTTACGAAATTACTCTAATCACTCAAATTCAATATAAGCCTCTTGTCACGAACGGACAACTTAGACAAACTAATCCAAGGCGGTCTCACATACAGTAGTAAATTTTGAAGAGACATTTACTTTTTACAATAACAATTTTACAATAATTTCGCAAAGTACAAACAAATAAAATGTACATTAAAAAACCGCCATAAAGTATGTTTCTGAGGTAACCTTAAAATACCACAAACTCTTTATATTAAAATAAAAAAAATACTAAAAATTTTAAATATTAAATAGGTATTAAAAATATTTAAATTTTTAATGACTGACTTTCTTAGGCTAGTTAGTCTAGAGACTTAGAATACCTCGTTGGTCTAGTGGTCGCAAGCACGACTGCTGAGCAATAGGACCTGGGTTCGATCCCCGGGTCGGGCAAAGTATAAGTGATACCTTGAGTCTTTCGTTTAAAACTCGTAGGTAGTCATGAGTTGTGTAGTCGTCGTTTGCTTTTAAACAATAAAGAGAACGAACGGACGGACTGATTAATTGATGTGTTATGGCACATAACGGCAAATGGCACAATTTGTTCCCAATTAGATTGATTACGTTTGTGGTATATTCAGATGTGATCGCGTAATGTTGCGTGGAATCGTTCTACTGAAGCGTTAGTTTGATGATGATATGCGGTGCTAACTGTGTGGTTGGATCCTAGTAATTTCAACAATTGTTTGATCACGCTATTAAGAAATTCTATACCTGGGAATGGAATCGTTTAGGTACACCGTAATATTGACTGATAATTAAAAGAGATTTGGCTACTGTAGTTGCTTGTTTGTCTTGAATGGGGTATGCTTCAACAAAACGAGTTAAGTCATCTTGTAATGTGAGTATATATTTATTAAAGTTATGTCTGAATAAGAGACTTAGTCAATAGTTACGCGTTCAAAACGATCAGTAGAAGAAGAAGTAATAACCGTGGGAGCTTTATATTTTACGTTGAATTTTGTTTCGTTTATATATTTGGCAATTATCTATATAATTTTTAATAGTTTACTTTCCAAAAATATTCAGATCGTATTTTGTGTGTTGTTTCAATAATGCCACGACGTCCTGATAGGGGATCATCATGGAAGGTTTTCAGGATTGATGCTATCTCTTCTGGAGCTGGAGTTTTAACTTTATTTTCACATATGGTGATTTTGAATGAATAAATGAATGAATATACTTTTATTGTACACCACGAACAAATATACAAATGACATAATAAAAATCACATTATATTATGTACAATTTGGCGGCCTTATCGCTACATAGCTATCTCTTCCAGGCAACCAAAGGTGTAAAGGAGTAAAAAAATGAATAGGTAGGTGGTAGGTGGATCAATATAAATATACAACATATAATATCAATTCATGCAATTTATTAATAATAATTGCAAAAAAATATGTAAATAACTAATACATGAAATATTATAAATTACTAACACGTAATAAAAGATAAAGTAAAACATATAATATATACATATACATACAAATATATAAACAAACTTACATATCTACACAAAAATACATATGTAAATTACAAAATTCCTCAGACAATAATATAAAGCTGATAGATACAATAAATACATAATCACACAATTTATCCTAACGGTGTCCGAACGAATGAGACAAGTAATGATCTTTAAGTAGTCGCTTAAAGATAACAATAGTTTGTGCTTCACGTATATGCAAAGGTAGGGCATTCCAGAGCTTAATAGACTGGAAAGTAAAATATTTATGTCTACATAGCTTGCGTCAGCATAGTCGAGAATTAGAAGGAGAAGAGACTGTGCGAGCGTAATTTTTGTAGGAATGGGAAGAAATGATCGAAGGCGACGCAGTGAACAAAGAGCGACAAAAGTTTTCTTACTTACCTCATTCAGTTGGCGTATCCAATTTAAGGAATTATCAATATAAATACCACATTTTTGACGTTGTCAAAGTAAGGGATTATAACTCCATCGAATACGATAGGTGGTACAGAGAACCAGTCAATTCTTGAGATAAAGCTCTGGCTAAAAATAATGATAGCCTGATACTTTTTAGGATTGACATTTAGGCCATATGATTTACTCGACTCATGAATAAAATTTAGATCGTTATTCAATGTAGCGATTGCATTCGGCAAATTCTCCAGAGTTGACTGGGTGTAAATCAGAGAAGATACTTTATGAGTAATTGAATTAATGAAAATGGAAAAGAGTACAGACATCATTTTTGATTTTACATTTGTCTCCTAAATAAGCTGTGATATGTAACTAATAGCTTCCTTTAAGTTTACAAGTGGGGTAGTTTTTTAGATTTGGAATGTAAAGTGATTTTAATTTATGGTTGTGTAGACAAGCGAGTAATATTTTAAAATAGCTTTCAGAATCCCAACGATCGAAGTGAGTGGGTCTCAAACAGCCAAATATAATATTTTGTTTGTTATCTGAAACTTAAGTAAACCAAAAACACTTTATGAAATCGGTTTCATAAAGAGTTTTTGGTTTATTTAAATACGGGTCCACTTGAGAGCAAGTGGAAATGGTCTGGTTGAAAAGGGTATTTTTGTCGAAAAGTTGACAAGAGATTGGGATAAAAATGTTTTTGTGACGTTCGTTTATGTGGCAGTCTGGTTAAATATTAAGATATGGAGTATTAAAAGTGTGAGAGTCGATTTCTTAGTATGTTGAGAGTTTAATAACTATCTCCTACTGTTTCTTCATTTAACTTGCGGTAATCAACAACAACTCATCGCCATTTTGTTTCCCAGATGCGTCTAGTTTTTTAGGAACAACCCAGATGGGGCAACTCCAAGGAGATGAGCTAGTTCTGATAATGTCTTAGTCTAACATTTTTTGGATTTGTGATTTTACTTCTTGTTCGTGTACTTGAGGAAAGCGATAGGTTTATGTGTGAATTGAAATGTCATTATAGTAAAATTATTTTGTCCGTGCAGTTGGGGTCATAAATCATAGTTCGGCCCGGCTAGGGTGGTGAGCATGTTGCGCGGGCGCGACGCCATTATCGATAACAACAAATGAATCATCGAAGGCAGGTACACGGCGGCGGTACGGTATACAAAGGCTGCTGCGACATTGTTATATTAGGAGTCATTTGTTTTCCATTATTACCCCCGCCTAATACCTGCAAATTAGTGCAATGATAATTCAGTACATATATCGAAGAGAAATTTGTTTTTGCGCATTCGCTCTCTGAACTTCTTTAGTGACACATAGGCTACTCCTTTGTTTTGTACCAAAACGGCAGAATTTACTCAAAATAATATTTGTTTGTTATAATAATTGTCATGTGTTGTTATCAACAATGTTTTAACATTTTTCACTGAAGTGAAAATAGATCCCGAAAAGTTACAAAGTGTTAATTTATGTGTTGTGAGTGTTAGAGGGCTCGACAAAATTAAAAAAAGAGTGTTTAAAGGGAGAAGTTAGCTCTACGAGACAAATCGTCTATCGGCCATGTACAGTAACTGCGTTAGGCGACTTTGACAAAAGTGAAATTAAACAAATAGTGTCATCGTTTTATCCAGATAGTGAATATCCTTCCATGGCTAAAATCTTGAGTACAGCAAAAGAAAGATTCCAGTTTTCGATTTCTTCTATGCGTAAAATACTCTTAAAACTTGGGTACTGGTACACACAAGGTCCAAAAGGTCGTAAACAATTGATGGAAAGGACTGACATCGTTTGTGCGCGGCTACAATTCCTGAGAAAACTCAAGACCCTGAGAGATAGTGAAGACATACGACCAAGAATGATGAAAGAAGATACTTGGGTGAACCAAAATCACAGCCGCAAACGAACGAAAAGCTAGATAAGGCTGGACAAGGCGGCTTAAATACAAAAACGTGAAGCATGCAGAAAATCTCCAAGAGGAAGACTTGAAGAAATCTCATATGGCAGAAGATATAGTAATTCATGTGGATGACGATGACTCTGATGATTCTGATGTAGAATTTTAATGTAAGTAGTTTTAGATTTAATTTTAGATATAATAATTATCTTTATATTTGTATTTAAATTTATTTTTAATATAACTTGTGACAGTCCAAACATTTGTACTTATAGTTTTTTTAATACAAAGATACCTAATTATTAATTAAGTTTAATTCATTATTATTCTTATTTTAATAAATACGTTGTTTTATAAAATTTTTTCATTTTTATCACTAACCCACGTAATAACAAAACTGAATACAATATCGATAACGCTTATTGACAACAATAATGCGCATCCCTATGCTCACTTCTAAGGCCCGTGAGTGGGAGAGAGAGCGAAATACTCCGATGATTTATGATTTATGATGAGGTATTTAATGTTTTAAATGATTGCTAAATGTAAGTGAGTAGCCTTCAATAAAAAAAGACGTTATATTTGGAAACCATTTATCTAATGAGTTCGACTCTTCTTCGTTTAAATGTTCGCGTCTAATAAGGGTGAGTACTTGGTTTTTTCTATCGGTGTCAGATGTTTGATAAGTGATTATGAATGTTGTTTGTTTGTTGATTTGGTGTGTAAGGGAGAACTTCGATATTTGGAATTTCTTTTTATAGGAGAGGTAGCAAACGAGCATGCGGCTCACCTGATGGTAAGTAACTACCGCCGCCCATGAACAACCGCAACATCAGGGAAATTGAAGATGCGTTGCCGCCCTTTTAAAAAGGAGTAGGCTCTTTTCTTGAAGGTCCCTAAGTCGTATCGGTCCGGAAAAACCGCTGGTGGTAATCGATTCCACGAGGAAGTTTTGCGAGGAAGAAAACATCTTCTAAATCGCACAGTGATGGACCGCCAATCATCCGGGTGGTATAGATGGTATCGCAAGTTTTGTCGCGATGTGCGATAGTGACATTGAGCTCCTGGAATTAGTCTGAACAATTCCTCAAAGCACTCCCCGTGGTAAATGCGATAAAATACGCAAAGAGATGCAACGTCTCTATGCAGTGCCAGTGTATTGATCCGATCAAAAAGAACTCGGTAGTCGACGACTCGAACCGCTCTGCGCTAGATGCGGTCAAGTGAAAGGAGCTGGCACTAGGGTGTCCCGGCTCAGAGATGAGAACAGTATTCCATGTGAGGCCGGATTTGCACTTTGTAAAGTTGCAAGCGATCTGCCAGCATGAAATACTGTCTCGTTCTGCTGAGCACGCCAAGCTTTTTAGAGGCTAGTTTGGCGTTCCCTTCCAAGTGACCACGAAACTGCACACTATTCGATATGTCGACGCCGAGGATTCCGATGCTAGCTGAGGTAGCAAGGGGACTGTCTTGAAACTGAGGAGATACGACGAAGGGGTTTCTTTTAGCGGTAATTGCAAAACATGTGTTTACTGGGGATTGAACTGGACTAGATTTAGTCACCCACAATCCGAGACTTTGTTTAGCAAAGAGTCGACTTCAGACACAAGTTTGTTCCGGTACCCGGCGACGTTTTCCCGAGAAATATTGGCACGGCCGGTATATAAGGCATCACCAGTGCTGTCGTCCGCATAGTAATGAATGTTACTAGTTTGAAACATATCATTGATATGCAGGAGAATCACCGTTGGTGATAGCACGCAGCCTTGTGAAACACCAGCGTTGATAGGCTTGAAATTCGAGCATGCACCGTCTACCACGACGTTGATGCTCCGATCAGCAAGGAAACTGGTGATCCATTTGCATAATTTCTCAGGAAGCCCATAAGAAGGTAGCTTCGAAAGAAGCCAGACCCGATCGAAGGCCTTCGCTATGTCCAAGCTAAAGGCCAATGCCTCCCCGTTGGACTCTACTGCCTCCGCCCATGTATGAGTCAGGTAGACCAGAAGATTACCAGCTGATTGACCTTGACGAAAACCGTACTGGCGGTCACTAATCAGCTGGTGATCCTCAAGGTACCTCATGAGCTGGCAGTTTATAATGGATTCCATTATTTTGGAGAACAAGGAGGTTATGTCGATAGGCCTGTAGTTGGACGGATCTGAGCGTTCACCTTTTTAGGGATCGGGTCGACCAAAGCTGTCTTCCATGAATTCAGGACTACACCTTGGGAGTAGGAGTACCGGAAAAGACGCAATAAAACCGGTGCCAACTCCGGACCACACGTCTTCAGCACAATGGGATGGACTCGATCAGACTTGCTGACTTCCAGGGAGAAGAATGTTTTACGAACCGAGCGCTATGTAAATTGCACATCCGGTATGGAGCACTCACACCGCGGGATGGTCGGCGGTGTATTACCCCCGTCATCTAGAGTCGAGTTAGATCCAAAGAGAGAGCTCAACAGATCGGTTTTCTCTTTTGGGGCATGGGCCAGTGAGTCGTCCTCTCTGTGCAGAGATGAAAGAGATGGCTGACAGAAGTTCCCTTGGACAGCCTTGGCGAGAGACCAGAATGCACGGGTTCCCGAAGGAAGGCGAACTAGCTTCTCGCCAATTCTGCCGATGTGCTCAGACCTTACCTTGGCAATGATGCTCTTGAAGGACCTGGAGACGGAATTATACATCTTTCTAAGAGCGCTGGTGTTCACATCCCGAGACGTTGATGCATCAGCCCAGGCCCGTTGTCTGACGTATACGCAAACCGCAGCCCGAGGCACAAAGGCATGTTCTCATTTGTACCCCGTGAAGGAGAGATATGAAGTATCAGCCGGAGAGGACACCTGAGTCTCGGTTAAAAATAGCAAGGCCGGTTTCGCCGTCTCTAGATGGTAATGGACAGCGTTAAGGTTGGAATGAAGTCCCCTGATAGAGAACATAGAGCAGTTTTTGTCGCGAGCGTAATTTTGCCACCCCCCCCCCCCCCTCCCATGATAGCGGGGCAGCCTAAGCAACCACGCTCAGGAGTGGACTAGTTTGGTCGTTGATGCTCAGCGAGGGATTCTCCAGGGGTGCTGGTACCCTCCTGGGGTAGTCTGTTCTTTAATTCCGCTACCATGTTGATCGAGTTGGGCCTCCGGCCACCTGCACTCATCAAGCGGAACGCAGTGGTAAACCTCCACTTCACGCTGGTATTCTGTGTGGTCGTGGTACCACCCCGGTTCGAGCCGGCCCATTCGTGCGACAGCAAAAGTTGCTCTACCACTGTTGGAATACTAATTACTTTTTCGGATTTGTTTGTATTTACACAAGTGATAATAAATGAATTGTTTTTGACTTCGACTACTGCATTGGGAATAACAATTCTGTTATCTATTATTTGTTTTTCGACTATTGCTACAGAATAAATAATAGTACTAACGTCCAGAAGTTGCACACTTTTGATGTTGACTGCTTGCCGATGTTTTAATAGCCTACATAGTTATTATTAATCAGATAAATCGCGCACGCAAGCTAAATAAAACTTTATTGCTGCAAGCGACTGTCCGTTTTACTTTGCATCTTTTCTCCTTACTACGTCACAATGGACTTTCCGTGGTTGCTAAGGGCTGTTAATAAAGAGTAAAAAAATACATTGTGAAATGGTAAGTTACTTAGGTAAAGTACCTATGCTGATTATAATCGACCAAATTATCTGCTATGTGAGTTCTGTGATGCCTAACGCATGCAACTTACAAGGCCAATCGTCGGGAATCGCGAGCCTTGGTTCGTATAGGTAGATAGCATAAACAACAAATAAACCCGAAATACGATTCATAACAGAAATATGATCGTAATCTACTTAGTTGAAAATCTTGTAAACAAAGTTTTAACTTTAGTATTTTGTGCTATTATAACTTAAAATATTTTAATTACAAAGAAGAGTATAGGTATGTAAGTAGGTACTTGGGTAGTGAAGTAAGTTTCAACTAAGTTTTGTAATAAGGTACTTAGATATTACTTATGTAGTTAAATTATTATTTAATTATTTTTTCGCTATAATTACTTAACCAAGAAAAAAATGAAACAAATTTACCTTTCATTATCCTTCGGTAACTCAAAAATGATATCCATATCTAAATCCTTTTAATTGCTCATTAAGCATCCATCCCCACAACAATTATAGTAGGAACGACGTTTTGCCATTATAATTTATCAGATAGAATGTATATTACCTATACATATATATTATTCTTAAATTACATTAAAACTTTTTTAACTATTTTACTCTACAATTAAATATATTCAACACTAAACAAAAACTATTTCAACGAGTATTTCAACAAATATTTACAAAAAATTATTTACGTAAACAGCGTTAAAACAACTTTTTCAATCGTATAGAGCGCGCTAGCCCCGACTGCGATCTACCCCTGGGGCAGCTCGCGACTGTAGGTACTTATTTCAGGCAGGTAGCAAGAGTGACAGATGCCTGGTATTGCTGTCCCGTAATTGATATTGTTTGATCTACACATAATTCCACTCTAGACCAATTCCTTTCTAGCTGCTCTGAGCTAAAAAGGAATTGGTTATTAGAGTTGATTATATTTTGAGGATTTTCGTTCAAATAATGTAAGTTGCAGGATCTGTCACGTCTTCTCATAGTTTTGGATTTAATGTAAATGCTTATCATAAAATCGTTAGCCAGTATACCGTCTGCTTTAATGTTAAGGGAGGCCACATGGAAACAATAGTTAGGTAGGTAATCTAGAAATATGTCGGTGGTGCCTGAGGTTGTAATTGAGTTTTGGCTACCGGAAATGCCTACGATTGACACGATATTTAATTTATTTATGGGTGACGAACCTATTTCATCCTTTTTTTATAAACTAGATTCCTGCTCCGGTATCTATGAGAAATGTGACTAGTTCGCCTTCTATGTGAAAAGTGCAGTGTAAGAGGTTATCGGGTGCTACATCATTTAGGGCCGATATTGGGAAACATTTCGTATTAGATTTGGATTTAAGAGGTTTTGATTTAGGTTTTTTAGTTTTGGGGTTTGATTTCAAACATCGTTTATTGGAAATAGTGGAATCAGTGGATATATTAGGTGCAGTGGTCTTGAAAGTAGTGGTCTCGTCAGTGGATGAAGAAGGAATAATAAGCTTTGGAAAACCAAGGGTTTGGAGCTGGCTGCACTGTTCGTAGGTTTCGGACTGAATGATGTGTAGTAACTGAGTCGCTAGTTTGTGTAGACGCATTTTTCAATTGTGTCTGATACTTAAGCGGTGATTTGGAAGGTAACGTTGTTTGTTTGTGTAGTGTGATCTCGATAGTTTGGCGGTTGAGGACGCCTTAGAGAAATAGGATTCGATTTGATAGAATTTATATTTGTAGTTTCTCGATATCCTGGGTCGGGATCGGAGAGCAGGATACTGAAGCGATTTCCAATGAGTTGCTCGTCGTAGTTTAAATGGTTAACTAGGATATGAGGCGCAGGAAGTGCGCGTTGGGCTTGATTATTTCTTGAATTGTTATTGGAAGCTCTTTTACGGCATTTTGTAATATTATGCGCAATATTTTTACAATAGCTACATAGTTTAGTAATTTGTTGTGCTGTGTTTGCCTTATTGTACATGGTGTGTGTAAACGGTAGATGAGTTCGACTCATAGGCTTATTTGCATTATTTTTATGTGGGGTATCTATATAATTTACTCATCTGGTTGGGCTGTACGTGTATATATATCTATCTATATATATATATAAATATTTACAACTATAATTGTAATTACGTGGTAGAGCAATGCTGCAGCTATATTAGTAGTATAGTTGTTGTACGAATGGGTCGGCTCGCCGGGGAAGGGTCACGCTCTCACAGAAAACCAGCGTAAAATAGCAGCTTAAGCTGCTGTGTTTCGTATGGTAAGTGTAGAGAACCGGAGACCCTTTTTACTGGTAAAGAGGCATTCCATCATAGTCCTCACGGGTGACAACGCATCTGCTTCTTGAGTCTTTATTGAGGATAGATGTAGATGTTTATGGGCTACAGCAGCCTATGCAAGTACTCAGAGTTATAAAGCGCCGAACAACTGGAGATGACATGCCTAAGTGATTCACCGGGATGTATGGTTGACGGTGCCATACTTAGGATGTATCTCCGATCGTTGTTGGTCTTAATAACCTGATCCTGTATTGCACAGACAAAACCCTCGGTTTCCCCGAAGAGGTCACCAAAACGTAGCCAGTGGAGGGAGGCAACTGTGTCTACGAAAGGCTCGTATAGAGCCTTGTAGAACCTCACGTGGAGCTCCTTCTCCTTTCATACCGTCTCCCGGTCGGAAATGTTCTGTACTGCCCGGTCTTGCCATTGCTCGTTGGCTAAGGATAGAGGAGTAATTCTTTTATCACAAAAAATAACGTCCCTATAGAATGGATCATCCGCTCTCGTCAGAAAGTAATTACGAAGGCTGCACACTTCGCGATTATGTATGGTAAGCGCGCTTAAAAAGTGCAAGTTACAAGTACAAGTACAGCCTCATTACTGACGATCTCAGATGATGCATCCTGTGGGACGTCATAATGGTGCGGACTTTTCTTTCAAGAGCGTTCAGTTTTGTCTGAGTCCACCCGAGTATGCCAAATGTATATATGAGAACAGGCATGATCCAACCGTTATATGCGTGTTTCTTATTAATAGTGTCTAGGATAGGGATAGGGTCTTAATGTTGATGGGCATAGATAAGTCTATGCCCTCAGAGTTAGCAACCCTTTCCCTTTCGACATGGAGGATCGCACATTTATCCGTCCCCAGCTCTATTCTAATAGAATTGCTACAATCACAAGTGATGTTTATCAATTCCATAAGATGAGAGGGATTGGAGGCGAATAATTTGAGATCATCCATATAGAAAATGTGGGTTGATTTTGTACCTTCTTTCCGTAGCTAAAATCCCCTCCCGGAACCCTCCAGTAAGGTACTGAGAGGGTTCAGAGAGAGGCAGAACCAGATTGGACTCAAACAATCGCCCTGGAAGATACCCCTTCTTATCCTTATGTGGTTCTCCGCAGCCGTCATCCGCTCGCCTAGATGACAAAGGATCGTACTCCACTGTCCCATACACTGCCCGAAGAAGTCTCGAACTATACAGTTAACCTTGTACAGCTCGAGGACCCTCTTAAGCCATGTATGAGGTACCGAGTCAAATGCCTTTTTGTAGTCTATCCAAGCGGCGGAGAGGTTCCGACGGTTGCGTTTAACCACCTTGCCAATGACCGCGTCAATGAGGAGTAGTTCCTTGGTTTTGAGTCATATACCTTTTTGTAATCCACTCAAGCAACGGACATTTTTTTCCGATTACGAAAGACTTGTCGGTAAATAGCTGTGTCAAAGAGAAGAAGTTCTTTACAACCACGTGACCCTTTCCGACATCCGTTCTGTGCAGTTGAAATAATGTTATTATTTTCCAAATGTTTATAGATCTTGTTATTTAAAATTGCAGTCATTAATTTGTATACAGTTGAAAGGCATGTTATAGGTCGGTAATTTTTCCGTGGTGTTTCTATTTTTATATAGTAAGTGAGTAATACCAGTTGTAAGAAGTCTCGGGAGCTCACTGCACTCAATGGCTTCTTGAATCTGTGCAGCCAAACGCACGTGGCTACTTGTTATCCATTTCAGCCAAAAGTTGTGTATACCATCTGGTCCATGTGATTTCCAATTGTGTAATCTACGAGTAATTGAGTATACATCCTAAGCAGAAATTGAGATAGAACCCATGTTAGCCAAATTAGAAAACTTACGTTCGGTTGCACGAATCCATTCGCTTTCATTATGAGAAACTTCGCTAGACCACATACTTTTCCTAAAATTTAGACATTAAATTAAGCTTGGCCTTTCATGAGTACAACTATTAGTTGTAGTGTTCTCTCAAGACCGATACACCTACTTTTGGTTACTTTCGAATGTGCGATTCTGGATGTACCGTTTAGATCTTTCTGAATAGCATCTAATACGATTGGCCCATGATTTTAACTTTTGTTTTTGCGTATCAATGTACTCAGTAATTTTATCCGGAAAATGGGGTTCTAATTGACTAATATCATGTTCATTAGCGATTTGATTTACTAAAGTAATTATTTTATTTACGCATATTACCTGTTTGGTAGCTTATTAATTATCCTACAATTTTGCAAGTATTATCAATTCATTTTTGAATTCTTTGTTTCCATTTAGGTATGTATATTATTTTTCTTAAAACTTTGTACTGAAATGACAGGAATTTTCATTATCATACATACATCATGGGCACAACAGCATAGAAGAAACATAGTTTCCAAAATAGAATTACTTTTTTCAAAATAATCTTTACATAGAATATTCATTGATGCTACTGTTAATATAGTTTTTTTGTTGTTAGGAAGTTTAGGTAGCTTAGGTCTATTTTTTAAAGGTTTTTTTTTATATTCCAGAAGGGAACATTCGAAAGTCCTTCTCATGTATTCGCTGTCTTGGGTACTCATATCTATATCAAAACAATTTTGCTCTACGTTTTCGTTGTTTAAGTTAGTAATATTTATATTATGGTTACTGTTATTAACATTTAAGTCATCAGTATCACCTGGAAGTTTTCGTTGGGAACCAGGAATTGAATTGATAGTAGATGTTGAGTACTCGCTGCAAAGTTGTTCAAGTAATCTGTCGTCCAAAATCTTACGACTTAGAATGACCGTACTTGATCTGAAAGTCTTTGGGCAGTTAAGTTTGTTAGGTTGGGCTGTAGCTGTTGGAATTCAGACAGCATTGCTTTGTTATTTGTAATAGAATAATTCTATATATATATCGGTGCATTTCAAAATTTTGCTAGCATGATTTAGGCTTCGGTATAAATAATAAATACCAGCAGTGGCGCCATCTTTTAATAGGTTGTAAAAAATATCGGTGAAAATAGTACCTAGTTTTACTATGAGATGGCACTATATATATAAACATTATGTCGAAACGAAGTAAGTTTCTTCTGCGCTTTTATAGATGGCGTTGGGATTATAAATGACTGAAAATTACACTAGAGGGCGCGATCACCTAGGTTCAGTATTATTTCGTACATATTTCAGTACAATTAAATGGAAATGAATTTAAATACTAACTTTTTTTATATAGCTCTTTATTTAGTTTATTTAAGATAATCATGGTATGAATCGCTTTGTTATTTGTAATAGAATAATTCTATATATATATATACCGGTGCATTTCAAAATTTTGTTATTTCAAATTTATATTTCTGTATCTATTTTGAGACTGCAACGTCTCTGGCGCTGCGGGGAGAGCAGCCTCTACGCCTTTGCGTAACAAATCGCAGGCATCCCTCCTCGTCTCCGCAGCTGCGGCTTGTTGGTCGCCTTCGGCGACCAGCCTCAGCCGCTCCGGATCGTCCGATGCCTACAGCAGGTGGAGGCTGCTCCCCCTACGCGCCTCCGGCTCTATATAACCACTCTAGGGGTAGGACGGACTCGTACCAGGTGGAGTCGGGGTCAATCAATTCGTTTCTATGACATAAGATGAACCTAACCTATTTTATTTGTTATCTGCCCTAATAAAAATAAATAAATTAAAATAAAACAAATTTCAATAAGAGATTATTTACTATGGTATCAAACAGTTTTACTTAATTATTAATTTTTGTAATTAAATAAGTATGTGCAATAACAATACGTTATTGTGCAATTACAATTGAGATATGTGCAATTTATTCGCACTCTGTGCAATTAGAAAAAACTTTATTTACGGAGATATCGATATTGCAGTACTAGTAAAAACCATAATTTACTTTTTGATTTTTTATAAAAAATTGGAGAGTGTGCAATCACAAATACAAGTATAATCGTAATGTGCTATTAAAAATACGTCGACTAGTATTTTTTTTATTACAAATATCATTATTTTGCAGGCTGGGGTGGGGGGTCGATGATTTAGGCTTCGGTATAAATAATAAATACCAGCAGTGGCGCCATCTTTTAATATATTGTAAAAAATATCGGTGAAAATAGTACCTACCTTTACACTGAGTTGGCGCTAGTATCAACGTAAAAGCAGCTGCTGAGGACTTTCATACCCCTGGTTTTAGGTTATGTTTTGGTTGTCGTTTGCGCATTCAGTAGCAAACCATTACTACTGATATCGATATTTGAAAACGGTTTTCAATTACGATATGAAAACTAAATATCGGTTAAGTAACCGTTGCAGCTAAGAACTGAAAATAAAACTATATCATGACATTTTGTTTTTGTTGCAATTTTGCTACGTTTAGCTTCGGCGTACGTATCTTTTTCCTGGTTTCTGTTTCCGACGATGTTTAAGCTGTTAGCCTACACCCTTCACGGCTATTTTAGCTTGAATGGACTCGTTAACTTAAATTACTTCAGTGAGTCAGAGAGTAATATACTTCACCGGTGAAAAATATAAATACCGCAATTCAGAAAAAGTTGTAATTTGTACAACGCTATCTATTACGTTCTTTGTGAGAAAACATTCTTTTTTTAATTTAAGGAAAACATATTTTTTTGTTTACTGTGTTTTAAGTATAAATATATTATAATAGAACGTTTTTTTTTACACACGAATCATTTTATTGCTATTTCTGAGATTTTATGGCGCCTTTAAACAAATCGAATCTACATTTCAAAATAATAATAATAACTTTCGATAGAATTGACCAATTTTAATAAAACAAAGATTAAATGAACTGGAAGATACGCTTTATGATTTCCTTAATGATTTTTTTGAAAAAAAAGATGTTTACTTAAGACGTGATCCATTCATAAACAAACAGACAGACAAACAGACAATTGTAAAAATTATAAAAATGTACTTATTTAATGAATTTTAGTCTCCATAATAATTTTAGTCACAAATTAATATACTATACAATGTACAGAAACAGACACAGCGTGTTATCACCGCATGTATAGAGATTTAAAGATAGATGGCGCTGTTAAAATCAATTCTAAAAATAAAAGGGATTAATTGACGCGATTGATGAAATAAAAAAACATAAAAGAATTTATAAATCAGGCCTTCATAGTAAGCAAAAAAGAAAGTTTAATCCTCGCTGAAACCAACGAAATTGTTAATAAGTCTTTTAAAATTTGATTAACCACGTACAGTACTCGGCGGTAAAGAATAAATGAGATTGTCATCACACAGTAGGGCAGCGAGTAATATGAAGATTAATAGCAAATATGAAAACTCATCTACAAGAAAAAACCATAACCCGCCTTTTTGTATTACACATGAACAACACCACCATCTATCGATGAAACGGGTTAACTATTGTACTTTAGATTTAGATAATAAGGTTAATATATTTTTTTATATATTTATTACGTTCTTTATGTAATACTTTTGTTTACTGCGTTTTAGATATAATTATGTCATTATATAACATTATATTACATCATGTTATAATGTATAATATGATATTAGTTTAAAATGTACCTACTTGATGACTCAACGAACGCCACCATTGAACAAATTCGTATCTATACTTCGTAGCCATACTTCAGAATATTTATCATAACTATTGATGGAATGAACTAATTTTAATGAAATAAAGACTAAATGTAACCTGAAGATACACTTTATAATTTCTTTATCGATTCTTATGATATAAATTGGTACTTTATACGTGATACGTTAACAAACAAACAGACACACAGAAAAGTATTTAATTACTTATTTTTAGTACCTCTCAATCACTTTTATTATATAAATCTAAAATGTACAGACATCGGCTATTTACATTTTTATTATATGTATAGATGAGATGTAATATAATATATAATGTAAATGGTTCGATTAAAATGTACGGTGAGCAATATTAATTTATATCACGAGATATAATATAAATTACATTATATCCCATAGTGAAAAGCGAACTTTAGACTTTTTTGTCGTATTCATTTGTTAACTTTATTCACGTCTCGGAATTGTTTATAACCGCTATATTTGTGTGGAGATTTGCAGGTATTATAAAAATTACTCATTAAATACGTGATTAAAATATGAGATTGCCAAAAGTATATTTTTTGTGAATTTTAATAAAATATTCTTTGAGCGGTCAGGTAATTCTTTATAACCGATAACAGCGTATGGGCTTATTTTCTTGAATTATATAAAAAACTAAATTATATAAAAAGTAATCAAATTGCCAATATAAAAATTATTTGGATATTTTTTTGGAAATAATATATAATGCGCAGTAACGAAATAACCGCAAACGTTCTGCCAAACTCGCGGGACTGGATTCGCAGATTGACGAAATTTTTTATACAGAATCTTGTAGAAGAGGCAATGAAAAGAAAATATTGGTCAGGACAACGAAACAAAAAGAATATACGCGAATCCGCAACAAGATGTGATAAATATCAAAGACATAAACATTCAAAATCAGTCAACGAGCCAATGATTATCACCACAACGTCAAGTACGGCATTTGAAAAAATATACTTAGATATTGTAGGCCTGTTGAAAATAGATAATCATAACTACTCATATATGACCTTACAGTGTGAACTTACGAGATATGTTGGATCCTTTACTTTAATTTAAAAAAAAAACTGAATTAGTTGCGAAAGCTCTTGTTAATAATTTTGTTCTTAGATATGGTGTTCCTGTCGAGATAGCCACATACAGCGGGAAAGTGTTTATAGAATCAACATTCCAGGACGTGTGTAAATTATTTAAAATTGAACAGTTAAATTCCACAGCATATGCGCATTGGAGGTAACATAAAAACATTTTAAGGCATTTCTCCGTATCAATTAAATTTCTTTCTTTACCAAAATAGATAAAAAAAAGAAACCAATATTTTTTATCTATTTTTGCGATTGGAAAGTGTATAGTATGTACTATTTAAAAGATTCAGATAAGCATATTATATATAATGACACATAATGTCATGTACCGAATAGTGTATGTTCTTCGGAATATAAATCAGTCTTATACCAGTATTCGTGTGTTTCATTCGCATTACAATTCCTTCACTATCATATTCCGATTTGATGATAATCCGACACGAATGAAGGGAGATCAAGCGCAGAACATACCGTTTTACGTGTTTTCGAAGCTACGGGGGTGTACACCGCCAACTTCCTGGCTCTGTGCTGCTACCACTAGACCAAAGAGGCATTTAAACCATAAAAATTAATCAATAATTGTGACAGACAACGAAAACAAAAATACCAAGCGCGTAACATACCGCTTTACGTGTTTTCGAAGCTACGGGGGTGTACACCGCCAACTTCCTGACTCCGGGCTGCTACCACTGCACCAAAGAGGCATTTAAAACATAAGAATTATTCAATAATTGTGACAGGGAATGAAAACTAAAACAGATCTATCAGTATTTTGTGTGTGAGTGTCGACGTTAGAAGAAAACATATATACATAAATCGTATATATACATCGCACAACGACACTTGTGAAAAAGTTAACACATAATCAAAACGCCGTTAAAGTAAAAAACAGCTAACTGCCTCATTTAGATCATAAATTATTTTAAGCAATGTTTGAAGCAGGAGTTTTCAGAATGTTCTTGCACTTTTATGTTTATTAAATTTTATAGTTTCTTATAACATTGTTTACAGTATTTAGTTAAAATATTTTATGTTAATAATACTTAAAATATGTAGAATTTTATGCCTAACTAGTTAATTTATACCAACTCATTATTTTGCAACCCTTTAATACATCTACATGTATATATTTTTAGGGTCCCTTTCTTATAAAGTTGAAACAGAGCATTTTTGACGAGATTGTTCATCTGTAGGTTTAAATAAAACCCTTCATTTGATATAATAGACATTTTTTCCAATGTTTGGTTACTATTGCTAATAATGGAAATTTCCTTCTTCTTCCTAATAACGATAAAAAAAATAAACTTTCCAAGCATGGCATATGTTCCTCAGTGGACTTAAATTGGTTTTAATGGTAACTGCTGTAATATAATATGTACTTCTTGTGAAAGAATTTCGGATTATTTATTATATTAAATATAAACTTCATGTTAGAAATATTCAAAGTACATTCCTTTTTGTAATTTTTGGTTAAATTACGGAAAGATATTTTTACTACTTAAAAAAATATTTTAGCTGCAAATTTACATATTAAATTAATTGACATTTTACATATTTTGTTAATTATATTGTGAGCAGTGAGTATAATATTATCACTTTATTTGTAAGCTAACATGCATTTTGATATTTATTAACATTCCATTGTATGACATTTTGATTTATTATCCGTATTGGTTGATATGATCTCATGATTAATTTAAATTTTAAATTTTGCGATGTTATAAATATTGTGAGCTTTAATCTAGGCAGGTTGTGATGACATTTAATTACTAGTATATTGTTAAATCAATAAAACCTACAACTAGCACAATAAATGACTTATTCTATCAAATTTTATCCTATTCATCGGTGCAAGCTTGTATTCAGTAACTCGTGTGCTATTACAACAACCACCTGCTTCCACCGCTCACGTGATAAAAATTATTACATTATATTCATAAACAAATTAAAAACGAACATTAACTAAAATAATATTTATGTAGGATTCTTAATAAACTATTATAAGTATAAAGCAGAACATCTTTTAATATATTTTATATCTTCAACAGGTAAAGCGAACGAGAAGCAACGTGTAAAAGGAGGCAAGTAATAAAATGTAATTTACAACTAAGAATTTCATTGAAATAAGATACTATTTTCTTAAGTATTTGTATAAGAGTAAAGCAAAGTTACATCCTATATACGTCCCACTGCTGGGCACAGGTCCCCTCTCACTTCTGAGAGGGTTTTAGGGCCTGGTAGTGTCCGTCGCGCTGCCCCGGCGGCCTTCGCGTCTTCGAAATATATTTATTTTATTTCTCAGCTTAACAATAACAACAGATGTTTAGTTTAATAGATTCATAAATAAATCTATGCCTTTTTAATTGCCTTATTATACTGGTTAAAGTTTTAAGCATATAATACACAGGGTGTAGAGCACCCTTTGTGACGGCTCATTATTACTATTATTATTATTAATATATACATACGTGGTAGAGCCATACCTATACGTGGTAGAGCCATGCTGCAGCTAGATTAGTAGTATAGTTGTAGAACGAATGGGTCGGCTCAACCGGGGAAGAACCACGCTCTCACAGAATACCAGCGTAAAATAGCAGCTTAACACTGTTCTGTTTCGTATGGTGAGTGCAGAGAACCGGAGACCCTTTTTACTGGATAAGGGGCATTCCATCTTAGTCCTCACGGGTGACAACGCATTTGCATTTTGATTCGCAAACAAGGATAGATGTAGATGTCTATGGGTTACAGCAACTACTTACTATCAGGTGGACTGTGTGCTCGTTTGGCACCCTATCCTATAAAATAAAATTATAATTAAATTCAATATAGATACATTTAAAATTATCATATGTATAATATTATAAACAAACAAGGAGGGCAGATATCACCTCTGACAACTAAGTTGGAATGCCTCACAGCCTGCTATTATACTAACTCTCTACACCCTTCTTACTGGAACTCATCAGTACACGCACTTTTATTTGGCGGCAGAAATAGTTAAGAGGGTGGGGCCGACCCAGGCAGGCCTCCTGTGCAAGACAAGAGTCCTACCGCTTAGTCGCAATTATCAGTTGATTGACATTTAGAGATGAAGCTGGTACATTCTCGTCACACTTACATCTTTATCACCAAACAGTGATGATTTTACATATATGTAAACAAGTGTTTGTTTGTGTATTATATGCTTAAAACTTTAAGAGAACTTGATGGATTTTGATGCGGTTTACATGCGCAGGTTTTCGCACATTCAACTCATGTTAGGAAAGTAGAGAAATGTAGATTAATTCGCAAAAAGATAATACCACATTGGCGTATCACACCAAGCCCAGCCGAGAATAACAGAAAAAGAAACAACGCATTAATAATTTTATTGCAAAGTTGAAGTGCTGTAAACGTATTGAGCTGTATATGTAAGATGTGTATTTCTTGTTCTTAAGAGTTTTACTTTGTAGAAAACTGAAATATACGGGCAGTTATTTAATCAATTAGATTCCTTTTGGGAGGATACGAACGTACATATTGCTCATGAGAAAACTAAATATATCGTCCCGAACTAATGACGACATGCTAGGAATCTAAACTAATAATTTATCTAAAGTTATATAGGATTAAAAAAATTAGATATAGTCGTTTTGCACAGTATTAAATTGACTTTCGCTGCTTCTGTTATATTGTATTATTAATCTAAAATAATTCGAAACCCTTGACAGCAGACGAGGTAGATGATAATCCCAACAGACCGTTACATTTTATTCAAGGCACGTACCTATAGTTTATTGCCATTTTACCAAAACCTGCCCTTAAAGTGTTCCCCTAAACGCCGAGGTCCTAGAGATCTCCGCCTTCTGACCAGTCATCTTTACCCGAAAGACCCAGTAGTTAATACTACTCTCTTCGCCGATGTCACGACCCTTTTCCTATCCGCATACAATAAAAATTTCTCGCCGAGATGCTCCAAAAAGCTGCCAAACGCTTAGGAGGCGAACGATTTCACTCATGGAGAATCAAAGTAAAAAGTGAGAAAAGTGCATCGATATACTTTCAAAGGAACGCTTGTCTTAACCGCCGGAACACAATTCTGAAAAAGCCACTGTAACCCCATAAGTACATAGGGGATACTTGCGACCACATTATGACCGTAACCGAGTCTAATTTGTTGCTAGCCGCCGCAATCCGTTAGCACATAAAGTAGCGTCCTAAAGTTGTTTCATTTGCAGAGCTACCGGAGACCGATTATATTAACGCAACCTCAGTTTGGAATGCAAATGCGGACAACCTCTAAATATTTCATGGAATATCTCAGCGCTATTTTGCGTCACCCTAATGCGCTATTGGTAAATGCAGCCACCAAAATATTATTGGTGCATGACACGAGTTAAGGCATCAGATGCCAGGTCTACTCACTCCTGCTCGATTGGCTGTTGGATATTTTATTTCGCCTATTCGCGTAAAAGTGAACACCGTACTGGAAATCTTCGGACAAACGTTTGGACACCACTTGAAACATTATAATTATCATCATTATCATCAATCCAAGTCTATATTCATTTATTAATAATAATTATAAATATTAAGCTGCAAAAGCCAACTGTCTAACAGCACTAACATACAAGTAAATGTTCTACGGATTCATAAAGAAAAATCATTAATATAAATCGAATGTGATAATGATATCATCATGAACTAGTCATTTTTTCCAACCTTTTCTAACACAAATATTAAAAGGTAAAGTTAAAAGTTAAAGTTACAGCCTATTTACATCCCACTGTTGGGCACACCTCCTCTCATTTCTGAGAGGGTTTTAGTGCAAAAAAATGTCCGCCACACTACCCCAATGCGTGTAGGCGAACTTCACGTGTCTTCGAAAAAAAAATTTTTTTTACTTCTCAGACTTCGAGACTTCGTGGTATTAAATGGTTTCATCATAAACTTATATAAAGCTCTCAGTACTATGTTTACGGTTAACAACACATACTAGCATAAAGGAAAGTAAAAAAAACCCACAGCTTCTAACTGAACATAAATAATACCTATCTATCTATCATCATCATCACCATTACAGTCCTTCACAAGACCACTGCTGAACATAGGACCAACGAATGCCACAAAGCACAGTCCTGAGCCACCTGCATCCATCGACTTCCTGCATGTCTTACCAGGTCATCACTCCATCTAGTGGGAGGTCACCCTACACTTCGCCTACCGGTAAGAGGCTGCCACTCGAGAACCTTTTTTCCCCATCGGTTGTCGGTTCTTCGTGCTATATTACGGCCTATACGGTTTCCGAAAAGCGCTTTCTGCAAACACTTTAGCACTTCAATATACCGACAGTCAACTTGGTACCGCTGAAGGGAATGCAGCACCGCCCCAATTTCCACGGAATCAATGTTTTTCTCATAGTCCACATACGCAAGACATAGTGGTAAATTGTACTACTCGGTCTTCTGTACGATTTGCCGAAGGGTATGTATATGGTCTATGGTGCTAAAGCCTTTTTGGAAACTGGCTTACGCACTGTAGGAAACCTATCTAACTGCAGAGATGTGTAAGACAGGGTGACTTTATATCCCCGAAACTCTTCACCGCTGCATTGGAAGACGTTTTTAAGCTACTGGACTTCAAAGGATACGGTATTAACATCAATGGCGAGTAAATCATTCACCTTCGATTTGCCGACGATAAATTGCTAATGGCAGAATTGCTGGAGTACCTAAGCACTATGCTCAATGTCCTCAATAGTGCCTACCAACGGATAGGTCTTAAGATGAACATGGACAAAAAAAGATCCTGTATAACGACCATGTCACACCTATGCCAGTAGTTGTTGGGAGCACTACCGACCAAGAGGTCAACCGACGCGTTCAACTCGGCTGGGCAGCGTTCGGGAGATTACGACACATCTTCGCGTCAGGCATATCTCAAAACTTGAAAACGAGACTGTACAACCACAGTTGCAGTTATTTTTAGCCAACTTCCAAAAAAGGAAATAATATACATATAAAAAAAACATACAGTTGAAATAAAGGCCTTCTCCAAATTTTTATATTTCATGGTTCACAAGTATGTTTATAAAAGGGCTTAGTACATACGTATAGATGATAATATACAAATTAACCTTCGTAGATAATGAAAGAGGATGCAGAATTTAATGTTGCAAATACTTCCATTTGTGGACTGTCTACGATGAAAGTCGGTCGGTTTTCGGTTTAGTCGAAATTTGGAAACTGGTAGTCCTTTGGAGGGTTAGATAAACTAAGAGAATTTCAACCTTGAAATTCTCATAGTTAATCTAACCCTCTAAAGGACTGTGCTCCAAAGCTGAAGTCTCTGTTCAGTAGGGTAACTATACATCATACCGGACATATTAATAAAATGCGACACCGTCTTACGTCAACTAAATTACTGGAAGACCCAAAGTTGATGTTAATTGACGAGACCAATAGTGTTTACTTACGAATAGATTTCACATCATTCCAATTAATTATTACACTTTTTATTACATTATGCTGAAAATTGCTGTGGAGTATTTAAATAATATGACAAAACTATTCTCGCTCAAATTCGATTCCAACAATAATTAACCACTACCTCCTACATTATTGACGGATTCCCCCGTACCTTATAAAAATGGTTACCAATTGTGGCCCACAGAAACAGAAACAACTTTTTTATTAAATATAGATTATAAATAACACTTATTGAATGTCAATCTTATGTTAAATTACCACTGGATAGCGAAGAATAAGCATCTGCCCTGGGAAGAACCAGCAAGAAACCCAGCGGGACTTTAAAAATAAATAACAGCTTAAAATCATTTTTACACAATTAACAACACAAAAAATTAGAAATAGCTTGGTAGCGATCACCTTATCTCCAGGGGTTTTTATAATTCATAAATTTCTTAATATTATAATTACCCATTTTGTACAAAATTAGTTTAATAAAGGTTTTGAACTTTAAGCAGGTCAAATTTTATATGTATTCTGGGATTTAGTTGTAAAAGCGTATTCCAAATCAGTAATTGATTCCCAAGAATGAATAACTGATTCGGTGGAGTCGAGTTACATTATGAATATCACTTGTTTCTGTAAAACTTTTATTTTTGTGTACGTACATCACATTTTCATTAATGTATTAAGAGGCCATAGTTAATATATTAATTTCTATATATTTTTGTCGGAGCGACTCTTTAGGTTTTCTATCATAGATTGCTTTTATGGTCCTCTTCTGTAAAACAAATATAATTTCAGTATCAGTGGCGGGTCCCCATAGCAAAATACCATGCAACATTATGCTATATAAATAGTTAAAGTAAACAAGTCTAACCTTTTGAACGTAGTAGAAAATACATTATAAGGTTGCTGTGAATATACAGTAGACAAAAGGACCAAAGCCGCTTAAGTGAGCGTTGTCTAGGGATTTTCTGCGATTTTTTGTTCCGGGAGGAAAACCGGCGACGAGGTTCGCCACCCGTTACGTTCTGTCCCTCGGAGAGGCGAAAAATGGATTGCAGAAGCCCTTCTGGCTACGTTGAATATATGTGGAGCAATGAATGATAAGATGGATGAAGTATGCGATATGATGTATGATAGAGGCATAGACGTGTTATGTGTAAATAAGACGAAACGGAAGGGAAAGGATGCCACTATACATGGCATGTATACCACGTACTGGTCTGGTGTAGACGAGACCGAGCGGGCATGCTAGGGAGTCGGTATCATCCTTTCGGAAAGAATGGATCATTGTGTGAAAGAGTATGAATGTGTAAGCTCGAAACTGCTATGGATACGAATGAAAGTGGGCTTAAAGAAGTTGTTTGTTCTAGGGATCTACGCCCCAGACATGTTTAAGCCCACTTATATCCGAGAGCAGTTTTGGGAGTTGGTAAGGATAGTGCTAATGAAATGCAAGGTTAATGAAAATATTGTGATATTAGGAGATTTTAATGGAAGGTTTGGGGTGAGGAGGCTTGGTTATGAAAGGGTATTAGGAACGTTTGGTGATGAAACTATAAATGAGAATGGTGAAAGCCTTCTCACCGTATGTGTGGAAAAGAATATTTTTCTGACAAACACTTTCTTTCGTCATAAGAAGTTTCACACGTATACATAGGAAAGAGGTGATGATGGCAGCATGATAGATTTCATAATTGTTGATGAAATAATGAGGAGCGCGGTGGTAGATACAAGGGTTTACCGGGTTCTAACGTAGGGACGGACTATTACTTGGTCTTATGCCGAATTAATGGTCTTTTCAGACGTTGGTAGCATCGGAGATCTGTGTTACAGCGTATAAGAACAGAGAGGTTACAAGATGAAGGTGTGAAAGAGAAGTTCAAATGTAGATTGAGAGAAAATATAAGTGGTATGGCTGAATTGTGTATGAATGATTTAGACTTGGAGACTGTGTGGTATAATGCCAAGAAAGTTTTGATGGATGCAGCTACCGAAGTATGTGGTGTAAGTAAGAGAACGAATGAAAGGAATAATAACACATTATGGTGGGATGAAAAGGTTTGGATGGAATTGAAGTAAAGAAGAAAGCATGGCTAGATTTGCTTGCAAACAAGGTTAGTAATACTAGCGGTACGAATGATGATATTGAAAGGAAGAAGGCAGTCTTTAGACATCTAAATAAGAGAGTAAAAGAAGTAGTTGAAAGGAAAAAGCAAAAGGAACGGATAAGAATGATAGAAGAATATCGGATAACTTCCAGGAAAACATTAAAATGTTCTGGAAAGTCGTAAGAACTACAAGGGGACATTCAAAACAGCCTAGAATGAATGCTGTACGAGACCAGAATGGCTGTATTCTGAATGACGAAATTTTTGGTTTAAGGAGATGGAAGGAATACTTGAAAAGCGTGTTTATGAGTGATGAGAAGTTTAAATTAAATGAAATAGAAATTCCAAAACAGAAGAAATAGATAGAGACATAAGTATAGATGAAATAATGAAAGCAATGAAAAGTATGAAAGCAGGTAAGGCAGCCGGATATGATAGAGTATCTCTCGAAATGCTAAGGGCTAGAGAAGGAGTGGTGGCAGACTTGCTGTACACCGTTTTTAATTTATGTTGGGAACTTAAGCGGGTACCGGGAGACTGTTGCAAAGCCGTGATAGTTCCAATATATAAAGGAAAAGGATCACAACAGGACTGTAAAAACTATTGTGGTCAGCCTTCTTAGCATTGTGGGAAAACTGTATGCTAAGGTACTAATTGAAAGAGTTATGAAAGAAACTAATGGAAAAATTTGGGATGTGCAAGCGGGATTTAGAAAGGGAATGGGATATACGGATCAGGTCTTTTCCATGCGCATGGTCGCGGAGAAGTTTTTGGCCAAAAACCAAAAAGTTTTTTGTGCGTTTCATGGGCTTGGAAAAGGCTTATGACAGAGTGGACAGGAATGTGTTATGGCAAACACTGAACTCATTTGGCTTAAGCGCTGGTTTGATACAGGTATTGAAGTGTCTATATAAGGACTCTAGTGTTTGTCAGGATAAAAGGGCCCTACTCGGACTGGTTTGTCATCCATAAAGGTATCAGACAGGGCTGTGTGGCTTCCCCGTGGCTGTTCAACCTATTTATGGACAGTTGTTTGGAAAATTTGAAAGTAGAAGAATGCGGGTTAAGAATGGGTGAGTTAGCCGTCAAATGCCTTTTGTACGCCGATGATCAAGTCATACTTGCTTCTTCGGCGGCCGAGTTGCAAATGATGGTTACATTAATGAACAGGACATTAAGAGAAAAATGAATGAAAGTTAACTCAAGTAAGACGAAATTTATAGTTTTTGAAAGAGAAGAAAGTAAAACGATATGTGAAATAAGAAAAGATGGGGAGATGGTCAAGCAAGTAAATGAGTTTGTGTATTTGGGATGTGTATTGAGCAGGGATGGTAGATATGATAAAGATATAGAACGACGAGTGAACACAGGAAATAGAGTAAATTGGGCTCTACACCCTATTGTGAGAAGTCAGAATGTGCCCAAAAAGGCACGTATGGCAATTCACAATGCTGTGTTAGTTCCTACTTTAATGTATGGTAGTGAAAGTTAGGTATGGCAGAAGAACCATGAGAGTAGAATAAATGCTGTAGAAATGCGGTCATTAAGGAGTATGTTAGAGATGAATCTGAATGACAGAGTGAGAAATTGTTTGATAAGAGAAGAGTGTAGTTTGCAAGATGATGTTGTGACCAGGATTAAGAAAGGAATGCTGCGGTGGTTTGGTCATTTAGATAAAATGAATGAGGAGAGAGTGACAAAGCAAATTTATGTTGCAGAAGGAACAGAAAGTTTATCGACCAAATTGGCGATATATTGAAAATGGGCTAAATCAATAGTACCTTTCACCGACGAGCGTATATGCGTAGAATAGAATAGAATAGAATAGAATATTTTTTATTCAATATACATTACATGTGTAATTCTTATTGAAAGTCATTTTTTACTTTACCACTGGTTCGAAAAAAACCCTCTGTCCTTAGGTATATGGATGTGGACGAAGCGAGAGAGGTGTGTCAGGATCATGCCAAATGGAAGTCCATAGTCTCTGCCTACTCCTCTGGGTGGCAGGCGTGAGTGTTTATGTTTAAACCCTTTTTAATGGATATGAGGCATTCCATCTTATTCCTCAGAAGTGACAATGTAGGTGGAATTTCGATTCTAAATCGAGGATAGGTGATTATGTCTATGGGCTACAGCATCCACTTACCGTCAGGTAGGCTGTGTGCTCGCTTGTTACGATAATTCGATATTCTATAAAAAAAAACTACCTAAGTGCTGAAAATTCACTGGTTTCAGTTGACAGTGTAATATAATTCGTATGCGTATATCAAAAAGGATGCAGGCAGATGCAGGAAATTAAGTTAAGCCCACATACAAATATAATGCTACATTTATTTTGTATGTGGGCTGAACAAAACTGATAACCTATAGCGGCCATCTTGGTAAAGCGATAGCTTTTAAATTTGACTAGAATACTTTTTAGTCTTGATATTTACCTATGAAATGATACACGATTCAACAACGCGTTGAAATTAAAAGAAATATTAATATCAAAATTAGTGCTCTGTGCTGTTCGCCTAACGTTCCGTGCGTTGCGACAGATTTATGGCATTCATGTCCGTCCTGCAGAGTACACAATCCGTCGTTTAATATATAAATTTTAGACAAACGGGTCGGTCATTGATGAAACAGTGCCCGTAAATCAAAGAAATGCAAGATCCTTGAAGAATATTGTTGCCATTCAGGACAGTGTGCGAGAATGCCCTAGACAGTCCATTACGCGTCGTGCACATGAGCTGGGTCTTTCTGCGACATCAACTTGGCGGATTTTGTGTCGCGACTTGGGTTTTCATCCATACAAATTACAAATAACTCAAGAGCTAAAACTCAACGACAATAGACAGCGCCGTGTATTCGCTGATTGGGTTTTAGAGCATTTAGCGCCTGACCTTGCTTTCTTTACAAAGCATCTTCAGCGATGAGGCTTATTTGTGGTTGAGCGGCTTTGTTACCAAACAAATTTGCCAGATTTAAAGCGACGAAAATCCACGGTCGATTCATCAGGTTCCTCTACGCTCCGAAAAAGTCACTGTTTGGTGTGAAGTTTTGTCTGCCGTTATCATTGGCCTTTAATACTTCTATAATGCGCCGCGATCACTGTCAATGTGCGCCCGATATCGGACGATGACAAATATCACAAACATGTGGTGGAATCACAGCACATGCCATACTGCATGGGAAACATTAAAATTTTTTGGATGATAACTTCGAGAGATTCGTTATCTCACTTGGTGGCAACATCAACTGGCCACCGAAATCGTGTGACTTTACATCGCTCGACTACCTTATGTGGGGCTACGTGAAATCTCTGGTCTATGCAGAAAAACCACAAATAATCACCGCCCTGAAGGCCAAGATTACTCGCGTACTTCATAAAATTCAGCCCCATTTATGCAAAGTAGTCGTCCAAATGATTGGTCCACCAGGGTATATCACCTACAACAGAGTTGCAGCGGCTATTTCGCAGAAATTATATTCTATTCATAATGTCAACAAATGTACTTTTAAAATAAAAAAATTGAAATTAAAAAGAAAAACTTGAGGGAATATCACTTACACGGGTTGTTTAATTTCATTTCAAAGTTCGAGCGCTCTTAATGAAAAACCCTGTACAAGTGCAATAGCGCGTTTTTATTGCCCACGACAGAAAAAAACAAGGTGAATAAAAATATGTAGGTGCGTCTATAAAATCCCGTTGGTTCGAGATTGAGCGAGAGGTTGCATCAATTTAGTAGAGCGTCACATCGATGGTGATGAGAGAGAACTAAGGGTATTTCGATAAACCCCCCACCGCACTCGTTTGGGCAGTATAAAGTTCAGTATTGGTGTAGAGAGCGAGAGATTCCTCTTCAGTCATTCTACGAGTGAAGACATTCTACGCGTGCTAAGATAGAGTCGTGGTTATGTATGTTGTAATAATCCTTCTAGTGCAGGCAATTAGGCAAGCATTGTAGGATTGCTGTTGGCTTGAATGCTTTGGTGTTATCACTATATTTTAACCATGGTAGAGCCACGCTGTAGTTTCTGCTATAGCATGGATATACAGGGTAGAACCGGGGCAGTACCACGATCTCACAGAATACCAACGTAAAGTAGAAGCTTTGCTGCTGCGTTTCGCTTGGTTAGTGGAGGTAGCTGGAGGCTCAACTCCCCCCCACCCCCCGTCATAACATGGTAGCGCCATTAAAACTAAAAGGACTACTACAGTAGGGTACCAGCACTTGTGGTAATGGAGAATTCCTCACTGAGCATCCACGGTCAAACTACCCTCTTCTTCCTGAACCCATGTTCACTCAGACACTCACACAGAACACATGCTCTGGCTGCCCCGCGTCTTCTGATGGGGGGGGGGGCAAAATCCCGCTCTATTAACACTGCACGAAGCGAACAGAGCGATAAAACTACGGCGACCCCTATCCGTCTAGATTTCTGCAACGTCAGGTGACTTCACTCAAACCTTAACGCCGTCCACTACCATCTAGAGACGGCGAAGCAGGCCTTGCTCTTTTTTACCGAGACACAGGTGTCGTCTCCGGCTGATACTTCGGGGTATGAGTTCGAACACTTCTTTGTGCCCCGGGCTGGAGTTTGCGTATACGTCAGAGAGGATATCTGTGTCGACGCCTCCGCAGTCTTGAAGGTTCGTACCTATCCATCCTTTGCCTGCGTGTAGACAGCGACTACCTTTTCCGCGTCTACATGTGCCTGTATAGTTCATATAGCGGTAATACTGACACAGACCGACTCATCGACCACTTTCAAATGGCTACAGATTTCTTGCTATAACAGATTCCATCCGTAGAGATCGTGACACTTTGTGATTTCAACGTCCACCACGCCGAATGGCTCGGTTCACGTTTAACCGATCATGCGGGGAGATCTGTCTAAAACTTTGAGTTGGCAAATAATCTGACACAACTGGTTAATTTGGTTACGCGGACTCCAGATGTGGAAAATCATACACCTTCTCTGTTGGACCTTCTGCTGACCTCTCATCTGGACGGATATAAGGTTTGCATCGATGCCCCTCTCAGCTCTTTGGACCATTGTATTATCCTGAGTGTGGTGCCACTCACGCTCTCCTCGCGGTTGCTTTATGAAGGCTGCTGCCGTGTATGGCAGATAGGCACGGAATGCGGTCTTTCCTTGCATACTACCCATCGGTTTGCTTTTTTTCCGGATGATCCCAGCGCTGTTGCTGACTCTGTCACTGGTGTGGAGCAACAGAGAATGGAACTATTTATTCCATCATCTGTGGTACCCATCTTGCCAAGCCTTGGTTTGTCTTGGTTTGGTCGCTCTTGTAAGACTGCATTACGCAGAAAGCAGGAGTGTAATCAGGCCTGGGCTGAGGCTTCGGCGGCTCGGGATGTAAACACCAGCTTGCTTAAAAAGAAGTATAACTTCGCTTTCAGGTCCTTCAAAAGATTTATTGCCAAGGCAAAGTATGAGCACATTGGCAGAATTGGCGAGGAATTAGTTCGCCTTCCTTTGGGAACCCGTGCATTCTGTTATCTCGCAAAGGCTGTTCAAGACAATTTATGTAAGCCATCACTACCATCTCTGCACAGAGAGCATGAATTATTGGCCTACGCCGCAAAAGAGGAAGCCGACCTTTTCGGCTCCCATTTTGTGTCAAACTCGACTTTTGACGACAAATGAACACACTGCCAAGCATCCCGCAGTGTGAGTGTTCTATGCCTGATGTGCGATTCACACAGTGCTCAGTACGCAAAGCACTCCACTCCCTGGACATACACAAATCGAGTACGCCTGACCGAATCCCGTCAAAGGTGCTGAGGACATGCGCTCTAGAGTTGGCACCGGTTCTAACGCGTCTTTTCCATCATCGTGGTGAGTGACTTTAATAATCACATCGGAGAACGTCAATGGGATGAAGATGCAATTATAGGAACTATACATAATGTTCAAAACCTAAAAGAACGGAAAAATGCACATGGAATTTGTAATGGAAAATAACCTGACCATACTAAACACCATATTCAAGAATAATAAAAACAGAATGTGGACAAGGTTGTCACCCGATCGTAAGTCAAAAACTCAGAGATATTATAATGAACAATATAATAGAATAAGAGACGGGGAGAAAGTTAAATAAATTGCACGCCTACCTTGTCACCACCGCCCTCGTAGATCTTCCACGCTCCGGAGACAGGTTTCACCAAAGTACAGACGACCTAACGCTTCTTCTTCTCTTTTGCGGACACAAAACTTCACTAATCACTAATTTGATTGTCTTATAAAGTATTTATATGCGGCGCGGTTGCTTCTCCTTCAATTGACCGACTTGCGTGACTGTTCACAGCGTTCTCTCATTACATACTAGGCGTGCTGGTGAGGAGATACGAAAGCCCGAAAAATAGGAGCTTAAAGGAGGGTAAATTTAGAAAAAATGCATTATATAAAATAAACTAGATGGCGCCAACAGTTGTTAAAAAAAAGAACTGCAGCAAAATGTTTCTCAAAAGCCATAGTAACTTCTTGATCACATTGAGTTAAATTATTGATAATTTTTAATTGAAAATACGAGTTCCGTGGTTTGACCACTTTGACCCATTTCTCTATTAATTATACTGTATGTCATTTTAATTTTATCGGATGCAGTTTTAATTTTGTTGCTATAATTAGCTTTGCCTATAGCTTAATTAACTTATAGCTTAATTATTAGCTTAATTAGCCTAAGATGTGGAACATACTTTTTCGAAATTTTAGAATATGTTTTAACATATTCTCTAAATATAACACTATGATTATATGATCTTTCATTATAAAGCTAGAATAACTTTCGCCTACTTTTATAAATTCCTACTATCGCCATTCATTAAGTGATTTGCGACTGCTTAAAGAGAAGGTTTTAGAAGTAAATATTCTATTAAATTCACAACAATAAAATCAATCAGCACTATTATTAAATGAAAGTGATGATATTGTTTTTATTGTATTACTTCAAAACCTCTTCAAGCGATGTTCATTTATTGGAAAAAACACAACTTTCTTAAATTTATGTTTTTTGTGTATGTAACAAACATAAATGCTTCCCAAACATGAATGTTATTTAAAATCTAAATTTCGACACCAACGATAGCATGGTCAATGCTGAATTTAATTCATGCCAAACAGAGAATCTCAAACCAAAAATAAATCCAGAGAACATAAAACCTAACAAATATCTAATAGAAGAAATAGCCAATTCAATAAACTCAAAACTCAAAGAATACAAAAAGGAAACAAAATATGCCGACATACAGGAAAAATACAATTGGTTATAACATACAATCACAAACACTAATAAAGAACGTATCAATAAAATAAAAAATTCGAGCAATTGGATGACGAAAAAATAATAAGTACGAAAACTATAGACAACAATAAAAGGACAATAGCAAAGAAATGAAAGAACTGTCCATGCGGTCGGAGCTAAGTTTTGCAAGAACCACCGCAGAAGAACACAAAAACTCTCTGATCAAACTCTTAATCTCATGGCTGTTAGACGGGAGATTAAGCTACATTCTTCAACAGATTTGACAGCATACAGGCAACTGGAAAGGAACAGACAGATCTCGAAATGCATGCGGCGGGACTTACGCAACTTCAATACAGCTTGTATTGAAGAAGCGATCGAGCGGAACCAAGGCTCCAAAGTTTTTGCCAGAGATCTGTCTGCCAGAAATAGCCAAATGTCAAAGCTGAAGACCGACTGTGGCAGAATCATTTCCGGGACACCTAAGATTTTGAGTGAGATTGAGAGGTTCTATGGGCAGCTGTACACGTCATCGTTGGAACCACATGCAAGTGTGAATAACGATTTTATCCGACACTATTCCGATGATATCCCGAGCGTCAGTCTGAGCGAAATGGTTCTCCAGCAACTTAAAAACGGTAAGGTTTCAGGCGAGGATGGTATTACAGTGGAACTTCTGAAAGCGGGTGAATAAACACTACTGGAAGTCCTTCAGAAGCTCTTTAATTCCATCCTCCATGGTGACACTACACCGGAGGCGTGGAGCAGAAGTGGGATGGTCTTGTTCTTCTAGAAAGGCGACAACGCTTTCTTAAGACCATTTTCCGACGGAATGATTTCCCTTCTGAGCCGCATCTGCGTGCTGTTTTCGAGAGTCATTACGAATCGTCTCGCATTCAGACTCAATGACTTCCTGAACAAGCCGGTTTCCGAAGAGGCTTTGGTACCATAGATCGCATAAATACATACCCTTTGGCAAATTGTAGAAAAAACAGAAGAGTACAATCTGCCACTTTGCCTTGCGTATGTGAGCTATAAGAAAGCCTTTGATTCCGTCGAATTTTTGGGCGGTGCTACAGTCCCTTCAGTGGTGCCATGTTGACGGTCGGAATATCGAAGTGCTGAATTCCTTGTATAGTCGGGCTACGATGGCTATCAGAGTACAGAACCAGAGTACGATACCTATCCCATCTGCAGAGAGTTGTAAGACAGAGTTATATCTCAGAAACTTCACCGTTTCGAAGACATTTGCAAGCTTGTGGACTGAAAAGGATACGATATTAACTTCAAAGGCGAGTACATCACTCACCTTCAATTTGCCGACGACATAGTCCTTATGGCAAGACTGCTGGGGGACCTAAGCACTATGCTCAATGACCTCAATCATGACTCCCATCGGATAAGTCTTAAGATGCACATGGAAAAAACAAAGATAATGTTTAATGTTCATGTCACACCTATGCCAGTAGTTGTTGGGAGCACTAAATTCGAAGTTGTTGACGAATATGTTTACCTGGGACAAATAGTCCGACGAAGTTTAGAAGTAACATAGTGAAGAGACTTCCGTCACTTTCATACCAAAATGATCCTAATTATATGTATGGAACATTGTTTAAGCTTATTTACAATGAATTTGATAATATTTTTACTACTAAAACATTCTCCTTGGGCAGTCGGAAGGCATTCAATGCATGGGCGACAGTAGGAGTCCACAAGATCAGACAATGGTTATATGAACTTTACCAAGAAATGTCATACATATAACCCCAGCGTCGAATTTAGGGAATATGTTAAAAAAATATTCAAAAATATTTATAAAAGTATGCTCATATCATATAGGTTAGTCCAACTTCGACCGAGAGGTCAATCGACGGATGCAACTCGGTTGGGCAGCGTTCGGGAAATTACGGCACATCTCGTCAGATATACCTCAAAACTTGAAAACGAGACTGTACAACTAGTGGGTGTTGCCAGTGATGACATACGGAACTGAGACGTGGTCCTTCACTGCTGGCCGGATGAGGAAGCTCAAGGTCGCTCAGCGAGCTATGGAGAGGGCTAAGCTCGGAGTTTCTCTGCGTGATAAACTCAGAAATGAGGATATCCGCAGTAAAACCAGAATGACCGACATAGCCCAACGAATTAGTAATCTGAAGTGGCAATGGGCCGGCCATATAGCTCGAAGAACCGACAACCGATGGGGAAGAAAGGTTCTCGAGTGGCACCCTCGTACCGGCAGGCGAAGTGTTGGACGTCCCCCCACTAGATGGAGTGACGACCTGGTAAGATATGCAGGAAGTCGATGGAATGCAGGTGGCACAGGACCGTGCTTTGTGGCATTCCTTGGGGGAGGCCTATGTTCAGCAGTGAAGAGCTGTAATGATGATGATGATGATGATGAACAAATATTTGATCTCTATAATTTTTCTGAGATCAAAAAATAAATATTCTAAAGGTGTTATTGGAAGAAATAGACAGATTCAACATAATAATTATTTTAAGTTGAAATACCTACCTATCTTCTTAATAAACAGAAATAAAATTTAACAAATGTGGTACGAATATACTCATATATTTAATATCCTTTTTCCTTTATTTTCTATAATAAATAAACTAACTTTACGAAATGGCTACTCGAAATAGACTATCAATTTATTAAAAAAAAATTAGGGGCTTACTATATAAATCTCATGATTTTCTTAAAAGCATTCTATATTGTAATTATGATTCATCACTGAGCCATAGCTAAATGAAGGTTTTTCAGTTCTGAATTATTTGATGATCACTTCGAGGTATTTAGATGCGATAAAGACCCTTTTCTAACGCAGTGCACGCGTGGTGGTGGCGTCAAAATTGCCGTAAATCGCGAGCTATGTCCAAACTTGTGCTCGCACTGGTGCGCCCCGCCGCCGGCCGCCCGCCGCCCGCCGACGAGCTGTTGGTGAGCATACCGTTGCGCGCTCTAATTATGTAAAATAATTATGAGTCTAAATTAAGATGATGCACATAGCCATTTGCAATTTATTCTGTGTCATTTGCTTGCCGCATAGCGAAGTCCGCGGGCCTGTAATGCGAAGCTGACAGATGGGGTCAGAGTATACCCTTTCTAAGTATTATGTTAATTATAATTTTTTATTTATGAATAATTTTAAAATGTTATTAATTTATTTTGTTTAACAGTTTATTAATGCTTTGTGTAATATATGAAATGTGTGTTTCATAAATGCTCTTTTATTAATAAATAAAGTTTAATACAGATTTAAAAAATCACAGTGGTTTAAACTTTTTATACAGTGTGTAACAAAAAACCCGTTGGTCGTTTCAGGGACGTAAAGGTGTACAATGAATGGGATTTTAGCGTTTTTAATCAAGTAACTTACTTAATTTAATATTTCTAAAAATGTTATTTTCGTCTGAACTAAACGACACGTGCCTACATACGGTACGGTCACTTTGAGGTCTCTGACACGGCCGATATCGCATTTTTTTTCAAAGAGAGCTTTTGTGCTTCGTACTATCACTAACACTGTTTCTTCTGATATGTTGCAAACTGGTAACATTAATTGCTATGCAAACGACAGCACTGGTGATGCTTTATATACGGGCCATAACAATATTTCTCGGGAAAATGTCGCTGAGTACCTGAACAAACTTGTGTCTGAAGTCGATGTATTCTGTGCACGCATGGTACTATCCCGTCAAAGGCCACCCATTCGTGCTACAATCATAATATAGCTAGAACATGGCTCTGCCACATATATATATATATATATATATATATATATATATATATATATATAATCATTTTTGAAAGAGCATATTATATGCCACGGCTAGTTTTATATTATTCCATAGTGAATGCCACTACGATTTTTTATACAACTTGCAAAATCCGGCTGACATTGTCCTGCCTGCGTATACCCATTTGCAAGGCGATCGATTGAACGGTATTGACGTTTATGTGCTGCAGCGACATCTAGCACCTGTAGTTACAACAAAGTGGATATCATAATAAGTACCATTAATGCAATACATGCATCATGCTTGCGAACAGATGCTACTTATGAAGACGAATCTGCTCGGATTCGCTATGCACTTGTAAGTATATGGTAATACATTACAATAACAGCTGATGGCTCCGTGGCGCAGTTGTTTAGCAATGAGATGTTGCGCTGGGGGCCGCGGGTTCGAATCCCGCACGGAACAAGTATTTGTATGGCTTACAAATAATTGTTCCGGGTCTGGATGTTTCTCCTCGTGCAATTTATGTTTGTAAACTGCCTCCACGATACAGGAGAAAATCCTAGTGTGGGGGTAACGTTTTTAAATAAAGAAAAAACAAAAAAACATAACAAGATTACAACGGTCTTTCTATTCATCGATCGTTCATTCGAATACCAATCTTAAATTAACTTTATTAAAGACAGTTACTAAGGTACATGTATTTATTTTAGAAAGAGTGATCGTATTTGAGTTATAGCGCCATCTACTACATTTTTCACAATTTTACTTATAGAATGATGAAGATGGCGCTTTAAAAATGGATAAAAATAATAGGACTAATCAAAATGACTTCCTGTACCTAATACAAAAGTTTCACTTCTTTCGTATGTATTACGACACACGCTGTTTTTATATTATAGTAATAAATATTAATTTGAAATGTTGTCATGAAATTATTTTATAAAGAATTTTAAAAGAAGAATTTGTATTGCTGTACGAAGTACAGCAATACAAATTCTTCGAATCCGTGTTCTGCACTTCTGGATATTAAAATAAATAAAATCAGCGTAGCATTGTGATAAGGACAAGTTACGGGCAAATTTCTATTAAAAATTAAAAGAATACTACAAATACTTTTCTTAATTATAATAATAACTGATCGTCGTGGATGAATTTCATCATCATCATTACAGCCCTTCTCAAGTCCACTGCTGAACATAGGCCTCCCCCAAGGATTGCCACAAAGCACGGTCCTAAGCCACCTGCATCCATCGACTTCCTGCATATCTTACCAGGTCGTCACTCCATCTAGGGGGGGACGCCCTACGAGGCTGCCACTCGAGAATCTTTATTCCCCATCGGTTGTCGGTTCTTCGAGCTATATGGCCGGCCTATTGCCACTTCAGCTTACTAATCCGTTGGGCTATGTCGGTCACTCTGGTTCTACTGCGGATATCCTCATTTATAAGTTTATCACGCAGAGAAACTCCGAGCATAGCCCTCTCCATAGCTCACTGAGCGACCTTGAGCTTCCTTATCCGGCCAGCTCTGAAGGACCACGTCTCAGTTCCATATGTCATCACTGGCAATACGCACTGGTTGTACAGTCTCGTTTTCTAGTTTTGAGGTATACCTGACGAGAAGATGTGTCGTAATTTCCCGAACGCTGCCCAACCGAGTTGAATCCGTCAATTGACCTCTCGGTCGAAGTTGGACTTACCTAGTCGGACTATTTGTCCCAGGTAAACATACTCGTCAACAATTTCGAGCTTAGTGCTCCCAACAACTACCGGCATAGGTGTGACATGGACAATACACATGATCTTTGTTTTGTCCATGTTCATCGTAAGACCTATCCGTTTGTAAACACTATTGAGGTCATTGAGCATAGTGCTTAGGTACTCCAGCGATTCTGTCATAACGAATATATCGTCGGCAAATCGAAGGTAAGTGATGTACTCGCCATTGATGTTGCTACCGCATCCTTTCCAGTCCAGAAGCTTGAAAACGTCTTATAATGCAGCGGTGAAGAGTTTCGGGGATATGACGTCACCCTGTCTTACACCTCTCTGCAATTGGATAGGTTTCGTAATCTGGTTCTGTACTCGGATAGCCATCGTAGCCCTACTGTACAAGCACTTCAACACTGCGTTATACCGACAGTCAACTTGGCACCGCTGAAGGGACTGCAACACCGCCCAAATTTCGACGCAATCATAGGCTTTCTCATAGTCCACATAAGCCAGACATAGTGGCAAATTGTACTCCTCGGACTTCTGTACAATTTGCCGAAGGGTATGTATGTGGTCTATGGTGCTAAAGCCTTTTCGGAAACCGGCTTGTTCGGGAGGCTGAGGCTGGAAGTCATCAATTCTGCGCACGAGACAATTCGTCATGACTCGTACGTAGATGCGGCTCACAAGGGAAACCGGTCTGTAGTTCTTCAAGAGAGCGTTGTCGCCGTTCTTGAAGAACAAGACCACCGCACTTCTGCTCCACGCCTCCGTTGTAATGCCACCATGGAAGACGGAATTTAAGAGCTTCTGAAGGACTCCAAGTACCGGTTTTCCACCCGCTTTCAGATGCTCCGCTGTAATTCCATCCTCGCGTGGTGCCTTGCCGTTTTTAAGGTGCTGGAGAGCCATTCTAATCTCGTTTAGACTAACATCTTGCATATCATCGGAATCATGTCGGATCAGACTCGCTCTTGGATCTTTACTCACACTTGCGTGTGGCTCCAACGATGATGTGTATAGCTGCCCATAGAACCTCTCAATCTCACTCAAAATCTTAGGCGTCCCGGAAATGACGCTGCCACACTCGGTCTTCAGATTTGACAGTTGGCTCTTTCTGGCAGACAGATCTCTAGCAAAGACTTTGGAGCTTTGGTTCCGCTCGATCGCTTCTTCAATACGAGCAGTATTAAAGTTGTGTACGTGCCGCCGCATGCATTTGGAGATCTCTCTGTTCAGTTACCTGTATGCTGTCAAATTTACTGAAGACTGCAGTTTCATATTCCGTCTAAAAACCATGAGATTAAGAGTGTGATCGGAGAGTTTTTGTGTTCTTCTGCGGCGGGTCTTGCAAAACTTAGCTCCGACCGCATGGACAGTTTTCACGAGCTTGTCATTCATATCGTCCACTGCATTGCAATCTTCTAGGCACTGGAAACGGTTTCCTAGCACGAGCTGAAAAGTTTCAGGACTTTGGAACAGAGCACGAGGGGGACGGAGCATTGACTTCATTAGACGTGACCTCTCCAACTTAACGTTTAGGTTCAGTGTGCCTCTCACTGAACAGTTGTCGTCTAGTCGTCATAATGAAGTCAATCTTATTCTTTGTCGAAGCGTCGGGGCTCAACCAGATCCACTTCCTGTGGGGCCGCTTCTGGAAGAAAGATTTCATCATAAAGAGTCCCTCTTTCTCCATGAAGTCGGCCAGCTGCTGGCCTCTTCCTTTCCATTGCGCTATTTCAAATTTCCCTACTTTCAGCTCACTATTCTCTCTTGTGCCTAGTTTTGCATTGTAGTCTCCCATTTACATCGTATATTGGGTTTTGGAGGAATGCATGGCTCTAGAGATATCCTCATACATTTCCTCCACCTCCTCATCGGTGTGTGGCGAGGTTGGTGCGTACCTGTATGACCTTCAGCGAATTCCGTTTGGTGATTCTGAGTATAAGGTACACAACCCTCGTCGACACACTCCCAATCTTTACAACGTTGGTAACGAGAGACTTGTGGACGATAAATCCGACACCTCCTTGAGACAGATGGTCGCACTCCCGGTGATAGAACAAGTTGCCGGATTCCTCCCCCTCTCTTCGGACCTCAGATAATCCTATGATATTCCAGCGCAACTTGTCTATCTGCTCTTCCAGCTCCAGGGTCTTCTCGTCAGTCCTCAGGGTGTGTGTGTTATAAGTTGCCAGGTCCAGTCGTCGTAGGTGGCAATCGAACCTCCACCGGAAATTCTTAGCACCCCCTGCCCCGACGTTACGTTGGTCGCCACCGTAGCCAGGAATAGCGGAGCCGCTGGGGACGGGGAGCCGTCTCTTTGTTTCTCTTGGCCGTCATTATTGGGGGGGGGGGGTTTGCCATAGTTGCCACACTTGGCAAGCGGGTTGGCAACAACAGGTTTTTTTTTAAATTTGTTGTTATCAAGAAGATGCTGCTGCCCATCTCCTGCCTGTTTCCCTTTGTCGCCTTTTACGACACCCACGGGAAGATATGGGGTAGTGTATATTCTTAACCGCCACTACACGGCTAAATCATAACGGATGAATTTACTGACAATAAATTTGTTACGCTTGTGACAACTATGAAAAATGTCCTGGCAGGCAGGTTGGGCGCATGTATTCTGTGAACGCGTGGTACTATCCCGTCAGAGGCCACCCATTCGTGCTACAACCATAATAGAACATGGCTCTGCAACGTATAAATGTTTATGTACTATAATGATCATTTTTGAAAGAGTATAAATGCCACTGCGAGTTTTATATTATTCAATAGTGAATGCTACTGCGATTTTTTATACAATTTGCAAAATCCGGCTCACATTGTCCTGCCTGCGTATACCCATTTGCGAGGTGGTCGGTTGAACGATATTGATGTTGATTTGCTGCAGCGACATCTAGCGGTACCTTTAAGTTACAACAAAGTGGATATCATAATAACCTTCACTGCGGAGAGTTATACTGTACAATGATTTGAGAATTGAGTTTTAGTTCTTTTTATAATTGTGATAGTAATGTCTATTCCAAAGTAAATTAAATACTTCTCTACATAGTACTTATAAAACAAAGTCTATTCCTGCCATCTGTACGCTTTGAACTTTTAAACTGCGCAACGGATTTTGATGAAATTGTTTGTGTGTATTTGAATGGTTTACTCGTTAGGTGGCGCTATTGTAGCGATCAAGAAATCGCCTGTGCGAAGCCATGGCGCATCGCTAGTAGTTGTATAAAACATATTGAAAATTATGTTTTTTTATACTATCAAAAAACAACAAGTCATCAAGTACCATTAATGCAATACATGCGTCATGCTTGTGAACAGATGTTACTTGTGAAGACGAATCTGCTCGGATTCGCTATGCACTTGTAAGCTCTGAATTCTTTACGTTCGATTACGTACATTTACTTACGATACGGGCGCCATTAGTGTAAGTTAATGGTACTATGGCTATAACCTTCGCACAAGTACAAGCAATAAGTTGACAAAGTTTTACTGCACTCTTATGAACGGTACCTATAGCGGCGCATGAAAGACGAACAAACAAACATTAATTTTATACATTAAAAGAAAATGGTAATTTTTGAAAGAGCATACGTGCCACTGCGAGTGTTATATTATTAAATAAAGATTGTTATTGAAACAGCATTCATGCAACAGCGATTTTTATACAGCTTGTAAAACCCGGCTCACATTGTCCTGTCTGTGTTTTTTATTTGCGAGGCGTTCGGTTGATCCACGTTAAAGTGTATGTGCTGCAGCGAAATCTAGCAGTACTAATAAATTACATCAAAGTGGATAGCATAATAACCTTCACTGTTTTAGAAAAGAAATTTAGATAATTTAAGAATCTAGTTTTTGTTTTGAAAATTTTTACGGGAGGGAAAATTTCATTTCTTAGCATTATCTTACGCGCTTTTTAGCAACACATTTGATCAATTTTTAAACCACGTCAATGAATTTATTGTGTGTATTTTATTTTGTCATTTGTTTACGATTTGGCGCCAAATTGAAAATTGTCTGTGTAACGTCAGCATGAATTTAATGCGAAACAAATTTCTTACAATGATTTTTTATGACTTTCGATGTAATTTAAGTCAACAAGAAACTTATGATAGACTCCGATTGGCCTTTCACGATGAAGCCCCATCTCGTGCCACTGTTTAAAACTGGTTTTATTAGTTTAAACGTGGTCGCACTAATTTCACCGATGATCTGCGCGAGGGACGGCCTTCTACGGCGACGACTGAAGATAACATCAGTGTTGCGCGGCGTATGATAGAAACTGACAAAAGAGTAACTTATCAAAAGATTTGGACAAGCTTAGGCATCGGTATGATTCAAATGCACAAAATCTGCCATGAACATTTAGCGGTCAGGAAGCTTTGTGCCCGCTGGATACCTCATAATTTGACAGAGGCGCAAAAACTCCGGCGTTTTAATTGGTGTGTAATGGTTCAAAGATTTAACGGAGGTGACTCAAATGCTGTGTTCGATATACTTATGGGTGAAGAAAGCTAGATTTATTATTATGATCCTGAAACTACGAGTAAGAGACAGTCTGCTTTCTCGTTGTTTCCTTCCGAGGAGTTACCAACTAAAGTGAAGAGAGGTCGAAGCGTGGTTAAAAAGATGGTGGCCTCGTTCTTTGAAAGGACAGGTCATTACGCAGCAATTGTTTTAGAGGATCGAAAAAAGAGAAAAGGCAGGCGGATATAATAGAGTATCACTCGAAATGCTAGAATGCTCGAATGCGGCTAGCGAGGTAGTGGTGTCAGGCCTGCTGTACACCTTGTTTAACATATGTTGGGAACTGAAGCAGGTACGGGAAGACTAGTGTAAAGCCTTTAGAGTCCCAATATAAAAATGTCACAGCAGGACTGTAAAAACTACCTTACCGTGTCACAACCTGCTTAGAATTGTGGTAAGGTGTTAATTGAAAGAGTTATGAAAAATATCATCCTTATCCTACCTTACATCAAGATATTTTTGTAAAGTATAAAAATAATTGTAACCATTTTTTATAACGAAAAGAAGATTATTTTATAAAGAATCTTGTAGAAGAAGTAATAGAAAGAAAATATTGTGCAGGACCACGAGTGGGTATTTTAAGACTGTAGTACTTGAGCGTGGGAACTTCTAATAGAACACCTATAATGATATTATCTGTTTTGTTCTGTTCTAGTCACACAGACGCATCGCGCAGTGTCAGTATACGCACCCTGGACATGAATAAATTATTGAATAAAACTACTTTTACGGATTATATCGCGTTCAATTAACTTGTTTTTTATTGATTCCCGACGTTTCGGGTACTTCACAGCACCCATGCAATCATTTATAATTTTATTTACTTATTTCGCACAAGTAAGTACACCTAATTAAGTATATTTTAAATTATTTTAGGTGTATGACACAGACTTATTAATTTTAAACATCAACACTAAATGACCAGGAGCTAGATACAACGCTATGATATGAGCAAATTCACCTATATGCTCAACCATGATGGCGACATTTTGACAATGGGGATCACCGTACATTTACTCGGTAAGTTAAAGGTTATTTGGAAGAGAATATCTACAAGGCTGCCAAATGGAATCTCTATGTTTAATCTTTTAAGTGATCATGGATATCCTCTGGAGCCATGGTTGATGACCACAATGAAAAATCAATGCCTTGGGAGCCAGAAATATAAAGAGATTCTTTGGTATATTTCTGTTTATAGGTGTCTGTTTCATCAACGATAGTTAATGTATGAGCCACACACTGCTGTCCTAATAGTCAATGCATGTGCAGTGCTACACAACATGCATATAAAATTCAGATGGATGTAACCATATTTGAGAAATAATTGTTTATAGCTTCAATGATGTTTGCCTAAAAGATACAGGTAGTAAAGCTGTTTGGGTATTAATATTGATTAGACTATGTATCTTTGTAATATTAGAATAATCTTAAAATTTTATGTTTTTATCACAGGACGAGTGACTAGTACTGGGACAGCTGTTGGAGAGTGCATACAAATATACTCATAAATACTGTTTTCACTTAAGTATCTATAGTAATAATGTGTGATTGGAAACAAAACAAAAATAATAAATAAATTGAGATGTTCAACATCTCAATTTATTTATTATTTTTATTTAAAAATAAAATTAATGCATCTCTTATTTTTTGCCCAGATAAATGAGACAGACGCCTCAACTTGCACTTTGGCTGCAACCGCCTGCATTTTGGCAGCCTCTGCTTGCAGTTGAGTTGCAGCTGCAAGCATCTGTAATGAAAAATAAAGATAGATTGAGAAATGTTTGCTAATTCTCTAGCATGCTGGTTTGTAAAGATTTTTGTTCTTACTTAATCACGCTATAGCGGTAGAACAGATTCATATGAAAGGCGGATGGCGAGAATGCATGAAGTTTGGGACCTTCTGATGGGAGTAGCGTTCATCATGGAAACTTATCAATAGTTGTAGATTGTGACAAAACCAAAAAAGTGTAAATGGAAAGTAAGTCTAAAAAGTAGGTGAAAAAAGATACACCAAAAAATATCAAATAACCTAAAAGTAGAAACTAACCTAAAACTATTATTCAAAAAATACCCATTATGGGTAGATGTTATTGCTCAATGTTATCTAATTATTATTTGTATTAAAAATTCATACAAGTACCTTGCACTTTACTAAATTTTATTTATTGTGGACAAAACCGAGGGGTGGAAAGCTTGTAAAATATAAAATTCTAGTAAATATATTTAGTAAGTAATATATATATATATATATATATATATACATATATATGTATATATATATATATATATATATATATATACATATATATGTATATATATATGTATATATATATGTATATATATATAAATACATGTATATGTATATATATATATATATATACATATATATGTATATATATATATATGTATATATATATAGTAGTAAAAAATTAAATTATTCGTAGACGTAAAGATTTCGCAAGCCAACTGTAATACAGAATATTACTATACTCGTATTACTTGTGCCCGCGATATCTTCGCGTGCACATTATTCATAATTATCATAATTTCGTTTTACGAATTTTATCACCACTAAGCAATGAAAAACCATTTTCCACGCATTCTTGTACCGTCACCTTAACTTTCTAAGCTAAGATTATAAAAAAATTAAAACAAAACAGAACCACTACACTGTCATTCTACGAGTGTTAGTACCAAGGAGGTTATAATATAATATAGGGAGTGAGCGCTTGAAACATTGTAAACATTCCTCATTTTTCTTAGAAAGAGAGACACCGAGTTTTGTATTTTATCTCCTTCTAACATTCATAAATGCTTACACAAAATAAAAACATTACCAACGTTTAGACAGCTATTGACTTAAAGTAATATTTTAGACGTATGCTAGAACGATAATCTTACATTTTTATCGCTAATCATCGTTGGTATATTCCATATTGTATTTTAATGAAGCTTATTATTAACACACAACAACATATAAATATTATATATACATATTAAACAACATATTACATATTAAGTAACACGAAAAAAACACTAAAACACTTTAATGTATGAAATTTATGACTCCAAATGTCAAACAATTAAATACTAACGTAATTTTAAATGGAGGGAAACCACATTAGATGCTAAGCTTTAATGGAGCCCCCATATATCAAAATTAGCAAGCAGACTTAGCTCTGCAGCATATGCTGTAAAAAAGTTTAGAAGTCTTACCAGTGTTGAATTAGTTTACTTTAGCTATTTCCATAGCATAATGTCGTATGGTATTTTGATATGGGGACACGCAGCTCCCACTGAAATTATATTTGTTTTACAGAAGAGAGCCATTAGAGCAATTTATGATTTAAAGCCTAAAGAGTCGCTGCGATAAAAATTTAAGGAAATTAATATATTAACTTTGGCCTCTCGATACATTTATGAAAATGCAATGTACGTACACAAAAGTAAATGTAGTTTTACAAAATTAAGTGATATTCATTCTGTAAATACTAGGAACAGACACAAGTTAGTAGTACTAGTTACTCGATTCCATCGAGTCAGTAATTCATTCTTGGGGCGAAGTATACGCTTTAAGCTTTAACAACAAAATTCCAGAAAATATACAAAATTTGACCTGCTCAAAGTTTAGAAACTTTCTTAAACTTAGTTTTTATAAAAAGGGTTATAATAATATTAAAGAATTTATGGATGATAATAACCCCTAGAAATGAGGTTGGAGGCTACCAACCTTTTTTTACCAAAAATTTGTGTAAAATACATGATTGTAAGCTGTTATTTTAAAAAAGTCCCGCTGGGTTTCTTACTGGTTCTTCTTAGGACAGAGGATTTTTTTGAACCAGTGGTAATTAAACAAAAGATTTACTTTCAATAAGTATTATTTATAATCTAAATTGAATAAAACAGTTTCTGTTTCTGTGTCTGTTACACGAATGTTCTTTCCCTAAAAACTAGGAGGTGTATTTTACGTTATAAATGGCATCACTATTTTAAAATTTGACGTTGTCAAATGAATGAATATATTGTTTTTTTTATAGAATAGGGTGACAAACTAGCACACATTCCACCGGATGGTAAGTGGTTGCTGTTGCCCATAGACATTTACATCTATCCTCGTTTGCGAATCAAAATGCAGATGCGTTGTCACCCGTGAGGAATAAGATGGAATGCATCTTTTCCTGTAAAAAGGGTCTCCGGTTATCTACACTCACCATACCAAATACATCAATGTTGAGCTGCTATTTTACGCTGGTATTCTGTGAGTGCGTGGTCCTTCCCCGGTTGAACCGACCCATTTGTGCTACAACTATACTACTTAGCTGCAGCATGACTCTACCACGTAGAAAACGCCTTGTGCTAATCATTCGCTAAATCTATGTGATGTGCACTCACTTAGGGAGCGTTAATTTAAGTTTAACTTTTTTTTGGAACAGTAGAAAGTGTTTACAGGTTCTTTTCATTATCTACACGTCAATGGGAAAATTTAATAAAAAGTGTAAGTGTATCCGTCAAAAGACTCTCAGAGACAAGATGGATTGCTCATCATGACGCTGTTAAACCACTGCAGAATAATTTAAAAAAACTAGTATAAAAACTCGAAGATATATATAATCCCAGCACTAACAGAGAAAACGTCGATACAAAAGAAGCAGTATCTACACTCTTACCAGCTTTGTATGACTTCAGTTTTTTAATGCTGTCTTTCCTTTTGGTATAAAATCCTAAATGAATTTAGTCAGACACAAAAGCAAATACTAAATAATAAAATAATAATCTAGATTATCACTGAAAAATTATGAGATAAAAATCAAAGCCCAAAATTTTTTCTTCAAAGCCAACGTATTCAACTAGTGGAAAAAGCTATTTCCTACGTAACAAAAAATGTGAGAATGTGGACATTTCGATTGAAGGAAGAAGAGGAATGAGGAGATTAGTCTGCATTGTTATTCGAACTCTTAACATATTGTATCATCTAATTATATCCGCTCAGGAATAAAGCATACCTCTGCAAACGGTTAGCCGATACCTCCGGAATTCCTTTGTATAACCCAAAAATTGATAATAAAGGTTTGTGATCCGTACGTAGAATAAAAGGCGTAGACCTACCATATAAATATTGGTGGAACCTTCATACTCAAAATACAATAGCAGTAGCTTCTTTTTGTATTTGAGAATACCTTTTCTCATCAACGTCCATAATTTTTAATTTTTAACTCCGTGATGTAAACGAGAGTGTGTATGACAATACCTGCACTATTCTTTTGCAATAATATTGCACCTAACCCGTTAGGTGACGCATCCACGGTTAGTATTATTGTTTCATATGGATTAAAATGTGTAAAAACCTGTACCGAGGATAATATTTTTCTTATATTGTTAAACGCTTCGTTTTCTACTTTAGACCATTTCCATTTTGTCCCCTTTTTTAATAATTCGTTGAGGGGGGATAAAATAGATAATGCGTTTGGAACAAAACATCTGTAGTAATTGACAAGACCTAAAAACGATTGTAATTGGTTAACATTTGTTGGGTTTAGCGCTTCTAATATAGCTTCTTTAAACCGTTTCTATTTCATTCTGTATTTGCTTACAATAATGTATTGGCGTCAGTTGAAGTTCGAAGCGTGCAATAAAATCCCTACCGAGCAGTGGAGTGCCACCATTACGAACTACATAAACGTCTAGCATACACGTTTTACCCCTGCACTGAAGCGACATCTGTACACGGCCGACACAACCTAAAACTTCACCGGTGTAACTCACTAATTTCTTTTTAGTGAACGATAATGGTACATCGTGGAAATGCAATTTATATGTTCTTTCCGATATCACAGTCACCTCCGACCCGCTATCGATTTAAAATTCTAAATTTATACCATTGACAGTAACGGTTTCTACTAAAAGCTCGCCCTTAACTGATTGTATATTAAATATCTTACCGTCATCGCTGTCCTCGCCCACCTGACTCGTATTTACGTAATTCACTTTTTTGCACATTCTACGCAAGTTTCCTTTCCTTTCTTTTCCTTTCCTTGTAATTAGTGAAACGACACTCCGACGCACTGTGCCTCGTATAACCACATACCGCGCACTTTTGATGAGAACGCACGTCCGTCGAATCCTGACCAATCTTGTATGCTGGTCCGTGGTGGCATTTTTTTTTCTTTGTAAAAACGCGGGTAAGAACGCGTCGCCAAAGTTATGTCCGCGGATACGGAGCGCAGGGGACTAGTTAAACACTCAACGGCAGTTGATGAACTGCTTTAATTGCAAACATTATTATTGGGCGCGGACGCAGCCGCGCACAGTTATAACACAAAACAGTTATGATGAGACCTTACCTCCGGACATGTTAGAGTGACTTGAAAGTGTACTTTGAAGACTGCTACTGGAAGTCCTCGACGAGTAGAACTAAATGTGCTGAGTTTGGCTTTGTTTTGTTAGTTACGATGAGACATTACCTCCGGACTCGACAGAGTGACTTGAAAGTGCACTTTGATGACTGCTACTGGAACTCCTCGATTAGGAGAACTAGATGTGTCGAGTTGGCGCCCGTTATGTTAGTTATGTTGGGACTTTACCTCCGGACTTGAAAGGGGACTTGAAAATGTATTTTGATGATTGCTACTGGAACTCATCGACGAGTAGAACTAGATATACCGAGTTTTTGCTCGTTTTGTTAGTTATGATAAAAACAGAAACAGAAACTTTTTTATTCAATATAGATTATAAATAATACTTATTGAAAGTCACTCTTTTGTTTGATTACCACTGGTTCGGAAAAACCTTTGTCCTGGAAAGAACCAGCAAGAAACCCAGCGGGACTTTTTTTTTAAATAACAGCTTACAATCATGATGTTACACAACTTAACAACACAACAAATTAGAAATAGCTTGGTAGCGATCACCTCATTTCCAGGGGTTATTATCATCCATAAATTCCTTAATATTATAATAAACCTTTTTATACAAACTTAGTTTAATAAAGTTTTTGAACTTTGAACAGGTCAAACTTTGTATATTTTCTGGAATTTTGTTGTAAAAGCGTATACATCGCCCCAAGAATGAATTGTATTGAGAGGCCAAAGTTAATATATTAATTTCCTTAAATTTTTGTCGCAGCGACTCTTTAGGCTTTAAATCATAAATTGCTCTTATGGCTCTCTTCTGCAAAACAAATATAATTTCAGTGTCAGCTGCGTGTCCCCATAGCAAAATACCATACGACATTATGCTATGGAAGTAGCTGAAGTAAACTAGTATAGCTGATACCTGATACCGCCTTGGAAAGCGCGCCAAATTGTTCGTTGGAACGCTCAAATGTGGAGGGAGCTGCTCCATCTGGCGTCAGTTTTTTAGCACGTATCAAAGGACTTTAGTTTTGGTGCACGCGCCAGTTGGGACGGTTGTCTTCATCATTCGTTTGTTCGTTGCGTTCCAAGCTATGGATAACCAGAGTAACTGTAAATTAATAAAATTATATGGTTGAAAGTAATTTCTGTGGAATAGCCAAAGTTGTTTTTAATGAAACGCACAGAGAAGATGCATGGAACTATGAAAGCGGCAGCTGTTGGTACACGACTGACATCCATGTTGAACGGGCAAACATTGGAACGGTTTTCCTGCACTGCATTGGACTGCATTTGGAGCGCGTTCCGTGGAACGCATTGGTCGGCACGGTCATTCATGGCGCGCGCGCCAGGAGCGCGTAATCGATACGCGGCTTAATTGATACGCGGCTTTGGTACTAGTGGCGGTGCCCGTTCCTTCTCTAAAAATTCCAAAAATGACAACTGGGCATATTACAAGCTACTACATTGGTAATATGCCCAGCAGTAGGAGGTATATAGACTGTTACTTTACTATACAATTTTATACAAACTGGATATCATTAAGATGACATAATTCTGCGTCCATACAATGTTGGCCTGAGAATCAATAGTGAAAATTAAATAGCTTTCTAAGTCCGAAATTACAGGTAATTGTATGTAAGAACAATAACTCCTGACGGACACTTTCGAAAACATGGATATTAGCAGTTATCATAGAGATTTTGAGATTATGTTTTATTTTTATGAAATATTACTATGTTATTGCTAATGTAAGCAGTTCAGTCCTAGCCTAGCACTTATAGGGTAAATAAAACTCAGGTTGTGATTAGGTAAATTTATCGCACAACAAACTAACTGCACAGTGCGCTTAGATTCCGAAAACATTTGCAGAAATGTATTTTTTCAAACGAAACGAAAACGATCGCACGTCTGACGTCTATCTATTTTAACGTCTTATCATCTGTCAATGTTATTGATGTTTTTTTTTCTTGCGTGGCACAATGCTGAATTGGCCAATGAGAGTACAATAGTATTGTTATTTTAAATCAAAACAGATGATTTTACTGTATCCCAGTTCCTTGTGGCATATATTAACCTGAGGTATATTTTAAAATATTAACGTTTTCACAATATATTTGAGTTTATGACAACTTTTGAAATACGTCAGTGACAGTATTGTGCGATTGGCCAAATCACAGGAGATAAACGCATACATTAATATTAAAAAATAGGTACAAAGTTCAAAATCTAAAAACTCCTTTGATTTTGATTTGACAATTCAGAGGTGTCCGTTACTATCTATTGAATGTTATCTAATACATACTCGTAATTAAGGATAAGAATTTTAGTAATTGTCAAATATATGTTGGTTCTTAGGCGATTTTTTACAATGTCCTATATTTATTTATATTTTAAGAAAATACTAGAAATGCTATATGTACTTCATTACAAATATAATATTGAAATTTATACAATAATGCGTCAGTAGCCTAATGGCAGGGCGCGGACCGCGAACTCGAAAGGTCGTGGGTTCGATTTCGCCATTCGACTACTGTCGTGAACCACTTCTAACGTTAAGCATTACTAGTATTTTTTTATGAAAAAATAATCCCTTTAACCTTAAAAACCACCATCAGGTAAGCTTAAAATGCATTGTGTTAAGAGGGGAGGATTCTATCCCGCGACATTAAAGTTCGCCGCCTGCACCCTCAAACTTTAGGCTGTCATCGCTTCGAATAGTCGTGTTATCAGTGCTGATCCTTAGGGTGCGTACAGATTAAGTAAAATGTTGTGTATCTTTTGTTTTATAACACGTCCACATTATGATACATTGTTTTTCAACATTGCAACATATAACAATACTGTACTCTGTATTAGAATAACAATGCAATATAACAATGTTATATGACTACTTATTAAGTCAATCTTGTGAGTTTGGTAATCTAAATGAAAGCTTAATACGGGACAGAATTGTCTGCGGTATCATACGTAACATTGTACGTGATCGGCTACTTCGTACGGATGATTTAACATTAGAAAAGGCGGTCCAGATATGTCAAGTGGAAGAAATATCGAAGGAGGAAAGTTCATGCATCAAAAATGGTCCTGGCTGTAGTGAAATGCGAGTTGATGCTGTAAGGGATGCAAGCGGTCACAGCTACGGCGGTGTACGACGCAGCCGTGGAGTAAGGTGGCGCGGAGCGAGGAGCAGCGCTCATGGCCGCGGACCGGGGTTCGGTGCCGGTTTGGCGACTTCGCGAACACGCTGCTTGTCATGTGGCAATGGTTGGTGCTCCACTGACGACCGTTGTCCGGCGCGGGATGCATTGTGTTATGTGTGTGATAAAAAGGGCATTTCGCTAAAGTGTGTGTGCATAAATATACATTACGCGACAAGGCTCACACACATTCAAGTTTAAAAAACTTGAATGTGTGTGAGCCCGAAAACATGTCCGATGCCGAAATGTTCTATGTGGACATGATATTAAGCCAGGATAAAAAATGTAAGTTACTTTTCAATGTAATGGTAGACAGGTGCAATTTAAAATAGATACAGGTTCTATGTTAAATGTTTTTTCGAAAAATGATTATTTAAACTTAGGCATGTCAATTCATAACCTAAAATATTTTAACAAATGTGTAAAATCTTTTACTGGTAATAATTTACCTATTCTGGGCATGTACGAATTAACATTTATTTATAAAAGTAAACATTACATTTTACAGTACAGCCAGTGATTTGCCCTACTAGGAAAATACCACTGGGGATGAAAGACAAACTCTTAACACAGTTAAGTAGGATGGAAAAATTAGGCGTTATCAGGAAAGTCACTCATCCTACGGAATGGGTTAACGCTATTATGCTAGTAGCAAAAAAGAATGGTGATATTCGTGTGTGTTTGGACCCGAGACCGCTTAACCGCGCGGTGCGGCGCGCGCATTACTCGCTGACCACGGTGAGCGAGCTGGCAACGCGGCTGCGCGGTGCTACGTACTTCAGCGTGCTGGATGCGCGTTCTGGTTTTTGCATGGTTCAAATTGATCCTGCCAGCGCAGATCTTTGTACATTTGGAACACCGTTAGGTCGACACCAGTTTCTAAAGCTACCGTATGGAGTAAATTGTATTCCAGAAGTATTTCATGCAAAGTTAAGACAATATCTGGAAGATTTGGAGGGACTCTTTTATTGATGATGTAATAGTATGGGGGAATACTGAAGAACAACATGACTTCAGGCTAAAATGTTTACTGAATAGGGCTAGAGAAATTGGTATAAAATTTAATAAGGAGAAATGTAAGTTTGGAGTTCGAGAAATTGTTTATTTGGGTCACAAATTCCATAAGAATGGGATGAAACCAGACGAGTCTAAAGTTAAAGATATTATGGGTATGCCGTATCCTACAGATCGTAAAGCATTGGAGAGATTTATGGGTATGGTGAATTATCTTGCCAAATTTATTCAAAACTATTCGGATAGTGTGTCTGTGCTTCGAAGTTTATTAAAAAAAAATCTGAATGGCTGTGGGAGCCACATCATTCAGATGCTATAGACAATGTTAAAAATAAAATTTTATCTGCACCAGTGTTAGCACTTTACTCGACGGAGCTACCGGTGGTGGTTTCGGTAGACGCGAGTGCTAGAGCGCTGGGAGCGGTGCTGCTGCAGGCCGGCCGTCCAGTGGAGTTTGCTTCGTTAACGCTCACTGACACTCAGACCCGGTACGCACAAATTGAAAAAGAGATGCTGGCAATAGTGTTTACGGCAGAAAGGTTTACATTTATGGCAGATCAGATGTTACTGTACAAACTGATCACAAGCCCTTGGAGGCATAGTTCAATAAGTCGTTGTCATCTGTACCGATACGACTACAACGCATGATGATGAGGATACAGGGATATTATTTCAAGGTGGTGTATACTCCGGGCAGGTATATGTATATTGCCGATACGTTATCGAGGGCTCCTCTGCCGGAGTTTATGCACGATCGAGAGTCTGAGGATGTTGAGATGCAAACATGTTTTATGATTGAATGTATGCCGTTTAGTAGAGAAAAAATAGATAGAGTTCGAAAGGCGACAGAGGTTGATGAGGAATGTCAGTTATTAATTAAGTACATACTAAACGGCTGGCCAATAAATGAGCATGATGTTCATAAAAACGTTAGAAAGTTTTGGTCATATTGTGGAGAACTCCAATATGTGAATGGGTTAATATTAAAAAATTATTGTATATTTATTCCGCAAAGTTTACGAGCCGAAATGATTGTAAAAGTACACGAAGATCACCTAGGCATAGAGAGGTGTAATAGGCGCGCGCGTGATGTAATGTTCTGGCCAGGGCTGTCAGCGGACGTGGAGCGCGCCGTGCGCCGCTGCGAATCGTGTGCTCTGCATGCACCGGCTCCCGCGCGGGAATTACACTACTTCAACATATCGTACCCAAAGCACCTTGGCAAAAACTTGCCTCAGATATTTTTGAGTATAAAAAGAAATACTATGTCATATTAGTAGACTATTTTTCTAATTATGTTGAAGTTCAAGAAGTAAATAGTGTATAAACAAAGGAACAATTTTCGAGGCATGGCATCCCTAGCGAGCTTGTTACTGATAATGGGCCGGCGTATAGTTCGCAAGAATTTAAAAAATTCCTTAGGGTATGGGAGGTTAAGCATGTGATTTCATCACCTCATTACCCTCAGTCAAATGGGAAAAGTGAGCACACAGTGCAAACTATAAAAAATCTTCTCAAAAAAATGCGTCGATTCTGGGGATGATTTCTTTATAAGTTTATTTAACTATAGGAGTACGCCTAGGTATGGAATGGATTCTCCGGCGCAAATTCTGATGGGAAGACGTTTGTGTACGAAGCTACCGATTAGTAATTTTCTATTAAATGAAACAATTGATAATAGAAATTACAAAACGTTAATGCAACAGAGAAAATATAATAAATTACAGTATGATAGGTCGGCCAAGCCATTGCGGACTGTATTACCAGGAAATAAAGCAATTTTAATTGATAACGGAAATAGGAAACCCGTTTCTATTATTAGACCGTCGGAGGAACCACGTTCGTTCATAGTACAGAATACGCGCGGACGGCGATTGAGGCGCAATCGCCGTCACTTGATAGTACGATATGCAGACAGCGATGAAACGTATTCCGCCGCCTGCGCCAAATAATCCTCCAATAACTAGGTCAAAAGCACGACTCAAGGCTAAGATGAAATATCCGATGAAAGATAAAATATAATAGTTGTTTTGTATAGAAGTTATTTACAAACTAATATACATATTCATATTAAGTGTATATTTTTAAGTCTCTGTATTCTGTAGATATTGACTTAATTGTGTTTATTTTTAGGTTTACTATTATTTTGTAATTTCAATTAAACACTGTTCGATAGTTGTTGAAGCAAAATAAATCATAAAACATAGAAGTGATTTATATTATAACATAATATATAGAAATATGTTCATGTAACCCCTAGATGGCTTCGTTACTATGATATTTATATTAATTTTGTATGAGTTTGTATTTGGTATACGGTCCATTTCTACAGTTAGCGTTATCTTTCATTTGTTTCCATTATATAGTTTTTGTTGTTGTTATAAATCATTTTTGTACCTACTTCAGTGTTCATTATAAAAGGGGAAGGATGTAGTATATTGCGGGTATATTGATATTTTGTGTGGATACTGTACCTTCATAAATATAATAAATCAGTGGTGAACCAGCTAGCGTTTATTTTATTACAAAAAGAATTTATTTTTAATTGTCTCTATTGTAGCATATTTCTCGCCATCAAAGGGTGAAAATGGTGAAAAATGTTCATTTAATTTTCATTCCCGATCGTCCAACGCCAATATTAAAATGATAAAATGTTTTAAACTGAGTATATTTCGATGTAATTGTGAGTTATTAATTCTACATGGCTTCAAAAGGCATTAAATTATTTTAGGGAATGAACCGGACATAGACATAAGTTGATAAAGGATTAAGAAAAAAAAATTGCAGACACTTCTGAAGAGATTGGCGTAGGGGCAAACTAACCCAAAGTTGTATTTACAAAAATTAAAAAAAAAAGTGTTTGGTTTAATCTGCGATTATTACAGCGTATTATTATATTCAAAAAAAAACTCTCACGATAGGGCAGAGAGTTTCTAAAAGAATAATTAGAGATGATGGCAGGAGACCCGACGGTATGACATTGGTCTCTTGGGAGAGAGGTAAAGCCCTAATGTGGGATGCTACTTGCGTAGACACTTTGGCGGCCTCTCATCTCAAGAGTACCTCGTATAGAGCCTGGGCGTCATCAGAGGTAGCTGAACTGAGTAAGTGGTGCAAATATTGATCTCTGAGAGATGACCACCTACATATTTGTACCATTTGCTGTAGAGACTATCGGTCCGTGGTGTCCTCATGCGGTGAAGTTCCTAAAGGAACTTAATCTACGACTATTTGGTGCTGCTGGTGATACGAGGGCTGGTTATTTTCTCGCTCAAAGGCTAAGTATTAGTTTTAATTAACTTTTGAACTTTCCTAATATATTTATTAATTTTTAGGTATTTCTTTAATTTTCTTCTACTGCAGGTAATATTTGCTACTGTTCTTGATGTGACATAATCATCACCAGACAAATCGATTGTTGTGGAGGGTTGCAATGCTTTAGAAGATTCACATTCTATGAGCTCATTGAACAGACTTTGAGTTTGATACGCTTTCAAGTTATCTATGTATTGTTTTGATTACACAATCTGCTTATTGGCCTCACTTCACTGTAATTGCAAAGCAGTAATTCATCTGAGGGATTCCACATAATTCTTCCTGCATTGGTCAAACTCATCCACTGTTCTCTGAAGTTGATCCCTTTCTTTTAAAACAATAGTATATTTTATAAGCAATTTAACCATATCACTTTTTAGCTTAGTATTTTTAGCAAGTATATTTATTATTTCCTTTTCATTGTCATCCCTTTTTTACAAAACAGCTCACACTGCTCCTTTGACGCCGTAAGTTCTTGAAGCGCCATTTGAAGTTGGTACTCCTACTGGCGTGTTTTAGCGTTGCGTGTATTCTTTTTACTATTAAGTGTAAATTGCAAAAGAAAACAAAGAAAAAAAACCGAAGAAGCAGAGTAAACAGTCGTCTAGATCTATGGGTTTATATACAGATTTCAAATTAAATTATCATGTAAATAATTCAAAATGAAATCCAGAGCAACATTTACTTAAAAAGTAAATCTTAAAATATTAAAAGGATAATAACAAGAAATATAGTAAGTTTAAACGATGTTCGTTACAGCTGTCACTTTTGGTTAGAGCACTAAACGCAATTTAATTAAAATACTTATGACTTTTGGTTATTTTACAAATACAAATAAGTCGTATATAACAACTGTTAGTCAAAATTGAGGTGGATATTATCAATTTACAAGAGTTGGGAGCAAGTATTTTATAACTTGTCACCGGGGTCGCCACAGAGTAAATTAAAAAATATCACGTACCTAATAGTGTATGTTCTTCGGAATATAAATCGGTCTTATAATTGTATATAATCAGTCTTATATATTTTATTCGTGTGTTTCATTCGCATTACAATTCCCTCACTATATTCCGATGTGACGATAATCCGACACGATTGGAGAGAGATAAAGCGCAGGATATATTACCGCTTACACATAGTTTTCGAAGCTACTGGGGTGTACACCGCCAACTTCCTGACTCCCGGCTACTATCACTAGATCAAAGAGGTAGTCAAAACATAATGAATTTGAGTGAAAAGGTTATATATATTGTGTATAGTATAGTCTGTATACCGACAGATGGTATTGTTTATGTTCGCACTGTTAAATGTATGCCGTTGTACTTACTTAGCTGCTTATGTATGTCAATGTAGTTTAAAATTCGAGTGAGTATACGAGTTGTGTTTAAGCGAGCGTATATCATTTCTAACAAATCAATAATTGTGACAAACAAGGAAAACATAAACAGATCTATCATATTAACCATTCTCACATTGAACAATAATTATCAGGAAGTTACTAATATTTTGGCTAACACCTCGGTGTATTCAGGGTCTGATTAACTTTAAGGCAGAGTAGGCAACTGCCTAGGGGCCCCGCATCGGGTAGAGGCCCCGTTGCGCGCACAAATATAATATAAAATGTTTCATACAGAGAAAATTTAATTGGAAAGTTTGTAACCTCAGTGACAATAGCTTAGATTATTAATAGTGTAGTAATGACTTATCAATTATCTAAGGACAATAGCTATTATTACGTTTTAGAGACGCGTGTCAGTTGACGAAATACTTCATACTCAGAACCATCGAGTATCGAGTAGTAGAACTAATAATATGGATACGATACGTAGTGTATTGTATGATATACAAAAGTTTTGAAATGCTTGATCTGTAATTGCGTTTTGTGAGTTTTGCGAACTGGATCGTCACTTATCTATAACCTATTCATTAAGACAATTATAATGAGCCCAATATAAATCTTTTGCTGTAAGTTCCTGAGTAGTTAAGCATCAATCCTCTGGTGCTACTCACATCCCTTTATGTTGGCTGCAAAGGAGCTCCGAGAATTCCATTGCCTAAGGGCCCCAACATGGTTAATCTGGCCCCTGGGTGTATTTTACTTCCAACTCATATCAAATAATCAATTTGTTTAACTCACAACACCTATCCTACAAAAGAGGCGGGCTTACAAAGTGGGCTAACGGGCCAAGTGATATAAACTCTCGCACGCGGACGTAAGGTGCATTTTGATTTAACACGGGCGCCATAGCAATCTCTATTCTATTTTGGCAAAAGTCGCATCCGTGGCTGCAAAGTACTATGAACATTAGCATTGCTGGCTCTAGGTTTAAACTCGGAAGTTTCATATCAGAGAGTGATTTTTATATAATTATGCTATTATATATGACTTATGTATTCTACGACTATGCGCCATTACGTTCCATGCGCCGGCCGAAGCAGGACACGGTTACGAGTATTTGAAGGCTTGTAGTCGATGATTTCGCGTGTCGACGTAACAAAGACCTTGTGGTGCCAGTAATTAATAATATTAAAAAGTGCGGGAAAAATGAACTCTTTTGTGAAGTTTTGCGTTTTCATTGCGATTATTCTTTTGGGAATTTATGAGTTAGATGTATAGTGTCTGTTTAAAATGCAATGTAATATGTAAATATTATAATGTATTATCACGCGTATATTGGGTTGATGATGTTCTTGATATTTGTGAGTACTAATCATATTATAATAAAAAATTCAATTATAACGTATTCAAATTTTAATTATTCGATTCGAAATGAAACTTCCTACTCTAGACGTATAGTTTTTAATATAGACATTTTGTGGCAAAAAGCTTCTTAGTGGCGGGTGTAAAATAAATGCTCTATTCATCGGCGCTTACGTAAGTTATATATGACGCTTATTTCATAAATGTTTTAAATTGTATTATTTTAAGCCCTGTATATCACCGGAGTTTCCAGAATGTTCTAGCAATTTTATGTATCTTAAATTTTATGTTTTCTTATAACATTATTTAACGTATTTAGTTTAAATATTTTATTTTAATAATATTTAAAACATGTAGAATTTTTAAGACTAACTAGTTAATTTATACTTACTTATTGTTTTTGCAACGCTTTGATACATCTACCTGTATATATATTTTTAGGATTTCTATCTTATAAAATTGAAACCGAGCCTTTTTGACGAGATTGTCCATCTATAGGTTTAAATAAAACTCTTCATTTGATATAATAGACATTTTTTTCAGTGATTGGTCACTATCGCTAATAATTAATGTTCAAACGAACTTACTATGTGAAGTTCTTGATTGTTAATCCGTCAAGAGTTAGTCCTATTTATGTACGTAATTAAACAAGACGGCGGACAGATTCCTGGTTTAGGAGTGAAAAGTTAAAGATCCCTTTAACACAGGTCGATTTAGGTTTAGTCTAAAGTCTTAATTAAATCAGAAATCTTAATCACTATATTACTATTTTCTACAATTAAACCATTGGCTATTTTTATCAGGGAGAGAGTCTGAAATCTATGGGCCGTTACCAACGTCAATAATGTGACTGTCTTCTTAGATAATACCTCGAATGTCAATACATCATTTAGCCAAAACTGTTCAATATAATTTAAAAATATATTAAGGTCTCAAACTAAGTCATATTTAGGTTTAGGTGTTTTCATAAATCTCTTAATTCTATCGTCTTCAAGACTGTTTGTCATTAAAAGTTTTATCGCTGAATTGTGCGAGTTAATAGTGCCGTACTTTTCTCCCTGATAAAAAAGCTCGCTAAGGTAATGTAAAATAATTGGAATAGATGTAGTCTTGTGACAGTAGTTATTAACTTGACAGTACTTCATCCAAGCTTTTCGGCACCCATCATATTGCCTGTATGTACTATCTGCGAGAGAAGATAGTATTATATCTATCGTTTTTGGGGAGAGGTGTCGTTCCAACAATGTTTGGCGGACAACTTCACGGCAATCAGTCTGAACGATCTGTACAGTTTGTGATGATTCCTTAAAGGTGATTAAAGCAGGGTTTTATTAGGTTGAAAATAAATTAACTCAGAAAATTTGAGTTTCTGTAGCAAATGGAACCATGTTTGATTTGGCCCATCAGCTATAACAACTATACCTTCGGCTAGTCTTTAATAATATTCTTAAGCATTCTTAGTGCAAGACAAAATGGCGGAAAGTCATAAAGGCTTAGACTTTCCCCGGAAATAGTAAAAACATCGATAGCCCAAGAATCTGGTTCTTATTTTCAGGATACAAAGTTTAAGCATTTTGCATTATTACGAATTGCAAATATGTCAATAGCGGGAATGTTAAAATTGACGATTATTTCTTGGAAGGCATAATCAGTAAGTTCCCATTCAGTATCCATAAAAGCTTTCCTAGAGAGTTTGTCGGCCTCTAGATTTTCTTTCGTATTGATATATGATGCAAATAAAAAGATTTTCCTTCTTTGTGTGAAAGAAAGAAATTCACACAATTGCCATATTAGATATGGATATTAGACGCTACCCATTTTATTAATGCAAGCGATTGCAGTTGTATTGTTGATTCTAAGAAGAATCTCCATATCACTGCCATCTCTGGCAAATACTTTTTAAGCAAAAAACGTTGCCTTAAGCTCTAGTAAATTTTTATGCAATGTCCTTTCTTTCTCCTTCCAATTACAAAAAACTTTCTGATTATTACAATATCCTCCCTAACCGGTAAGAGAAGCATCTGAAAAGATTTCTAGTGTATAGGCGTGCAATTTTATAGAAGCGTTACTGTTATTAATGTTATTAACCCATCAAACCATGTCATCTTTTAAATTATTAGGAATTGTAATAGTCTGATCATAAGATGGATCATTCAACAGACAGCAAAATTTAAAATGTTCGAACAGTTTAGTGTATAAGAAATATGCATCTTTACGGTCAATAGATGTCATATAGCAATTTTGTGACATCAATTTTAAAGCCGTACGTAGTCTTCTAACTTAAAGTAGACTGCCTTTACGAATTTATTGAGACACTTTAGATTTAATATAAATCGCTTTTGGCCATTCGATTTTGGCACTAAGAACACACTAGAAATGAATTCATCATTTTGGTGACTAGACTTCGAAATAGCACCGATAAGTAGTAGTTTATTAATGCGTTAAGTAAATTATTTAACGCGATAAGTAAAAGCATTTAATTCCGCTGTCGATTTTGCAATAGTGTGTGGGATATCGTGACGCACTGGATTACAAATAAAAGGAATTTTGTACCTACTCAGCCATGATAGTACGAGAGGGTCTCCTGTGATAGTCACCCATTGTTGAGACAAGTGATACAAGCGACCAGTATATCGTATCTCAATGTTCAGAGAAGATGTTGTTGTTGTTGACTATCACAAAGAAATCTACATGCATCGCTTAAAGACTTCAATATAATTTGGGGTATATCTTGAGTTTAATTGTCAATAGTATATCCATAGATGAACTTAACGCAGACAAGATTATTGCTATTTGTTTTTGTCGTTGTTGTAAAGAAAAATCATGTTTAACTAATGCATCAGGTAATGCAGCCTTTACTTCAGCACTTCAGGTGGGCGTTATAAGTCTGTCAAGATTGTTAGGTATTACATAATCACTTTCACCTTCAAGTCCTTTTTGTAAAATGTCTTGCCATCAAGATGCGATATCTTTGTGTACTGGTGGCCCTAATTGAATCGCACTCTGCGGAGCATCTCCCAACAAACTTAACACTTTCACTGTCCGGTTTCCAGACACAATAGTAAGACAATAGCAGTGCCCTATATGTAGTGCACGGGACAGCGACAGGGTTAAAATTGACTCATCCAACTCGACCTCCATAGTGTCAGGCACTGGTGACGGCCCTAGTTCAGAGGTAATTTCAGTTACAATGGGCACTGCTGCCGTCATTCTCGTTGATAGTAGGTGGTCAGACTGGCCCATAACACCGTCATCAAAGGTGAAGTCTTGCATCTCGTTATTTATTTCATTGCCGGTACGATTTGCACCTGTAAATAAATCAGTTTTGTATGTATTAAATTTTTATAATATGTAGGACGTAGTCATAAAGATAACATTTAGTAATATATAATTAATATTAATTTATTCTGGTGTGACAGAGATAACCCTAATGGTTTCCGACATCACAATTTCTATAATAATATTTTTAATGAATTTATGTATTTCATTCCATAAAATAATATTATTTTATAAGCATTTCTGCAATATCATTCTTGATTTTTTTTATAGGAGAGGGGGCAAACTAGCATGCGGCTCACCTGATGGTAAGTGACTACCGCCGCCCATGAACAACTGCAACATCAGGGGAATCGCAGATGCGTTGCCAGCCTTTTAAAAAGGTTTAGGCTCTTTTTTTGAAGGTCCCTAAGTCGTATCGGTCAAGAAAAATCGCTGGTGGTAATCGATTCCACAAGGAAGTTGTGCGGGGAAGAAAACTTCTTCTAAATCGCACAGTGGTGGACCGCCAATCATCCAGATGGGATGGATGGTATGGTGAGTTTTGTCGCGATGTGCGATGGTGAAATTGGGCGGCTGGAATTAGGCTAAACAATTCCTCAGAGCACTCCCCGTGATAGATGCGATAAAATACGCAAAGAGATGCAACATCTCTACGCAGTGCCAATGAGTCAAGCCGATCGAAAAGAACTCGATCGTCGACGATTCGAACTGCTCTGCGCTGGATGCGGTCAAGTGGTAGGAGCTGGCACTGGGGAGCCCCTGTCCAGAGATGGGAACAGTATTCCATGTGAGGCCGAACCTGCGCCTTGTAAAGTTGTAAGCGGTGTGTCGGCATGAAATACTGTCCCGCTCTGCTGAGCACGCCAAGCTTTAATGAGGCCAATTTAGCCTTCTCTTCCAAGTGACCACGAAACTGCACGTCATTAAATGACAGAGAAATGTAATAGTGCCTCGCATCACATTTTTTATATGATGTCCAATTTCTCCATTAAATGGCAGAGAGAACCCTAACAGTTAGTTTTCACCTTTACTCTTTTCCATTTTCATTAATTCAATTACTCATAAAACATCTTCTCTGATTTACACCCAGTCAACTCTGGAGAATTTGCCGAATGCAATCGCTACATTGAATAACGATCTAAATTTTACTCATAAGTCGAGTAAATCATATGGCCTAAATGTCAATCCTAAAAAGTATCAGGCTATCATTATTGGTAGCCAGAGTTTTATCTCAAGAATTGACTGGTTCTCTGTAACACCTATCGTATTCGATGGAGTTGTAATTCTTTACTTTGACAATGTCAAAAATCTTGGTATTTATATTGATAATTCCATAAATTAGTTACGCCAACTGAATGAGGTGAGTAAGAAAACTTTTGTCGCTCTTTGTTCCCTGCGTAGCCTTCGATCATTTCTTCCCATTCCTACAAAAAAGAAGTCTCTTCTCCTTCTGATTCTTGACTATGCTGACGCAAGCTATGTAGACATAACTGAGGACCAGCTAAATAAGCTTGAGAGACTTCAAAATACTAGTATTCGGTTCTATATTTCTCAATTTCGCTCACGTATCAAGTGGTTACCTATCCGACTTCGCCGGGACATGCATATTCTTTCTATTATGTACTGTGTATTATTTCACCCTTCTACTCCTCCCTATCTAAAAGAGAAGATTAATTTTGTGGGGCTTCTGTGGTAACCTTTAGGCTCTTCAAGAAAATTCATTTTAAGGGTACCAACTCACAATAATTAATTTTTTAATAAATATTTTACTATCCAGTATATTCAGCTCTGGAATGCCCTACCTTTGCATATACGTATCCGGTTCCGGCGTTACCGTAGCAAGAAGAAGTATTATTGTGTTCTCATTTACCTCCAAAATAAATTCAAAAAGTCATCCCAATTAAGTAAAAATGATTTGATCTTATAGAAAACATAGTGAAGTGCACTCATACACTTACACTTATATATAATCTATGAAATACACATCATATGTATGTAGGTATTTACAATGAAAGTATTCTTGCTTTATGTATTTATTTGTGAGCTGAGTTAATTACCATTGTACTGGTCTGTAATCAGCACTGTAATAAGCAATCTAAAGCAAGTATCCTAATAATCGAAGGAAATGGCGGGCACAGGATCGGTGCTTAACAAATTTGTAATAAGTTGCTCTTTATTTTTTTTTAAATTCAAATACTTTTTTTGTATCGGTTGCTCCAAAAGATAATTCGTTATTCTATTATTAAAGGCTGTGAGACCGAATCCTTTCAAATCAATACATTTAATTTAAACAAAATAAAAAAATATGATTATTTTTTTAAATTATTGGCTGAAAGATGATTTTACTACTATAAAAATTATTTTAGCCACAGACTTACATATCAAATTAATCGAAATTCAAAATATTTTGTTAATTATGTTGTGAGCAGAGAGTATAATATTATCACTACGTTTTAGTTGTAAGCTAACATGAATTTTGACATTAATTAACATTTCATCGTATGACATTATGATTTATTGTCCATATTGGTTGATATGATTTCATGGTTAATTATATATTTTATAATTTGTGATGTTATAAATATTGTAAGCCTTAATGTAGGCAGGATGTGGTGACAATTACCAGTATATTGTTAAATCATATTTTATCCTAAAATGACTTATTCTATCATATTTTATCCTATTCATCGGTGCAAGCTTGTATTCTGTAACTCGTGTGCTATTACAACAACCACCTGCTTCCACCGCTCACGCGATAAAAATGATTACATTATATTCATAAACAAATTAAAAACGAACATTAACTAAAATAATATTTATGCAGGATTCCTAATAACTATTATAAGTAAAAAGCAGAACATCTTTTAATATATTTTATATCTTCAACAGGTAAAGCGAACGAGAAGCAACGCGTACAACGAGGTAAATAGTGAAATGTAATTTAAAAGTAAGAATTTCATTGAAATAAAATACTTTTTACCTAAGTATTTGTATAAAAGTAAAGCAAAGCTACTAGAAATATCATTATACAACAAGCAAGGAAGGCAGATATCATATCTGAGGACTAAGTTGAAATGCCTTTTTAATTGCCTTATTAGACTTCTATTTGGCAGTAGAAAGAGGGAAGAGGGAGGAGCCGACCCGAATAGACCTTTAATGCAGAAAAAGAGACCTACCACTTAGTAACTCTTAGCAGTTGATTGGCATTTAGAGATAGAGCTGGTACATTCTCATCACAGCTTCATTTCATCACCAAACAGTGATAATTTAACCCAAATGTAAACACGTGTTCATCTGTGTATTTGCTTAAAACTTTAATACAACTCGATGGATTTTGATTCGGTTTACATGGGCAGGTATTCGTACATATTATATGCATTAATTGCAAAAACGTTTTTACGTAAAGTATCATACGCGGTATAGCTATGTTGCAGCTATATTAAATGTATAGTTGTAACACTAATGGGCCGGTTCGACCGGGGAAAGACCACGCACTCACAGAATACCAGCGTGAAGTAGCAGCTTAATGCTGCTCTGTTTCGTATGGTGAGTGTAGAGAATCGGAGACCGTTTTACTGGAAAAGAGGCATTCTATCTTAGTCCTCACGGGTGATAACGCATCTGCATTTTAATTCGAAAACGAAGATAGATGTAGTTGTCTATTGGCCACAGTAACCACTTACCATCAGATGGACTGTGTGCTCGTTTATCACCCTTATTCTATAAACAAAAGATAATACCACATTGGCGTTTCGCACCAAGCCCAGCCGAGAATAATAGAAAAATAAACAACGCATTAATAATTTCATTGCAAAGTTGAAGTGCTGTAAATGTATTAAGGTGTGAGATGTGAATTTATTGTTCTCAAGAGTTAAACTTTGTGTGACTATGTTAGAGAAAACTAAATTATACGGGCAGTTATTTAATCATTTAGGTTCCTTTTGGGTGGATACGAAGGTAGATATTGCTCATGAGAAAACTAAATATATCGTCCCGAACTAATGACGACTTGCAAAGAATCTAAATTAATCATCATCAACATCATCATCATTACATCCCTTCACAAGTCCACTGCTGAACATAGGCCTCCCCCAAGGAATGCCACAAAGCACGGTCCTGAGCCACCTGCATCCATCGACTTCCTAAATGTCTCACCAGGCCGTCACTCCATTTAGTGAGGGGTTGCCCTATACTTAACCTACCGGTACGAGGCTGCCACTCGAGAACCTTTCTTCCCTATCGGTTGTCAGTTCTTCGAGCTATAGGCCGGCCCACTGCCACTTCAGCTTACTTGTTAGTTGGCTTATGTCGGTTACTCTGGTTCTACTGCGGATATCCTCATTTCTAAGTTTATCACTTTCACGTGGTAGAGCCATGCTGCAGCCATTAGTAGTATATTTGTAGCAAGAATGGATCGTCTCGACCGGGGAGGGACCACGCTTTCACAGAATACCAACCTAAAGTAGCAGCTTAACGCTGCTGTGTTTCGTATGGTGAGTGTAGAGAACCGGAGACCCTTTTTACTGGAATCGAGGCATACCATCTTAGTTCTCACGGGTAACAACGCATCTGCATTTTGGTTCGTAATCGAAGATAGATGTAGATATCTATGTGCCACAGTAACCACTTACCATCTGGTGGACTGTGTGCTCGTCTGTCACCCTTATCCTTTAAAAAAATCAAGCAGAGACACCCCGAGCATAGCGCTCTCCATAGCTCGCTGAACGACCTTGAGTTTCCTCATAGGTCCAGCAGTGAAGCACCACATCTCAGATCCGTAAGTCATCACTGGCAACACGAACTGGTTGTACAATTTCTTTTTCAGATTTTGAGGTATGTTTAACGAGAAGATGTGTCGTAGTTTCCCGAACACTACCCAGCCGAGTTGAATCCGTCGATTGACCTCTCGGTCGAAGTTGGACTTACCTAGTCGGACTATTTGTCCCAGGTAAACATACTCGTCAACAACTTCGAGCTTAGTGCACCCAACAACTATCGGCATTTGTGTTACATGGACATTAAACATTATTTTTGTTTTGTCCATGTTGATCTTAAGACCTATCCGTTGGGAGACACTATTGAGGTCATTGAGCATAGTGCTTAGGTCCTCCAGTGATTCTGCCATAAGTACTATAACGTCGGCAAATCGAAGGTGAGTGATTTACTCGCCGTTGATGTTAATTAGCTTGAAAACGTCTTCCAATGCAGTGGTGAAGAGTTTCAAGGATATAACGTCACCCTGTCTTACACCTCTCTGCAGTTGTATAGGTTTCGTATTCTGATTCTGTACTCGGATAGCCATCGTAGCTCTACTGTTTAAATACTTCAGCACTTCGATATACCGACAGTCAACTTGGCACCGTTGAAGGGACTGCAGCTCCGCCAAAATTTCGACGGAATCAAAGGCTTTCTCATAGTCCACATACGCAAGGCAAAGTGGCAGATTACACTCCTATGTCTTCTGTACAATCTGCCGCAGGGTATGCATGTGGTCTATGGTACTAAAGCCTTTTCGGAATCTTGCTTGTTCGGGAGGCTGGAAGTCGTCAAGTCTGCATGCGAGACGATTCGTAATGACTCTCGAAAACAGCACGTAGACGCGGCTCAGAAGGGAAATCGGTCTGTAGTTCTTCAAGAGAGCGTTGTCACCTTTCTTGAAGAACAAGACCACCGCACTTCTGCTCCACGCCTCCGGTGTAGTGCCACCATGGAGGACGGAATTACAGAGCTTCTGAAGGACTTCAAGTACCGGTTTTCCAACCGCTTTCAAAAGCTCCACTGTAATTCCATCCTCGCCCGGGGACTAGTCGTTTTTAAGGTGCTGGAGAGCCATTCTAATCTTGCTCAGAGTGACGTCCGGGATATCATCGGAATACTGTCGGATAAGACTCGCTCTTGGATCGTTACTCATACTTGCGTGTGGTTCTAACGATATAAATTAATGATTTATCTAAAATTATATAGATTACTTTTGATACGGCTCCTTCATTCATGGCACGTATAGTTTATTGCCATTTATTTATACAAAAGAATCCTACTACTTTTGTGTTTGTGACTGACTGGATTATTAAAAAAATTAAACTGACTCAAATTATTATAAATAACGTAATTATAAATCTTATAATTACCTTCGCAGATGTTAAATTCTTTTTTGAGGATACTGCTGTCCATCTCATGTTATAGTTTTCTTCTGTCGCCTTCTTTTACGACACCCCACGCGTGTTCCAGTTTGTCGACTGTACAGAGTCAGTAATTCATTAATGGGGCAAAGTTTATAAAAAAACTAGCTGTGCCCCGCGGTTTCACCCACGTAAATCATGCGTCTGAAGCGCACGACACCTCGCTTAAAGTTAAAGCATATATAATAAGGTTCAAAAGTTTCTAGCTTGAACTATACTACTACTATAAAATGAAGGATATATCTTGAACCACTATAATTGTATTTAGATATAATCTCTCGAAATTGTTTCACCTATTCTTTTACGGTGGTGTATGAAGGAGAGGAATGCCCGTACACAGCATCCAAACGTTGTTTGATTTCCGCCGGTGACTTCATCTTTTTTGTCAAAAAATTTATCACGGCTTGTTACTCGATTTTATGCACTTCCATAATTTTAATAAAACTAATAAAATTAAAAAAAATCAGTTTTTTCTTTTAACTTGCTTAACAAAACTCAATGTATATAAAATAAACTAATATAGCTGTGAAGTGTAGTGTAATTTTCAAATCGGGCTGGTAGTTCCAGCGATTAGCATGTTTAAGCAAACAAAAAAACAGTTTGATATTACTTTGGCGGAGAGAGGACGCCCCCCTCCTATTAAGCGATTTTTCTCAGAAAAAAATTAACAAAAATGTTAATCTTCAACATTTAATTTTAAAAATGTGCACGTCTGGCAGGGAAAAATGGTGGGGGGCGAATCTTCCCCTCCCCTCACGCCTTTTCCCCACCCTAACCCCCTATTAAGACGACTTGATTCCCTTACCCGCGAAAACGCGTTGCACTGTCGTTGATGATATGGCTAGTCCCTCATCTTGCAATGACTTTTAAACTGCAACTCGAGCATATCGTCAAGCTATCGATGTTTTCACTAAAAAACTTTTCTTTTTTCTCTGCATTCGCCAATCCTAGCATAAACCCGTCTTCTAATGCCATCTCAAGTGATATTTTAACATAACTGTGCAAGATGACGAACCCGGGCCGCCCATTTAGTTAAGTCTTCGCCTGGTCTTTGAAAACATCTCTTTCCGCAAACATACATTTCTTTGAGGAAAACTGGTTGTCAATCTTTTCAATAAGAGTATTATAATAAGCTTAGTCTCTTAGTTTTAACGGAAAAACTAAATCGTCTACTAGTCGATATGTATCTGCTGGTAATGATGTGAGCAAAAAAGCTCTTCTCATAACTGCTGCTTTTTCTGTATCGTCATAAGAATCAATTGCCCTACATAACTGGACAAATCGAATCTTAAAAATATCCCACTCTTGCACTTCCACTCACATTGCAATGTGTTATTGTTGCCGAACAACATATTTCCTTTATTTGTCATTATTTATTTGTAACTATTTAACATTATTGCACTCAATAATGCGTGAATAGGGTCCTTGTCGCCAAATGTTGTGTAATTATTGGGATTTCACCACTAACACACAAATTACAATATAAACTACTTTCTGTCAGATCTTCAGTTTCATCTTTAGAGATCAGTTTTTTTATAAGCCTAAAATATGGTTTACATACTCTACAATAATACATATAAAGCATGTGTTGTACATTCATATATACCTATTTGAATAACTACATTAAATATAATTATTAGTTACCACTGGTTCCCACGAAAACTTGCGAGAATTACCCACTGAAGTTGTCGCTTTTAGGGGTTTGTATGCGAGCACATCCTAAAAATTCACTATCATCATTTTTCCCAAACGCCCAAAAAAAAAAAGAATAACTTCAAAAATAAAAAACATCTCTTCCAATTTGTGATATTGGTATAGATATGACCAACCCATCCTACAATGAGATAACCTTTAACTAGCTGTGCTTATTTACGGCATTACGACATGCGATCGATCCTTTATATCCTGTACCGTAGACGTAACTAACAAATATCTTAAAAATATCACATAGAGATTAGCACCCGGCCGCGACGGCAGTAGTAATAGGATGATCAAATCAATATTCGACGGCTCCGTGGCGCAGTGGCTTAGCAATGGGTTGTTGCGCTGAGTGCCGCAGTTTCGAATCCCGCAATGAAAAAGTATTTGTGTGGCCTAAAAATAATTGTTCCGGGTCTGGATGTTTGTCCTTGTGCAATTTATGTTTGTAAACTGCCTCCACGATACGGGAGAAAATCCTAGTGTGTGGGTAACGTTTTTTTTAAAGATAAAAAAATGTAGTAGTAGCACGCTGGGGACAATTTGCGAGAGTATTATAATTTAAATCGCCCGCACAATTACATCTCTGATGAAAAGCCATTTGATGAACCAATCACCAGTCCGACTTCAAAGCCGTACACTCGTGGACCAACCAGATACATCAATTACACTTACATTTACAATACATATTGGAAGCATTTAACCATAACAGAAACCAATTAACCCTCAACACTAGAGATCTTTGTCAATGCCGCAAAAGCGTTTGACAAGGTCTGGCATGGCGGCTTGATTTACAAGCTTAGCAAATTCAAATTGAATCCGTCTTTGCGTAATGCGTGTACAGACAGACAGAGAAACGAAGTTTCCAAAACAAATGTTTTGGTATCTGTATCGATAATATAGTATACCCCAAATCAAATTTTACAAAAAAATTCAATGCATAGAAATTGTCGTGTTAGTTTTACTGTAGTTATATTTAGATTTTAAAACAAATAAATGAAAAATTTGCTATAAAACGATTCACTGACAGCTTACGAAATCGTAGGCTTAGCACAAAAATTTCCGCTGGAAATTACAGCTCACTAAAAGACGCAATTCATGCCACCCAGAATGAAGACTTCTTCAACTTTAACTTCAAAACAAATATTTGGTATGTATACATGGGTCTGTTCGACCGGGGAAAGACCACGCTCTCAGGCTAAACTGCTATTTTACCAGAATTAAATGGTAGTTTAGGGTTGCTGTATTTCGTATGGTCAGTGTAGAGAACCGGAGACCCTTATTATTTGTAATCGAGGCTAGATGTAGATTTCTATGCATAACAAGCAACCACATCAGATAGATTGTGTGCTAATTTGTATATACTATAATATAAAAAAATGGTTGACCCTACAGGCCAACGTGCTACCCCCCGCTAATTTCAAATACAAAGCTCTCCAAATTCCACCTATTATGACGTTTTTAAGCTGGAATAGGTATAAAACAATGATTTCTCTTGAAGGAATGAACCGATTTTGATATCGATCGATACATTAGTTTAAAAGTTATCTCAAAAAAAATTTAGTTTGAATATTGAATTATCGAGATTTCTCTAAATCTACCGAGCTGAATTGATTAAAGTTCACATGAAATCTAATCCCAACCAATAAACTTCTTTCTTATGTGCGTGAACACACACACACACACACACACACACACATACGAAGGGAAATTCTCTTAGGAATAGTCAGAATAGCTTCCTAGGACCTCAAAACGTTAAGATTCTACGATAACACGATTTTTGAAAAACTGGGTGAAACCAATAATTTCCTGATTTTTTGTAGCGGGAAGTTAAAAATCATATTATAATTATTCCAATTACAGAAGGTACCCAATGATGGTCGCTATGGCAGCTGTCGAGATACCTCATTCCCAGGACATGGACAGCGAGGTCCACATAGCTATAAGCGGTGCTGGAATTATCGGCCATTATCTCGCGACCAGGGTATGTGTGGATGCAGAGGCCGAAATTACGGTCTATAATTGTAAGCGAAATCAGAACCAAATACAACGAGACAGACTCATAACGAAAATTTAATCTCTGAAACAGTTGACTATAGTTACATAATTTTCAAATATTAGTGAATACTCGTAACAGCAGCAAAATTAAATTAAATTAAACATTCAATAATTTTCTTCATCAAATAACCGACAAAATTAATTTCTCGTATTAACGGTTGCATCAATATCAGCTCTGAAATAATATCATGCAGTACATCATAATACCCCTGTCCACAATGAGCGACATGCAATAATTAATGAACTCTGATTAATAATATATGCTATAGGATATTTTTACATACATATAACACTGCAATTCGTCGCTAACGCCGCAAAGGGGCGAACCTCAATTTTTCTATAAATTACAGGAGAGCAAGAAAACATTTATTATGCCCCGATTACTAGCTTTTTTTCATCAAAAAATTAATCTTATTTGCAATTTTCCATTAAGTCTAATATATTTAATTTTAGTATACTTTTTATTTCAACTGAATGCAATTAAATGAATATTATGTTCTTTGTTCATCTCAAATACAAGATGGCATCTTTCTGGCTAGTTCAAAAATGGTTTGATTTCTAAAAAAATTTAAATGTAACAGTAAATAATGTTATAATGCCAGGAATTAAGCCAAAAACATATAAGTTAGATTACTAAAATATTTGTGTTTTTGTTCAACCAGGACTTAAAGCAGATAAAGTAAAAGAATTATTACCTTATTACAACTTTCGCGTTCAATTTTATTGTTAACATTGTTTAATTTTAATAAAAGTGTTGGGGTGAAGATGTTTGCTTATGAAAGGATATTTGGGAACGTTTGGTGATCAAAGTATAAATGAGAATGGTGAATGCCTCCTAACCCAATGTGTGGAAGAGAATATTTTTGTGACGAACACTTTATTTAGTGATAAGAAGATTCACGTGTATACATGGGAAAGAGGTGATGATAGAAGCATGATAGATTTTATGATTGTGAGGAACGCAGTGGTAGATAAAAGGATTTGACGGGGGTCCAACGTAGGGACGGATTTTTATTTGGTTTTATGCCGAAGTAATGGTCTATTCAAACGCTGGCGGCATCGTAAATCTGTGCCTACCACTCCGTTACAGCACAGAATGTTGCAAGATGAAGGTGTGAAAGAGAAGTATAAATGTAAACTGAGAGAAAGAATTAGTGGTTTGAAAGAGTTTTGTATCAATGATTTAGACTTGGAGACTATGTGGTATAATGTTAAGAAATGTATATTGGATGCAGCTACCAAAATATGTGGTGTAAGTAAGAGAAATAATGAAAGGAAAAATAAAAGATTATGGTGGAATGATGACGTACGGATAGAAGTTGAAGCAAAGAAGAGATCATGGTTAGATTTACAAGCAACCAAGGCTAGTAATTCTGGCGGTATGATGTTGAAAGAAAAAAAGCAGTCTTGAATCGTCTTAATAAGAGAGTAAAATAAGTAGTTGCAAGGAAAAAGCAAGAAAAAACGGATAATGATGATAAAACAATATCTGATAACTTCCAGTCAAATATAGAAATAATCTCAACAATCGTAAGAACTGCCAGGGGAGATTCAAAACAGATTAGAATTAATGATATACGAGACAATAATGGTTGTAGCTTTAATGACGAAGTTTCGAGTTGTGAAGAAGTGAAGAGACGTTTGAACTAATGAATTGGAAATTATAAAAGGAAAGGAAAGAGGTAGGGAGATAAGTATAGATGAAATAATGAAAGCAATGAAAAATATACAAAGAGGAAAAGGCATTCGGATATGATAGAGTATCCCTTGAAACAGCTGGAGAGCTAGTGGTGGCAGGCCCGCTGTACACCTTGTTTAATTTATGCTGGGACATGAAGCGGGTACCGAAAGACTACTGTAAAGCTGTTATAGCCCCAATATAAAAAGGTCACAGCAGGACTGTAAAAACTACCGTACTGTATCACAGCCTGATTTTAATTGCGGGTAAACTGTATAAAAGTAAGTTATATATTTACGTCCCACTGCTGGGCACAGACCTCCTCTCATTTCTGAGAGGGTTTTAGGGCAAGGAATTATCCACTGCGCTGCCCTTATGCGTGTTGGCGAACTTCACATGTCTTCGAAATATTTGTTTTTCTTATTTCTCAGACATGCATGTTTCCTCACGATGTTTTCCTTCGCCGCCGGGCACGTGGTAAATCAGTACTTAAAATTGCAATTAACAGTTTCATTAGTGCCAGCGGGGATCGAACCCGGGTTGCTCGAGTACTGTGAAGCTTATAGCGAGCGCTAACCATCTGAGCTACCACGGCTCGGGTAAACTGTAGGCTCAGGTGTTAATTGAAAGAGTTATAAAAAAATCATACTTATCCTACCTATCTTGTTGTAAAGTATAAAAATAATTGTAAGCCAATTTTTTATAAACAATTGAGGATTATTTTGTAAAGACGCTTGTAGAAGAGGTAATGACAAGAAAATATTGGTCCGGACCACGAGTGTGTATGTTAAGAAAAGTTATAAGAATATGCGAATCCGTAAAGATGTGATAAATGTCAAAGACCACCACATCAATCACAACGTCAAGTACGGCATTTGAAAAAATACACTTAGATCTTGTAGGCTTGCTTTTTTTTATAGAATAATGGATGGATGTTGTTTCAGAGTCTGATGGCCGTGAAGGCAATATAGTGAAATAAATAACCAGTGCATTGTAAAGGAGTAAGAAAATTAAGATTAGCCGAAGAACGTAGAAAACGATTATGAGAATCTCCCAGCTATTGAAATTTGGATTTCTGATATTCGGGAGCACATGGATCGTTTAAAATTGTGAAAAGGATGCAGAGTATTCTAACACATCCGCGCTGACGGATAGGCAGCCCATTAAGCTGAGCACGAAAAGAAGATACATGGTCGTATTTACGAAGACCATAAATGTATCTGATGCAGTTGTTAAGTAAACGATCCAATGTATTAAGATGATGTTGAGACAGGTCTGAGCAACACACATCGACATAATCAATAATCGGTAGAATAAGTTACTGGACAAGTAAAATCTTTGTATTGGTGGGAAGAAAGTTTTTTAATGGATATAGTTTCCAGTAGTTTAGCGACTTACCTCCTGTATATGTTTCTTCCATGTTAAACAACCATCAACATACAGACCAAGGTTCTTTACATGGGGAGAGAATGGTATGACACTATTTTTAAACATAATTGATGGTAGGGTGGGAATACCTTGTATCAGTAATAATCGTGGGTTACCTAAGATTATCGTTTGGCATTTAGATGGCTTCACGTTTATGCCATACACAGTGGACTATTCGGATTTAAATATTTAATGAAATAAAAGCTGTATAAAAAGGGTAATTATAATATAAATGAATAGATGGTTGATAGTAACCCCTGGGAATGAGGTGGTCGCTTACAAGCTGTTTCTAAAATAAATTTTGGAAATAGTTAGTAATCATATAAATTGTAAAAATTATTTTTGTAAAGAGTCCCGCTGGGTTTCGCGCTGGTTCTTACCAGGACAGAGGATTTCTTTCGAACCAGTAATAAAGTAAAAAATGGCTTTCAATAATAATTACTTATAATCAAAATTGAATAAAAATAATTCTATTCTATTCTATATTAATCTCTAGGCTATTTTGAACTAGGCCGCTTCCGAGGCGTGCAAAAGTATTAAGAACATTAGCGACGTAGTAACTAGGTTTAAACTCGATTGGTGTCAAAAATATATACAATACAGTATATATACAATCTATTATGTAGTATTGGATTAATGCATGTATTCTGTGACTGTGCGTAATAATCATGAAGCAAATACAAAGAGGAGACGTTGTAATTAAATTTCACTGTGTAACAACGCGTGACAATTTGCGGGGTGAGGGGATGCAAAGCCCCGCCCACTACACTATCTACATCTACCAATAAATAGTAAAACTACTCGAATCTTTCCATATCGATGTTGCAATGTAGCTCAGCTACCTTGACGGTAGATGGCGGCATGTCCACAAAGTGTTATAAACTATAAAAATAATATTTTGGCGATAAAAATTTCTTTATGTCTAAATGCAAAACAAATTTCAGCACCTTCGTATGATTATTTTATCATTGCCGAGCTCTACGTACCTTTATATTTTTAGTTCACAGGACACAATGTGACACCATCTAGTGTGGAATATATTTAATTATATTTGAAAGCCGACACAAAGAGAATTTTCTAGAACTATTTTAATAAATTAGGTGTAAAATTACTTACAAATGAAATGTGATGCCATCCATAGCATCGCAGCATCAATCTCATGAAGCAAATGCATTCAGACAAAGAAATTTTAATCGCCAAAATAATATTTTTATAGTTTTCATAATAATTTTGGGAACAGGCCGCCATCTATCGTCAAGTAAACCTCATAAAAAATAACAAAATGACAGGGCCGCAATTAGAATTCAATTATTTTACCCAGTAACCCAACATTCAATATTAAAATGAAGGAAATTGTACTTGGCTGATTTTTACGAAATGTTTAAGTTATATTTAAGTGACATTCTATAGGCAAAGAATTACTTAAATACAATTTAAATATGTTTATCATTTCGTAAAAGTCAACCTTCAAGAAATATTTATTTTATCCATAAAATAAAGTCTCTTTGAAACTAAATATTCTATGTTCAATATTAAGTAGGATATTTAATTTGGAACTAAATATCCTACTTATCTCACTAATATTATAAAGGCGAAATTTTGTGTGTTCTTTCTGTCTCCTTGAGCTTATTCCACACTAAGTATGTGTAATTTTTTCACGCAGTAACGGCTGGACTATTATTTATGTGTGGGTTATACTACTTAATATCTCTGAGGAAGAACAAATAATAGACAAATTATTATAATTAATATAATTTTATTTACAAATCAATTAAAATATAAATATTTTATTCAAATTAGGCATCCGAATGCACTTTTTGAATGCCAATCTAAGAACATTAATTTGTATTTAAGTGATTCTTTGCATATAGAATGTCACTTAAGTATAACTTAAATATTTCGTAAAAATCAGCCTAAGTACAATTTCCTGCATTTAATATTAAAAGTTGGATTACTGGCAAAAATAACTGAATTCTAATTGGGGACCTGTCTTTTTGTCATTTTTATGAGGTTTACTTGACGAGAATACGGCCTGTTCTCAAAATGATTATAAACTATAAAAATAATATATTGCGATTAAAATTTCTTTATGTCTGAATGCAAAACAAATTTCAGCACCTTCGTATGATTATTTTACCAATACTGAGCTCTACGGACCTTTATATTTTTAGTTCACATGACATAAAGTGTCGTCATCTAGTGTCGAAAATATTTAATTATATTTGAAAGCCGACGCAAAGAGATTTTCTAGAACTATTTTAATAAATTAGGTTTAAAAATATTTACAAATGAAATGTGACGCCATAACATCAGAGCGTCTATCTGAGTAGTTTTTACACAATAAAACGCAACACTTCATCCTTTTCTTCTTAATACTACGAAAATACACCGATTTGCGATTTTATCAACACATAAACGCACAGGACAAATGCTGACAGTATACTAACTAAAGCCACGCCCACTATGATGACGTCAGGACCTACTGAGAATCACAGTGCACAGTTGCTTATGCCGTCTCCCCTTTGTATTAGCTTCATGGTAATAACGCACAGTCGTAGCATTCGCGACGCGGAGCCAGTCACAGTTACCAGGATTTGCAGGCCTCATTTCAACGACGATGGTAGATGATTTCGCGTGTCGATGTAACAAAGTCCTTGTAGTGCCGCTAATTAATAATATTAAAAAGTCCGTGAAAAATGAAACTTGTTTTTGAAGTTTAGTGTTTTTATTGCGATTACTTTTATAGGAATTTATGAGTTATATATATAGTGTCTGGTACATAATCAATAATTTTGATAGAATTTGTGTAAAAAAAAATTAAGTAGAAGGATTAAAATTTTAAAAAACTTCATTGCTGAAAATTGGTTTCCAGTGCCCTTAAAAAAAACAAGTAAGTATTTTTTTATATTAAAACTATTTAGGAATATTGTGTTGTAGTTGTTTACTTTGTATTCCTTTATTAGAAAATTTTTCTTAAGTGTGACAACTTATTTTGGCGAATCCGTGACGCAGTAGCTTAGTAATGAGTTGCAGCGCTTGGGGCCGCGGGTTCGAATCCCATGCGGAACAAGTATTTGTATGGACTATAAATAATTGTTCCGGGTCTGGATGTTTGTCCTTGTGCAATTTATATTTATAAACTGCCTACACGATGCAGGAGGAAATCCTAGCGTGGGTGTAATGTTTTATTAATAAAAAAAATTATAATATTGTTCTTTTTTATTGTTTTATCGTGAACGCTTCTTGTATTTATTACATTCTTTATTTCTTATATGTAGATTTGTTCGATTATAACTTGATTGTGACATTTTATTAGATAAGTGAAATATACTCATGGACAAATTTAGAATGCGCAAAAAAATTTGTATAACACAAAATTTCATGGATATTTTTAACAATTATATTTTTTTTTTGGATTTTTGGATTTTATTCATTAATTTAAAATTGCAAACGTTGAAAAAACAGTCGATAAAATATAAAAATTGACCAAATAAAGAAAAATATAAAAAATACAGAAAATAAACTTTTTTGTACTTAACATTTAATTTATCTTTCTCATAAATGCTTAGCAAAGACGTAAAATAAAGTGGGCTAAAATCGATACTGTACTTAGTGTTGCCTCTTCTAGCTCTTCTAAATGCTGCCAGTCTCCTTGGCATACTCTTAATCAAGTTATCAATGTCTGAAAGAAATTCCACGACTAGGGCCACAGTAAGGGGGCCGTACATTGTCATGCATAAAAAGCTATCTCCTATAAAATGGGTAAATGGCACTATCATTCTCACCCTCCACCAAATGCCTCTTTTCTTATGATATTATTCCGAGTGTCCTTCTCTCATGGGCGTCTATCACAGCGAACTAATTATTTCATAACCTTCTCAGCGGGGTAAGCCAAAATGACGTTTAACGATCGTTGACGCTAGAGAAAACTATAAAAATGAATGTAATTAACGCTAATTCACCGTTACTGTGAAGTAGCGGTATTAGAATATCCACTACCCCATATCATCCCGTAGGTGTCGTTAGAGGCGACAGAATGAAAAAAAAGCAAATCACGAGACTGATTCCATGCATTTTATTCTATCATAATATAATCTATCACGCCTGTTACACAAAGTAGTAGGCAGAGATAAGAGACTTCTCTTTGGCACAATTCTGACACACCTCTTCTTGTTTTGCTTGCACGTTTGTTTGGTTAACTCTTAACTCGTTTCATCTTCAATATATTATCAACAATTTGGCCGTTAAACTTCCGCCTTGTGCTCTGCCGGGCCCCTTGCCGACTACTACTTATATATTTTGTCACTTTAATCATTTAATGTTTTTACGTTTCCAAACGACCATAAATTAATCCTGGACAGAACATATATCAAATCATTCATTCTATAATTCATAGTCACGGTCCCTAATTACCATATTTTTAAAGCGTTCATTTTTTCACACGCTTCCTCTACCATACACAATTTTCACTACTATATATTAACGTAGGGATTAACACAGAATTGTAAAAATGCCATACCTGCCTTTATTATCACATTCTGAATTTCCACGCTGAAATGAAGAGTCCCACTCACTCTGTTTCCAGCATTGACACTTCGCTCTAAATATTATTCATTTCTAGCGTCACATTTAAACACACATCCTAAAATTCATCCACTTGCTCCACCACCTTATCTTCTATTCTAATTTTTCAATTCAAAGTTTCCTGTCATCTGTACATAAACAGACAGAACAGTCAAGTGGAAACTCCGCATTTCTCTCTATAACTTTAATAGATACGAAGCCAGTTTGTGTACGCCCCATTCATTCTGACACAAGAACTACTCTATATATATATAAAAGATATCAATATATTATCTTTAAAGAGATACCAATGTCCAACGAGCCTTAGCCTAGACCCCAAAAGAGACAATACAATACAGTACAAAATTTTGTAAAATTATTTTTTTATAGAATAAGGGTGACAAACAAGCACACAATCCACCTGCTGGTAAGTGATTGCTGTGGCCCATAGACATCTACATCTATCTTCGTTTGCGAATTAAAATGCAGATGCGTTGTCAACCGTGAGGACTAAGATAGAATGCCTCTTTTCCAGTAAAAAGGGTCTCCGGTTCTCTACACTCACCATACGAACACAGTAGCATGAAGCTGCTATTTTACGCTGGTATTATGTGAGAGCGTGGTCCTTCTCCGGTCGAGCTGACACATTCGTGTTACAACTATACCATTAATATAGCTGCAGCATGGCTCTACCACGTGTGATTGTAAACTCAGGAACTTGTTTTGATGTAAAGACGGAATGAGGTTATTGATAGTTATAAATACTAATCACATCATAGTAATAAGTTCACATTTATAACATATTTATAATTTAATTATTAGAACTTCGTACCGCTTAACAGTCGATTCTTTAAATTTTTAATTTTTTTTTAATACTTATTCTGCTATTTGGGACACCGCGTGAGCTAGTAAGATAAAAAACGAAAAAAGAAAGTTGATAAGTCAACAATTACATCATGTCAAAAAATAAAAATTATAAAACACTATTGACAAATATTGACATTATACGATACTAACGTCACTCAATTGTTTTGCCTTCACGGAACCCCTCCACTAACACTTAAACTTTATGTTATGGTTTTAAAGTTCAAATTGACTTTTAGTATTATTACGAATCTTTTTTATGGGAATATAGAAAAGTATTGTTTTTAGACTTTTTGAGGCAAGTTTTTAAATTTTTCTCTCCGTAAGAACCATCGTCGTACTTCTAGGAATATTATAAAAAAGAATTAGCGAAATCGGTTCTGCTGCTCTCGAGATTTGTGCTTAGCAACACATTCATCGATTCATTTTTATATTATAGATCATTCTATTTGAAATGAAACTTCCTACTCTCGACGTGTAGTTTATCATGTATACGTTTTGTGGTCAAAAGCTTCTTAGTGGCGAGTGTAGAAATAAATACTCTATTCATCGGCGCTTATTTCAAACATGTTTCAAATAGTATTATTTTAAGCCCTGCGCGGCACTGCATTAAGTATTTCATGAAAATAGTTACCGCATTAAGTATTGGAAAATGAAAGACAAAAATAGTTTAGTTAAATATTATTATAAAGTGTGTGTATTTGTCAGAAATTCAACAGAAGATCCCAATTTTAATTTTTTTTTATAGAAAAGGGGGCAAACTAGCATGCGGCTCACCTGATGGTAAGTGACTACCGCCGCCCATGAACAACCGCAACACCAGGGGAATTTTAGATGTGTTGCCGGCCAGTAAGAAAGGTGTAAGCTCTTTTCTTGAAGGTTTCTAAGTCGTATCGCTCCGGAAAAATCGCTGGTGATAATTGATTCCACAAGAAAGTTGTGAGAGGGAGGGAAGTTCTTCTAAAAAAACTGCACACTATTCGATATTTCGTCGCCAAGGATTCCGATCTAACTGAGGCAGCGAGGGGAGTGCCTTGAAACTGAGGAGATACGACAAAGGGGTACTTTGTAGCGGTAAACGCGTAAACTTGTGCCTTCTCGGGATTGAACTGGACTAGATTTAGTCGCCCCCAATCCGAGACTTTGTTCAGCAAAGACTCGACTTTAGACACAAGTTTGTCCCGGTACTCGGCGACGTTTTCCCCAAGAAATATTGGCACCGCCGTTATAAAAGGCATCACCAGTGCTCTCGCCTGCATAGCAAGGATTGTTACCAGTATGTAACATATAATTGATATGCAGGAGAAACAGCGTTGGTGATAGCACGCAGCCCTGTGGAACACCAGGGTTGATTGGCTTGAAATCAGAACATGCACCGTCTACTGACCTTGATGCTCCCATCACCAAGGAAACTGGTGATTCATTTGCACAATTTCTTGGGAAGCCTATAGGATGGAACCTTCGAAAGAAGCGCTTTGTGCCAGACCCGTTCGAAGGCCTTCGCTATGTCAAAACTAACGGCGAATGCCTCCCCCTTGGACTCTTTTGCCTCCGCCCATGTATGAGTCAGGTAGACCAAAAGATCACCAGCTGATCAAACCCGACGAAAACCGTACTGGTGGTCCCTAATCAGCTGGTGATCCTCAAGGTACCTCATGAGCTGGCAGTTTATAATAGATTCCATTATTTTGGAGAACAAGGAGGTGATGGTGATAGGCCTGTAGTTAAACGGGTCTGAGCGGTCGCCTTTTTAGGGATCGGGTGGACAAAAGCTGTCATCTATGAATTCGGGACTAAGCCTTGGGAGTAGGAGTACCAGAAAAGACGCGTTAAAACCGGTGCCAATTCCGGAGTACACGTCTTCAGCACATTTGGGGGGATTCCGTCAACCCCACTCGGCTTGTGGGTGCCTTCGGAGTGGAGTGCTTTTCGAACCGAGCGCTGTGTAAACCGCACATCTGGCATGGAGTACTTACATCGCGGGATGGTCGGCGGTGTGTTTCCCCCGTCATCTAGAGTCGAGCTGGACGCAAAGAGAGAGCTCAACAGATCGCCTTTCTCCTTTGCGGCATTGGCCAGTGAGACGTCCTCTCTGTGCAGAGACGGAATAGATGGCTGACAGAAGTTCCCTTGGATAGCCTTGGCGAGAGACCAGAATGCACGTATTCCCGAAGGAAGGCGAACTAGCTTCTCGCCAATTTTGCCGATGTGCTCAGATCTTACCTTGGCAAGGACGCTTTTGAAGGACCTGGAGGAGAAGTTATACTTCTTTTTAAGCATGCTAGTGTTAACATCTCGAGACGTTGATGCATCAGCCCAGACCCGGTAGCACTTCTGCTTATAGCGTGATGCTATTTTACAGGAGCAACCAAACCATGGCTGGGAGCTGCCTCCGATAAGCAGCACAGAGGATGGAATAAAAAGTTCCATACGCTGAAGTACCACATCAGCAACAGAACCGGCAACAACGCTGGGATCTTCCGGCGAGAAACAAACCCTAAGGGTAGGATGCAAAAAAAGACCGCATCCCATCCCAATCGGCCAACCCATAGTGCCAAACACGGCGGCATGCTGCAGATCGCAACTGCGATTGGAGCGTGAGTGGCACCGTACTCTGGATCAGACAATGGTCCGAAGAGCCCAGAGGGGCATCGACGGAGATCTGATATCCGTCCGGATGAGAGGTCAGCAGAAGGTCCAACAGGGAAGGTACATGGTTCTCTAGATCTGGGATCCACGTAGGCGAAGTAACCAGTTGTGTTAGACCATATGCCAAGGTAAAGTCATAGATAGATCTACCTGCATGATCGGTTAAACGACAACCAACGCATTCAGCGTGGTGGGCGTTAAAATCACCGAGTATCACGATCTCTGCGGATAGGACCTGTTGTAGCACGGAGTCTGCAGCCATTTGGACGTGGGCGATGAGTCGGTTTGTTTCAGCATTACCGCTATGGGACCTATAGACCCGTAGACGCAGGGATGGTCGTTGCTGTCTACACGCAGCCATAGGAAGGACAGGTACCTTAGCCTGCCGAAGAGAACACCTGAGTCTCGGTTAAAAAGAGCAAGGCCGGCTTCACCGTCTCTAGATGGTAATGGACAGCGTGAAGGTAGGAGTGAAGTCTCCTGATGTTGCAAAAATTCACGGATAGCGTGACAGGGATCGCCTTGGTTTTATTGCTCCGCTTGGGATGAGTCGCGAGCGGAATTTTGTCCCCCCCCCCCCCTCCCCCCAGAATACGTGGGGCAGCTTGAACACCCACGCTCAGGAGTGTTTTTGTCGTGGATGTTCAGCGAGGGATTATCCAGGGGTGGTGGTACCCTTCTGGTGCAGTCTTTTATTTAATTCTGCTACCATGTTGATGGGGGGGGGGGGGGGATAATTTCGGCAATACATCAGGATAGTATTAATTAATTAAAAATAATAAAAATGTGAGACCGGATCTTCAACTTAATCTCTTGCTTACGCAATTGATTATTATCAGTAATAAGACAGCGTAACGCACTATATATTCAGTATAGAAAAGTTACAGTCCGACCACACCGTTACACGTCCCTGCCACCATGATACACCAGTGTAACGTGAGGTACGTGATTACATTATAACACCAAAGTGTGCAAACCAACATCAATACTCATTGTAACACAGGGCCGCCTCTCAGCAACGCCATCCTCCTTGCCTGCACTAGAAGAATTGCTACAATGAACAGAACCACGACAATATCTTAGCACTCATAGAATGATACGTAAGTCATTCTACGAGTGAATTGTAGAACGACTTAAACGGAAATTCTGGCGTCCTTTTTTTTGAGCCCAGAAGCAAAGTTAAGGGCTACTCTCCGGGAAGTGGCGGAGGGAGGTGGTGAATTCTCTAAACATACCACGCAGCCGGCTGCGTGATTATGTGGGACTCACTATACCTATAACCTAAATGCCTACCCACTAAACACCACCTGGGACTGGCTTTGGCCTGGAGGGCCTTTCTGCTGTATCAGAACCAACACCCCTTAGAGAAAGGGGGCGCAGTTTCACGCTCTGCACCTACACTGAACTTTATACTGCACAAACAAGTGAGGGGTGGGAGGTGGTTTCTCGAAATACCCTCAATTCCCACTCACCCCTCGATATGACGCTCCACTAAAGTGATGTGATCTCGCTAAATTTCGATCCAACCGGTATTTTATGAACACGCATAAATATTTAAAATACATCCGCCAATATTTTTTTTTAATTTCATTTGTTCCAAGTAGGACTAGTATATAGTGTCATAAGGCATTATCATCCTTTTTTTATAGAATTGGGTGACAAACGAGCACACAGTCCACCTGATGGTAAGTGGTTGCTGTGGCACATAGACATCTACATTTATCCTCGTTTGCGAATCAAAATGCAGATGCGTTGTCACCCGAGAGGACTAAGATGGAATGCCTCTTTTCCAGTAAAAAGGGTATCCGGTACTCTACACTCACCATACAAAACACAGCAGCGGCTGCTATTTTACGCTGGTATTCTGTGAGAGCGTGGTCGTTCCCCGGTCGAGCCGACCCACTCGTGCTACAACTATACTACATAATATAGCTGCAGCATGGCTCTACTACGTAAAGAAAGTTTGTTGAAAGTATCTATACATATAATATATCAGAAAAAAAAGTCGTGTCTGTAATTCTAATATTTTCTGGAAAAACAATTCCAGGGGACTAAACAAAGGGCACTGAAGCCAAATATGTGATTTAAGAATATATCGGAAATGACAACAGGAGATCCCACTTGTGATCTCGGAAATACATCAGGATAGCGTTAACTGTTAAAAATAATAAAAGTGTGAGAGCGGATGTTCAACTTGCTCTCTTGCTTACGCAGTTTAATCATTATCAGTAATAAGACAACGTAACGCACTATACATTCAGTATAGTGAAATTACAGTTCAACCACACCGTAACACGACTCTGCCACAATCACACACCAGTGTAACGTGAGGTACGTAATTACATGATAACACCAAAATATGTGAACCAGCAGCAACGCTACTTATCTCAATGTAACACTGGGCAGCCTCTCGGCAACACCAATTCTCCTTGCCTGCACTAGAAGAATTACAACAACGAACAGAACCACGACACTATCTTAGCACTAGTAGAACGACCACACTCGTTGAATGACTTAAGCGGAATCTCTCGCGCACGGCACCTACAGTGAACTTTATACTACAGACACAAGAGGGAGTTTCTCGATATACCCTCTATACTACCTCGATCCAACCGGGTATTTTATAGACGCTCCGACAAATATGTCTCTGTCTGTCTGTGTATTCCCGATTCACACAAAAACTACTGGACAGATTTCCATGAAATTTTGTGTGTGGGTAGTAAGGGACCCTGGGCAACTTTTAGATTTTTAAAATAGGGGGGTTAAGTATTTCCCTTCCTCAAGATGTTAGTTTCTATTTTATATGATATATATATTTTTAAATAACATATTTTTAAATAAAATCTAAAATTAGTTTTAATCGTAGCGTAATAATTTGAATTACGACGACAAATTAAGTTTAGCGTTTTTTTAAAAACGGTGCCATCTAACGTGAAATTCAAAAGTAGTAAAATTTTATTTTAAAGAAAAGTAAGATTCAGAATAGTAATCTTTAAGGCCTTAACAGTGGTTGAAATGCCTAAATAGTGGATATTTAAGTAAAAGAATCTCAATAACTGTCCATTTAATCCACAAAAAAAAAAACAGTACAGAAGATGATTTGGTAAATGTTTTTAATTAAACAAAATTGTCATATTTTGCAAAATTTCTTCAAAACGGCACAAGCTTTTTAAATAGTTCTTACACTAAAAAACGTGTAGTGGCGGTCAAGAATATTCAAAACCTTCTCAGCGGGGTAAGCCAAAATGACGTTTAACGATCGTTGACGCTAAAGAAAACTATAAAAATGAATGTAATTAACGCTAATTCACCATTACTGTGAAGTAGCGGTATTAGAATATCCACCACCCCATATCTTCCCGTAGGTGTCGTAAAAGGCGACAAAGGGAAACAGGCAGGAGATGGGCAGCAGCATCTTCCTGATAATAGCCAAAATTACAAAAAAAATGCTGTTGCCAATCCGCTCGCCAAGCGTGGCAAAATTAGCAAATACCCCCCAATGAAAAGAGCAACAAACAGACGGCCCCCAGTCCACGGCTGGCCTGGCCTGGCTACGGTGGCGACCATGGTAACGGCGGGGCAGGGGGTGCTAAGAATCTCCGATGGAGGTTCGGTTGCCACCTTAGACGACTCGACCTGGCAACGTACAACGCACGCACCCTGAGGACTGACGAGAATATCGTGGAGCTGGAAGAAGAAATAAACAAGTTGCGCTGGTATATTATAGGATTATCCGAAGTCCGAAGAGAGGGGAAGGACACGGTAATCCCCGAATCCGGCAACTTGCTCTATCACCGGGAGGGCGACCATCTGTCCCAAGGAGGTGTCGGATTTATTGTCCACAAGTCTCTCGTTAACAACGTTGTAAAGATCGGGAGTGTGTCGACGAGGGTTGCGTACCTTATAATCAGAATCGCCAAACGGTATTCGCTAAATGTCATACAGGTTTAAGCACCAACCTCGGCACACCGCGATAAGGACGTGGAGGAAATGTATGAGGATATCTCTAGAGCCATGCATTCCTCCAAAACCCAATATACGGTGTTAATGGGAGACTTCAATGCAAAACTAGGCACAAGAGAGAAAGGTGAGCTGAAAGTAGGGAAATTTGAAATAGGGCAACGGAACCCAAGGGGCCAGTAGCTGGCCGACTTCAAGGAGAAAGAGGGACTCTTTATGATGAACTCCTTTTTTCAGAAGCGGCCCCACAGGAAGTGGACCTGGTCGAGCCCCGATGGTTCAACAAAAAATGAGATTGACTTCATTATGACGACCAGACGAAAACTGTTCAGTGATGTCTCAGTGATCGCGAGGGTGAAAACTGGTAGCGATCACCGAATGGTTAGAGGCACACTGAACCTAAACGTTAAGTTAGAGAGGTCTCGTCTAATGAAGTCAACGCTCCGTCCCCCTCGTGCTCTGTTCCAAAGTCCCGAAACCTTTCAGCTCGAATTCCAAAACCGTTTTCAGTGCCTAGAAGACTGCAATGAAGTGGACGATATGAATGACAAGCTCGTTGAAACTGTCCATGCGGTCGGAGCTAAGTTTTGCAAGACCCGCCGCAGAAGATCACAAAAATTCTCCGATCACACACTTAATCTCATGACTGTTAGACGGGAGATGAAGCTACATTCTTCAACAGATTTGACAGCATACAGGCAACTGAACAGACAGATCTCCAAATGCATGCGGCGGGACTTACGCAACTTCAATACAAAAAATTTTAGAAGAAGCGATCGAGCGGAACCAAGTCTCCAAAGTCTTTGCCAGAGAACTGTCTGCCAGAAAAAGCCAACTGTCAAAGCTGAAAACCGAGTGTGGCAGCATCGTTTCCGGGGCACATGAGATTTTGAGTGAGATTGAGAGGTTCTATGGACAGCTGTACACGTCATCGTTGGAGCCACACGCAAGTGTGAGTAACGATCCAAGAGCGAGTCTTATCCGACACTATTCCGAAGATATACCGGACGTCAGTCTGAGCGAGATTCACAGCATCTTAGAAACGGCAAGGCCCCAGGCGAGGATGGAATTACAGCGGAGTTTCTCAAAGCGGGTGGAAAACCGGTACTGAAAGTCCTTCAGAGGCTCTTTAATTCCGTCCTCCATGTTGGCATTACACCGGAGGCGTGGAGCAGAAGTGCGGTGGTCTTGTTCTTCAAGAAAGGTGACAATGCTCTCTTGAAGAACTACAGACCGACTTCCCTTCTGAGCCGCGGCTACGTGCTGTTTTCGAGAGTCATCACGAATCATCTCGCGCGCAGACTTGACGACTTCCAGCCTCCCGAACAAACAGGTTTCCGAAAGGGCTTTAGCACCATAGACCACATACATACCCTTCGGCAAGTTGTACAGAAGTCCGAGGAGTACAATTTGCCACTATGCCTGGCGTATGTAGACTATGAGAAAGTCTTTGATTCCGTCGAAATTTGGGCGGTGCTGCAGTCCCTTCAGCGTTGACAAGTTGACTGTCGGTATATCGAAGTGCTGAAGTGCTTGTATAGTAGAGCTACGATGGCTATCCGAGTACAGAACCAGAGTACAAAACCTATCCAAATGCAGAGAGGTGTAAGACAGGGTGACGTCATATCCCCGAAACTCTTCACCGCTGCATTGGAAGACGTTTTCACGCTTCTGGACTGCAAAGGATACGGTATTAACATCAGTGGTGAGTACATCACTCCCCTTCAATTTGCCGACGATATAGTCCTTATGGCGGAATCGCTGGAGGACCTAAGCACTATGCTCAATAACCTTAATAGTGTCTCCCAACGGATAGGTCTTAAGATGAACATGGACAAAACAAAGATTATGTTTAATGTCCATGTCACACCTATGCTGGTAGTTGTTGGGAGCACTAAACTCGAACTAATTGACGAGTATGTTTACCTGGGACAAATAGCTCGACTAGGTAAGTCCATCTTCGACCGAGAGGTCAATCGACGGATTCAACTCGGCTGGGCAGCGTTCGGGAAGCTACGACACATCTTCTCGTCAGACATACCTCAAAACCTTAAAACGAAATTGTACAACCAGTGCTTGTTGCCAGTGATGACTTACGGAACTGAGACGTGGTCCTACACTGCTGGCACTATGAGGAAGCTCAAGGTCGCTCTGCAAGCTATGGAGAGGGCTATGCTCGGAGTTTCTCTGCGTGATAAACTTAGGAATGAGGATATCCGCAGTAGAACCAGAGTAACCGACATAGCCTAACGGATTAGTAAGCTGAAGTGGCAGTGGGCCGGCCATATAGCTCGAAGAACCGACCACCGATGCGGAAGAAAGGTTGTTGTGTGGCAGCCTCGTACCGGTAGGCGAAGTTTAGGGTGACCCCCCACGAGATGGAGTGACGACCTGGTAAGACATGCAGGATTTCGATGGATGCAGGTGGCTCAGGACCGTGCTTTGTGACATTCCTTGGAGGAGGCCTATTTTCAGCAGTGGACTTGTGAGAGGCTGAAATGATGATGATGATGACAATAAAAAAAAGGTCTTAAAAATATTAAGATTTTATTTGAGAGTTTTATTTTTATTCCCCGTTTTATAAGAGAATATATCATTTTTCCCTGAAATTGAATATATTTACGCGAGCGCGCATGCTCCGTCGCCATGTAAGCTCTGTCACAGTCCGTTATCGGACATCGTCGATGGTGGACCGCCCGTCGGTGTTGGAGCGACTTCGTTCAAATATATGTTAGTTTTTTTAAAGTTTATACTCAATTATAAATATTTTAATGACTAGAAATACTTAATTAAGTTAATGTCTGTACACTGCTAACTGTAAATATTATTTTCTAAATAAATTAATTTTTAAGCGCCCAAAGAAGAAGAAACTTTTGCGACGACGTTGATTAGTGAAATTGAAAAATGCATTTTTATATATTTTAGATGTGGAACAACGAACATGCTCTCGTGACTTAGATTTCGATAGTTTTTAATACCTATGTAATTTTATTGTTGCATATTTTTATTAATTACTTGATACTGAATTTTATATTTATGTATTACAATGAAACGCTGTTTTTATGAGTACGATTTTATAAAATATTATTGGGCATGGATATATAGATACAGATACTCACATTTAGGTACACTGTTATCAAATAAAATCAAACAATTAAAAAAAATAAAAAAATAGTGCTTCTCTAAGTATAAATAACTATATAAAGACATGCTTGGGTTTATGTTTTTTTTTTAATTTTAGACAAACTATCATCTAAAAAATGTAAAAATTTTAAATTGGACAGGGGTTTCTCTACGTGATAAAGTTAGAAATGTAGATATTCGCAGTAGAACTAGAGTAACTGACATACTAAATGGACTGGCTATATAACTTGGAAAACCGATAAAAAATAGGAAGAAAGGTTCTCGAGTGGCAACCTCGTACAGGTAAGCGAAGTAGTACTCAACCTTTATTCGTCTTCACGTGTTCTCATACGCTTTTCTTCACACACACACACACACACACACACACACACACACACACACACACACACACACACACACACACACACACACACACACACACACACACACACACATACATACACGCACGCACGCACGCACTCACTCACACGCACACAGACGCACACACACGCACACACACCCTCACACATACACGCACGCACCCACACGCAAATACACACACAAACACACACGCACCCACGCGCACGCACGCACCCACGCGCACGCACGCACCCACACGCACACACACACACACACACACACCCACACACACACAAACACACACACACACACACAAATATGTCCCAAATAATATTTACCTAGTACTATTAGGCAATAGTGAATACGTTTTTGTTAAGTTAGTGCAATTCACCATCTTAGGCTATATAACCACTTACCGATGGGATTGTAGTTGCTTTACTACTTGCTGGGTAAAAATAGTTAAAAAAAATTACCCTGTGAAAGTTTGCATTTAAATATAATTTTTCTAACCAACCATAAAAATATGATGAGAATATGTATATAAGTAATAAAGGTTGCCTCACACGGGACAGTAATAATATAATATTATATCTTCCATTATCTACGCATGAAATCTTTTAAAATCTCTGAATCCCCAGGTATGTCCATATTAAGAGGATGAATAGAGCCACATTGATATGCATGGGGATCGTTTTGTAATTTCACGTCGTTATCGAAAAAACATTTTACGTATTTCAGGTGGCGGTTTGCAAAACACAATTCCACAAAAAATCACTCAATAGAAAATAATTGCAAAGTTGCTTTTAAAAATACTTAAATTTTCAACGTCAATTTTTTCTTACATGGTAGAGCCATGCTGCAGCTATATTAGTAGTAGGTATAGTTGTAGCACGAATGGGTCGGCTCGACCGCGGAAGGGCCACGCTGTCACAGAATACCATGTAAAATAGTAGTTTAACCCATCTGTGTTTCGTATGGTGAGTGTAGAGAACCGGAGAATCTTTTTACTGGAAACGAGGCATTACATCTTAGTCTTCACGGGTGACACCGCATCTACATTTTGATACGTAATCGAGAATAGGTGTAGATGTCTATGTGCCGTAGCAACCACTTACCATCAAGTGGACTGTGTGCTCGTTTGTCACCCTTATTCTATTAAAAAAATACTTTCTTAGATTTAAGTAAAATAATGTTAAATATTGTAAGCACTCGTACAATAATTATTTGTCTCATGTTAATAAATTTATTGGGCTATGTTGATTTTTAATAAAGTGATTTTATTTTATAGGTTAAATAATTTATTTACCCTTCTATATCAAGAACCGATTTTTCTGTCACTCCTATTGAATTTGACAGTGCTTGCTGATTTTTAGCATCTTTAGATGGATGAGAAACGCGCGCTGATCCGGCTGTTAGATATTGCAAAATCGAAAATATTTATTTTTACTTTCATGCCGAAGATTACCTTGTTTTATTTTATTACGGTCAAATAATATTTATAAGGTAATATAGCAATTATTTACAAATGATTTCATTATTTTGTTATTCTATTGTTTACAGTTATTATCACGTCTTAGCTGTACACCACGAATTAAATTAGAAATTCTTGATGGGATGGATGGATATATATATATATATATATATATATATATATATATATATATATATATATATATATATATATATATATATATATATTTATAGAGTTTTAACAAAATCTTTAAAAAGTTCAATGAATTAAAAAATGCCGATAACTACATAACTTCAAGTCAGTGTTTTACATTTAAAGATCAGTTATAAAGAGCCAAATTTTCATTTTGATTAATTAAATTCGATACTAAAATAAATGTGAAAGGGCTTTTATCTGCAATAATAATTTTCATCAAAAATAACATAGTCTTATAAAAGTCATATACACGGTCAATCATACTGAAGATTATCAATTGTACTACAAAATATTTTAAAGACTATTTTCAGTATAATGACCCGATTATCATCATTAATGCTTGACTGGCACACTTAAAACTTTTATCTATTATATATATATATATATATATATATATATATATATATATATATATATATATATATATATATTTATAGAGTTTTAACAAAATCTTTAAAAAGTTCAATGAATTAAAAAATGCCGATAACTACATAACTTCAAGTCAGTGTTTTACATTTAAAGATCAGTTATAAAGAGCCAAATTTTCATTTTGATTAATTAAATTCGATACTAAAATAAATGTGAAAGGGCTTTTATCTGCAATAATAATTTTCATCAAAAATAACATAGTCTTATAAAAGTCATATACACGGTCAATCATACTGAAGATTATCAATTGTACTACAAAATATTTTAAAGACTATTTTCAGTATAATGACCCGATTATCATCATTAATGCTTGACTGGCACACTTAAAACTTTTATCACATGGCTAAATTATTGTATATATATAAATATACCTAGTCAGCCACAAAAAAGTTTATTGAATTCGAATTTCGAATTGTTCATGAAAATAAAACTGTATACTTTTTAGAATTTTACTCATTTTTAAATATGGAGTGGACGCTTAAAGAAGACCGTGTTGCAGTTATTGCGTTGCATCTTTGTGGTTACGCGCCAATTCAAATTTTTGACATACTGAAAAATTTGAATATAACCAAAAGATTCGTTTATCGTACCATCAAACGATACAATGAAGACTCTAGTGTGGATGACAGGTCAAGAAGTGGTCGCCATCGGTCTGTTAGAACTCCAGTAGTGATAAAAGCTGTGAAGGCGTAAATTCAAAGAAATCCCAAACGTAAGCAGAAACTGTTGGCCCTTCCAGATGGGGTTAAGCAGAACCACGGTGAAAAGGGTGTTAAATGAAGACTTAGGGCTTCGGGCATATCGACGAAAAACAGGACATCGTTTGAATGGTCGCCTAATGGACCTGAGACTGAAAAGATGCCGCGCTTTGTTGAAACGGTACGCAGGAAAAAAAATATCGGGATCTTTTTTCGGATGAAAAAATTTTTACCGTAGAAGAGAGCTACAACAAACAAAATGATACACTTTATCATTTTGTTTGTTGTATCTCTTGCAAGCTATGGAGAGGGCTATGCTCGGGGTTTCTCCGCGTGATAAATTTAGAAATGAGGATATCCGCAGTAGAACCAGAGAAACCGACATAGCCCAACGGATTAGTAAGCTGAAGTGGCAGTGGGCCGGCCATATCGCTCGAAGAACCAACAACCGATGGGGAAGAAAGGTTCTTGAGTGGCAGCCTCGTACCGGTAGTTGAAGTGTAGGGCGACCCCCCACGAGATGGAGTGACGACCTGGTAAGACATGCAGGAAGTTTATGGAAGCAGGTGGCTCAGGACCGTGCTTTGTGGCATTCCTTGGGGGAGGCCTATGTTCAGCAGTGGACTTATGAAAGGCTGTAATGATGATGATGAACTCAATATTAACGACAAAAAAACTGCAGTTGCTATCCCGCATAGCAGGCGTGGCAGCTATGAGCGGGGGACCTTTGTGCACTGAGATATAATATGTATCAGTATTAACGCTTCGCTTAGGTATTTATTGCAATATAATGAAGAAAACCGTATAGTGCCGGTGTAAGAATATCCACTGCCCCATATCGTCCCGTGGGTTTAGTAAGATGAACTTACGAATCTTAGATAGTCCACTGATATGTTACTTGGTGCGTCCATTAATTCTTACCACTTGGTCACGAAAAATCCATCTTACGTTTGTAGGAGTCTACATTCAACATTGGGTTGCTAATCGACAAAGAAGATATTTAAGGCTATAAAGTAAACTAAGTATCCCTTAAAATAAAAAATAGAGCAAATACAATTAAATAGGAAATCTAACTCTCGCCTCCTTTTCTCCTTACTTTTATTTCTTAATCAGCTTGGAATTTCTGTTCGTTTTGAAATAAACTCCGCTTCGAATGGAAAAATGATCTAGAACTACTTGTTGAACAGCTTTGTCTTTGTAAAGTATTTTTATATTGCGCGTTTAATCTAAACGGTGTTGAAACCCTATCTGTGTACTTGTTCGCAGACTAGTTTTGCCATTGTTTAACTCTTGGTAACTGTAGAACTCAGATGAAAATGAACTTAATAAACATGACGGGTGATTTCATTTAAACAAATAACTGCCTCGATTTTCATTAGGATCGACGTCTACGTATATATAGACCTCTAGGCATATGTTTTATTTAAACGTTACTCTCACACTAAGCCACTGCGCCTTGGGAGCTGTCGTCTGATCCTGTGATCGTCAATCCACACATTAAAAGCAGCATCATTAATAAGATGGGAGAGAATTTCTCGCGTTAAATTCACACAGACAATTTTCAATTTGCCGTCAAATCGTAAACAAATGACAAATTAATAAAATACATACATAAAAATATCGGCAGGAGTTTCATATTCAAAATTGAAGTTATTTTTTTATTATATCATTTTCAAGTGCCTTGTTCCAAAAACTTTCAATGTCGCCCTCGAATTTGAAATTAAGTTTAAAATTTGGCTACTCTTTGAAAAATAACCCTGTATATATTTAAAAGTGTTAAATATTTTTTTCCGTACACACAGTACGCTCTTTTATTTAAACCTTTGCCAGTTCTCTACGCAAAGGTTGTTTGGAAGAGATTTTAGAAGGATAAACATAAATGCAATTATGCTCGCACAATATTATGTTTGTTTTGCATTCCAACAAAACATGCATTGTGGTTTGAATAAGACACACAGCGCAGATAGATGAAGAAGCTGTTCGTGAATAGGAATCTTTAAGACATACTGTTGTCAGGTATGTCTTACAGTCAGGTATGTCTTAAGGCTTTCACTAGCCTGAATGACCTTGACGAAACGGTGATCGCAGAGATTTTAGCAGACGTCAACACCGTCTAGCGACTTCGTTCTGTATTACTTATAAAAGTGCAAAGATTAATAGACTGCAGAGATGATAATTATATAAGTGACATACTGCCTGTTATGCTTGCGCATCACGGAGAATTATGTCACGGTTACGCATCTTCAATTACATTGCACGGTGTGGTGCTATAGCTTTGTCCGGTAGGCATCACGAGCTATCAAGTGTTCAAGTTTCAAGTACGTAAGAGTTTTTATTATATATATTAAATCGTATTTATTTGTGTCGTATTAGTAGATTTGGGTCAAAGCGTACGCTGTAAATTTTTACCGGGTTTGATCCCCGACAGCACGAATGAAATTTGTAGTTGCAATTTTCGTCAACACGCATTGGGGCAGCGCGGCGGGCATTTCCTTGCCCTAAAACCCTCTCAGAAATAAAAAGCGTCCTGTGCCCGGTAGACGGACTTGTATAGCCTATTACTTTACTTTGTAGCAATATTCATAATCGTTTCAGATTCAAAAGGGTACCTTATGCTGACAAAAATATCATGTGGAGGCGACGAAAACGTAAAACATCTTTGTACCTTGATAAAATGTTCGAGAGATTGTCAGTCATGTCATACGCCACATTTTCTATAGAGCGTAGAACGTTGCAGATAGGGCAAAATAAAAAATAATACTAAATATTATAGGAATGATTTATTAATAATATACACTTTTATAGGTATTTATAATAAAAATAATGAACAGACTGCAAGGCTCAACTAATAATGTTTCTTGTAAACACAATTGTAAAATTCCTGTTTCCAGTTTTACCAATGGTTAATTTATGAAACGTAGTCAAGATCACTTCATATTAAATATATTTAATTAAAATTGACACATGACTTATTTGGTCTTCTACTTACAACTCGGCGCAAATTTGAAAAGAATATTTTGTCTGTTCTTAATTATCTTGTGTACACCATTTTTCACACAAGTATTGTTTACAACTGGCGTGGTTTCGAAAAGCGTGATTAAATGTCAGCGGTATATAATCAATTAAATACTGAACTTTTTTGAAAATTATTTTCTTGTTTATTTTTGTTATATCTTCTTAAAACTGACGCCATTTCACTATTTTTTTTGTAACGCATGAGAGTAAGTTAGACTAAGTTAGATTAACTTGGATAAGTTTGTAATTTTTTTAATTATATCACAAAATTTCCGCAATAAATTATTACCTTTTCTACAGTGATGAGGTGAGACCTCTTAATTTCGGCGTGACTGTAGGCTGTTATACTGAGTCACCGTCAGTTAATAAGCGGCCATAAATCATTATATGTATGTATAGACATACATATATACATTTTTTGATTTTCTTATTTATGTTTTTTTTAATTTTGATTGATTTTTTGAAACCTGGTAAAATTATTTTTTTCCATACCAATTCATGGGCCTGAGTATAATGCCAGTTATGCTCTTTGGCTGAAGTTATTTTTTATTTTATGCTAATAATATTAATATTGATTGCGCATCTCTAAAACAAAATTTTACCTCTTCTCCTTCTAATAAAAGCTCCTGCACCTAACACGGCTGAATAGTTATTATTATCTATAAGACCATTTTCAGAAACAGTTTTTGTTAACAGTTATGAGTGTAACACTTTTATCAGCTGCTTTGTTTATAGTGCCTTGAACAACACTGCCGGTTTCTGTACAGAAAATGATGCTGGCTTTGCAAATATGGATGGCCGCTACCATTGAATATAATACCCGCTATGTCACACTTATTTACATAGAAACTTTAATTAATTATCATTTGCATAAAATTCTAAATAGTACTTTTTTAAATAGTACTTCAATCGGTTTGTTTAAATATAACTACAAAAAATACTTACTCAATATTCAAAAGTCAATTTATTGAAAATTATTTACTGTGTCTTACATACTTTGCTATTCCGTTTATTCGTTTCCTTTTAATCTTATTTAAGTAATTGCTATTTATATTATATTAATTTATTATAAGTACTTATGTATGTTTTATTACTTATTATTATTAGTGTAATCGTGTATATGGTTTAAATATACTGTATTTGCATATTGACTTAACATTGTATAATAATGAATATTGTTAAGTTTTGTTTGTGTTAAATGTTATCGGCACCAACGGAAGATCAGTGTTGAAGTACTTTGTTAGTACCAAGACTATGCTGAGTTGGGTACCTTTTTAGTAACCGTTTATCTTAATATGTTATTATGGTTAGCAAACTTCTAAAATGTGTTACTAAATAAACTTATTTTCTTTCTTCTTTCTTTCTTCTTTTTACACCAAAAGTAAACTTTTAGATCAGTCCGTCTTGTTTTTCACTAAGTAAGTGAAAAGTAAAACAAACCAATAGATCTGTGATTTAAAATTTCTTGCAACTTTTTATAGAAAAGCATGACCTTATCATAATACCTAGTCAGGTCATAAATTCTGTCACATGCTTAATATAAAATAATTGAAACAAGTTTATTCATTATGTAACCATTTATATACCAAAATGAACTTAACAAAACATAGATTCTTAGGACACTAAAGTTTATTCAAAATGACCTCCATGATTTTGAATACAGGCCTTCAATCTGCGCGGCCAGTCGTCTATCGCAGCACGACCGAGGTCCATATCAATATCGGCGGCTGCCTTAATCAAAGATGTCGTGAGTGACTCTAAATTGGGATGAAGCTTTGAGCACGCCTTTTCCTTAAAGTGTTGCCATATCTTGTAATCTAACGGATTCAAATCTGGACTGGAGGAGGGCCAGTCTTCGTGCCAGATGAAGTCGATTTCAAGCGCCGCCAGCCAGTCTTGTGTGCTCTTCGCTCTATGAGCTGGCGCCGAATCTTGTTGGAACACTCAGTGCCTGTTATTGAACATGGTATGAGAAACAGGTTCCACAAGGTTCGTTAGGACTGTATTTTGATATACAACTACATTCGTTTTTACACCTTTCTCACAAAAATGTACCTCTGTTAAGCCCTAATAAGAAACTCCCAACCATACCATGAGCGAGGATGGAAAATCGTTCTCGTTGGACACGCGGAATATGGTTGCTCGCTTCTTCATTACTGTGTGCGTAAACGTCTCTTCTACGGTAAAAATTTTTTTACCGTAGAAGAGAGCTACAACAAACAAAATGATAAGGTGTATCATTTTGTTTGTTGTAGCTTTCTTCTACGGTAAAAATTTTTTCATCCGAAAAAAGATCCCGATATTTTTTTCCTGCGTACCGCTTCAACAAAGCGCGGCATCTTTTTCTTCGATATGCCCGAAGCCCTAAGTCTTCATTTAACACCCTTTTCACCGTGGTTCTGCTTAACCCCATCTGGAAGGGCCAACAGTTTTTGCTTACGTTTGGGATTTCTTTGAATTCGCGCCTTCACAGTTTTTATCACTGCTGGAGTCCTAACAGACCGAGGGTGACCACTTCTTGACCTGTCACCTACACTAGAGTCTTCATTGTATCGTTTGATGGTACGATAAACGAATCTTTTGGTTATATTCAAATTTTTCAGTATGTCAAAAATTTGAATTGGCGCGTAACCGCAAAGATGCAACGCAATAACTGCAACACGGTCTTCTTTAAGCGTCCACTCCATATTTAAAAATTAGTAAAATTCTAAAAAGTATACAGTTTTATTTTCATGAACAATTCGAAATTCGAATTCAATAAACTTTTTTGTGGCCAGGATTCTAAAAGAAAAGTTTTTACTGTGTGACAATACTTATGACCTGACTAGGTATAATAGTCAATAATTTAGCCATGTGATAAAAGTTTTAAGTGTGATAAAAGGTTTAACTCTACTGGTAATATATATATATATATTTTACCAGTAGTGTTTCAACAAAATCTTTAAAAAGTTCAATGAATTAAAAAAATGCCGATAACTATATAACTTCAAGTTAGTGTCTTACATTTAAAGATCAGTTATAAAGAGCCAAAGTTCTTATTTTCATTTTGATTAATTTAATTCGATACTAAAATTGAAAAAGAGATGCTGGCAATAGTGTTTGCGGCAGAAAGGTTTACATTTATGGCAGGTCAGATGTTACTGTACAAACTGATCACAAGCCCTTGGAGGCATTGTTCAATAAGTCGTTGTCATCTGTACCGATACGACTACAACGCATGATGATGAGGATATAGGGATACGATTTCAAGGTGGTGTATACTCCGGGCAAGTATATGTATATTGCCGATACGTTATCGAGGGCTCCTCTGCCGGAGTTTATGCACGATCGAGAGTCTGAGGATGTTGAGATGCAAACATGTTTTATGATTGAATGTATGCCGTTTAGTAGAGAAAAATAGATAGAGTTTGAAAGGCGACAGAGGTTGATGAGGAATGTCAGTTATTAATTAAGTACATACTAAACGGCTTGGCAAAAAATGAGCATGATGTTCATAAAAACGTTAGAAAGTTTTGGTCATATTGTGGAGAACTCCAATATGTGAATGGGTTAATATTAAAAAATTATTGTATATTTATTCCGCAAAGTTTACGAGCCGAAATGATTTAAAAGTACACGAATGTCACCTAGGCATAGAGAGGTGTAAGAGGCGCGCGCGTGATGTAATGTTCTGGCCAGGGCTGTCAGCGGACGTGGAGCGCGCCGTGCGCCGCTGTGAATCGTGTGCTCTGCATGCACCGGCTCCCGCGCGGGAACCACTACTTCAACATATCGTACCCAATGCACCTAGGCAAAAACTTGCCTCAGATATCCTTGAGTATAAAAAGAAATACTATGTCATATTAGTAGACTATTTTTCTAATTATGTTGAAGTTCAAGAAGTAAATAGTATATACAGTAGAACAATTATTCACTTTATGAAGGAACAATTTTCGAGGCATGGCATCCCTAGCGAGCTTGTTACTGATAATGGGCCGGCATATAGTTCCCAAGAATTTAAAAAATTTCTTAGGGTATGGGAGGTTAAGCATGTGATTTCATCACCTCATTACCCTCAGTCAAATGGGAAAAGTGAGTGCACAGTGCAAACTATAAAAAATCTTCTCAAAAAAATGCGTCGATTCTGGGGATGATTTCTTTATAAGTTTATTGAACTATAGGAGTACGCCTAGGTATGGAATGGATTCTCCGGCACAAATTCTGATGGGAAGACGTTTGTGTACGAAGCTACCGATTAGTGATTTGCTATTAAGTGAAACGATTGATAGAAATAGAAATTACAAAACGTTAATGCAACAGAGAAAATATAATAAATTACAGTATGATAGGTCGGCCAAGCCATTGCGGACTGTATTACCAGGAAATAAAGCAATTTTAATTGATAACGGAAATAGGAAACCCGTTTCTATTATTAGACCGTCGGAGGAACCACGTTCGTTCATAGTACAGGATACGCGCGGACGGCGATTGAGGCGCAATCGCCGTCACTTGATAGTACAATATGCAGACAGCGATGAAACGTGTCCCGCCGCCTGCGCTGCGAGTGCAAGTAACGCTAAGTTAGCTGACTTAACGGCCAAGACTGTAGCTTCAAACCCAGAACAGTTTGGCCCTTTGTTTTCGACAGATAGTAAAACGGATACGGAAGGTCATAGTCCATGCATTAATCCTCCAATAACTAGGTCAAAAGCACGACTCATGGCTAAGATGAAATATCCGATGAAAGAAAAAATATAACAGTTGTTTTGTATAGAAGTTATTTACATACTAATATACGTATTTATATTAAGTGTATATTTTTAAGTCTCTATATTCTGTAGATATTGACTTAATTGTGTTTATTTTTAGGTTTGCTATTATTTTGTAATTTCAATTAAACACTGTTCGATACTTGTTGAAGCAAAATAAATCATAAAACATAGAAGTGAATTATATTATAACATAATATATAGAAATATGTTCATGTAACGCCTAGGTGGCTTCGTTACTATGATATTTATATTAATTTTGTATGAGTTTGTATTTGGTATACGGTCCATTTCTACAGTTAGCGTTATCTTTCATTTGATTTCATTATATAGTTTTTTTTGTTGTTATAAATCATTTTTGTACCTACTTCAGTGTTCATTATAAAAGGGGAAGGATGTAGTATATTGTGGGTATATTGATATTTTGTGTGAATACTGTACCTTCATAAATATAATAAATCAGTTTTGAGCCAGCTAGCGTTTATTTTATTACAAATGGAATTTATTTTTAATTATCTCTATTGTAGCATATTTCGCGCCATAAAAGGGTGAAAATGGTGAAAAATGTTCATTTAATTTTCGTTCCTGATCGTCCAACGCCAATATTGAAATGATAAAATGTTTTAAACTGAGTATGTTTCGATGTAATTGTGAGTTATTAATTCTACATGGCTTTAAAAGGCATTAAATTATTTTAGGAAATGAACCGGACATAGACATAAGTTGATAAAGGATTAAGAAAAAAAAATTGCAGACACTTCTGAAGAGATTGACGTAGGGGCAAACTAACCCAAAGTTGTATTTACAAAAATTAAAAAAAAAAGTGTTTGGTTTAATCTACGATTATTACAGCGTATTATTATATTCAAAAAAAACTCTCACGATAGGGCAGAAAGTTTCTAAAAGAATAATTAGAGATGATGGCAGGAGACCCGACGGTATGACATTGGTCTCTTGGGAGAGAGGTAAAGCCCTAATGTGGGATGCTACTTGCGTAGACACTTTGGCGGCCTCTCATCTCAAGAGTACCTCGTATAGAGCCTGGGCGTCATCAGAGGTAGCTGAACTGAGTAAGTGGTGCAAATATTGATCTCTGAGAGATGACCACCTACATATTTGTACCATTTGCTGTAGAGACTATCGGTCCGTGGTGTCATCATGCGGTGAAGTTCCTAAAGGAACTTTATCCACGACTGTTTGGTGCTGCTGGTGATACGAGGGCTGGTTATTTTCTTGTTCAAAGAACTTTCCTAATATATTTATTAATTTTTAGGTATTTCTTTAATTTTCTTCTATTGCAGGTAATTTTTGCTACTGTTCTTGATGTGACATAATCATCACCAGACAAATCGATTGTTGTGGAGGGTTGCAATGCTTTAGAAGATTCAAATTCTATGAGCTCATTGAACAGACTTTGAGTTTGATACGCTTTCAAGTTATCTATGTATTGTTTTGATTACACAATCTGCTTATTGGCCTCACTTCACTGTAATTGCAATGCAGAAATTCATCTGAGGGATTCCACATAATCCTTCCTGCATTGGTCAAACTCACTGTTCTCTGAAGTTGATACCTTTCTTTTAAAACAATAGTATATTTTTTATGCAATTTAACCATATCACTTTTTAGCTCAGTATTTTTAGCAAGTATATTTATTATTTCCTTTTCATTGTCATCCCTTTTTTACAAAACAGCTCACACTGCTCCTTTGACGCCGTAAGTTCTTGAAACGCCATTTGAAGTTGGTACTCCTACTGGCGTGTTTTAGCGTTGCGTGTATTCTTTTTACTATTAAGTGTAAATTGCAAAAGAAAACAAAGAAAAAAAAAAACGAAGAAGCAGAGTAAACAGTCGTCTAGATCTATGGGTTTATATACAGATTTCAAATTAAATTATCATGTAAATAATTCAAAATGAAATCCAGAGCAACATTTACTTAAAAAGTAAATCTTAAAATATTAAAAGGATTACGATGTTCGTTACAGCTGTCACTTTTGGTTAGAGCACTAAACGCAATTTAATTAAAATACTTATGACTTTTGGTTATTTTACAAATACAAATAAGTCGTATAAAACAACTGTTAGTCAAAATTGAGGTGGATATTATCAATTTACAAGAGTTGGGAGCAAGTATTTTATAACTTGTCACCGGGGTCGCCACAGAGTAAATTAAAAAATATCACGTACCTAATAGTGTATGTTCTTCGGAATATAAATCGGTCTTATAATTGTATATAATCAGTCTTATATATTTTATTCGTGTGTTTCATTCGCATTACAATTCCCTCACTATATTCCGATGTGACGATAATCCGACACGATTGGAGAGAGATAAAGCGCAGGATATATTACCGCTTACACATAGTTTTCGAAGCTACTGAGGTGTACACCGCCAACTTCCTGACTCCCGGCTACTATCACTAGATCAAAGAGGTAGTCAAAACATAATGAATTTGAGTGAAAAGGTTATATATATTGTGTATAGTATAGTCTGTATACCGACAGATGGTATTGTTTGATTTATGTTCGCACTGTTAAATGTATGCCGTTGTACTTACTTAGCTGCTTATGTATGTCAATGTAGTTTAAAATTCGAGTGAGTATACGAGTTGTGTTTAAGCGAGCGTATATCATTTCTAACAAATCAATAATTGTGACAAACAAGGAAAACATAAACAGATCTATCATATTAACCTTTCTCACATTGAACAATAATTATCAGCAAGTTACTAATATTTTGGCTAACACCTCGGTGTATTCAGGGCCGGATTAACTTTTAGGCAGAGTAGGCAACTGCCTAGGGGCCCCGCATCGGGTAGGGACCCCGTTGCGCGTACTAATATAATATAAAATGTTTCATACAGAGAAAATTTTATTGGAAAATTTATAACCTCAGTGACAATAGCTTAGATTATTAATAGTGTAGTAATGACTTATCAATTATCTAAGGACAATAGCTATTATTACGTTTTAGCGACGCGTGTCAGTTGACGAAATACTTCATACTCAGAACCATCGAGTATCGAGTAGTAGAACTAATAATATGGATACGATACGTATCGTATTGTATGATATACAAAAGTTTTGAAATGCTTGATCTGTAATTACGTTTTGTGAGTTTTGCGAACTGGATCGTCACTTATCTATAACCTATGCATTAAGACAATTACAATGAGCCCAATACAAATATTTTGCTGTAAGTTCCTGAGGAGTTAAGCATCAATCCTCTGGTGCTACTCACATCCCTTTATGCTGGCTGCAAAGGGGCTCCAAGAATTCCATTGCCTAAGGCCCCCAACATGGTTAATCTGGCCCTGGGTGTATTTTACTTCCAACTCATATCAAATAATCAATTTGTTTAACTCACAACACCTATCCTACAAAAGAGGCGGGCTTACAAAGCGGGCTAACGGGCCATGTGATACAAACTCTCGCACGCGGACGTAAGGTGCATTTTGATTTAACACGGGCGCCATAGCAATCTCTATTCTATTTTGGCAAAAGTCGCATCCGTGGCTGCAAAGTACTATGAACACTAGCATTGCTGCAACTAGGTTTAAACTCGCAAGTTTCATATCAGAGAGTGATTTTTATATAATTATGCTATTATATATGACTTATGTATTCTACGACTATGCGCCATTACGTTCCATGCGCCGGCCGAAGCAGGACACGGTTACGAGTATTTGAAGGCTTGTAGTCGATGATTTCGCGTGTCGAAGTAACAAAGTCCTTGTGGTGCCAGTAATTAATAATATTAAAAAGTGCGGGAAAAATGAACTTTTTTGTGAAGTTTTGCGTTTTCATTGCGATTATTCTTTTGGGAATTTATGAGTTAGATGTATAGTGTCTGTTTAAAATGCAATGTAATATGTAAATGTTATAATGTATTATTACGCGTATATTGGGTTGATGATGTTCTTGATATTTGTGAGTACTAATCACATTATAATAAAAAATTCAATTATAACGTATTCAAATTTTAATTATTCGATTCGAAATGAAACTTCCTACTCTAGACGTATAGTTTTTAATATAGACATTTTGTGGCAAAAAGCTTCTTAGTGGCGGGTGTAAAATAAATGCTCTATTCATCGGCGCTTACGTAAGTTATATATGACGCTTATTTCATAAATGTTTTAAATTGTATTATTTTAAGCCCTGTATAACACCGGAGTTTCCAGAATGTTCTAGCAATTTTATGTATCTTAAATTTTATGTTTTCTTATAACATTATTTAACGTATTTAGTTTAAATATTTTATTTTAATAATATTTAAAACATGTAGAATTTTTAAGACTAACTAGTTAATTTATACTTACTTATTGTTTTTGCAACGCTTTGATACATCTACCTGTATATATATTTTTAGGGTTTCTATCTTATAAAATTGAAACCGAGCCTTTTTGACGAGATTGTCCATCTATAGGTTTAAATAAAACTCTTCATTTGATATAATAGACATTTTTTTCAGTGATTGGTCACTATTGCTAATAATTAATGATCAAACGAACTTACTATGTGAAGTCCTTGATTGTTAATCCGTCAAGAGTTAGTCCTATTTATGTACGTAATTAAACAAGACGCCGGACAGATTCCTGGTTTAGGAGTGAAAAGTTAAAGATCCCTTTAACACAGGTCGATTTAGGTTTAGTCTAAAGTCTTAATTAAATCAGAAATCTTAATCACTATATTACTATTTTCTACAATTAAACCATTGGCTATTTTTATCAGGGAGAGAGTCTGCAATCTATGGGCCGTTACCAACGTCAATAATGTGACTGTCTTCTTAGATAATACCTCGAGTGTCAATACATCATTTAGCCAAAACTGTTCAATATAATTTAAAAATATATTAAGGTCTCAAACTAAGTCATATTTAGGTTTAGGTGTTTTCATAAATCTCTTAATTCTATCGTCTTCAAGACTGTTTGTCATTAAAAGTTTTATCGCTGAATTGTGCGAGTTAATAGTGCCGTATACTTTTCTCCCTGATAAAAAAGCTCGCTAAGGTAATGTAAAATAATTGGAATAGATGTAGTCTTGTGACAGTAGTTATTAACTTGACAGTACTTCATCCAAGCTTTTCGGCACCCATCATATTGCCTGTATGTACTATCTGCGAGAGAAGATAGTATTATATCTATCGTTTTTGGGGAGAGGTGTCGTTCCAACAATGTTTGGCGGACAACTTCACGGCAATCAGTCTGAACGATCTGTACAGTTTGTGATGATTCCTTAAAGGTGATTAAAGCAGGGTTTTATTAGGTTGAAAATAAATTAACTCAGAAACTTTGAGTTTCTGTAGCAAATGGAACCATGTTTGATTTGGCCCATCAGCTATAACAACTATACCTTCGGCTAGTCTTTAATAATATTCTTAAGCATTCTTAGTGCAAGACAAAATGGCGGAAAGTCATAAAGGCTTAGACTTTCCCCGGAAATACTCGTAGTAAAAACATCGATAGCCCAAGAATCTGGTTCTTATTTTCAGGATACAAAGTTTAAGCATTTTGCATTATTACGGATTGCAAATATGTCAATAGCGGGAATGTTAAAATTGACGATTATTTCTTGGAAGGCATAATCAGTAAGTTCCCATTCAGTATCCATAAAAGCTTTCCTAGAGAGTTTGTCGGCCTCTAGATTTTCTTTCGTATTGATATATGATGCAAATAAAAAGAGTTTCCTTCTTTGTGTGAAAGAAAGAAATTCACACAATTGCCATATTAGATATGGATATTAGACGATACCCATTTTATTAATGCAAGCGATTGCAGTTGTATTGTTGATTCTAAGAAGAATCTCCATATCACTGCCATCTCTGGCAAATACTTTGTAAGCAAAAAACGTTGCCTTAAGCTCTAGTAAATTTTTATGCAGTGTCCTTTCTTTCTCTTTCCAATTACAAAAACCTTTCTGATTATTACAATATCCTCCCTAACCGGTAAGAGAAGCATCTGAAAAGATTTCTAGTGTATAGGCGTGCAATTTTATAGAAGCGTTACTGTTATTAATGTTATTAACCCATCAAACCATGTCATCTTTTAAATTATTAGGAATTGTAATAGTCTGATCATAAGATGGATCATTCAACAGACAGCAAAATTTAAAATGTTCGAACAGTTTAGTGTATAAGAAATATGCATCTTTACGGTCAATAGATGTCATATAGCAATTTTGTGACATCAATTTTAAAGCCGTACGTAGTCTTCTAACTTAAAGTAGACTGCCTTTACGAATTTATTGAGACACTTTAGATTTAATATAAATCGCTTTTGGCCATTACATTTTGGCACTAAGAACACACTAGAAATGAATTCATCATTTTGGTGACTAGACTTCGAAATAGCACCGATAAGTAATAGTTTATTAATGCGTTAAGTAAATTTTTTAACGCGATAAGTAAAAGCATTTAATTCCGCTGTCGATTTTGCAATAGTGTGTGGGATATCGTGACGCACTGGATTACAAATAAAAGGAATTTTGTACCTACTCAGCCATGATAGTACGAGAGGGTCTCCTGTGATAGTCACCCATTGTTGAGACAAGTGATACAAGCGACCAGTATATCGTATCTCAATGTTCAGAGACGATGTTGTTGTTGTTGACTATCACAAAGAAGTCTACATGCATCGCTTAAAGACTTCAATATAATTTGGGGTATATCTTGAGTTTAATTGTCAATAGTATATCCATAGATGAACTTAACGCAGACAAGATTATTGCTATTTGTTTTTGTCGTTGTTGTAAAGAAAAATCATGTTTAACTAATGCATCAGGTAATGCAGCTTTTACTTCAGCACTTCAGGTGGGCGTTATAAGTCTGTCAAGATTGTTAGGTATTACATAATCACTTTCACCTTCAAGTCCTTTTTGTAAAATGTCTTGCCATCAAGATGCGATATCTTTGTGTACTGGTGGCCCTAATTGAATCGCACTCTGCGGAGCATCTCCCAACAAACTTAACACTTTCACTGTCCGGTTTCCAGACACAATAGTAAGACAATAGCAGTGCCCTATATGTAGTGCACGGGACAGCGAAAGGGTTAAAATTGACTCATCCAACTCGACCTCCATAGTGTCAGGCACTGGTGACGGCCCTAGTTCAGAGGTAATTTCAGTTACAATGGGCACTGCTGCCGTCATTCTCGTTGATAGTAGGTGGTCAGACTGGCCCATAACACCGTCATCAAAGGTGAAGTCTTGCATCTCGTTATTTATTTCATTGCCGGTACGATTTGCACCTGTAAATAAATCAGTTTTGTATGTATTAAATTTTTATAATATGTAGGACGTAGTCATAAAGATAACATTTAGTAATATATAATTAATATTAATTTATTCTGGTGTGACAGAGATAACCCTAATGGTTTCCGACATCACAATTTCTATAATAATATTTTTAATGAATTTATGTATTTCATTCCATAAAATAATATTATTTTATAAGCATTTCTGCAATATCATTCTTGATTTTTTTTATAGGAGAGGGGGCAAACTAGCATGCGGCTCACCTGATGGTAAGTGACTACCGCCGCCCATGAACAACTGCAACATCAGGGGAATCGCAGATGCGTTGCCAGCCTTTTAAAAAGGTTTAGGCTCTTTTTTTGAAGGTCCCTAAGTCGTATCGGTCAAGAAAAATCGCTGGTGGTAATCGATTCCACAAGGAAGTTGTGCGGGGAAGAAAACTTCTTCTAAATCGCACAGTGGTGGACCGCCAATCATCCAGATGGGATGGATGGTATGGTGAGTTTTGTCGCGATGTGCGATGGTGAAATTGGGCGGCTGGAATTAGGCTAAACAATTCCTCAGAGCACTCCCCGTGATAGATGCGATAAAATACGCAAAGAGATGCAACATCTCTACGCAGTGCCAATGAGTCAAGCCGATCGAAAAGAACTCGATCGTCGACGATTCGAACTGCTCTGCGCTGGATGCGGTCAAGTGGTAGGAGCTGGCACTGGGGAGCCCCTGTCCAGAGATGGGAACAGTATTCCATGTGAGGCCGAACCTGCGCCTTGTAAAGTTGTAAGCGGTGTGTCGGCATGAAATACTGTCCCGCTCTGCTGAGCACGCCAAGCTTTAATGAGGCCAATTCAGCCTTCTCTTCCAAGTGACCACGAAACTGCACGTCATTAAATGACAGAGAAATGTAATAGTGCCTCGCATCACATTTTTTATATGATGTCCAATTTCTCCATTAAATGGCAGAGAGAACCCTAACAGTTAGTTTTCACCTTTACTCTTTTCCATTTTCATTAATTCAATTACTCATAAAACATCTTCTCTGATTTACACCCAGTCAACTCTGGAGAATTTGCCGAATGCAATCGCTACATTGAATAACGATCTAAATTTTACTCATAAGTCGAGTAAATCATATGGCCTAAATGTCAATCCTAAAAAGTATCAGGCTATCATTATTGGTAGCCAGAGTTTTATCTCAAGAATTGACTGGTTCTCTGTAACACCTATCGTATTCGATGGAGTTGTGATTCTTTACTTTGACAATGTCAAAAATCTTGGTATTTATATTGATAATTCCATAAATTAGTTACGCCAACTGAATGAGGTGAGTAAGAAAACTTTTGTCGCTCTTTGTTCCCTGCGTAGCCTTCGATCATTTCTTCCCATTCCTACAAAAAAGAAGTCTCTTCTCCTTCTGATTCTTGACTATGCTGACGCAAGCTATGTAGACATAACTGAGGACCAGCTAAATAAGCTTGAGAGACTTCAAAATACTAGTATTCGGTTCTATATTTCTCAATTTCGCTCACGTATCAAGTGGTTACCTATCCGACTTCGCCGGGACATGCATATTCTTTCTATTATGTACTGTGTATTATTTCACCCTTCTACTCCTCCCTATCTAAAAGAGAAGATTAATTTTGTGGGGCTTCTGTGGTAACCTTTAGGCTCTTCAAGAAAATTCATTTTAAGGGTACCAACTCACAATAATTAATTTTTTAATAAATATTTTACTATCCAGTATATTCAGCTCTGGAATGCCCTACCTTTGCATATACGTATCCGGTTCCGGCGTTACCGTAGCAAGAAGAAGTATTATTGTGTTCTCATTTACCTCCAAAATAAATTCAAAAAGTCATCCCAATTAAGTAAAAATGATTTGATCTTATAGAAAACATAGTGAAGTGCACTCATACACTTACACTTATATATAATCTATGAAATACACATCATATGTATGTAGGTATTTACAATGAAAGTATTCTTGCTTTATGTATTTATTTGTGAGCTGAGTTAATTACCATTGTACTGGTCTGTAATCAGCACTGTAATAAGCAATCTAAAGCAAGTATCCTAATAATCGAAGGAAATGGCGGGCACAGGATCGGTGCTTAACAAATTTGTAATAAGTTGCTCTTTATTTTTTTTTAAATTCAAATACTTTTTTTGTATCGGTTGCTCCAAAAGATAATTCGTTATTCTATTATTAAAGGCTGTGAGACCGAATCCTTTCAAATCAATACATTTAATTTAAACAAAATAAAAAAATATGATTATTTTTTTAAATTATTGGCTGAAAGATGATTTTACTACTATAAAAATTATTTTAGCCACAGACTTACATATCAAATTAATCGAAATTCAAAATATTTTGTTAATTATGTTGTGAGCAGAGAGTATAATATTATCACTACGTTTTAGTTGTAAGCTAACATGAATTTTGACATTAATTAACATTTCATCGTATGACATTATGATTTATTGTCCATATTGGTTGATATGATTTCATGGTTAATTATATATTTTATAATTTGTGATGTTATAAATATTGTAAGCCTTAATGTAGGCAGGATGTGGTGACAATTACCAGTATATTGTTAAATCATATTTTATCCTAAAATGACTTATTCTATCATATTTTATCCTATTCATCGGTGCAAGCTTGTATTCTGTAACTCGTGTGCTATTACAACAACCACCTGCTTCCACCGCTCACGCGATAAAAATGATTACATTATATTCATAAACAAATTAAAAACGAACATTAACTAAAATAATATTTATGCAGGATTCCTAATAACTATTATAAGTAAAAAGCAGAACATCTTTTAATATATTTTATATCTTCAACAGGTAAAGCGAACGAGAAGCAACGCGTACAACGAGGTAAATAGTGAAATGTAATTTAAAAGTAAGAATTTCATTGAAATAAAATACTTTTTACCTAAGTATTTGTATAAAAGTAAAGCAAAGCTACTAGAAATATCATTATACAACAAGCAAGGAAGGCAGATATCATATCTGAGGACTAAGTTGAAATGCCTTTTTAATTGCCTTATTAGACTTCTATTTGGCAGTAGAAAGAGGGAAGAGGGAGGAGCCGACCCGAATAGACCTTAAATGCAGAGAAAGAGACCTACCACTTAGTAACTCTTAGCAGTTGATTGGCATTTAGAGATAGAGTTGGTACATTCTCATCACAGCTTCATTTCATCACCAAACAGTGATAATTTAACCCAAATGTAAACACGTGTTCATCTGTGTATTTGCTTAAAACTTTAATACAACTCGATGGATTTTGATTCGGTTTACATGGGCAGGTATTCGTACATATTATATGCATTAATTGCAAAAACGTTTTTACGTAAAGTATCATACGCGGTATAGCTATGTTGCAGCTATATTAAATGTATAGTTGTAACACTAATGGGCCGGTTCGACCGGGGAAAGACCACGCACTCACAGAATACCAGCGTGAAGTAGCAGCTTAATGCTGCTCTGTTTCGTATGGTGAGTGTAGAGAATCGGAGACCGTTTTACTGGAAAAGAGGCTTTCTATCTTAGTCCTCACGGGTGATAACGCATCTGCATTTTAATTCGAAAACGAAGATAGATGTAGTTGTCTATTGGCCACAGTAACCACTTACCATCAGATGGACTGTGTGCTCGTTTATCACCCTTATTCTATAAACAAAAGATAATACCACATTGGCGTTTCGCACCAAGCCCAGCCGAGAATAATAGAAAAATAAACAACGCATTAATAATTTCATTGCAAAGTTGAAGTGCTGTAAATGTATTAAGGTGTGAGATGTGAATTTATTGTTCTCAAGAGTTAAACTTTGTGTGACTATGTTAGAGAAAACTAAATTATACGGGCAGTTATTTAATCATTTAGGTTCCTTTTGGGTGGATACGAAGGTAGATATTGCTCATGAGAAAACTAAATATATCGTCCCGAACTAATGACGACTTGCAAAGAATCTAAATTAATCATCATCAACATCATCATCATTACATCCCTTCACAAGTCCACTGCTGAACATAGGCCTCCCCCAAGGAATGCCACAAAGCACGGTCCTGAGCCACCTGCATCCATCGACTTCCTAAATGTCTCACCAGGCCGTCACTCCATTTAGTGAGGGGTTGCCCTATACTTAACCTACCGGTACGAGGCTGCCACTCGAGAACCTTTCTTCCCTATCGGTTGTCAGTTCTTCGAGCTATAGGCCGGCCCACTGCCACTTCAGCTTACTTGTTAGTTGGCTTATGTCGGTTACTCTGGTTCTACTGCGGATATCCTCATTTCTAAGTTTATCACTTTCACGTGGTAGAGCCATGCTGCAGCCATTAGTAGTATATTTGTAGCAAGAATGGATCGTCTCGACCGGGGAGGGACCACGCTTTCACAGAATACCAACCTAAAGTAGCAGCTTAACGCTGCTGTGTTTCGTATGGTGAGTGTAGAGAACCGGAGACCCTTTTTACTGGAATCGAGGCATACCATCTTAGTTCTCACGGGTAACAACGCATCTGCATTTTGGTTCGTAATCGAAGATAGATGTAGATATCTATGTGCCACAGTAACCACTTACCATCTGGTGGACTGTGTGCTCGTCTGTCACCCTTATCCTTTAAAAAAATCAAGCAGAGACACCCCGAGCATAGCGCTCTCCATAGCTCGCTGAACGACCTTGAGTTTCCTCATAGGTCCAGCAGTGAAGCACCACATCTCAGATCCGTAAGTCATCACTGGCAACACGAACTGGTTGTACAATTTCTTTTTCAGATTTTGAGGTATGTTTAACGAGAAGATGTGTCGTAGTTTCCCGAACACTACCCAGCCGAGTTGAATCCGTCGATTGACCTCTCGGTCGAAGTTGGACTTAGCTAGTCGGACTATTTGTCCCAGGTAAACATACTCGTCAACAACTTCGAGCTTAGTGCACCCAACAACTATCGGCATTTGTGTTACATGGACATTAAACATTATTTTTGTTTTGTCCATGTTGATCTTAAGACCTATCCGTTGGGAGACACTATTGAGGTCATTGAGCATAGTGCTTAGGTCCTCCAGTGATTCTGCCATAAGTACTATAACGTCGGCAAATCGAAGGTGAGTGATTTACTCGCCGTTGATGTTAATTAGCTTGAAAACGTCTTCCAATGCAGTGGTGAAGAGTTTCAAGGATATAACGTCACCCTGTCTTACACCTCTCTGCAGTTGTATAGGTTTCGTATTCTGATTCTGTACTCGGATAGCCATCGTAGCTCTACTGTTTAAATACTTCAGCACTTCGATATACCGACAGTCAACTTGGCACCGTTGAAGGGACTGCAGCTCCGCCAAAATTTCGACGGAATCAAAGGCTTTCTCATAGTCCACATACGCAAGGCAAAGTGGCAGATTACACTCCTATGTCTTCTGTACAATCTGCCGCAGGGTATGCATGTGGTCTATGGTACTAAAGCCTTTTCGGAATCTTGCTTGTTCGGGAGGCTGGAAGTCGTCAAGTCTGCATGCGAGACGATTCGTAATGACTCTCGAAAACAGCACGTAGACGCGGCTCAGAAGGGAAATCGGTCTGTAGTTCTTCAAGAGAGCGTTGTCACCTTTCTTGAAGAACAAGACCACCGCACTTCTGCTGCACGCCTCCGGTGTAGTGCCACCATGGAGGACGGAATTACAGAGCTTCTGAAGGACTTCAAGTACCGGTTTTCCAACCGCTTTCAAAAGCTCCACTGTAATTCCATCCTCGCCCGGGGACTAGTCGTTTTTAAGGTGCTGGAGAGCCATTCTAATCTTGCTCAGAGTGACGTCCGGGATATCATCGGAATACTGTCGGATAAGACTCGCTCTTGGATCGTTACTCATACTTGCGTGTGGTTCTAACGATATAAATTAATGATTTATCTAAAATTATATAGATTACTTTTGATACGGCTCCTTCATTCATGGCACGTATAGTTTATTGCCATTTATTTATACAAAAGAATCCTACTACTTTTGTGTTTGTGACTGACTGGATTATTAAAAAAATTAAACTGACTCAAATTATTATAAATAACGTAATTATAAATCTTATAATTACCTTCGCAGATGTTAAATTCTTTTTTGAGGATACTGCTGTCCATCTCATGTTATAGTTTTCTTCTGTCGCCTTCTTTTACGACACCCCACGCGTGTTCCAGTTTGTCGACTGTACAGAGTCAGTAATTCATTAATGGGGCAAAGTTTATAAAAAAACTAGCTGTGCCCCGCGGTTTCACCCACGTAAATCATGCGTCTGAAGCGCACGACACCTCGCTTAAAGTTAAAGCATATATAATAAGGTTCAAAAGTTTCTAGCTTGAACTATACTACTACTATAAAATGAAGGATATATCTTGAACCACTATAATTGTATTTAGATATAATCTCTCGAAATTGTTTCACCTATTCTTTTACGGTGGTGTATGAAGGAGAGGAATGCCCGTACACAGCATCCAAACGTTGTTTGATTTCCGCCGGTGACTTCATCTTTTTTGTCAAAAAATTTATCACGGCTTGTTACTCGATTTTATGCACTTCCATAATTTTAATAAAACTAATAAAATTAAAAAAAATCAGTTTTTTCTTTTAACTTGCTTAACAAAACTCAATGTATATAAAATAAACTAATATAGCTGTGAAGTGTAGTGTAATTTTCAAATCGGGCTGGTAGTTCCAGCGATTAGCATGTTTAAGCAAACAAAAAAACAGTTTGATATTACTTTGGCGGAGAGAGGACGCCCCCCTCCTATTAAGCGATTTTTCTCAGAAAAAAATTAACAAAAATGTTAATCTTCAACATTTAATTTTAAAAATGTGCACGTCTGGCAGGGAAAAATGGTGGGGGGCGAATCTTCCCCTCCCCTCACGCCTTTTCCCCACCCTAACCCCCTATTAAGACGACTTGATTCCCTTACCCGCGAAAACGCGTTGCACTGTCGTTGATGATATGGCTAGTCCCTCATCTTGCAATGACTTTTAAACTGCAACTCGAGCATATCGTCAAGCTATCGATGTTTTCACTAAAAAACTTTTCTTTTTTCTCTGCATTCGCCAATCCTAGCATAAACCCGTCTTCTAATGCCATCTCAAGTGATATTTTAACATAACTGTGCAAGATGACGAACCCGGGCCGCCCATTTAGTTAAGTCTTCGCCTGGTCTTTGAAAACATCTCTTTCCGCAAACATACATTTCTTTGAGGAAAACTGGTTGTCAATCTTTTCAATAAGAGTATTATAATAAGCTTAGTCTCTTAGTTTTAACGGAAAAACTAAATCGCCTACTAGTCGATATGTATCTGCTGCTAATGATGTGAGCAAAAAAGCTCTTCTCATAACTGCTGCTTTTTCTGTATCGTCATAAGAATCAATTGCCCTACATAACTGGACAAATCGAATCTTAAAAATATCCCACTCTTGCACTTCCACTCACATTGCAATGTGTTATTGTTGCCGAACAACATATGTCCTTTATTTGTCATTATTTATTTGTAACTATTTAACATTATTGCACTCAATAATGCGTGAATAGGGTCCTTGTCGCCAAATGTTGTGTAATTATTGGGATTTCACCACTAACACACAAATTACAATATAAACTACCTTCTGTCAGATCTTCAGTTTCATCTTTAGAGATCAGTTTTTTTATAAGCCTAAAATATGGTTTACATACTCTACAATAATACATATAAAGCATGTGTTGTACATTCATATATACCTATTTGAATAACTACATTAAATATAATTATTAGTTACCACTGGTTCCCACGAAAACTTGCGAGAATTACCCACTGAAGTTGTCGCTTTTAGGTGTTTGTATGCGAGCACATCCTAAAAATTCACTATCATCATTTTTCCCAAACGCCCAAAAAAAAAAAGAATAACTTCAAAAATAAAAAAAATCTCTTCCAATTTGTGATATTGGTATAGATATGACCAACCCATCCTACTATGAGATAACCTTTAACTAGCTGTGCTCATTTACGGCATTACGACATGCGATCGATCCTTTATATCCTGTACCGTAGACGTAACTAACAAATATCTTAAAAATATCACATAGAGATTAGCACCCGGCCGCGACGGCAGTAGTAATAGGATGATCAAATCAATATTCGACGGCTCCGTGGCGCAGTGGCTTAGCAATGGGTTGTTGCGCTGAGTGCCGCAGTTTCGAATCCCGCACTGAACAAGTATTTGTGTGGCCTACAAATAATTGTTCCGGGTCTGGATGTTTGTCCTTGTGCAATTTATGTTTGTAAACTGCCTCCACGACACAGGAGAAAATCCTAGTGTGGGGGTAACGTTTTTTTTTAAAGATAAAAAAATGTCAGCGTCTCTGCTATACCTCCTGGTAGGTATTTTCAATGCACTTTTTTATAGCACGCTGGGGACAATTTGCGAGAGTATTATAATTTAAATCGCCCGCACACTTACATCTCTGATGAAAAGCCATTTTTATGAGCCAGTGAGTAGTCCGACTTCAAAGCCGTACACACGTGGACCAACCAGATACATCAATTACACTTACATTTACAATACATATTGGAAGCATTTAACCATAACAGAAACCAATTAACCCTCAACACTAGAGATCTCTTTGTCAATGCCGCAAAAGCGTTTGACAAGGTCTGGCATGGCGGCTTGATTTACAAGCTTAGCAAATTCAATTCAAATTGAATCCGTCTTTGCGTGATGCGTGTACAGACAGACAGAGAGACGAAGTTTCCAAAACAAATGTTTTGGTATCTGTATCGATAATATAGTATACCCCAAATCAAATTTTACAAAAAAATTCAATGCATAAAAATTGTCGTGTTAGTTTTACTGTAGTTATATTTAGATTTTAAAACAAATAAATGAAAAATTTGCTATAAAACGATTCACTGACAGCTTAAGAAATCGTAGGCTTAGCACAAAAATTTCCGCCGGAAATTACAGCTCACTAAAAGACGCAATTCATGCCACCCACAATGAAGACTTCTTCAACTTTAACTTCAAAACAAATATTTGGTATGTATACATGGGTCTGTTTGACCGGGGAAAGACCACGCTCTCAGGCTAAACTGCTATTTTACCAGAATTAAATGGCAGTTTAGGGTTGCTGTATTTCGTATGGTCAGTGTAGAGAACCGGAGACCCTTATTATTTGTAATCGAGGCTAGATGTAGCTTTCTATGCATAACAAGCAACCACATCAGATAGATTGTGTGCTAATTTTTATATACTATACTATAAAAAAAATGGTTGACCCTACAGGCCAACGTGCTACCCCCCGCTAATTTCAAATACAAAGCTCTCCAAATTCCACCTATTATGACGTTTTTAAGCTGGAATAGGTATAAAACAATGATTTCTTTTGAAGGAATGAACCGATTTTGATATCGATCGATACATTAGTTTAAAAGTTATCTCAAAAAATTTTAGTTTGAATATTGAATTATTGAGATTTCTCTAAATCTACCGAGCTGAATTGATTGTGAACTTTCACATGAAATCTAATCCCAACCAATAAAATTCTTTCTTATGTGCGTGAACACACACACACACACACACACACACACACACACACACACACACACACACACACACACACACACACACACACACACACACACACACACACACATATACACACACACACACACACACACACACATACGAAGGGACGTTCTCTTAGGAATAGTCAGAATAGCTTCCTAGGAACTCAAAACATTAAGATTATACGATAACACGATTTTTGAAAAACTGGGTGAAACCAATAACTTCCTGATTTTTGTAGCGGGAAGTTAAAAATCATATTATAATTATTCCAATTACAGAAGGTACCCAACGATGGTCGCTATGGCAACTGTCGAGATACCTCATTCCCAGGACATGGACAGTGAAGTCCACATAGCTATAAGCGGTGCTGGAATTATCGGCCATCATCGCGCGGCCAGGGTATATGTGGATGCAGAGGCCGAAATTACGGTCTATAATTGTAAGCGAAATCAGAAACAAATACAACGAGACAGACTCATAACGAAAATTTAATCTCTGAAACAGTTGACTATAGTTACATAATTTTCAAATATTAGTGAATACTCGTAACAGCAGCAAAATTAAATTAAATTAAACATTCAATAATTTTCTTCATCAAATAACCGACAAAATTAATTTCTCGTATTAACGGTTGCATCAATATCAGCTCTGAAATAATATCATGCAGTACATCATAATACCCCTGTCCACAAAGAGCGACATGCAATAATTAATGAACTCTGATTAATAATATATGCTATAGGATATTTTTACTTACATATAACACTGCAATTCGTCGCTAACGCCGCAAAGGGGCGAACCTCAATTTTTCAAAAAATTACAGGAGAGCAAGAAAACATTTATTATGCCCCGATTACTAGCTTTTTTTCATCCAAAAATTTATCTTATTTGCAATTTTCCATTAAGTCTAATATATTTAATTTTAGTATTTTTATTTCAACTGAATGCAACTAAATGAATATTATGTTCTTTGTTCATCTGAAATACAAGATGGCATCGTTCTGGCTAGTTCAAAAATGGTTTGATTCCAAAAAAAATTTAAATGTAACAGTAAATAATGTTATAATGCCAGGAATTATGCCAACAATATATAAGTTAGATTACTAAAATATTTGTGTTTTTGTTCAACCAGGACTTAAAGCAGATAGAGTAAAAGAATTATTACCTTATTACAACTTTCGCGTTCAATTTTATTGTTAACATTGTTTAATTTTAATAAAAGGGTTGGGGTGAAGATGTCTGTTTATGAAAGGATATTAAACGTTCCTAACGTTTGGTGATCAAAGTATAAATGAGAATGGTGAATGCCTCCTAACCCAATGCATGGAAGAGGATATTTTTGTGACGAACACTTTATTTAGTCATAAGAAGATTCACGTGTATACGTGGGAAAGAGGTGATGATAGAAGCATGATAAATTTTATGATTGTGAGGAACGCAGTGGTAGATAAAAGGATTTGACGGGGGTCCAACGTAGGGACGGATTATTATTTGGTTTTATGCCGAAGTAATGGTCTATTCAAACGCTGGCGGCATCGTAAAACTGTGCCTACCACTCCATTACAGCACAGAATGTTACAAGATGAAGGTGTGAAAGAGAAGTATAAATGTAAACTGAGAGAAAGAATTAGTGGTTTGAAAGAGTTTTGTATCAATGATTTAGACTTGGAGACTATGTGGTATAATGTTAAGAAATGTATAATGGATGCAGCTACCGAAATATGTGGTGTAAGTAAGAGAAATAATGAAAGGAAAAATAAAAGGTTATGGTGGAATGATGACGTACGGAAAGAAGTTGAAGCAAAGAAGAGAGCATGATTAGATTTACTAGCAACCAAGGCTAGTAATTCTGGCGGTATGATGTTGAAAGAAAAAAGCAGTCTTGAATCATCTTAATAAGAGAGTAAAATAAGTAGTTGCAAGGAAAAAGCAAGAAAAAACGGATAATGATGATAAAACAATATCTGATAACTTCAAGTCAAATATAGAAATAATCTCAAAAATCGTAAGAACTGCCAGGGGAGATTCAAAACAGATTAGAATTAATGATATACGAGACAATAATGGTTGTAGCTTTAATGACGAAGTTTCGAGTTATGAAGAAGTGAAGAGACGTTTGAACTAATGAATTGGAAATTATAAAAGGAGAGGAAAGAGGTAGGGAGATAAGTATAGATGAAATAATGAAAGCAATAAAAAATATACAAAGAAGAAAAGGCATTCGGATATGATAGAGTATCCCTCGAAACAGCTGGAGAGCTAGTGGTGGCAGGCCCGCTGTACACCTTGTTTAATTTATGCTGGGACATGAAGCGGGTACCGAAATACTACTGTAAAGCTGTTATAGCCCCAATATAAAAAGGTCACAGCAGGACTGTAAAAACTACCGTACTGTATCACAGCCTGATTTTAATTGTGGGTAAACTGTATAAAAGTAAATTATATATTTACGTCCCACTGCTGGGCACAGACCTCCTCTCATTTCTGAGAGGGTTTTAGGGCAAGGAATTATCCACTGCGCTGCCCTAATGCGTGTTGGCGAACTTCACATGTCTTCGAAATATTTGTTTTTCTTATTTCTCAGACATGCATGTTTCCTCAAGATGTTTTCCTTCGCCGCCGGGCACGTGGTAAATCAGTACTTAAAATTGCAATTAACAGTTTCATTAGTGCCAGCGGGGATCGAACCCGGGTTGCTCGAGTACTGTGAAGCTTATAGCGAGCGCTAACCATCTGAGCTACCACGGCTCGGTAAACTGTATGCTAAGATGTTAATTGAAAGAGTTATAAAAAAATCATACTTATCCTACCTATCTTGTTGTAAAGTATAAAAATAATTGTAAGCCAATTTTTTATAAACAATTGAGGATTATTTTGTAAAGACGCTTGTAGAAGAGGTAATGACAAGAAAATATTGGTCCGGACCACGAGTTATGTTAAGAAACGTTATAAGAATATGCGAATCCGTAAAGATGTGATAAATGTCAAAGACCACCGCATCAATCACAACGTCAAGTACGGCATTTGAAAAAAATACACTTAGGTCATGTAGGCTTGTTTTTTTTTTATAGAATAATGGATGGATGTTGTTCTAGAGTCTGATGGCCGTGAGGGCAATATAGTGAGATAAATAACCAGTGCATTGTAAAGGAGTAAGCAACTTAAGTTTAGCCGAAGAACATAGAAAACGATTATGAGAATCTCCCAGGTATTGAAATTTGGATTTAGGATATTCGGGAGCACATGGATCGTTTAGAATTGTGAAAAGGGTGCAGAGTATTCTAACACATCCGCGCTGACGGATAGGCAGCCCATTTAGCTGAGCACGAAAAGAAGATACATGGTCGTATTTACGAAGACCATAAATGTATCTGATACAGTTGTTAAGTAGACGATCCAATGTATTAAGATGATGTTGAGACAGGTCTGAGCAACACACATCGACATAATCAATAATCGGTAGAATAAGTTACTGGACAAGTAAAATCTTTGTATTGGTGGGAAGAAAGTTTTTTAATCGATATAGCTGTCCCAAAGTTCCAGTAGTTTAGCGACTTACCTCCTGTATATGTTTCTTCCATGTTAAACAACCATCAACATACAGAACAAGGTTCTTTACATGGGGAGAGCATGGTATGACACTATTTTTAAACATAATTGATGGTAGGGTGGGAATACCTTGTTTCAGTAATAATCGTGGGTTACCTAAGACTATCGTTTGGCATTTAGATGGCTTCACGTTTATGCCATACACAGTGGACTATTCGGATTTAAATATTTAATGAAATAAAAGCTGTATAAAAAGGGTAATTATAATATAAATGAATAGATGGTTGATAGTAACCCCTGGGAATGAGGTGGTCGCTTACAAGCTGTTTCTAAAATAAATTTTGGAAATAGTTAGTAATCATATAAATTGAAAAAATTATTTTTGTAAAGAGTCCCGCTGGGTTTCGCGCTGGTTATTACCAGGACAGAGGATTTCTTTCGAACCAGTAATAAAGTAAAAAATGGCTTTCAATAATAATTACTTATAATCAAAATTGAATAAAAATTATGCTATTCTATTCTATTTTAATCTCTAGGCTATTTTGAACTAGGCCGCTTCCGGAGCGTGCAAAAGTATTAAGAACATTAGGAACGTAGTGACTAGGTTTAAACTCGATTGGTGTATACAATATATACAATACAGTATATATACAATCTATTATGTAGTATTGGAGAAATGCATGTATTCTATGACTGTGCGTAATAACCATTAAACAAATACAAAGAGGAGACGTTGTAATTAAATTTCACTGTGTAACAACGCGTGACAATTTGCGGGGTGAGGGGATGCAAAGCCCCGCCCACTACACTATCTACATCTACCGATAAATAGTAAAATTACTCGAATCTTTCCATATCGGTGTTGCAATGTAGCTTAGCTACCTTGACGGTAGATGGCGGCATGTCCAAAAAATGTTATAAACTATAAAAATAATATTTTGGCGATAAAAATTTCTTTATGTCTGAATGCAAAACAAATTTCAGCACCTTCGTATGATTATTTTATCATTACTGAGCTCTACGTACCTTTACATTTTTAGTTCACAGGACACAATGTGACGCCATCTAGTGTGGAATATATTTAATTATATTTGAAAGCCGACACAAAGAGATTTTTCTAGAACTATTTTAATAAATTAGGTGTAAAATTACTTACAAATGAAATGTGATACCATCCATAGCATCGGAGCGTCTATCTCATGAAGCAAATGCATTCAGACAAAGAAATTTTAATCGCCAAAATAATATTTTTATAGTTTTCATAATAATTTTGGGAACAGGCCGCCATCTATCGTCAAGTAAACCTCATAAAAAATAACAAAAAGATAGGGCCGCAATCAGAATTCAATTATTTTACCCAGTAATCCAACATTCAATATTAAAATGAAGGAAATTGTACTTGGCAGATTTTTACGAAATGTCTAAGTTATATTTAAGTGACATTCTATATGCAAAGAATCACTTAAATACAATTTACATATGTTTATCATTTCGTAAAAGTCAACCTTCAAGAAATATTTATTTTATCCATAAAATAAAGTCTCTTTGAAACTAAATATTCTATGTTCAATATTAAGTAGGATATTTAATTTGGAACTAAATATCCTACTTATCTCACTAATATTATAAAGGCGAAATTTTGTGTGTTCTTTCTGTCTCCTTGAGCTTATTCCACACTAAGTATGTGTAATTTTTTCACGCAGTAACGGCTGGACTATTATTTATGTGTGGGTTATACTACGTAATATCTCTGAGGGAGAACAAATAATAGACAAATTATTATAATTAATATAATTTTATTTACAAATCAATTAAAATATAAATATTTTATTCCAAATTAGGCATCCGAATGCACTTTTTGAATGCCAACCTAAGAACATTAATTTGTATTTAAGTGATTCTTTGCATACAGAATGTCACTTAAATATAACTTAAATATTTCGTAAAAATCAGCCTAAGTACAATTTCCTGCATTTAATATTAAAAGTTGGATTACTGGCAAAAATAACTGAATTCTAATTGGGGACCTGTCTTTTTGTTATTTTTATGAGGTTTACTTGACGAGAATACGGCCTGTTCTCAAAATGATTATAAACTATAAAAATTATATTTTGCGATTAAAATTTCTTCATGTCTGAATGCAAAACAAATTTCAGCACCTTCGTATGATTACTTTACCAATACTGAGCTCTACGGACCTTTATATTTTTAGTTCACATGACATAAAGCGTCGTCATCTAGTGTCGAAAATATTTAATTATATTTGAAAGCCGACGCAAAGAGATTTTTCTAGAACTATTTTAATAAATAAGGTTTAAAAATATTTATAAATGAAATGTGACGCCATTCATAACATCAGAGCGTCTATCTGAGTAGTTTTTACACAATAAAACACAACACTTCATCCTTTTCTTCTTAATACTACGAAAATACACCGATTTGCGATTTTATCAACACATAAATGCGCTAGACAAATGCTGACAGTATACTAACTAAAGCCACGCCCACTATGATGACGTCAGGACCTACTGAGAATCACAGTGCACAGTTGCTTATGCCGTCTCCCCTTTGTATTAGCTTCATGGTAATAACGCACAGTCGTAGCATGCGTGACGCGGAGCCAGTCACAGTTACCAGGATTTGCAGGCCTCCTTTCAACGACGATGGTCGATGATTTCGCGTGTCGATGTAACAAAGTCCTTGTAGTGCCGCTAATTAATAATATTAAAAAGTCCGTGAAAAATGAAACTTGTTTTTGAAGTTTAGTGTTTTTATTGCGATTACTTTTATAGGAATTTATGAGTTATATATGTAGTGTCTGGTACATAATCAATAATTTTGATAGAATTTGTGTAAAAAAAAATTAAGTAGAAGGATTGAAATTTTAAAAAACTTCCTTGCTGAAAATTGGTTTCCAGTGCCCTTAAAAAAACAAGTAAGTATTTTTTTTTTATATTAGAACTATTTGGGAATATTGTGTTGTAGTTGTTTACTTTGTGTTCCTTTATTAGAAAATTTTTCTTAAGTGTGATAACTTATTTTGGCGACTCCGTGGCGCAGTGGCTTATTAATGAGTTGCAGCGCTTGGAGCCGCGGGTTCGAATCCCATGCGGAACAAGTATTTGTATGGACTATAAATAATTGTTCCGGGTCTGGATGTTTGTCCTTGTGCAATTTATATTTATAAACTGCCTACACGATGCAGGAGGAAATCCTAGCGTGGGTGTAACGTTTTATTAATAAAAAAAAAATTATAATATTGTAATTTTTTATTGTTTTATCGTGAACGCTTCTTGTATTTATTACATTCTTTATTTCTTATACGTAGATTTGTTCGATTATAACTTGATTGTGACATTTTATTAGATAAGTGAAATATACTCATGGACAAATTTAGAATGCGCAAAAAAAATTTGTATAACACAAAATTTCATGGATATTTGTAACAATTATATTTTTTTTGGATTTTTGGATTTTATTCATTAATTTAAAATTGCAAACGTTGAAAAAACAGTCGATGAAATATAAAAATTGACCAAATAAAGAAAAATATAAAAAATACAGAAAATAAACTTTTTTGTACTTAACATTTAATTTGTCTTTCTCATAAATGCTTAGCAAAGACGAAAAATAAAGTGGGCTAAAATCGATACTGTACTTAGTGTTGCCTCCTCTAGCTCTTCTAAATGCTGCCAGTCTCCTTGGCATACTCTAATTTTTTTTGTAACAATATATACTTACAGACTGATTCCATGCATTTTATTCTTTATTATTATCATAATATAATCTATCACGCCTGTTGCACAAAGTAGTAGGCAGAGATAAGAGTTTTCTCTTTGGCACGATTCTGACACACCTCTTCTTGTTTTGCTTGCACGTTTGTTTGGTTAACTCTTAACTCGTTTCATCTTCAATATATCAACAATTTGGCCGTTAAACTTCCGCCTTGTGCTCTGCCGGGCCCCTTGCCGACTACTACTTATATATTTTGTCACTTTAATCATTTAATCTTTTTACGTTTCCAAACGACCGTAAATTAATCCTGGACAGAACATATATCAAATCACACATTTCTCTTACTTCATTCTATAATTCATAGTCACGGTCCCTAATGACCATATTTTTAAAGCGTTCATTTTTTCACACGCTTCCTCTACCATACATAATTTTCACTACTATATATTAACGTAGGGATTAACACAGAATTGTAAAAATGCCATACCTGCCTTTATTATCACATTCTGAATTTTCATGCTGAAATGAAGAGTCCCACTCACTCTGTTTCCAGCATTGACACTTCGCTCTAAATATTTTTCATTTCTAGCGCCACCGTTAAACACACATCCTAAAATTCATCCACTTGCTTGACCACCTTATCTTCTATTCTAATTATTCAAAAGTTTTCTGACATCTGTACATATACAGACCGAACAATCTAGTGGAAACTCCGCATTTCTCTCTATAACTTTAATAGATACGAAGCCAGTTTGTGTACGCCCCGTTCATTCTGACACAAGAACTACACTAGATATCTATAATAGATATTAATATATTATCTTTAAAGAGATACCAATGTCCAACGAGCCTTAGCCTAGACCCCAAAAGAGACAATACAATACAGTACAAAGTTTTGTAAAATTATTTTTTTATAGAATAAGGGTGACAAACAAGCACTCAATCCACCTGCTGGTAAGTGGTTGCTGTGGCCCATAGACATCTACATCTATCTTCGTTTGCGAATTAAAATGCAGATGCGTTGTCAACCGTGAGGACTAAGATAGAATGCCTCTTTTCCAGTAAAAAGGGTCTCCGGTTCTCTACACTCACCATACGAACACAGCAGTATAAAGCTGCTATTTTACGCTGGTATTATGTGAGAGCGTGGTCCTTCTCCGGTCGTGCTGACACATTCGTGTTACAACTATACTATTAATATAGCTGCAGCATGGTTCTACCACGTGTGATTGTAAACTCAGGAACTTGTTTTGATGTAAAGACGGAATGAGGTTATTGATAGTTATAAATACTAATCACATCATAATAATAAGTTCACATTTATAACATATTTATAATTTAATTATTAGAACTTCGTACCGCTTAACAGTCGATTCTTTAAATTTTTATTTTTTTTAATACTTATTCTGCTATTTGGGACACCGCGTGAGCTAGTAAGATAAAAAACGAAAAAAGAAAGTAGATTAGTAACAATTACATCATGTCAAAAAATAGAAATTATAAAACACTATTGACAAGCATTGACATTATACGATACTAACGTCACTCAATTGTTTTGCCTTCACGGAACCCCTCCACTAACACTTAATGTTATGGTTTTAAAGTTCAAATTGACTTTTAGTATTATTACGAATCTTTTTTATGGGAATATAGAAAAGTATTGTTTTTAGACTTTTTGAGGCAAGTTTTTAAATTTTTCTCTCCATAAGAACCATCGTCGAACTTCTAGGAATATTATAAAAAAGAATTAGCGAAATCGGTTCTGCTGCTCTCGAGATTTGTGCTTAGCAACACATTCAGCGATTCATTTTTATATTATAGATTATTCTATTTGAAATGAAACTTCCTACTCTCGACGTGTAGTTTATCATGTATACGTTTTGTGGTCAAAAGCTTCTTAGTGGCGGGTGTAGAAATAAATACTCTATTCATCGGCGCTTATTTCAAACATGTTTCAAATAGTATTATTTTAAGCCCTGCGCGGCACTGCATTAAGTATTTCATGAAAATAGTTACCGCTCACTGGAACCGAAAACTGAGGACATATTTTATTTTTTATTTCTTTCGTAAATGAATATTATTCTTTGCTATTAGGTAATCCTTACTTAAACCACATATGGCTTTGTCTTACTTATATAATGTAAGTATAGAAAAATGAAAGACAAAAATAGTTTAGTTAAATATTATTATAAAGTGTTTGTATTTGTCAGAAATTCAACAGAAGATCCCAATTTTGTTTCTCATACCCTGAAGTACCACATCAGCAACAGAACTGGCAACAACGCTGGCATCTTCCGGCGAGAAGCAAACCCGCCCCTAAGGGTAGGATGCAAAAAAGGACCGCATCCCATCCCAATCGGCCAACCCATAGTGCCAAACACGGCGGCATGCTGCAGATCGCAACTGCTATTGGAGCGTGAGTGGCACCGTACTCTGGATCAGACAATGGTCCGAAGAGCCCAAAGGGGTATCGACGGAGATCTGATATCCGTCCGGATGAGAGGTCAGCAGAAGGTCCAACAGGGAAGGTACATGGTTCTCTACATCTGGGATCCACGTAGGCGAAGTAACCAGTTGTGTTAGACCATATGCCAAGGCAAAGTCATAGACAGATCTACCCGCATGATCGGTTAAACGACAACCAAGGCATTCAGCGTGGTGGGCGTTAAAATCACCGAGTATCACGATCTCTGCGGATAGGACCTGTTGTGGCACGGAGTCTGCAGCCATTTGGACGTGGGCGATGAGTCGGTCTGTTTCAGCATTACCGCTATGGGACCTATGGACCCGTAGACGCAGGGATGGTCGTTGCTGTCTACACGCAGCCATAGGATGGACAGGTACCTTAGCCTGCCGAAGAGAACACCTGAGTCTCGGTTAAAAAGAGCAAGGCCGGCTTCACCGTCTCTAGATGGTAATGGACAGCGTGAAGGTAGGAGTGAAGTCTCCTGATGTTGCAAAAATTCACGGATAGCGTGACAGGGATCGCCTTGGTTTTATTGCTCCGCTCGGTATTAGTCGCGAGCGGAATTTTGCCCCACCCCCTCCCCCCAGAATACGTGGGGCAGCTTGAAAACCCACGCTCAGGAGTGTTTTTGTCGTGGATGTTCAGCGAGGGATTCTCCAGGGGTGGTTGTACCCTTCTGGGGCAGTCTTTTATTTAATTCTGCTACCATGTTGATGGGAGGGGGGGATAATTTCGGCAATACATCAGGATAGTATTAATTAATTAAAAATAATAAAAATGTGAGACCGGATCTTCAACTTAATCTCTTGCTTACGCAATTAATCATTATCAGTAATAAGACAGCGTAACGCACTATATATTCAGTATAGAAAAGTTACAGTCCGACCACACCGTTACACGTCCCTGCCACCATGATACACCAGTGTAACGTGAGGTACGTGATTACGTTATAACACCAAAGTGTGCAAACCAACATCAATACTACTTATCTCAGTGTAACACAGGGCCGCCTCTCAGCAACGCCATCCTTCTTGCCTGCACTAGAAGAATTGCTACAATGAACAGAACCAAGACACTATCTTAGCACTCATAGAATGACACGTAAGTCATTCTACGAGTGAATCGTAGAACGACTTAAACGGAAATTCTGTCGCCCTTTTTTTGAGCCCAGAAGCAAAGTTAAGGGCTACTCTCCGGGAAGTAGGGGAGGGAGGTGGTGAATTCTCTAAACATACCACGCAGCCGGCTGCGTGATTATGTGGGACTCACTATACCTATAACCTAAATGCCTACCCACTAAACACCACCTGGGACTGGCTTTGGCCTGGAGGGCCTTTCTGCTGTATCGGAACCGACACCCCTTAGAGAAAGAAGGCGTAGTTTCACGCTCTGCACCTACACTGAACTTTATACTGCACAAACAAGTGAGGGGTTTCTCGAAATACCCTCAATTCCCACTCAACCCTCGATATGACGCTCCACTTAAGTGATGTGATCTCGCTAAATTTCGATCCAACCGGTATTTTATGAACACGCATAAATATTTAAAATACATCCGCCAATATTTTTTTTAATTTCATTTGTCCCAAGTAGGACTAGTATAGAGTGTCATAAGGCATTATCATACTTTTTTATAGGATTGGGTGACAAACGAGCACACAGTCCACCTGATGGTAAGTGGTTGCTGTGGCACATAGACATCTACATTTATCCTCGTTTGCGAATCAAAATGCAGATGCGTTGTCACCCGAGAGGACTAAGATGGAATGCCTCTTTTTCAGTAAAAAGGGTATCCGGTACTCTACACTCACCATACAAGACACAGCAGTGGCTGCTATTTTACGCTGGTATTCTGTGAGAGCGTGGTCGTTCCCCGGTCGAGCCGACCCACTCGTGCTACAACTATACTACATAATATAGCTGCAGCATGGCTCTACTACGTAAAGAAAGTTTGTTGAAAGTATCTATACATATAATATATCAGAAAAAAAAAGTCGTGTCTGTAATTCTAATATTTTCTGGAAAAACAATTCCAGGGGACTAAATAAACTGCCGGGGCTGCGGGCTGTTCGAAAGAGATACCGCGGCTCCGGAACGTAAGGGCACTGAAGGAACACGGATGGTTTTTAGTCAGTAAAAGTCTGACACTCCCTTCCGCTCCACCCAGAGCGAAAGGCGTCATTTGATGATTTTCCATCCGCAAAAAAAAAGGGGACTAAATAAAGGGCACTGAAGCTAAATATGTGATTTAAGAATATGTCTCTGTCTGTCTGTGTATTCCCGATTCACACAAATACTGGACAGATTTCCATGAAATTTTGTGTGTGGGTAGTAAGGGACCCTGGGCAACTTTTAGAACTTTAAAATAGGGGGGTTAAATATTTCCCTTCCTCAAGATGTTAGTTTCTATTTTATATGATAGATATATTTTTAAATAACACATTTTTAAATAAAATCTAAAATTAGTTTTAATCGTAGCGTAATAATTTAAATTAAGACGACAAATTAAGTTTAGCGTTTTTTAAAAACGGTACCATCTAACGTGAAATTCAAAAGTAGTTAAAATATTATTTTAAAGAAAAGTAAGATTCTGAATAGTAGAGATCTTTAAGGCCTTAACAGTAGTTGAAATGCCTAAATAGTGGATATTTAAGTTAAAAAATCTCAATAACTGCCCACAGAAGAGGATTTGGTAAATGTTTTTAATTAAACAAAATTGTCATATTTTGCAAAATTTCTTCAAAACGGCACAAGCTTTTTAAATAGTTCTTACACTAAAAAACGTGTTGTGGCGGTGAAGAATATCCACCACCCCATATCTTCCCGTAGGTGTCGTAAAAGGCGACAAAGGGAAACAGGCAGGAGATGGGCAGCAGCATCTTCCTGAAAATAGCCAAAATTACAAAAAATACTGCGGTTGCCAACCCGCTCGCCAAGCGTGGCAAAATTGGCAAATACCCCCCAATGATTAGAGCAACAAACAGACGGCCCCCAGTCCACGGCTGGCTACGGTGGCGACCATGGTAACGGCGGGGCAGGGGGTGCTAAGAATCTCCGATGGAGGTTCGGTTGCCACCTTAGACGACTCGACCTGGCAACGTACAACGCACGCACCCTGAGGACTGACAAGAATATCGTGGAGCTGGAAGAAGAAATAAACAAGTTGCGCTGGTATATTATAGGATTATCCGAAATCCGAAGAGAGGGGAAGGACACGGTAATCCTCGAATCCGGCAACTTGCTCTATCACCGGGAGGGCGACCATCTGTCCCAAGCAGGTGTCGGATTTATTGTCCACAAGTCTCTCGTTAACAACGTTGTAAAGATCGGGAGTGTGTCGACGAGGGTTGCGTACCTTATAATCAGAATCGCCAAACGGTATTCGCTGAATGTCATACAGGTATAAGCACCAACCTCGGCACACCACGATAAGGACGTGGAGGAAATGTATGAGGATATCTCTAGAGCCATGCATTCCTCCAAAACCCAATATACGGTGTTAATGGGAGACTTCAATGCAAACTAGGCACAAGAGAGAACGGTGAGCTGAAAGTAGGGAATTTTGGAATAGGGCAACGGAACCCAAGGGGCCAGTAGCTGGCCGACTTCATGGAGAAAGAGGGACTCTTTATGATGAACTCCTTTTTTCAGAAGCGGCCCCACAGGAAGTGGACCTGGTCGAGCCCCGATGGTTCAACAAAAAATGAGATTGATTTCATTATGACGACCAGAAGAAAACTGTTCAGTGATGTCTCAGTGATCGCGAGGGTGAAAACTGGTAGCGATCACCGAATGGTTAGAGGCACACTGAACCTAAACGTTAAGTTAGAGAGGTCTCGTCTAATGAAGTCAACGCTCCGTCTCTGTTCCAAAGTCCCGAAACCTTTTAGCTCAAATTCCAAAACCGTTTTCAGTGTCTAGAAGACTGCAATGAAGTGGACGATATGAATGACAAGCTCGTTGAAACTGTCCATGCGGTCGGAGCAAAGTTTTGCAAGACCCGCCGCAGAAGATCACAAAAACTCTCCGATCACACTCTTAATCTCATGGCTGTTAGACGGGAGATGAAGCTACATTCTTCAACAGATTTGACAGCATACAGGCAACTGAACAGACAGATCTCCAAATGCATGCGGCGGGACTTACGCAACTTCAATACAAAAAATTTTAGAAGAAGCGATCGAGTGGAACCAAGGCTCCAAATTCTTTGCCAGAGATCTGTCTGCCATAAAAAGCCAACTGTCAAAGCTGAAGACCGAGTGTGGCAGCATCGTTTCCGGGGCACATGAGATTTTGAGTGAGATTGAGAGGTTCTATGGACAACTGTACACGTCATCGTTGGAGCCACACGCAAGTGTGAGTAACGATCCAAGAGCGAGTTTTATCCGACACTATTCCGAAGATATACCGGACGTCAGTCTGAGCGAGATTCACAGCATCTTAGAAACAGCAAGGCCCCAGGCGAGGATGGAATTACAGCGGAGTTTCTGAAAGCGGGTGGAAAACCGGTACTGAAAGTCCTTCAGAGGCTCTTTAATTCCGTCCTCCATGTTAGCATTACACCGGAGGCGTGGAGCAGAATTGCGGTGGTCTTGTTCTTCAAGAAAGGTGACAACGCTCTCTTGAAGAACTACAGACCGACTTCCCTTCTGAGCCGCGGCTACGTGCTGTTTTCGAGAGTCATCACGAATCATCTCGCGCGCAGAATTGACGACTTCCAGCCTCCCGAACAAACAGGTTTCCGAAAGGGCTTTAGCACCATAGACCACATACATACCCTTCGGCAAGTTGTACAGAAGTCCGAGGAGTACAATTTGCCACTATGCCAGGCGTAAGTAGACTATGAGAAAGTCTTTGATTCCGTCGAAATTTGGGCGGTGCTGCAGTCCCTTCAGCGTTGCCAAGTTGGCTGTCGGTATATCGAAGTGCTGAAATGCTTATACAGTAGAGCTACGATGGCTATCCGAGTACAGAACCAGAGTACGAAACCTATCCAAATGCAGAGAGGTGTAAGACAGGGTGACGTCATATTCCCGAAACTCTTCACCGCTGCATTGGAAGACGTTTTCACGCTTCTGGACTGCAAAGGATACGGTATTAACATAAATAGTGAGTACATCACTCCCCTTCAATTTGCCGACGATATAGTCCTTATGGCAGAATCGCTGGCGGACCTAAGCACTATGCTCAATGACCTTAATAGTGTCTCCCAACGGATAGGTCTTAAGATTAACATGGACAAAACAAAGATTATGTTTAATGTCCATGTCACACCTATGCTGGTAGTTGTTGGGAGCACTAAACTCGAACTAGTTGACGAGTATGTTTACCTGGGACAAATAGCTCGACTAGGTAAGTCCAACATCGACCGAGAGGTTAATCGACGGATTCAACTCGGCTGGGCAGCGTTCGGGAAGCTACGACACATCTTCTCGTCAGACATACCTCAAAACCTTAAAACGAAATTGTACAACCAGTGCTTGTTGCCAGTGATGACTTACGGAACTGAGACGTGGTACTACACTGCTGGCAGTATGAGGAAGCTCAAGGTCGCTCAGCGAGCTATGGAGAGGGCTATGCTCGGAGTTTCTCTGCGTGATAAACTTAGGAATGAGGATATCCGCAGTAGAACCAGAGTAACCGACATAGCCCAACGGATTAGTAAGCTGAAGTGGCAGTGGGCCGGCCATATAGCTCGAAGAACCGACCACCGATGCGGAAGAAAGGTTGTTGAGTGGCAGCCTCGTACCGGTAGGCGAAGTGTAGGGCGACCCCCCACGAGATGGAGTGACGACCTGGTAAGACATGCAGGAAGTCGATGGATCCAGGTGGCTCAGGACCGTGCTTTGTGACATTCCTTGGAGGAGGCCTATGTTCAGCAGTGGACTTGTGAGAGGCTGAAATGATGATGATGATGACAATAAAAAAGGGTCTTAAAAATATTAATATTTTATTTGAGAGTTTTATTTTTATTCCCCGTTTTATAAGAGAATATGTCATTTTTCCCTGAAATTCAATATATTTCATGCACTGTCGCAGTCCGTTATCGGACATCGTCGAGGGTGGACCGCCCGTCGGTGTTGGAGCGACTTCGTTCAAATATATATTAGTTTTTTTAAAGTTTATACTCAATTATAAATATTTTAATGACTAGAAATACTTAATTAATTTAATATCTGTACACTGCTAACTGTAAATATTATTTTATAAATAAATTAATTTTTAAGTGCCCAAAGAAGAAGAAACTTTTGCGACGACGTTGATGAGTGAAATTGAAAAATGCATTTTTATATATTTTAGATGTGGAACGACGAACATGCTCTCGTTACTTAGATTTCGATAGTTTTTAATACCTATGTAATTTTATTGTTGCATATTTTTATTAATTACTTGATACTGAATTTTATAATTATGTATTGCAATAAAACGCTGTTTTTATGAGTACGACTTTATAAAATATTATTGGGGATGGATATATAGATGCAGATACTCACATTTAGGTACACTGTTATCAAATAAAATCAAACAATTAAAATAAATAAAAAAAATGGTGCTTCTCGTATAAATAACTATATAAAGACATTCTTGGGTTTATGTTTTTTTTTTTTAATGTTAGACTAACTATCATCTAAAAAATGTAAAAATTTTAAGTTGGAGAGGGATTTCTCTACGTGATAAAGCTAGAAATGTAGATATTCGCAGTAGAACTAGAGTAACTGACATACTAAACGCCGCTGGAAAACCGATAAAAAATAGGAAGAAAGGTTCTCGAGTGGCAACCTCGTACAGGTAAGCGAAGTAGTACTCAACCTTTATTCCTCTTCCCGTGTTCTCATACGCTTTTCTTCACACACACACACACACACACACACACACACACACACACACACACACACACACTCACACATACACGCACGCACGCACGCACTCACTCACACGCACGCACTCACTCACACGCACACACACATGCACACACACGCACACACGCACACACACCCACACACATACACGCACGCACCCACACGCAAATACACACACACACACACGCACCCACGCGCACGCATGCACGCACGCACCCACACGCGCACGCACACACACACACACACACACACACACACACACACACACACACAAATATGTCCCAAATAATACTTACCTAGTACTATTAGGCAAGAGTGAATACGTTTTTGTTAAGTTAGTGCAATTCACCATCTTAGGCTATATAACCACTTACCGATGGGATTGTAGTTGCTTTACTACTTGCTGGGTAAAAATAGTTAAAAAAAAATTACCCTGTGAAAGTTTGCATTTAAATATAATTTTTCTAACCAACCATAAAAATATGATGAGAATATGTATATAAGTAATAAAGGTTGCCTCACACGGGACAGTAATAATATTATATTATATCTTCCATTATCTACGCATGAAATCTTTTAAAACCTCTGAATCCCCAGGTATGTCCATATTAAGAGGATGAATAGAGCCACATTGATATGCATGGGGATCGTTTTGTAATTTCACGTCGTTATCGAAAAAACATTTTACGTATTTCAGGTGGCGGTTTGCAAAACACAATTCCACAAAAATTCACTCAATAGAAAATAATTGCAAAGTTGCTTCTAAAAATACTTAAATTTTCAACGTCAAGTTTTTCTTACATGGTAGAGCCATGCTGCAGCTATATTAGTAGTAGGTAAAGTTGTAGCACGAATGGGTCGGCTCGACCGCGGAAGTGCCACGCTGTCACAGAATACCATGTAAAATAGTAGTTTAACCCATCTGTGTTTCGTATGGTGAGTGTAGAGAACCGGAGAATCTTTTTACTGGAAACGAGGCATTACATCTTAGTCCTCACGGGTGACACCGCATCTACATTTCGATACGTAATCGGGAATAGATGTAGATGTCTATGTGCCGTAGCAACCACTTACCATCAGGTGGACTGTGTGCTCGTTTGTCACACTTATTCTATTAAAAAATACTTTCTGAGATTTAAGTAAAATAATGTTAAGTATTGTAAGCACTCGTACAATAATTATTTGTCTCATGTTAATAAAGCTATTGGGCTATGTTGATTTTTAATAAAGTGATTTTATTTTATAGGTTAAATAATTTATTTACATTTCTATATCAAGAACCGTTTTTTCTGTCACTCCTATTGAATTTGACAGTGCTTGCTGAAATTGAGCATCTTTAGATGGATCAGAAACGCGCGCTGATCCGGCTGTTAGATATTGCAAAATCGAAAATATTTATTTTTACTTTCATGCCGAAGATTACCTTGTTTTATTTTATTACGGTCAAATAATATTTATAAGGTAATAAAGCAATTATTTACAAATGTTTTCATTATTTTGTTATTCTATTGTTTACAGTTATTATCACGTCTTAGCTTTACACCACGAATTAAATTAGAAATTCTTGATGGGATGCGATGTAACGCGCATACTTTATTTTCATCAAGAACTATAATATATATATATATATTTTAACAAAATCTTTAAAAAGTTCAATGAATTAAAAAAATGCCGATAACTATGTAACTTCAAGTCAGTGTTTTACATTTAAAGATCAGTTATAAAGAGCCAAAGTTCTTATTTTCATTTTGATTAATTTAATTCGATACTAAAATAAATGTGAAAGGGATTTTATCTGCAATAATAATTTTCATCAAAAATAACATAGACTTATAAAAGTCATATACACGGTCAATCATACTGAAGATTATCAATTGTACTACAAAATATTTTAAAGACTATTTTCAGTATAATGACCCGATTATCATCATTAATGCTTGAGTGGCACACTTAAAACTTTTATCACATGGCTAAATTATTGACTATTATACCTATTCAGTCACAAAAGAGTTTATTGAATTCGAATTTCGAATTGTTCATGAAAATAAAACTGTATACTTTTTAGACTTTTACTCATTTTTAAATATGGAGTGGACGCTTAAAGAAGACCGTGTTGCAGTTATTGCGTTGCATCTTTGCGGTTACGCGCCAAGTCAAATTATTCACATACTGAAAAATTTGAATATAACCAAAAGATTCGTTTATCGTACCATCGAACGATACAATGAAGACTCTAGTGTAGATGACAGGTCAAGAAGTGGTCGCCCTCGGTCTGTTAGGACTCCAGCAGTGATAAAAGCTGTGAAGGCGCGAATTCAAAGAAATCCCAAACGTAAGCAGAAACTGTTGGCCCTTCCAGATGGGGTTAAGCAGAACCACGGTGAAAAGGGTGTTAAATGAAGACTTAGCGCTTCGGGCATATCGAAGAAAAACAGGACATCGTTTGAATGGTCGTCTAATTGACCTGAGGCTGAAAAGATGCCGCGCTTTGTTGGAACGGTACTCAGGAAAAAATATCGGGATCTTTTTTCGGATGAAAATATTTTTACCGTAGAAGAGACGTTTACGCACACAGTAGTGAAGAAGCGAGCAACCATATTCCGACTTACGGATCTGAGACGTGGTCCTCCACTGCTGGCCGTATTAGGAAGCTTAAGGTCGCTCAGCGAGCTATGGAGAGGGCTATGCTCGGGGTTTCTCCGCGTGATAAACTTAGAAATGAGGATATCCGCAGTAGAACCAGAGAAACCGACATAGTCCAACGGATTAGTAAGCTGAAGTGGCAGTGGGCCGGCCATATCGCTCGAAGAACCAACAACCGATGGGGAAGAAACGTTCTTGAGTGGCAGCCTCGTACCGGTAGTTGAAGTGTAAGGCGACCGCCCACGAGATGGAGTGACGACCTGGTAAGACATGCAGGAAGTTCATGGAAGCAGGTGGCTCAGGACCGCGCTTTGTGGCATTCCTTGGGGGAGGCCTATGTTCAGCAGTGGACTTATGAAAGGCTGTAATGATGATGATGAACTCAATATTAACGCCAAAAAAACTGCAGTTGCTATCCCGCATAACAAGCGTGGCAGCTATGAGCGGGAGACCTTTGTGCACTGAGATATAATATGTATCAGTATTAACGCTTCGCTTAGGTATTTATTGCAATATAATGAAGAAAACCGTATAGTGCCGTTGTAAGAATATCCACTGCCCCATATCGTCCCGTGGGTTTAGTAAGATGAACTAACGAATCTTAGATAGTCCACTGATATGTTACTTGGTGCGTTCATTAATTCTTACCACTTGGTCACGAAAAATCCATCTTACGTTAGTAGAAGTCTACATTCAACATTGGGTTGCTAATCGACAAAGAAGATATTTAAGGCTATAAAGTAAACTAAGTATCCCTTAAAATAAAAAATAGAGCAAATACAATGAAATAGGAAATCTAACTCTCGCCTCCTTTTCTCCTTACTTTTATTTCTTAATCAGCTTGGAATTTCTGTTCGTTTTGAAATAAACTCCGCTTCGAATGGAAAAATGATCTAGAACTACTTGTTGAACAGCTTTGTCTTTGTAAAGTATTTTTATATTGCGCGTTTAATCTAAACGGTGTTGAAAACCTATCTGTGTACTTATTCGCAGACTAGTTTTGCCATTGTTTAACTCTTGGTAACTGTAGAACTCAGATGAAAATGAACTTAATAGACATGACGCGTGATTTCATTTAAACAAATAACTGCCTCGATTTTCATTAGGATCGACGTCTACGTATATATAGACCTCTAGGCATATGTTTTATTTAAACTTTACTCTCACACTAAGCCACTGCGCCCTGGGAGCTGTCGTCTGATCCTGTGATCGTCAATCCACACATTAAAAGCAGCATCATTCATACGATGGGAGAGAATTTCTCGCGTTAAATTCACACAGACAATTTTCAATTTGCCGTCAAATCGTAAACAAATGACAAATTAATAAAATACATACATAAAAATATCGGCACAAGTTTCATTTTCAAAATTGAAGTTATTTTTTTATTATATCATTTTCAAGTGCCTTGATCCGAAAACTTTCAGTGTCGCCCTCGTATTTGAAATTAAGTTTAAAATTTGGCTACTCTTTGAAAAATAACCCTGTATATATTTAAATGTTGTAAATATTTTTTTTCGTACACACCGTACACTCTTTTATTTAAACCTTTGCCAGTTCTCTACGCAAAGGTTGTTTGGAAGAGATTTTAGAAGGATAAATATAAATACAATTATGCTCGCACAATATTATGTTTGTTTTGCATTCCCACAAAACATGCATTGTGGTTTGAATAAGACACACAGCGCAGATAGATGAAGAAGCTGTTCGTGAATAGGAATCTTTAAGACATACCTGACTGTTGTCAGGTATGTCTTAAGGCTTTAACTAGCCTGAATGACCTTGACGAAACGGTGATCGCAGAGATTTTAGCAGACGTCAACACCGTCTAGCGACTTCTTTCTGTATTACTTATAAAAGTGCAAAGATTAATAGACTGCAGAGATGATAATTATATAAGTGACATACTGCCTGTTATGCTTGCGTATCACGGAGAATTATGTCGCCGTTACGCATCTTCAATTACATTGCACGGTGTGGTCTATAGCTTTGTCCGGTAGGTATCACGAGCTATCAAGTGTTCAAGTTTCAAATACGTAAGAGATTTTATTATATACATTAAATCATATTTATTTGTGTCGTATTAGTAGATTTGAGTCAAAGCGTTCGCTGTAAATTTTTCCCGGGTTTGATCCCCGACAGCACGAATGAAATTCGTAATTGCAATTTTCGTCAACACGCATTGGGGCAGCGCGGCGGGCATTTCCTTGCCCTAAAACCCTCTCAGAAATAAAAAGAGTCCTGTGCCCGGTAGAGGGACTTGTATAGCCTATTACTTTACTCTGTAGCAATATTCATAATCGTTTCAGATTCAAAAGGGTACCTTATGCTGACAAAAATATCATGTGGAGGTGACGAAAACGTAAAACATCTTTGTACCTAGATAAAATGTTCGAGAGATTGTCAGTCATGTCATACGCCACATTTTCTATAGAGCGTAGATCGTTGCAGATAGAGCAAAATAAAAAATATAACTAAATATTATGGGAATGATTTATTAATAATATACACATTTGTAGGTATTTATAATAAAAATAATGAACAAACTGCAAGGTTCAACTAATAATGTTTCTTGTAAACACAATTGTAAAATTCCTGTTTCCAGTTTTACCAATGGTTAATTTATGAAACGTAATCAAGATCACTTCATATTAAATATATTTAATTAAAATTGACACATGACTTATTTGGTCTTCTACTTACAACTCGGCGCAAATTTGAAAAGAAGATTTTGTCTGTTCTTAATTATCTTGTGTACACCATTTTTCACACAAGTATTTTTTACAACTGGCGTGGTTTCGAAAAGCGTGATTAAATGTCAGCGGTATATAATCAATTAAATACTGAACTTTTTTGAAAATTATTTTCTTGTTTATTTTTGCTATATCTTCTTAAAACTGACGCCATTTCACTATTTTATTATTTGTTTTTTTTTTGTACCGCATAAGAGTAAATTAGACTAAGTTAGATTAACTTGGATAAGTGTGTAATTTTTTTAATTATATCACAAAATTTCCGCAATAAATTATTACCTTTTCTACAGTGATTCTCTCCTCTTAGTTTCGGCGTGACTGTAGGATGTTATACTGAGTCACCGTCAGTTACTAAGCGGCCATAAATCATTATATGTATGTATAGACATACATATATACATTTTTTGATTTTCTTCTTTATGTTTTTTTGAATTTTGATTGATTTTTTGAAACCTGGTAAAATTATTTTTTTCCATACCAATTCATAGGCCTGAGTATAATGCCAGTATGCTCTTTGGCTGAAGTTATTTTTTATTTTATGCTCAATTGCAGACAAAACAATATTTATTGCGCATCTCTAAAACAAAATTTTACCTCTTCTCCTTCTAATAAAAGCTCCTGCACCTAACACGGCTGAATAGTTACTATAAGACCATTTTCAGAAACAGTTTTTGCTAACAGTTATGAGTGTAACATTTTTATCAGCTGCTTTGTTTATAGTGCCTTGAGCAACACTTTGCCGGTTTCTGTACAGAAAATGATGCTGGCTTTGCAAATATGGATGGCCGCTACCAGTGAATATAATACCCGCTATGTCACACTTATTTACATAGAAACTTTAGTTAATTATCATTTGCATAAAATTCTAAATAGTACTTTCTACACCAAAAAGTAAACTTTTAGATCAGTCCGTCTTGTTTTTCACTAAGTAAGTGAAAAGTAAAACAAACCAATAGATCCGTGATTTAAAATTTCTTGCAACTTTTTATAGAAAAGCATGACCTTATCATAATACCTAGTCAGGTCATAAATTCTGTCACATGCTTAATATAAAATAATTGAAACAAGTTTATTCATTATGTAACCATTTATATACCAAAATAAACTTAACAAAACATAGATTCTTATGACACTAAAGTTTATTCAAAATGACCTCCATGATTTTGAATACAGGCCTTCAATCTGCGCGGCCAGTCGTCTATCGCAGCACGAACGAGGTCCATGACAATATCGGCGGCTGCCTTAATAAAGGATGTCGTGAGTGACTCCAAATTGGGATGAAGCTTTGAACACGTCTTTTCCTCCAAGTGTTGCCATATCTTGTAAACTAACGGATTAAAATCTGGACTAGAGGAGGGCCAGACTTCGTGCCAGATGAAGTCGATTTCAAGCGCCGCCAGCCAGTCTTGTGTGCTCTTCGCTCTATGAGCTGGCGCCGAATCTTGTTGGAACACTCAGTGCCTGTTATTGAACATGGTATGAGAAACAGGTTCCACAAGGTTCGTTAGGACTGTATTTTGATACACAACTACATTCGTTTTTACACCTTTCTCACAAAAATGTACCTCTGTTAAGCCCCAATAAGAAACTCCCAACCATACCATGAGCGAGGATGGAAAATGACCTCGTTGCACACGCGGAATATGGTTGCTCGCTTCTTCACTACTGTGTGCGTAAACGTCTCTTCTACGGTAAAAAAATTTTTACCGTAGAAGAGAGCTACAACAAACAAAACGATAAGGTGTATCATTTTGTTTGTTGTAGCTCTCTTGTACGGTAAAAATTTTTTCATCCGAAATAAGATCCCGATATTTTTTTCCTGCGTACCGTTTCAACAAAGCGCGGCATCTTTTCAGTCTCAGGTCCATTAGACGACCATTCAAACGATGTCCTGTTTTTCTTCGATACGCCCGAAGCCCTAAGTCTTCATTTAACACCCTTTTTACCGTGGTTCTGCTTAACCCCATCTGGAAGGGCCAACAGTTTCTGCTTACGTTTGGGATTTCTTTGAATTCGCGTCTTCACAGCTTTTATCACTGCTGGAGTCCTAACAGACCGAGGGCGACCACTTCTTGACCTGTCATCTACACTAGAGTCTTCATTGTATCGTTCGATGTTACGATAAACGAATCTTTTGGTTATATTCAAATTTTTCAGTATGTGAAAAATTTGACTTGGCGCGTAACCGCAAAGATGCAACGCAATAACTGTAACACGGTCTTCTTTAAGCGTCCACTCCATATTTAAAAATGAGTAAAAGTCTAAAAAGTATACAGTTTTATTTTCATGAACAATTCGAAATTCGAATTCAATAAACTCTTTTGTGACTGACTAGGTATAATAGTCAATAATTTAGCCATGTGATAAAAGTTTTAAGTGTGCCACTCAAGTATTAATGATGATAATCGGGTCATTATACTGAAAATAGTCTTTAAAATATTTTGTAGTACAATTGATAATCTTCAGTATGATTGACCGTGTGAAAATGAAAATAAGAACTTTGGCTCTTTATAACTGATCTTTAAATGTAAAACACTGACTTGAAGTTACATAGTTATCGGCATTTTTTTAATTCATTGAACTTTTTAAAGATTTTGTTAAAATATATATATATATTATAGTTCTTGATGAAAATAAAGTATGCGCGTTACATCGCATCCCATCAAGAATTTCTAATTTAATTCGTGGTGTAAAGCTAAGACGTGATAATAACTGTAAACAATAGAATAACAAAATAATGAAAACATTTGTAAATAATTGCTTTATTACCTTATAAATATTAGATAAACGATAAATATTAGATATTTAGATAAACGAATCTCTTGGTTATATTCAAATTTTTCAGTATGTCAAAAATTTGAATTGGCGCGTAACCGCAAAGATGCAACGCAATAACTGCAACACGGTCTTCTTTAAGCGTCCACTCCATATTTAAAAATGAGTAAAATTCTAAAAAGTATACAGTTTTATTTTCATGAACAATTCGAAATTCGAATTCAATAAATTTTTTTGTGGCCAGTATTCAAAAAGAAAAGTTTTTACTGTGTGACAATACTTATGACCTGACTAGGTATGATAGTCAATAATTTAGCCATGTGATAAAGTTTTAAGTGTGATAAAAGGTTTAACTCTACTGGTAAAATATATATATACATATATATATATATATATATATATATATATATATATATATATATATATATATATATATATATATATATTACCAGTAGAGTTTCAACAAAATCTTTAAAAAGTTCAATGAATTCAAAAAAATGCCGATAACTATATTACTTCAAGTCAGTGTTTTACATTTAAAGATCAGTTATAAAGAGCCAAAGTTCACTTCTTATTTTCATTTTGATTAATTTAATTCGATACTAAAATAAATGTGAAAGGGCTTTTATCTGCAATAATAATTTTCATCAAAAATAACATAGACTTATAAGTCATATACACGGTCAATCATACTGAAGATTATCAATTGTACTAAAAAATATTTTAAAGACAATTTTCAGTATAATGACCCGATTATCATTATTAATGCTTGACTGGCACACTTGTACTTACACGGATAGTGTGTCTGTGCTTCGAAGTTTATTAAAAAAAAATTCTGAATGGCTGTGGGAGCCACATTATTCAGATGCTATAGACAATATTAAAAATAAAATTTCATCAACACTGGTTAGCACTTTACTCGACGGAGCTACTGGTGGTGGTTTCGGTAGACGCGAGTGCTAGAGCGCTGGGAGCGGTGCTGCTGCAGTCGTCGATTCTGGGGATGATTTCTTTATAAGTTTATTGAACTATAGGAGTACGCCTAGGTATGGAATGGATTCTCCGGCACAAATTCTGATGGGAAGACGTTTGTGTACGAAGCTACCGATTAGTGATTTTCTATTAAGTGAAACGATTGATAGAAATAGAAATTACAAAACGTTAATGCAACAGAGAAAATATAATAAATTACAGTATGATAGGTCGGCCAAGCCATTGCGGACTGTATTACCAGGAAATAAAGCAATTCTAATTGATAACGGAAATAGGAAACCCGTTTCTATTATTAGACCGTCGGAGGAACCACGTTCGTTCATAGTACAGGATACACGCGGACGGCGATTGAGGCGCAATCGTTCGTACTTTTTTAAGTGTAAATTGCAAAAGACAACAAAGAAAAAAAAAACCGAAATAGCAGAGTAAACAGACGTCTAGATCTATGGGTTTATATACAGATTTCAAATTAAATTATCATGTAAATAATTCAAAATGAAATCCAGAGCAACATTTACTTAAAAAGTAAATCTTAAAATATTAAAAGGATAATAACAAGAAATACATTAAGTTTAAACGATGTTCGTTACAGCTGTCACTTTTGGTTAGAGCACTAAACGCAATTTAATTAAAATACTTATGACTTTTGGTTATTTTACAAATACAAATAAGTCGTATATAACAACTGTTACTCGAAATTGAGGTGGATATTATCAATTCGCAAGAGTTGGGAGCAAGTATTTTATAACTTGTCACCGGGGTCGCCACAGAGTAAATTAAAAAATATCACGTACCTAATAGAGTATGTTCTTCGGAATATAAATCGGTCTTATAATTGTATATAATCAGTCTTAAATATTTTATTCGTGTGTTTCATTCGCATTACAATTGCCTCACTATATTCCGATGTGACGATAATCCGACACGATTGGAGAGAGATAAAGCGCAGGAGATATTACCGCTTACACATAGTTTTCGAAGCTACAGGGGTGTACACCGCCAACTTCCTGACTCCCGGCTACTATCACTAGATCAAAGAGGTAGTCAAAACATAATGAATTTGAGTGAAAAGGTTATATATATTGTGTATAGTATAGTCTGTATACCGACAGATGGTATTGTTTGATTTATGTTCGCACTGTTAAATGTATGCCGTTGTACTTACTTAGCTGCTTATGTATGTCAATGTAGTTTAAAATTCGAGTGAGTATACGAGTTGTGTTTAAGCGAGCGTATATCATTTCTAACAAATCAATAATTGTGACAAACAAGGAAAACATAAACAGATCTATCATATTAACCTTTCTCACTTTGAACAATAATTATCAGCAAGTTACTAATATTTTGGCTAACACCTCGGTGTATTCAGGGCCGGATTAACTTTTAGGCAGAGTAGGCAACTGCCTAGGGGCCCCGCATCGGGTAGGGTTGCGCGCACAAATATAATATAAAATGTTTCATACAGAGAAAAGTTAATTGGAAAATTTGTAACCTCAGTGACAATAGCTTAGATTATTAATAGTGTAGTAATGACTTATCAATTATCTAAGGACAATAGCTATTATTACGTTTTAGCGACGCGTGTCAGTTGACGAAATACTTCATACTCAGAACCATCGAGTATCGAGTAGTAGAACTAATAATATGGATACGATACGTAGCGTATTGTATGATATACAAAAGTTTTGAAATGCTTGATCTGTAATTGCGTTTTGTGAGTTTTGCGAACTGGATCGTTACTTATCTATAACCTATTCATTAAGACAATTACAATGAGCCCAATATAAATCTTTTGCTGTAAGTTCCTGAGTAGTTAAGCATCAATCCTCTGGTGCTACTCACATCCCTTTATGTTGGCTGCAAAGGGGCTCCGAGAATTCCATTGCCTAAGGGCCCCAACATGGTTAATCTCGCCCTGGGTGTATTTTACTTCCAACTCATATCAAATAATCAATTTGTTTAACTCACAACACCTATCCTACAAAAGAGGCGGGCTTACAAAGCGGGCTAACGGGCCAAGTGATACAAACTCTCGCACGCGGACGTAAGGTGCATTTTGATTTAACACGGGCGCCATAGCAATCTCTATTCTATTTTGGCAAAAGTCGCATCCGTGGCTGCAAAGTACTATGAACATTAGCATTGCTGCAACTAGGTTTAAACTCGCAAGTTTCATATCAGAGAGTGATTTTTATATAATTATGCTATTATATATGACTTATGTATTCCACGACTATGCGCCATTACGTTCCATGCGCCGGCCGAAGCAGGACACGGTTACGAGTATTTGAAGGCTTGTAGTCGATGATTTCGCGTGTCGACGTAACAAAGTCCTTGTGGTGCCAGTAATTAATAATATTAAAAAGTGCGGGAAAAATGAACTCTTTTGTGAAGTTTTGCGTTTTCATTGCGATTATTCTTTTGGGAATTTATGAGTTAGATGTATAGTGTCTGTTTAAAATGCAATGTAATATGTAAATGTTATAATGTATTATCACGCATATATTGGGTTGATGATGTTCTTGATATTTGTGAGTACTAATCACATTATAATAAAAAATTCAATTATAACGTATTCAAATTTTAATTATTCGTTTCGAAATGAAACTTCCTACTCGAAACGTATAGTTTTTAATATAGACATATTGTGGCAAAAAGCTTCTTAGTGGCGTGTGAAATAAATGCTCTATTCATCAGCGCTTATGTAAGTTATATATGACGCTTATTTCATAAATGTTTTAAATTGTATTATTTTAAGCCCTGTATAACACCGGAGTTTCCAGAATGTTCTAGCAATTTTATGTATCTTAAATTTTATGTTTTCTTATAACATTATTTAACGTATTTAGTTTAAATATTTTATTTTAATAATATTTAAAACATGTAGAATTTTTAAGACTAACTAGTTAATTTATACTTACTTATTGTTTTTGCAACGCTTTGATACATCTACCTGTATATATATTTTTAGGGTTTCTATCTTATAAAATTGAAACCGAGCCTTTTTGACGAGATTGTCCATCTATAGGTTTAAATAAAACTCTTCATTTGATATAATAGACATTTTTTTCAGTGATTGGTCACTATTGCTAATAATTAATGATCAAACGAACTTACTATGTGAAGTTCTTGATTGTTAATCCGTCAAGAGTTAGTCCTATTTATGTACGTAATTAAACAAGACGCCGGACAGATTCCTGGTTTAGGAGTGAAAAGTTAAAGATCCCTTTAACACAGGTCGATTTAGGTTTAGTCTAAAGTCTTAATTAAATCAGAAATCTTAATCACTATATTACTATTTTCTACAATTAAACCATTGGCTATTTTTATCAGGGAAAGAGTCTGAAATCTATGGGCCGTTACCAACGTCAATAATGTGACTGTCTTCTTAGATAATACCTCGAGTGTCAATACATCATTTAGCCAAAACTGTTCAATATAATTTAAAAATATATTAAGGTCTCAAACTAAGTCATATTTAGGTTTAGGTGCTTTCATAAATCTCTTAATTCTATCGTCTTCAAGACTGTTTGTCATTAAAAATTTTATCGCTAAATTGTGCGAGTTAATAGTGCCGTACTTTTCTCCCTGATAAAAAAGCTCGCTAAGGTAATGTAAAATAATTGGAATAGATGTAGTCTTGTGACAGTAATTATTAACTTGACAGTACTTCATCCGATTTTTTAGGCACCCATCATATTGCCTGTATGTACTATCTGCGAGAGAAGATAGTATTATATCTATCGTTTTTGGGGAGAGGTGTCGTTCCAACAATGTTTGGCGGACAACTTCACGGCAACCAGTCTGAACGATCTGTACAGTTTGTGATGATTCCTTAAAGGTGATTAAAGCAGGGTTTTATTAGGTTGAAAATAAATTAACTCAGAAAGTTTGAGTTTCTGTAGCAAATGGAACCATGTTTGATTTGGCCCATCAGCTATAACAACTATACCTTCGGCTAGTCTTTAATAATATTCTTAAGCATTCTTAGTACAAGACAAAATGGCAGAAAGTCATAAAGGCTTAGACTTTCCCCGGAAATAGTAAAAACATCGATAGCCCAAGAATCTGGTTCTTATTTTCAGAACACAAAGTTTAAGCATTTTGCATTATTACGGATTGCAAATATGTCAATAGCGGGAATGTTAAAATTGACGATTATTTCTTGGAAGGCATAATCAGTAAGTTCCCATTCAGTATCCATAAAAGCTTTCCTAGAGAGTTTGTCGGCCTCTAAATTTTTTTTAAATAAAAAGAGTTTCCTTCTTTCACACAATTGCCATATTAGATAGGGATATTGGACGCTACCCATTTTATTAATGCAAGCGATTGCAGTTGTATTGTTGATTCTAAGAAGAATCTCCATATCACTGCCATCTCTGGCAAATACTTTTTAAGCAAAAAACGTTGCCTTAAGCTCTAGTTAATTTTTATGCAATGTCCTTTCTTTCTCTTTCGAATTACAAAAAACTTTCTGATTATTACAATATCCTCCCTAACCGGTAAAAGAAGCATCTGAAAAGATTTCTAGTGTATAGGCGTGCAATTTTATAGAAGCGTTACTGTTATTAATGTTATTAACCCATCAAACCATGTCATCTTTTAAATTATTAGGAATTGTAATAGTCTGATCATAAGATGGATCATTCAACAGACAGCAAAATTTAAAATGTTCGAACAGTTTTGTGTATAAGAAATATGCATCTTTACGGTCAATAGATGCCATATAGCAATTTTGTGACATCAATTTTAAAGCCGTACGTAGTCTTCTAACTTAAAGTAGACTGCCTTTACGAATTTATTGAGACACTTTAGATTTAATATAAATCGCTTTTGGCCTTTACATTTTGGCACTAAGAACACACTAGAAATGAATTCATCATTTTGGTGACTAGACTTCGAAATAGCACCGATAAGTAATAGTTTATTAATGCGTTAAGTAAATTTTTTAACGCGATAAGTAAAAGCATTTAATTCCGCTGTCGATTTTGCAATAGTGTGTGGGATATCGTGACGCACTGGATTACAAATAAAAGGAATTTTGTACCTACTCAGCCATGATAGTACGAAAGGGTCTCTTGTGATAGTCACCCATTGTTGAGACAAGTGATACAAGCGACCAGAATATCGTATCTCAATGTTCAGAGACGATGTTGTTGTTGTTGACTATCACAAAGAAGTCTACATGCATCGCTTAAAGTCTTCAATATAATTTGGGGTATATCTTGAGTTTATTTGTCAATAGTATATCCATAGATGAACTTAACGCAGACAAGATTATTGCTATTTGTTTTTGTCGTTGTTGTAAGGAAAAATCATGTTTAACTAATGCATCAGGTAATGCAGCTTTTACTTCAGCACTTCAGGTGGGCGTTATAAGTCTGTCAAGATTGTTAGGTATTACATAATCACTTTCACCTTCAAGTCCTTTTTGTAAAATGTCTTGCCATCAAGATGCGATATCTTTGTGTACTGGTGGCCCTAATTGAATCGCACTCTGCGGAGCATCTCCAAACAAATTTAAAATTGACTCATCCAACTCGACCTCCATAGTGTCAGGCACTGGCAACGGCCCTAGTTCAGAGGTAATTTCAGTTACAATGGGCACTGCTGCCGTCATGCTCGGTGTTAGTAGGTCGTCAGGCCGGCCCATAACACAGTCATCAAAGGTGAAGTCTTGCATCTCGTTATTTATTTCATTGCCGGTACGATTTGCACCTGTAAATAAATCAGTTTTGTATGTATTAAATTTTTATAATATGTAGGACGTAGTCATAAAGATAACATTTAGTAATATATAATTAATATTAATTTATTCTGGTGTGACAGAGATAACCCTAATGGTTTCCCACATCACAATTTCTATAATAATATTTTTAATGAATTTATGTATTTCATTCCATAAAATAATATTATTTTATAAGCATTTCTGCAATATCATTCTTGATTTTTTTTATAGGAGAGGGGGCAAACTAGCATGCGGCTCACCTGATGGTAAGTGACTATCGTCGCCCATGAACAACTGCAACATCAGGGGAATCGCAGATGCGTTGCCAGCCTTTTAAAAAGGTTTAGGCTCTTTTCTTGAAGGTCCCTAAGTCGTATCGGTCCAGAAAAATCGCTGGTGGTAATCGATTCCACAAGGAAGTTGTGCGGGGAAGAAAACTTCTTCTTCTAAATCGCATAGTGGTGGACCGCCAATCATCCAGATGGTATGGATGGTATCGCGAGATTTATCGCGATGTGCGATGGTGAAATTGGGCGGCTGGAATTAGGCTGAATAATTCCTCAGAGCACTCCCCGTGATAGATGCGATAAAATACGCAAAGAGATGCAACATCTCTACGCAGTGCCAATGAGTCAAGCCGATCGAAAAGAACTAGATCGTCGGCGATTCGAACTGCTCTGCGCTGGATGCGGTCAAGTGGAAGGAGCTGGCACTGGGGGGCCCCTGTCCAGAGATGGGAACAGTATTCCATGTGAGGCCGAACCTGCGCCTTGTAAAGTTGCAAGCGGTGTGCCGGCATGAAATACTGTCCCGCTCTGCTGAGCACGCCAAGCTTTAATGAGGCCAATTTAGCCTTCTCTTCCAAGTGACCACGAAACTGCACGTCATTAAATGACAGAGAAATGTAATAGTTCCTCGCATCTCATTTTTTTATATTATGTCCAATTTCTCCATTAAATGGCAGAGAGAACCCTAACAGTTAGTTTTCACCTTTACTCTTTTCCATTTTCATTAACTCAATTACTCATAAAACATCTTCTCTGATTTACACCCAGTCAACTCTGGAGAATTTGCCGAATGCAATCGCTACATTGAATAACGATCTAAATTTTATTCATAAGTCGAGCAAATCATATGGCCTAAATGTCAATCCTAAAAAGTATCAGGCTATCATTATTGGTAGCCAGAGTTTTATCTCAAAAATTGACTGGTTCTCTGTAACAGCTATCGTACTCGATGGAGTTGTAATTCTTTACTTTGACAATGTCAAAAATCTTGGTATTTATATTGATAATTCCATAAATTAGTTACGCCAACTGAATGAGGTGAGTAAGAAAACTTTTGTCGCTCTTTGTTCCCTGCGTAGCCTTCGATCATTTCTTCCCATTCCTACAAAAAAGAAGTGTCTTCTCCTTCTGATTCTTGACTATGCTGACGCAAGTTATGTAGACATAACTGAGGACCAGCTAAATAAGCTTGAGAGACTTCAAAATACTAGTATTCGGTTCATATTTCGATTGCGCAAAATTTGACCATATTTTTCAATTTCGCTCAAGTCTCAAGTGGTTACCTATCCGACTTCGCCGGAACATGCATATTCTTTCTATTATGTACTGTGTATTATTTAAAGAGAAGTTTAATTTTATGGGGCTTCCGTGGTAACCTTTAGGCTCTTCAAGAAAATTATTTTAAGGGTACCAACTCACAATAATTCATTTTTTAATAAATATTTTACTGTCCAGTATATTCAGCTCTGGAATGCCCTACCTTTGCATATACGTGTCCGGTTTCGGCGTTACCGTAGCAAGAAGAAGTATTATTGTGTTCTCATTTACCTCCAAAATAAATTCAAAAAGTCATCCCAATTAAGTAAAAATGATTTGTTCTTATAGAAAACATAGTGAAGTGCACTCATACACTTACACTTATATATAATATATGTAATACACATCATATGTATGTAGGTATTTACAATGAAAGTATTCTTGCTTTATGTATTTATTTGTGAGCTGAGTTAATTACCATTGTACTGGTCTGTAATCAGCACTATAATAAGCAATCTAAAGCAAGTATCCTAATAATCGAAGGAAATGGCGGGCACAGGATCGGTGCTTAACAAATTTGTAATAAGTTGCTCTTTATTTTTATTAAATTCAAATACTTCTTTTGTATCGGTTACTCCAAAAGATAATTCTTTATTCTATTATTAAAGACTGTGAGATCGACTCCTTTCAAATCAATACATTTAACTTAAACAAAATAAAAAAAATATGATTATTTTTTTAAATTATTGGCTGAAAGATGATTTTACTACTATAAAAAATTATTTTAGCCACAGACTTACATATTAAATTAATCGAAATTCAAAATATTTTGTTAATTATGTTGTGAGCAGAGAGTATAATATTATCACTACGTTTTAGTTGTAAGCTAACATGAATTTTGACATTAATTAACATTTCATCGTATGACGTTATGATTTATTGTCCATATTGGTTGATATGATTTCATGGTTAATTATTTATTTTAAAATTTGTGATGTTATAAATATTGTAAGCCTTAATGTAGGCAGGATGTGGTGACAATTACCAGTATATTGTTAAATCATATTTTATTCTAAAATGACTTATTCTATCATATTTTATCCTATTCATCGGTGCAAGCTTGTGTTCTGTAACTCGTGTGCTATTACAACAACCACCTGATTCCACCGCTCAGGTGATAAAAATGATTACATTATATTCATAAACAAATTAAAAACGAACATTAACTAAAATAATATTTATGCAGGATTCCTAATAACTATTATAAGTATAAAGCAGAACATCTTTTAATATATTTTATATCTTCAACAGGTAAAGCGAACGAGAAGCAACGCGTACAACGAGGTAAATAATGAAATGTAATTTAAAAGTAAGAATTTCATTGAAATAAAATACTTTTTACCTAAGTATTTGCATAAAAGTAAAGCAAAGTTACTAGAAATATCATAATACATAATATTTTAAACAAGCAAGGAAGGCAGATATCACATCTGAAGACTAAGTTGAAATGCCTTTTTAATTGCCTTATTAGACTTCTATTTGGCAGTAGAAAGAGGGAAGAGGGAGGAGCCGACCCGAATAGACCTTTAATGCAGAAAAAGAGACCTACCACTTAGTAACTCTTAGCAGTTGATTGGCATTTAGAGATAGAGTTGGTACATTCTCATCACAGCTTCATTTCATCACCAAACAGTTGATAATTTAACCCAAATGTAAACACGTGTTCATCTGTGTATTTGCTTAAAACTTTAATACAACTCGATGGATTTTGATGCGGTTTACATGGGCAGGTATTCGTACATATTAAATGAATTCATTCAATTCATGTTAAGAAAGTAGTGCCGTGTAGTGGCGGTTAAGAATATCCACTACCCCATATCTTCCCGTGGGTGTCGTAAAAGGCGACAAAGGGAAACAGGCAGGAGATGGGCAGCAGCATCTTCCTGATAATAGCCAAAATAACAATAAAAAACTGCGGTTGCCAACCCGCTCGCCAAGCGTGGCAACTATGGCAATATACCCCCCATGAGCAATGACAATAATAAACGGCCCCTAGTCCCCGGCGGCCCCGCTATTCCTGGCTACGGTGGCGACCATGGTAACGGCGGAGCAGGGGGTGCTAAGAATCTCCGGTGGAGGTTCGGTTGCCACCTACGACGACTCGACCTGGCAACATACAACGCACGCACCCTGAGGACTGACGAGAAGATTGTGGAGCTGGAAGAAGAGATAGACAAGTTACGCTGGCATATTATAGGATTATCCGAAGTCCGAAGAGAGGGGGAGGACACGGTAATCCTCGAATCCGGCAACTTGCTCTATTACCGGGAGGGCAACCATCTGTCCCAAGGAGGTGTCGGATTTATCATCCACAAGTCTCTCGTTAACAACGTTGTAAAGATTGAGAGTGTGTCGACGAGGGTTGCGTACCTTATACTCAGAATCACCAAACGGTATTCGCTGAAGGTCATACAGGTTTACGCACCAACCTCGGCACACCCCGATCAGGAGGTGGAGGAAATGTATGAGGATATATCTAGAGCCATGCATTCCTCCAAAACCCAATATACGGTGTTAATGGGAGACTTCAATGCAAAACTAGACACAAGAGAGAACGGTGAGCTGAAAGTAGGGAAATTTGGAATAGGGCAACGGAACCCAAGGGGCCAGCAGTTGGCTGACTTCATGGAGAAAGAGGGACTCTTTATGATGAACTCTTTCTTCCAGAAGAGCCCCACAGGAAGTGGACCTGGTCGAGCCCCGACGGTTCGACAAAAAATGAGATTGACTTCATTATGACGACCAGACGACAACTGTTCAGTGATGTCTCAGTGATCGCGAGGGTGAAAACCGGCAGCGATCACCGAATGGTTAGAGGCACACTGAACCTAAACGTTAAGTTGGAGAGGTCTCGTCTAATGAAGTCAACGCTCCGTCCCCCTCGTGCTCTAATCCAAAGTCCCGAAACCTTTCAGCTCGAGTTACAAAACCGTTTTCAGTGCCTAGAAGACTGCAATGAAGTGGACGATTTGAATGACAAGCTCGTGGAAACTGTCCATGCGGTCGGAGCTAAGTTCTGCAAAACCCGCCGCAGAAGAACACAAAAACTCTCCGATCACACTCTTAACCTCATGGCTGTTAGACGGGAGATGAAGCTACATTCTTCAACAGATTTAACAGCATACAGGCAACTGAACAGACAGATCTCCAAATGCTTGCGGTGGGACTTACGCAACTTCAATACAGCTCGTATTGAAGAAGCGATCGAGCGGAACCAAGGCTCCAAAGTCTTTGCCAGAGATCTGTCTGCCAGAAAGCGCCAACTGTCAAAGCTGAAGACAGAATGTGGCAGCATCGTTTCCGGGGCACCTGAGATTTTGAGTGAGATTGAGAGGTTCTATGGGCAGCTGTACACGTCATCGTTGGAGCCGCACGCAAGTGTGAGTAACGATCCAAGAGCGAGTCTTATCCGACATTATTCCGATGATATCCCGGACGTCAGTCTGAGCGAGATTAGAATGGCTCTCCAGCACCTTAAAAACGGCAAAGCCCCAGGCGAGGATGGAATTACAGCGGAGCTTCTGAAAGCGGGTGGAAAACCGGTACTTGAAGTCCTTCAGAAACTCTTTAATTCCGTCCTCCATGGTGGCATTACACCGGAGGCGTGGAGCAGAAGTGCGGTGGTCTTGTTCTTCAAGAAAGGCGACAACGCTCTCTTGAAGAACTACAGACCGATTTCCCTTCTGAGCCGCGTCTACGTGCTGTTTTCGAGAGTCATTACGAATCGTCTCGCGCGCAGACTTGACGACTTCCAGCCTCCCGAACAAGCCGGTTTCCGAAAAGGCTTTAGCACCATAGACCATATACATACCCTTCGGCAAATTGTACAGAAGTCCGAGGAGTACAATTTGCCACTATGTCTGGCGTATGTGGACTATGAGATAGCCTTTGATTCCGTCGAAATTTGGGCGGTGCTGCTGCAGTCCCTTCAGCGATGCCAAGTTGACTGTCGGTATATCGAAGTGTTGAAATGCTTGTACAGTAGGGCTGCGATGGCTATCCGAGTACAGAACCAGAGTACGAAACCTATCCAATTGCAGAGAGGTGTAAGACAGGGTGACGTCATATCCCCGAAACTCTTTACCGCTGCTTTGGAAGATGTTTTCAAGCTTCTGGACTGGAAAGGATACGGTATCAACATCAATGGCGAGTACATCACTCACCTTCGATTTGCCGACGATATAGTCCTTATGGCAGAATCGCTGGAGGACCTAAGCACTATGCTCAATGACCTCAATAGTGTTTCCCAACGGATAGGTCTTAAGATGAACATGGACAAAACAAAGATCATGTTTAATGTCCATGTCACACCTATGCCGGTAGTTGTTGGGAACACTAAGCTCGAAGTTGTTGACGAGTATGTTTACCTGGGACAAATAGTCCGACTGGGTAAGTCCAACTTCGACCGAGAGGTCAATCGACGGATTCAACTCGGTTGGGCAGCGTTCGGGAAATTACGGCACATCTTCTCGTCAGGTATACCTCAAAACTTGAAAACGAGACTGTACACCCAGTGCGTGTTGCCAGTGATGACATACGGAACTGAGACGTGGTCCTTCACTGCTGGCCGGATGAGGAAGCTCAAGGTCGCTCAGCGAGCTATGGAGAGGGCTATGCTCGGAGTTTCTCTGCGTGATAAACTCAGAAATGAGGATATCCGCAGTAGAACTAGAGTGACCGACATAGCCCAACGAATTAGTAAGCTGAAGTGGCAATGGGCCGGCCATATAGCTCGAAGAACCGACAACCGATGGGGAAGAAAGGTTCTCGAGTGGCAGCCTCGTACCGGCAGGTGAAGTGTAGGGCATCCCCCCACTAGATGGAGTGACGACCTGGTAAGATATGCAGGAAGTCGATGGATGCAGGTGGCTCAGGACCGTGCTTTGTGGCATTCTTTGGGGGAGGCCTATGTTCAGCAGTGGACTTGTGAAGGGCTGTAATGATGATGATGATGATGTTAAGAAAGTAGAGAAATGTAGATTAATTCGCAAAAACGTTTTTACGTAAAGTATTATACGCGGTAGAGCTATGTTGCAGCTATATTAATAGTATAGTTGTAACATTAATGGGCCGGTTCGACCGGGGAAAGACCACGCACTCACAGAATACCAGCGTGAAGTAACAGCTTAATGCTGCTCTGTTTCGTATGGTGAGTGTAGAGAATCGGAGACCGTTTTACTGGAAAAGAGGCATTCTATCTTAGTCCTCACGGGTGACAACGCATCTGCATTTTAATTCGGAAACGAATATAGGTGTAGTTGTCTATTGGCCACAGCAACCACCATCAGATGGACTGTGTGCTCGTTTATCACCCTTATTCTATAAACAAAAGATAATACCACATTGGCGTTTCGCACCAAGCCCAGCCGAGAATAATAGAAAAATAAACAACGCATTAATAATTTCATTGCAAAGTTGAAGTGCTGTAAATGTATTTAGGTGTGTGATGTGAATTTATTGTTCTCAAGAGTTAAACTTTGTGTGACTATGTTAGAGAAAACTAAATTATACGGGCAGTTATTTAATCATTTAGGTTCCTTTTGGGTGGATACGAAGGTAGATATTGCTCATGAGAAAACTAAATATATCGTCCCGAACTAATGACGACTTGCAAAGAATCTAAATTAATCATCATCACCATCATCATCATTACATCCCTTCACAAGTCCACTGCTGAACATAGGCCTCCCCCAAGGAATGCCACAAAGCACGGTCTTGAGCCACCTGCATCCATCGACTTCCTGAATGTCTCCCAGGCCGTCACTCCATTTAGTGGGGGGTTGCCCTATACTTCGCCTACCGGTACGAGGCTGCCACTCGAGAACCTTTCTTCCCTATCGGTTGTCAGTTCTTCGAGCTATATGGCCGGCCCACTGCCACTTCAGCTTACTTGTTAGATGGGTTATGTCGGTTACTCTGGTTCTACTGCGGATATCCTCATTTCTAAGTTTATCACTTTTACGTGGTAGAGCCATGCTGCAGCCATTAGTAGTATATTTGTAGCAAGAATGGATCGTCTCGACCGAGGAGGGACCACGCTCTCACAGAATACCAACCTAAAGTAGCAGCTTAACGCTGCTGTGTTTCGTATGGTGAGTGTAGAGAACCGGAGACCCTTTTTACTGGAAACGAGGCATACCATCTTAGTCCTCACGGGTGACAACGCATCTGCATTTTGATTCGTAATCGAAGATAGATGTAGATGTCTATGGGCCACAGTAACCACTTACCATCAGGTGGACTGTGTGCTCGTCTGTCACCCTTATCCTATAAAAAAAAATCACGCAGAGACACACCGAGCATAGCGCTCTCCATAGCTCGCTGAGCGACCTTGAGTTTCCTCATAGGTCCAGCAGTGAAGCACCACATCTCAGATCCGTAAGTCATCACTGGCAACACGAACTGGTTGTACATTTTCGTTTTCAGATTTTGAGGTATGTTTAACGAGAAGATGTGCCGTAATTTCCCGTACGCTGCTCAGCCGAGTTGAATCCGTCGATTGACCTCTCGGTCAAAGTTGGACTTACCTAGTCGGACTATTTGTCCCAGGTAAACATACTCGTCAACAACTTCGAGCTTAGTGCACCCAACAACTATCGGCATTGGTGTGACACGGACATTAAACATTATTTTTGTTTTGTCCATGTTCATCTTAAAACCTATCCGTTGGGAGACACTATTGAGGTCATTGAGCATAGTGCTTAGGTCCTCCAGTGATTCTGCCATAAGGACTATATCGTCGGCAAATCGAAGGTGAGTGATTTACTCGCCGTTGATGTTAATACCGCATCCTTTCCAGTCCAATATCTTGAAAACGTCTTCCAATGCAGTGGTGAAGAGTTTCAAGGACATAACGTCACCCTGTCTTACACCTCTCTGCAGTTGGATAGGTTTCGTATTCTGATTCTGTACTCGAATAGCCATCGTAGCTCTACTGTTTAAATACTTCAGCACTTCGATATACCGACAGTCAACTTGGCACCGTTGAAGGGACTGCAGCACCGCCAAAATTTCGACGGAATCAAAGGCTTTCTCATAGTCCACATACGTAAGGCAAAGACCAGATTATACTCCTCTGTCTTCTGTACAATCTGCCGCAGGATATGCATGTGGTCTATGGTACTAAAGCCTTTTCAGAAACCGGCTTGTTCGGGAGGCTGGAAGTCGTCAAGTCTGCATGCGAGACGATTCGTAATGACTCTCGAAAACAGCACGTAGACGCGGCTCAGAAGGGAAATCGATCTGTAGTTCTTCAAAAGAGCATTGTCGCCTTTCTTGAAGAACAAGACTACTGCACTTCTGCTCTACGCCTCCTGAGTAGTGCCACCATGGAGGACGGAATTACAGAGCTTCTGAAGGACTTCAAGTATCGGTTTTCCAACCGCTTTCAAAAGCTCCGCTGTAATTCCATCCTCGCCCGGGGACTAGCCGTTTTTAAGGTGCTGCAGAGCCATTCTAATCTTGCTTAGAGTGACGTCCGGGATATCATCGGAATAGTGTCGGATAAGACTCGCTCTTGGATCGTTACTCATACTTGCGTGTGGCTCCAACGATATAAATTAATGATTTATCTAAACTTATATAGATTAATTCAGATACGGCTCCGTGGCGCAGTGGCTTAGCAATGAGTTATTGCGCTAGGGATCGCGGGTTCGAATCCTGCACGGAACAAATATTTGTATGGCCTACAGATAATTGATCCGGGTCTGGATGTTTGTCCTCGTGCAATTTATGTTTGTAAACTGCCTCTATGATACAGGAGAAAATCCTAGTGTGGGGGTTACGTTTTTAAAAAAGAAAAGATATAGTCGTTTTGCACAGTATTAAATTGATTTTCGCTGCTTCTATTTTATAGTCTTACTAATCTAGAATAATTCGAAGCCCTTGAGAGCAGCCAAGGTAAATGATAATCCTAACAGACCGTAACATTTCATTCATGGCACTTTTGTGTTTGTGACTGACTGGATTATTAAAAAAATTAAACTGACTCAAATTATTATAAATAATGTAATTATAAATCTTATAATTACCTTCGCAGATGTTAAATTCTTTTTTGAGGATACTGCTGTCCATCTCATGTTTTAGTTTTCTTCTGTCGCCTTCTTTTACGACACCCCACGCGTGTTCCAGTTTGTCGACTGTACAGAGTCAGTAATTTATTAATGGGGCAAAGTTTATAAAAAAACTAGCTGTTCCCCGCGGTTTCACCCACGTAAATCATGCGTCTGAAGCGCGCGACACCTCGCTTAAAGTTAGAGCATATATAATAAGGTTCAAAAGTTTCTATCTTGAATTATACTACTACTATAAAATGAAGGATATATCTCAAACCACTATAATTGTATATAATCTCTCTTTATTTCAATATACTTTTTGAAGCGCTTTACTAACTTTTCTATATCCTTAAAATAATAGTTGCATTCTAAGCACTGTCGGTTTTGAAAGTCCCGTCGTAACTGTTAATTCTTTAGTTATAAGTCACCTGTCATCCAGTACTGTGTTCCACAATTTAAGTGCTTTCATCCGTAATGGCCTCAGATAGTCATTCTGGGCGCAGTTCATCATCAATTGATTCTCTCCCCAAACGAAATTGTTTCACCTATTCTTTTACGGTGGTGTATGAAGGAGAGGAATGCCCGTACACAGCATCCAAACGTTGTTTGATTTCCGCCGGTGTCTTCATCTTTTTTTGTCAAAAAATTTATCACGGCTTGTTACTCGATTTTATGCACTTCCATAATTTTAATAAAACTAATAAAATTTTAATAAAAAAAAATCAGTTTTTTCTTTTAACTTGCTTACCAAAACTCAATGTATATAAAATAAACTAATATAGCTGTGAAGTGTAGTGTAATTTTCAAATCGGGCTGGGAGTTGTTCCAGCGATTAGCATGTTTAAGCAAACAAAAATACAGTTTGATATTACTTTGGCGGAGAGAGGACGCCCCCCTCCTATTAAGCGATTTTTCTCAGAAAAAAGTTAACAAAAATTTTAATCTTCAACATTTAATTTTAAAAATGTGCACGTCTGGCAGGGAAAAATGGTGGGGGGCGAATCTTCCCCTCCCCTCACGCCTTTTCCCCACCCTAACCCCCTATTAAGACGACTTGATTCCCTTACCCGCGAAAACGCGTTGCGCTGTCGTTGATGATATGGCTAGTCCCTCATCTTGCAATGACTTTTAAACTGCAACTCGAGCATATCGTCAAGCTATCGATATTTTCACTAAAAAACTTTTCTTTTTCCTCTGCATTCGCCAATCCTAGCATAAACCCGTCTCTTAATGCCATCTCGAGTGATATTTTAAAATAACTGTGCAAGATGACGAACCCGGGCCGCCCATTTAGTTAAGTCTTCGCCTGGTCTTTGAAAACATCTCTTTCCGCAAACATACATTTCTTTGAGGAAAACTGGTTGTCAATCTTTTCAATAAGAGTATTATAATAAGCTTAGTCTCTTAGTTTTAACGGAAAAACTAAATCGCCTACTAGTCGATATGTATCTGCTGCTAATGATGTGAGCAAAAAAGCTCTTCTCATAACTGCTGCTTTTTCTGTATCGTCATAAGAATCAATTGCCCTACATAACTGGACAAATCGAATCTTAAAAATATCCCACTCTTGCACTTCCACTCACATTGCAATGTGTTATTGTTGCCGAACAACATATTTCCTTTATTTGTCATTATTTATTTGTAACTATTTAACATTATTGCACTCAATAATGCGTGAATAGGGTCCTTGTCGCCAAATGTTGTGTAATTATTGGGATTTCACCACTAAAACACAAATTACAATATAAACTACCTTCCGTCAGATCTTCAGTTTCATCTTCAGAGATCAGTTTTTTTACAAGCCTAAAATATGGTTTACATACTCTACAATAATACATATAAAGCATGTGTTGTACATTCATATATACCTATTTGAATAACTACATTAAATATAATTATTAGTTACCACAGGTTCCCACGAAAACTTGCGAGAATTACCCACTGAAGTTGTCGCTTTTAGGTGTTTGTATGCGAGCACATCCTAAAAATTCACTATCATCATTTTTCCCAAATGCCCAAAAAAAAAATAATAACTTCAAAAATAAAAAAAATCTCTTCCAATTTGTGATATTGGTATAGATATGACCAACCCATCCTACAATGAGATAACCTTTAACTAGCTGTGCTTCTTTACGGTATTACGACATGCGATCGATCCTTTATATCCTGTACCGTAGACGTAACTAACAAATATCTTAAAAATATCACATAGAGATTAGCACCCGGCCGCGACGGCAGTAGTAATAGGATGATCAAATCAATATTCGACGGCTCCGTGGCGCAGTAGCTTAGCAATGGGTTGTTGCGCTGAGTGCCGCGGTTTCGAATCCCGCACTGAACAAGTATTTGTGTGGCCTAAAAATAATTGTTCCCGGTCTGGATGTTTGTCCTTGTGCAATTTATGTTTGTAAACTGCCTCCACGATACGGGAGAAAATCCTAGTGTGGGGGTAACGTTTTTTTTAAAGATAAAAAATGTAGTAGTAGCACGCTGGGGACAATTTGCGAGAGTATTATAATTTAAATCGCCCGCACAATTACATCTCTGATGAAAAGCCATTTTGATGAACCAATCACCAGTCCGGCTTCAAAGCCGTACACTCGTGGACCAACCAGATACATCAATTACACTTACATTTACAATACATATTGGAAGCATTTAACCATAACAGAAACCAATTAACCCTCAACACTAGAGATCTTTGTCAATGCCGCAAAAGCGTTTGACAAGGTCTGACATGGCAGCTTGCTTTACAAGCTTAGCAAATTCAATTCAAATTGAATCCGTCTTTGCGTGATGCGTGTACAGACAGACAGAGAGACGAAGTTTCCAAAAAAAATGTTTTGGTATCTGTATCGATAATATAGTTTACCCCGAATCAAATTTCACAAAAAAATTCAATGCATAGAAATTGTCGTGTTAGTTTTACTGTAGTTATATTTAGATTTTAAAACATAAATGAAAAATTTGCTATAAAACGATTCACTGACAGTTTACGAAATCATAGGCTTAGCACAAAAATTTCCGCTGGAAATTACAGCTCACTAAAAGACGCAATTCATGCCACCCAGAATGAAGACTTCTTCAACTTTAACTTCAAAACAAATATTTGGTATGTATATACATACATGGGTCTGTTCGACCGGTGAAAGACCACGCTCTCATGCTAAACTGTTATTTTACCAGAATCAAATGGCAGTTTAGGGTTGCTGTATTTCGTATGGTCAGTGTAGAGAACCGGAGACCCTTATTATTTGTAATCGAGGCTAGATGTAGATTTCTATGGATAACAAGCAACCACATCAGATAGATTGTGTCCTCATTTGTTACCCTATACTATAAAAATAATGGTTGACCCTACAGGTCAACGTGCTACCTCCCGCTAATTTCAAATGCAAAGCTCTCCAAATTCCACCTATTATGACGTTTTAAAGCTAGAATAGGTATAAAACAATGATTTCTCTTGAAGGAACGAACCGATTTTGATGCAGTTTGCGGAAATTGATTTTTTTTAAGGTTAAGAGCTGATTAGATTTTGGTATCGATCAATATATTAGTTTAAAAGTTATCCCAAAAAACTTTAGTTTGAATATTGATTTATTAAGATTTCTCTAAATCTACCGAACTGAATTGATTAAAATTCCCATGAAATCTAATCTCAACCAATAAAATTCTTTCTTATGTTCGTGCAAACACACACACACACACACATACAAACACACACACACACTATGGCAACTGCCGAGATACCTCATTCCCAGGACATGGACAGCGAGGTCCACATAGCTATAAGCGATGCTGGAATTATCGGCAATCATCGCGCGGCCAGGGTATGTGTGGATGCAGAGGCCGAAATTACGGTCTATAATTGTAAGCGAAATCAAGAAACAGATACAACGAGACAGACTCATAACGAAAATTTAATCTCTGAAACAGTTGACTATAGTTACATAATTTTCAAATATTAGTGAATACTCGTAACAGCAGCAAAATTAAATTAAACATTCAATAATTTTCTTCATCATATAACCGACAAAATTAATTTCTCGTATTAACGGTTGCATCAATATCAGCTCTGAAATAAAATCATGCAGTACATCATAATACCCCTGTCCATAAAGAGCGACATGCAATAATTAATGAACTCTGATTAATAATATATGCTATAGAATTTTTTACATACATATAACACTGCAATTCGTCGCTAACGCCGCAAAGGCGCGAACCTCAATTTTTCAAAAAATTGCAGGAGAGCAAGAAAACATTTATTATGCCCCGATTACTAGCTTTTTTCATCAAAAAATTAATCTTATTTGCAATTTTCCATTAAGTCTAATATATTTAATTTTAGTATACTTTTTATTTCAACTGAATGCAATTAAATGAATATTATGTTCTTTGTTCATCTCAAATACAAGATGGCATCTTTCTGGCTAGTTCAAAAATGGTTTGATTTCTAAAAAAATTTAAATGTAACAGTAAATAATGTTATAATTCCAGGAATTAAGCCAACAACATATAAGTTAGATTACTAAAATATGTGTGTTTTTGTTCAACCAGGAGTTAAAGCAGATAAAGTAAAAGATTTATTACCTTATTACAACTTTCGCGTTCAATTTTATTGTTAACATTGTTTAATTTTAATAAAAGGGTTGGGGTGAAGATGTCTGCTTATGAAAGGATATTAAACGTTCCTAACGTTTGGTGATCAAAGTATAAATGAGAATGGTGAATGCCTCCTAATCCAATGCGTGGAAGAGAATATTTTTGGGACGAACACTTTATTTAGTGATAAGAAGATTCACGTGTATACATGGGAAAGAGGTGATGATAGAAGCATGATAGATTTTATGATTGTGAGGAACGCAGTGGTAGATAAAAGGATTTGACGGGGGTCCAACGTAGGGACGGATTATTATTTGGTTTTATGCCGAAGTAATGGTCTATTCAAACGCTGGCGGCATCGTAAATCTGTGCCTACCACTCCGTTACAGCACAGAATGTTGCAAGATGAAGGTGTGAAAGAGAAGTATAAATGTAAACTGAGAGAAAGAATTAGTGGTTTGAAAGAGTTTTGTATCAATGATTTAGACTTGGAGACTATGTGGTATAATGTTAAGAAATGTATATTGGATGCAGCTACCAAAATATGTGGTGTAAGTAAGAGAAATAATGAAAGGAAAAATAAAAGATTATGGTGGAATGATGACGTACGGATAGAAGTTGAAGCAAAGAAGAGAGCATGGTTAGATTTACTAGCAACCAAGGCTAGTAATTCTGGCGGTATGATGTTGAAAGAAAAAAAGCAGTCTTGAATCGTCTTAATAAGAGAGTAAAATAAGTAGTTGCAAGGAAAAAGCAAGAAAAAACGGATAATGATGATAAAACAATATCTGACAACTTCCAGTCAAATATAGAAATAATCTCAAAAATCGTAAGAACTGCCAGGGGAGATTCAAAACAGATTAGAATTAATGATAACGAGACAATAATAGTTGTAGCTTTAATGACGAAGTTTCGAGTTATGAAGAAGTGAAGAGACGTTTGAACTAATGAATTGGAAATTATAACAGGAGAGGAAAGAGGTAGGGAGATAAGTATAGATGAAATAATGAAAGCAATAAAAAATATACGAAGAGGAAAAGGCATTCGGATATGATAGAGTATCCCTCGAAACAGCTGGAGAGCTAGTGGTGGCAGGCCCGCTGTACACCTTGTTTAATTTATGCTGGGACATGAAGCGGGTACCGAAAGACTACTGTAAAGCTGTTATAGCCCCAATATAAAAAGGTCACAGCAGGACTGTAAAAACTACCGTACTGTATCACAGCCTGATTTTAATTGTGGGTAAACTGTATAAAAGTAAATTATATATTTACTTCCCACTGCTGGGCACAGACCTCCTCTCATTTCTCAGAGGGTTTTAGGGCAAGGAATTATCCACTGCGCTGCCCTAATGCGTGTTGGCGAACTTCACATGTCTTCGAAATATTTGTTTTTCTTATTTCTCAGACATGCATGTTTCCTCACGATGTTTTCCTTCGCCGCCGGGCACGTGGTAAATCAGTACTTAAAATTGCAATTAACAGTTTCATTAGTGCCAGCGGGGATCGAACCCGGGTTGCTCGAGTACTGTGAAGCTTATAGCGAGCGCTAACCATCTGAGCTACCACGGCTCGGGTAAACTGTATGCTAAGGTGTTAATTGAAAGAGTTATAAAAAAATCATACTTATCCTACCTATCTTGTTGTAAAGTATAAAAATAATTGTAAGCCAATTTTTTATAAACAATTGAGGATTATTTTGTAAAGACGCTTGTAGAAGAGGTAATGACAAGAAAATATTGGTCCGGACCACGAGTGTGTATGTTAAGAAACGTTATAAGAATATGCGAATCCGTAAAGATGTGATAAATGTCAAAGACCACCACATCAATCACAAAGTCAAGTACGGCATTTGAAAAAATACACTTAGATCTTGTAGGCTTGTTTTTTTTTATAGAATAATGGATGGATGTTGTTTCAGAGTCTGATGGCCGTGAGGGCAATATAGTGAGATAAATAACTAGTGCATTGTAAAGGAGTAAGCAACTTAAGATTAGCCGAAGAACGTAGAAAACGATTATGAGAATCTCCCAGGTATTGAAATTTGGATTTCTGATATTCGGGAGCACATGGATCGTTTAGAATTGTGAAAAGGGTGCAGAGTATTCTAACACATCCGCGCTGACGGATAGGCAGCCCATTTAGCTGAGCACGAAAAGAAGATACATGGTCGTATTTACGAAGACCATAAATGTATCTGATGCAGTTGTTAAGTAGACGATCCAATGTATTAAGATGATGTTGAGACAGGTCGGAGCAACACACATCGACATAATCAATAATCGGTAGAATAAGTTACTGGACAAGTAAAATCTTTGTATTGGTGGGAAGAAAGTTTTTTAATCGATATAGCTGTCCCAAAGTTCCAGTAGTTTAGCGACTTACCTCCTGTATATGTTTCTTCCATGTTAAACAACCATCAACATACAGACCAAGGTTCTTTATATGGGGAGAGAATGGTATGACACTATTTTTAAACATAATTGATGGTAGGGTGGGAATACCTTGTTTCAGTAATAATCGTGGGTTACCTAAAATTATCGTTTGGCATTTAGATGGGTTCACGTTTATGCCATACACAATGGACTATTCGGATTTAAATATTTAATGAAATAAAAGCTGTATAAAAAGGGTAATTATAATATAAATGAATAGATGGTTGATAGTAACCCCTGGGAATGAGGTGGTCGCTTACAAGCTGTTTCTAAAATAAATTTTGTAAATAGTTAGTAATCATATAAATTGTAAAAATTATTTTTAAAAAGAGTCCCGCTGGGTTTCGCGCTGGTTCTTACCAGGACAGAGGATTTCTTTCGAACTAGTAATGAAGTAAAAAATGGCTTTCAATAATAATTGCTTATAATCAAAATTGAATAAAAATTATTCTATTCTATTCTATATTAATCTCTAGGCTATTTTGAACTAGGCCGCTTTCGAGGCGTGCAAAATTATTAAGAACATTAGCGACGTTGTAACTAGGTTTAAACTCGATTGGTGTATGCAATATATACAATACAGTATATATACAATCTATTATATAGTATTGGATAAATGCATGTATTCTATGACTGTGCGTAATAACCATGAAGCAAATACAAAGGGGAGACGTTGTAATTAAATTTCACTGTGTAACAACGCGTGAAAATTTGCGGGGTGAGGGGATGCAAAGCCCCGCCCACTACACTATCTACATCTACCGATAAATAGTAAAACTACTCGAATCTTTCCATATCGGTGTTGCAATGTAGCTTAGCTACCTTGATGGTAGATGGCGGCATCTCCACAAAATGTTATAAACTATAAAATAATATTTTGGCGATTAAAATTTCTTTATGTCTGAATGCAAAACAAATTTCAGCACCTTCGTATGATTATTTTATCATTACCGAGCTCTACGTACCTTTATATTTTTAGTTCACAGGACACAATGTGTCACCATCTAGTATGGAATATATTTAATTATATTTGAAAGCCGACACAAAGAGATTTTTCTAGAACTATTTTAATAAATTAGGTGTAAAATTACTTAAAAATGAAATGTGATGCCATCCATAGCATCGGAGCGTCTATCTTATGAAGCAAATACATTCAGACAAAGAAATTTTAATCGCCAAAATAATATTTTTATAGTTTTCATAATAATTACTTTATATCTCTGAGGGAGAACAAATAATAGACAAATTATTATAATTAATATAATTTTATTTACAAATCAATTAAAATATAAATATTTTATTCCAAATTAGGCATCCGAATGCACTTTTTGAATGCCAATCTAAGAACATTAATTTGTATTTAAGTGATTCTTTGCATATAGAATGTCACTTAAATATAACTTAAACATTTCGTAAAAATCAGCCTAAGTACAATTTCCTGCATTTAATATTAAAAGTTGGATTACTGGGAAAAATAACTGAACTATAATTGGGGACCTGTCTTTTTGTCATTTTTATGAGGTTTACTTGACGAGAATACGGCCTGTTCTCAAAATGATTATAAACTATAAAAATAATATTTTGCGATTAAAATTTCTTTATGACTGAATGCAAAACAAATTTCAGCACCTTCGTATGAATATTTTACCAATACTGAGCTCTACGGACCTTTATATTTTTAGTTCACAAGACATAAAGTGTCGTCATCTAGTGTCGAACATATTTAATTATATTTGAAAGCCGACGCAAAGAGATTTTTCTAGAACTATTTTAATAAATTAGGTGTAAAAATATTTACAAATGAAATGTGACGCCATCCATAACATCAGAGCGTCTATCTGAGTAGTTTTTACACAATAAAATACAACACTTCATCCTTTTCTTCTTAATACTACGAAAATACACCGATTTGCGATTTTATCAACACATAAACGCACAGGACAAATGCTGACAGTATACTAACTAAAGCCACACCCACTATGATGACGTCAGGACCTACTTAGAATCACAGTGCACAGTTGCTTATGCCGTCTCCCCTTTGTATTAGCTTCATGGTAATAACGCACAGTCGTAGCATGCGCGACGTGGAGCCAGTCACAGTTACCAGGATTTGCAGGCCTCCTTTCAACGACGATGGTCGATGATTTCGCGTGTCGATGTTACAAAGTCTTTGTAGTGCCGCTAATTAATAATATTAAAAAGTCCGTGAAAAATGAAACTTGTTTTTGAAGATTAGTGTTTTTATTGCGATTACTTTTCTAGGAATTTATGAGTTATATGTATAGTGTCTGGTACATAATCAATAATTTTGATAGAATTTGTGTAAAAAAAATTAAGTAGAAGGATTAAAATTTTAAAAAACTTCATTGCTGAAAATTGGTTTCCAGTGCCCTTAAAAAAACAAGTAAGTATTTTTTTTATATTTGAAATATTTAGGAATATTGTGTTGTAGTTGTGTACTTTGTATTCCTTTATTGGAAAATTTTTCTTAAGTGTGATAACTTATTTTGGTGACTCCGTGGCGCAGTGGCTTAGTAATGAGTTGCAGGGCTTGGGGCCGCGGGTTCGAATCCCATGCGGAACAAGTATTTGTATGGACTATAAATAATTGTTCCGGGTCTGGATGTTTGTCCTTGTGCAATTTATATTCGTAAACTGCCTACACGATGCAGGAGGAAATCCTAGCGTGGGTGTAACGTTATTAATAAAAAAAAATTATAATATTGTTCTTTTTTATTGTTTTATCGTGAACGCTACTTTTATTTATTACATTCTTTATTTCTTATATGTAGATTTGTTCGATTATAACTTGATTGTGACGTTTTATTAGATAAGTGAAATATAGTCATGGACAAATTTAGAATGCGCAAAAAAAAAATTGTATAACACAAAATTTCATAGATATTTGTAACAATTATATTTTTTTTGGATTTTTGGATTTTATTCATTAATTTAAAATTGCAAACGTTGAAAAAACAGTCGTTGAAATATAAAAATTGACCAAATTAAGAAAAATATAAAAATACAGAAAATAAACTTTTTTGTACTTAACATTTAATTTATCTTTCTCATAAATGCTTAGCAAAGACGTAAAATAAAGTGGGATAAAATCGATACTGTACTTAGTGTTGCCTCTTCTAGCTCTTCTAAATGCTGCCAGTCTCCTTGGCATACTCTTAATCAAGTTATCAATAACATTTTGACAGATTGAATTCCATTCTTTCTCTAATGCATTTTAAGATCTCTTAAATTAGCGGAGGCAATATTTATTTTTCAATTTGTCTCTCAGGCATATCCTGTACTTGCTCCATGATATTTAAGATGGGTGAGCGCGCTGACCACTCCGTAGCATTGATTTCAATGTCTGAAAGGTATTCCACGACTAGGGCCACAGTAGGGGGGCCGTACATTGTCATGCATAAAAAGCTATCTCCTATAAAGAGGGTAAATGGCCCTATCATTCTCACCCTCCACCATATGCCTCTTTTCTAATGATATTACTCCGAGTGTACTTCTCTCATGGGCGTCTATCACAGCGAACTAATTATTTCATAACCTTCTCAGCGGGGTAAGCCAAAATGACGTTTAACGATCGTTGACGCTAGAGAAAACTATAAAAATGAATTTAATTAACGCTAATTCACCGTTACTGTGAAGTAGCGGTATTAGAATATCCACTACCCCATATCATCCCGTAGGTGTCGTAAGATGCGACAGAATGAAAAAGAAGCAAATCAGGAGATGGTTAGCAATGTTTTCCTAACAATGGCCAAAGTTTAAAAAAAATTGGGGCCTGTTTTCAACGGTGGACTTTTATAGGCTGTAATGGAATAATGGATATATACTATATATATATATATATATATATATATATATATATATATATATATATATATATAAAAGACACAATTTTTTTTGTAACAATATATACTTACAGACTGATGCCATCGATTTTATTCTATCATAATATAATCTATCACGCCTGTTGCACAAAGTAGTAGGCAGAGATAAGAGACTTCTCTTTGGCACGATTCTGACACACCTCTTCTTGTTTTGCTTGCACGTTTGTTTGGTTAACTCTTAACTCGTTTCGTCTTCAATATATCAACAATTTGGCCGTTAAACTTCCGCCTTGTGCTCTGCCGGGCCCCTTGCCGACTACTACTTATATATTTTGTCACTTTAATCATTTAATGGTTTTACGTTTCCAAACCACCATAAACTAATCCTGGACAGAACATATATCAAATCACACATTTCTCTTACTTCATTCTATAATTCATAGTCACGGTCCCTAATGACCATAATTTTAACGCGTTCACTTTTTCACACGCTTCCTCTACCATACACAATTTTCACTACTATATATTAACGTAGGGATTAACGCAGAATTGTAAAAATGCCATACCTGCCTTTATTATCACATTCTGAATTTCCACGCTGAAATGAAGTGTCCCACTCACTCTGTTTCCAGCATTGACACTTCGCTCTAAATATTTTTCATTTCTTCTAGCGTCACCGTTAAACACACATCCTAAAATTCATCCACTTGCTCCACCACCTTATCTTCTATTCTAATTATTCAATTCAAAGTTTTCTGACATCTGTACATAAACAGACCGAACAGTCAAGTGGAAACTCCGCATTTCTCTCTATAACTTTAATAGATACGAAGCCAGTTTGTGTACGCCCCGTTCATTCTGACACAAGCACTACACTAGATGTCTATAATAGATATCAATATATTATCTTTAAAGAGATACCAATGTACAAAGAGCCTTAGCCTAGACCCCAAAAGAGACAATACAATACAGTACAAAGTTTTGTAAAATTATTTTTTTATAGAATAAGGGTCTCTCAGGCATATCCTGTACTTGCTCCATGAGATTTAATATGGGTGAGCGCGCTGACCACTCCGTAGCATTGATTTCAATGTCTGAAAGGTATTCCACGACTAGGGCCAGAGTATGGGGGCCGTACATTGTCATGCATAAAAAGCTATCTCCTATAAAAAGGGTAAATGGCACTATCATTCTCACCCTCCACCATATGCCTCTTTTCTAATGATATTACTCCGAGTGTACTTCTCTCATGGGCGTCTATCACAGCGAACTAATTATTTCATAACCTTCTCAGCGGAGTAAGTCAAAATGACGTTTAACGATCGTTGACGCTAGAGAAAACTATAAAATGAATGTAATTAACGCTAATTCACCGTTACTGTGAAGTAGCGGTATTAGAATATCCACTACCCCATATCATCCCGTAGGTGTCGTAAGAGGCGACAGAATGAAAAAGAAGCAAATCAGGAGATGGTTAGCAATGTTTTCCTAACAATGCCCAAATTTTAAAAAAAAACTGGGGCCTGTTTTCAACGGTGGACTTTTATAAGCTGTAATGGAATGATGGATATATACTATATATATAAGACACATTTTTTTTGTAACAATATATACATACTTACAGACTGATTCCATGCATTTTATTCTATCATAATATAATCTATCACGCCTGTTGCACAAAGTAGTAGGCAGAGATAAGAGACTTCTCTTTGGCACGATTCTGACACACCTCTTCTTGTTTTGCTTGCACGTTTGTTTGGTTAACTCTTAACTCGTTTCGTCTTCAATATATCAACAATTTGGCCGTTAAACTTCCGCCTTGTGCTCTGCTGGACCCATTGCCGACTACTACTTATATATTTTGTCACTTTAATCATTTATTGTTTTTACGTTTCCAAACGACCATAAATTAATCCTGGACAGAACATATATCAAATCACACATTTCTCTTACTTCATTCTATAACTCATAGTCACGGTCCCTAATGACCATATTTTTAAAGCGTTCATTTTTTCACACTTTTCCTCTACCATACACAATTTTCACTACTATATATTAACGTAGGGATTAACACAGAATTGTTAAAATGCCATACCTGCCTTTATTATCACATTCTGAATTTCCACGCTGAAATGAAGAGTCCCACTCACTCTCATCTCATCTTTTTTATAAAACGTAACCCCCACACTAGGATTTTCTCCTGTATCGTGGAGGCAGTTTACAAACACAAATTTCACAAGGACAAACATCCAGACCCGGAACAATCATTTGTAGGCCATACAAATACTTGTTCCGTGCGGGATTCGAACCCGCGCCCCCAGCGCAGCAACTCATTGCTAAGCCACTGCGCCACGGAGCCGTCAGCTCTGTTTCCAGCATTGACACTTCGCTCTAAATATTTTTCATTTCTAGCGTCACCGTTAAACACACATCCTAAAATTCATCCACTTGCTCCACCACCGTATCTTCTATTCTAATTATTCAATTCAAAGTTTTCTGACATCTGTACATAAACAGACCGAAAAGACACGTGGAAACTCCGCATTTCTCTCTATAACTTTAATAGATACGAAGCCAGTTTGTGTACGCCGCGTTCATTCTGACACAAGCACTATACTAGATGTCTATAATAGATATCAATATATTATCTTTAAAGAGATACCAATGTCCAAAGAGCCTTAGCCTAGACCACAAAAGAGATCAGCGCTTGCTATAAAGTAACCATGCCCACTCTGTTATTAGCTTTTTTATAGTCTAAAAATGCCCACAAAACCTTTTGCCAATACAATACAGTACAAAGTTTTGTAAAATAATTTTTTTATAGAATAAGGGTGAAAAACAAGCACACAATCCACCTGCTGGTAAGTGGTTGCTGTGGCCCATAGACATCTACATCTATCTTCGGTTGCGAATTAAAATGCAGATGCGTTGTCAGCCGTGAGGACTAAGATAGAACGCCTCTTTTCCAGTAAAAAGGGTCTCCGGTTCTCTACACTCACCATACGAATACAGCACCATGAAGCTGCTATTTGACGCTGGTATAATGTGAGAACGTGATCCTTCTCCGGTCGAGCTGACACATACGTGTTACAACTATACTACGAGTATTAATATAGCCGCAGCATGGCTCTAACACGTGTGATTGTAAACTCAGGAACTTGTTTTGATGCAAAGACGGAATGAGATTATTGACTTACTAATCACATCATAATAATAAGTTCACATTTATAACATATTTATAATTTAATTATTAGAACTTCGTACCGCCTAACAGTCGATTTTTTATTTTTTTATTTTTTTTTAATACTTATTCTGCTATTTGGGTTACCGCGTGAGCGAAGAAATAAAGTTGATAAGTCAACAATTACATTATGTCAAAAAATGAAAATTATAAAACACTATTGACAAATATTGACATTATACGATACTAACGTCACTCAATTGTTTTGCCTTCACGGAACCCCTCCACTAACACTTAAACTTTATGTTATGGTATTAAAGTTCAAATTGACTTTTAGTATTATTTCGAATCTTTTTTATGGGAATATAGAAAAGTATTGTTTTTAGACTTTTTGGGGCAAGTTTTTAAATTTTTCTCTCAGTAAGAACCATCTTTGTACTTCTAGAAATATTATAAAAAAGAATTAGCGAAATCGGTTCAGCTGCTCTCGAGATTTGTGCTTAGCAACACATTCAGCGATTCATTTTTATATTATAGATTATTCTATTTTTCAAACATGTTTCAAATAGTATTATTTTAAGCCCTGCGCGGCACTGCATTAAGTATTTCATGAAAATAGTTACCGCACACTGGAACCGAAAACTGAGGACATATTTTATTTTTCATTTCTTTCGTAAATGAATATTATTCTTTGCTATTAGGTAATCCTTACTTAAACCACATATTAAATTTGTGTTACTTATATAATGTAAGTATAGGAAAATGAAAGACAAAAACTGTTTAGTTAAATATTATTATAAAGTGTGTGTATTTGTCAGAAATTCAACAGAAGATCCCATTTTTAATTTTTTTTTTATAGAAAAGGGGGCAAACTAGCATGCGGCTCACCTGATGGTAAGTGACTACCGCCGCCCATGAACAACCGCAATACCAGGGGAATTCCAGATGTATTGCCGGCCAGTTAGAAAGGTGTAAGCTCTTTTCTTGAAGGTTCCTAAGTCGTATCGCTCCGGAAAAATCGCTGGTGATAATTGATTCCACAAGAAAGTTGTGCGAGGGAGGGAAGTTCTTCTAAAAAAACTGCACACTATTCGATATTTCGACGCCAAGGATTCCGATCTAACTGAGGCAGCGAGGGGAGTGCCTTGAAACTGCAGAGATACGACAAAGGGGTACTAGATTTAGTCGCCCCCAATCCAAGACTTTGTTCAGCAAAGACTCGACTTTAGACACAAGTTTGTCCCGGTACTCGACGACGTTTTCCCGAGAAATATTGGCACGGCCGTTATATAAGGCATCACCAGTGCTGTCGCCTGCATAGCAAGGATTATTACCAGTATGCAACATATCATTGATATGCAGGGGATACAGCGTTGGTGATAGCACGCAACCTTGTGGAACACCAGGGTTGATTGGCTTGAAATCAGAACATGCACCGTCTACTACGACCTTGATGCTCCGATCAACAAGGAAACTGGTGATTCATTTGCACAATTTCTTGGGAAGGATGGAAGCTTCGAAAGAAGCGCTTTGTGCCAGACCCGTCCAAACTAACGGCGAATGCCCCCCCCTTGGACTCTTCTGCCTCCGCCCATCTATGAGTCAGGTAGACCAGAAGATCACCAGCTGATCGAACCCGACGAAAACCGTACTGGTGGTCACTAATCAGCTTGTGATCCTCAAGGTACCTCATGAGCTGGTAGTTTAAAATGTATTCCATTATTTTGGAGAACAAGGAGGTGATGGTTGATAGGCCTGTAGTTAAACGGGTCTGAGCGGTCGCCTTTTTAGGAATCGGGTTGACCAAAGCTGTCATCTATGAATTCGGGACTAAGCCTTGGAAGTAGGAGTACCAGAAAAGACGCGTTAAAACCGGTGCCGATTCCGGAGCACACGTCTTCAGCACATTTGGGGGATTCGGTCAACCCCACTCGGCTTGTGGATGCCTTGGGAGTGGAGTGCTTTTCGAACCGAGCGCTGTGTAAACCGCACATCCAGCATGGAGCACTCACATCGCGGGATGGTCGGCGGTGTGTTTCCCCCGTCATCTAGAGTCGAGTTGGACGCAAAGAGAGAGCTCAACAGATCGGCTTTCTTCTTTGCGGCATGGGCCAGTGAGACGTCCTCTCTGTGCAGAGACGGAATAGATGGCTGACAGAAGTTACCTTGACCTATTGGTTTGTTTTACTTTTCACTTAATTAGTGAAAAACAAGATGGACTGATCTAAAAGTTTACTTTTTTGTGTAAAAGTACTATTTAGAATTTTATGCAAATGATAATTAATTAAAGTTTCTATGTAAATAAGTGTGACATAGCGGGTATTATATTCAATGGTAGCGGCCATCCATATTTGCAAAGCCAGCATCATTTTCTGTACAGAAACCGGCAGTGTTGCTCAAGGCACTATAAACAAAGCAGCTGATAAAAATGTTACACTCATAACTGTTAGCAAAAACTGTTTCTGCAAATGGTCTTATAGATAATGATAACTATTCCGCCGTGTTAGGTGCAGGAGCTTTTATCAGAAGGAGAAGAGGTAAAATTTTGTTTTAGAGATGCGTAATCAATATTGTTTTGTCTGCAATTGAGCATAAAATAAAAAATAACTTCAGCCAAAGAGCATAACTGGCATAATACTCAGGCCCATGAATTGGTATGGAAAAAAATAATTTTACCAGGTTTCAAAAAATCAATCAAAATTCAGAAAATCATAAATATTAAAATCAAAAAATGTTTATATGTATGTCTATACATACATAAAATGATTTATGGACGCTTAGTATCTGACGGTGACTCAGTATAACATACAGTCACGCCAAAACTAAGAGGAGAGAATCACTGTAGAAAAGGTTATAATTTATTGCGGAAATTTTGTGATATAATTAAAAAAATTACAAACTTATCCAAGTTAATCTAACTTAGTCTAACTTATCCTTATGCGTTACAAAAAAAAACAAATAATAAAATAGTGAGATGGCGTCAGTTTTAACAAGATATAACAAAAATAAACAAGAAAACACAGTGGTAGAGCCACGCGGCAGCTTTTGCTGTCACACGGATGGGTCGGCTCGAACCGGGGTGGTACCACGACCTCACAGAATACCAGCGTGAAGTAGAGGTTTACCTATGCGTTTCGCTTGGTAAGTGCAGGTGGCCGTAGGGCCTTTTTACTGAAAATGAGGCATTCCATCTTAGTCCTCACGGGTGGCAACGCATCTGCATTTTGATTTGCAGACGAGGATAGATGTAGATGTCTATGGATCGCAGCAACCACTTACCATCAGGTGGACTGTGTGCTCGTTTGTCACCCTTATCCTATAAAAAAAAAAGAAAATAAATTTCAAAAAAGTTCAGTATTTAATTGATTATATACCGCTGACATTTAATCACGCTTTTCGAAACCACTCCAGTTGTAAACAATACTTGTGTGAAAAATGGTGTACACAAGATAATTAAGAACAGACAAAATCTTCTTTTAAAATTTGCGCCGAGTTGTAAGTAGAAGACCAAATAAGTCATGTGTCAATTTTAATTAAATATATTTAATATGAAGTAATTTTGACTACGTTTCATAAATTAACCATTGGTAAAACTGGAAACGGGAATTTTACAATTGTCTTTACAAGAAACATTATTAGTTGAACCTTGCAGTTTGTTCATTATTTTTATTATAAATACCTACAAATGTGTATATTATTAATTAATCATTCCCATAATGTTTAGTATTATTTTTTATTTTGCCCTATCTGCAACGTTCTACGCTCTATAGAAAATGTGGCGTATGACATGACTGACAATCTCTCGAACATTTTATCTAGGTACAAAGATGTTTTACGTTTTCGTCGCCTCCACATGATATTTTTGTCAGCATAAGGTACCCTTTTGTATCTGAAACGATTATGAATATTGCTACAAAGTAAAGTAATAGGCTATACAAGTCCCTCTACCGGGCACAGGACTCTTTTTATTTCTGAGAGGGATTTAGGGCAAGGAAATGCCCGCCGCGCTGCCCCAATGCGTGTTGACGAAAATTGCAATTACAAATTTCATTCGTGCTGTCGGGGATCAAAACCGGGAAAAATTTACAGCGAACGCTTTGAACCAAATCTACTAATACGACACAAATAAATACGATTTGATATATATAATAAAAACTCTTACGTACTTGAAACTTGAACACTTGATAGCTCGTGATGCCTACCGGACAAAGCTATAGCACCACACCGTGCAATGTAATTGAAGATGCATAACCGCGACATAATTCTCAGTGATGCGCAAGCATAACAGGCAGTATGTCACTTATATAATTGTCATCTCTGCAGTCTATTAATCTTTGCACTTTTATAAGTAATACAGAACGAAATCGCTAGACGGTATTGACGTCTGCTAAAATGTCTGCGATCACCGTATCGTCAAGGTCATTCAGGCTAGTTAAAGCCTTAAGACATACCTGACAACAGTCAGGTATGTCTTAAAGATTCCTATTCACGAACTGCTTCTTCATCTATCTGCGCTGTGTGTCTTATTCAAACCACAATACATGTTTTGTTGGAATGCAAAACAATCATAATATTGTGCGAGCATAATTGTATTTATGTTTATCCTTCTAAAATCTCTTCCAAACAACCTTTGCGTAGAGAACTGGCAAAGGTTTAAATAAAAGAGTGTACGGTGTGTACGGAAAAAATATTTAAAACATGTAAATATATACAGGGTTATTTTTCAAAGAGTAGCCAAATTTTAAACTTAATTTCAAATACGAGGGCGAGACTGAAAGTTTTTGGAACATGGCACTTGAAAATGATATAATAAAAAAATAACTTCAATTTTGAAAATGAAACTCGTGCCGATATTTTTATGTATGTATTTTATTAATTTGTCATTTGTTTACGATTTGACGGCAAATTGAAAATTGTCTGTGTGAATTTAACGCGAGAAATTCTCTCCCATAGTATTAATGATGCTGCTTTTAATGTGTGGATTGACGATCACAGGATCAGATGACAGCTCCCAGGGCGTAGTGGCTTAGTGTGAGAGTAACGTTTAAATAAAACATATGCCTAGAGGTCTATATATACGTAGACGTCGATCCTAATGAAAATCGAGGCAGTTATTTGTTTAAATGAAATCACCCGTCATGTTTATTAAGTTCATTTTCATCTGAGTTCTACAGTTACCAAGAGTTAAACAATGGCAAAACTAGTCTGCGAACAAGTACACAGATAGGGTTTCAACACCGTTTAGATTAAACGCGCAATATAAAAATACTTTACAAAGACAAAGCTGTTCAACAAGTAGTTCTAGATCATTTTTCCATTAGAAGCGGAGTTTATTTCAAAACGAACAGAAATTCCAAGCTGATTAAGAAATAAAAGTAAGGAGAAAAGGAGGCGAGAGTTAGATTTCCTATTTCATTGTATTTGCTCTATTTTTTATTTTAAGGGATACTTAGTTTACTTTATAGCCTTAAATATCTTCTTTGTCGATTAGCAACCCAATGTTGAATGTAGACTCCTACTAACGCAAGATGGATTTTTCGTGACCAAGTGGTAAGAATTAATGAACGCACCAAGTAACATATCAGTGGACTATCTAAGATTCGTTAGTTCATCTTACTAAACCCACGGGACGATATGGGGCAGTGGATATTCTTACAACGGCACTATACGGTTTTCTTCATTATATTGCAATAAATACCTAAGCGAAGCGTTAATACTGATACATATTATATCTCAGTGCACAAAGGTCTCCCGCTCATAGCTGCCACGCTTGCTATGCGGGATAGCAACTGCAGTTTTTTTGTCGTTAATATTGAGTTCATCATCATCATAACAGCCTTTCATAAGTCCACTGCTGAACATAGGCCTCCCCCAAGGAATGCCATTTAAGTGACATTCTATATGCAAAGAATCACTTAAATACAATTTAAATATGTTTATCATTTCGTGAAAGTCAACCTTCAAGAAATATTTATTTTATCCATAAAATAAAGTCTCTTTGAAACTAAATATTCTATGTTCAATATTAAGTAGGATATTTAATTTGGAACTAAATATCCTACTTATCTCACTAATATTATAAAGGCGAAATTTTGTGTGTTCTTTCTGTGTCTCCTTGAGCTTATACCACACTAAGTATGTGTACTTTTTTCACGCAGTAACGGCTGGACTATTATTTATGTGTGGGTTATACTACTTAATATCTCTGAGGGAGAACAAATAATAGACAAATTATTATAATTAATATAATTTTATTTACAAATCAATTAAAATATAAATATTTTATTCCAAATTAGGCATCCGAATGCACTTTTTGAATGCCAATCTAAGAACATTAATTTTGTATTTAAGTGATTCTTTGCATATAGAATGTCACTTAAATATAACTTAAATATTTCGTAAAAATCAGCCTAAGTACAATTTCCTGCATTTAATATTAAAAGTTGGATTACTGGGAAAAATAATTGAATTCTAATTGGGGCCCTGTCTTTTTGTCATTTTTATGAGGTTTACTTGACGAGAATACGGCCTGTTCTCAAAATGATTATAAACTATAAAAATAATATATTGCGATTAAAATTTCTTTATGACTGAATGCAAAACAAATTTCAGCACCTTCGTATGATTATTTTACCAATACTGAGCTCTACGGATCTTTATATTTTTAGTTCACATGACACAAAGTGTCGTCATCTAGTGTCGAATATATTTAATTATATTTGAAAGCCGACGCAAAGAGATTTTTCTAGAACTATTTTAATAAATTAGGTGTAAAAATATTTACAAATGAAATGTGACGCCATCCATAACATAAGAGCGTCTATCTGAGTAGTTTTTACACAATAAAATACAACACTTCATCCTTTTCTTCTTAATACTACGAAAATACACCGATTTGCGATTTTAACAACACATAAGCGCACAAGACAAATGCTGACAGTATACTAACTAAAGCCACGCCTACTATGATGACGTCAGGACCTACTTAGAATCACAGTGCACAGTTGCTTATGCCGTCTCCCCTTTGTATTAGCTTCATGGTAATAACGCACAGTCGTAGCATGCGCGACGCGGAGCCAGTCACAGTTACCAGGATTTGCAGGCCTCCTTTCAACGACGATGGTCGATGATTTCGCGTGTCGATGTAACAAAGTCCTTGTAGTGCCGCTAATTAATAATATTAAAAAGTCCGTGAAAAATGAAACTTGTTTTTGAAGTTTAGTGTTTTTATTGCGATTACTTTTCTAGAAATTTTTGAGTTATATGTATAGTGTCTGGTACATAATCAATAATTTTGATAGAATTTGTGTCAAAAAAATTAAGTAGAAGGATTAAAATTTTAAAAAACTTCCTTGCTGAAAATTGGTTTCCAGTGCCCTTAACAAAAACAAGTAAGTATTTTTTTTATATTAAAACTATTTAGGAATATTGTGTTGTAGTTGTTTACTTTGTATTTCTTTATTAGAAATTTTTTCTTAAGTGTGACAACTTATTTTGGCGACTCCGTGACGCAGTGGCTTAGTAATGAGTTGCAGCGCTTGGGGCCGCGGGTTCGAATCCCATGCGGAACAAGTATTTGTATGGATTATAAATAATTGTTCCGGGTCTGGATGTTTGTCCTTGTGCAATTTATATTTGTAAACTGCCTACACGATGAAGGAGGAAATCCTAGCGTGGGTGTAACGTTTTATTAATAAAAAAATAAAATTATAATATTGTTCTTTTTTATTGTTTTAAAGTGAACGCTTCTTGTATTTATTACATTCTTTATTTCTTATATGTAGATTTGTTCGATTATAACTTGATTGTGACATTTTATTAGTTAAGTGAAATATATTCATGGACAAATTTAGAATGCGCAAAAAAAATTTGTATAACACAAAATTTCATGGATATTTGTAACAATTATATTTTTTTTTTGGATTTTATTCATTAATTTAAAATTGCAAACGTTGAAAATACAGTCGATGAAATATAAAAATTGACCAAATTAAGAAAAATATAAAAAATACAGAAAATAAACTTTTTTGTACTTAGCATTTAATTTATCTTTCTCATAAATGCTTAGCAAAGACGTAAAATAAAGTGGGCTAAAATCGATACTGTACATAGTGTTGCCTCCTCTAGCTCTTCTAAATGCTGCCAGTCTCCTTGGCACACTCTTAATCAAGTTATCAATAAAATTTTGACAGATTAAATTCCATTCTTCCTCTAATGCATTTTAAGATCTCTTAAATTAGCGGAGGCAATATTTATTTTTCAATTTGTCTCTCAGGCATATCCTATACTTGCTCCATGAGATTTAAGAAGGGCGAGCGCGCTGACCACTCCGTAGCATTGATTTCAATGTCTGAAAGGAATTCCACGACTACGGCCACAGTAGGGGGGTCGTACATTGTCATGCATAAAAATCTATCTCCTATAAAAAGCTCCTAACAATGCCCAAATTTTAAAAACTGGGGCCTGTTTTCAACGGTGGACTTTTATAGGCTGTAATGGAATAATGGATATATACTATATATATATATATATATATATATATATATATATATATATATATATATATATATATATATATATATATATATATATATATAAATATATATATATATATAAGACACATTTTTTTTGTAACAATATATACAGACTGATTCCATGCATTTTATTCTATCATAATATAATCTATCACGCCTGTTGCACAAAGTAGTAGGCAGAGATAAGAGACTTCTCTTTGGCACGATTCTGACACACCTCTTCTTGTTTTGCTTGCACGTTTGTTTGGTTAACTCTTAACTCGTTTCATCTTCAATATATCAACAATTTGGCCGTTAAACTTCCGCCTTGTGCTCTGCTGGACCCATTGCCGACTACTACTTATATATTTTGTCACTTTAATCATGTATTGTTTTTACGTTTCCAAACGACCATAAATTAATCCTGGACAGAACATATATCAAATCACACATTTCTCTTACTTCATTCTATAACTCATAGTCACGGTCCCTAATGACCATATTTTTAAAGCGTTCATTTTTTCACACGCTTCCTCTACCATACACAATTTTCACTACTATATATTAACGTAGGGATTAACACAGAATTGTAAAAATGCCATACCTGTCTTTATTATCACATTCTGAATTTCCACGCTGAAATGAAGAGTCCCACTCACTCTGTTTCCAGCATTGACACTTCGCTCTAAATATTTTTCATTTCTTCTAGCGTCACCGTTAAACACACATCCTAAAATTCATCCACTTGCTCCACCACCTTATCTTCTATTCTAATTATTCAATTCAAAGTTTTCTGACATCTGTACATAAACAGACCGAACAGTCAAGTGGAAACTCCGCATTTCTCTCTATAACTTTAATAGATACGAAGCCAGTTTGTGTACGCCCCGTTCATTCTGACACAAGCACTACTCTAGATGTCTATAATAGATATCAATATATTATCTTTAAAGAGATACAAATGTCCAAAGAGCCTTAGCCTAGACCCCAAAAGAGAACAGCGCTTGCTATAAATTAACCATGCCCACTCTATTATTAGCTTTTTTATAGTCTAAAAATGCCCACAAAACCTTTTGCCAATACAATACAGTACAAAGTTTTGTAAAATAATTTTTTTATAGAATAAGGGTGAAAAACAAGCACACAATCCACCTGCTGGTAAGTGGTTGCTGTGGCCCATAGGCCCATAGTCTCCGGTTCTCTACACTCACCATACGAATACAGCACCATGAAGCTGCTATTTGACGCTGGTATAATGTGAGAACGTGATCCTTCTCCGGTCGAGCTGACACATACGTGTTACAACTATACTACGAGTATTAATATAGCCGCAGCATGGCTCTAACACGTGTGATTGTAAACTCAGGAACTTGTTTTGATGCAAAGACGGAATGAGGTTATTGACTTACTAATCACATCATAATAATAAGTTCACATTTATAACATATTTATAATTTAATTATTAGAACTTCGTACCGCCTAACAGTCGATTTTTTATTTTTTTATTTTTTTTTAATACTTATTCTGCTATTTGGGTCACCGCGTGAGCGAAGAAATAAAGTTGATAAGTCAACAATTACATTATGTCAAAAAATGAAAATTATAAAACACTATTGACAAATATTGACATTATACGATACTAACGTCACTCAATTGTTTTGCCTTCACGGAACCCCTCCACTAACACTTAAACTTTGTTATGGTATTAAAGTTCAAATTGACTTTTAGTATTATTACGAATCTTTTTTATGGGAATATAGAAAAGTACTGTTTTTAGACTTTTTGAGGCAAGTTTTTAAATTTTTCTCTCACTAAGAACCATCTTCGTACTTCTAGGAATATTATAAAAAAAGAATTAGCGAAATCGGTTCAGCTGCTCTCGAGAATTGTGCATAGCAACACATTCAGCGATTCATTTTTATATTATAGATTATTCTATTTGAAATGAAACTTCCTACTCTCGACGTGTAGTTTATCATATACACGTTTTGTGGTCAAAAGCTTCTTAGTGGCGGGTGTAGAAATAAATACTCTATTCATCGGCGCTTATTTCAAACATGTTTCAAATAGTATTATTTTAAGCCCTGCGCGGCATTGCATTAAGTATTTCATGAAAATAGTTACCGCACACTGGAACCGAAAACTGAGGACATATTTTATTTTTAATTTCTTTCGTAAATGAATATTATTCTTTGCTATTAGGTAATCCTTACTTAAACCACATATTAAATTTGTCTTACTTATATAATGTAAGTATAGGAAAATGAAAGACAAAAATAGTTTAGTTAAATATTATTATAAAGTGTGTGTATTTGTCAGAAATTCAATAGAAGATCCCAATTTTAATTTTTTTTTATAGAAAAGGGGGCAAACTAGCATGCGGCTCACCTGATGGTAAGTGACTACCGCCGCCCATGAACAACCGCAACACCAGGGGAATTTCAGATGTGTTGCCGTCCAGTTAGAAAGGTGTAAGCTCTTTTGTTGAAGGTTCCTAAGTCGTATCGCTCCGGAAAAATCGCTGGTGATAATTGATTCCACAAGAAAGTTGTGCGAGGGAGGGAAGTTCTTCTAAAAAACTGCACACTATTCGATATTTCGACGCCAAGGATTCCGATCTAACTGAGGCAGCGAGGGGAGTGCCTTGAAACTGAGGAGATACGACAAAGGGGTACTTTGTAGCGGTAAACGCATAAACTTGTGCCTTCTCGGGATTGAACTGGACTAGATTTAGTCGCCCCCAATCCGAGACTTTGTTCAGCAAAGACTCGACTTTAGACACAAGTTTGTCGCCTGCATAGCAAGGATTATTACCAGTATGCAACATATCATTGATATGCAGGAGAAACAGCGTTGGTGATAGCACGCAGCCTTGTGGAACACCAGGGTTGATTGGCTTGAAATCAGAATATGCACCGTCTACTACGACCTTGATGCTCCGATCAACAAGGAAACTTGTGATTCATTTGCACAATTTCTTGGGAAGGATGGAAGCTTCGAAAGAAGCGCTTTGTGCCAGACCCGTCCAAACTAACAGCGAATGCCTCCCCCTTGGACTCTTCTGCCTCCGCCCATCTATGAGTCAGGTCGACCAGAAGATCACCAGCTGATCGAACCCGACGAAAACCGTACTGGTGGTCACTAATCAGCTGGTGATCCTCAAGGTACCTCATGAGCTGGTAGTTTATAATGGATTCCATTATTTTGGAGAACAAGGAGGTGATGGTTGATAGGCCTGTAGTTAAACGAGTCTGAGCGGTCGCCTTTTTAGGAATCGGGTTGACCAAAGCTGTCATCTATGAATTCGGGACTAAGCCTTGGGAGTAGGAGTACCAGAAAAGACGCGTTAAAACCGGTGCCGATTCCGGAGCACACGTCTTCAGCACATTTGGGGGATTCGGTCAACCCCACTCGGCTTGTGGATGCCTTGGGAGTGGAGTGCTTTTCGAACCGAGCGCTGTGTAAACCGCACATCCGGCATGGAGCACTCACATCGCGGGATGGTTGGCGGTGTGTTTCCCCCGTCATCTAGAGTCGAGTTGGACGCAAAGAGAGAGCTCAACAGATCGGCTTTCTTCTTTGCGGCATGGGCCAGTGAGACGTCCTCTCTGTGCAGAGACGGAATAGATGGCTGACAGAAGTTCCCTTGACCTATTGGTTTGTTTTACTTTTCACTTAATTAGTGAAAAACAAGATGGACTGATCTAAAAGTTTACTTTTTTGTGTAAAAGTACTATTTAGAATTTTATGCAAATGATAATTAATTAAAGTTTCTATGTAAATAAGTGTGACATAGCGGGTATTATATTCAATGGTAGCGGCCATCCATATTTGCAAAGCCAGCATCATTTTCTGTACAGAAACCGGCAGTGTTGCTAAAGGCACTATAAACAAAGCAGCTGATAAAAATGTTACACTAATAACTGTTAGCAAAAACTGTTTCTGCAAATGGTCTTATAGATAATGATAACTATTCCGCCGTGTTAGGTGCAGGAGCTTTTATCAGAAGGAGAAGAGGTAAAATTTTGTTTTCATCATCATCATCATTACAGCCCTTCACAAGTCCACTGCTGAACATAGGCCTCCCCCAAAGAATGCCACAGAGCACGGTCCTGAGCCACCTGCATCCATCGACTTCCTGCATGTCTTACCAGGTCGTCACTCCATCTCGTGGGGGGACGCCCTACACTTCGCCTACCGGTACGAGGCTGCCACTCGAGAACCTTTCTTCCCCATCGGTTGTCGGTTCTTCGAGCTATATGGCCGGCCCACTGCCACTTCAGCTTACTAATCCGTTGGGCTATGTCGGTAACTCTGGTTCTACTGCGGATATCCTCATTCCCAAGTTTATCACGCAGAGAAACTCCCAGCATAGCCCTCTCCATAGCTCGCTGAGCGACCTTGAGCTTCCTCATACGGCCAGCAGTGAAGGACCACGTCTCAGTTCCGTAAGTCATCACTGGCAACACGCACTGGTTGTACAATTTCGTTTTAAGGTTTTGAGGTATGTCTGACGAGAAGATGTGTCGTAGCTTCCCGAACGCTGCCCAGCCGAGTTGAATCCGTCGATTGACCTCTCGGTCGAAGTTGGACTTACCTAGTCGGACTATTTGTCCCAGGTAAACATACTCGTCAACAACTTCGAGCTTAGTGCTCCCAACAACTACCGGCATAGGTGTGACATGGACATTAAACATGATCTTTGTTTTGTCCATGTTCATCTTAAGACCTATCCGTTGGGAAACACTATTGAGGTCATTGAGCATAGTGCTTAGGTCCTCCAGCGATTCTGCCATAAGGACTATATCGTCGGCAAATCGAAGGTGAGTGATGTACTCGCCATTGATGTTGATACCGTATCCTTTCCAGTCCAGAAGCTTGAAAACGTCTTCCAATGCAGCGGTGAAGAGTTTCGGGGATATGACGTCACCCTGTCTTACACCTCTCTGCAATTGGATAGGTTTCGTACTCTGGTTCTGTACTCGGATATCCATCGTAGCCCTACTGTACAAGCACTTCAACACTTCGATATACCGACAGTCAACTTGGCACCGCTGAAGGCACTGCAGCACCGCCCAAATTTCGACGGAATCAAAGGCTTTCTCATAGTCCACATACGCCAGACATAGAGGCAAATTGTACTCTTCGGACTTCTGTACAACTTGCCGAAGGGTATGTATGTGGTCTATGGTGCTAAAGCCCTTTCGGAAACCGGCTTGTTCGGGAGGCTGGAAGTCGTCAAGTCTGCGCGCGAGACGATTCGTAATGACTCTCGAAAACTGCACGTAGACGCGGCTCAGAAGGGAAATCGGTGTGTAGTTCTTCAAGAGAGCGTTGTCACCTTTCTTGAAGAACAAGACCACCGCACTTCTGCTCCACGCCTCCGGTGTAATGCCACCATGCAGGACGGAATTAAAGAGCTTCTGAAGGACTTCAAGTACCGGTCTTCCACCCGCTTTCAGAAGCTCCGCTGTAATTCCATCCTCGCCTGGGGCCTTACCGTTTTTAAGGTGCTGGAGAGCCATCCTAATCTCGCTCAGACTGACATCCGGGATATCTTCGGAATAGTGTCGGATGAGACTCGCTCTTGGATCGTTACTCACACTTGCGTGTGGCTCCAACGATGATGTGTACAGCTGCCCATAGAACCTCTCAATCTCACTCAAAATCTCAGGTGTCCCGGAAACGATGCTGCCACATTCTGTCTTCAGCTTTGACAGTTGGCTCTTTCTGGCAGACAGATCTCTGGCAAAGACTTTGGAGCCTTGGTTCCGCTCGATCGCTTCTTCAATACGAGCTGTATTGAAGTTGCGTAAGTCCCGCCGCATGCATTTGGAGATCTGTCTGTTCAGATGCCTGTATGCTGTCAAGTCTGTTGAAGAATGTAGCTTCATCTCCCGTCTAACAGCCATGAGATTAAGAGTGTGATCGGAGAGTTTTTGTGTTCTTCTGCGGCCGGTCTTGCAGAACTTAGCTCCGACCGCATGGACAGTTTCCACGAGCTTGTCATTCATATCGTCCACTTCATTGCAGTCTTCCAGGCACTGGAAACGGTTTTGTAACTCGAGCTGAAAGGTTTCGGGACTTTGGAACAGAGTACGAGGGGGACGGAGCGTTGACTTCATTAGACGAGACCTCTCCAACTTAACGTTTAGGTTCAGTGTGCCTCTAACCATTCGGTGATCGCTACCAGTTTTCACCCTCGCGATCACTGAGACATCACTGAACAGTTGTCGTCTGGTCGTCATAATGAAGTCAATCTCATTTTTTGTGGAACCGTCGGGGCTCGACCAGGTCCACTTCCTGTGGGGCCGCTTCTGGAAGAAAGAGTTCATCATAAAGAGTCCCTCTTTCTCCATGAAGTCGGCCAGCTGCTGGCCCCTTGGGTTCCGTTGCCCTATTCCAAATTTCCCTACTTTCAGCTCACCGTTCTCTCTTGTGCCTAGTTTTGCATTGAAGTCTCCCATTAACACCGTATATTGGGTTTTGGAGGAATGCATGGCTCTAGAGATATCCTCATACATTTCCTCCACCTCCTCATCGGGGTGTGCCGAGGTTGGTGCGTAAACCTGTATGACCTTCAGCGAATACCGTTTGGTGATTCTGAGTATAAGGTACGCAACCCTCGTCGACACACTCCCGATCTTTACAACGTTGTTAACGAGAGACTTGTGGACGATAAATCTGACACCTCCTTGGGACAGATGGTCGCCCTCCCGATGATAGAGCAAGTTGCCGGATTCGAGGATTACCGTGTCCTCCCCCTCTCTTCGGACTTCGGATAATCCTATAATATGCCAGCGCAACTTATCTATCTCTTCTTCCAGCTCCACAATCTTCTCGTCAGTCCTCAGGGTGCGTGCGTTGTACGTTGCCAGGTCGAGTCGTCTAAGGTGGCAACCGAACCTCCACCGGAGATTCTTAGCACCCCCTGCCCCGCCGTTACCATGGTCGCCACCGTAGCCAGGAATAGCGGGGCCGCCGGGGACTGGGGGCCGTTTCTTTGTTACTGTCATTCATAGGGGGGTATTTGCCATAGTTGCCACGCTTGGCGAGCGGGTTGGCAACCGCAGTTTTTTTATTGTAATTTGGCTATTATCAGGAAGATGCTGCTGCCCATCTCCTGCCTGTTTCCCTTTGTCGCCTTTTACGACACCCACGGAAGGATATGGGGTAGTGGATATTCTTAAACGCCACTACACGGCAATTTTGTTTTAGAGATACGCAATCAATATTGTTTTGTCTGCAATTGAGCATAAAATAAAAAATAACTTCAGCCAAAGAGCATAACTGGCATAATACTCAGGCCCATGAATTGGTATGGAAAAAAATAATTTTACCAGGTTTCAAAAAATCAATCAAAATTCAGAAAAACATAAAGGTAATAATTTATTGCGGGAATTTTGTGATATAATTAAAAAAATTACAAACTTATCCAAGTTAATCTAACTTAGTCTAACTTATCCTTATGCATTACAAAAAAAAAAACAAATAATAAAATAGTGAGATGGCGTCAGTTTTAACAAGATATAACAAAAATAAACAAGAAAACACAGTGGTAGAGCCACGCGGCAGCTTTTGCTGTCGCACGGATGGGTCGGCTCGAACCGGGGTGGTACCACGACCTCACAGAATACCAGCGTGAAGTAGAGGTTTACCTTTGCGCTTCGCTTGGTGAGTGCAGGTGGCCGTAGGGCCTTTTTACTGAAAATGAGGCATTCCATCTTAGTCCTCACGGGTGGCAACGCATCTGCATTTTGATTTGCAGACGAGAATAGATGTAGATGTCTATGGGCCGCAGCAACCACTTACCATCAGGTGGACTGTGTGCTCGTTTGTCACCCTTATCCTATAAAAAAAAAGAAAATAAATTTCAAAAAAGTTCAGTATTTAATTGATTATATACCGCTGACATTTAATCACGCTTTTCGAAACCACTCCAGTTGTAAACAATACTTGTGTGAAAAATGGTGTACACAAGATAATTAAGAACAGACAAAATCTTCTTTTAAAATTTGCGCCGAGTTGTAAGTAGAAGACCAAATAAGTCATGTGTCAATTTTAATTAAATATATTTAATATGAAGTAATTTTGACTACGTTTCATAAATTAACCATTGGTAAAACTGGAAACGGGAATTTTACAATTGTGTTTACAAGAAACATTATTAGTTGAACCTTGCAGTTTGTTCATTATTTTTATTATAAATACCTACAAATGTGTATATTATTAATAAATCATTCCCATAATGTTTAGTATTATTTTTTATTTTGCCCTATCTGCAACGTTCTACGCTCTATAGAAAATGTGGCGTATGACATGACTGACAATCTCTCGAACATTTTATCTAGGTACAAAGATGTTTTACGTTGTCGTCGCCTCCACATGATATTTTTGTCAGCATAAGGTACCCTTTTGTATCTGAAACGATTATGAATATTGCTACAAAGTAAAGTAATAGGCTATACAAGTCCGTCTACCGGGCACAGGACTCTTTTTATTTCTGAGAGGGATTTAGGGCAAGGAAATGCCCGCCGCGCTGCCCCAATGCGTGTTGACGAAAATTGCAATTACAAATTTCATTCGTGCTGTCGGGGATCAAAACCGGGAAAAATTTACAGCGAACGCTTTGAACCAAATCTACTAATACGACACAAATAAATACGATTTGATATATATAATAAAAACTCTTACGTACTTGAAACTTGAACACTTGATAGCTCGTGATGCCTACCGGACAAAGCTATAGCACCACACCGTGCAATGTAATTGAAGATGCGTAACCGCGACATAATTCTCAGTGATGCGCAAGCATAACAGGCAGTATGTCACTTATATAATTGTCATCTCTGCAGTCTATTAATCTTTGCACTTTTATAAGTAATACAGAACGAAATCGCTAGACGGTATTGACGTCTGCTAAAATCTCTGCGATCACCGTATCGTCAAGGTCATTCAGGCTAGTTAAAGCCTTAAGACATACCTGACAACAGTCAGGTATGTCTTAAAGATTCCTATTCACGAACTGCTTCTTCATCTATCTGCGCTGTGTGTCTTATTCAAACCACAATACATGTTTTGTTGGAATGCAAAACAATCATAATATTGTGCGAGCATAATTGTATTTATGTTTATCCTTCTAAAATCTCTTCCAAACAACCTTTGCGTAGAGAACTGGCAAAGGTTTAAATAAAAGAGTGTACGGTGTGTACGGAAAAAATATTTAAAACATGTAAATATATACAGGGTTATTTTTCAAAGAGTAGCCAAATTTTAAACTTAATTTCAAATACGAGGGCGAGACTGAAAGTTTTTGGAACATGGCACTTGAAAATGATATAATAAAAAAATAACTTCAATTTTGAAAATGAAACTCGTGCCGATATTTTTATGTATGTATTTTATTAATTTGTCATTTGTTTACGATTTGACGGCAAATTGAAAATTGTCTGTGTGAATTTAACGCGAGAAATTCTCTCCCATAGTATTAATGATGCTGCTTTTAATGTGTGGATTGACGATCACAGGATCAGATGACAGCTCCCAGGGCGTAGTGGCTTAGTGTGAGAGTAACGTTTAAATAAAACATATGCCTAGAGGTCTATATATACGTAGACGTCGATCCTAATGAAAATCGAGGCAGTTATTTGTTTAAATGAAATCACCCGTCATGTTTATTAAGTTCATTTTCATCTGAGTTCTACAGTTACCAAGAGTTAAACAATGGCAAAACTAGTCTGCGAACAAGTACACAGATAGGGTTTCAACACCGTTTAGATTAAACGCGCAATATAAAAATACTTTACAAAGACAAAGCTGTTCAACAAGTAGTTCTAGATCATTTTTCCATTCGAAGCGGAGTTTATTTCAAAACGAACAGAAATTCCAAGCTGATTAAGAAATAAAAGTAAGGAGAAAAGGAGGCGAGAGTTAGATTTCCTATTTCATTGTATTTGCTCTATTTTTTATTTTAAGGGATACTTAGTTTACTTTATAGACTTAAATATCTTCTTTGTCGATTAGCAACCCAATGTTGAATGTAGACTCCTACTAACGTAAGATGGATTTTTCGTGACCAAGTGGTAAGAATTAATGAACGCACCAAGTAACATATCAGTGGACTATCTAAGATTCGTTAGTTCGGTTTTTTACCGATTTTCCGTTCGGTTCGTATACGGTTTTCTTCATTATATTGCAATAAATACCTAAGCGAAGCGTTAATACTGATACATATTATATCTCAGTGCACAAAGGTCTCCCGCTCATAGCTGCCACGCTTGCTATGCGGGATAGCAACTGCAGTTTTTTTGTCGTTAATATTGAGTTCATCATCATCATTACAGCCTTTCATAAGTCCACTGCTGAACATAGGCCTCCCCCAAGGAATGCCATTTAAGTGACATTCTATATGCAAAGAATCACTTAAATACAATTTAAATATGTTTATCATTTCGTGAAAGTCAACCTTCAAAAAATATTTATTTTATCCATAAAATAAAGTCTCTTTGAAACTAAATATTCTATGTTCAATATTAAGTAGGATATTTAATTTGGAACTAAATATCCTACTTATCTCACTAATATTATAAAGGCGAAATTTTGTGTGTTCTTTCTGTGTCTCCTTGAGCTTATACCACACTAAGTATGTGTAATTTTTTCACGCAGTAACGGCTGGACTATTATTTATGTGTGGGTTATACTACTTAATATCTCTGAGGGAGAACAAATAATAGACAAATTATTATAATTAATATAATTTTATTTACAAATCAATTAAAATATAAATATTTTATTCCAAATTAGGCATCCGAATGCACTTTTTGAATGCCAATCTAAGAACATTAATTTTGTATTTAAGTGATTCTTTGCATATAGAATGTCACTTAAATATAACTTAAATATTTCGTAAAAATCAGCCTAAGTACAATTTCCTGCATTTAATATTAAAAGTTGGATTACTGGGAAAAATAATTGAATTCTAATTGGGGCCCTGTCTTTTTGTCATTTTTATGAGGTTTACTTGACGAGAATACGGCCTGTTCTCAAAATGATTATAAACTATAAAAATAATATATTGCGATTAAAATTTCTTTATGACTGAATGCAAAACAAATTTCAGCACCTTCGTATGATTATTTTACCAATACTGAGCTCTACGGATCTTTATATTTTTAGTTCACATGACACAAAGTGTCGTCATCTAGTGTCGAATATATTTAATTATATTTGAAAGCCGACGCAAAGAGATTTTTCTAGAACTATTTTAATAAATTAGGTGTAAAAATATTTACAAATGAAATGTGACGCCATCCATAACATAAGAGCGTCTATCTGAGTAGTTTTTACACAATAAAATACAACACTTCATCCTTTTCTTCTTAATACTACGAAAATACACCGATTTGCGATTTTAACAACACATAAGCGCACAAGACAAATGCTGACAGTATACTAACTAAAGCCACGCCTACTATGATGACGTCAGGACCTACTTAGAATCACAGTGCACAGTTGCTTATGCCGTCTCCCCTTTGTATTAGCTTCATGGTAATAACGCACAGTCGTAGCATGCGCGACGCGGAGCCAGTCACAGTTACCAGGATTTGCAGGCCTCCTTTCAACGACGATGGTCGATGATTTCGCGTGTCGATGTAACAAAGTCCTTGTAGTGCCGCTAATTAATAATATTAAAAAGTCCGTGAAAAATGAAACTTGTTTTTGAAGTTTAGTGTTTTTATTGCGATTACTTTTCTAGAAATTTATGAGTTATATGTATAGTGTCTGGTACATAATCAATAATTATGATAGAATTTGTGTAAAAAAAAATTAAGTAGGATTAAAATTTTAAAAAACTTCATTGCTGAAAATTGGTTTCCAGTGCCCTTAAAAAAAACAAGTAAGTATTTTTTTTATATTAAAACTATTTAGGAATATTGTGTTGTAGTTGTTTACTTTGTATTTCTTTATTAGAAATTTTTTCTTAAGTGTGACAACTTATTTTGGCGACTCCGTGACGCAGTGGCTTAGTAATGAGTTGCAGCGCTTGGGGCCGCGGGTTCGAATCCCATGCGGAACAAGTATTTGTATGGATTATAAATAATTGTTCCGGGTCTGGATGTTTGTCCTTGTGCAATTTATATTTGTAAACTGCCTACACGTTGCAGGAGGAAATCCTAGCGTGGGTGTAACGTTTTATTAATAAAAAAATAAAATTATAATATTGTTCTTTTTTATTGTTTTAAAGTGAACGCTTCTTGTATTTATTACATTCTTTATTTCTTATATGTAGATTTGTTCGATTATAACTTGATTGTGACATTTTATTAGTTAAGTGAAATATATTCATGGACAAATTTAGAATGCGCAAAAAAAATTTGTATAACACAAAATTTCATGGATATTTGTAACAATTATATTTTTTTTTGGATTTTATTCATTAATTTAAAATTGCAAACGTTGAAAAAACAGTCGATGAAATATAAAAATTGACCAAATTAAGAAAAATATAAAAAATACAGAAAATAAACTTTTTTGTACTTAGCATTTAATTTATCTTTCTCATAAATGCTTGGCAAAGACGTAAAATAAAGTGGGCTAAAATCGATACTGTACATAGTGTTGCCTCCTATAGCTCTTCTAAATGCTGCCAGTCGCCTTGGCATACTCTTAATCAAGTTATCAATAAAATTTTGACAGATTAAATTCCATTCTTCCTCTAATGCATTTTAAGATCTCTTAAATTAGCGGAGGCAATATTTATTTTTCAATTTGTCTCTCAGGCATATCCTATACTTGCTCCATGAGATTTAAGAAGGGCGAGCGCGCTGACCACTCCGTAGCATTGATTTCAATGTCTGAAAGGTATTCCACGACTACGGCCACAGTAGGGGGGCCGTACATTGTCATGCATAAAAAGCTATCTCCTATAAAAAGCTCCTAACAATGCCCAAATTTTAAAAAACAACTGGGGCCTGTTTTCAACGGTGGACATTTATAGGCTGTAATGGAATAATGGATATATACTATATATATATATATATATATATATATAAGACACATTTTTTTTGTAACAATATATACAGACTGATTCCATGCATTTTATTCTATCATAATATAATCTATCACGCCTGTTGCACAAAGTAGTAGGCAGAGATAAGAGACTTCTCTTTGGCACGATTCTGACACACCTCTTCTTGTTTTGCTTGCACGTTTGTTTGGTTAACTCTTAACTCGTTTCGTCTTCAATATATCAACAATTTGGCCGTTAAGCTTCCGCCTTGTGCTCTGCTGGGCCCCTTGCCGACTACTACTTATATATTTTGTCACTTTAATCATGTATTGTTTTTACGTTTCCAAACGACCATAAATTAATCCTGGACAGAACATATATCAAATCACACATTTCTCTTACTTCATTCTATAACTCATAGTCACGGTCCCTAATGACCATATTTTTAAAGCGTTCATTTTTTCACACGCTTCCTCTACCATACACAATTTTCACTACTATATATTAACGTAGGGATTAACACAGAATTGTAAAAATGCCATACCTGCCTTTATTATCACATTCTGAATTTCCACGCTGAAATGAAGAGTCCCACTCACTCTGTTTCCAGCATTGACACTTCGCTCTAAATATTTTTCATTTCTTCTAGCGTCACCGTTAAACACACATCCTAAAATTCATCCACTTGCTCCACCACCTTATCTTCTATTCTAATTATTCAATTCAAAGTTTTCTGACATCTGTACATAAACAGACCGAACAGTCAAGTGGAAACTCCGCATTTCTCTCTATAACTTTAATAGATACGAAGCCAGTTTGTGTACGCCCCGTTCATTCTGACACAAGCACTACTCTAGATGTCTATAATAGATATCAATATATTATCTTTAAAGAGATACCAATGTCCAAAGAGCCTTAGCCTAGACCCCAAAAGAGAACAGCGCTTGCTATAAATTAACCATGCCCACTCTATTATTAGCTTTTTTATAGTCTAAAAATGCCCACAAAACCTTTTGCCAATACAATACAGTACAAAGTTTTGTAAAATAATTTTTTTATAGAATAAGGGTGAAAAACAAGCACACAATCCACCTGCTGGTAAGTGGTTGCTGTGGCCCATAGACATCTACATCTATCTTCGGTTGCGAATTAAAATGCAGATGCGTTGTCAGCCGTGAGGACTAAGATAGAACGCCTCTTTTCCAGTAAAAAGGGTCTCCGGTTCTCTACACTCACCATACGAATACAGCACCATGAAGCTGCTATTTGACGCTGGTATAATGTGAGAACGTGATCCTTCTCCGGTCGAGCTGACACATACGTGTTACAACTATACTACGAGTATTAATATAGCCGCAGCATGGCTCTAACACGTGTGATTGTAAACTCAGGAACTTGTTTTGATGCAAAGACGGAATGAGATTATTGACTTACTAATCACATCATAATAATAAGTTCACATTTATAACATATTTATAATTTAATTATTAGAACTTCGTACCGCCTAACAGTCGATTTTTTATTTTTTTTATTTTTTTTTAATACTTATTCTGCTATTTGGGTCACCGCGTGAGCGAAGAAATAAAGTTGATAAGTCAACAATTACATTATGTCAAAAAATGAAAATTATAAAACACTATTGACAAATATTGACATTATACGATACTAACGTCACTCAATTGTTTTGCCTTCACGGAACCCCTCCACTAACACTTAAACTTTATGTTATGGTATTAAAGTTCAAATTGACTTTTAGTATTATTACGAATCTTTTTTATGGGAATATAGAAAAGTACTGTTTTTAGACTTTTTGAGGCAAGTTTTTAAATTTTTCTCTCAGTAAGAACCATCTTCGTACTTCTAGGAATATTATAAAAAAAGAATTAGCGAAATCGGTTCAGCTGCTCTCGAGAATTGTGCATAGCAACACATTCAGCGATTCATTTTTATATTATAGATTATTCTATTTGAAATGAAACTTCCTACTCTCGACGTGTAGTTTATCATATACACGTTTTGTGGTCAAAAGCTTCTTAGTGGCGGGTGTAGAAATAAATACTCTATTCATCGGCGCTTATTTCAAACATGTTTCAAATAGTATTATTTTAAGCCCTGCGCGGCACTGCATTAAGTATTTCATGAAAATAGTTACCGCACACTGGAACCGAAAACTGAGGACATATTTTATTTTTCATTTCTTTCGTAAATGAATATTATTCTTTGCTATTAGGTAATCCTTACTTAAACCACATATTAAATTTGTCTTACTTATATAATGTAAGTATAGGAAAATGAAAGACAAAAACTGTTTAGTTAAATATTATTATAAAGTGTGTGTATTTGTCAGAAATTCAATAGAAGATCCCAATTTTAATTTTTTTTTATAGAAAAGGGAGCAAACTAGCATGCGGCTCACCTGACGGTAAGTGACTACCGCCGCCCATGAACAACCGCAACACCAGGGGAATTTCAGATGTGTTGCCGGCCAGTTAGAAAGGTGTAAGCTCTTTTCTTGAAGGTTCCTAAGTCGTATCGCTCCGGAAAAATCGCTGGTGATAATTGATTCCACAAGAAAGTTGTGCGAGGGAGGGAAGTTCTTCTAAAAAACTGCACACTATTCGATATTTCGACGCCAAGGATTCCGATCTAACTGAGGCAGCGAGGGGAGTGCCTTGAAACTGAGGAGATACTACAAAGGGGTACTTTGTAGCGGTAAACGCATAAACTTGTACCTTCTCGGGATTGAACTGGACTAGATTTAGTCGCCCCCAATCCGAGACTTTGTTCAGCAAAGACTCGACTTTAGACACAAGTTTGTCCCGGTACTCGGCGACGTTTTCCCGAGAAATATTGGCACGGCCGTTATATAAGGCATCACCAGTGCTGTCGCCTGCATAGCAAGGATTGTTACCAGTATGCAACATATCATTGATATGCAGGAGAAACAGCGTTGGTGATAGCACGCAGCCTTGTGGAACACCAGGGTTGATTGGCTTGAAATCAGAACATGCACCGTCTACTACGACCTCGATGCTCCGATCAACAAGGAAACTTGTGATTTATTTGCACAATTTCTTGGGAAGGATGGAAGCTTCGAAAGAAGCGCTTTGTGCCAGACCCGTCCAAACTAACAGCGAATGCCTTCCCCTTGGACTCTTCTGCCTCCGCCCATCTAGGAGTCAGGTCGACCAAAAGATCACCAGCTGATCGAACCCGACGAAAACCGTACTGGTGGTCACTAATCAGCTGGTGATCCTCAAGGTACCTCATGAGCTGGTAGTTTATAATGGATTCCATTATTTTGGAGAACAAGGAGGTGATGGTTGATAGGCCTGTAGTTAAACGAGTCTGAGCGGTCGCCTTTTTAGGAATCGGGTTGACCAAAGCTGTCATCTATGAATTCGGGACTAAGCCTTGGGAGTAGGAGTACCAGAAAAGACGCGTTAAAACTGGTGCCGATTCCGGAGCACACGTCTTCAGCACATTTGGGGGATTCGGTCAACCCCACTCGGCTTGTGGATGCCTTGGGAGTGGAGTGCTTTTCGAACCGAGCGCTGTGTAAACCGCACATCCGGCATGGAGCACTCACATCGCGGGATGGTCGGCGGTGTGTTTCCCCCGTCATCGACACCGTAGAGTCGAGTTGGACGCAAAGAGAGAGCTCAACAGATCGGCTTTCTTCTTTGCGGCATGGGCCAGTGAGACGTCCTCTCTGTGCAGAGACGGAATAGATGGCTGACAGAAGTTCCCTTGACCTATTGGTTTGTTTTACTTTTCACTTAATTAGTGAAAAACAAGATGGACTGATCTAAAAGTTTACTTTTTTGTGTAAAAGTACTATTTAGAATTTTATGCAAATGATAATTAATTAAAGTTTCTATGTAAATAAGTGTGACATAGCGGGTATTATATTCAATGGTAGCGGCCATCCATATTTGCAAAGCCAGCATCATTTTCTGTACAGAAACCGGCAGTGTTGCTCAAGGCACTATAAACAAAGCAGCTGATAAAAATGTTACACTCATAACTGTTAGCAAAAACTGTTTCTGCAAATGGTCTTATAGATAATGATAACTATTCAGCCGTGTTAGGTGCAGGAGCTTTTATCAGAAGGAGAAGAGGTAAAATTTTGTTTTAGAGATGCGCAATCAATATTGTTTTGTCTGCAATTGAGCATAAAATAAAAAATAACTTCAGCCAAAGAGCATAACTGGCATAATACTCAGGCCCATGAATTGGTATGGAAAAAAATAATTTTACCAGGTTTCAAAAAATCAATCAAAATTCAGAAAAACAAAGGTAATAATTTATTGCGGAAATTTTGTGATATAATTAAAAAAATTACAAACTTATCCAAGTTAATCTTACTTAGTCTAACTTATCCTTATGCATTACAAAAAAAAAAAAAACAAATAATAAAATAGTGAGATGGCGTCAGTTTTAACAAGATATAACAAAAATAAACAAGAAAACACAGTGGTAGAGCCACGCGGCAGCTTTTGCTGTCGCACGGATGGGTCGGCTCGAACCGGGGTGGTACCACGACCTCACAGAATACCAGCGTGAAGTAGAGGTTTACCTATGCGTTTCGCTTGGTGAGTGCAGGTGGCCGTAGGGCCTTTTTACTGAAAATGAGGCATTCCATCTTAGTCCTCACGGATGGCAACGCATCTGCATTTTGATTTGCAGACGAGGGTAGATGTAGATGTCTATGGGCCGCAGCAACCACTTACCATCAGGTGGACTGTGTGCTCGTTTGTCACCCTTATCCTATAAAAAAAAGAAAATAAATTTCAAAAAAGTTCAGTATTTAATTGATTATATACCGCTGATATTTAATCACGCTTTTCGAAACCACTCCAGTTGTAAACAATACTTGTGTGAAAAATGGTGTACACAAGATAATTAAGAACAGACAAAATCTTCTTTTAAAATTTGCGCCGAGTTGTAAGTAGAAGACCAAATAAGTCATGTGTCAATTTTAATTAAATATATTTAATATGAAGTAATTTTGACTACGTTTCATAAATTAACCATTGGTAAAACTGGAAACGGGAATTTTACAATTGTGTTTACAAGAAACATTATTAGTTGAACCTTGCAGTTTGTTCATTATTTTTATTATAAATACCTACAAATGTGTATATTATTAATAAATCATTCCCATAATGTTTAGTATTATTTTTTATTTTGCCCTATCTGCAACGTTCTACGCTCTATAGAAAATGTGGCGTATGACATGACTGACAATCTCTCGAACATTTTATCTAGGTACAAAGATGTTTTACGTTGTCGTCGCCTCCACATGATATTTTTGTCAGCATAAGGTACCCTTTTGTATCTGAAACGATTATGAATATTGCTACAAAGTAAAGTAATAGGCTATACAAGTCCGTCTACCGGGCACAGGACTCTTTTTATTTCTGAGAGGGATTTAGGGCAAGGAAATGCCCGCCGCGCTGCCCCAATGCGTGTTGACGAAAATTGCAATTACAAATTTCATTCGTGCTGTCGGGGATCAAAACCGGGAAAAATTTACAGCGAACGCTTTGAACCAAATCTACTAATACGACACAAATAAATACGATTTGATATATATAATAAAAACTCTTACGTACTTGAAACTTGAACACTTGATAGCTCGTGATGCCTACCGGACAAAGCTATAGCACCACACCGTGCAATGTAATTGAAGATGCGTAACCGCGACATAATTCTCAGTGATGCGCAAGCATAACAGGCAGTATGTCACTTATATAATTGTCATCTCTGCAGTCTATTAATCTTTGCACTTTTATAAGTAATACAGAACGAAATCGCTAGACGGTATTGACGTCTGCTAAAATCTCTGCGATCACCGTATCGTCAAGGTCATTCAGGCTAGTTAAAGCCTTAAGACATACCTGACAACAGTCAGGTATGTCTTAAAGATTCCTATTCACGAACTGCTTCTTCATCTATCTGCGCTGTGTGTCTTATTCAAACCACAATACATGTTTTGTTGGAATGCAAAACAATCATAATATTGTGCGAGCATAATTGTATTTATGTTTATCCTTCTAAAATCTCTTCCAAACAACCTTTGCGTAGAGAACTGGCAAAGGTTTAAATAAAAGAGTGTACGGTGTGTACGGAAAAAATATTTAAAACATGTAAATATATACAGGGTTATTTTTCAAAGAGTAGCCAAATTTTAAACTTAATTTCAAATACGAGGGCGAGACTGAAAGTTTTTGGAACATGGCACTTGAAAATGATATAATAAAAAAATAACTTCAATTTTGAAAATGAAACTCGTGCCGATATTTTTATGTATGTATTTTATTAATTTGTCATTTGTTTACGATTTGACGGCAAATTGAAAATTGTCTGTGTGAATTTAACGCGAGAAATTCTCTCCCATAGTATTAATGATGCTGCTTTTAATGTGTGGATTGACGATCACAGGATCAGATGACAGCTCCCAGGGCGTAGTGGCTTAGTGTGAGAGTAACGTTTAAATAAAACATATGCCTAGAGGTCTATATATACGTAGACGTCGATCCTAATGAAAATCGAGGCAGTTATTTGTTTAAATGAAATCACCCGTCATGTTTATTAAGTTCATTTTCATCTGAGTTCTACAGTTACCAAGAGTTAAACAATGGCAAAACTAGTCTGCGAACAAGTACACAGATAGGGTTTCAACACCGTTTAGATTAAACGCGCAATATAAAAATACTTTACAAAGACAAAGCTGTTCAACAAGTAGTTCTAGATCATTTTTCCATTCGAAGCGGAGTTTATTTCAAAACGAACAGAAATTCCAAGCTGATTAAGAAATAAAAGTAAGGAGAAAAGGAGGCGAGAGTTAGATTTCCTATTTCATTGTATTTGCTCTATTTTTTATTTTAAGGGATACTTAGTTTACTTTATAGCCTTAAATATCTTCTTTGTCGATTAGCAACCCAATGTTGAATGTAGACTCCTACTAACGCAAGATGGATTTTTCGTGACCAAGTGGTAAGAATTAATGAACGCACCAAGTAACATATCAGTGGACTATCTAAGATTCGTTAGTTCATCTTACTAAACCCACGGGACGATATGGGGCAGTGGATATTCTTACAACGGCACTATACGGTTTTCTTCAATATAATGCAATAAATACCTAAGCGAAGCGTTAATACTGATACATATTATATCTCAGTGCACAAAGGTCTCCCGCTCATAGCTGCCACGCTTGCTATGCGGGATAGCAACTGCAGTTTTTTTGTCGTTAATATTGAGTTCATCATCATCATAACAGCCTTTCATAAGTCCACTGCTGAACATAGGCCTCCCCCAAGGAATGCCATTTAAGTGACATTCTATATGCAAAGAATCACTTAAATACAATTTAAATATGTTTATCATTTCGTGAAAGTCAACCTTCAAGAAATATTTATTTTATCCATAAAATAAAGTCTCTTTGAAACTAAATATTCTATGTTCAATATTAAGTAGGATATTTAATTTGGAACTAAATATCCTACTTATCTCACTAATATTATAAAGGCGAAATTTTGTGTGTTCTTTCTGTGTCTCCTTGAGCTTATACCACACTAAGTATGTGTACTTTTTTCACGCAGTAACGGCTGGACTATTATTTATGTGTGGGTTATACTACTTAATATCTCTGAGGGAGAACAAATAATAGACAAATTATTATAATTAATATAATTTTATTTACAAATCAATTAAAATATAAATATTTTATTCCAAATTAGGCATCCGAATGCACTTTTTGAATGCCAATCTAAGAACATTAATTTTGTATTTAAGTGATTCTTTGCATATAGAATGTCACTTAAATATAACTTAAATATTTCGTAAAAATCAGCCTAAGTACAATTTCCTGCATTTAATATTAAAAGTTGGATTACTGGGAAAAATAATTGAATTCTAATTGGGGCCCTGTCTTTTTGTCATTTTTATGAGGTTTACTTGACGAGAATACGGCCTGTTCTCAAAATGATTATAAACTATAAAAATAATATATTGCGATTAAAATTTCTTTATGACTGAATGCAAAACAAATTTCAGCACCTTCGTATGATTATTTTACCAATACTGAGCTCTACGGATCTTTATATTTTTAGTTCACATGACACAAAGTGTCGTCATCTAGTGTCGAATATATTTAATTATATTTGAAAGCCGACGCAAAGAGATTTTTCTAGAACTATTTTAATAAATTAGGTGTAAAAATATTTACAAATGAAATGTGACGCCATCCATAACATAAGAGCGTCTATCTGAGTAGTTTTTACACAATAAAATACAACACTTCATCCTTTTCTTCTTAATACTACGAAAATACACCGATTTGCGATTTTAACAACACATAAGCGCACAAGACAAATGCTGACAGTATACTAACTAAAGCCACGCCTACTATGATGACGTCAGGACCTACTTAGAATCACAGTGCACAGTTGCTTATGCCGTCTCCCCTTTGTATTAGCTTCATGGTAATAACGCACAGTCGTAGCATGCGCGACGCGGAGCCAGTCACAGTTACCAGGATTTGCAGGCCTCCTTTCAACGACGATGGTCGATGATTTCGCGTGTCGATGTAACAAAGTCCTTGTAGTGCCGCTAATTAATAATATTAAAAAGTCCGTGAAAAATGAAACTTGTTTTTGAAGTTTAGTGTTTTTATTGCGATTACTTTTCTAGAAATTTTTGAGTTATATGTATAGTGTCTGGTACATAATCAATAATTTTGATAGAATTTGTGTCAAAAAAATTAAGTAGAAGGTTTAAAATTTTAAAAAACTTCCTTGCTGAAAATTGGTTTCCAGTGCCCTTAACAAAAACAAGTAAGTATTTTTTTTATATTAAAACTATTTAGGAATATTGTGTTGTAGTTGTTTACTTTGTATTTCTTTATTAGAAATTTTTTCTTAAGTGTGACAACTTATTTTGGCGACTCCGTGACGCAGTGGCTTAGTAATGAGTTGCAGCGCTTGGGGCCGCGGGTTCGAATCCCATGCGGAACAAGTATTTGTATGGATTATAAATAATTGTTCCGGGTCTGGATGTTTGTCCTTGTGCAATTTATATTTGTAAACTGCCTACACGATGAAGGAGGAAATCCTAGCGTGGGTGTAACGTTTTATTAATAAAAAAATAAAATTATAATATTGTTCTTTTTTATTGTTTTAAAGTGAACGCTTCTTGTATTTATTACATTCTTTATTTCTTATATGTAGATTTGTTCGATTATAACTTGATTGTGACATTTTATTAGTTAAGTGAAATATATTCATGGACAAATTTAGAATGCGCAAAAAAAATTTGTATAACACAAAATTTCATGGATATTTGTAACAATTATATTTTTTTTTTGGATTTTATTCATTAATTTAAAATTGCAAACGTTGAAAATACAGTCGATGAAATATAAAAATTGACCAAATTAAGAAAAATATAAAAAATACAGAAAATAAACTTTTTTGTACTTAGCATTTAATTTATCTTTCTCATAAATGCTTAGCAAAGACGTAAAATAAAGTGGGCTAAAATCGATACTGTACATAGTGTTGCCTCCTCTAGCTCTTCTAAATGCTGCCAGTCTCCTTGGCACACTCTTAATCAAGTTATCAATAAAATTTTGACAGATTAAATTCCATTCTTCCTCTAATGCATTTTAAGATCTCTTAAATTAGCGGAGGCAATATTTATTTTTCAATTTGTCTCTCAGGCATATCCTATACTTGCTCCATGAGATTTAAGAAGGGCGAGCGCGCTGACCACTCCGTAGCATTGATTTCAATGTCTGAAAGGAATTCCACGACTACGGCCACAGTAGGGGGGTCGTACATTGTCATGCATAAAAATCTATCTCCTATAAAAAGCTCCTAACAATGCCCAAATTTTAAAAACTGGGGCCTGTTTTCAACGGTGGACTTTTATAGGCTGTAATGGAATAATGGATATATACTATATATATATATATATATATATATATATATATATATATATATATATATATATATATATATATATATATATAAATATATATATATATATATAAGACACATTTTTTTTGTAACAATATATACAGACTGATTCCATGCATTTTATTCTATCATAATATAATCTATCACGCCTGTTGCACAAAGTAGTAGGCAGAGATAAGAGACTTCTCTTTGGCACGATTCTGACACACCTCTTCTTGTTTTGCTTGCACGTTTGTTTGGTTAACTCTTAACTCGTTTCATCTTCAATATATCAACAATTTGGCCGTTAAACTTCCGCCTTGTGCTCTGCTGGACCCATTGCCGACTACTACTTATATATTTTGTCACTTTAATCATGTATTGTTTTTACGTTTCCAAACGACCATAAATTAATCCTGGACAGAACATATATCAAATCACACATTTCTCTTACTTCATTCTATAACTCATAGTCACGGTCCCTAATGACCATATTTTTAAAGCGTTCATTTTTTCACACGCTTCCTCTACCATACACAATTTTCACTACTATATATTAACGTAGGGATTAACACAGAATTGTAAAAATGCCATACCTGTCTTTATTATCACATTCTGAATTTCCACGCTGAAATGAAGAGTCCCACTCACTCTGTTTCCAGCATTGACACTTCGCTCTAAATATTTTTCATTTCTTCTAGCGTCACCGTTAAACACACATCCTAAAATTCATCCACTTGCTCCACCACCTTATCTTCTATTCTAATTATTCAATTCAAAGTTTTCTGACATCTGTACATAAACAGACCGAACAGTCAAGTGGAAACTCCGCATTTCTCTCTATAACTTTAATAGATACGAAGCCAGTTTGTGTACGCCCCGTTCATTCTGACACAAGCACTACTCTAGATGTCTATAATAGATATCAATATATTATCTTTAAAGAGATACAAATGTCCAAAGAGCCTTAGCCTAGACCCCAAAAGAGAACAGCGCTTGCTATAAATTAACCATGCCCACTCTATTATTAGCTTTTTTATAGTCTAAAAATGCCCACAAAACCTTTTGCCAATACAATACAGTACAAAGTTTTGTAAAATAATTTTTTTATAGAATAAGGGTGAAAAACAAGCACACAATCCACCTGCTGGTAAGTGGTTGCTGTGGCCCATAGGCCCATAGTCTCCGGTTCTCTACACTCACCATACGAATACAGTACCATGAAGCTGCTATTTGACGCTGGTATAATGTGAGAACGTGATCCTTCTCCGGTCGAGCTGACACATACGTGTTACAACTATACTACGAGTATTAATATAGCCGCAGCATGGCTCTAACACGTGTGATTGTAAACTCAGGAACTTGTTTTGATGCAAAGACGGAATGAGGTTATTGACTTACTAATCACATCATAATAATAAGTTCACATTTATAACATATTTATAATTTAATTATTAGAACTTCGTACCGCCTAACAGTCGATTTTTTATTTTTTTATTTTTTTTTAATACTTATTCTGCTATTTGGGTCACCGCGTGAGCGAAGAAATAAAGTTGATAAGTCAACAATTACATTATGTCAAAAAATGAAAATTATAAAACACTATTGACAAATATTGACATTATACGATACTAACGTCACTCAATTGTTTTGCCTTCACGGAACCCCTCCACTAACACTTAAACTTTGTTATGGTATTAAAGTTCAAATTGACTTTTAGTATTATTACGAATCTTTTTTATGGGAATATAGAAAAGTACTGTTTTTAGACTTTTTGAGGCAAGTTTTTAAATTTTTCTCTCACTAAGAACCATCTTCGTACTTCTAGGAATATTATAAAAAAAGAATTAGCGAAATCGGTTCAGCTGCTCTCGAGAATTGTGCATAGCAACACATTCAGCGATTCATTTTTATATTATAGATTATTCTATTTGAAATGAAACTTCCTACTCTCGACGTGTAGTTTATCATATACACGTTTTGTGGTCAAAAGCTTCTTAGTGGCGGGTGTAGAAATAAATACTCTATTCATCGGCGCTTATTTCAAACATGTTTCAAATAGTATTATTTTAAGCCCTGCGCGGCATTGCATTAAGTATTTCATGAAAATAGTTACCGCACACTGGAACCGAAAACTGAGGACATATTTTATTTTTAATTTCTTTCGTAAATGAATATTATTCTTTGCTATTAGGTAATCCTTACTTAAACCACATATTAAATTTGTCTTACTTATATAATGTAAGTATAGGAAAATGAAAGACAAAAATAGTTTAGTTAAATATTATTATAAAGTGTGTGTATTTGTCAGAAATTCAATAGAAGATCCCAATTTTAATTTTTTTTTATAGAAAAGGGGGCAAACTAGCATGCGGCTCACCTGATGGTAAGTGACTACCGCCGCCCATGAACAACCGCAACACCAGGGGAATTTCAGATGTGTTGCCGTCCAGTTAGAAAGGTGTAAGCTCTTTTGTTGAAGGTTCCTAAGTCGTATCGCTCCGGAAAAATCGCTGGTGATAATTGATTCCACAAGAAAGTTGTGCGAGGGAGGGAAGTTCTTCTAAAAAACTGCACACTATTCGATATTTCGACGCCAAGGATTCCGATCTAACTGAGGCAGCGAGGGGAGTGCCTTGAAACTGAGGAGATACGACAAAGGGGTACTTTGTAGCGGTAAACGCATAAACTTGTGCCTTCTCGGGATTGAACTGGACTAGATTTAGTCGCCCCCAATCCGAGACTTTGTTCAGCAAAGACTCGACTTTAGACACAAGTTTGTCGCCTGCATAGCAAGGATTATTACCAGTATGCAACATATCATTGATATGCAGGAGAAACAGCGTTGGTGATAGCACGCAGCCTTGTGGAACACCAGGGTTGATTGGCTTGAAATCAGAATATGCACCGTCTACTACGACCTTGATGCTCCGATCAACAAGGAAACTTGTGATTCATTTGCACAATTTCTTGGGAAGGATGGAAGCTTCGAAAGAAGCGCTTTGTGCCAGACCCGTCCAAACTAACAGCGAATGCCTCCCCCTTGGACTCTTCTGCCTCCGCCCATCTATGAGTCAGGTCGACCAGAAGATCACCAGCTGATCGAACCCGACGAAAACCGTACTGGTGGTCACTAATCAGCTGGTGATCCTCAAGGTACCTCATGAGCTGGTAGTTTATAATGGATTCCATTATTTTGGAGAACAAGGAGGTGATGGTTGATAGGCCTGTAGTTAAACGAGTCTGAGCGGTCGCCTTTTTAGGAATCGGGTTGACCAAAGCTGTCATCTATGAATTCGGGACTAAGCCTTGGGAGTAGGAGTACCAGAAAAGACGCGTTAAAACCGGTGCCGATTCCGGAGCACACGTCTTCAGCACATTTGGGGGATTCGGTCAACCCCACTCGGCTTGTGGATGCCTTGGGAGTGGAGTGCTTTTCGAACCGAGCGCTGTGTAAACCGCACATCCGGCATGGAGCACTCACATCGCGGGATGGTTGGCGGTGTGTTTCCCCCGTCATCTAGAGTCGAGTTGGACGCAAAGAGAGAGCTCAACAGATCGGCTTTCTTCTTTGCGGCATGGGCCAGTGAGACGTCCTCTCTGTGCAGAGACGGAATAGATGGCTGACAGAAGTTCCCTTGACCTATTGGTTTGTTTTACTTTTCACTTAATTAGTGAAAAACAAGATGGACTGATCTAAAAGTTTACTTTTTTGTGTAAAAGTACTATTTAGAATTTTATGCAAATGATAATTAATTAAAGTTTCTATGTAAATAAGTGTGACATAGCGGGTATTATATTCAATGGTAGCGGCCATCCATATTTGCAAAGCCAGCATCATTTTCTGTACAGAAACCGGCAGTGTTGCTAAAGGCACTATAAACAAAGCAGCTGATAAAAATGTTACACTAATAACTGTTAGCAAAAACTGTTTCTGCAAATGGTCTTATAGATAATGATAACTATTCCGCCGTGTTAGGTGCAGGAGCTTTTATCAGAAGGAGAAGAGGTAAAATTTTGTTTTCATCATCATCATCATTACAGCCCTTCACAAGTCCACTGCTGAACATAGGCCTCCCCCAAAGAATGCCACAGAGCACGGTCCTGAGCCACCTGCATCCATCGACTTCCTGCATGTCTTACCAGGTCGTCACTCCATCTCGTGGGGGGACGCCCTACACTTCGCCTACCGGTACGAGGCTGCCACTCGAGAACCTTTCTTCCCCATCGGTTGTCGGTTCTTCGAGCTATATGGCCGGCCCACTGCCACTTCAGCTTACTAATCCGTTGGGCTATGTCGGTAACTCTGGTTCTACTGCGGATATCCTCATTCCCAAGTTTATCACGCAGAGAAACTCCCAGCATAGCCCTCTCCATAGCTCGCTGAGCGACCTTGAGCTTCCTCATACGGCCAGCAGTGAAGGACCACGTCTCAGTTCCGTAAGTCATCACTGGCAACACGCACTGGTTGTACAATTTCGTTTTAAGGTTTTGAGGTATGTCTGACGAGAAGATGTGTCGTAGCTTCCCGAACGCTGCCCAGCCGAGTTGAATCCGTCGATTGACCTCTCGGTCGAAGTTGGACTTACCTAGTCGGACTATTTGTCCCAGGTAAACATACTCGTCAACAACTTCGAGCTTAGTGCTCCCAACAACTACCGGCATAGGTGTGACATGGACATTAAACATGATCTTTGTTTTGTCCATGTTCATCTTAAGACCTATCCGTTGGGAAACACTATTGAGGTCATTGAGCATAGTGCTTAGGTCCTCCAGCGATTCTGCCATAAGGACTATATCGTCGGCAAATCGAAGGTGAGTGATGTACTCGCCATTGATGTTGATACCGTATCCTTTCCAGTCCAGAAGCTTGAAAACGTCTTCCAATGCAGCGGTGAAGAGTTTCGGGGATATGACGTCACCCTGTCTTACACCTCTCTGCAATTGGATAGGTTTCGTACTCTGGTTCTGTACTCGGATAGCCATCGTAGCCCTACTGTACAAGCACTTCAACACTTCGATATACCGACAGTCAACTTGGCACCGCTGAAGGCACTGCAGCACCGCCCAAATTTCGACGGAATCAAAGGCTTTCTCATAGTCCACATACGCCAGACATAGAGGCAAATTGTACTCTTCGGACTTCTGTACAACTTGCCGAAGGGTATGTATGTGGTCTATGGTGCTAAAGCCCTTTCGGAAACCGGCTTGTTCGGGAGGCTGGAAGTCGTCAAGTCTGCGCGCGAGACGATTCGTAATGACTCTCGAAAACTGCACGTAGACGCGGCTCAGAAGGGAAATCGGTGTGTAGTTCTTCAAGAGAGCGTTGTCACCTTTCTTGAAGAACAAGACCACCGCACTTCTGCTCCACGCCTCCGGTGTAATGCCACCATGCAGGACGGAATTAAAGAGCTTCTGAAGGACTTCAAGTACCGGTCTTCCACCCGCTTTCAGAAGCTCCGCTGTAATTCCATCCTCGCCTGGGGCCTTACCGTTTTTAAGGTGCTGGAGAGCCATCCTAATCTCGCTCAGACTGACATCCGGGATATCTTCGGAATAGTGTCGGATGAGACTCGCTCTTGGATCGTTACTCACACTTGCGTGTGGCTCCAACGATGATGTGTACAGCTGCCCATAGAACCTCTCAATCTCACTCAAAATCTCAGGTGTCCCGGAAACGATGCTGCCACATTCTGTCTTCAGCTTTGACAGTTGGCTCTTTCTGGCAGACAGATCTCTGGCAAAGACTTTGGAGCCTTGGTTCCGCTCGATCGCTTCTTCAATACGAGCTGTATTGAAGTTGCGTAAGTCCCGCCGCATGCATTTGGAGATCTGTCTGTTCAGATGCCTGTATGCTGTCAAGTCTGTTGAAGAATGTAGCTTCATCTCCCGTCTAACAGCCATGAGATTAAGAGTGTGATCGGAGAGTTTTTGTGTTCTTCTGCGGCCGGTCTTGCAGAACTTAGCTCCGACCGCATGGACAGTTTCCACGAGCTTGTCATTCATATCGTCCACTTCATTGCAGTCTTCCAGGCACTGGAAACGGTTTTGTAACTCGAGCTGAAAGGTTTCGGGACTTTGGAACAGAGTACGAGGGGGACGGAGCGTTGACTTCATTAGACGAGACCTCTCCAACTTAACGTTTAGGTTCAGTGTGCCTCTAACCATTCGGTGATCGCTACCAGTTTTCACCCTCGCGATCACGGAGACATCACTGAACAGTTGTCGTCTGGTCGTCATAATGAAGTCAATCTCATTTTTTGTGGAACCGTCGGGGCTCGACCAGGTCCACTTCCTGTGGGGCCGCTTCTGGAAGAAAGAGTTCATCATAAAGAGTCCCTCTTTCTCCATGAAGTCGGCCAGCTGCTGGCCCCTTGGGTTCCGTTGCCCTATTCCAAATTTCCCTACTTTCAGCTCACCGTTCTCTCTTGTGCCTAGTTTTGCATTGAAGTCTCCCATTAACACCGTATATTGGGTTTTGGAGGAATGCATGGCTCTAGAGATATCCTCATACATTTCCTCCACCTCCTCATCGGGGTGTGCCGAGGTTGGTGCGTAAACCTGTATGACCTTCAGCGAATACCGTTTGGTGATTCTGAGTATAAGGTACGCAACCCTCGTCGACACACTCCCGATCTTTACAACGTTGTTAACGAGAGACTTGTGGACGATAAATCTGACACCTCCTTGGGACAGATGGTCGCCCTCCCGATGATAGAGCAAGTTGCCGGATTCGAGGATTACCGTGTCCTCCCCCTCTCTTCGGACTTCGGATAATCCTATAATATGCCAGCGCAACTTATCTATCTCTTCTTCCAGCTCCACAATCTTCTCGTCAGTCCTCAGGGTGCGTGCGTTGTACGTTGCCAGGTCGAGTCGTCTAAGGTGGCAACCGAACCTCCACCGGAGATTCTTAGCACCCCCTGCCCCGCCGTTACCATGGTCGCCACCGTAGCCAGGAATAGCGGGGCCGCCGGGGACTGGGGGCCGTTTCTTTGTTACTGTCATTCATAGGGGGGTATTTGCCATAGTTGCCACGCTTGGCGAGCGGGTTGGCAACCGCAGTTTTTTTATTGTAATTTGGCTATTATCAGGAAGATGCTGCTGCCCATCTCCTGCCTGTTTCCCTTTGTCGCCTTTTAGGACACCCACGGAAGGATATGGGGTAGTGGATATTCTTAAACGCCACTACACGGCAATTTTGTTTTAGAGATACGCAATCAATATTGTTTTGTCTGCAATTGAGCATAAAATAAAAAATAACTTCAGCCAAAGAGCATAACTGGCATAATACTCAGGCCCATGAATTGGTATGGAAAAAAATAATTTTACCAGGTTTCAAAAAATCAATCAAAATTCAGAAAAACATAAAGGTAATAATTTATTGCGGGAATTTTGTGATATAATTAAAAAAATTACAAACTTATCCAAGTTAATCTAACTTAGTCTAACTTATCCTTATGCATTACAAAAAAAAAAACAAATAATAAAATAGTGAGATGGCGTCAGTTTTAACAAGATATAACAAAAATAAACAAGAAAACACAGTGGTAGAGCCACGCGGCAGCTTTTGCTGTCGCACGGATGGGTCGGCTCGAACCGGGGTGGTACCACGACCTCACAGAATACCAGCGTGAAGTAGAGGTTTACCTTTGCGCTTCGCTTGGTGAGTGCAGGTGGCCGTAGGGCCTTTTTACTGAAAATGAGGCATTCCATCTTAGTCCTCACGGGTGGCAACGCATCTGCATTTTGATTTGCAGACGAGAATAGATGTAGATGTCTATGGGCCGCAGCAACCACTTACCATCAGGTGGACTGTGTGCTCGTTTGTCACCCTTATCCTATAAAAAAAAAGAAAATAAATTTCAAAAAAGTTCAGTATTTAATTGATTATATACCGCTGACATTTAATCACGCTTTTCGAAACCACTCCAGTTGTAAACAATACTTGTGTGAAAAATGGTGTACACAAGATAATTAAGAACAGACAAAATCTTCTTTTAAAATTTGCGCCGAGTTGTAAGTAGAAGACCAAATAAGTCATGTGTCAATTTTAATTAAATATATTTAATATGAAGTAATTTTGACTACGTTTCATAAATTAACCATTGGTAAAACTGGAAACGGGAATTTTACAATTGTGTTTACAAGAAACATTATTAGTTGAACCTTGCAGTTTGTTCATTATTTTTATTATAAATACCTACAAATGTGTATATTATTAATAAATCATTCCCATAATGTTTAGTATTATTTTTTATTTTGCCCTATCTGCAACGTTCTACGCTCTATAGAAAATGTGGCGTATGACATGACTGACAATCTCTCGAACATTTTATCTAGGTACAAAGATGTTTTACGTTGTCGTCGCCTCCACATGATATTTTTGTCAGCATAAGGTACCCTTTTGTATCTGAAACGATTATGAATATTGCTACAAAGTAAAGTAATAGGCTATACAAGTCCGTCTACCGGGCACAGGACTCTTTTTATTTCTGAGAGGGATTTAGGGCAAGGAAATGCCCGCCGCGCTGCCCCAATGCGTGTTGACGAAAATTGCAATTACAAATTTCATTCGTGCTGTCGGGGATCAAAACCGGGAAAAATTTACAGCGAACGCTTTGAACCAAATCTACTAATACGACACAAATAAATACGATTTGATATATATAATAAAAACTCTTACGTACTTGAAACTTGAACACTTGATAGCTCGTGATGCCTACCGGACAAAGCTATAGCACCACACCGTGCAATGTAATTGAAGATGCGTAACCGCGACATAATTCTCAGTGATGCGCAAGCATAACAGGCAGTATGTCACTTATATAATTGTCATCTCTGCAGTCTATTAATCTTTGCACTTTTATAAGTAATACAGAACGAAATCGCTAGACGGTATTGACGTCTGCTAAAATCTCTGCGATCACCGTATCGTCAAGGTCATTCAGGCTAGTTAAAGCCTTAAGACATACCTGACAACAGTCAGGTATGTCTTAAAGATTCCTATTCACGAACTGCTTCTTCATCTATCTGCGCTGTGTGTCTTATTCAAACCACAATACATGTTTTGTTGGAATGCAAAACAATCATAATATTGTGCGAGCATAATTGTATTTATGTTTATCCTTCTAAAATCTCTTCCAAACAACCTTTGCGTAGAGAACTGGCAAAGGTTTAAATAAAAGAGTGTACGGTGTGTACGGAAAAAATATTTAAAACATGTAAATATATACAGGGTTATTTTTCAAAGAGTAGCCAAATTTTAAACTTAATTTCAAATACGAGGGCGAGACTGAAAGTTTTTGGAACATGGCACTTGAAAATGATATAATAAAAAAATAACTTCAATTTTGAAAATGAAACTCGTGCCGATATTTTTATGTATGTATTTTATTAATTTGTCATTTGTTTACGATTTGACGGCAAATTGAAAATTGTCTGTGTGAATTTAACGCGAGAAATTCTCTCCCATAGTATTAATGATGCTGCTTTTAATGTGTGGATTGACGATCACAGGATCAGATGACAGCTCCCAGGGCGTAGTGGCTTAGTGTGAGAGTAACGTTTAAATAAAACATATGCCTAGAGGTCTATATATACGTAGACGTCGATCCTAATGAAAATCGAGGCAGTTATTTGTTTAAATGAAATCACCCGTCATGTTTATTAAGTTCATTTTCATCTGAGTTCTACAGTTACCAAGAGTTAAACAATGGCAAAACTAGTCTGCGAACAAGTACACAGATAGGGTTTCAACACCGTTTAGATTAAACGCGCAATATAAAAATACTTTACAAAGACAAAGCTGTTCAACAAGTAGTTCTAGATCATTTTTCCATTCGAAGCGGAGTTTATTTCAAAACGAACAGAAATTCCAAGCTGATTAAGAAATAAAAGTAAGGAGAAAAGGAGGCGAGAGTTAGATTTCCTATTTCATTGTATTTGCTCTATTTTTTATTTTAAGGGATACTTAGTTTACTTTATAGACTTAAATATCTTCTTTGTCGATTAGCAACCCAATGTTGAATGTAGACTCCTACTAACGTAAGATGGATTTTTCGTGACCAAGTGGTAAGAATTAATGAACGCACCAAGTAACATATCAGTGGACTATCTAAGATTCGTTAGTTCGGTTTTTTACCGATTTTCCGTTCGGTTCGTATACGGTTTTCTTCATTATATTGCAATAAATACCTAAGCGAAGCGTTAATACTGATACATATTATATCTCAGTGCACAAAGGTCTCCCGCTCATAGCTGCCACGCTTGCTATGCGGGATAGCAACTGCAGTTTTTTTGTCGTTAATATTGAGTTCATCATCATCATTACAGCCTTTCATAAGTCCACTGCTGAACATAGGCCTCCCCCAAGGAATGCCATTTAAGTGACATTCTATATGCAAAGAATCACTTAAATACAATTTAAATATGTTTATCATTTCGTGAAAGTCAACCTTCAAAAAATATTTATTTTATCCATAAAATAAAGTCTCTTTGAAACTAAATATTCTATGTTCAATATTAAGTAGGATATTTAATTTGGAACTAAATATCCTACTTATCTCACTAATATTATAAAGGCGAAATTTTGTGTGTTCTTTCTGTGTCTCCTTGAGCTTATACCACACTAAGTATGTGTAATTTTTTCACGCAGTAACGGCTGGACTATTATTTATGTGTGGGTTATACTACTTAATATCTCTGAGGGAGAACAAATAATAGACAAATTATTATAATTAATATAATTTTATTTACAAATCAATTAAAATATAAATATTTTATTCCAAATTAGGCATCCGAATGCACTTTTTGAATGCCAATCTAAGAACATTAATTTTGTATTTAAGTGATTCTTTGCATATAGAATGTCACTTAAATATAACTTAAATATTTCGTAAAAATCAGCCTAAGTACAATTTCCTGCATTTAATATTAAAAGTTGGATTACTGGGAAAAATAATTGAATTCTAATTGGGGCCCTGTCTTTTTGTCATTTTTATGAGGTTTACTTGACGAGAATACGGCCTGTTCTCAAAATGATTATAAACTATAAAAATAATATATTGCGATTAAAATTTCTTTATGACTGAATGCAAAACAAATTTCAGCACCTTCGTATGATTATTTTACCAATACTGAGCTCTACGGATCTTTATATTTTTAGTTCACATGACACAAAGTGTCGTCATCTAGTGTCGAATATATTTAATTATATTTGAAAGCCGACGCAAAGAGATTTTTCTAGAACTATTTTAATAAATTAGGTGTAAAAATATTTACAAATGAAATGTGACGCCATCCATAACATAAGAGCGTCTATCTGAGTAGTTTTTACACAATAAAATACAACACTTCATCCTTTTCTTCTTAATACTACGAAAATACACCGATTTGCGATTTTAACAACACATAAGCGCACAAGACAAATGCTGACAGTATACTAACTAAAGCCACGCCTACTATGATGACGTCAGGACCTACTTAGAATCACAGTGCACAGTTGCTTATGCCGTCTCCCCTTTGTATTAGCTTCATGGTAATAACGCACAGTCGTAGCATGCGCGACGCGGAGCCAGTCACAGTTACCAGGATTTGCAGGCCTCCTTTCAACGACGATGGTCGATGATTTCGCGTGTCGATGTAACAAAGTCCTTGTAGTGCCGCTAATTAATAATATTAAAAAGTCCGTGAAAAATGAAACTTGTTTTTGAAGTTTAGTGTTTTTATTGCGATTACTTTTCTAGAAATTTATGAGTTATATGTATAGTGTCTGGTACATAATCAATAATTATGATAGAATTTGTGTAAAAAAAAATTAAGTAGGATTAAAATTTTAAAAAACTTCATTGCTGAAAATTGGTTTCCAGTGCCCTTAAAAAAAACAAGTAAGTATTTTTTTTATATTAAAACTATTTAGGAATATTGTGTTGTAGTTGTTTACTTTGTATTTCTTTATTAGAAATTTTTTCTTAAGTGTGACAACTTATTTTGGCGACTCCGTGACGCAGTGGCTTAGTAATGAGTTGCAGCGCTTGGGGCCGCGGGTTCGAATCCCATGCGGAACAAGTATTTGTATGGATTATAAATAATTGTTCCGGGTCTGGATGTTTGTCCTTGTGCAATTTATATTTGTAAACTGCCTACACGTTGCAGGAGGAAATCCTAGCGTGGGTGTAACGTTTTATTAATAAAAAAATAAAATTATAATATTGTTCTTTTTTATTGTTTTAAAGTGAACGCTTCTTGTATTTATTACATTCTTTATTTCTTATATGTAGATTTGTTCGATTATAACTTGATTGTGACATTTTATTAGTTAAGTGAAATATATTCATGGACAAATTTAGAATGCGCAAAAAAAATTTGTATAACACAAAATTTCATGGATATTTGTAACAATTATATTTTTTTTTGGATTTTATTCATTAATTTAAAATTGCAAACGTTGAAAAAACAGTCGATGAAATATAAAAATTGACCAAATTAAGAAAAATATAAAAAATACAGAAAATAAACTTTTTTGTACTTAGCATTTAATTTATCTTTCTCATAAATGCTTGGCAAAGACGTAAAATAAAGTGGGCTAAAATCGATACTGTACATAGTGTTGCCTCCTATAGCTCTTCTAAATGCTGCCAGTCGCCTTGGCATACTCTTAATCAAGTTATCAATAAAATTTTGACAGATTAAATTCCATTCTTCCTCTAATGCATTTTAAGATCTCTTAAATTAGCGGAGGCAATATTTATTTTTCAATTTGTCTCTCAGGCATATCCTATACTTGCTCCATGAGATTTAAGAAGGGCGAGCGCGCTGACCACTCCGTAGCATTGATTTCAATGTCTGAAAGGTATTCCACGACTACGGCCACAGTAGGGGGGCCGTACATTGTCATGCATAAAAAGCTATCTCCTATAAAAAGCTCCTAACAATGCCCAAATTTTAAAAAACAACTGGGGCCTGTTTTCAACGGTGGACATTTATAGGCTGTAATGGAATAATGGATATATACTATATATATATATATATATATATATATATATATATAAGACACATTTTTTTTTTGTAACAATATATACAGACTGATTCCATGCATTTTATTCTATCATAATATAATCTATCACGCCTGTTGCACAAAGTAGTAGGCAGAGATAAGAGACTTCTCTTTGGCACGATTCTGACACACCTCTTCTTGTTTTGCTTGCACGTTTGTTTGGTTAACTCTTAACTCGTTTCGTCTTCAATATATCAACAATTTGGCCGTTAAGCTTCCGCCTTGTGCTCTGCTGGGCCCCTTGCCGACTACTACTTATATATTTTGTCACTTTAATCATGTATTGTTTTTACGTTTCCAAACGACCATAAATTAATCCTGGACAGAACATATATCAAATCACACATTTCTCTTACTTCATTCTATAACTCATAGTCACGGTCCCTAATGACCATATTTTTAAAGCGTTCATTTTTTCACACGCTTCCTCTACCATACACAATTTTCACTACTATATATTAACGTAGGGATTAACACAGAATTGTAAAAATGCCATACCTGCCTTTATTATCACATTCTGAATTTCCACGCTGAAATGAAGAGTCCCACTCACTCTGTTTCCAGCATTGACACTTCGCTCTAAATATTTTTCATTTCTTCTAGCGTCACCGTTAAACACACATCCTAAAATTCATCCACTTGCTCCACCACCTTATCTTCTATTCTAATTATTCAATTCAAAGTTTTCTGACATCTGTACATAAACAGACCGAACAGTCAAGTGGAAACTCCGCATTTCTCTCTATAACTTTAATAGATACGAAGCCAGTTTGTGTACGCCCCGTTCATTCTGACACAAGCACTACTCTAGATGTCTATAATAGATATCAATATATTATCTTTAAAGAGATACCAATGTCCAAAGAGCCTTAGCCTAGACCCCAAAAGAGAACAGCGCTTGCTATAAATTAACCATGCCCACTCTATTATTAGCTTTTTTATAGTCTAAAAATGCCCACAAAACCTTTTGCCAATACAATACAGTACAAAGTTTTGTAAAATAATTTTTTTATAGAATAAGGGTGAAAAACAAGCACACAATCCACCTGCTGGTAAGTGGTTGCTGTGGCCCATAGACATCTACATCTATCTTCGGTTGCGAATTAAAATGCAGATGCGTTGTCAGCCGTGAGGACTAAGATAGAACGCCTCTTTTCCAGTAAAAAGGGTCTCCGGTTCTCTACACTCACCATACGAATACAGCACCATGAAGCTGCTATTTGACGCTGGTATAATGTGAGAACGTGATCCTTCTCCGGTCGAGCTGACACATACGTGTTACAACTATACTACGAGTATTAATATAGCCGCAGCATGGCTCTAACACGTGTGATTGTAAACTCAGGAACTTGTTTTGATGCAAAGACGGAATGAGATTATTGACTTACTAATCACATCATAATAATAAGTTCACATTTATAACATATTTATAATTTAATTATTAGAACTTCGTACCGCCTAACAGTCGATTTTTTATTTTTTTTATTTTTTTTTAATACTTATTCTGCTATTTGGGTCACCGCGTGAGCGAAGAAATAAAGTTGATAAGTCAACAATTACATTATGTCAAAAAATGAAAATTATAAAACACTATTGACAAATATTGACATTATACGATACTAACGTCACTCAATTGTTTTGCCTTCACGGAACCCCTCCACTAACACTTAAACTTTATGTTATGGTATTAAAGTTCAAATTGACTTTTAGTATTATTACGAATCTTTTTTATGGGAATATAGAAAAGTACTGTTTTTAGACTTTTTGAGGCAAGTTTTTAAATTTTTCTCTCAGTAAGAACCATCTTCGTACTTCTAGGAATATTATAAAAAAAGAATTAGCGAAATCGGTTCAGCTGCTCTCGAGAATTGTGCATAGCAACACATTCAGCGATTCATTTTTATATTATAGATTATTCTATTTGAAATGAAACTTCCTACTCTCGACGTGTAGTTTATCATATACACGTTTTGTGGTCAAAAGCTTCTTAGTGGCGGGTGTAGAAATAAATACTCTATTCATCGGCGCTTATTTCAAACATGTTTCAAATAGTATTATTTTAAGCCCTGCGCGGCACTGCATTAAGTATTTCATGAAAATAGTTACCGCACACTGGAACCGAAAACTGAGGACATATTTTATTTTTCATTTCTTTCGTAAATGAATATTATTCTTTGCTATTAGGTAATCCTTACTTAAACCACATATTAAATTTGTCTTACTTATATAATGTAAGTATAGGAAAATGAAAGACAAAAACTGTTTAGTTAAATATTATTATAAAGTGTGTGTATTTGTCAGAAATTCAATAGAAGATCCCAATTTTAATTTTTTTTTATAGAAAAGGGAGCAAACTAGCATGCGGCTCACCTGACGGTAAGTGACTACCGCCGCCCATGAACAACCGCAACACCAGGGGAATTTCAGATGTGTTGCCGGCCAGTTAGAAAGGTGTAAGCTCTTTTCTTGAAGGTTCCTAAGTCGTATCGCTCCGGAAAAATCGCTGGTGATAATTGATTCCACAAGAAAGTTGTGCGAGGGAGGGAAGTTCTTCTAAAAAACTGCACACTATTCGATATTTCGACGCCAAGGATTCCGATCTAACTGAGGCAGCGAGGGGAGTGCCTTGAAACTGAGGAGATACTACAAAGGGGTACTTTGTAGCGGTAAACGCATAAACTTGTACCTTCTCGGGATTGAACTGGACTAGATTTAGTCGCCCCCAATCCGAGACTTTGTTCAGCAAAGACTCGACTTTAGACACAAGTTTGTCCCGGTACTCGGCGACGTTTTCCCGAGAAATATTGGCACGGCCGTTATATAAGGCATCACCAGTGCTGTCGCCTGCATAGCAAGGATTGTTACCAGTATGCAACATATCATTGATATGCAGGAGAAACAGCGTTGGTGATAGCACGCAGCCTTGTGGAACACCAGGGTTGATTGGCTTGAAATCAGAACATGCACCGTCTACTACGACCTCGATGCTCCGATCAACAAGGAAACTTGTGATTTATTTGCACAATTTCTTGGGAAGGATGGAAGCTTCGAAAGAAGCGCTTTGTGCCAGACCCGTCCAAACTAACAGCGAATGCCTTCCCCTTGGACTCTTCTGCCTCCGCCCATCTAGGAGTCAGGTCGACCAAAAGATCACCAGCTGATCGAACCCGACGAAAACCGTACTGGTGGTCACTAATCAGCTGGTGATCCTCAAGGTACCTCATGAGCTGGTAGTTTATAATGGATTCCATTATTTTGGAGAACAAGGAGGTGATGGTTGATAGGCCTGTAGTTAAACGAGTCTGAGCGGTCGCCTTTTTAGGAATCGGGTTGACCAAAGCTGTCATCTATGAATTCGGGACTAAGCCTTGGGAGTAGGAGTACCAGAAAAGACGCGTTAAAACTGGTGCCGATTCCGGAGCACACGTCTTCAGCACATTTGGGGGATTCGGTCAACCCCACTCGGCTTGTGGATGCCTTGGGAGTGGAGTGCTTTTCGAACCGAGCGCTGTGTAAACCGCACATCCGGCATGGAGCACTCACATCGCGGGATGGTCGGCGGTGTGTTTCCCCCGTCATCGACACCGTAGAGTCGAGTTGGACGCAAAGAGAGAGCTCAACAGATCGGCTTTCTTCTTTGCGGCATGGGCCAGTGAGACGTCCTCTCTGTGCAGAGACGGAATAGATGGCTGACAGAAGTTCCCTTGACCTATTGGTTTGTTTTACTTTTCACTTAATTAGTGAAAAACAAGATGGACTGATCTAAAAGTTTACTTTTTTGTGTAAAAGTACTATTTAGAATTTTATGCAAATGATAATTAATTAAAGTTTCTATGTAAATAAGTGTGACATAGCGGGTATTATATTCAATGGTAGCGGCCATCCATATTTGCAAAGCCAGCATCATTTTCTGTACAGAAACCGGCAGTGTTGCTCAAGGCACTATAAACAAAGCAGCTGATAAAAATGTTACACTCATAACTGTTAGCAAAAACTGTTTCTGCAAATGGTCTTATAGATAATGATAACTATTCAGCCGTGTTAGGTGCAGGAGCTTTTATCAGAAGGAGAAGAGGTAAAATTTTGTTTTAGAGATGCGCAATCAATATTGTTTTGTCTGCAATTGAGCATAAAATAAAAAATAACTTCAGCCAAAGAGCATAACTGGCATAATACTCAGGCCCATGAATTGGTATGGAAAAAAATAATTTTACCAGGTTTCAAAAAATCAATCAAAATTCAGAAAAACAAAGGTAATAATTTATTGCGGAAATTTTGTGATATAATTAAAAAAATTACAAACTTATCCAAGTTAATCTTACTTAGTCTAACTTATCCTTATGCATTACAAAAAAAAAAAAAACAAATAATAAAATAGTGAGATGGCGTCAGTTTTAACAAGATATAACAAAAATAAACAAGAAAACACAGTGGTAGAGCCACGCGGCAGCTTTTGCTGTCGCACGGATGGGTCGGCTCGAACCGGGGTGGTACCACGACCTCACAGAATACCAGCGTGAAGTAGAGGTTTACCTATGCGTTTCGCTTGGTGAGTGCAGGTGGCCGTAGGGCCTTTTTACTGAAAATGAGGCATTCCATCTTAGTCCTCACGGATGGCAACGCATCTGCATTTTGATTTGCAGACGAGGGTAGATGTAGATGTCTATGGGCCGCAGCAACCACTTACCATCAGGTGGACTGTGTGCTCGTTTGTCACCCTTATCCTATAAAAAAAAGAAAATAAATTTCAAAAAAGTTCAGTATTTAATTGATTATATACCGCTGATATTTAATCACGCTTTTCGAAACCACTCCAGTTGTAAACAATACTTGTGTGAAAAATGGTGTACACAAGATAATTAAGAACAGACAAAATCTTCTTTTAAAATTTGCGCCGAGTTGTAAGTAGAAGACCAAATAAGTCATGTGTCAATTTTAATTAAATATATTTAATATGAAGTAATTTTGACTACGTTTCATAAATTAACCATTGGTAAAACTGGAAACGGGAATTTTACAATTGTGTTTACAAGAAACATTATTAGTTGAACCTTGCAGTTTGTTCATTATTTTTATTATAAATACCTACAAATGTGTATATTATTAATAAATCATTCCCATAATGTTTAGTATTATTTTTTATTTTGCCCTATCTGCAACGTTCTACGCTCTATAGAAAATGTGGCGTATGACATGACTGACAATCTCTCGAACATTTTATCTAGGTACAAAGATGTTTTACGTTGTCGTCGCCTCCACATGATATTTTTGTCAGCATAAGGTACCCTTTTGTATCTGAAACGATTATGAATATTGCTACAAAGTAAAGTAATAGGCTATACAAGTCCGTCTACCGGGCACAGGACTCTTTTTATTTCTGAGAGGGATTTAGGGCAAGGAAATGCCCGCCGCGCTGCCCCAATGCGTGTTGACGAAAATTGCAATTACAAATTTCATTCGTGCTGTCGGGGATCAAAACCGGGAAAAATTTACAGCGAACGCTTTGAACCAAATCTACTAATACGACACAAATAAATACGATTTGATATATATAATAAAAACTCTTACGTACTTGAAACTTGAACACTTGATAGCTCGTGATGCCTACCGGACAAAGCTATAGCACCACACCGTGCAATGTAATTGAAGATGCGTAACCGCGACATAATTCTCAGTGATGCGCAAGCATAACAGGCAGTATGTCACTTATATAATTGTCATCTCTGCAGTCTATTAATCTTTGCACTTTTATAAGTAATACAGAACGAAATCGCTAGACGGTATTGACGTCTGCTAAAATCTCTGCGATCACCGTATCGTCAAGGTCATTCAGGCTAGTTAAAGCCTTAAGACATACCTGACAACAGTCAGGTATGTCTTAAAGATTCCTATTCACGAACTGCTTCTTCATCTATCTGCGCTGTGTGTCTTATTCAAACCACAATACATGTTTTGTTGGAATGCAAAACAATCATAATATTGTGCGAGCATAATTGTATTTATGTTTATCCTTCTAAAATCTCTTCCAAACAACCTTTGCGTAGAGAACTGGCAAAGGTTTAAATAAAAGAGTGTACGGTGTGTACGGAAAAAATATTTAAAACATGTAAATATATACAGGGTTATTTTTCAAAGAGTAGCCAAATTTTAAACTTAATTTCAAATACGAGGGCGAGACTGAAAGTTTTTGGAACATGGCACTTGAAAATGATATAATAAAAAAATAACTTCAATTTTGAAAATGAAACTCGTGCCGATATTTTTATGTATGTATTTTATTAATTTGTCATTTGTTTACGATTTGACGGCAAATTGAAAATTGTCTGTGTGAATTTAACGCGAGAAATTCTCTCCCATAGTATTAATGATGCTGCTTTTAATGTGTGGATTGACGATCACAGGATCAGATGACAGCTCCCAGGGCGTAGTGGCTTAGTGTGAGAGTAACGTTTAAATAAAACATATGCCTAGAGGTCTATATATACGTAGACGTCGATCCTAATGAAAATCGAGGCAGTTATTTGTTTAAATGAAATCACCCGTCATGTTTATTAAGTTCATTTTCATCTGAGTTCTACAGTTACCAAGAGTTAAACAATGGCAAAACTAGTCTGCGAACAAGTACACAGATAGGGTTTCAACACCGTTTAGATTAAACGCGCAATATAAAAATACTTTACAAAGACAAAGCTGTTCAACAAGTAGTTCTAGATCATTTTTCCATTCGAAGCGGAGTTTATTTCAAAACGAACAGAAATTCCAAGCTGATTAAGAAATAAAAGTAAGGAGAAAAGGAGGCGAGAGTTAGATTTCCTATTTCATTGTATTTGCTCTATTTTTTATTTTAAGGGATACTTAGTTTACTTTATAGCCTTAAATATCTTCTTTGTCGATTAGCAACCCAATGTTGAATGTAGACTCCTACTAACGCAAGATGGATTTTTCGTGACCAAGTGGTAAGAATTAATGAACGCACCAAGTAACATATCAGTGGACTATCTAAGATTCGTTAGTTCATCTTACTAAACCCACGGGACGATATGGGGCAGTGGATATTCTTACAACGGCACTATACGGTTTTCTTCAATATAATGCAATAAATACCTAAGCGAAGCGTTAATACTGATACATATTATATCTCAGTGCACAAAGGTCTCCCGCTCATAGCTGCCACGCTTGCTATGCGGGATAGCAACTGCAGTTTTTTTGTCGTTAATATTGAGTTCATCATCATCATAACAGCCTTTCATAAGTCCACTGCTGAACATAGGCCTCCCCCAAGGAATGCCATTTAAGTGACATTCTATATGCAAAGAATCACTTAAATACAATTTAAATATGTTTATCATTTCGTGAAAGTCAACCTTCAAGAAATATTTATTTTATCCATAAAATAAAGTCTCTTTGAAACTAAATATTCTATGTTCAATATTAAGTAGGATATTTAATTTGGAACTAAATATCCTACTTATCTCACTAATATTATAAAGGCGAAATTTTGTGTGTTCTTTCTGTGTCTCCTTGAGCTTATACCACACTAAGTATGTGTACTTTTTTCACGCAGTAACGGCTGGACTATTATTTATGTGTGGGTTATACTACTTAATATCTCTGAGGGAGAACAAATAATAGACAAATTATTATAATTAATATAATTTTATTTACAAATCAATTAAAATATAAATATTTTATTCCAAATTAGGCATCCGAATGCACTTTTTGAATGCCAATCTAAGAACATTAATTTTGTATTTAAGTGATTCTTTGCATATAGAATGTCACTTAAATATAACTTAAATATTTCGTAAAAATCAGCCTAAGTACAATTTCCTGCATTTAATATTAAAAGTTGGATTACTGGGAAAAATAATTGAATTCTAATTGGGGCCCTGTCTTTTTGTCATTTTTATGAGGTTTACTTGACGAGAATACGGCCTGTTCTCAAAATGATTATAAACTATAAAAATAATATATTGCGATTAAAATTTCTTTATGACTGAATGCAAAACAAATTTCAGCACCTTCGTATGATTATTTTACCAATACTGAGCTCTACGGATCTTTATATTTTTAGTTCACATGACACAAAGTGTCGTCATCTAGTGTCGAATATATTTAATTATATTTGAAAGCCGACGCAAAGAGATTTTTCTAGAACTATTTTAATAAATTAGGTGTAAAAATATTTACAAATGAAATGTGACGCCATCCATAACATAAGAGCGTCTATCTGAGTAGTTTTTACACAATAAAATACAACACTTCATCCTTTTCTTCTTAATACTACGAAAATACACCGATTTGCGATTTTAACAACACATAAGCGCACAAGACAAATGCTGACAGTATACTAACTAAAGCCACGCCTACTATGATGACGTCAGGACCTACTTAGAATCACAGTGCACAGTTGCTTATGCCGTCTCCCCTTTGTATTAGCTTCATGGTAATAACGCACAGTCGTAGCATGCGCGACGCGGAGCCAGTCACAGTTACCAGGATTTGCAGGCCTCCTTTCAACGACGATGGTCGATGATTTCGCGTGTCGATGTAACAAAGTCCTTGTAGTGCCGCTAATTAATAATATTAAAAAGTCCGTGAAAAATGAAACTTGTTTTTGAAGTTTAGTGTTTTTATTGCGATTACTTTTCTAGAAATTTTTGAGTTATATGTATAGTGTCTGGTACATAATCAATAATTTTGATAGAATTTGTGTCAAAAAAATTAAGTAGAAGGATTAAAATTTTAAAAAACTTCCTTGCTGAAAATTGGTTTCCAGTGCCCTTAACAAAAACAAGTAAGTATTTTTTTTATATTAAAACTATTTAGGAATATTGTGTTGTAGTTGTTTACTTTGTATTTCTTTATTAGAAATTTTTTCTTAAGTGTGACAACTTATTTTGGCGACTCCGTGACGCAGTGGCTTAGTAATGAGTTGCAGCGCTTGGGGCCGCGGGTTCGAATCCCATGCGGAACAAGTATTTGTATGGATTATAAATAATTGTTCCGGGTCTGGATGTTTGTCCTTGTGCAATTTATATTTGTAAACTGCCTACACGATGAAGGAGGAAATCCTAGCGTGGGTGTAACGTTTTATTAATAAAAAAATAAAATTATAATATTGTTCTTTTTTATTGTTTTAAAGTGAACGCTTCTTGTATTTATTACATTCTTTATTTCTTATATGTAGATTTGTTCGATTATAACTTGATTGTGACATTTTATTAGTTAAGTGAAATATATTCATGGACAAATTTAGAATGCGCAAAAAAAATTTGTATAACACAAAATTTCATGGATATTTGTAACAATTATATTTTTTTTTGGATTTTATTCATTAATTTAAAATTGCAAACGTTGAAAATACAGTCGATGAAATATAAAAATTGACCAAATTAAGAAAAATATAAAAAATACAGAAAATAAACTTTTTTGTACTTAGCATTTAATTTATCTTTCTCATAAATGCTTAGCAAAGACGTAAAATAAAGTGGGCTAAAATCGATACTGTACATAGTGTTGCCTCCTCTAGCTCTTCTAAATGCTGCCAGTCTCCTTGGCACACTCTTAATCAAGTTATCAATAAAATTTTGACAGATTAAATTCCATTCTTCCTCTAATGCATTTTAAGATCTCTTAAATTAGCGGAGGCAATATTTATTTTTCAATTTGTCTCTCAGGCATATCCTATACTTGCTCCATGAGATTTAAGAAGGGCGAGCGCGCTGACCACTCCGTAGCATTGATTTCAATGTCTGAAAGGAATTCCACGACTACGGCCACAGTAGGGGGGTCGTACATTGTCATGCATAAAAATCTATCTCCTATAAAAAGCTCCTAACAATGCCCAAATTTTAAAAACTGGGGCCTGTTTTCAACGGTGGACTTTTATAGGCTGTAATGGAATAATGGATATATACTATATATATATATATATATATATATATATATATATATATATATATATATTTATATATATATATATATATATATATATAAATATATATATATATATAAGACACATTTTTTTTGTAACAATATATACAGACTGATTCCATGCATTTTATTCTATCATAATATAATCTATCACGCCTGTTGCACAAAGTAGTAGGCAGAGATAAGAGACTTCTCTTTGGCACGATTCTGACACACCTCTTCTTGTTTTGCTTGCACGTTTGTTTGGTTAACTCTTAACTCGTTTCATCTTCAATATATCAACAATTTGGCCGTTAAACTTCCGCCTTGTGCTCTGCTGGACCCATTGCCGACTACTACTTATATATTTTGTCACTTTAATCATGTATTGTTTTTACGTTTCCAAACGACCATAAATTAATCCTGGACAGAACATATATCAAATCACACATTTCTCTTACTTCATTCTATAACTCATAGTCACGGTCCCTAATGACCATATTTTTAAAGCGTTCATTTTTTCACACGCTTCCTCTACCATACACAATTTTCACTACTATATATTAACGTAGGGATTAACACAGAATTGTAAAAATGCCATACCTGTCTTTATTATCACATTCTGAATTTCCACGCTGAAATGAAGAGTCCCACTCACTCTGTTTCCAGCATTGACACTTCGCTCTAAATATTTTTCATTTCTTCTAGCGTCACCGTTAAACACACATCCTAAAATTCATCCACTTGCTCCACCACCTTATCTTCTATTCTAATTATTCAATTCAAAGTTTTCTGACATCTGTACATAAACAGACCGAACAGTCAAGTGGAAACTCCGCATTTCTCTCTATAACTTTAATAGATACGAAGCCAGTTTGTGTACGCCCCGTTCATTCTGACACAAGCACTACTCTAGATGTCTATAATAGATATCAATATATTATCTTTAAAGAGATACAAATGTCCAAAGAGCCTTAGCCTAGACCCCAAAAGAGAACAGCGCTTGCTATAAATTAACCATGCCCACTCTATTATTAGCTTTTTTATAGTCTAAAAATGCCCACAAAACCTTTTGCCAATACAATACAGTACAAAGTTTTGTAAAATAATTTTTTTATAGAATAAGGGTGAAAAACAAGCACACAATCCACCTGCTGGTAAGTGGTTGCTGTGGCCCATAGGCCCATAGTCTCCGGTTCTCTACACTCACCATACGAATACAGCACCATGAAGCTGCTATTTGACGCTGGTATAATGTGAGAACGTGATCCTTCTCCGGTCGAGCTGACACATACGTGTTACAACTATACTACGAGTATTAATATAGCCGCAGCATGGCTCTAACACGTGTGATTGTAAACTCAGGAACTTGTTTTGATGCAAAGACGGAATGAGGTTATTGACTTACTAATCACATCATAATAATAAGTTCACATTTATAACATATTTATAATTTAATTATTAGAACTTCGTACCGCCTAACAGTCGATTTTTTATTTTTTTATTTTTTTTTAATACTTATTCTGCTATTTGGGTCACCGCGTGAGCGAAGAAATAAAGTTGATAAGTCAACAATTACATTATGTCAAAAAATGAAAATTATAAAACACTATTGACAAATATTGACATTATACGATACTAACGTCACTCAATTGTTTTGCCTTCACGGAACCCCTCCACTAACACTTAAACTTTATGTTATGGTATTAAAGTTCAAATTGACTTTTAGTATTATTACGAATCTTTTTTATGGGAATATAGAAAAGTACTGTTTTTAGACTTTTTGAGGCAAGTTTTTAAATTTTTCTCTCACTAAGAACCATCTTCGTACTTCTAGGAATATTATAAAAAAAGAATTAGCGAAATCGGTTCAGCTGCTCTCGAGAATTGTGCATAGCAACACATTCAGCGATTCATTTTTATATTATAGATTATTCTATTTGAAATGAAACTTCCTACTCTCGACGTGTAGTTTATCATATACACGTTTTGTGGTCAAAAGCTTCTTAGTGGCGGGTGTAGAAATAAATACTCTATTCATCGGCGCTTATTTCAAACATGTTTCAAATAGTATTATTTTAAGCCCTGCGCGGCATTGCATTAAGTATTTCATGAAAATAGTTACCGCACACTGGAACCGAAAACTGAGGACATATTTTATTTTTAATTTCTTTCGTAAATGAATATTATTCTTTGCTATTAGGTAATCCTTACTTAAACCACATATTAAATTTGTCTTACTTATATAATGTAAGTATAGGAAAATGAAAGACAAAAATAGTTTAGTTAAATATTATTATAAAGTGTGTGTATTTGTCAGAAATTCAATAGAAGATCCCAATTTTAATTTTTTTTTATAGAAAAGGGGGCAAACTAGCATGCGGCTCACCTGATGGTAAGTGACTACCGCCGCCCATGAACAACCGCAACACCAGGGGAATTTCAGATGTGTTGCCGTCCAGTTAGAAAGGTGTAAGCTCTTTTGTTGAAGGTTCCTAAGTCGTATCGCTCCGGAAAAATCGCTGGTGATAATTGATTCCACAAGAAAGTTGTGCGAGGGAGGGAAGTTCTTCTAAAAAACTGCACACTATTCGATATTTCGACGCCAAGGATTCCGATCTAACTGAGGCAGCGAGGGGAGTGCCTTGAAACTGAGGAGATACGACAAAGGGGTACTTTGTAGCGGTAAACGCATAAACTTGTGCCTTCTCGGGATTGAACTGGACTAGATTTAGTCGCCCCCAATCCGAGACTTTGTTCAGCAAAGACTCGACTTTAGACACAAGTTTGTCGCCTGCATAGCAAGGATTATTACCAGTATGCAACATATCATTGATATGCAGGAGAAACAGCGTTGGTGATAGCACGCAGCCTTGTGGAACACCAGGGTTGATTGGCTTGAAATCAGAATATGCACCGTCTACTACGACCTTGATGCTCCGATCAACAAGGAAACTTGTGATTCATTTGCACAATTTCTTGGGAAGGATGGAAGCTTCGAAAGAAGCGCTTTGTGCCAGACCCGTCCAAACTAACAGCGAATGCCTCCCCCTTGGACTCTTCTGCCTCCGCCCATCTATGAGTCAGGTCGACCAGAAGATCACCAGCTGATCGAACCCGACGAAAACCGTACTGGTGGTCACTAATCAGCTGGTGATCCTCAAGGTACCTCATGAGCTGGTAGTTTATAATGGATTCCATTATTTTGGAGAACAAGGAGGTGATGGTTGATAGGCCTGTAGTTAAACGAGTCTGAGCGGTCGCCTTTTTAGGAATCGGGTTGACCAAAGCTGTCATCTATGAATTCGGGACTAAGCCTTGGGAGTAGGAGTACCAGAAAAGACGCGTTAAAACCGGTGCCGATTCCGGAGCACACGTCTTCAGCACATTTGGGGGATTCGGTCAACCCCACTCGGCTTGTGGATGCCTTGGGAGTGGAGTGCTTTTCGAACCGAGCGCTGTGTAAACCGCACATCCGGCATGGAGCACTCACATCGCGGGATGGTTGGCGGTGTGTTTCCCCCGTCATCTAGAGTCGAGTTGGACGCAAAGAGAGAGCTCAACAGATCGGCTTTCTTCTTTGCGGCATGGGCCAGTGAGACGTCCTCTCTGTGCAGAGACGGAATAGATGGCTGACAGAAGTTCCCTTGACCTATTGGTTTGTTTTACTTTTCACTTAATTAGTGAAAAACAAGATGGACTGATCTAAAAGTTTACTTTTTTGTGTAAAAGTACTATTTAGAATTTTATGCAAATGATAATTAATTAAAGTTTCTATGTAAATAAGTGTGACATAGCGGGTATTATATTCAATGGTAGCGGCCATCCATATTTGCAAAGCCAGCATCATTTTCTGTACAGAAACCGGCAGTGTTGCTAAAGGCACTATAAACAAAGCAGCTGATAAAAATGTTACACTAATAACTGTTAGCAAAAACTGTTTCTGCAAATGGTCTTATAGATAATGATAACTATTCCGCCGTGTTAGGTGCAGGAGCTTTTATCAGAAGGAGAAGAGGTAAAATTTTGTTTTCATCATCATCATCATTACAGCCCTTCACAAGTCCACTGCTGAACATAGGCCTCCCCCAAAGAATGCCACAGAGCACGGTCCTGAGCCACCTGCATCCATCGACTTCCTGCATGTCTTACCAGGTCGTCACTCCATCTCGTGGGGGGACGCCCTACACTTCGCCTACCGGTACGAGGCTGCCACTCGAGAACCTTTCTTCCCCATCGGTTGTCGGTTCTTCGAGCTATATGGCCGGCCCACTGCCACTTCAGCTTACTAATCCGTTGGGCTATGTCGGTAACTCTGGTTCTACTGCGGATATCCTCATTCCCAAGTTTATCACGCAGAGAAACTCCCAGCATAGCCCTCTCCATAGCTCGCTGAGCGACCTTGAGCTTCCTCATACGGCCAGCAGTGAAGGACCACGTCTCAGTTCCGTAAGTCATCACTGGCAACACGCACTGGTTGTACAATTTCGTTTTAAGGTTTTGAGGTATGTCTGACGAGAAGATGTGTCGTAGCTTCCCGAACGCTGCCCAGCCGAGTTGAATCCGTCGATTGACCTCTCGGTCGAAGTTGGACTTACCTAGTCGGACTATTTGTCCCAGGTAAACATACTCGTCAACAACTTCGAGCTTAGTGCTCCCAACAACTACCGGCATAGGTGTGACATGGACATTAAACATGATCTTTGTTTTGTCCATGTTCATCTTAAGACCTATCCGTTGGGAAACACTATTGAGGTCATTGAGCATAGTGCTTAGGTCCTCCAGCGATTCTGCCATAAGGACTATATCGTCGGCAAATCGAAGGTGAGTGATGTACTCGCCATTGATGTTGATACCGTATCCTTTCCAGTCCAGAAGCTTGAAAACGTCTTCCAATGCAGCGGTGAAGAGTTTCGGGGATATGACGTCACCCTGTCTTACACCTCTCTGCAATTGGATAGGTTTCGTACTCTGGTTCTGTACTCGGATAGCCATCGTAGCCCTACTGTACAAGCACTTCAACACTTCGATATACCGACAGTCAACTTGGCACCGCTGAAGGCACTGCAGCACCGCCCAAATTTCGACGGAATCAAAGGCTTTCTCATAGTCCACATACGCCAGACATAGAGGCAAATTGTACTCTTCGGACTTCTGTACAACTTGCCGAAGGGTATGTATGTGGTCTATGGTGCTAAAGCCCTTTCGGAAACCGGCTTGTTCGGGAGGCTGGAAGTCGTCAAGTCTGCGCGCGAGACGATTCGTAATGACTCTCGAAAACTGCACGTAGACGCGGCTCAGAAGGGAAATCGGTGTGTAGTTCTTCAAGAGAGCGTTGTCACCTTTCTTGAAGAACAAGACCACCGCACTTCTGCTCCACGCCTCCGGTGTAATGCCACCATGCAGGACGGAATTAAAGAGCTTCTGAAGGACTTCAAGTACCGGTCTTCCACCCGCTTTCAGAAGCTCCGCTGTAATTCCATCCTCGCCTGGGGCCTTACCGTTTTTAAGGTGCTGGAGAGCCATCCTAATCTCGCTCAGACTGACATCCGGGATATCTTCGGAATAGTGTCGGATGAGACTCGCTCTTGGATCGTTACTCACACTTGCGTGTGGCTCCAACGATGATGTGTACAGCTGCCCATAGAACCTCTCAATCTCACTCAAAATCTCAGGTGTCCCGGAAACGATGCTGCCACATTCTGTCTTCAGCTTTGACAGTTGGCTCTTTCTGGCAGACAGATCTCTGGCAAAGACTTTGGAGCCTTGGTTCCGCTCGATCGCTTCTTCAATACGAGCTGTATTGAAGTTGCGTAAGTCCCGCCGCATGCATTTGGAGATCTGTCTGTTCAGATGCCTGTATGCTGTCAAGTCTGTTGAAGAATGTAGCTTCATCTCCCGTCTAACAGCCATGAGATTAAGAGTGTGATCGGAGAGTTTTTGTGTTCTTCTGCGGCCGGTCTTGCAGAACTTAGCTCCGACCGCATGGACAGTTTCCACGAGCTTGTCATTCATATCGTCCACTTCATTGCAGTCTTCCAGGCACTGGAAACGGTTTTGTAACTCGAGCTGAAAGGTTTCGGGACTTTGGAACAGAGTACGAGGGGGACGGAGCGTTGACTTCATTAGACGAGACCTCTCCAACTTAACGTTTAGGTTCAGTGTGCCTCTAACCATTCGGTGATCGCTACCAGTTTTCACCCTCGCGATCACGGAGACATCACTGAACAGTTGTCGTCTGGTCGTCATAATGAAGTCAATCTCATTTTTTGTGGAACCGTCGGGGCTCGACCAGGTCCACTTCCTGTGGGGCCGCTTCTGGAAGAAAGAGTTCATCATAAAGAGTCCCTCTTTCTCCATGAAGTCGGCCAGCTGCTGGCCCCTTGGGTTCCGTTGCCCTATTCCAAATTTCCCTACTTTCAGCTCACCGTTCTCTCTTGTGCCTAGTTTTGCATTGAAGTCTCCCATTAACACCGTATATTGGGTTTTGGAGGAATGCATGGCTCTAGAGATATCCTCATACATTTCCTCCACCTCCTCATCGGGGTGTGCCGAGGTTGGTGCGTAAACCTGTATGACCTTCAGCGAATACCGTTTGGTGATTCTGAGTATAAGGTACGCAACCCTCGTCGACACACTCCCGATCTTTACAACGTTGTTAACGAGAGACTTGTGGACGATAAATCTGACACCTCCTTGGGACAGATGGTCGCCCTCCCGATGATAGAGCAAGTTGCCGGATTCGAGGATTACCGTGTCCTCCCCCTCTCTTCGGACTTCGGATAATCCTATAATATGCCAGCGCAACTTATCTATCTCTTCTTCCAGCTCCACAATCTTCTCGTCAGTCCTCAGGGTGCGTGCGTTGTACGTTGCCAGGTCGAGTCGTCTAAGGTGGCAACCGAACCTCCACCGGAGATTCTTAGCACCCCCTGCCCCGCCGTTACCATGGTCGCCACCGTAGCCAGGAATAGCGGGGCCGCCGGGGACTGGGGGCCGTTTCTTTGTTACTGTCATTCATAGGGGGGTATTTGCCATAGTTGCCACGCTTGGCGAGCGGGTTGGCAACCGCAGTTTTTTTATTGTAATTTGGCTATTATCAGGAAGATGCTGCTGCCCATCTCCTGCCTGTTTCCCTTTGTCGCCTTTTACGACACCCACGGAAGGATATGGGGTAGTGGATATTCTTAAACGCCACTACACGGCAATTTTGTTTTAGAGATACGCAATCAATATTGTTTTGTCTGCAATTGAGCATAAAATAAAAAATAACTTCAGCCAAAGAGCATAACTGGCATAATACTCAGGCCCATGAATTGGTATGGAAAAAAATAATTTTACCAGGTTTCAAAAAATCAATCAAAATTCAGAAAAACATAAAGGTAATAATTTATTGCGGGAATTTTGTGATATAATTAAAAAAATTACAAACTTATCCAAGTTAATCTAACTTAGTCTAACTTATCCTTATGCATTACAAAAAAAAAAACAAATAATAAAATAGTGAGATGGCGTCAGTTTTAACAAGATATAACAAAAATAAACAAGAAAACACAGTGGTAGAGCCACGCGGCAGCTTTTGCTGTCGCACGGATGGGTCGGCTCGAACCGGGGTGGTACCACGACCTCACAGAATACCAGCGTGAAGTAGAGGTTTACCTTTGCGCTTCGCTTGGTGAGTGCAGGTGGCCGTAGGGCCTTTTTACTGAAAATGAGGCATTCCATCTTAGTCCTCACGGGTGGCAACGCATCTGCATTTTGATTTGCAGACGAGAATAGATGTAGATGTCTATGGGCCGCAGCAACCACTTACCATCAGGTGGACTGTGTGCTCGTTTGTCACCCTTATCCTATAAAAAAAAAGAAAATAAATTTCAAAAAAGTTCAGTATTTAATTGATTATATACCGCTGACATTTAATCACGCTTTTCGAAACCACTCCAGTTGTAAACAATACTTGTGTGAAAAATGGTGTACACAAGATAATTAAGAACAGACAAAATCTTCTTTTAAAATTTGCGCCGAGTTGTAAGTAGAAGACCAAATAAGTCATGTGTCAATTTTAATTAAATATATTTAATATGAAGTAATTTTGACTACGTTTCATAAATTAACCATTGGTAAAACTGGAAACGGGAATTTTACAATTGTGTTTACAAGAAACATTATTAGTTGAACCTTGCAGTTTGTTCATTATTTTTATTATAAATACCTACAAATGTGTATATTATTAATAAATCATTCCCATAATGTTTAGTATTATTTTTTATTTTGCCCTATCTGCAACGTTCTACGCTCTATAGAAAATGTGGCGTATGACATGACTGACAATCTCTCGAACATTTTATCTAGGTACAAAGATGTTTTACGTTGTCGTCGCCTCCACATGATATTTTTGTCAGCATAAGGTACCCTTTTGTATCTGAAACGATTATGAATATTGCTACAAAGTAAAGTAATAGGCTATACAAGTCCGTCTACCGGGCACAGGACTCTTTTTATTTCTGAGAGGGATTTAGGGCAAGGAAATGCCCGCCGCGCTGCCCCAATGCGTGTTGACGAAAATTGCAATTACAAATTTCATTCGTGCTGTCGGGGATCAAAACCGGGAAAAATTTACAGCGAACGCTTTGAACCAAATCTACTAATACGACACAAATAAATACGATTTGATATATATAATAAAAACTCTTACGTACTTGAAACTTGAACACTTGATAGCTCGTGATGCCTACCGGACAAAGCTATAGCACCACACCGTGCAATGTAATTGAAGATGCGTAACCGCGACATAATTCTCAGTGATGCGCAAGCATAACAGGCAGTATGTCACTTATATAATTGTCATCTCTGCAGTCTATTAATCTTTGCACTTTTATAAGTAATACAGAACGAAATCGCTAGACGGTATTGACGTCTGCTAAAATCTCTGCGATCACCGTATCGTCAAGGTCATTCAGGCTAGTTAAAGCCTTAAGACATACCTGACAACAGTCAGGTATGTCTTAAAGATTCCTATTCACGAACTGCTTCTTCATCTATCTGCGCTGTGTGTCTTATTCAAACCACAATACATGTTTTGTTGGAATGCAAAACAATCATAATATTGTGCGAGCATAATTGTATTTATGTTTATCCTTCTAAAATCTCTTCCAAACAACCTTTGCGTAGAGAACTGGCAAAGGTTTAAATAAAAGAGTGTACGGTGTGTACGGAAAAAATATTTAAAACATGTAAATATATACAGGGTTATTTTTCAAAGAGTAGCCAAATTTTAAACTTAATTTCAAATACGAGGGCGAGACTGAAAGTTTTTGGAACATGGCACTTGAAAATGATATAATAAAAAAATAACTTCAATTTTGAAAATGAAACTCGTGCCGATATTTTTATGTATGTATTTTATTAATTTGTCATTTGTTTACGATTTGACGGCAAATTGAAAATTGTCTGTGTGAATTTAACGCGAGAAATTCTCTCCCATAGTATTAATGATGCTGCTTTTAATGTGTGGATTGACGATCACAGGATCAGATGACAGCTCCCAGGGCGTAGTGGCTTAGTGTGAGAGTAACGTTTAAATAAAACATATGCCTAGAGGTCTATATATACGTAGACGTCGATCCTAATGAAAATCGAGGCAGTTATTTGTTTAAATGAAATCACCCGTCATGTTTATTAAGTTCATTTTCATCTGAGTTCTACAGTTACCAAGAGTTAAACAATGGCAAAACTAGTCTGCGAACAAGTACACAGATAGGGTTTCAACACCGTTTAGATTAAACGCGCAATATAAAAATACTTTACAAAGACAAAGCTGTTCAACAAGTAGTTCTAGATCATTTTTCCATTCGAAGCGGAGTTTATTTCAAAACGAACAGAAATTCCAAGCTGATTAAGAAATAAAAGTAAGGAGAAAAGGAGGCGAGAGTTAGATTTCCTATTTCATTGTATTTGCTCTATTTTTTATTTTAAGGGATACTTAGTTTACTTTATAGACTTAAATATCTTCTTTGTCGATTAGCAACCCAATGTTGAATGTAGACTCCTACTAACGTAAGATGGATTTTTCGTGACCAAGTGGTAAGAATTAATGAACGCACCAAGTAACATATCAGTGGACTATCTAAGATTCGTTAGTTCGGTTTTTTACCGATTTTCCGTTCGGTTCGTATACGGTTTTCTTCATTATATTGCAATAAATACCTAAGCGAAGCGTTAATACTGATACATATTATATCTCAGTGCACAAAGGTCTCCCGCTCATAGCTGCCACGCTTGCTATGCGGGATAGCAACTGCAGTTTTTTTGTCGTTAATATTGAGTTCATCATCATCATTACAGCCTTTCATAAGTCCACTGCTGAACATAGGCCTCCCCCAAGGAATGCCATTTAAGTGACATTCTATATGCAAAGAATCACTTAAATACAATTTAAATATGTTTATCATTTCGTGAAAGTCAACCTTCAAAAAATATTTATTTTATCCATAAAATAAAGTCTCTTTGAAACTAAATATTCTATGTTCAATATTAAGTAGGATATTTAATTTGGAACTAAATATCCTACTTATCTCACTAATATTATAAAGGCGAAATTTTGTGTGTTCTTTCTGTGTCTCCTTGAGCTTATACCACACTAAGTATGTGTAATTTTTTCACGCAGTAACGGCTGGACTATTATTTATGTGTGGGTTATACTACTTAATATCTCTGAGGGAGAACAAATAATAGACAAATTATTATAATTAATATAATTTTATTTACAAATCAATTAAAATATAAATATTTTATTCCAAATTAGGCATCCGAATGCACTTTTTGAATGCCAATCTAAGAACATTAATTTTGTATTTAAGTGATTCTTTGCATATAGAATGTCACTTAAATATAACTTAAATATTTCGTAAAAATCAGCCTAAGTACAATTTCCTGCATTTAATATTAAAAGTTGGATTACTGGGAAAAATAATTGAATTCTAATTGGGGCCCTGTCTTTTTGTCATTTTTATGAGGTTTACTTGACGAGAATACGGCCTGTTCTCAAAATGATTATAAACTATAAAAATAATATATTGCGATTAAAATTTCTTTATGACTGAATGCAAAACAAATTTCAGCACCTTCGTATGATTATTTTACCAATACTGAGCTCTACGGATCTTTATATTTTTAGTTCACATGACACAAAGTGTCGTCATCTAGTGTCGAATATATTTAATTATATTTGAAAGCCGACGCAAAGAGATTTTTCTAGAACTATTTTAATAAATTAGGTGTAAAAATATTTACAAATGAAATGTGACGCCATCCATAACATAAGAGCGTCTATCTGAGTAGTTTTTACACAATAAAATACAACACTTCATCCTTTTCTTCTTAATACTACGAAAATACACCGATTTGCGATTTTAACAACACATAAGCGCACAAGACAAATGCTGACAGTATACTAACTAAAGCCACGCCTACTATGATGACGTCAGGACCTACTTAGAATCACAGTGCACAGTTGCTTATGCCGTCTCCCCTTTGTATTAGCTTCATGGTAATAACGCACAGTCGTAGCATGCGCGACGCGGAGCCAGTCACAGTTACCAGGATTTGCAGGCCTCCTTTCAACGACGATGGTCGATGATTTCGCGTGTCGATGTAACAAAGTCCTTGTAGTGCCGCTAATTAATAATATTAAAAAGTCCGTGAAAAATGAAACTTGTTTTTGAAGTTTAGTGTTTTTATTGCGATTACTTTTCTAGAAATTTATGAGTTATATGTATAGTGTCTGGTACATAATCAATAATTATGATAGAATTTGTGTAAAAAAAAATTAAGTAGGATTAAAATTTTAAAAAACTTCATTGCTGAAAATTGGTTTCCAGTGCCCTTAAAAAAAACAAGTAAGTATTTTTTTTATATTAAAACTATTTAGGAATATTGTGTTGTAGTTGTTTACTTTGTATTTCTTTATTAGAAATTTTTTCTTAAGTGTGACAACTTATTTTGGCGACTCCGTGACGCAGTGGCTTAGTAATGAGTTGCAGCGCTTGGGGCCGCGGGTTCGAATCCCATGCGGAACAAGTATTTGTATGGATTATAAATAATTGTTCCGGGTCTGGATGTTTGTCCTTGTGCAATTTATATTTGTAAACTGCCTACACGTTGCAGGAGGAAATCCTAGCGTGGGTGTAACGTTTTATTAATAAAAAAATAAAATTATAATATTGTTCTTTTTTATTGTTTTAAAGTGAACGCTTCTTGTATTTATTACATTCTTTATTTCTTATATGTAGATTTGTTCGATTATAACTTGATTGTGACATTTTATTAGTTAAGTGAAATATATTCATGGACAAATTTAGAATGCGCAAAAAAAATTTGTATAACACAAAATTTCATGGATATTTGTAACAATTATATTTTTTTTTGGATTTTATTCATTAATTTAAAATTGCAAACGTTGAAAAAACAGTCGATGAAATATAAAAATTGACCAAATTAAGAAAAATATAAAAAATACAGAAAATAAACTTTTTTGTACTTAGCATTTAATTTATCTTTCTCATAAATGCTTGGCAAAGACGTAAAATAAAGTGGGCTAAAATCGATACTGTACATAGTGTTGCCTCCTATAGCTCTTCTAAATGCTGCCAGTCGCCTTGGCATACTCTTAATCAAGTTATCAATAAAATTTTGACAGATTAAATTCCATTCTTCCTCTAATGCATTTTAAGATCTCTTAAATTAGCGGAGGCAATATTTATTTTTCAATTTGTCTCTCAGGCATATCCTATACTTGCTCCATGAGATTTAAGAAGGGCGAGCGCGCTGACCACTCCGTAGCATTGATTTCAATGTCTGAAAGGTATTCCACGACTACGGCCACAGTAGGGGGGCCGTACATTGTCATGCATAAAAAGCTATCTCCTATAAAAAGCTCCTAACAATGCCCAAATTTTAAAAAACAACTGGGGCCTGTTTTCAACGGTGGACATTTATAGGCTGTAATGGAATAATGGATATATACTATATATATATATATATATATATATATATATAAGACACATTTTTTTTTTGTAACAATATATACAGACTGATTCCATGCATTTTATTCTATCATAATATAATCTATCACGCCTGTTGCACAAAGTAGTAGGCAGAGATAAGAGACTTCTCTTTGGCACGATTCTGACACACCTCTTCTTGTTTTGCTTGCACGTTTGTTTGGTTAACTCTTAACTCGTTTCGTCTTCAATATATCAACAATTTGGCCGTTAAGCTTCCGCCTTGTGCTCTGCTGGGCCCCTTGCCGACTACTACTTATATATTTTGTCACTTTAATCATGTATTGTTTTTACGTTTCCAAACGACCATAAATTAATCCTGGACAGAACATATATCAAATCACACATTTCTCTTACTTCATTCTATAACTCATAGTCACGGTCCCTAATGACCATATTTTTAAAGCGTTCATTTTTTCACACGCTTCCTCTACCATACACAATTTTCACTACTATATATTAACGTAGGGATTAACACAGAATTGTAAAAATGCCATACCTGCCTTTATTATCACATTCTGAATTTCCACGCTGAAATGAAGAGTCCCACTCACTCTGTTTCCAGCATTGACACTTCGCTCTAAATATTTTTCATTTCTTCTAGCGTCACCGTTAAACACACATCCTAAAATTCATCCACTTGCTCCACCACCTTATCTTCTATTCTAATTATTCAATTCAAAGTTTTCTGACATCTGTACATAAACAGACCGAACAGTCAAGTGGAAACTCCGCATTTCTCTCTATAACTTTAATAGATACGAAGCCAGTTTGTGTACGCCCCGTTCATTCTGACACAAGCACTACTCTAGATGTCTATAATAGATATCAATATATTATCTTTAAAGAGATACCAATGTCCAAAGAGCCTTAGCCTAGACCCCAAAAGAGAACAGCGCTTGCTATAAATTAACCATGCCCACTCTATTATTAGCTTTTTTATAGTCTAAAAATGCCCACAAAACCTTTTGCCAATACAATACAGTACAAAGTTTTGTAAAATAATTTTTTTATAGAATAAGGGTGAAAAACAAGCACACAATCCACCTGCTGGTAAGTGGTTGCTGTGGCCCATAGACATCTACATCTATCTTCGGTTGCGAATTAAAATGCAGATGCGTTGTCAGCCGTGAGGACTAAGATAGAACGCCTCTTTTCCAGTAAAAAGGGTCTCCGGTTCTCTACACTCACCATACGAATACAGCACCATGAAGCTGCTATTTGACGCTGGTATAATGTGAGAACGTGATCCTTCTCCGGTCGAGCTGACACATACGTGTTACAACTATACTACGAGTATTAATATAGCCGCAGCATGGCTCTAACACGTGTGATTGTAAACTCAGGAACTTGTTTTGATGCAAAGACGGAATGAGATTATTGACTTACTAATCACATCATAATAATAAGTTCACATTTATAACATATTTATAATTTAATTATTAGAACTTCGTACCGCCTAACAGTCGATTTTTTATTTTTTTTATTTTTTTTTAATACTTATTCTGCTATTTGGGTCACCGCGTGAGCGAAGAAATAAAGTTGATAAGTCAACAATTACATTATGTCAAAAAATGAAAATTATAAAACACTATTGACAAATATTGACATTATACGATACTAACGTCACTCAATTGTTTTGCCTTCACGGAACCCCTCCACTAACACTTAAACTTTATGTTATGGTATTAAAGTTCAAATTGACTTTTAGTATTATTACGAATCTTTTTTATGGGAATATAGAAAAGTACTGTTTTTAGACTTTTTGAGGCAAGTTTTTAAATTTTTCTCTCAGTAAGAACCATCTTCGTACTTCTAGGAATATTATAAAAAAAGAATTAGCGAAATCGGTTCAGCTGCTCTCGAGAATTGTGCATAGCAACACATTCAGCGATTCATTTTTATATTATAGATTATTCTATTTGAAATGAAACTTCCTACTCTCGACGTGTAGTTTATCATATACACGTTTTGTGGTCAAAAGCTTCTTAGTGGCGGGTGTAGAAATAAATACTCTATTCATCGGCGCTTATTTCAAACATGTTTCAAATAGTATTATTTTAAGCCCTGCGCGGCACTGCATTAAGTATTTCATGAAAATAGTTACCGCACACTGGAACCGAAAACTGAGGACATATTTTATTTTTCATTTCTTTCGTAAATGAATATTATTCTTTGCTATTAGGTAATCCTTACTTAAACCACATATTAAATTTGTCTTACTTATATAATGTAAGTATAGGAAAATGAAAGACAAAAACTGTTTAGTTAAATATTATTATAAAGTGTGTGTATTTGTCAGAAATTCAATAGAAGATCCCAATTTTAATTTTTTTTTATAGAAAAGGGAGCAAACTAGCATGCGGCTCACCTGACGGTAAGTGACTACCGCCGCCCATGAACAACCGCAACACCAGGGGAATTTCAGATGTGTTGCCGGCCAGTTAGAAAGGTGTAAGCTCTTTTCTTGAAGGTTCCTAAGTCGTATCGCTCCGGAAAAATCGCTGGTGATAATTGATTCCACAAGAAAGTTGTGCGAGGGAGGGAAGTTCTTCTAAAAAACTGCACACTATTCGATATTTCGACGCCAAGGATTCCGATCTAACTGAGGCAGCGAGGGGAGTGCCTTGAAACTGAGGAGATACTACAAAGGGGTACTTTGTAGCGGTAAACGCATAAACTTGTACCTTCTCGGGATTGAACTGGACTAGATTTAGTCGCCCCCAATCCGAGACTTTGTTCAGCAAAGACTCGACTTTAGACACAAGTTTGTCCCGGTACTCGGCGACGTTTTCCCGAGAAATATTGGCACGGCCGTTATATAAGGCATCACCAGTGCTGTCGCCTGCATAGCAAGGATTGTTACCAGTATGCAACATATCATTGATATGCAGGAGAAACAGCGTTGGTGATAGCACGCAGCCTTGTGGAACACCAGGGTTGATTGGCTTGAAATCAGAACATGCACCGTCTACTACGACCTCGATGCTCCGATCAACAAGGAAACTTGTGATTTATTTGCACAATTTCTTGGGAAGGATGGAAGCTTCGAAAGAAGCGCTTTGTGCCAGACCCGTCCAAACTAACAGCGAATGCCTTCCCCTTGGACTCTTCTGCCTCCGCCCATCTAGGAGTCAGGTCGACCAAAAGATCACCAGCTGATCGAACCCGACGAAAACCGTACTGGTGGTCACTAATCAGCTGGTGATCCTCAAGGTACCTCATGAGCTGGTAGTTTATAATGGATTCCATTATTTTGGAGAACAAGGAGGTGATGGTTGATAGGCCTGTAGTTAAACGAGTCTGAGCGGTCGCCTTTTTAGGAATCGGGTTGACCAAAGCTGTCATCTATGAATTCGGGACTAAGCCTTGGGAGTAGGAGTACCAGAAAAGACGCGTTAAAACTGGTGCCGATTCCGGAGCACACGTCTTCAGCACATTTGGGGGATTCGGTCAACCCCACTCGGCTTGTGGATGCCTTGGGAGTGGAGTGCTTTTCGAACCGAGCGCTGTGTAAACCGCACATCCGGCATGGAGCACTCACATCGCGGGATGGTCGGCGGTGTGTTTCCCCCGTCATCGACACCGTAGAGTCGAGTTGGACGCAAAGAGAGAGCTCAACAGATCGGCTTTCTTCTTTGCGGCATGGGCCAGTGAGACGTCCTCTCTGTGCAGAGACGGAATAGATGGCTGACAGAAGTTCCCTTGACCTATTGGTTTGTTTTACTTTTCACTTAATTAGTGAAAAACAAGATGGACTGATCTAAAAGTTTACTTTTTTGTGTAAAAGTACTATTTAGAATTTTATGCAAATGATAATTAATTAAAGTTTCTATGTAAATAAGTGTGACATAGCGGGTATTATATTCAATGGTAGCGGCCATCCATATTTGCAAAGCCAGCATCATTTTCTGTACAGAAACCGGCAGTGTTGCTCAAGGCACTATAAACAAAGCAGCTGATAAAAATGTTACACTCATAACTGTTAGCAAAAACTGTTTCTGCAAATGGTCTTATAGATAATGATAACTATTCAGCCGTGTTAGGTGCAGGAGCTTTTATCAGAAGGAGAAGAGGTAAAATTTTGTTTTAGAGATGCGCAATCAATATTGTTTTGTCTGCAATTGAGCATAAAATAAAAAATAACTTCAGCCAAAGAGCATAACTGGCATAATACTCAGGCCCATGAATTGGTATGGAAAAAAATAATTTTACCAGGTTTCAAAAAATCAATCAAAATTCAGAAAAACAAAGGTAATAATTTATTGCGGAAATTTTGTGATATAATTAAAAAAATTACAAACTTATCCAAGTTAATCTTACTTAGTCTAACTTATCCTTATGCATTACAAAAAAAAAAAAAACAAATAATAAAATAGTGAGATGGCGTCAGTTTTAACAAGATATAACAAAAATAAACAAGAAAACACAGTGGTAGAGCCACGCGGCAGCTTTTGCTGTCGCACGGATGGGTCGGCTCGAACCGGGGTGGTACCACGACCTCACAGAATACCAGCGTGAAGTAGAGGTTTACCTATGCGTTTCGCTTGGTGAGTGCAGGTGGCCGTAGGGCCTTTTTACTGAAAATGAGGCATTCCATCTTAGTCCTCACGGATGGCAACGCATCTGCATTTTGATTTGCAGACGAGGGTAGATGTAGATGTCTATGGGCCGCAGCAACCACTTACCATCAGGTGGACTGTGTGCTCGTTTGTCACCCTTATCCTATAAAAAAAAGAAAATAAATTTCAAAAAAGTTCAGTATTTAATTGATTATATACCGCTGATATTTAATCACGCTTTTCGAAACCACTCCAGTTGTAAACAATACTTGTGTGAAAAATGGTGTACACAAGATAATTAAGAACAGACAAAATCTTCTTTTAAAATTTGCGCCGAGTTGTAAGTAGAAGACCAAATAAGTCATGTGTCAATTTTAATTAAATATATTTAATATGAAGTAATTTTGACTACGTTTCATAAATTAACCATTGGTAAAACTGGAAACGGGAATTTTACAATTGTGTTTACAAGAAACATTATTAGTTGAACCTTGCAGTTTGTTCATTATTTTTATTATAAATACCTACAAATGTGTATATTATTAATAAATCATTCCCATAATGTTTAGTATTATTTTTTATTTTGCCCTATCTGCAACGTTCTACGCTCTATAGAAAATGTGGCGTATGACATGACTGACAATCTCTCGAACATTTTATCTAGGTACAAAGATGTTTTACGTTGTCGTCGCCTCCACATGATATTTTTGTCAGCATAAGGTACCCTTTTGTATCTGAAACGATTATGAATATTGCTACAAAGTAAAGTAATAGGCTATACAAGTCCGTCTACCGGGCACAGGACTCTTTTTATTTCTGAGAGGGATTTAGGGCAAGGAAATGCCCGCCGCGCTGCCCCAATGCGTGTTGACGAAAATTGCAATTACAAATTTCATTCGTGCTGTCGGGGATCAAAACCGGGAAAAATTTACAGCGAACGCTTTGAACCAAATCTACTAATACGACACAAATAAATACGATTTGATATATATAATAAAAACTCTTACGTACTTGAAACTTGAACACTTGATAGCTCGTGATGCCTACCGGACAAAGCTATAGCACCACACCGTGCAATGTAATTGAAGATGCGTAACCGCGACATAATTCTCAGTGATGCGCAAGCATAACAGGCAGTATGTCACTTATATAATTGTCATCTCTGCAGTCTATTAATCTTTGCACTTTTATAAGTAATACAGAACGAAATCGCTAGACGGTATTGACGTCTGCTAAAATCTCTGCGATCACCGTATCGTCAAGGTCATTCAGGCTAGTTAAAGCCTTAAGACATACCTGACAACAGTCAGGTATGTCTTAAAGATTCCTATTCACGAACTGCTTCTTCATCTATCTGCGCTGTGTGTCTTATTCAAACCACAATACATGTTTTGTTGGAATGCAAAACAATCATAATATTGTGCGAGCATAATTGTATTTATGTTTATCCTTCTAAAATCTCTTCCAAACAACCTTTGCGTAGAGAACTGGCAAAGGTTTAAATAAAAGAGTGTACGGTGTGTACGGAAAAAATATTTAAAACATGTAAATATATACAGGGTTATTTTTCAAAGAGTAGCCAAATTTTAAACTTAATTTCAAATACGAGGGCGAGACTGAAAGTTTTTGGAACATGGCACTTGAAAATGATATAATAAAAAAATAACTTCAATTTTGAAAATGAAACTCGTGCCGATATTTTTATGTATGTATTTTATTAATTTGTCATTTGTTTACGATTTGACGGCAAATTGAAAATTGTCTGTGTGAATTTAACGCGAGAAATTCTCTCCCATAGTATTAATGATGCTGCTTTTAATGTGTGGATTGACGATCACAGGATCAGATGACAGCTCCCAGGGCGTAGTGGCTTAGTGTGAGAGTAACGTTTAAATAAAACATATGCCTAGAGGTCTATATATACGTAGACGTCGATCCTAATGAAAATCGAGGCAGTTATTTGTTTAAATGAAATCACCCGTCATGTTTATTAAGTTCATTTTCATCTGAGTTCTACAGTTACCAAGAGTTAAACAATGGCAAAACTAGTCTGCGAACAAGTACACAGATAGGGTTTCAACACCGTTTAGATTAAACGCGCAATATAAAAATACTTTACAAAGACAAAGCTGTTCAACAAGTAGTTCTAGATCATTTTTCCATTCGAAGCGGAGTTTATTTCAAAACGAACAGAAATTCCAAGCTGATTAAGAAATAAAAGTAAGGAGAAAAGGAGGCGAGAGTTAGATTTCCTATTTCATTGTATTTGCTCTATTTTTTATTTTAAGGGATACTTAGTTTACTTTATAGCCTTAAATATCTTCTTTGTCGATTAGCAACCCAATGTTGAATGTAGACTCCTACTAACGCAAGATGGATTTTTCGTGACCAAGTGGTAAGAATTAATGAACGCACCAAGTAACATATCAGTGGACTATCTAAGATTCGTTAGTTCATCTTACTAAACCCACGGGACGATATGGGGCAGTGGATATTCTTACAACGGCACTATACGGTTTTCTTCAATATAATGCAATAAATACCTAAGCGAAGCGTTAATACTGATACATATTATATCTCAGTGCACAAAGGTCTCCCGCTCATAGCTGCCACGCTTGCTATGCGGGATAGCAACTGCAGTTTTTTTGTCGTTAATATTGAGTTCATCATCATCATAACAGCCTTTCATAAGTCCACTGCTGAACATAGGCCTCCCCCAAGGAATGCCATTTAAGTGACATTCTATATGCAAAGAATCACTTAAATACAATTTAAATATGTTTATCATTTCGTGAAAGTCAACCTTCAAGAAATATTTATTTTATCCATAAAATAAAGTCTCTTTGAAACTAAATATTCTATGTTCAATATTAAGTAGGATATTTAATTTGGAACTAAATATCCTACTTAGCTCACTAATATTATAAAGGCGAAATTTTGTGTGTTCTTTCTGTGTCTCCTTGAGCTTATACCACACTAAGTATGTGTAATTTTTTCACGCAGTAACGGCTGGACTATTATTTATGTGTGGGTTATACTACTTAATATCTCTGAGGGAGAACAAATAATAGACAAATTATTATAATTAATATAATTTTATTTACAAATCAATTAAAATATAAATATTTTATTCCAAATTAGGCATCCGAATGCACTTTTTGAATGCCAATCTAAGAACATTAATTTTGTATTTAAGTGATTCTTTGCATATAGAATGTCACTTAAATATAACTTAAATATTTCGTAAAAATCAGCCTAAGTACAATTTCCTGCATTTAATATTAAAAGTTGGATTACTGGGAAAAATAATTGAATTCTAATTGGGGCCCTGTCTTTTTGTCATTTTTATGAGGTTTACTTGACGAGAATACGGCCTGTTCTCAAAATGATTATAAACTATAAAAATAATATATTGCGATTAAAATTTCTTTATGACTGAATGCAAAACAAATTTCAGCACCTTCGTATGATTATTTTACCAATACTGAGCTCTACGGATCTTTATATTTTTAGTTCACATGACACAAAGTGTCGTCATCTAGTGTCGAATATATTTAATTATATTTGAAAGCCGACGCAAAGAGATTTTTCTAGAACTATTTTAATAAATTAGGTGTAAAAATATTTACAAATGAAATGTGACGCCATCCATAACATAAGAGCGTCTATCTGAGTAGTTTTTACACAATAAAATACAACACTTCATCCTTTTCTTCTTAATACTACGAAAATACACCGATTTGCGATTTTAACAACACATAAGCGCACAAGACAAATGCTGACAGTATACTAACTAAAGCCACGCCTACTATGATGACGTCAGGACCTACTTAGAATCACAGTGCACAGTTGCTTATGCCGTCTCCCCTTTGTATTAGCTTCATGGTAATAACGCACAGTCGTAGCATGCGCGACGCGGAGCCAGTCACAGTTACCAGGATTTGCAGGCCTCCTTTCAACGACGATGGTCGATGATTTCGCGTGTCGATGTAACAAAGTCCTTGTAGTGCCGCTAATTAATAATATTAAAAAGTCCGTGAAAAATGAAACTTGTTTTTGAAGTTTAGTGTTTTTATTGCGATTACTTTTCTAGAAATTTTTGAGTTATATGTATAGTGTCTGGTACATAATCAATAATTTTGATAGAATTTGTGTCAAAAAAATTAAGTAGAAGGATTAAAATTTTAAAAAACTTCCTTGCTGAAAATTGGTTTCCAGTGCCCTTAACAAAAACAAGTAAGTATTTTTTTTATATTAAAACTATTTAGGAATATTGTGTTGTAGTTGTTTACTTTGTATTTCTTTATTAGAAATTTTTTCTTAAGTGTGACAACTTATTTTGGCGACTCCGTGACGCAGTGGCTTAGTAATGAGTTGCAGCGCTTGGGGCCGCGGGTTCGAATCCCATGCGGAACAAGTATTTGTATGGATTATAAATAATTGTTCCGGGTCTGGATGTTTGTCCTTGTGCAATTTATATTTGTAAACTGCCTACACGATGAAGGAGGAAATCCTAGCGTGGGTGTAACGTTTTATTAATAAAAAAATAAAATTATAATATTGTTCTTTTTTATTGTTTTAAAGTGAACGCTTCTTGTATTTATTACATTCTTTATTTCTTATATGTAGATTTGTTCGATTATAACTTGATTGTGACATTTTATTAGTTAAGTGAAATATATTCATGGACAAATTTAGAATGCGCAAAAAAAATTTGTATAACACAAAATTTCATGGATATTTGTAACAATTATATTTTTTTTTTGGATTTTATTCATTAATTTAAAATTGCAAACGTTGAAAATACAGTCGATGAAATATAAAAATTGACCAAATTAAGAAAAATATAAAAAATACAGAAAATAAACTTTTTTGTACTTAGCATTTAATTTATCTTTCTCATAAATGCTTAGCAAAGACGTAAAATAAAGTGGGCTAAAATCGATACTGTACATAGTGTTGCCTCCTCTAGCTCTTCTAAATGCTGCCAGTCTCCTTGGCACACTCTTAATCAAGTTATCAATAAAATTTTGACAGATTAAATTCCATTCTTCCTCTAATGCATTTTAAGATCTCTTAAATTAGCGGAGGCAATATTTATTTTTCAATTTGTCTCTCAGGCATATCCTATACTTGCTCCATGAGATTTAAGAAGGGCGAGCGCGCTGACCACTCCGTAGCATTGATTTCAATGTCTGAAAGGAATTCCACGACTACGGCCACAGTAGGGGGGTCGTACATTGTCATGCATAAAAATCTATCTCCTATAAAAAGCTCCTAACAATGCCCAAATTTTAAAAACTGGGGCCTGTTTTCAACGGTGGACTTTTATAGGCTGTAATGGAATAATGGATATATACTATATATATATATATATATATATATATATATATATATATATATATATATATATATATATATAAATATATATATATATATAAGACACATTTTTTTTGTAACAATATATACAGACTGATTCCATGCATTTTATTCTATCATAATATAATCTATCACGCCTGTTGCACAAAGTAGTAGGCAGAGATAAGAGACTTCTCTTTGGCACGATTCTGACACACCTCTTCTTGTTTTGCTTGCACGTTTGTTTGGTTAACTCTTAACTCGTTTCATCTTCAATATATCAACAATTTGGCCGTTAAACTTCCGCCTTGTGCTCTGCTGGACCCATTGCCGACTACTACTTATATATTTTGTCACTTTAATCATGTATTGTTTTTACGTTTCCAAACGACCATAAATTAATCCTGGACAGAACATATATCAAATCACACATTTCTCTTACTTCATTCTATAACTCATAGTCACGGTCCCTAATGACCATATTTTTAAAGCGTTCATTTTTTCACACGCTTCCTCTACCATACACAATTTTCACTACTATATATTAACGTAGGGATTAACACAGAATTGTAAAAATGCCATACCTGTCTTTATTATCACATTCTGAATTTCCACGCTGAAATGAAGAGTCCCACTCACTCTGTTTCCAGCATTGACACTTCGCTCTAAATATTTTTCATTTCTTCTAGCGTCACCGTTAAACACACATCCTAAAATTCATCCACTTGCTCCACCACCTTATCTTCTATTCTAATTATTCAATTCAAAGTTTTCTGACATCTGTACATAAACAGACCGAACAGTCAAGTGGAAACTCCGCATTTCTCTCTATAACTTTAATAGATACGAAGCCAGTTTGTGTACGCCCCGTTCATTCTGACACAAGCACTACTCTAGATGTCTATAATAGATATCAATATATTATCTTTAAAGAGATACAAATGTCCAAAGAGCCTTAGCCTAGACCCCAAAAGAGAACAGCGCTTGCTATAAATTAACCATGCCCACTCTATTATTAGCTTTTTTATAGTCTAAAAATGCCCACAAAACCTTTTGCCAATACAATACAGTACAAAGTTTTGTAAAATAATTTTTTTATAGAATAAGGGTGAAAAACAAGCACACAATCCACCTGCTGGTAAGTGGTTGCTGTGGCCCATAGGCCCATAGTCTCCGGTTCTCTACACTCACCATACGAATACAGCACCATGAAGCTGCTATTTGACGCTGGTATAATGTGAGAACGTGATCCTTCTCCGGTCGAGCTGACACATACGTGTTACAACTATACTACGAGTATTAATATAGCCGCAGCATGGCTCTAACACGTGTGATTGTAAACTCAGGAACTTGTTTTGATGCAAAGACGGAATGAGGTTATTGACTTACTAATCACATCATAATAATAAGTTCACATTTATAACATATTTATAATTTAATTATTAGAACTTCGTACCGCCTAACAGTCGATTTTTTATTTTTTTATTTTTTTTTAATACTTATTCTGCTATTTGGGTCACCGCGTGAGCGAAGAAATAAAGTTGATAAGTCAACAATTACATTATGTCAAAAAATGAAAATTATAAAACACTATTGACAAATATTGACATTATACGATACTAACGTCACTCAATTGTTTTGCCTTCACGGAACCCCTCCACTAACACTTAAACTTTATGTTATGGTATTAAAGTTCAAATTGACTTTTAGTATTATTACGAATCTTTTTTATGGGAATATAGAAAAGTACTGTTTTTAGACTTTTTGAGGCAAGTTTTTAAATTTTTCTCTCACTAAGAACCATCTTCGTACTTCTAGGAATATTATAAAAAAAGAATTAGCGAAATCGGTTCAGCTGCTCTCGAGAATTGTGCATAGCAACACATTCAGCGATTCATTTTTATATTATAGATTATTCTATTTGAAATGAAACTTCCTACTCTCGACGTGTAGTTTATCATATACACGTTTTGTGGTCAAAAGCTTCTTAGTGGCGGGTGTAGAAATAAATACTCTATTCATCGGCGCTTATTTCAAACATGTTTCAAATAGTATTATTTTAAGCCCTGCGCGGCATTGCATTAAGTATTTCATGAAAATAGTTACCGCACACTGGAACCGAAAACTGAGGACATATTTTATTTTTAATTTCTTTCGTAAATGAATATTATTCTTTGCTATTAGGTAATCCTTACTTAAACCACATATTAAATTTGTCTTACTTATATAATGTAAGTATAGGAAAATGAAAGACAAAAATAGTTTAGTTAAATATTATTATAAAGTGTGTGTATTTGTCAGAAATTCAATAGAAGATCCCAATTTTAATTTTTTTTTATAGAAAAGGGGGCAAACTAGCATGCGGCTCACCTGATGGTAAGTGACTACCGCCGCCCATGAACAACCGCAACACCAGGGGAATTTCAGATGTGTTGCCGTCCAGTTAGAAAGGTGTAAGCTCTTTTGTTGAAGGTTCCTAAGTCGTATCGCTCCGGAAAAATCGCTGGTGATAATTGATTCCACAAGAAAGTTGTGCGAGGGAGGGAAGTTCTTCTAAAAAACTGCACACTATTCGATATTTCGACGCCAAGGATTCCGATCTAACTGAGGCAGCGAGGGGAGTGCCTTGAAACTGAGGAGATACGACAAAGGGGTACTTTGTAGCGGTAAACGCATAAACTTGTGCCTTCTCGGATTGAACTGGACTAGATTTAGTCGCCCCCAATCCGAGACTTTGTTCAGCAAAGACTCGACTTTAGACACAAGTTTGTCGCCTGCATAGCAAGGATTATTACCAGTATGCAACATATCATTGATATGCAGGAGAAACAGCGTTGGTGATAGCACGCAGCCTTGTGGAACACCAGGGTTGATTGGCTTGAAATCAGAATATGCACCGTCTACTACGACCTTGATGCTCCGATCAACAAGGAAACTTGTGATTCATTTGCACAATTTCTTGGGAAGGATGGAAGCTTCGAAAGAAGCGCTTTGTGCCAGACCCGTCCAAACTAACAGCGAATGCCTCCCCCTTGGACTCTTCTGCCTCCGCCCATCTATGAGTCAGGTCGACCAGAAGATCACCAGCTGATCGAACCCGACGAAAACCGTACTGGTGGTCACTAATCAGCTGGTGATCCTCAAGGTACCTCATGAGCTGGTAGTTTATAATGGATTCCATTATTTTGGAGAACAAGGAGGTGATGGTTGATAGGCCTGTAGTTAAACGAGTCTGAGCGGTCGCCTTTTTAGGAATCGGGTTGACCAAAGCTGTCATCTATGAATTCGGGACTAAGCCTTGGGAGTAGGAGTACCAGAAAAGACGCGTTAAAACCGGTGCCGATTCCGGAGCACACGTCTTCAGCACATTTGGGGGATTCGGTCAACCCCACTCGGCTTGTGGATGCCTTGGGAGTGGAGTGCTTTTCGAACCGAGCGCTGTGTAAACCGCACATCCGGCATGGAGCACTCACATCGCGGGATGGTTGGCGGTGTGTTTCCCCCGTCATCTAGAGTCGAGTTGGACGCAAAGAGAGAGCTCAACAGATCGGCTTTCTTCTTTGCGGCATGGGCCAGTGAGACGTCCTCTCTGTGCAGAGACGGAATAGATGGCTGACAGAAGTTCCCTTGACCTATTGGTTTGTTTTACTTTTCACTTAATTAGTGAAAAACAAGATGGACTGATCTAAAAGTTTACTTTTTTGTGTAAAAGTACTATTTAGAATTTTATGCAAATGATAATTAATTAAAGTTTCTATGTAAATAAGTGTGACATAGCGGGTATTATATTCAATGGTAGCGGCCATCCATATTTGCAAAGCCAGCATCATTTTCTGTACAGAAACCGGCAGTGTTGCTAAAGGCACTATAAACAAAGCAGCTGATAAAAATGTTACACTAATAACTGTTAGCAAAAACTGTTTCTGCAAATGGTCTTATAGATAATGATAACTATTCCGCCGTGTTAGGTGCAGGAGCTTTTATCAGAAGGAGAAGAGGTAAAATTTTGTTTTCATCATCATCATCATTACAGCCCTTCACAAGTCCACTGCTGAACATAGGCCTCCCCCAAAGAATGCCACAGAGCACGGTCCTGAGCCACCTGCATCCATCGACTTCCTGCATGTCTTACCAGGTCGTCACTCCATCTCGTGGGGGGACGCCCTACACTTCGCCTACCGGTACGAGGCTGCCACTCGAGAACCTTTCTTCCCCATCGGTTGTCGGTTCTTCGAGCTATATGGCCGGCCCACTGCCACTTCAGCTTACTAATCCGTTGGGCTATGTCGGTAACTCTGGTTCTACTGCGGATATCCTCATTCCCAAGTTTATCACGCAGAGAAACTCCCAGCATAGCCCTCTCCATAGCTCGCTGAGCGACCTTGAGCTTCCTCATACGGCCAGCAGTGAAGGACCACGTCTCAGTTCCGTAAGTCATCACTGGCAACACGCACTGGTTGTACAATTTCGTTTTAAGGTTTTGAGGTATGTCTGACGAGAAGATGTGTCGTAGCTTCCCGAACGCTGCCCAGCCGAGTTGAATCCGTCGATTGACCTCTCGGTCGAAGTTGGACTTACCTAGTCGGACTATTTGTCCCAGGTAAACATACTCGTCAACAACTTCGAGCTTAGTGCTCCCAACAACTACCGGCATAGGTGTGACATGGACATTAAACATGATCTTTGTTTTGTCCATGTTCATCTTAAGACCTATCCGTTGGGAAACACTATTGAGGTCATTGAGCATAGTGCTTAGGTCCTCCAGCGATTCTGCCATAAGGACTATATCGTCGGCAAATCGAAGGTGAGTGATGTACTCGCCATTGATGTTGATACCGTATCCTTTCCAGTCCAGAAGCTTGAAAACGTCTTCCAATGCAGCGGTGAAGAGTTTCGGGGATATGACGTCACCCTGTCTTACACCTCTCTGCAATTGGATAGGTTTCGTACTCTGGTTCTGTACTCGGATAGCCATCGTAGCCCTACTGTACAAGCACTTCAACACTTCGATATACCGACAGTCAACTTGGCACCGCTGAAGGCACTGCAGCACCGCCCAAATTTCGACGGAATCAAAGGCTTTCTCATAGTCCACATACGCCAGACATAGAGGCAAATTGTACTCTTCGGACTTCTGTACAACTTGCCGAAGGGTATGTATGTGGTCTATGGTGCTAAAGCCCTTTCGGAAACCGGCTTGTTCGGGAGGCTGGAAGTCGTCAAGTCTGCGCGCGAGACGATTCGTAATGACTCTCGAAAACTGCACGTAGACGCGGCTCAGAAGGGAAATCGGTGTGTAGTTCTTCAAGAGAGCGTTGTCACCTTTCTTGAAGAACAAGACCACCGCACTTCTGCTCCACGCCTCCGGTGTAATGCCACCATGCAGGACGGAATTAAAGAGCTTCTGAAGGACTTCAAGTACCGGTCTTCCACCCGCTTTCAGAAGCTCCGCTGTAATTCCATCCTCGCCTGGGGCCTTACCGTTTTTAAGGTGCTGGAGAGCCATCCTAATCTCGCTCAGACTGACATCCGGGATATCTTCGGAATAGTGTCGGATGAGACTCGCTCTTGGATCGTTACTCACACTTGCGTGTGGCTCCAACGATGATGTGTACAGCTGCCCATAGAACCTCTCAATCTCACTCAAAATCTCAGGTGTCCCGGAAACGATGCTGCCACATTCTGTCTTCAGCTTTGACAGTTGGCTCTTTCTGGCAGACAGATCTCTGGCAAAGACTTTGGAGCCTTGGTTCCGCTCGATCGCTTCTTCAATACGAGCTGTATTGAAGTTGCGTAAGTCCCGCCGCATGCATTTGGAGATCTGTCTGTTCAGATGCCTGTATGCTGTCAAGTCTGTTGAAGAATGTAGCTTCATCTCCCGTCTAACAGCCATGAGATTAAGAGTGTGATCGGAGAGTTTTTGTGTTCTTCTGCGGCCGGTCTTGCAGAACTTAGCTCCGACCGCATGGACAGTTTCCACGAGCTTGTCATTCATATCGTCCACTTCATTGCAGTCTTCCAGGCACTGGAAACGGTTTTGTAACTCGAGCTGAAAGGTTTCGGGACTTTGGAACAGAGTACGAGGGGGACGGAGCGTTGACTTCATTAGACGAGACCTCTCCAACTTAACGTTTAGGTTCAGTGTGCCTCTAACCATTCGGTGATCGCTACCAGTTTTCACCCTCGCGATCACGGAGACATCACTGAACAGTTGTCGTCTGGTCGTCATAATGAAGTCAATCTCATTTTTTGTGGAACCGTCGGGGCTCGACCAGGTCCACTTCCTGTGGGGCCGCTTCTGGAAGAAAGAGTTCATCATAAAGAGTCCCTCTTTCTCCATGAAGTCGGCCAGCTGCTGGCCCCTTGGGTTCCGTTGCCCTATTCCAAATTTCCCTACTTTCAGCTCACCGTTCTCTCTTGTGCCTAGTTTTGCATTGAAGTCTCCCATTAACACCGTATATTGGGTTTTGGAGGAATGCATGGCTCTAGAGATATCCTCATACATTTCCTCCACCTCCTCATCGGGGTGTGCCGAGGTTGGTGCGTAAACCTGTATGACCTTCAGCGAATACCGTTTGGTGATTCTGAGTATAAGGTACGCAACCCTCGTCGACACACTCCCGATCTTTACAACGTTGTTAACGAGAGACTTGTGGACGATAAATCTGACACCTCCTTGGGACAGATGGTCGCCCTCCCGATGATAGAGCAAGTTGCCGGATTCGAGGATTACCGTGTCCTCCCCCTCTCTTCGGACTTCGGATAATCCTATAATATGCCAGCGCAACTTATCTATCTCTTCTTCCAGCTCCACAATCTTCTCGTCAGTCCTCAGGGTGCGTGCGTTGTACGTTGCCAGGTCGAGTCGTCTAAGGTGGCAACCGAACCTCCACCGGAGATTCTTAGCACCCCCTGCCCCGCCGTTACCATGGTCGCCACCGTAGCCAGGAATAGCGGGGCCGCCGGGGACTGGGGGCCGTTTCTTTGTTACTGTCATTCATAGGGGGGTATTTGCCATAGTTGCCACGCTTGGCGAGCGGGTTGGCAACCGCAGTTTTTTTATTGTAATTTGGCTATTATCAGGAAGATGCTGCTGCCCATCTCCTGCCTGTTTCCCTTTGTCGCCTTTTACGACACCCACGGAAGGATATGGGGTAGTGGATATTCTTAAACGCCACTACACGGCAATTTTGTTTTAGAGATACGCAATCAATATTGTTTTGTCTGCAATTGAGCATAAAATAAAAAATAACTTCAGCCAAAGAGCATAACTGGCATAATACTCAGGCCCATGAATTGGTATGGAAAAAAATAATTTTACCAGGTTTCAAAAAATCAATCAAAATTCAGAAAAACATAAAGGTAATAATTTATTGCGGGAATTTTGTGATATAATTAAAAAAATTACAAACTTATCCAAGTTAATCTAACTTAGTCTAACTTATCCTTATGCATTACAAAAAAAAAAACAAATAATAAAATAGTGAGATGGCGTCAGTTTTAACAAGATATAACAAAAATAAACAAGAAAACACAGTGGTAGAGCCACGCGGCAGCTTTTGCTGTCGCACGGATGGGTCGGCTCGAACTGGGGTGGTACCACGACCTCACAGAATACCAGCGTGAAGTAGAGGTTTACCTTTGCGCTTCGCTTGGTGAGTGCAGGTGGCCGTAGGGCCTTTTTACTGAAAATGAGGCATTCCATCTTAGTCCTCACGGGTGGCAACGCATCTGCATTTTGATTTGCAGACGAGAATAGATGTAGATGTCTATGGGCCGCAGCAACCACTTACCATCAGGTGGACTGTGTGCTCGTTTGTCACCCTTATCCTATAAAAAAAAAGAAAATAAATTTCAAAAAAGTTCAGTATTTAATTGATTATATACCGCTGACATTTAATCACGCTTTTCGAAACCACTCCAGTTGTAAACAATACTTGTGTGAAAAATGGTGTACACAAGATAATTAAGAACAGACAAAATCTTCTTTTAAAATTTGCGCCGAGTTGTAAGTAGAAGACCAAATAAGTCATGTGTCAATTTTAATTAAATATATTTAATATGAAGTAATTTTGACTACGTTTCATAAATTAACCATTGGTAAAACTGGAAACGGGAATTTTACAATTGTGTTTACAAGAAACATTATTAGTTGAACCTTGCAGTTTGTTCATTATTTTTATTATAAATACCTACAAATGTGTATATTATTAATAAATCATTCCCATAATGTTTAGTATTATTTTTTATTTTGCCCTATCTGCAACGTTCTACGCTCTATAGAAAATGTGGCGTATGACATGACTGACAATCTCTCGAACATTTTATCTAGGTACAAAGATGTTTTACGTTGTCGTCGCCTCCACATGATATTTTTGTCAGCATAAGGTACCCTTTTGTATCTGAAACGATTATGAATATTGCTACAAAGTAAAGTAATAGGCTATACAAGTCCGTCTACCGGGCACAGGACTCTTTTTATTTCTGAGAGGGATTTAGGGCAAGGAAATGCCCGCCGCGCTGCCCCAATGCGTGTTGACGAAAATTGCAATTACAAATTTCATTCGTGCTGTCGGGGATCAAAACCGGGAAAAATTTACAGCGAACGCTTTGAACCAAATCTACTAATACGACACAAATAAATACGATTTGATATATATAATAAAAACTCTTACGTACTTGAAACTTGAACACTTGATAGCTCGTGATGCCTACCGGACAAAGCTATAGCACCACACCGTGCAATGTAATTGAAGATGCGTAACCGCGACATAATTCTCAGTGATGCGCAAGCATAACAGGCAGTATGTCACTTATATAATTGTCATCTCTGCAGTCTATTAATCTTTGCACTTTTATAAGTAATACAGAACGAAATCGCTAGACGGTATTGACGTCTGCTAAAATCTCTGCGATCACCGTATCGTCAAGGTCATTCAGGCTAGTTAAAGCCTTAAGACATACCTGACAACAGTCAGGTATGTCTTAAAGATTCCTATTCACGAACTGCTTCTTCATCTATCTGCGCTGTGTGTCTTATTCAAACCACAATACATGTTTTGTTGGAATGCAAAACAATCATAATATTGTGCGAGCATAATTGTATTTATGTTTATCCTTCTAAAATCTCTTCCAAACAACCTTTGCGTAGAGAACTGGCAAAGGTTTAAATAAAAGAGTGTACGGTGTGTACGGAAAAAATATTTAAAACATGTAAATATATACAGGGTTATTTTTCAAAGAGTAGCCAAATTTTAAACTTAATTTCAAATACGAGGGCGAGACTGAAAGTTTTTGGAACATGGCACTTGAAAATGATATAATAAAAAAATAACTTCAATTTTGAAAATGAAACTCGTGCCGATATTTTTATGTATGTATTTTATTAATTTGTCATTTGTTTACGATTTGACGGCAAATTGAAAATTGTCTGTGTGAATTTAACGCGAGAAATTCTCTCCCATAGTATTAATGATGCTGCTTTTAATGTGTGGATTGACGATCACAGGATCAGATGACAGCTCCCAGGGCGTAGTGGCTTAGTGTGAGAGTAACGTTTAAATAAAACATATGCCTAGAGGTCTATATATACGTAGACGTCGATCCTAATGAAAATCGAGGCAGTTATTTGTTTAAATGAAATCACCCGTCATGTTTATTAAGTTCATTTTCATCTGAGTTCTACAGTTACCAAGAGTTAAACAATGGCAAAACTAGTCTGCGAACAAGTACACAGATAGGGTTTCAACACCGTTTAGATTAAACGCGCAATATAAAAATACTTTACAAAGACAAAGCTGTTCAACAAGTAGTTCTAGATCATTTTTCCATTCGAAGCGGAGTTTATTTCAAAACGAACAGAAATTCCAAGCTGATTAAGAAATAAAAGTAAGGAGAAAAGGAGGCGAGAGTTAGATTTCCTATTTCATTGTATTTGCTCTATTTTTTATTTTAAGGGATACTTAGTTTACTTTATAGACTTAAATATCTTCTTTGTCGATTAGCAACCCAATGTTGAATGTAGACTCCTACTAACGTAAGATGGATTTTTCGTGACCAAGTGGTAAGAATTAATGAACGCACCAAGTAACATATCAGTGGACTATCTAAGATTCGTTAGTTCGGTTTTTTACCGATTTTCCGTTCGGTTCGTATACGGTTTTCTTCATTATATTGCAATAAATACCTAAGCGAAGCGTTAATACTGATACATATTATATCTCAGTGCACAAAGGTCTCCCGCTCATAGCTGCCACGCTTGCTATGCGGGATAGCAACTGCAGTTTTTTTGTCGTTAATATTGAGTTCATCATCATCATTACAGCCTTTCATAAGTCCACTGCTGAACATAGGCCTCCCCCAAGGAATGCCATTTAAGTGACATTCTATATGCAAAGAATCACTTAAATACAATTTAAATATGTTTATCATTTCGTGAAAGTCAACCTTCAAAAAATATTTATTTTATCCATAAAATAAAGTCTCTTTGAAACTAAATATTCTATGTTCAATATTAAGTAGGATATTTAATTTGGAACTAAATATCCTACTTATCTCACTAATATTATAAAGGCGAAATTTTGTGTGTTCTTTCTGTGTCTCCTTGAGCTTATACCACACTAAGTATGTGTAATTTTTTCACGCAGTAACGGCTGGACTATTATTTATGTGTGGGTTATACTACTTAATATCTCTGAGGGAGAACAAATAATAGACAAATTATTATAATTAATATAATTTTATTTACAAATCAATTAAAATATAAATATTTTATTCCAAATTAGGCATCCGAATGCACTTTTTGAATGCCAATCTAAGAACATTAATTTTGTATTTAAGTGATTCTTTGCATATAGAATGTCACTTAAATATAACTTAAATATTTCGTAAAAATCAGCCTAAGTACAATTTCCTGCATTTAATATTAAAAGTTGGATTACTGGGAAAAATAATTGAATTCTAATTGGGGCCCTGTCTTTTTGTCATTTTTATGAGGTTTACTTGACGAGAATACGGCCTGTTCTCAAAATGATTATAAACTATAAAAATAATATATTGCGATTAAAATTTCTTTATGACTGAATGCAAAACAAATTTCAGCACCTTCGTATGATTATTTTACCAATACTGAGCTCTACGGATCTTTATATTTTTAGTTCACATGACACAAAGTGTCGTCATCTAGTGTCGAATATATTTAATTATATTTGAAAGCCGACGCAAAGAGATTTTTCTAGAACTATTTTAATAAATTAGGTGTAAAAATATTTACAAATGAAATGTGACGCCATCCATAACATAAGAGCGTCTATCTGAGTAGTTTTTACACAATAAAATACAACACTTCATCCTTTTCTTCTTAATACTACGAAAATACACCGATTTGCGATTTTAACAACACATAAGCGCACAAGACAAATGCTGACAGTATACTAACTAAAGCCACGCCTACTATGATGACGTCAGGACCTACTTAGAATCACAGTGCACAGTTGCTTATGCCGTCTCCCCTTTGTATTAGCTTCATGGTAATAACGCACAGTCGTAGCATGCGCGACGCGGAGCCAGTCACAGTTACCAGGATTTGCAGGCCTCCTTTCAACGACGATGGTCGATGATTTCGCGTGTCGATGTAACAAAGTCCTTGTAGTGCCGCTAATTAATAATATTAAAAAGTCCGTGAAAAATGAAACTTGTTTTTGAAGTTTAGTGTTTTTATTGCGATTACTTTTCTAGAAATTTATGAGTTATATGTATAGTGTCTGGTACATAATCAATAATTATGATAGAATTTGTGTAAAAAAAAATTAAGTAGGATTAAAATTTTAAAAAACTTCATTGCTGAAAATTGGTTTCCAGTGCCCTTAAAAAAAACAAGTAAGTATTTTTTTTATATTAAAACTATTTAGGAATATTGTGTTGTAGTTGTTTACTTTGTATTTCTTTATTAGAAATTTTTTCTTAAGTGTGACAACTTATTTTGGCGACTCCGTGACGCAGTGGCTTAGTAATGAGTTGCAGCGCTTGGGGCCGCGGGTTCGAATCCCATGCGGAACAAGTATTTGTATGGATTATAAATAATTGTTCCGGGTCTGGATGTTTGTCCTTGTGCAATTTATATTTGTAAACTGCCTACACGTTGCAGGAGGAAATCCTAGCGTGGGTGTAACGTTTTATTAATAAAAAAATAAAATTATAATATTGTTCTTTTTTATTGTTTTAAAGTGAACGCTTCTTGTATTTATTACATTCTTTATTTCTTATATGTAGATTTGTTCGATTATAACTTGATTGTGACATTTTATTAGTTAAGTGAAATATATTCATGGACAAATTTAGAATGCGCAAAAAAAATTTGTATAACACAAAATTTCATGGATATTTGTAACAATTATATTTTTTTTTGGATTTTATTCATTAATTTAAAATTGCAAACGTTGAAAAAACAGTCGATGAAATATAAAAATTGACCAAATTAAGAAAAATATAAAAAATACAGAAAATAAACTTTTTTGTACTTAGCATTTAATTTATCTTTCTCATAAATGCTTGGCAAAGACGTAAAATAAAGTGGGCTAAAATCGATACTGTACATAGTGTTGCCTCCTATAGCTCTTCTAAATGCTGCCAGTCGCCTTGGCATACTCTTAATCAAGTTATCAATAAAATTTTGACAGATTAAATTCCATTCTTCCTCTAATGCATTTTAAGATCTCTTAAATTAGCGGAGGCAATATTTATTTTTCAATTTGTCTCTCAGGCATATCCTATACTTGCTCCATGAGATTTAAGAAGGGCGAGCGCGCTGACCACTCCGTAGCATTGATTTCAATGTCTGAAAGGTATTCCACGACTACGGCCACAGTAGGGGGGCCGTACATTGTCATGCATAAAAAGCTATCTCCTATAAAAAGCTCCTAACAATGCCCAAATTTTAAAAAACAACTGGGGCCTGTTTTCAACGGTGGACATTTATAGGCTGTAATGGAATAATGGATATATACTATATATATATATATATATATATATATATATATAAGACACATTTTTTTTGTAACAATATATACAGACTGATTCCATGCATTTTATTCTATCATAATATAATCTATCACGCCTGTTGCACAAAGTAGTAGGCAGAGATAAGAGACTTCTCTTTGGCACGATTCTGACACACCTCTTCTTGTTTTGCTTGCACGTTTGTTTGGTTAACTCTTAACTCGTTTCGTCTTCAATATATCAACAATTTGGCCGTTAAGCTTCCGCCTTGTGCTCTGCTGGGCCCCTTGCCGACTACTACTTATATATTTTGTCACTTTAATCATGTATTGTTTTTACGTTTCCAAACGACCATAAATTAATCCTGGACAGAACATATATCAAATCACACATTTCTCTTACTTCATTCTATAACTCATAGTCACGGTCCCTAATGACCATATTTTTAAAGCGTTCATTTTTTCACACGCTTCCTCTACCATACACAATTTTCACTACTATATATTAACGTAGGGATTAACACAGAATTGTAAAAATGCCATACCTGCCTTTATTATCACATTCTGAATTTCCACGCTGAAATGAAGAGTCCCACTCACTCTGTTTCCAGCATTGACACTTCGCTCTAAATATTTTTCATTTCTTCTAGCGTCACCGTTAAACACACATCCTAAAATTCATCCACTTGCTCCACCACCTTATCTTCTATTCTAATTATTCAATTCAAAGTTTTCTGACATCTGTACATAAACAGACCGAACAGTCAAGTGGAAACTCCGCATTTCTCTCTATAACTTTAATAGATACGAAGCCAGTTTGTGTACGCCCCGTTCATTCTGACACAAGCACTACTCTAGATGTCTATAATAGATATCAATATATTATCTTTAAAGAGATACCAATGTCCAAAGAGCCTTAGCCTAGACCCCAAAAGAGAACAGCGCTTGCTATAAATTAACCATGCCCACTCTATTATTAGCTTTTTTATAGTCTAAAAATGCCCACAAAACCTTTTGCCAATACAATACAGTACAAAGTTTTGTAAAATAATTTTTTTATAGAATAAGGGTGAAAAACAAGCACACAATCCACCTGCTGGTAAGTGGTTGCTGTGGCCCATAGACATCTACATCTATCTTCGGTTGCGAATTAAAATGCAGATGCGTTGTCAGCCGTGAGGACTAAGATAGAACGCCTCTTTTCCAGTAAAAAGGGTCTCCGGTTCTCTACACTCACCATACGAATACAGCACCATGAAGCTGCTATTTGACGCTGGTATAATGTGAGAACGTGATCCTTCTCCGGTCGAGCTGACACATACGTGTTACAACTATACTACGAGTATTAATATAGCCGCAGCATGGCTCTAACACGTGTGATTGTAAACTCAGGAACTTGTTTTGATGCAAAGACGGAATGAGATTATTGACTTACTAATCACATCATAATAATAAGTTCACATTTATAACATATTTATAATTTAATTATTAGAACTTCGTACCGCCTAACAGTCGATTTTTTATTTTTTTTTAATACTTATTCTGCTATTTGGGTCACCGCGTGAGCGAAGAAATAAAGTTGATAAGTCAACAATTACATTATGTCAAAAAATGAAAATTATAAAACACTATTGACAAATATTGACATTATACGATACTAACGTCACTCAATTGTTTTGCCTTCACGGAACCCCTCCACTAACACTTAAACTTTATGTTATGGTATTAAAGTTCAAATTGACTTTTAGTATTATTACGAATCTTTTTTATGGGAATATAGAAAAGTACTGTTTTTAGACTTTTTGAGGCAAGTTTTTAAATTTTTCTCTCAGTAAGAACCATCTTCGTACTTCTAGGAATATTATAAAAAAAGAATTAGCGAAATCGGTTCAGCTGCTCTCGAGAATTGTGCATAGCAACACATTCAGCGATTCATTTTTATATTATAGATTATTCTATTTGAAATGAAACTTCCTACTCTCGACGTGTAGTTTATCATATACACGTTTTGTGGTCAAAAGCTTCTTAGTGGCGGGTGTAGAAATAAATACTCTATTCATCGGCGCTTATTTCAAACATGTTTCAAATAGTATTATTTTAAGCCCTGCGCGGCACTGCATTAAGTATTTCATGAAAATAGTTACCGCACACTGGAACCGAAAACTGAGGACATATTTTATTTTTCATTTCTTTCGTAAATGAATATTATTCTTTGCTATTAGGTAATCCTTACTTAAACCACATATTAAATTTGTCTTACTTATATAATGTAAGTATAGGAAAATGAAAGACAAAAACTGTTTAGTTAAATATTATTATAAAGTGTGTGTATTTGTCAGAAATTCAATAGAAGATCCCAATTTTAATTTTTTTTTATAGAAAAGGGAGCAAACTAGCATGCGGCTCACCTGACGGTAAGTGACTACCGCCGCCCATGAACAACCGCAACACCAGGGGAATTTCAGATGTGTTGCCGGCCAGTTAGAAAGGTGTAAGCTCTTTTCTTGAAGGTTCCTAAGTCGTATCGCTCCGGAAAAATCGCTGGTGATAATTGATTCCACAAGAAAGTTGTGCGAGGGAGGGAAGTTCTTCTAAAAAACTGCACACTATTCGATATTTCGACGCCAAGGATTCCGATCTAACTGAGGCAGCGAGGGGAGTGCCTTGAAACTGAGGAGATACTACAAAGGGGTACTTTGTAGCGGTAAACGCATAAACTTGTACCTTCTCGGGATTGAACTGGACTAGATTTAGTCGCCCCCAATCCGAGACTTTGTTCAGCAAAGACTCGACTTTAGACACAAATTTGTCCCGGTACTCGGCGACGTTTTCCCGAGAAATATTGGCACGGCCGTTATATAAGGCATCACCAGTGCTGTCGCCTGCATAGCAAGGATTGTTACCAGTATGCAACATATCATTGATATGCAGGAGAAACAGCGTTGGTGATAGCACGCAGCCTTGTGGAACACCAGGGTTGATTGGCTTGAAATCAGAACATGCACCGTCTACTACGACCTCGATGCTCCGATCAACAAGGAAACTTGTGATTTATTTGCACAATTTCTTGGGAAGGATGGAAGCTTCGAAAGAAGCGCTTTGTGCCAGACCCGTCCAAACTAACAGCGAATGCCTTCCCCTTGGACTCTTCTGCCTCCGCCCATCTAGGAGTCAGGTCGACCAAAAGATCACCAGCTGATCGAACCCGACGAAAACCGTACTGGTGGTCACTAATCAGCTGGTGATCCTCAAGGTACCTCATGAGCTGGTAGTTTATAATGGATTCCATTATTTTGGAGAACAAGGAGGTGATGGTTGATAGGCCTGTAGTTAAACGAGTCTGAGCGGTCGCCTTTTTAGGAATCGGGTTGACCAAAGCTGTCATCTATGAATTCGGGACTAAGCCTTGGGAGTAGGAGTACCAGAAAAGACGCGTTAAAACTGGTGCCGATTCCGGAGCACACGTCTTCAGCACATTTGGGGGATTCGGTCAACCCCACTCGGCTTGTGGATGCCTTGGGAGTGGAGTGCTTTTCGAACCGAGCGCTGTGTAAACCGCACATCCGGCATGGAGCACTCACATCGCGGGATGGTCGGCGGTGTGTTTCCCCCGTCATCGACACCGTAGAGTCGAGTTGGACGCAAAGAGAGAGCTCAACAGATCGGCTTTCTTCTTTGCGGCATGGGCCAGTGAGACGTCCTCTCTGTGCAGAGACGGAATAGATGGCTGACAGAAGTTCCCTTGACCTATTGGTTTGTTTTACTTTTCACTTAATTAGTGAAAAACAAGATGGACTGATCTAAAAGTTTACTTTTTTGTGTAAAAGTACTATTTAGAATTTTATGCAAATGATAATTAATTAAAGTTTCTATGTAAATAAGTGTGACATAGCGGGTATTATATTCAATGGTAGCGGCCATCCATATTTGCAAAGCCAGCATCATTTTCTGTACAGAAACCGGCAGTGTTGCTCAAGGCACTATAAACAAAGCAGCTGATAAAAATGTTACACTCATAACTGTTAGCAAAAACTGTTTCTGCAAATGGTCTTATAGATAATGATAACTATTCAGCCGTGTTAGGTGCAGGAGCTTTTATCAGAAGGAGAAGAGGTAAAATTTTGTTTTAGAGATGCGCAATCAATATTGTTTTGTCTGCAATTGAGCATAAAATAAAAAATAACTTCAGCCAAAGAGCATAACTGGCATAATACTCAGGCCCATGAATTGGTATGGAAAAAAATAATTTTACCAGGTTTCAAAAAATCAATCAAAATTCAGAAAAACAAAGGTAATAATTTATTGCGGAAATTTTGTGATATAATTAAAAAAATTACAAACTTATCCAAGTTAATCTTACTTAGTCTAACTTATCCTTATGCATTACAAAAAATCAAAAAAACAAATAATAAAATAGTGAGATGGCGTCAGTTTTAACAAGATATAACAAAAATAAACAAGAAAACACAGTGGTAGAGCCACGCGGCAGCTTTTGCTGTCGCACGGATGGGTCGGCTCGAACCGGGGTGGTACCACGACCTCACAGAATACCAGCGTGAAGTAGAGGTTTACCTATGCGTTTCGCTTGGTGAGTGCAGGTGGCCGTAGGGCCTTTTTACTGAAAATGAGGCATTCCATCTTAGTCCTCACGGATGGCAACGCATCTGCATTTTGATTTGCAGACGAGGGTAGATGTAGATGTCTATGGGCCGCAGCAACCACTTACCATCAGGTGGACTGTGTGCTCGTTTGTCACCCTTATCCTATAAAAAAAAGAAAATAAATTTCAAAAAAGTTCAGTATTTAATTGATTATATACCGCTGATATTTAATCACGCTTTTCGAAACCACTCCAGTTGTAAACAATACTTGTGTGAAAAATGGTGTACACAAGATAATTAAGAACAGACAAAATCTTCTTTTAAAATTTGCGCCGAGTTGTAAGTAGAAGACCAAATAAGTCATGTGTCAATTTTAATTAAATATATTTAATATGAAGTAATTTTGACTACGTTTCATAAATTAACCATTGGTAAAACTGGAAACGGGAATTTTACAATTGTGTTTACAAGAAACATTATTAGTTGAACCTTGCAGTTTGTTCATTATTTTTATTATAAATACCTACAAATGTGTATATTATTAATAAATCATTCCCATAATGTTTAGTATTATTTTTTATTTTGCCCTATCTGCAACGTTCTACGCTCTATAGAAAATGTGGCGTATGACATGACTGACAATCTCTCGAACATTTTATCTAGGTACAAAGATGTTTTACGTTGTCGTCGCCTCCACATGATATTTTTGTCAGCATAAGGTACCCTTTTGTATCTGAAACGATTATGAATATTGCTACAAAGTAAAGTAATAGGCTATACAAGTCCGTCTACCGGGCACAGGACTCTTTTTATTTCTGAGAGGGATTTAGGGCAAGGAAATGCCCGCCGCGCTGCCCCAATGCGTGTTGACGAAAATTGCAATTACAAATTTCATTCGTGCTGTCGGGGATCAAAACCGGGAAAAATTTACAGCGAACGCTTTGAACCAAATCTACTAATACGACACAAATAAATACGATTTGATATATATAATAAAAACTCTTACGTACTTGAAACTTGAACACTTGATAGCTCGTGATGCCTACCGGACAAAGCTATAGCACCACACCGTGCAATGTAATTGAAGATGCGTAACCGCGACATAATTCTCAGTGATGCGCAAGCATAACAGGCAGTATGTCACTTATATAATTGTCATCTCTGCAGTCTATTAATCTTTGCACTTTTATAAGTAATACAGAACGAAATCGCTAGACGGTATTGACGTCTGCTAAAATCTCTGCGATCACCGTATCGTCAAGGTCATTCAGGCTAGTTAAAGCCTTAAGACATACCTGACAACAGTCAGGTATGTCTTAAAGATTCCTATTCACGAACTGCTTCTTCATCTATCTGCGCTGTGTGTCTTATTCAAACCACAATACATGTTTTGTTGGAATGCAAAACAATCATAATATTGTGCGAGCATAATTGTATTTATGTTTATCCTTCTAAAATCTCTTCCAAACAACCTTTGCGTAGAGAACTGGCAAAGGTTTAAATAAAAGAGTGTACGGTGTGTACGGAAAAAATATTTAAAACATGTAAATATATACAGGGTTATTTTTCAAAGAGTAGCCAAATTTTAAACTTAATTTCAAATACGAGGGCGAGACTGAAAGTTTTTGGAACATGGCACTTGAAAATGATATAATAAAAAAATAACTTCAATTTTGAAAATGAAACTCGTGCCGATATTTTTATGTATGTATTTTATTAATTTGTCATTTGTTTACGATTTGACGGCAAATTGAAAATTGTCTGTGTGAATTTAACGCGAGAAATTCTCTCCCATAGTATTAATGATGCTGCTTTTAATGTGTGGATTGACGATCACAGGATCAGATGACAGCTCCCAGGGCGTAGTGGCTTAGTGTGAGAGTAACGTTTAAATAAAACATATGCCTAGAGGTCTATATATACGTAGACGTCGATCCTAATGAAAATCGAGGCAGTTATTTGTTTAAATGAAATCACCCGTCATGTTTATTAAGTTCATTTTCATCTGAGTTCTACAGTTACCAAGAGTTAAACAATGGCAAAACTAGTCTGCGAACAAGTACACAGATAGGGTTTCAACACCGTTTAGATTAAACGCGCAATATAAAAATACTTTACAAAGACAAAGCTGTTCAACAAGTAGTTCTAGATCATTTTTCCATTCGAAGCGGAGTTTATTTCAAAACGAACAGAAATTCCAAGCTGATTAAGAAATAAAAGTAAGGAGAAAAGGAGGCGAGAGTTAGATTTCCTATTTCATTGTATTTGCTCTATTTTTTATTTTAAGGGATACTTAGTTTACTTTATAGCCTTAAATATCTTCTTTGTCGATTAGCAACCCAATGTTGAATGTAGACTCCTACTAACGCAAGATGGATTTTTCGTGACCAAGTGGTAAGAATTAATGAACGCACCAAGTAACATATCAGTGGACTATCTAAGATTCGTTAGTTCATCTTACTAAACCAACGGGACGATATGGGGCAGTGGATATTCTTACAACGGCACTATACGGTTTTCTTCAATATAATGCAATAAATACCTAAGCGAAGCGTTAATACTGATACATATTATATCTCAGTGCACAAAGGTCTCCCGCTCATAGCTGCCACGCTTGCTATGCGGGATAGCAACTGCAGTTTTTTTGTCGTTAATATTGAGTTCATCATCATCATAACAGCCTTTCATAAGTCCACTGCTGAACATAGGCCTCCCCCAAGGAATGCCATTTAAGTGACATTCTATATGCAAAGAATCACTTAAATACAATTTAAATATGTTTATCATTTCGTGAAAGTCAACCTTCAAGAAATATTTATTTTATCCATAAAATAAAGTCTCTTTGAAACTAAATATTCTATGTTCAATATTAAGTAGGATATTTAATTTGGAACTAAATATCCTACTTAGCTCACTAATATTATAAAGGCGAAATTTTGTGTGTTCTTTCTGTGTCTCCTTGAGCTTATACCACACTAAGTATGTGTAATTTTTTCACGCAGTAACGGCTGGACTATTATTTATGTGTGGGTTATACTACTTAATATCTCTGAGGGAGAACAAATAATAGACAAATTATTATAATTAATATAATTTTATTTACAAATCAATTAAAATATAAATATTTTATTCCAAATTAGGCATCCGAATGCACTTTTTGAATGCCAATCTAAGAACATTAATTTGTATTTAAGTGATTCTTTGCATATAGAATGTCACTTAAATATAACTTAAATATTTCGTAAAAATCAGCCTAAGTACAATTTCCTGCATTTATTATTAAAAGTTGGATTACTGGGAAAAATAATTGAATTCTAATTGGGGCCCTGTCTTTTTGTCATTTTTATGAGGTTTACTTGACGAGAATACGGCCTGTTCTCAAAATGATTATAAACTATAAAAATAATATATTGCGATTAAAATTTCTTTATGACTGAATGCAAAACAAATTTCAGCACCTTCGTATGATTATTTTACCAATACTGAGCTCTACGGATCTTTATATTTTTAGTTCACATGACACAAAGAATCGTCATCTAGTGTCGAATATATTTAATTATATTTGAAAGCCGACGAAAAGAGATTTTTCTAGAACTATTTTAATAAATTAGGTGTAAAAATATTTACAAATGAAATGTGACGCCATCCATAACATAAGAGCGTCTATCTGAGTAGTTTTTACACAATAAAATACAACACTTCATCCTTTTCTTCTTAATGCTACGAAAATACACCGATATGCAATTTTATCAACACATAAGCGCACAGGACAAATGCTGACAGTATACTAACTAAAGCCACACCCACTATGATGACGTCAGGACCTACTTAGAATCGCAGTGCACAGTTGCTTATGCCGTCTCCCCTTTGTATTAGCTTCATGGTAATAACGCACAGTCGTAGCATGCGCGACGCGGAGCCAGTCACAGTTACCAGGATTTGCAGGCCTCCTTTCAACGACGATGATCGATGATTTCGCGTGTCGATGTAACAAAGTCCTTGTAGTGCCGCTAATTAATAATATTAAAACGTCCGTGAAAAATGAAACTTGTTTTTGAAGTTTAGTGTTTTTATTGCGATTACTTTTCTAGAAATTTATGAGTTATATGTATAGTGTCTGGTACATAATCAATAATTATGATAGAATTTGTGTAAAAAAAAATTAAGTAGGATTAAAATTTTAAAAAACTTCATTGCTGAAAATGAGTTTCCAGTGCCCTTAAAAAAAACAAGTAAGTATTTTTTTTATATTAGAACTATTTAGGAATATTGTGTTGTAGTTGTTTACTTTGTGTTCCTTTATTAGAAATTTTTTCTTAAGTGTGACAACTTATTTTGGCGACTCCGTGACGCAGTGGCTTAGTAATGAGTTGCAGCGCTTGGGGCCGCGGGTTTGAATCCCATGCGGAACAAGTATTTGTATGGATTATAAATAATTGTTCCGGGTCTGGATGTTTGTCCTTGTGCAATTTATATTTGTAAACTGCCTACACGATGCAGGAGGAAATACTAGCGTGGGTGTAACGTTTTATTAATAAAAAAATAAAATTATAATATTGTTCTTTTTTATTGTTTTATAGTGAACGCTTCTTGTATTTATTACATTCTTTATTTCTAATATGTAGATTTGTTCGATTATAACTTGATTGTGACATTTTATTAGATAAGTGAAATATATTCATGGACAAATTTAGAATGCGCAAAAAAAATTTGTATAACACAAAATTTCATGGATATTTGTAACAATCATATTTTTTTTGGATTTATTCATTAATTTAAAATTGCAAATGTTGAAAAAACAGTCGATGAAATATAAAAATTGACCAAATTAAGAAAAATATAAAAAATACAGAAAATAAACTTTTTTGTACTTAACATTTTATTTATCTTTCTCATAAATGCTTAGCAAAGACGTAAAATAAAGTGGGCTAAAATCGATACTGTACCTCCTCTAGCTCTTCTAAATGCTGCCAGTCTCCTTGGCATACTCTTAATCAAGTTATCAATAACATTTTGACAGATTAAATTCCATTCTTCCTCTAATGCATTTTAAGATCTCTTAAATTAGCGGAGGCAATATTTATTTTTCAATTAGTCTCTCAGGCATATCCTATACTTGCTCCATGAGATTTAAGAAGGGCGAGCGCGCTGACCACTCCGTAGCATTGATTTCAATGTCTGAAAGGTATTCCACGACTAGGGCCACAGTAGGGGGGCCGTACATTGTCATGCATAAAAAGCTATCTCCTATAAAAAGGGTAAATGGCACTATCATTCTCACCCTCCACCATATGCCTCTTTTCTAATGTTATATTTCCGAGTGTACTTCTCTCATGGGCGTCTATCACAGCGAACTAATTATTTCATAACCTTCTCAGCGAGGTAAGTCAAAATGACGTTTAACGATCGTTGACGCTAGAGAAAACTATAAAAATGAATGGTTAGCAATGTTTTCCTAACAATGCCCAAATTTTAAAAAAAAACTGGGGCCTGTTTTCAACGGTGGACTTTTATAGGCTGTAATGGAATAATGGATATATACTATATATATATATATATATATATATATATATATATATATATATATATATATATATATATATATATATATATATATATATATATATATATATATATATATATAAGACACATTTTTTTTGTAACAATATATACATACTTACAGACTGATTCCATGCATTTTATTCTATCATAATATAATATATCACGCCTGTTGCACAGAGTAGTAGGCAGAGATAAGAGACTTCTCTTTGGCACGATTCTGACACACCTCTTCTTGTTTTGCTTGCACGTTTGTTTGGTTAACTCTTAACTCGTTTCGTCTTCAATATATCAACAATTTGGCCGTTAAACTTCCGCCTTGTGCTCTGCTGGGCCCCTTGCCGACTACTACTTATATATTTTAAACAGACCGAACAGTCAAGTGGAAACTCCGCATTTCTCTCTATAACTTTAATAGATACGAAGCCAGTTTGTATACGCCCCGTTCATTCTGACACAAACACTACACTAGATGTCTATAATAGATATCGATATATTATCTTTAAAGAGATACCAATGTCCAAAGAGTCTTAGCCAAGACCCCAAAAGAGATCAGCGCTTGCTATAAAGTAACCATGCCTACTCTGTTATTAGCTTTTTTATAGTCTAAAAATGCCCACAAAACCTTTTGCCAATACAATACAGTACAAAGTTTTGTAAAATAATTTTTTTATAGAATAAGGGTGAAAAACAAGCACACAATCCACCTGCTGGTAAGTGGTTGCTGTGGCCCATAGACATCTACATCTATCTTCGGTTGCGAATTAAAATGCAGATGCGTTGTCAGCCGTGAGGACTAAGATAGAACGCCTGTTTTCCAGTAAAAAGGGTCTCCGGTTCTCTACACTCACCATACGAACACAGCACCATGAAGCTGCTATTTGACGCTGGTATAATGTGAGAACGTGATCCTTCTCCGGTCGAGCTGACACATTCGTGTTACAACTATACTATTAATATAGCTGCAGCATGGCTCTACCACGTGTGATTGTAAACTCAGGAACTTGTTTTGATGCAAAGACGGAATGAGGTTATTGACTTACTAATCACATCATAATAATAAGTTCACATTTATAACATATTTATAATTTAATTATTAGAACTTCGTACCGCCTAACAGTCGATTCTTTAATTTTTTATTATTTTTTAATACTTATTCTGCTATTTGGGACACCGCGTGAGCGAAGAAAGAAAGTTGATAAGTCAACAATTACATTATGTCAAAAAATGAAAATTATAAAACACTATTGACAAATATTGACATTATACGATACTAACGTCACTCAATTGTTTTGCCTTCACGGAACCCCTCCACTAACACTTAAACTTTATGTTATGGTATTAAAGTTCAAATTGACTTTTAGTATTATTACGAATCTTTTTTATGGGAATATAGAAAAGTATTGTTTTTAGACTATTTGGGGCAAGTTTTTAAATTTTTCTCTCAGTAAGAACCATCTTCGTACTTCTAGGAATATTATAAAAAAGAATTAGCGAAATCGGTTCAGCTGCTCTCGAGATTTGTGCTTAGCAACACATTCAGCGATTCATTTTTATATTATAGATTATTCTATTTTTCAAACATGTTTCAAATAGTATTATTTTAAGCCCTGCGCGGCACTGCATTAAGTATTTCATGAAAATAGTTACCGCACACTGGAACCGAAAACTGAGGACATATTTTATTTTTCATTTCTTTCGTAAATGAATATTATTCTTTGCTATTAGGTAATCCTTACTTAAACCACATATTAAATTTGTCTTACTTATATAATGTAAGTATAGGAAAATGAAAAACAAAAACTGTTTAGGTAAATATTATTATAAAGTGTGTGTATTTGTCAGAAATTCAACAGAAGATCCCAATTTTATTTTATTTTTATAGAAAAGGGGGCAAACTAGCATGCGGCTCACCTGATGAAAAGTGACTACCGCCGCCCATGAACAACCACAATACCAGGGGAATTCCAGATGTGTTGCCGGCCAGTTAGAAAGGTGTAAGCTCTTTTCTTGAAGGTTCCTAAGTCGTATCGCTCCGGAAAAATCGCTGGTGATAATTGATACCACAAGAAAGTTGTGCGAGGGAGGAAAGTTCTTCTAAAAAAACTGCACACTATTCGATATTTCGACGCCAAGGATTCCGATCTAACTGAGGCAGCGAGGGGAGTGCCTTGAAACTGCGGAGATACGACAAAGGGGTACTTTGTAGCGGTAAACGCATAAACTTGTGCATTCTCGGGATTGAACTGGACTAGATTTAGTCGCCCCGAATCCGAGACTTTGTTCAGCAAAGACTCGACTTTAGACACAAGTTTGTCCCGGTACTCGGCGACGTTTTCCCGAGAAATATTGGCACGGCCGTTATATAAGGCATCACCAGTGCTGTCGCCTGCATAGCAAGGGTTATTACCAGTATGCAACATATCATTGATATGCAGGAGAAACAGCGTTGGTGATAGCACGCAACCTTGTGGAACACCAGGGTTGATTGGCTTGAAATCAGAACATGCACCGTCTACTACGACCTTGATGCTCCGATCAACAAGGAAACTGGTGATTCATTTGCACAATTTCTTGGGAAGGATGGAAGCTTCGAAAGAAGCGCTTTGTGCCAGACCCGTCCAAACTAACGGCGAATGCCTCCCCCTTGGACTCTTCTGCCTCCGCCCATCTATGAGTTAGGTCGACCAGAAGATCACCAGCTGATCGAACCCGACGAAAACCGTACTGGTGGTCACTAATCAGCTGGTGATCCTCAAGGTACCTCATGAGCTGGTAGTTTATAATGGATTCCATTATTTTGGAGAACAAGGAGGTGATGGTTGATAGGCCTGTAGTTAAACGGGTCTGAGCGGTCGCCTTTTTAGGAATCGGGTTGACCAAAGCTGTCATCTATGAATTCGGGACTAAGCCTTGGGAGTAGGAGTACCAGAAAAGACGCGTTAAAACTGGTGCCGATTCCGGAGCACACGTCTTCAGCACATTTGGGGGATTCGGTCAACCCCACTCGGCTTGTGGATGCCTTGGGAGTGGAGTGCTTTTCGAACCGAGCGCTGTGTAAACCGCACATCCGGCATGGAGCACTCACATCGCGGGATGGTCGGCGGTGTGTTTCCCCCGTCATCGACACCGTAGAGTCGAGTTGGACGCAAAGAGAGAGCTCAACAGATCGGCTTTCTTCTTTGCGGCATGGGCCAGTGAGACGTCCTCTCTGTGCAGAGACGGAATAGATGGCTGACAGAAGTTCCCTTGATCTATTGGTTTGTTTTAGTTTTCACTTAATTAGTGAAAAACAAGATGGACTGATCTAAAAGTTTACTTTTTTGTGTAAAAGTACTATTTAGAATTTTATGCAAATGATAATTAATTAAAGTTTCTATGTAAATAAGTGTGACATAGCGGGTATTATATTCAATGGTAGCGGCCATCCATATTTGCAAAGCCAGCATCATTTTCTGTACAGAAACCGGCAGTGTTGCTCAAGGCACTATAAACAAAGCAGCTGATAAAAATGTTACACTCATAACTGTTAGCAAAAACTGTTTCTGCAAATGGTCTTATAGATAATGATAACTATTCAGCCGTGTTAGGTGCAGGAGCTTTTATCAGAAGGAGAAGAGGTAAAATTTTGTTTTAGAGATGCGCAATCAATATTGTTTTGTCTGCAATTGAGCATAAAATAAAAAATAACTTCAGCCAAAGAGCATAACTGGCATAATACTCAGGCCCATGAATTGGTATGGAAAAAAATAATTTTACCAGGTTTCAAAAAATCAATCAAAATTCAGAAAAACAAAGGTAATAATTTATTGCGGAAATTTTGTGATATAATTAAAAAAATTACAAACTTATCCAAGTTAATCTTACTTAGTCTAACTTATCCTTATGCATTACAAAAAAAAAAAAAACAAATAATAAAATAGTGAGATGGCGTCAGTTTTAACAAGATATAACAAAAATAAACAAGAAAACACAGTGGTAGAGCCACGCGGCAGCTTTTGCTGTCGCACGGATGGGTCGGCTCGAACCGGGGTGGTACCACGACCTCACAGAATACCAGCGTGAAGTAGAGGTTTACCTATGCGTTTCGCTTGGTGAGTGCAGGTGGCCGTAGGGCCTTTTTACTGAAAATGAGGCATTCCATCTTAGTCCTCACGGGTGGCAACGCATCTGCATTTTGATTTGCAGACGAGGATAGATGTAGATGTCTATGGGCCGCAGCAACCACTTACCATCAGGTGGACTGTGTGTTCGTTTGTCACCCTTATCCTATAAAAAAAAAGAAAATAAATTTCAAAAAAGTTCAGTATTTAATTGATTATATACCGCTGACATTTAATCACGCTTTTCGAAACCACGCCAGTTGTAAACAATACTTGTGTGAAAAATGGTGTACACAAGATAATTAAGAACAGACAAAATCTTCTTTTAAAATTTGCGCCGAGTTGTAAGTAGAAGACCAAATAAGTCATGTGTCAATTTTAATTAAATATATTTAATATGAAGTAATTTTGACTACGTTTCATAAATTAACCATTGGTAAAACTGGAAACAGGAATTTTACAATTGTCTGTACAAGAAACATTATTAGTTGAACCTTACAGTTTTTTCATTATTTTATTATAAATACCTACAAATGTGTATATTATTAATAAATCATTCCCATAACATTTAGTGTTATTTTTTATTTTGCCCTATCTGCAACGTTCTACGCTCTATAGAAAATGTAGCGTATACAATCGTAACTGACAATCTCTCGAATATTTTATCTAGGTACAAAGATGTTTTACGTTTTCGTCGCCTCCACATGATATTTTTGTCAGCATAAGGTACCCTTTTGTATCTGAAACGATTATGAATATTGCTACAAAGTAAAGTAATAGGCTATACAAGTCCCTCTACCGGGCACAGGACTCTTTTTATTTCTGAGAGGGTTTTAGGGCAAGGAAATGCCCGCCGCGCTGCCCCAATGCGTGTTGACGAAAATTGCAATTACAAATTTCATTCGTGCTGTCGGGGATCAAAACCGGGAAAAATTTACAGCGAACGCTTTGAACCAAATCTACTAATACGACACAAATAAATACGATTTGATATATATAATAAAAACTCTTACGTACTTGAAACTTGAACACTTGATAGCTCGTGATGCCTACCGGACAAAGCTATAGCACCACACCGTGCAATGTAATTGAAGATGCGTAACCGCGACATAATTCTCAGTGATGCGCAAGCATAACATGCAGTATGTCACTTATATAATTGTCATCTCTGCAGTCTATTAATCTTTGCACTTTTATAAGTAATACAGAACGAAATCGCTAGACGGTATTGACGTCTGCTAAAATCTCTGCGATCACCGTATCGTCAAGGTCATTCAGGCTAGTTAAAGCCTTAAGACATACCTGACAACAGTCAGGTATGTCTTAAAGATTCCTATTCACGAACTGCTTCTTCATCTATCTGCGCTGTGTGTCTTATTCAAACCACAATACATGTTTTGTTGGAATGCAAAACAATCATAATATTGTGCGAGCATAATTGTATTTATGTTTATCCTTCTAAAATCTCTTCCAAACAACCTTTGCGTAGAGAACTGGCAAAGGTTTAAATAAAAGAGTGTACGGTGTGTACGGAAAAAATATTTAAAATATGTAAATATATACAGGGTTATTTTTCAAAGAGTAGCCAAATTTTAAACTTAATTTCAAATACGAGGGCGACACTGAAAGTTTTTGGAACAAGGCACTTGAAAATGATATAATAAAAAAATAACTTCAATTTTGAAAATGAAACTCGTGCCGATATTTTTAGGTATGTATTTTATTAATTTGTCATTTGTTTACGATTTGACGGCAAATTGAAAATTGTCTGTGTGAATTTAACGCGAGAAATTCTCTCCCATAGTATTAATGATGCTGCTTTTAATGTGTGGATTGACGATCACAGGATCAGACGACAGCTCCCAGGGCGTAGTGGCTTAGTGTGAGAGTAACGTTGAAATAAAACATATGCCTAGAGGTCTATATATACGTAGACGTCGATCCTAATGAAAATCGAGGCAGTTATTTGTTTAAATGAAATCACCCGTCATGTTTATTAAGTTCATTTTCATCTGAGTTCTACAGTTACCAAGAGTTAAACAATGGCAAAACTAGTCTGCGAACAAGTACACAGATAGGGTTTCAACACCGTTTAGATTAAACGCGCAATATAAAAATACTTTACAAAGACAAAGCTGTTCAACAAGTAGTTCTAGATCATTTTTCCATTCGAAGCGGAGTTTATTTCAAAACGAACAGAAATTCCAAGCTGATTAAGAAATAAAAGTAAGGAGAAAAGGAGGCGAGAGTTAGATTTCCTATTTCATTGTATTTGCTCTATTTTTTATTTTAAGGGATACTTAGTTTACTTTATAGCCTTAAATATCTTCTTTGTCGATTAGCAACCCAATGTTGAATGTAGACTCCTACTAACGCAAGATGGATTTTTCGTGACCAAGTGGTAAGAATTAATGAACGCACCAAGTAACATATCAGTGGACTATCTAAGATTCGTTAGTTCATCTTACTAAACCCACGGGACGATATGGGGCAGTGGATATTCTTACAACGGCACTATACGGTTTTCTTCAATATATTGCAATAAATACCTAAGCGAAGCGTTAATACTGATACATATTATATCTCAGTGCACAAAGGTCTCCCGCTCATAGCTGCCACGCTTGCTATGCGGGATAGCAACTGCAGTTTTTTTGTCGTTAATATTGAGTTCATCATCATTATTACAGCCTTTCATAAGTCCACTGCTGAACATAGGCCTCCCCCAAGGAATGCCACAAAGCACGGTCCTGAGCCACCTGCTTCCATAAACTTCCTGCATGTCTTACCAGGTGGTCACACCATCTCGTGGGGGGTCGCACTACACTTCAACTACCGGTACGAGGCTGCCACTCAAGAACCTTTCTTCCCCGTCGGTTGTTGCTTCTTCGAGCGATATGGCCGGCCCACTGCCACTTCAGCTTACTAATCCGTTGGGCTATGTCGGTTTCTCTAGTTCTACTGCGGATATCCTCATTTCTAAGTTTATCACGCGGAGAAACCCCGAGCATAGCCCTCTCCATAGCTCACTGAGCGACCTTAAGCTTCCTAATAAGGCCAGCCGTGGAGGACCACGTCTCAGATCCGTAAGTCATCAATGGCAACACGCACTGGTTGTACAATTTCGTTTATAGGTTTTGAGGTATGTCTGACGAGAAGATGTGTCGTAGCTTCCCGAACGCTGCCCAGCCGAGTTGAATCCGTCGATTGACCTCTCGGTCGAAGTTGGACTTACCTAGTCGGACTATTTGTCCCAGGTAAACATACTCGTCAACAACTTCGAGTTAGTGATTTAAGTGACTAAATGATTTAATAACTAAGTATTAAACGTTCTTGTCACAATTACCAATTTAATCTCTTCTTTGAGGTAAATTATAATTAAATTACTTGAAAACTAAATAATCCTCTTGCTTACTAATGTAAGAGTGTGATGGAATAAAATAACTCCTTCATCAAGTACTTCGTATATTATCAAACCACAACTGATTAGCTTAACGTCTAACCAACGAATACCTGTCTGTTTGCATTTCATAATCTTATAAAGACATCTGGTTAGTACAATATTGCGCCACGGCGCCTTTTGTATTCAATAATACCGGAAGTCATGTTAATGGTCGGATAAGGACGATTTAACGGGAAATACAAGCATAATTAATAAAATATATTATGAAACGCTTACAGCTCGGCCATCCGTCCACATAAAGAGTCCTCTCGTTTTATTCAAAAGAAAATTGAGAATAAAAAAAAGTATTTAGCACTAGCTTCTGCCCGCGACTTCTTACGTTGATCCTGTTGCTTATGCCAGCGACAACGGGGTCGTCAAAATGTTGAATTCTAAGAGCCCGGGGACGGGAAAACAACGTGATTTGCGAGACGATTCGAGACGTTGTAGGTCTTTCATTTTTGTAAGTCAACAGAAAATGCCCATCAGACTAAACAACTTTTGCTAAGACGTCATTTCTATATATGTTATAGTGTCGCTGGGCTTTGGATGGAGTGTAACTCCTTGTGTGTTATTAAATTAATATATTGGTAATATTGTTTAAATCACGTTCACATGAGGCTTAAGTACTTATAGAACAAAAATACTTCAGCGCAAAGCATCCGGGTAAACTATGTTGAAAGTTGACCCGTCCGGGACGTGAACATAAAGATTTCTAGAACTGCTAACGCGGGAAAGAGCGACGTACAATTGACCATACGAGAAACAACTGACACCGAGATCTACTCCAGCAACACGAAAAGTCTGCCCTTGAGCCTTTATAATTGTCATTGCATAACACAATGATACTGGGAATTGCGTTCTTTTAAATTGGAATGGAAAATTATTTGGTATTATGGGAATTTAGGGAATAAAGATAGTTTCTCCTGCACCACAACCTGTTAAAATTTGAGCCTCGATTATATTTTGTTGCAACTGGGTTACTATTAGCCGAGTTCCATTGCAAAGTTTTGGTGGTTTTAAATTTCAGAGCAGAATAATCGGAATGCCAATTTTTAAACAAATTTCACGAGAAGGAAGTCCGGGAATATTTAAAGAATTTAAAAATTCTATCGGGACCATTCTATTTATTGAACTATAAACTTTGCTTTCCCCCTGTATATTCGACAGTATTTTGTTATTAATCTCAGATGCCTGTTCATTTTGAGGAGTTAAAATGGATCTTTCGCATAGCCAAAAATTGTCCCTATTTAATATAATTGTTACGTCACCGTAAACCGACGATGTAAGATGTGGTTGGGATTGCACTATACAACATAACTCAGGCGTCAGAATAAAATTTCCTTGGTGTAGTTGTGGATAAGTACCTTCCCCAATCTTTAATAATTTATCAAAAAATCGACGATCATCCGGGTTATCTCCAGTTCTCACTCGCATGTTTATAGTCAAATGTACCGATTGTATATCACGCCACAAATAAGAACTTTTTAGGCAAGCCCTAACCTCATCAGCTCGGGTTCCCCGTAGTATTACGGGTTAGGTTTGTCGCAAAACACCTTAAAATAAAACCGTGATACCGCCCAAAGGTCGATCATTTTGTCTTATATCCCTTAAAGTTCTGTCTACCGCTTCTACTCCTTTTCGGTGGGCCACCGTACATTCATCCCATATGATTAAATTACACTCACGTAATACCTTAGCTTTGTCGCTATTTCTTGAAATACTACAGGTTGGACTTTCCGTGCGATCTAAATCAATTGGTATTTTGAACATAGTGTGAGCAGTTTTACCTCCTGGTAGCAATGTTGCAGCTTTACCTGACGAAGCCACGGCAAGAGCAATTTTACGCTGATTTCGAACATAAGCTAATATTAATTTAGTCAAAAAGGTTTTCCCAGTTCCTCCAGGTGCATCTAAAAACCATATTGTTCCCAAATTATTCTGAATACTCTCGCACACGCGATCATAGACTGAACGTTGTTCTGCAGTCATCATTGGGACACCGTTTTCTAATGTTGCCAGCAGTTCCATTGAGTTGTAACCAATCTCTGCAAAATATTCCCTCTTGGTAACCACTCCGACTGAGGTTGGTGTTGGCAACCATATTCACAGAGTGATTTACCACCTACTACTATTAAGTCTTCCTGAACAGCTAATAAGCACAGATTTATGGCAAGATCACGGAAATTATCATTAGTTGCGCCTTCATCATTGTGAGATATATTGCGAAGAAAGTCTAATGCAAATTTTTCTTTATATTTTCCCATAATTGTACAGCATCTGACAAATTACAAAATGTGAGTAATGTTAAAAATAAATGGCGTAACCGTCGTGGATTATCACTAACACAGGATTCTGCTAAAGCGTCATCCCAATGCTGATCATTTTCAAGCAAACGACACGCTTGGCAAGCTGCATGATAAGTTGGATAAACAACATCGTCTACTTTTCTCAAATCTATAAATGATGTTGGCCCTCGCACTGTATGTAATAATAATCGCAAATAGAAACACTCAGCGTTGTTAGGATGAACGGTATACACTCTACCAAGGACATGTTCTTTGAAAATACTTGACTCGCCATCTACAGGCCTGCCACGGCGTCTACGATTAAAGACACCTCATTGCTTATCGTAGGTATAATACGATGGAACTTCCTCATACAAAAGAGATTTTGCAAAATCATCAGTTTGGCAAAGTCGTGCGCTTATTGTGCGTGCGTTTATTAGTCGAATGCCAATAAAGTTGTTTGTCTAGGGTTCTTTAATCGTTCTGTAACATTTTCGGCGTTGAAATATATACGTTGACCGCCTTCAAGATCAGACATCCAGATGAGTCACAGGTGGATATCTTTCGTGAATGTTGAAACTTAAGATCCGCCACACAGCTTCTAAAGAGCTGATATATCTGCCTGACTGAAATCTAGTAACTTTATCATGTTCATTTTTCAACGCAAATGTAGCTTGGTCACTACCCTTGTTAATATACTTACAAATATATTTTATTGACTCTACACTATTACACATTTCAACATTTATGTGAGCTTGAAATGCTCTAGACATCACAGGCGAATACGGAACTACCCACCTATTATCTAAAGTTATCTGTTGTCCAGGCACTCGCTATTCAACAGTAAAACCGACATTGTCTCTTGAACGGCGACGATATAATGGGTATCCATCATGTTCTGTTACAATTTCATCCACTAATGCTTTTGGATATCTTTTAGTGCAACGACCGTCTTGCATGCAAGGAGCATTCCCGTTAAATGCACCACATGGACCATGTATCATAAGAGTTTTAACAATGTCGTATAACACGGGATCTGCAATCGGATCTGGAATTTCAGCACTGATTGAACTGTCTTAAGTAAATACTACCATGTGTCTACTAATATTATCATAACCCACCGCCTTGGACTGAATTGCTAAAATAGACTTTTTGACATAATCCTGAGAAACAGAAGATAAATTTAATTTAAATTTTAAATTTTTAATTTAATTTATTAGTTAGGAATTTGCACAGAAGCAAGCAAATGGTAGGGTCCATTGCTATTACAGTAACAAAATGTTGGTTGATTTCATCAAGTGATAGAGAAGAAATACAATTGAATGTAGCTGGCCTGCAAAGACCAACAGATCTAGGCAAATTCCACACTTCGGCGGAAGAAGACTTATTAATACAATTATGGAAATATAAATAGCTGCCCGTATCATTTGATTGCACCTATTCCTGACTGATGTAAAAGACAAGTTTTAGTCGTAAGCCAACATGCATTTTGACATATTAATATTCCATTGTGTGCCGGACGGGCGTAATTCTCCGGAGTAAATGTTGTCGAAGATACTCCGCGAGTCGCTCACGTCCTACACCTATAGGTTCCGTTATATTCCATTATATGACATTATGATTTATTGTCCGTATTTTTTGGTTTGATTTCATGATTAATTATATAATGATTTAAATTTCTTGATGTTATAAATATGTTAAGCCTTAATCTAGTCAGGTTGTGATGACACTTAATTACTAGTATATTGCTAAATCAATAAAACCTACAGCTAGTACAATAAATGACTATTCTATTATATTCTATTCTATTCATCGGTGCAGGCTTGTACTCTGTAACTCGTGTGCTATTACAACTAGGCGAGATTTATCACTGCTTTCACCGCTCACGTGATAAAAATGATAACATTCACTAAAATAATTTTTATGTAGGATTCCTAATAACTACATATTATAGGTAAAAAGCAGAACATCCTTTAATATATTTTATATCTTCAACAGGTAAAGCCAACGAGAAGGAACGCATACAAAGAGGTAAATATGTTACAAAGTGTAATTTACAACTAAGAATTTTATGTGAAATAAGATTTTTTTATAAGATAGGGTGACAAACGACTACACAGTCCACCTGATGGTAAGTGGTTGCTGTGACCCATAGATATCTACATTTATCCTCAATAAAGAATCAAAATGCAGATGCGTCGTCAACCGTGAGGACTAAGATGGAATGGCACTTTTTCAGTAATCCGGATCTCTTCACTCTGGTTTTCTACACTCACAATACGAAGCACAGCAGCGTAAAATGACACCTTGACGCTGCTGTGCTTCGTTTTGTGAGTGTCAAGCAGCGTCAAGCTGTCATTTTACGCTGGTATTCTGTGAGAGCGTGGTCCTTCGCCGATCGAGCTGACCGATTCGTGCTACAACTATACTACTTATATAGCTGCAGCATGGCTCTACCACGTAGAATATACTTTTTACTTAAGTATTTGTATAAGATTAAAGCAAAGTTACATCCTATATACGTCCCACTGCTAGTCAAAGGTGTTCTTTTACTTTTGAGAGGGTATAAGAGCAAGGAAGTGTCCGTCGCGCTGCACCGGCGGCCTTTACATGTCTTCGAAATATTTTTTTTTATTTTTCAACTTAACAATAAAAACAGATGTTTATATTTATAGGCTCATAGTGTTCGCGCCAAACGCTAATCGACGCCCAGGGTGCGCAGAGCGTTGATTTCCTACCGTTTGAAGTTCGCGCGAGACCGGATTGGTTGCTTGTGGGGCGGGTCGGAAGTGATTGAATGCAGTGCAGTCACTAGCATGGCGTGAGTCGTCCGGTATAGTCTCTATAAGTGTCGGTTTGTTAGCAAATTTATGCAACGACAAGGAATTTGTGGAGTCTAGAAAAATAGACGCCGGGTCGATTAATTGTTTGTTTAACTGTACCGTCGCGTTAAGTGTCTTCGTGTTGTCTATGTAGTTTTTTGCGTGCCAGCTAGGCTGTCTTTGAATCTTAATGCGGGCGCAGTATTTAATATCTTATAATCTTGTTGCTACGTGAAACGGAAGTGACCTTTGATCCGCCATTCATTGGTCGTGCCATGTGTTACGTTTTTGATTGCGATTAACGGGGATTTAGTTGAGTTTGAAGTTAATTAAATATACAATAAAGTTGATGGATTGAAGTAGTGTACAATAAAGATGATAAACTTAAATAGTGAAAGGAAGACAGAAGTTGTCAATTGGTGATCACCTTTGGAGTAGAGGCAGTGCCTGTGGATCTGCGGTCAGACTTCAACGGTCCAGTCAGGTAAACTTTATACACACCACTAAACACCACTTTACATGCACCTACACCTACCTACGGCCTGATCAAGCCTTGGGGCAGTCTTTGCCTCGGAACCAGGTACGTCCTATTTATTTACCTATCCTATCTCTATTGTGTAGGTCAATTGTCCATAGGCCGTTGGGCCCCGTCCCCTGCTGCTCGTCGAATCTGTAGCTGTATGGGCCCCTTTATGGTCGATCTTTGTTGGGGCAGCTAGGGGCGTGTACATTATTGGTAGCAGAGCGTGGTTGGTTGATTTCCAATCACGCCCGGCCGTAATATTAATAAAAATAGTTGGTAATAAATACGTAATACGTAATAATAATATATTTTCTTTTGTTGTTTGCTTCCTTTGTTTGTTAGCGGATAGGTGGGTAGATTTAGGAGCCGCGCCCGTTAGGCTAGGTACGCGCCTGACGCGTACCTTTATACCTGTATTTTGAGTAGGTAGATAGTGTTATCACGTAATCGGATAATTATCGTTGTCGTATAATTATAGTAGATTAATTGCCTAAGGGTCGGTTGTCTGAGCGAGGCATTTTTGCTGATCGACTGTGGTGTGTACCTTAATTTGTATTGTAATTTGTATTTAATTTAATAAATATTAATTTGTATTTGTGTAATTTGTATTTAACTTGATTTGATAGGAACTGTATTTGTTATTTGTTAGTTGATTTGTATTTGAGCCGCCTAGTTAATTGTATTTATTAGTGATGCCATCGCACAAGCTACCGGTGCGTCGCTTGGAGGTGGAGCTGCATTGGGCCGCTAACGCTCATGCCTTGATAGGACGACCGGATCGGGTCCATAGCTTAGAGAAGCGACTCGAGCAGGTCATGGCCCGAAGGGCCGTAGTGGAGGAGGCTTGCACAGAGCTATTAGCCTCGGATGATGCGGAACAGGGAGTCCTAGACTCCTGCCTCGCGGACTACGAACAGTTCTTTTCGCTCACGGAAGACTTGATCGAGGCTGGGGCAAGTATGCTAATGAAGCGCGTGAAGCTCGGCTGATTGGCCTGCCGTCACTCCCCCTCAGCGTGTTGAGAGGAGCTTCGCGTCAGCTAGAACCGCCTCACCCCCGTTAGCTGAGCGGCCGCGACTGGAGTACCACCCTCCTCCCTTTGGTCGATACCGGTACTGCCAGGTTCCTGCGACGTCAAGACTGCCCCGGGCCCCAAGACCTAGGTTCCCCGAATTTCCCCAGGGCGTCCATTTGGTGAGTGGTAACCACGGGTCGTTGAGATGCCGCCGGAATGCCGCTTTCCGGATCCCCGGTTCGAGGGCCGGTCCGATGGAGGCAGCTCCAGCTAGGTAGCTGCCGCCCTTGCTCCCACCACGGCCACCTCCACTGAGCCTTTGAGCTGACAACAGTCCACTTGTCAAACTGTTCTATTGCCGACGGCCTCAGTGAAGGTGTACAACCCGAGTGGTGACTGTTTAATGGTTCGCGCTCTACTGGATTCGGGTTGGTGGGAAGACTAGGGCTCCCCTGGAGCTCTGAATCACATCCAATGGTAGGTATCGGGGTTGCCGAGCCTCCTGCCCCTAGGGGACAAGCGGAGTTGGTGTTTGGTCCTACCAGTGAACACTAGTTAAGGTAAATGTCCTCGACGACATTGTAGGTTTTCTCCCTAACATCCGTATAAATGACAGTGCGGTTCGTTGTATGCGTCGGGTTTGAGATCGGCAGACCCTCAATGGTCCCAACCTGGGCCTATAGATTTGTTGCTGGGGGCTGACAAGCTGGAGTTGATCTTGTTAGGCGAGATACGAGCACTACAGCCCTAGAGCTTGTCAGCCATGTCCACTGTATTTGGGCACAGCTTCTTTGGACCGGTCACGCTCTCTGTTGTAGGCGTGTCCCTTTCGGAAGTCGTCCAGAGGTTCTGGGAAATTGAGGAGCCACCACACGCGGCTCGAGTCAACCCTTTGGACCGTGAGTGCGAGTTGTTCTACCAGAACAATACCGGCCGTCGCATCGACGGTCATTTTGTCACTCGCTTGCCCTTTCTGGACTCACGGCCCCCTTTGGGTCAATCTCGTGCGCTGGCCGAGCAGAGGTTGCTTTCCATGGAGCGCCGCAAGTGGCGCGACCCAGCTTTTCGCGACAAATATTTCGAGTTCATGCGCGAGTATCAAGAGCTAGGTCACATGTCACCGTCCAACTTAGAATGGCGTTCACAGGAGCACTACTTCCTCCCTCATCATGCAGTTTTGAGGACCCCTGAGAGTAAGATTCGGGTAGTTTTTGACGGCTCCGCCCCCTCGTCGTGGTGTGTCCCTGAACCAGTGTCTCTACTCTGGTCCTAAATTGAACAAGGACATATCCGACATTTTAATCCATTTCCGTCGGCAACAAGTGGTTTTTGTAGCTGAAATTCGGATGATGTTTCGACTATCGGTGGTCCATCGTGATCACCATCGATATCTGCTGATATTGTGGCGCGAGAAGCACAGTGATTCGAAACAGGTGTTTGAGTTGAACACCACCCCACCTATGGACTCCGGTCCAGACCGTATATCGCCATGCGAACCCTCCTTGAACTCGCTGAGAGAGAACGTCTAAGACACGCTTAGGGGGCTTCTATTTTGGAGACTTTGGTCTACATGGACGACATTTGCACAGGCGCCTCCACTATCGAGGAGGCTCTTGTATTGCGAGACGAATTGATTGCCATCCTGAAGTCCGGAGGTAATGAGTTGCGCAAATGGTAGTTGAACTCCCCTCATATTTTGAAGGACCTCCCAGGAGAGGATCAACAAGTCCCTCACCTATTCGAGCACCCTGAAAATCCTAATTTGTTGACGGTGCTGGGCATTCAATATCAGCCTGTGCAGGATACCTTCACGTATCGAGTCAAACTCGATCCCACACCTAAAGCATGGACCAAGCGCTCCGTGCTGTCTACAGTAGCCCGCACCTTCGATCCTAATGGATGGATCACTCCGGTCATATTTTTGGCTAAGTGCTTTCTTCAACAGCTCTAGATATCCGGATTGTTTGGGACGAGCCTATTAGCGGTGCCCTCTTGCGAGAGTGGCTCTCCATTGTGTCCTCTTTTCCGGGCATCAATCGGCTCTCAATGCCAAGGTGCTTCCTCCCGCCAGGGAGATGCAGGGCTACCCTACATGGGTTTTGCGACGCCTCTGAGAAAGGCTATGCTGCTGTCGTATATTTGCGGACTGTGAACCCTTCTGGCCATACTTCCGTCCATCTCGTACCTGCTAAAAGCAAGGTTGCTCCCATTAGGTCCCGCTTCACTATCCCTAAATTGGAACTGTCCGGAGCCTCTCTTCTCACGCGACTCCTCAACCACGTTTACTCGTCTTCGAAGTCTGTAATCGACATAACGGTCATCTACGCTTGGTCGGATAGTGAGATAGTACTTTTTTGGCTCAGAGCTGCACCTCACAATCTTGAGGTCTTTGTGGCGAAGCGCGTGTCTCAAATCCAGAATTCTGAGGCGTCTCTAAACTGGAGACATGTCCCAGGGGAGTTGAATCCCGCAGACTGCGCTTCTCGCGGCTGTGAAGCCCCCTCGTTGGTTGACCACCCGCTGTGGTGGGGTCCCAGTTGGTTGACTGAGTCTCAGTCATTCTGGCCCCAGGGTAAATATGTATAAATAATGCATCAGCATTGGACCCGTATAGTCCAAGCTGAGCATTTTGAGCCCGTGATTGAAAACCTGAAGCGGGGCTCCGTTGTTAAGGGTGCCCTGGCTCGTCTGAACCTCTTCCTGGACGACGCTGGGATGCTGCGCGTTGGCGGACGTTTGAAAAATTCTCAACTGCCGTACGGGGCTCGACACCCGTTACTGCTCCCTAAGGACGACGCCTTTGTTCGGTTGATGGTAACTCACCATCATGTTAAGAATGCCCACGCTGGGTGTAACGCTCTTTCGGCTATTTTGCAGCGGTAATTTTGGATTTTGGCTGGCCGACGCACCATTCAGAGCGTCATCTTTAAGTGCATACCTTGTTATAAACTGAAGGCCACCATATCTCAGCCTATGATGGGTGACTTGCCACCCGACCGCGTCAGGGCCATCCAACCATTCGCTGGAGTCGGAACTGACTTTGCTGGCCCCTTCCTCGTCAAGTCCTCTAACCTTCGTAATGCGCGTTCACATAAGGCCTACCTTTGCGTCTTCGTGTGCCACTCCACTAAGGTCGTTCACTCAGAACTTGTAAGTGCCCTCAGCACGGAAGCCTTCTTGGCCATGCTGGGCCGCTTCGTATCGCGTCGCGGTTTGCCGGACCTGATCCGGTCTGATTACGGAACGAATTATAAGGGCACGGATAGATATTTGAAAGAGGTCGTCGAATCTCTGTCCAGCCACAGGACTTATTTAGGTACTGCAATGTCCAAGAAGGGTATCCAGTGGAAATTCGACCCTCCGGCTTGCCCACACTGGAGCGGTATTTTTGAGGCGGTGGTTAAGGTTGCAAAAACGCATCGCCGTCGCGTTTTTGGTGAAACTATTTTGACAGTCGAGGAGCTTGCCACTGTATTCTGTAAAATTTAGGCGGTGCTCAACTCTCGGCCCCTCTGTCCCCTCTCGTACGATCCGAATGATTTGGAGGTTCTAACCCCGGGACACTTCCTGATTGGCCAGCCGCTTAACGCCCTGCCCGAGTACCCCTTCAGGGAAATAAGTTCTTGGCGGTTGAGCAGATTTGACCTGCTGCAACAGATGACTCAGAGTTTTTGGCACCGATGGTCTCTGGAGTACTGACATATTTTGCAGCAGCACATTAAGTGGTCTGACAAGGCGAATCCTCCTCGGGTTGGAGACCTCGTGTTGGTTAAAGAACCCAACGCTCTGCCTTTGTATTGGCGCCGTGGGCGCATTGTTAAATTGTAGTATGGCTCGGATAGGGTGCCTGGGGTGGCCGAGGTTTTGGTCGAAGATTCGGTCTTGCAATGTGCCGTCGCGACCCTGTCCCGTTTGCCAATTTACTCGCGGACATAAGTCCTTATGTCCGGGACGGGGGTTTGTTCGCGCCAAACGCTAATGTCAAGAATCGACGCCCAGGAGGGGAGCAGAGCGGTGATTTCCTACCGTTTAAAGTTCACGCGAGACCGGATTGGTTGCTTGAGGGTCGGGTCGGAAGTGATTGAATGCAGTGCAGTCACTAGCACGGCGTGAGTCTTCCGGTATAATCTCTATTAGTGTCGGTTTGTTAGCAAATTTATGCAACGACGAGGAATTTGTGGAGTCTAAAAAATTAGACGCTGGGTCAATTAATTGTTTGTTTATTTATTAATTGTGTAAGACAGAAGTTGTCAATTGGTGATCATCCCCTTTTGAGAGATCTCACCTTTGGAGTAGAGGCAGCGCCTGTGGATCTGCGGTCAGACTTCAACGGTCCAGTCAGGTAAACTTTATACACACCACTAAACACCACTTTACATGCACCTACACCTACCTACGGCCTGACCGAGCCTTGAGGCAGTCTTCGCCTCGGAACCAGGTACGTCTAATTTATTTACCTAGCCTGTCTTTATTGTGTAGATCAATTGTCCATAGGCCGTTGGGCCCCGTCCCCTGCTGCTCGTCGAATCTACAGCTGTATGGGCCCCTGTATGGTCGATTTTTGTTGGGAAAGCTAGGGGCGTGTACACATAGATACATCTTTCCTCGATTAAAAATCAAAATACAGATGCGCTGTCACTCCTGAGGACCAAGATGGAATACCTCGTTTCCGATAAAAATTTTCTCCAGTTCTCTACACTCGCCATACAAAACACAGCTGTATTAAGCTCCTATTTTAGGCAGAAAGTCTGTGATATGTGCAAACTAAACATCAAAAAACTTAACTAATTATATATCCAACATCATCAGCCACAAAATACAATTATTATAATCATTACCGAGGCTGCTACTTAAATGTGTCTTTGTATAAAAAATATGCCATCAAAAACATAACTTGTAAAAGAACCAAGTCTCGCAACTCAGTTCGTATACCGTAAGAAGTTGTGAGATCCATGTAATACCAAGTCCCTACTTAATGGTCCTTCTGTCTCAAGTTATTACATAATTAGCTAACCTAACAACATATTAAAGTGATCATATCAATATTAAAAATCTTTTATGTTTTAAATACATTGATTGACTTGGCGATCGCACTAAACAATCTAATTTAATATAATATGTATTACTTGTGAGGTACATTGTGTTTTCATGCAATGGCCAAGTCAATCTATTTATTTAAAATATAAAGGATTTTTTAATATTGATATGGTCACTATGAGATGTTGTTAGGTTAGCTAATTATGTAATAACTTAAGACAGAAGGACCTTGAAGTAGGGACTGAATGAATTAACCGACTTGGTATTAGATGGATCTTACAATTTTTACGGTAGAAGAACTGAGTTGCGAGACTTGATTTTTTTACAAGTTATGTTTTTAATGGCATACTATATTTACGGTTAACAACACATACTAGCTTAAAGGAAAGAAAGAAAACCCACAGTTTCCAATTGAACAGTAATAATACCAATATATCTATCACCACCATCACTATTACGTCAACTCACAAGTTCACTGCTGAATATAGGCCTCCCCGAAGAAGTGCCACAAAACATGATCCTGCGCCACCAGCATCTATCGGCTTTCTGCATGTCTTACCGTCACTATATCTATCGCTACAAGTATTCAAAAGTAAATAGACAGTGTGCCATTTTTTCATCGATCTGTGAAATTTATAATTTGGGATTTTCAAATCCATTTAACTTCGTGTAGAGGTTCGGTATTTTTTTTTAAATAAAACTAAGATGACAAACGAAATTACAGTCCCCTTAATTGTAAGTGGTTACTGAAATCCATGAACACCTATATATATATAGCCTCCTACAAACAAGGAGGGCAGATATCACCTGTGAGGACTATGTTGGAATGCCTTTTCAATTACCTTACTATACTGGCTCTCTACACAAAACCTACAAATATTATTTCGTGAAAATGTGTGAAAATAAGAAATAAATATTTTCTATAAATCCCCTTTATTTATATAACATATTTCTGGATGTGTTTCTCAGTAACATATTATAATATAGACGATTTAGAGTAAAAGTTTATTTCACTTTTACAAAAAAAAATCAAAAGGAAGCAGTTTGATGTATATTTTTAAGGAAATCAGAGTGACAAACGAGAATATCATCCACTTGATGATAAGTGGATGCTGCTTTCTGTTATGTTATTACATATATGTATATGGGATATTGTGGTCCATAGACATCTAAATCTATCCTCGATTAAAAATCGTAATGCAGATGTGTTGTATACTGAGGCCTAAGATAGAATGTCTCGATTCCAGTAAAAAGGGCATCCGAATCTTTACACTCACCATACGATACACAACATTGTAAAGCTGCTATTTTATACTTGTATTCTGTAAGAGGGTGGTCCTTCCCCGGTCAAGCCAACCCATTCATGCTATAATAATAAAATTGATGCATGATGGCCTTAATACGTTAAAATAATTTTCTTCGTGGTTTCTACTTACAAAGTATAATACATTACTTATTTACAGCTTAACAGGGTTTTCCTATTGTTGTAATACGATCCTGAACCACTTGCATCCATTTACCTTGCACTCTACACTGTACTTGTCGGCATAAAGCCAATCGAACGAACACTTCTTTTCTCTAACTTCTCAAGAATCTTCGTGTTCAATTGTTTGAGCTACTGGTATATTACGTGTTCGTATTTTTCAACAACAAGTATCGATTACAATATTGGTATTTCGTTTTATCGTCTATTTAAATGAAATATTTCATATTTATCATTATTCTATTATCTTTATCATCATAAACTTCTATAAAGCTCTCAGTACTATGTTTATGGTTAAAAATACGTATTAGCTTAAAGGAAAATAAAAATACCCACACCTTCCAATTGAACAGTAATGATACCTATCTATCTATCAATTATCATTATCACAAGTTCTTAAAGATCAAGAGAGACACATTATCACAAACCCTTCAGAAGTCACAAGAACATAGGCCCAAGGAATGCCATAAAGCACGGTCCTGAGCCACCTGAATTCATCGACTTCCTGCATGTCTTACCAGGTCGTCACTACATCGCCCTACAATTTACCTACCGGTACGAGGCTGTGACTCGAGAACTCCTCCAGGAGGCTTCCACTCGAGAACTCCAGAACTCGTGCCTCTCAACGCATAGGCCTTAAGATAAACATGGACAAAACAAAGATCATGTATAACATTCATGTCACACCTATGGCGATAGTTGTTGGGAGCACTAAGCTCGAAATTGTTGACGAGTATTTTTTACCTGGTGCAAATTGTCCGACTAGGTAAGTCCAACTTCGACGGAGAGGTCAATCGACGAATTCAACTCGGTTGATAGCGTTCGGGAGATTACAACACATCTTCGCTTCAGGCATATCTCAAAAATTGAAAACGAGACTGTACAACCAGTGCGTATTGCCAGTAATGACTTATGGAACTGAGACGTGGTCTTTCACTGCTGACCGTATGAGGAAGCTCAAGGTCATGCAGCGAGCTATAGAGAGGGCTATGCTCGGGGTTTCTCTGCGTGATAAAATTAGAAATGAGGATATCCGCAGTAGAACCAGAGTAACCGACATAGCCCAACGGATTAGTAAGCGGAAGTGGCAATGGGTCGGCTATACCTATCTATATATAATATTTATATTACGTATTGACTCTTTCGTTGGTCTAGTGTACGTAAACACAATTGCTGATCATGAGGTCCCGAGTTCGCATCCAGGGTCAGGACAAAGTTCAGTTATTATGTTTTTACTGTCAAGATATTCTCAGTAGCAGGCTCCCGGAGGAAGGTGTTGTTTCACCCCCGTGCCTTGGAAAGCACGTAAATCATTGGTCCTGCGCCTAATCTCTCGTGTCGAATTACCGTCGACTCTGAACCGTTACCGTTGATTATGAAAGAAAAATGGGCTAAATCAAGAGTACCTTTAACCGACGAGCGTGTATGCGTAGGTATATGGATGTGGAGGAAGCGAGAGAGGTGTGTCAGGATCGTGTCAAATGGAAGTCCATAGTCTCTGCCTACCCCTCTGGGTGACAGGGGTGAGTGTTTATGTTTAAGCCCTTTGTATATGGGGCATTCCATCTTATTACAATGCAGATGGCATTTTGATTCTAAATCGAGGATAGATGATGATGTATTTGGGCCACAGCATCCACTTACCATCAGGTAGGCTGTGTGCTCGCTTATTACGATAATTCAATATTCTATAAAAAAACTACCAAGTGCTGAACAATCACTGGTTTTAGTTGACCGATATATATATATATATATATATATATATATATATATATATATATATATATATATATATGTAGGTATATATATATAGGTATATATATATAACTAAACAAATGACTATTTTAGGTGTTATGTTATATTTATTGTAGTATATTTTTATGTGGTAGAGGCATGCTATATTAATAGTATAGTTGTAGCACGAATGGGTCGGCTCAACCGTGGAAGGACCACGCTCTCGCTTGGAAAGACCAGAGCAAAATAGCAGCATAACGCTGCTGTGTTTCGTATGGTGAGTGTTAAGAACTGGAGACCGTTTTTACTGGAAACGAGGCATTCCATCTTAGTCCTCACGGGTTACAACGCATCTACATTTTTGATCTGTGCGCTCGGTTGTCACCTGTTAACGCCGGTTGTATACTATCAAAAAAGAATGAAAAAAGAAATACGCTTACTTTATAATATAATATATATAGTATTCAAAACGTCCCTTTCCTAATTGATTTAGTGTCTCAATTGAGAAATACTAACAATTTTATATTGCAAAATCATCACAAAGTGGCATGTCGAGAGCACTCCCACACGCTCGCGCATTGTGTGGTGTGCAATTTTTTGAAGACATGTGAAGTCCGCCAACACGCATGGGGGCAGCGTGGCAGACACTTCCATGACCTAAAATCGACTTCTATGTTTATGTTGTCATTTGGAGACTAGTTAGTTGACCGAGATATATGTATTCGTCAGTAGAGATCTCAGATTTGAGTCTGTTCCACTGTTACAGGATCTTGGTTGCCATTGATGATGATTTTTGTTTTCTCCGCGTTTAACTTCAATCCGGCCTTTGCAGTTTCTGATGCTAATTCATTTATCATCTTTCTTAGATCGTCTGGTGGTTTTGCAAATAATACAATCATGCTCTGAGGAATTGTTCGGATTAATCCCAGCCGCCAAATTTCACGAACGCACATCGCGGCAGAAATCCCGATACCATCCACACCATCTGGATGATTGGCGGTCCACCACTGTGCAATTTAGAAGATGTTTTCTTCCTCGCACGACTTCCTTGTGGAATCGATTACCATCAGCGATTTTTCCGGACCGATACGACTTAGGGTCCTTCTAGAAAAGAGCGTACTCCTTTTTAAAAGGCCGGCAACGCATCTGCAATTCCCTCCCTGGTGTTGCAGTTGTTCATGGGCGGCAGTAGTCACTTACCATCAGGTGAGCCGCATGCTCGTTTGCCCCCTCTCCTATATAAAAAAAAAATACAACCCGCGAATCGTAAGTGCGTTAGCGTGTGGCCATTAATGTTTATGCCTATGTCTCTCCATTCAAGATTCCTGAAGATCATTTATAGTACAGCCAGAAAGAGTGTTGAGAGGGGGTCCACCCGTCTAATGCCTTTTTGTATTTGAAACATATTTACCTTCTTATCTAGTTGGGTACATTCCGAACTATGTCTAAAAATATTATTTATATTCCTTATTTATTTGTGTTTTCTGTCCTGTTCCTTTAAGGCTTCCCAGATTTTCGTTCGGAGAATCGAACGCCTTACTATAATCAATAAAGGCTATGTAATATGTAAGCTTATATTCAGCGTATTTTTCTATAGTCTTCCTTACAGTATGGATGTGGTCCGTTGGAAGTGGATAACCTTGCGGAATCCCGCCTGTTCTATTGGCTGTTGCTCGTCTAATTTCCTTTCTATTCTCTTTAAAATCATCTTTGCAAAAGTCTTATAAATATTAAACATTAGAAGGTCAATAGGCAGGTAGTTTCCAATACTGTAGTGATTCCCTTTCTTGAACAGAAGGATTATGTTGGATTCAGTCCATTGTTTAGAGATGATTTCTGTGTTGATCATGTTGTTGAATATTTCGAAGAGTATAGTTATCATTACTTCTTTCGTTTGTTTTAGTATTTCATTGCTTATGCTGTCTGGTTCTGTAGCTTTAATTTTGCGTTTCTTCCTGCCTGGGAACGAAACCTTACATCATGTAAGGTTTCGTTCCCTGGTAAGTATATTCCTCTTTTGTTTGTGTTGTTTTTATATAGTGCTGTTTTCTTTCATGTCTTTGCTAATTTTTGCTATTGTCCTTCTATAGTTGTCTATAGTTTTCTTACTTATAATTTTTCGTCATCCAATTGTTTGAATTTTCTATTTTATTGATATGTTCTTTACTAGTGTTTGTGATTGTACGTTATAACCAATTGTATTTTTCCTGCATGTCGGCATATTTTGTTTCCTCTTTGTATTCTTTGAGTTTTGAGTTTAATGAATTGGCTATTTCTTCTGTTAGATATTTGTTAGGTTTTATGTTCTCTGGATTTATTTTTGGTTTGAAGTTGGGATAAATTAAGTTCAGTTTTGACCATGCTGTCGTTGGTGTCGAAATTTAGATTTTAAATAACATTCATGTTTGGGAAGCATTTATGTTCATACATACTCAAAATACAGAAAACTAAGAAAGTTGTATTTTTTCCAATAAATGAACATCGCTTGGAGAGGTTCTCAAGTAATATTATAAAAAGACTTCCATTACTTTCATTTAATAATAGTGCTGATTATTTGTATAGTTCATTATTTAAAATTATAACTTGTGAATTTAATAGAATATTTACTTTTAAAAACCTTCTCTTTAAGCAGTCGCAAATCACTTAATTAATGGGCGACAGTAAGAATTTATAAAAGTAGAAGAAAGTTATACGAGCTTTATAATGAAAGATCATATAATCATAGTGTTATATTTAGAGAGTATGTAAAAACATACTCTAAAATTTCAAAAAAAGTATATTTCACAGCTGAGGCTAGTTAAGCTAATAATTAAAGTCTATCCAATACACGACCCTATCTGCTACCACGCTGTGTTCGCCCTGTACGAATTCCGCGAGTCACGCGTCTATTAAATTCGCCTGCAACTCTAATCTTTCGCCTTGACCGCCACTAATCGTACCCTAACCGTTCCGTCGCTGTATCGTATTCGCCAATATGCCGCGAATGCGTACGCATGTTCGCTTGCGTCGTTAAAAATGTGAAATTGACGCTCTACCACTCACCCCGTAGGACATAGCACCTTGGCAGTCGCAGTCGTGACACCTCTTCGACGACTCGTAGCCACCTCTGGAACTCATCCGGTGCCTCCTCGGGTAGTTCGTCATCCCATCCGAACTTATTCATACGCCATAGGTCTTGTATCAAGAACTTGGCGGTGATGGTGAGGTAGCTAAGCAGTCCGAGTGGGTCAAACACAGACATGACTACGCTTAATGCTTCCCTTTTGGTCGGTGGTCGCTGTAGCGCCTTTACTTTCTGCGGCACCCTATTCATCGATGTGTTGAAGGTTAGGGCGTCTTCGTCGGCCATCTATAACAACCCTAGGGTTCTGCCTGGGCTGTCTTGCCTTAAGCCTACTTCCTTAGGCTTGCCCGCCAGTAGTTCCTCCGGCTTGTCTTCCAATAGGGCTGCATGATTAGAATTCCAGCCTGCCAAGTTGAAACCGGCCTTCTGGTGCACTTCCGTAGCCTGCCTTGCCGTATTTACCGCTTCCTCTACCGTTGCTTAACTGTCTAAATAGTCGTTCATATAATGACTACGTACGATAGCGTTAAGCGCCAACGGGTATGTCTCTGCGTGTGCGCGCGCGTTATAATCTCTAACACTATGTGCGACAAACGGCGAGCTCCTCCCGCGGTGCGCTGTGTCGCTCGTTTCCTCGCCAGAGAAACAATTGCGCGGGTTGGTCGCGACGGTCGATTTTCACACGCAAAAACATTTCCCCGATATCCGCGGACACGGCTATCGCATTCTCTCTAAACCTAAACAGTATGCCCGGTAAGTTCCGTTATAAGTCGGGTACGTCGAGTAAATAGTCATTAAGACATCTACCGGATGCGCGCGTTGCCGCGTCGAACACTACTCTCGTCTTCCCCGGCTTGTTCGGATTCCGCACTGCGAAGTGTGGCAGGTACCAGCTCTTGAGATCCTCTCTCTCCGTCTCCTCGGCTACCCTTGCGTATCCTTTCGCCAGGAGGTTGTCTATCTGGGCTGTGTAGGCGTCCCGAAGCTATGGCGACTGGTCCATCTTCCTTTCAATCGTCCGTAGTCTTCGAGCTGCAATTTCATAGCTGGGTGGCATCCGCAGGTTGTTGTCCTTCCATGGCAGTCCTACTTGGTATTGCTCGCCGACCTTCTTGACGGTGCGCTGGAATATGTTGACAGCGCACTCCTCTTCCCGTTGCGGCCTACTCTTTAGCGAGATATATTTAGAGTCTATCTCATACTGCCGTTTGAGGAGTTCCGTTAGCTCCTCGTCCTGACTGGCAAACGTTCGGATGTCCCTATCTGGCCGTCCACTAGTGCTTGCTACGTGTAATATGGTCTCGCCGTCTTCCCTACACGTTAACCGCGGCACGGTTCCCTGAATTACCCACCCTAGCAACGTACGTGCAGCTATGGGCTGCCTTCGACGTCCTATTCTCAAATTAGGGGTAATTATTAAATGACAGTTGCTGGCGCCTAATAATAATCTCGGCTTCGCGTCGTCGTAAAATACCGAACTCGGTAAGTTGCGTAATTGTTCAACCGTAAGCACTCCCTACTCACAAACTGCGAGCCTATCTTTAAATATGCTATTGTTCGTGCGCTTACATTATACATCTCGCTGCGCGTCTTGCCACGTATCCCTATATTAACTAACCTACTATTGGCCTCGCGTTGACTATTATTTAAGCCTCTAATATTGAGCGGCTTTACCGGTCCTTCCGCTCCTAACTCGCGAGCTAAGTCGTCGTCGATTAACGATATGATAGAGCCTTCGTCAAGTAGCGCATACGTATCAACTTCCTTGCCGCGCGGTCCGCGCACTGTAATGGGGCACACTTTCAATAACACGGACGCACTACTATTAACATTCGACGCAATAAGCACGGTCTCATCCGGTTTTACCGACGCTTCAGGCGTGCGGGCCTTGCGGGCGTGAAGGAGGGCCTGGTGGGGGGCGTTGCAGCCGTAGACGCTGCATTTCCTTGCTTTACAACGTAGGCGTCGGTGTTTGCTGCTTAAACACCTAAAGCATACCCCATCTTCCCTTACCCACTTCCACCGGTCGTCCCAACCCATTTGCGCCAGCTTCCTACATTTGGCGATAGGGTGTTCACTCCCACAACACATACACGAGGCACTACTCCTCCTGGGCGGTGAACGTCTTTACGTCGCGGGCCCTATCCTCTACGCGGCGTGTCGATACTATCCTTTTCGAAGGCGGTGCTTCTCGTCTTACGGGCGATACCTTGGTCGGCGTTACGGACGTATAGGCGTGACTTAACGCACGGTCAGCCTCTCTCATCATAAACCGGGATAGTGTGACCATGTCCGGTTCGTCCGCACTTCCGTAGTGCTCCGCATAATCGCACCAACGCGACCGTAAGTGAGGGCTAATCTTACTCGTAACCTCCCTAGTTAGCATCGGATTTTGTAAAAATTCTTTGCCGTCGACGTTCTGTATAATACACACTATATTTTGAAACTTAATAGCGAAGGAATTCAACTCCTGGGCGGTTTAACCCGGGCGCGGAAGGCGTTTCAGGTCATCTAACGCACGATCAATAATCACTTCCGGGCGGTCGAAACACTGCTCCAGTGTCCGCATAATGTCTGCTGGATCCTTCGCGGTAAACAGAAGCGCCGATACTACCTCCCTAGCCTCACAACGTAAACAGTTCCTTAACCTTGCCATATTTTCTGTATTGGTGAATCCATATAGACGCGTGGACTCCCTCATCGCCATTCACCATTCCGCGGCCAAGCCGTTGAAAATAGGCAACTCCTGTGTCTGCTTCGTAGCGGATGGTCTAAGCCTTATCATGCCTTCTAATGCTTCCGCTAATCGTTCTATATCCCTATCTTTCACTCGCGGGGTGAGCGACCTATCTCTATCCCTATTTCCCTCTAGCCTAAGCTGTGGCGCTGGCGATCTATGTTCATCTACATCCTTGTAACACGGCGACGGTAATCTACGATCTGCGTGGCGATGTGGCGATGGCGATCTATGTACACCTACATCCTTACACGGTGACGGTAATCTGCGATCCGCGTGGCGATGTGGCGATCTATGTACAAGCGATAGAGTGCGGCGTTGGACGCGCGACGGCGACGTAAACCGTACACGGCGATCCACTTAATTCATTTCTACGGCGACTCCATTGTCATTCTGCATCGAATCTACGCGACGCGGTTGAACATCATTCGCAACCGATCTCCCCTGGGCATCTTCAGCGTGGTCGTAACTGGTTCATCTACTCGGCGGGGCCTAATCTATCTCGATGCGGGGCGCGGGCTGAGACGGGCGGTAGGGCGGCTCCCCCCGCACAGTCTCCACGTTATCTAACCACCTATCAACGCGTACCCTATTTTCCATTAAATCGTCTTCGTTTAAACTATCCCTATCCGTTTCTTCTTGCAGTTGAGCGACGTCCCTAGCGTATTTCTTCTTGATAAGGTCTTCTTCGATTGCAATAATCGGACGGGGACGCAGGTGCTTCCTCGAATATCCGCATACCTACCGGCGTTTCGTCGTCATTCCGTGTCTTCTGGCTTCTTGTCTTCAGCATGATGTCCCACGTTGCGGCCTCCGATCCTCTTCAAAAAGACGCACGTATTGGACGCCGTTCCCGCCGCAAGGGTGTTACCAGATGGTCACAGTTTGGCACCGTTAGGGAGCAACCACCACCTGGCCGCGTAAACGCGGTTAAGAAACAAGAACTTGTCTGGAAACAGACAATAGACGTATATGAAGTAGACGTAATAAGAAACGGGGAAGAAATCAGTACCGACGATCTTCTCTCTTCGTCGACGAGCTTCTTTCTTCCTTGAAGATCTTCTATAATGCTCTTCCTTCTTCTATGATTATCTTCTTTCTTATGTAATTACCTTCTTTCTTCTGGCTTCTATTCGGCGACGATGGACCAAGAATATTAGTGCTTCTGGCTTCTTATCCGGCGGCGAAGGATCAAGAATGTTATGGACTGTAGTGTACTGTATGAATTTAATCTATAAAACTGGTTGACTGACTAATTACTACGTTGGGGGCTGCTTAAAAGAAAGATGGTACTGTAGACTATACTGTATTCAAATATTTACAAATGCGGCATTAATTATCTATACACAGAGAGGGGAGTCTTCACTTTTCAATTTTCAATGGAGTATCTCTTGATTTCTCTTGATGCTTCTTCTCTTGTCTTCGAGTGCCGCTGCAGAAATGAACACCTCACAGACCAAAACGCCCTTCTTATATTCTGCAAGAGAGCGTTTCAGTATATGAGTAGCGTTGTGAGGCGATGCCGCGCGCTGATTAGTCGGCGACATCGCGTGCTGCCGGTGTGCGATGAGCGCGGGGCGCAACGGGGTATGAAGGAGCGACAGGGCGACGGCTCCCTTCGCCGTCCGTAACAAAAGTCATATCTAGCAATCATATTATACATAGAAATAATATAAAAAGCACATTGTTAGAAAGATAAATGATTGTTGAACTTATTAATGTATTTTTCAAAAAAAACGGGGTTTTAGTGGTTTATGGTGTGGATTTATCATGTCTCCAAGGTTTGTAAACACGATAACTTTTGAAAATATCAATTGTTTAACTCAATCTATTTTTTAATCTCTTCATCTATCATGTGGGAAGCCACTGAATGTAAATGGCAGTGTAATTTTGTTTTGTTTAGATATAATTAATTTTTTTCGGCTCCAAAATGGCGAAATTTTCATTGATTTGGAAGCCTTGTATCTAAATTATTCCTGTAAATAGGCGGAAGCCGCACTCTAAGCTACAGCCGCCGTCAGTCGCTGTCGTGAGTGGACATTGTTTCGGTTGTTTGCAGCGGCTCAAAAAGATCGCTGTACAAATACACAATATTCGAATAACCAAATTTCTTAAATACTTGATTAAAATAGTAATAAGAGATTTTTTTATAACAATATTTTAAAAGCACAGAATAAATAATAGTAGTACGTACCTACTAAAAGTAAGCTGTATCAATTTTTTGTCATGGGCGACATTTTCATGGTTTTCGAGTGTGTTAAAACCTATAGGATTGTCGAAATGTAAATCGAAGATGGCGGTCGTAACAGGTATCAAGTTTATCATTACGGGTGTCATTTTCAAGGTTTTTGAGGGTGCTGAAGCCGATATAGCTCTCAAAATGTAAATCCAAGGTGGTGGCTGCAATAGGTTTAATTTTATTCATCATAGGTGTCATTTTCATGGTCTTCGAGGGTGCTGAAGCCGATAGTGCTGTCAAAATGTAAATCCAAGGTAGCGGCTGCAATAGATATCAATTTTTTCATCTTGGGTGTCATTTTCATGGTTTTAGAGGGTGTTGAAGCCGATAGTACTGTCGAAATGTAAATCCAAGATGGCGGCCGTAATAGGTATCAATTTTTTTCATCATGGGTGTCATATCATGGTTTTCGAGGGTGCTGAAGCTGATAGTGCTGTCGAAATGTAAATCCAAGGTGGTGGCTGTAATAGGTATAATTTTATTCATCATAGGTGTCATTTTCATGGTCTTCGAGGGTGCTGAAGCCGATAGTGCTGTCAAAATGTAAATCCAAGGTAGCGGCTGCAATAGATATCAATATTTTCATCTGGGGTGTCATTTTCATGGTTTTAGAGGGTGTTGAAGCCGATAGTACTGTCGAAATGTAAATCCAAGGTGGCGGCTGCAATAGGTATCATTTTTTATATCATGGGTGTCATTTTCATGGGTTTCGAGGGTGTTGAAGCCGATAGTAAATCCAAGATGGCGGCTGAAGTATGTACCAATTTTTTCATCATAGGTGTCATTTTCATGGGTTTCGAGGGCGTTGAAGCCGATAGTTCTGTCGAAATGTAAATCTAAGATAGCGGCTGAATTAGGTACCAGTTTTTTCGTCATGGGTGTCATTTTCATGGATTTCGAGGACGTTGAAGCCGATAGTGCTGTCGCAATGTAAATCCAAGATGGCGGCTGAAGAATGTACCAATTTTTTTATCATGGGTGTCATTTTCATGGGTTTCGAGGGTGTTGAAGCCGATAGTGCTGTCGAAATGTAAATCCAAGATAGCGGCTGAATTACGTACCCGTTTTTACATCATGGGTGTCATTTTCATGGTTTTCGAGGGTGTTGAAGCCGATAGTGCTGTCGAAATGTAAGTTCAAGATAGCGGCTGTAGTAGGTACGAATTTTTTCATCATGGGTGTCGTTTTCATGGTTTTCGAGGGTGTTGAAGCAGACAGTGCTGTCTAAATGTAAATCCAAGATGGCGGCTGAATTAGGTATCAATTTTTTCATAATGGATGTCATTTTCATGGGTTTCGAGGGTGTTGAAGCCGATAGTTCCGTTGAAATGTAAATCTATGATGCCGACTGAATTAGGTACCAGTTTTTTCATCATGGGTGTAATTTTTATGGTTTTCGAGGGTGTTGAAACAGATAGTGCTGTTGAAATGTAAATCCAAGATGGCGGCTGAATTAGGTACCAATTTTTTTATCATGGGTGTCATTTTCATGGATGTCGAGAGTGTTGAAGCCGATAGTGCTGTCGAAATGTAAATCCAAGATGGCGGCTGAAGAATGTACCAATTTTTTTAACATGGGTGTCATTTTCATGGGATTCGAGGGCGTTGAAGCCGATAGTGCTGTCGAAATGTAAATCCAAGATAGCAGCTGAATGAGGTACCCGTTTTTTCATCACGGGTGTCATTTTTATGGTTTTCGAGGGTGTTGATATAATTTTTTTCGTCTTGGGTTTCATTTTCATGGTTTTCGAGGGTGTTGAAGTCGATAGTGATGTCGAAATGTAAATACTAAGTTGGCGGCTGCAATAGATATCAATTTTTTCATCTTGGGTGTAATTTTCATGGTTTTCAAGAGGTTTGAAGCCGATAGTGCTGTCGAAATGTAAATCCAAGATGGCGGCTGTAATGGGTATCAATTTTTATAATGGGTGCCATTTTCATGGGTTTCGAGGTTGTTGAAGCCGATAGTGCTGTCGAAATGTAAATCCAATATGGCGGCAGAAATAGGTACCAATTTTTTTCATAATGGGTGTCATTTTCATCGTTTTCAAGGGTGTTGAAGCCGATAGTGCTGTCGAAATGTGAATCCAAGATGGCGGCTCAAGAATGTACCAATTTTTTATCATAGGTGTCATTTTTATGGGTTTCGAGGGCGTTGAAGCCGATAGTGCTGTCGAAATGTAAATCCAAGATAACGGCTGAATTAGGTACCCGTTTTTTCATCACAGGTGTCCTTTTGATGGTCTTCGAGGGTGTTGATATCATTTTTTTTCGTCTTGGGTTTCATTTTCATGGTTTTCGAGGGTGTTGAAGTCGATAGTGATGTCGAAATGTAAATCCAAGATGGCGGCTGCAATAGATATCATTTTTTTCATCTTAGGTGTCATTTACATGGTTTTCAAGAGGTTTGAAGCCGATAGTGCTGTCGAAATATAAATCCAAGATGGCGGCTGCAATGGGTATCAATTTTTTCATCACGGGTGTCATTTTCATGGGTTTCGAGGGTGCTGAAGCCGATATAGCTCTCAAAATGTAAATCCAAGGTAGTGGCTGCAATAGGTATAATTTTTTTCATCATGGGTGTCATGTTCGTGGTCTTCGAGGGTTTTGAAGCCGATAGTGCTGTTGAAATGTAAATCCAAGATGGCGGCCGCGATAGGTATCAATTTTTTTATCATGGGTGTCATTTTAATGGTTTTCGAGGGTTTTAAACCCAATAGTGCTGTCAAAATGTGTTTAAAAATACTTTAAAAAATTCCGTATAATCATGTTATAGTAATTTTTTAATGCGCTTAAGGCATGCCCAATTGGATTTACCAATTTTTTTTAACAATTGATTTCAAGAAAACGGTAGGCTTATGGTGGATTTCCGTTAAAGTTATTGCATTTATAATAGATTCTATAGCACCTTATCACAATTTTAATACAAGTGTCGAACCTGGTGTGTTTCCTGATTTAATGAAACAAAGTAAATTCATGCCTTTATTTAAATCTGGTGGTACATTAGATTTTAGACTATTTTCTGTACTACCAACATAAAGTAAATTTTTGAAAAAAATATTTTAGGTCAGATGTTAAGTTATTTTAATGTAAATAAATTGCTTCATAAAAATCAAATTGTTTTTACTAGGGGTCGCTTGACTACCGACGCTGGTGTAGAACTTATAAAACATATTTTTGCGCATGGGAGAATTCAGAGTATGCTTTGTGTGTGTATCTTTCCAAGGCCCTCGACTGTGAAGCTACAGTACTATGGTAACAAGAACACAGCGCTTAAACTTATTATTTCATATTTAAATAATAGACTGCAGAAAAGTAGAAGTAAAAGTTCTTCCGGGTTATCCCTAAAGATGGGTGTCGGTCAGGGTTCGATTCTTGGCCCATTCCTATTTTTAGTGTAAATTAATGACTTACCTTCTCTTGTAGGGGATAATTATGATATAATATTATTTGATGATGATCATTCCTTGAGTTTTTAAGTTAAAAGTCAATCATTTAAATGTGACGAAGTGAATAATGGCATATATAAATTAGTGCATAGGTTTAACTTTAATTATCTGCATTTAAACGGCAATAAAACAAAATGTATTAAACATACAACAACGAATGTTAAAAATCTGAATACCAATGTGGTTTTTAATGGTGAAGATTTGAGCCCTGTTGAATCCTCTGTTTTTCTTGGAATCACTTTCGACGTAAAGCTTCAATGGGGCCCCCATATATCTAAACTAGCAAGCAAACTAAGTTCTGCATCCTATGCTGCAAAAAAGATTAGAGATCTTACTAGTGTCGAGACAGCTAGATTGGATTATTTCAGTTATTTCCATAGCATGATGTCTCATGGGATTTTGCTATGAGGAATTGCGGCTGATTCATAAACTATTTTTGTTTTACAGAAGAGGCCCATTTAAGTTATTTACAACTTAAAACCGAGAGAGAGTCTTAGAGATTAATTAAAAAAAATTTATTAACTTTTGCTTCTCAGTATATTTACAACAATTTTAAAATTTAATGTATCCTCACAAAACCAAGGTAGTTTTATTAAAAAAAAGTGATATAGATTTTATAAACATAAGAGCACACACCAACTTGTGATTCCAGTTTCTCGACGATAGTTTCTCCTATTCTTCGTACTTCACTCAGGCCTCATATCCCAGTATATTCTTGTATGTTTGTTTGATGGAGACTCAATTGTAGTTTTTTGGTTCGATGTTGCTTTCTACATCATGTTGTTGTTGATTTATTATTATTGGAGGGCATCACTATAAACTAGTTATAAATTACATAGCCTATAACCAGCAAAAAATCAAAATACTTCCAATTGTAACATTCCCTCACGCTTTCTATACATATATTTAGATATAGCCACCTTTAAAATATATAAAATTTATGAAACCAGTATAATAAACATATATTGATCTTACTCATGGATCTGTCTAAAAGTTTAGTATAGGCTGTAAAATAAATTTATGGCTTATAAACGTTGTGTTTATTTAGTATCTTAGTTCCTTTAGATGTCTCTTGGAAGAATGAATATTCAATATAGCAATCGAAAGCTGTTGGTAGAGCCTTATAATAAATTTATGCTAATAAACCCGTTTACGCAGAAAGGGATTAAAAAGGTTAAATCGTCCCGATTTCACTTGTGTTAGGTTTATCTTATTGTTAATCCCTTCCCGCTAGGAAAAGGCTCACAATATTTTTTATAAAATACCAGATACAAGGGCTTGGCTCTCCCACATTTAAAAAAAAATGTATGAATCACACGGCATCTGCGGTAAGTGCCAACCAACAACGTGCTCCCCCAGAAGAGGGACGTTAAGTTGAGAACTGGACCGTAGTCCACAGAAAAATAACTGGCGAATCAGTAAATGAGGGCTTAACCCCTTGGTAGTGCATAAGCACAAACATCGAACGAAGTCACACATTTCAATGCGTATAACGCCATACAGAATACGATCAAATCCAGTCAAAGTGAATGTACGTCACACGTTCAAATTAACCTGGAAATCCAGGTTAATCTGAAAAGAAAGTCGAAAGTGGTCAGACCACAAAACATCTTGTTATACTTCTACAATTATTTCTATTGATTTCTATACTGCTTCAGATACCACGCAATGGTCAAGCCAACGTCTGCTTCCACAAACATTAATGACAATGATAAGCGTCTCAGAATCTATACCCAATTTTATATAATCGGCACAACGCTACTTCTGTTCATCATAAAAACCCAACAATTCCCTACTAAATAATTCAACAGGGTGTGCATTAGATTATCCGAGCATATACCTAGTCAGGTCATAAATTCTGTCACATGTTTAGTATAAAATAATTTAAACAAGTTTATTAATTATGTAACCATTTATATACGAAAATGAACTTAACAAAACATAGATTCTTATGACACTAAAGTTTATTCAAAATGACTTCCGTGATTTTGAATACAGGCCTTCAATCTGCGCGGCCAGTCGTCTATCGCAGCACGAACGAGGTCCATGTCAATATCGGCGGCTGCCTTAATCAAGGATGTCTTGAGTGACTCCAAATTGGGATGAGGCTTTGAGTACGCTTTTTCTTCCAAGTGTTGCCATATCTTGTAATCTAACGGATTCAAATCTGGACTGAAGTCGATTTCACGCGCTGCCAGCCAGTCTTGTGTGCTCTTCGCTCTATGAGCTGGCGCCGAATCTTGTTGGAATACCCAGTGCCTGTTATTGAACATGGTATGAGAAACAGGTTCCACAAGTTTCGTCAGGACTGTATTTTGATACACAACTGCATCGTTTTTACACCTTTCTCACAAAAATGTACCTCTGTTAAGTCCCAATAAGAAACTCCCAACCACACCATGAGCGAGGATGGAAAATGACCTCGTTGGACACGCGGAATACGGTTGCTCGCTTCTTCACTACTGTGTGCGTACACTTTATCAGACCGAGGGCGACCACTTCTTGACCTGTCATCTACACCAGAGTCTTCATTGTATCGTTTAATGGTACGATAAACGAATCTTTTGGTTATATTCAAATTTTTCAATATGTCAAAAATTTGAATTGGCGCGTAACCGCAACGATGCAACGCAATAACTGCAACACGGTCTTCTTTAAGCGTCCACTCCATATTTAAAAATGAGTAAAATTCTAAAAAGTATACAGTTTTATTTTCATGAACAATTCGAAATTCGAATTCAAATTCAACTGTGTGACAATACTTATGACCTGACTAGGTATACATACTCAACATTCATGCTCTCAACAATAGCCGCTATTTCACCAAGGCACTCACGAAATTCATTTAAGTTATTAAAAGGATTTGTTGGCATGTATACACTAAACAATATCATGGAACATTCAGTTCAAGTCACTTTCATAGCCGCTATGCGATCTCTCACACATGGTATAACAGAAACGGATGTACAATCCAATTTCTCCAAAGAAGAGCTACCCCATTATAAGGTCTTCCCCTCACTATCCCCACTGAGGTATCTAGCGCGGATTTTCATTAATAGCCAAAGTTAGCATATAGACAACCAAGTATTGATAATTCATGTGGCAACAACCAGGTTTCCTGCAAAGCAATGACATCCATTGACTTAAATAGATTGTGTATAATATACGTTCGATCTCTTTAACGACTTACAATTGTAACTTACAAACTTAGCAAATAGATAACTATTCTTATCTTTAACTTTAGTGCCATCCATTATAAAGCTTTATTATTATCTAACCTGTCGCTTGCTTGAAAGTCACCTTGTCGTCATTCATTTGCGCTGTTATAGTTAACAAACCTACGGAATGATACTCCAGCAGGCCATAGGTTTTCTTTCCTAAAAACATTTAACTCACTCCTAGGTATTAAAAACTTAGAAGCCGCGTATCCTTTGTTCCTGTTCATATATTTGTTTCATACAACGAAATGTCATGTGGTGCCCATCGGAGGCAGATCCCAGCCATGGTTTGGTCGCTCCTGTAAAATAGCATCACGCTATAAGCAGGAGTGCTACCGGGCCTGGGCTGACGCATCAAAGTCTCGGGATGTAAACACCAGCGCACTTAAAAAGAAGTATAACTCCGCCTCCAGGACCTTCAAAAGCGTCATTGCCAAGACAAGGTCTGAGCACATCGGCAGAATTGGCGAGAAGCTAGTTCGCCTTCCTTCGGGAACCCGTGCATTCTGGTCTCTCGCCAAGGCTGTCGAAGGGAACTTCTGTCAGCCATCTCTTCCATCTCTGCACTGAGAGGACGACTCACTGGCCCATGCCGCAAAGGAGGAAGCCGATCTGTTGAGCTCTCTTTTTGCGTCCAACTCGACTCTAGATGACGGGGGGAACACACCGCCGACCATCCCGCGATGTGAGTGCTCCATGCCGGATGTGCGGTTTACACAGCGCTCGGTTCGCAAAGCACTCTTCTCCCTGGACGTCAGCATTTCGAGTGGGCCCGATGGAGTCCCTCCCATTGTGCTGAAGACGTGTGCTCCGGAGTTGGTACCGGTTTTAACGCGTCTTTTTCGGTGCTCCTACTCCCAAGGCGTAGTCCCGAATTCATGGAAGACAGCTTTGATCCACCCGATCCCTAAAAAAGGCGACCGCTCAGACCCGTCCAACTACAGGCATAGTGCCATCACCTCCTTGTTCTCCAAAATAATTGAATCCATTATAAACTGCCAGCTCATGAGGTACCTTGAGGATCACCATCTGATTAGTGACCGCCAGTACGGTTTTCGTCGAGATCGATCAGCTGGTGATCTTCTAGTCTATCTGACTCATAGATGGGTGGAGGCAGTAGAGTCCAAGGGGCAGGCATTGGCCGTTAGTTTGGACATAGCGAAGGCCTTCGATCGGGTCTGGCACAAAGCGGTTCTCTCGAAGCTTCCTTCCTATGGGCTTCCCGAGAAATTGTGCAAATGGATCACCAGTTTCCTTGCTGATCGGAGCTTCAAGGTCGTAGTAGACGGTGCATGCTCTGATTTCAAGCCTATCAACGCGGGTGTTCCACAAGGCTGCGTGCTATCACCAACGCTGTTTCTCCTGCATATCAATGATATATTGCTAACTGGTAGCATTCATTGCTATGCAGATGACAGCACTGGTGATGCTCTATACACCGGCCGTGCCAATTTTTCTCGGGAAAACGACGCTGAGTACCGGGACAAACTTGTGTCTGAAGTCGAGTCTTTGCTTAACAAAGTCTCGGATTGAGGCCGACTAAATCTAGTCCAGTTCAATCCCCAGAAGACACAAGTTTGCGCTTTTACCGCTAAAAATAACCCCTTTGTCGTATCTCCTCAGTTTCAAGGCACTCCCCTTGCTGCCTGAGCTAGTATCGGAATCCTTGGCGTCGACATATCGAATAGTGTGCAGTTTCGTGGTCACTTGGAAGGGAAGGCCAAATTGGCCTCTAATAAGCTTGGCGTGCTCAGCAGAGCGAGACAGTATTTCATGCTGGCACTTCACTTGCAACTTTACAAAGCGCAAGTTCGGCCCCACATGGAATACTGTTCTCATCTCTGGGCCGGTGCACCCCAGTGCCAGCTCCTTTCACTTGACCGCATCCAGCGCAGATCGGTTCGAATCGTCGACAACCGAGTTCTTTCTGATCGGCTCGATACACTGGCACTGCGTAGAGATGTTGCATCTCTTTGCGTATTTTATCGCATCTATCACGGGGAGTGCTCGGAGGAATTGTTCGGACTGATTCCAGCCGCTCAATTTCACCATCGCACATCGCGACAAAACTCGCGTTACCATCCATACCATCTGGATGATTGGCGGTCCACCACTGTGCGATTTAGAAGAAGTTTTCTCCCTCGCACAACTTCCTTGTGGAATCAATTACCACCAGCGAATTTTCCGGACCGATACGACTTAGGAACCTTCAAGAAAAGAGCTTACACCTTTCTAAAGGGCCGGCAACGCATCTGCAATTCCCCTGGTGTTGCGGTTGTTCATGGGAGGTGGTTGTCACTTACCATCAGGTGATCCGCATGCTCGTTTGCCCCCTCTTCTATAAAAAAAAAACCTTTATTTTATTTTGTTTTTATTGTATGTAACTATATCTTCCATCTTTGTTACCTTATTAACATTATAGATATAAAAAAGAACTTTGAATCCGCTGCTTTGAATGTACATTGATACAGTGTTTCAGCATTGCCTTTTAATCCAACAAAACGTTTTGGCAACCTTCTGCTTTGTACTTTAATTCACCCTTTATTTGGCGACTCTTTTTTCCTACTACTGCCTTCACGCACAACGTCGGCATGTCATTAACTCTCGTGTTGGTCCGGTATCGGTAACCGAGATTCTACACTTACCACTGTGCCAAAGTTCGGTATCTCGGTAGGCCTCCTTCTTCCGTCACTCGTTTCCGTAATCGCCAGTATACCTGTCCTTGTTACGCCGACGTCCATGTTTGTCTAAACCGCGATACCCGCCTGCATGCACTTTTAGGATAGAATAGAATAGAATCATTTTAATTCAATATAGATAACAGTACATAATACTTATTGAAAGTCATTTTCTTTTACTTTTACCGCTGGTTTGCACATGAAATCTATCCTGGGAAGAACTAGCAAGAAACCCTGCGGGTCTAATATTTAATACAATTGTTATGAAAACATTTAGAAACAGCATTGTAGCGATGAACTCATTCCCAAGAGTATTGCTTAGTAAATAATGTAAACCTTTTGATAGAAAAGGTCTGCATATTCTCTGGGGCTTTGTTGTAAAAGCGTATACATTCAATGAAGAAATTACTGACTCTTTGGAGTAAAGTAACTGGCATAATTAACTTGTGCTTTTTTCTAGTATTTACAAAATGTACATCATTCTGTTAATACTACATTCAACACTGTTCCTCCCATCTACACTCGCTTCGTCATTCCCTGTATGTGTAAGCGCCGGCCAACGTGACACTGGTCAACGTGCGTCAGCGAAACTACACTACTAGTTTCGCCTCTCGTTCAAACGTGAACAGCCTCCAGTAATACAAGAAGACGCTGCATCATTACAAGAACACGCTCATTAACGTAGAACATTTTCGAACTATTTTCCAATTATGCTACAAATGTTATTTATCTTTATTATTTTAATATAACCGACTTGTATTTATAATAAAATATTATACCTATTGTTCACTCCCTCAGTTGCCCCTTAATAACTAAATTAAAATTTATGAAGGATTCTTAATTACTATTATAATTAAAATACAGAACATAATATGTTTTATATCTTCAACAGGTAAGTGAACGGGAAGCAACACGCACAAAGAGGTAAGTAATAAAATTCAATTTTTATTCGTGGTATATTAAATTAGTTTTAGTTACAATAGGTAAAAATTTGGATGCGTGGAAATTAACCTACTATATTATGGTTGCTTAAAACTGCTGTGTTTCGTATGGTGTGTGTAGAGAACCGGAGACCCTTTTTAGTGGAAAAGAGGCATTCCATCTTAACCCTCACGGGTGACAACGCATTTGCATTTTGATTCTTTATTTAGTATAAATGTAGATGTCTATGGGTCACAGCAATCACTTACCATCAGGTGGATTGTGTGCTCGTTTGTCACCCTATCCTATAAAAAAAAACAATAATTAAAAGATAAACAGAACGCATTGATCATAAGTTGCGATGATCCTACTGAGAATATTCTGATCATAGCCATGTTGTTTTGTTTGTTCTTAATACATCTGTTTTAAATTATTTAGACGTTCGGAAGTGTGTGAAGTGAATTATAAAGATGTTAAAATTATACAACAATAGTGAAAAGTACTCTTCTTTTTATCTTAAGTACCCTTTTGTAGTACCTACAAGCGATATTCCGCAGCGCGACGTTCAAATCTTTGTTCGGATTAAGATTACTTAATACTTCAGATTATCAAGTTTTAATCGCAAAGTAACACCACATGAATAAAGAAACTATACAGAGGCAAAGCTTCTAAGGAGCTGTAAAATTTTTACCTATTTTGGTAGGGATAAAACTAAATAAAACGTTTATCAGCATTTTAATAGATACTAAAGATATATTATTTTTTATAAGCTACGTGTTCTTAATATTTTACTTTTATCATTATTTTTCTTCAAAAATTAGTTGTGGCTTTTAATTAAATGGTAAATTCCATATTAAATGTAAATTTTTCATAACAAATATAAAATTATGCACACACTTTAATATTTTACTACCAAAATTTACAATGTTTCTTTCGACGTCAAAATATTCGCGAAATGTTTGCTCAAGCAATTCAACAAACGCGATAAAGTTGTCAGAAAGTACTGTTAAAAAACCTGATTGAACACTAACTTGATCTCGATCTAGATCGAGATCTCTTCTATCTCTAATGATAAAATACTTGTAATGGCTGAAGAAAGAATATTTTCCCATATTTATATGTTGTTGAGATCCATTAATGTACAATTTTATTTTCTCACAATTTTGATTTTCGAGACAACATTTTGTATACAAATATCCCATCACATAGATTAAACCATTTTTATCTGGTAAATAGACCCAATATATAATTTGCGGTGATGGTGTATTAAAATGAACGACAATCGTCTGGTTTCATAAGTAACATATCGAAATCGTATTCACGGTATTTCCGGTATGTGGTGCATTGCACCTACCGGAAAAAGGTCAGAATAACGTCTCTTGGATTGGTAGTGTACAAGAATTTCTATGCATAAAGTATTACATATTTTTCATTGTTTAAAAATAGTTCGCACATTTCAAAAATATATAATAAAGAAATATTTTCTTTTAGTAAGTATAGGTACTAAGCAAAATTGTATAAAAATATATTTTTCCTCCTCCCTTGTCACTAACTCCAACCCAAAAGTCCCTCCTTGATCGACTGGCTGACGATCGGATTGGCTGAAAAAAGCCACGACGCGATAAGCTTCACGTCTTGTGAGATTCTTTATGGTGAATCTAATGAGATGTCTTTTGACAAAGTAATTTCTAAAAGTAAAGACAAACATAATGTCGAACAAACTAGACAAAAAGTGCGTAAAAATTTAAAAGAGGAAAACCGAATTAGAAACACAAAATTTGATAAGCGAAATGGATTAATAAAATATATCACTGGCGACTTAGTTAAAATTTCAAGATCTAGTAGATCAGATGCCGATAGTAAAGTTATGAGTAAGTTCAATTTGGCATATGAAGGCACATAATTAATAGCAGCCGTACTATTTGACAATGCATATGCCTTAGCAAACCCAAAAACATATGAAATTAGAGGAATTTTCAACGCTATTCACTTATTGTAATATTTTTAATAATAATTTCATTCGGTATAAATTAGAGTAAAAAAATTAAAATTGTAGCAATAAAGGGTCTTGTGGGTGAATAGTGAACCTTGGAAATAATTATTAAGGTAAAGGTCTGAAATTATTAAAGTTATGAGCAAGATATTTGTTATATGATAGAAGAACGTCATTAACAAATAATGCAAAATTGTAAATATAGATCGGAAGATAATTTTGATATAATTTTTATTAAATAAATATGGGGAGTTGGGTCAGGGTGAATGGCTCAATCACATTTATCCTGTGTGGTAGCCAACTGATCTCAACAAATATTCAACTGGATTGTATGTACATGAAGTGTGACACTATTGAAATATGGTTTAATATATTTAAAGACAAATAAATAAAATCAGAAATCGACAATTGACTGAGAACTTTATTAAGAACACAATATACAATAAGTTAAATTATGATGTTATCACATTGTGATAGATGTGGTTGAAGGGGTGTTGGTGGCGGCCATTCCCTGGGGTAGGGGAATTTTTATAACATTTGATTTATTGTAATATATTGAGATAGGAAAGAACAGATATATATTCAAACGAATTGGTTCAAATGCATAGTATGTTGATAATAAATGTCGAAAGGTTTGGAGACCAGGAAAGCATCTGGATGCTTGGCTAGTCTGCAATATAATTTCAATGAGGAAAGGGAGAAGGAGGAATTCAGTTATGCAACTCCTGCACTCACTTTCCGAAATGTATTCTGTAGAACACCGAAAGGCTGCGCCTGTGTTCGAGACTGGTAAGATTGGCTTCAACCAGATTAAGCTTAATAATAAACATCTTATCACGCCGTTCTATTTGGTCCAAGGTTGTCAGGTTTATTTGGTTGTAAGCAGCAGTACGCTCACTGCCTTTGGTAGGTCTGAAAGGTATGACTGACAGTATAATTGGGAATAGTGAGGTATTCAATCTTAGTTCTCATAGTTGACACTGCATCTACGACTTTCTTTACTTAAATATAGTTGCCGTTGTCTATGGGCTGCAGCACCCAATTACCGAATAGACTTCTAAACTTCTACAATACTATTCTATATTACAATTATTTTTAGTTTTTTTATTCTACACACAAAAGAATACAGAAACAACTCTTCTGGTGAGTTTGTACGAAAGTCCTACTTATTTAATAATTAAGGCCCACAGCGGATATATTCCTTGCTTGGTTATTTTAAAAAAGTAAACTTAGTACATAAATTACTACTACTAATGAATGAATAATATACAAAATGTTACATAAAATATTTTAAGTATTATTAAAAATAAAAATAAAATATACGATAACTACACTCACATATATATATATATATATATATATATATATATATATATATATATATATATATATATGGAGAGAGAGAGATCCCTTTATGTTAAATGTTGATCAGACGCGACTTCACGCAAGCACTTTGTTGATCCAATATGCATCTCTGGTAACTAATCTGCCGGTAACTAATACATCCGACCGGACCAATAACTACACTTACGGGACTACTTACTAGCGTTCGCCGAAGTTGATCCGATATACAAATCCACCTTGCAATAGTTACGCAAAATATTGATCCGATTTAAATGAGCCAATCAGAGCACAGAAAACGATCGGACTGGCTGTAAAATGCCACGAAGCGAAAAGCTTCACGCCTTGTGAGTTCTTTATGGTGAATCTAATGAGATGTCTTTTGACAAAGTAATTTCTAAAAGTAAAGGCAAACATAATATCGAACAAACTAGACAAAAAGTGCGTGAAATTTTAAAAGAGGTAAACCGAATTAGAAACACAAAATTTGATAATCGAAATGGATTAATAAAATATATCACTGGCGACTTAGTTAAAATTTCAAGATCTAGTAGATCAGATGCCGATAGTAAAGTTATGAGTAAGTTCAATTTGGCATATGAAGGCACATAATTAATAGCAGCCGTACTATTTGACAATGCATATGCCTGAGCAAACCCAAAAACATATTAAATTAGAGGAATTTTCAACGCTATTCACTTATTGTAATATTTTTAATAATAATTTCGTTCTGTATAAATTAGAGTAAAAAAATAAAAATTGTAGCATAAAAGGGTCTTGTGGGTGAATAGTGAAACTTGGAAATAATTATTAAGTTAAACGTCTGAAATTATTAAAGTTATAAGCAAGATATTTGTTATATGATAGAAGAACGTTATTAACAAATAATGCAAAATTGTAAATATAGATCGGAAGATAATTTTGATATGATTTTTCTTAAATAAATTTGGGGAGTTGGGTCAGGGTGAATGGCTCAATCACATTTATCCTGTGTGGTAGCCAACTGATCTCAGCAAATATTCAAATAGATTGTATGTACATGAAGTGTGACACTATTGAAATAATGTTTAAAATATTTAAATAAAAATTAATAAAATGGAAAATCGACAATTGGCTGAGAACTTTATTAAGAACACAATATACAATAAGTTAAATTATGATGTTATCACATTGTGATAGATGTGGTTGAAGGGGTGTTGGTGGCGGCCATTCCCGGGGGTAGAGGAATTTTGATAACATTTGATATATTGTAATAGATTGAGATAGGAAAGAACAGATATATATACAAACAAATTGGTTCAAATGCATAGTATGTTGACAATAAATGTCGAAAGGTTTGGAGACCAGGAAAGCATCTGGATGCTTGGCTAGTCTGCAATATAATATCAATGAGGAAAGGGAGAAGGAGGAATTCAGTTATGCAACTCCTGCACTCACTTTCCGAAATGTATTCTGTAGAACACCGAAAGGCTGCGCCTGTGTTCGAGACTGGTAAGATTGGCTTCAACCAGATTAAGCTTAATAATAAACATCTTATCACGCCGTTCTATTTGGTCCAAGGTTGTCAGGTTTATTTAGTTGTAAGCAGCAGTACGCTCACTGCCTTTGGTAGGTCTGAAAGGTATGACTGACAGTATAATTGGGAATAGTGAGGTATTCAATCTTAGTTCTCATAGTTGACACTGCATCTACGACTTTTTTACTTAAATATAGTTGCCGTTGTCTATGGGCTGCAGTACCCAATTACCGAATAGACTTCTAAACTTCTACAATACTATTCTATATTACAATTATTTTTAGTTTTTTTTTATTCTACACACAAAAGAATACAGAAACAACTCTAATGGTGAGTTCGTACAAAAGTCCTATTTATTTAATAATTAAGGCTAACAGAGGATATATTCCTTGGTTGGTTATTTTAAAAAAGTAAACTTAGTACATAAATTACTACTACTAATGAATGAATAATATACAAAATGTTGCGTAAAATATATTAAGTATTATTAAAAATAAAAATAAAATATACGATAACTACACTCACACACATATATATATATATATATATATATATATATATATATATATATATATATTTATATATATGGCGAGAGAGAGAGATCACTTTATGTTAAATGTTTAGTGCATATAATGAGTGTAGTGCATATGCTCTCAAAATAGTAATATTTTATATTAACGACTCCACTATGTGGGTCATTAACATGAAAATTGTGGGTGGATTGTGACGCCTCACAATTATTATTAATAAGTAATAATTAAATATTTTATTTATTATTGTATAAAATTGTTACATTATTGCTACGCGGCACAGCGAAAAACCACGCAGGTTTGTGTTGCGTGTAATTCCGTCCACATTTACAAAAATAGTGATAACAACTAATATTTGTTAAGGAAATAACATTTTAATTTATACTTTATGTTAACTTCATTAATTTTACTTTTAAATTTATTATCCAGACCATTTATTAAGAGAAATATCATGTATGCACTGGTGCGCTCACCATATTTATTTTTGTATGGTATTGATATTAATTTTTCTTGAGTTACTTTGCGGGTCTGAATTTTGTTTGAGACTGTATGTTGTATACTTAAATTAAATAATTGTTCTTTTAACAGTTGATATTGGACTTTATCATGGATATTGAGTAGCTTGCAGTGTTTAAATATAAAGTTTGCAATATAAAGATATTTGAATATGTCTTAGACATTATATTTTAAATATTTAAAGTGCATTAATAAGTATAAACTTCAAATAAATTTATTTCGAATATTGAATATTATAGTCTAGTAAAGGCATAAGATTGTCTTTAAAGTTTAACTTACTTATAAGTTTAACTTATTATACGTGGTAGAGCCATGCTGCAGCTATATTAGTGTATAGTTGTAGACCGAATCGGTCGGCTTGACCAGGGAAGGTTCACGCTCTCACAGAATACCAGCGTCAAATAGCAGCTTCATGCTGCTGTGTTTAGTATGTTGAGTGTAGAGAACCGGAGACCCTTTTTACTGGAAAAGAGGCATGCCATCTTAGTCCTCACGGGTGACAACGCATCTGCGTTTTGAATTCGCAAACGAGGATAGATGTAGATGTCTATGGGCCACAGAAACCACTTACCATCAGGTGGAACGTGTGCTCCTTTGTCACCATATCCTATAAAAAAGTCACTAGTTCTAACAATTATATAATTACAAAACAAAAACACTTCTTCACTATATCAAAACACTAAACAAAAACAAAATTAAAAAATATTAATTAAAAAAAAAAACATTATAACAAAACTAACTAACGCAACGTTTCCGCTTTGTGTTCGAGTACCTATTCGTCAATTTTGGCTCCGAATCCACATAGTCTAAGTAAATGTCGTATTTAAGTTAAATTTACTCTTGATCTAAGAAATCATTCTGTACAATTTTTTCGACCATTGATGGATACACAAATGTTCAATCATCATTCATCATTCATCAAATCGCTGACGAGTATGTTAAAAATCTGTAAGTGCAGATCCATCGACGTCACACGTATCAGTTTGACGCAAAGCTGAGTATACACGGCGGATCAACAATTCTTCTACTTGTCTAACTTCTCATTGGCTCAACATTAACCTTTAAAGCTTGATTATATATATATATATATATATATATATATATATATATATATATATATATATATGTATGTATATATATGTATATATATATATATATTTATATATATACTATATTAGTATATATTATGTATATAATATAATGAAATAATATATATTAATTATCTGGATGCAGAGAAATTATTCTCTACTACGTTTCATCATCATCATCATCATGATCGTCATTCTCAATGGCGCTCTCTGCATCTTGGTTTGACTCACAACATCAATAGCTTTGCCCAAGTCGGATCCCTTCATTACGGAGCTGCAGACTGTCTGACCTCCATGTTATTTTATATAACAACATAATAATATATCTCTATAAATTTTCCACCTTTGAAAGATTGAAGGCAACTTGTTGGTGAGTGAGACAAACATGATTGAAGAATGCATATCTCAACATCAGTGATACAAACACTTTCTGATAGTGAATTATTACTATTATCTTATAACTGCCTATTGTATATATAAGATAGGAACTCAGTTACAAACACAACGTAAATAAGAGTCCTAACTAAAATATATTAAGTATTATTAAACATAAAATAATATATACAATAATTACATATAATATATATATATATATATATATATATATATATATATATATATATATATATATATATATATATATATATATATAGAGAGAGAGAGAGAGAGCGAGAGAGATAGATTGAGAGAGAGAGAGAGAGAGAGAGAGATCCCTTTACGGTAAATGTTGATCAGACGCGACTTCACGACTTTTCTATGTGGTAGAGCCATGCTGCAGCTATATTATGGTTGTAGTACGAATGGGTCGGCTCGACCGGGGAAGGACCACGCTCTCACAGAATACCAGCGTAAAATAGTAGCTTAACGCTGCTGTGTTTCGTATGGTGAGTGTAGAGAACCGGAGACCCTTTTTACTGGAAACGAGGCATTCTATCTTAGTCCTCATGGGTGACAACGCATCTGCATTTTGATTCTTAATCGAAGATAGATGTAGATGTCTATGGGCCACAGCATCCACTTACCATCAGGTGGACTGTGTGCTCGTTTGTCACCCTTATCCTATAAAGAAAAAAAAAACGCAAGCACTTTGTTGATCCGAAAATAAAAAACATAGACCGTCACTACCAACAGCAGTTGAAGAGATGGCTTGGTTCCTCTATCAGAAGAGAAAGGTGAAAAGGGAAAAATTGTGAGTAATGTGTTTGATTTGATCTAGGGATCTAAAGTCATAGGAGTAGTAACAAAAAGTTTATTTAGATCATTTACTTTAATATCTTTGCATTCTAAGATCGGAAACCTGCCGACACCAATGAAAAAAAGCAATTTTCACTGTATGGTTTGTAGGGCCTCACACTTCGAAGAAGTAGAGTTGTAGTTAATGAGTACGCCAAAGGAAAAGATCACCACAGTTAAAAGTTTAATAAGAGTAAAATAGTTATAAAGTTAGAGTGGCAAATCTTTCCTTGAGTTGTTGGTGTTTAGAAGGACGGTTGTTGACGTACTGCCGATTGTGAGATTGCAATTAATTAAGTAAATTTAAATACACGCAACGCGCGGCTAAATGCAGGTTGCAGCGTTTACTAAATAAAAATGTGTAGTGTAACCATACATATTGGCCACCCGAAAAGAATAGAAACAAAAGTTAACTCTCAAGGAAAAGATATGCCAGCACAAAGCAAGCAAAAAAATTTTTAGAGCAAGAAAAAATAGAATTATTAGACCATCCGCGTAAAATAAAGAATAAATTGCGTAGACAGAGATTTTCATCACCTGAAGAAGCTGTGGACGCCTACGGAACGGCTATTTTGGAGACCCCAACTACCGAATGGAATGGTTGCTTCAATGATTGGTTCCATCGTATGGAAAAACATGTCAAATTTCGCGGAGAATACTTCGAAAAGCAATAAATACATTTTTAAATAGTAATGTTGTGTCACTTCCTTGATTCCCGAAATTTTCAGTGCCGCCCTCGTAATGAAATAGAGGATGTAGATACATAGGTACCTAGATATAATTATGTTCAATTGTAAATTGTTAAATGATTAACGGAATGAAAAAGCTAGAATGAGATATGTCTTATAAAGTTGTACCCAAATCCCGCAAAGTATTGCGCGTCGTCATAGGCTAGCAGTGAAGAACTACGTCTCAGATCCATAAGTCATCACTGGCAACATGCAATGGTGTACAATTTGCTTTTCAGGTTTTGAGGTAAACCTGACGAGAAGATGTGTCGTAATTTCACGAACGATGCCCAGCCGAGTTGAATTCGTCGATTGACCTCTCGGTTGAATTTGGACTTACCTAGTCTTTGTTCAATATAGATTAGAAATATAACTTATGGAAAGTCACTTTTTTGTTTAATTACAACTGGTTCGAAAAAATCCTCAGTCCTGGGAAGAACAGCAAGAAACCCAGTGGGACTTTTTTTTCTAAATGACAGCTCACAATCATGTAATCATAATTAACCTCACAAAACAAATAAGAAATATCTTCGTGGCGATCACCTTATTCCCAGGGATTATTATCATCCGAAAATTCCTTAATATTATAATAACCCTTTTTATACAAACTTTCTTTAATAAAGTTTTTGAACTTCGAGCAGGTTAAATTTTGCACATTTTCTAGGATTTTGTTGTAAAAGCGTATATATTGTCCCAAGAATGAATTACTGACTCGGTAGAGTCGAGTAACTGGTACTACTAGCTCGTGTCTGTTCCTTGTATTTACAGAATGAATATCACTTATTTTGTATAACTACCTTTATTTTTGTGTACGTACATTACATTTTCATAAATGTATTGTGAGGCCCAAGTTAATATATTAATTTCCTTAAATTTTTGTTAGACCGTCTCTTTAGGTCTTTAATCATAGATTTTACTTATGGCCTTCTTCTGTATTACAAATATAACTTCACTGTCAGTTGCGTGCCCCAATAGCAAAATACCATACGACATTATGCTATAGAAATAGCTAAAGTAAACAAGTATAGCTAATTTAAGGCTTTGGATAAGTTACAAAATATACCCAAAGCATCCTGTGAATTCTACCATGCATTGAAAATATATTTAATCAGCTCAACAACAGCATCCGTTGTCGATCGACCCCCTGTGAAACCGAATTGATTTTTATGAAGTAAGCTATTAACATTAAAAAAAAAATATTTGGTCAAGAATATTTTTAATTAACCTTAAAAACTGTTGGCAGTACAGAAATTGGTCTAAAATTGGCAGAGTCTAATTTACTACCAGATTTGAATAAAGGTAATTACTTTAATGAAGGCTTTACTATGTTTCATTAAATCAGGATACATACTAGTATTAAAAGCAATAGCTAGATGAGGCGCGATTATATCTATTATAGACGCAATAACTTTAACGGAAGTCCCCCACATATTTGCAGTTTTCTTAATATCAAAAGTTTTAAAATATTTTAAAATATCTTTTGATGATATTTCATAAAATGTAAAATTCTTTGTACACGCATTTACATTTTGTTTTAGTAATGACTCGGCGACGACAGGAGAAGAATTCAGTGACTTAGTGGTAAAGATATCAGTAAAATAGTTTTCAAAAACAATTGCAACATCTTTATCTAATTAAATTAATTTGTTGTTAAAACTTAACCGGTAATTTTAATTGCGAGAGTTGGCCTTACCCGTTTCTCTATTAATTATGCTCCATGTAATTTTAATGTTCCTTAAATTCGACGCTAGTATTATATGTATGACCTTTCATGGTAAAATTAAAAGTAAAAAAGTCCTTGATTGTCTTCCGACTGTTCAAGGAGAACGTTTTAGAAGTAAAAATCTTATCAAATTCATTGCAAATAAGCTTAAACAATGTTCCATACAAAAGATTAGGATCATTTCAGTATGAAAGTGATGGAAGTTTCCTCACTATGTTACTTCTAAACTTCGTCGGACTATTTTTCCCAGGTAAACATACTGGTCAACAACTTCGAGCTTAGTGCTTCCAACAACTACCGGCATAGGTGTGACGTGTACATTGATGATATGAAGTTGTTGACGAGAAAAGTGGATAAGGATGTAATTAATGTGTGTTTGATCCAAATTATAATTTTTTACCAACTTCAAAAAGGAGGAGGTACTCAATTCGACTGTATTGTTTTTTTAGTGTGTGTTACCTTATAAGTTTTATCTGGGTGAACTTATTTCAATGATTCTTTTTTTATTTTAAAGCTGGTGCTTCTCATGTGGTCCCATATAAATTTGATCAAGGTCTGACCAATAGTTTTTGATTATTCTTACTAATTTTTATTGAAGTCGGTTATACAATTTTTAATTTTTAGTTATTATATTTCGAAGTGCTAATAGTTAACTCTCAACTAATTAAGTGTTCTACTAAGTCATGAAGTTCTTACGTTGAGTACACAACTGAGTAAATCTAAGAACCTATTACAACTTTTATGTGCAACGACTTTCAAGTTTATTCATAAAAATGCTAATAAAAGTTTCGTAGACTCATCTAGTGTTGAGACAATAATGCCACTTAGGTAATAATAATAATAATAAATAATGAGTTTATTCTTTTCTCTCACAAATTTTGTAATTAACATAAACAAACAACTTAACATTAATATACTACAATCAATTTGTGAGAGACTGGTGTCGATACTAGGATTCCTGTGATTCCCTGTATGACAGATCACCAGCCCGCACCTACAGAGCAATCTATAGTAATTTAGGTAAGATTAGGCGGATGTGTGTGTGTGTGTGTGTGTGTGTGTGTGTGTGTGTGTGTGTGTGTGTGTGTTTGTGTGTGTGTGTGTGTGTGTGTGTGTGTGTGTATAGCGTTTGGGATATAATTCATGATTTTAGTAATTCCTCAGTTGTTTCATAATCTTGACTTAATAGCCATAGGGATACTATCTTTTTGCATTTAAATTTGGAAAATTTATATATGGATAAAATGGAATTAATTTTGTTGTATGGATGAGAATCTAAAAAGCAGAAGAAGTTATGTATATAGCTACTTTTGTATGGTGCAATAGGACTAATTTTACTATTGTTTCTTTTATTTGTTAGACGAGAAGGATCGTAATATGACAGAGAATGTTGTTTCATAATAGTGTGAAAAATAAATAATAGGCGGACTGTGAGAACTTTACAGTTTTGGTATAGCTCTTTAGTGGGATAGAGAAACGGAAAAAAGAGACTCATTTTAAGAAGTGCTCGTTGGGCACGTTCTAATTTAAGTAGATGTGTTTTGAAAGTACCACCCTAAGCTGTTACGCAGTAGGTAATTAACGACTGGTAAAGTGACAAGTAGGTTGATTTTATTATTTTTTCATCTGCCACATGTCCAATATTTTTAAAAACATAGATCATTTTACGCAATATATTAGTTAGAAGATTAATGTGTGCTTGAAAATTCAGGAAGTAATGCAAATGAGTGACTAGATGATATGTCTGGTATGCCCAAGGATAAGTCTGTCGTGCAGTTCTTAATAGACTCAGCTATATTATTTCCTATGTTCATAAAATATTCATTTACATCATTAACCGACTTTCTAGGATCATTAGCAAGAAGTTCTGTAGCTGGAAGCTTTGATTTTAGTCATGTGAGTTATGTTCTTCATTGTTTCCCACAGTTTTTTGCTATTAGATTTAGCTTTACGAATTTCCGCCTTTTCATATTCTTGTTTTACCTTCTTTAGTATGTTTGTGTAGGTTGTTCGAAGAATTGTGTCATTAAGATGGTTTCTTGATTTAATATGTAAATTGTCCCTATTTTCATGCATTTTAGCAAGCCACGAGTTATCTATGGTTTTATAGTTAGTTTACGTCTCGAGACCGTTATGTTTTTAATACATTTCTCAATATCTAGATTAAGAGTATTGATTAAAAACGTAATTGCACCATTTACATTTGGCATTAAGTATACAGGCTTAAAATCTAATTCATTAAAAGTTAAATCTAAGGCCTTATAGTCAATTTGATTTATTGTTAGTAGTAGGTAAGGAAATTAATTGAAAACAAATAACTAATGCAAAAGCCGTGGTAGCTGAGAAAATAAGCGCTCGCCCCAAATTACCCAGTACTCGCGGATATTGAGTTCGATCAACGCCGGCACTAGTTAGGGCTAATAATCTTACGCTCACCAGATGTCGACAGCTCGGACTAAACTGAACTTATTTGTTACCCAAATAGTCACACAGTGTTATCATTATTGAAAAGTTGCTTATAAAGAAAATCTTTATCATTTCTAGTGTATGTATATACACAAGATAATGCCTCAGTACAGTAGTCTTTAAGTTTTAACACATTTTGAACTTTTTTTAATTGTTCTACATTTATGAATATCTAAGTAACTAAAACTAAATATTAGGATATTCATAAATGTAGAATAATAAAAATAACATAAAAAGTAAATATTAGTTATTATTATATATAAAATTGCTGTTCGTTAGTCTCGCAAAAATACGAAAATGACTGGACCGATTTTGATGCAATTTTTGTGTGTTTGAATAGATCACTGATCTAAATGATTCACAATTATAACGATGGTGGTGCTGTTTTCTAGATCAAGTAATCACCCGTGTGTAGCCGGGGCGGAATGCTAATCATCATCATCATCATCATTACAGCCCTTCACAAGTCCACTGCTGAACATAGGCCTCCCCCAAGGAATGCCACAAAGCACGGTCCTGAGCCACCTGCATCCATCGACTTCCTGTATATCTTACCAGGTCGTCACTCCATCTAGTGGGGGGACGCCCAAAACTTCGCCTGCCGGTACGAGGCTGCCACTCGAGAACCTATCTTCCCCATCGGTTGTCGGTTCCTCGAGCTATATGTCCGGCCCATTGCCACTTCAGCTTACTAATCCGTTGAGCTATGTCGGTCACTCTGGTTCTACTGCGGATATCCTCATTTCTGAGTTTATCACGCAGAGAAACTACGAGCATAGCCCTCTCCATAGCTCGCTGAGCGACCTTGAGCTTCCTCATCCGGCCAGCAGTGAAGGACCACGTCTCAGTTCCGTATATCATCACTGGCAACACGCACTGGTTGTACAGTCTCGTTTTCAAGTTTTGGGGTATACCTGACGAGAAGATGTGCCGCAATTTCCCGAACGCTATCAACCGAGTTGAACCCGTCGATTGACCTCTCGGTCGAAGTTGGACTTACCTAGTCGGACTATTTGTCCCAGGTAAACATATTCGTCGACAACTTTGAGCTTAGTGCTCCCAACAACTACCGGCATAGGTGTGACATGGACATTAAACATGATCTTTGTTTTGTCCATGTTCATCTTAAGGCTTATCCGTTGGGAAGCACTATTGAGGTCATTGAGCATAGTGCTTAGGTGCTCCAGCGATTCTGCCATAAGAACTATATCGTCGGCAAATCGAAGTTGAGTGATGTACTCGCCATTGATGTTGATACCGTATCCTTTCCAGTCCAGAAGCTTGAAAACGTCTTCCAATGCAGCGGTGAAGAGTTTCGGGGATATGACGTCACCCTGTCTTACATCCCTCTGCAATTGGATAGGTTTCGTACTCTGGTTCTGTACTCGAATAGCCATCGTAGCTCTACTGTACAAGCACTACAGCACTTCGATATACCGACAGTCAACTTGGCACCGCTGGAGGGACTGCAGCACCGCCCAAATTTCGACGGAATCAAAGACTTTCTCATAGTCCACATACGCCAGACATAGTGGCAAATTGTACTCCTCTGACTTTTGTACAATTTGCCGAATCTATGTGGTCTATGGTGCTAAAGCCTTTTCGGAAACCGGCTTGTTTGGGAGGCTGGAAGTCGTCAAGTCTGCGCGCGAGACGATTCGTAATGACTCTCGAAAACAGCACGTAGACGCGGCTCAGAAGGAAAATCGGTCTGTAGTTCTTCAAGAGAGCGTTGTCACCTTCCTTGAAGAACGAGACCACCGCACTTCTGCTCCATGCCTCCGGTGTAATGCCACCATGGAGGACGGAATTAAAGAGCTTCTGAAGGACTTCAAGTTTTCGGTTTTCCACCCGCTTTCAAAAGCTCCGCTGTAATTCCATCTTCGTCTGGGGCCTTACCGATTTTAAGGTGCTGGAGAGCCATTCTAATCTCGCTCAGACTGACGTCCGGGATATCATCGGAATAATGTCCGATAAGACTTGCTCTTGGATCGTTACTCACACTCGCGTGTGGCTCCATTGATGACGTTTACAGCTGCCCATAGAACCTCTCAATCTCACTCAAAATCTCAGGTGCCCCGGAAACGATGCAGCCACATTCTGTCTTCAGCTTTGACAGTTGGCTCTTTCTGGCAGACAGATCTCTGGCAAAGACTTTGAAGCCTTGGTTCCGCTCGATCGCTTCTTCAATACGAGCTGTATTGAAGTTGCGTAACTCCTCCGTTGAAGAATGTAGCTTCATCTGCCGTCTAACAGCCATGAGATTAAGAGTGTGATCGGAGAGTTTTTGTGTTTTTCTGCGGAGGGTCTTGCAGAACTTAGCTCCGACCGCATGGACAGTTTCCACGAGCTTGTCATTCATATCATCCACTTCATTGCAGTCTTCTAGGCACTGAAAACGGTTTTGTAACTCTAGGGACGGAGCGTTGACTTCATTAGACGAGACCTCTCCAACTTAACGTTTAGATTCAGTGTGCCTCTAACCATTCGGTGATTGCTGCCAGTATTCAACCTCGCGATCACTGAGACATGACTGAACAGTTGTCGTTTGGTCGTCATAATGAATTCAATCTCATTTTTTGTCGAACCGTCGGGGCTCGACCAGTTCCACTTCCGCTTCTGGAAGAAAGAGTTCAACATAAAGAGTCCCTCTTTCTCCATGAAGTCGGCCAGCTGCTGTCCCTTTGGGTTCCGTTGCCCTATTCCAAATTTCCCTACTTTCAGCTCACCATTCTATCTTGTGCCTAGTTTTGCATTGAAGTCTGCCATTAACACCGTATATTGGGTCTTGGGGGAATGCATGGCTCTAGAGATATCCTCATACATTTCCTCCACCTCCTCATCGGGGTGTGCCGAGGTTGGTGCGTAAACCTATATGACCTTCAGCGAATGCCGTTTGGTTATTCTGAGTATAAGGTACGCAACCCTCGTCGACACACTCTCAATCTTTACAACGTTGTTAACGAGAGACTTGTGGGCGATAAATCCGACACCTCCATGGGATAGATGGTCGCCCAATATAGTCGCGTCGATAATAGAGCAAGTTGCCGGATTCGAGGATTACCGTTTCCTCCCCCTCTCTTCGGACTTCGGATAATCCTATAATATGCCAGCGTAACTTGTCTATCTCTTCTTCCAGCTCCACAATCTTCTCGTCAGTCCTCAGGATGCGTGCATTGTATATTGCCAGGTCAAGTCGTCGTAGGTGGCAACCGAACCTCCACCGGAGATTCTTAGCACCTACTGCCCCGCCGTTACCATGGTCGCCACCGTAGCCAGGAATAGCGGGGCCACCGGGGACTGGGGGCCGTCTCTTAGTAACTTTATCCATTTTGGTGGTATTTGCCATAGTTGCCACGCTTGGCGAGGGGGTGTTAAACCGCAGTTTTTTTTCATTGTATTTTTGTTGTTATCAGGAAGATGCTGCTGCCCATCTCCTGCCTGTTTCCCTTTGTCGCCTTTTACGACACCCACGGGAAGATATGGGTTAGTGGATATTCTTAACCGCCACTACACGGCAACGCTAATATTCTATATTAATATAATATAAATAAAATAGGTATATTAATAAAATATAACTAATATTTTAGAAAGAAATATCAATCTCTACACTTTTCTAACGGATAAACTTCCCCTGCAATTAAATATTTCAAATATTTCACCTCATTCCAAGTGGCGCTGCCCTGGTTTTTTTTTATAGGAGGGGAGTGCAAACGAACATGCGTTCACCTGATGGTAAGTGACTACCGCCGCCCATAAACAACCGCAACACCAGGGGAATTGCAGATGCGTTGCCGGCCTTTTAAAAAGGAATAGGCTCTTTCCTTGAAGGTCCCTAAGTCGTATCGGTCCGGAAAAATCGCTGGTGGTAATCGATTCCACAAGGAAGTTGTGCGAGGAGGTTGTCTATACGTGGTAGAGCCATGCTGCAGCTATAATAGAAGTATAGTTGTAGCACGAATGGGTCGGCTAGACCGAGGAAGGACCACGCTCTCACAGAATACCAGCGTCAAATAGCGGCTTAACGCTCCTGTGTTTCGTATGGTGAGTGTAGAGAACCGGAGACCCTTTTTACTAGAAAAAAGGCATTCCATCTTAGTCCTCACGGGTGACAACGCATCTGCATTTTGATTTGCAAACGAGGATAAATGTAGATGTCTCTGGGCCACAGCAACCACTTACCATCAAGTGGACTGTGTGCTCGTTTGTCACCATATCTTATATAAAAAGAGGAAGAAAACATAAAAAATATGACCTGGTGGCTGTGGCTTTTTTTTAAATGTCATGGATTTTGATGACGTATATCTAGCTTAAAATGCAACGTGCAACGTGCAACGTTGCATTTTAAGCTAGACGCTGTCGTGAAAGTTGTTTTGGTATGTAAAACAAAAAATAATTCTATTGTTGGAATAAAAAAAAATCAAACACACTAAAAAATAATACTATAGGAGCAAAATAGTAAGTGCGCCTACGGGTGTACCGACACTGTCTTAGCGAACAGACTATATAATTATAAACTTGATCTAATAATTAAAACTAACAGTTGTCCAGAGCTCGAAATTCAACCCTACATAATTCATCAAATTTTTAAGTTTGTATATTAGGCAAGCTGCATTTTAGTTTACTTGAAAAAGGAATATAAGAAATCAGAAATCACTCAAAATTCACACCTTATTTATTATTTTTAAATATTGGCAATATTTTTTTTGGCGACAATTTCCACTCTGTGCGATTGTTTGACCATTTGTTTTTTTGAATAAGGGTGACAAACTAGCATCCGCCTCATGGTAAGTAGATGCTGTGGCCCATAAACATATACATTTATTATACCCCATATGCATTTATCCTCAATTACTTACTTACTTACTTATCTTCACGCACAATCCCTGACGGGGTAGCCAGAGAGAACAGATCGCCAAGTGTCACGATCCTTACAAACCTCTTTCGCTTCTTTTAGATTCATTATCTTCTTCATGCATGCACGTCTAGGTATCCGAGTACTTTTGACCCTACCCTCTTCGAGCAATTTGCTCACATGGTCTTCGAAAGTTAGTCTCGGTCTACCTCGACACCTTTTAATATTAACTTTCGCGCTATATATTTTCTTCACCATTCGGTATTCACTCATTCGCTCAACGTGCCCAAACCACCGAAGCACGCCCTTATCAATTTTTGTGATAAGGTCATCTTTCAAACCTGCCATATTGCGAATCTCTTCGTTTCGCTTTCGGTCGGCCATGGTAATGCCGCACATTTTACGAAGAGATCGCATCTCCACTGCATTCAACTTACTTTTATGCTTCTTCTGGCATACCCAGGTTTCGCTGCCATATAACAAAGTCGGTACCAACACTGCGTTATGTATTGCAAGGCGTGCACTCTTCGCTACGCCTTGCCTTTTGACTAACGCAGTCAGGGCACCATTGACTTTGTTCCCGGCAGCGACACGCCTGTCCACATCTAAATCACATCTTCCATCCCGGTTAAAAGCACTCCCCAAGTATACAATTTCATTTACCTGTTCTAGACATTCCTGATTTACCCATATTTCACACTTCGTTCTCTCTTCGTCCCTTTCAAATACCAGAACCTTAGTTTTATTAGCATTCAAACGGAGACCTTTAATTTCACATTCCTCTTTCATACACGTGACTAATGCCTGCAGTTCTGCCTCTGATGGTGCAATAAGCACTGCATCATCAGCATACAGCAGACAATTTACTTTAATGTCACCCAATTTCACACCCAAACAACTATCTTTCAGCTTCTGTAAACAGCTGTCGAGATACAGTATGAACAGCCAGGAAGACATGACACAACCCTGCTTTACGCCCGTTTGGACGTTAAACATGGGTGACAGGTCATGCCCTACCCGCACACAGGCTTTACAGTCACAGTAAAGAGACTGCACAGCCCTTAGCAATCGACCATCCACACCATACCCCGGCAACAGTTCCCACATTTTCTTCCTAACAACCTTATCAAATGCTTTCTCAAGATCCACAAAAGCACAGAAAATCTTCTGGTTAGCAGCCAGAAGCTTCTCCGTGATCATGCGGAGAGAAAACATTTGATCCGTGCATCCTCTTCCAGGTCTAAATCCGCATTGTGCCTCCCATAGAAATCTTTCCGATTTCTCTTGCATCCTACGTGTCAAAACCTTCGAGTAAACTTTACTTGCTAAACTGGTCAAGCTGATCGCCCGATAGCATCCGCAGTCAAAATGTGAACCTTTACCTTTATATAAAGGCACAATGACTGCGGATCGCCAATCATCCGGGACATCCCCCGTCCGCCAGCACAAATTGCACAGCAGATGAAAGCTGTCCCAGACGCGAGGCCCACCATACTTGACCATTTCAGCAGTAACTCTGTCTAGTCCCGCAGCCTTACCACATTTCAAACTTCGAATCGCACGTTCAATCTCTTTCATACTGATGACCTCAGTGTCATCGAGGTCCGGGTCTGGCGTACCAGTCACGGCGTCATCCCCGGATCCCTCACTAAGATCATCATACGCATACATTTCTCTATAAAATTCGCTCCATCGCTGCATGACGTCCGATTTTTTTGAGAGGACGTCATTAGTTCTTGAAAGCACTTTGTTCATTCTTAAGGCCGTCGCACCACTCCGGGTCCTTCCAACCTCTTTCCAGAAGAGTTTGGAGTTCTCCTTAAAGTTGTGCGACAACCTTTCGTCCGCTTCCATTCTACACCTTTCACGCACTTCCTCAATCAATGCTTTCGTGTGAACTTTCTGCAGCCTATATCTTTCTTTCATCTTCTCTCTCATATCCTTATCATTACTAGAGGCCAAGTAGTCTAACCATGCTTTCTTCTTCTTTTTTACAGCTTCTTTCACTTCATCATTCCACCATGCATCTCTTCTTTTACTACTGCCTCTTTTTATTGTTCCACACACTTCTTCCGCTGCACTTACCATTCCATCCCTAAGGTTCTGCCAGGTTCTTTCTACACATTCTTTTCTGCCATCGATGGTGTCAAGCTTTTCGGCTACCCTCGCATGATATTTGTCCCTAGTATCCGCTTCCTGAAGCTTCCAGCTTCGGATGCGACAGACCGACTGTGGTTCTGTTACTGCCGTCCGGTAGCGCCAACCCGCGAACAGACCCCTAAATCTAGTAATCACTAGATAGTGATCCGTTCCCAGGTCAGCACCCCTGAACACTCGCGTATCCATCACCTGTTTTCGCAGTCGGTCATCCACCAGGAACAAATCAATCATACTTCTCTCATTCTTTCGTTCTCTAGTATACATATGGATTTTCTTGTGATTAAACATAGTGTTTGTCACAAGAAGACCCTTTTCCTTGCACACCGCCAGTATAAGCTTGCCAGCATCATTAACCCTTTTATCGCCAAACTTGCCAAGTACCGACTCGTACCCTGGTCGAGCGGTACCAACCCATCCATTCAAATCACCACATACAACAATTCTTTCGTTTCCCCTAGCCAAATCTAGAACTTCTCTTACATTCTCCCAAAACTCCTCCAGCTCAGCCCTGGACGACGAAGCTACCGGCGCATAAACAGCCAAAAGGAATAACTTCGTCAGTCCCAATTTAAAGCGAACCCAGAGAAGTCTTGAGTTCACAACCTTATATTCGGTCATAACATCGACCAACCGAGAAGACAGCAGCACCCCCACTCCCTGGCAGGCGTTCTCGCTCTCCGGGACTCCTGACCATAGAGCTAACGCCCCGCCAGGGAGCTCTTCAGTACCACTGCCCTTCCGTTTGGTCTCCGACATACACACGACATCTAATTCTCTTTCTTTCATTATTTCGATCAACTCATTCGTCTTATCTCTCATGCCTCCTCTAACATTCCACGTGCCAACTCTGCACTCTGTCCTCCACCTTCCGCCGTGTCGGGCTGTGCGTGACGGGTGGCGGTCCCCATCGCCGCTTTGCACGCTGCATTCCACACCAACGGGGACGAGCTGGTGTGCGTCGCCTTGGGGGGACGCCCTAACCCTCATTGGCATGGGTGCGCAGCTAGTAGAATTGCAGCCCTGAGAAGGGCTGGCAGGGGTCGCGACGAGCACGCTTCTACAATGACCCCCAATTATCCTCAATTAATAATCAAAATGCAGATGCGTCATCACCCTTGAAGACTAAGATAGAATGCCTCGTTTCCAGTTAAAAGTTTAAGTTTAACTATTATGTCTTCCTCGCGGACGAGGACGTCATTAAATAAAATCGTTCATTCTTTATGCTCATAATATATACTCGTATAATGTATTAGGTTCAGAACTCCTTCTTATAAACTTCCAAATCTCACACTAATCTGGGCTCGTAATATTCTCATAAACATGCTTGTAAATGTTTTAAAATGGTATAAAGTTTTCTTTTCACGTATAGATGACCTTTGTCAAATATACTCGTACTAAATCACATATCAAGAAATATCAGGTACACAGTACATAAAAAATAACTATGATTTCTGTTATATTTGTCAAAAAAACGAAAGAGTTATATATAAAGTAATATCAGTGCCAAGCTTAACTTAGCTGTGTTCGGACTTTGGTTTTTAGTCGAACATATTTATTAAAGCTGCGACTCCTGCAAATCGATAAGCCGGTGTACGGGCGTACGTAAGCCTAGTGCAATTTTAGCCATAAGCGGCTTAGTTACGTTACTTTAGATTAGCATGCCAGCCCAACGAAATGCTCACGCCATTTGTAATGCTAGTACTTCTAAATAGCGCCTACTCCATTTACCTCTAACCGTAGTTCATGTTCTTCTTTTTTCTATTCCATTTGCTCGCAAGAATTTTTTTGTAGAAAAGGAACGACAAATGTGCATACAGTCCGCCTGATAGTAAAGGGATATTTATTCTCGATTGAGAATTTAAATGCAGAGGCGTTTACAACACTGAGGACTAATGTGGACTACCTTACTTTGAGGTGATTTTGTAGAAAAGGGTGCCATACGAGCACACAGATCGCCTGATGATAAGAGTATGCTATGGCTCATAGATCTAAATTTATTCTCGATTCATTAAACTATTTCACGCTAATATTCTGTGAGGGCGTAGTCCTTCCCTGGTCGATATATAGATCACCTCCACTTACAGACTGTGAGTATGTGAACACTGTAGAACAGAAATCGAATATTATATTACACAACATACAAAATAAAATGGAGGGATTATATAATGATTTCTTATATTTACGCGAACAGTACACATTAAATAAAACTACTTTTACGGATTCTCATCCCAGACCCCTGTGAACATGGGTGCTGTAAAGCACCCGAAACGTCGGGTATTTAATAAAAATAAGTTAATTAAACGCGATAGAATTTGTAAAAGTAGTTTTATTCAATGGAGGAATTATATTTAACACATATAAATAAAAATAAAAGAGTCTGTTTCAATATAGAAATAATTGCCTTTTATCGACCACTATGACATGAATAACAACAATTAACAACAATAACCATTTGTAAAAAGTGTTTGTCCGGGCTAATCTTTGAAGTGGCTGAACCGATAGTAAAGACACTTCACGAAAAGATAGGGAGCAGTCCCAGGAGTTATCTAGGCTACATTTCCTAAAATTGAGAATTTTTTTGTGAAAATAAATGGTTATTTATCATTATTCTAAAAAATGTAAATGATGCCACACACCTAGGCGAAGCCGGGGCGGGTGGCTAGTAAAAAATAAAGATAAAGAAAAAGCCTACTCGAATGCCAGTGTTAAATAATATTCTATATATTGTAAAACCTTTTCCGTATTTAACAGAACATAACATAAATTATAAAGGAAAAAAGATTTTTTACATATCAGTCACAATTTATTATAATTTAGTTACATTGTCACAATTTTATTTTGCGCTAAAATGTGTTCTTTGCTGAGTAAACCCTACACCTTCGGTAGTAGCACCACTTTATTAAAGATGTTTCACAGAATCCGGTAAGTATTTTCCATTCTCTGTATCTCATTATACACAATAGCCCGAAACATACATGAAAACACAATGTATCTCACAAGTAAGATATATTATATTAAATTTGATTGTTTAGTTGATTGCCAAGTCAATCTATGTGTTTAAAACATAAAAGATTTTTATATTGATATGGTCACTATAAGGTGTTGTTAGGTTAGCTAATTACGTAATAACTTGAGACAAAAGGACCCTTAAGTAGGGACTGAATAAATTAACCGACTTGGTATTACATGGATCTCAACTTTTTACGGTAGAAGAACTGAGTTGCGAGACATGGTTTTTTTTTATAAGTTACGTTTTGATGGCATTTTTTTTTACAATTTGAAACACAAGCGTATAGTTTACCCAATTTGTTAATTCGTTCAGTTGTGGGTGCGTCCAGTGTTTCGTTTGTGGGCCCACCTATTTTTTCTTTTGTTAGTTTGTCTGATTGACTGATTAACTGAATAGTTTGTCAAGATACTTTATTAACTTCGACCGAGAGGTCAATCGACGGATTCAACTCGACTGGGCAGCGTTCGGGAAACTAAGACAAATCTTCTCGTTAGACATACCTCAAAACCTTAAAACGAAATTGTACAACCAGTGCGTGTTGCCAGTGATGACTTACGGATCTGAGACGTGATCTTTCACTGCTGACCGTATGAGGAAGCTCAAGGTCGCTCAGCGAGCTCGGGGTTTCTCTGCGTGATAAACTTAGAAATGAGAATATCCGCAGTAGAACCAGAGTAACCGACATAGCCCAACGGATTAGTAAGCTGAAGTGGCAGTGGGCCGGCCATATAGCTCGAAAAACCGATAACTGATGAGGAAGAAAGGTTCTCGAGTGGCAGCCTCGTACCGGTAGGCGAAGTGTGACCCCCCACGAGATGGAGTGACGACATGGTAAGACATGCAGGAAGTCGATGGATGCAGGTGGCTTAGGACCGTGCTTTGTGGCATTCCTTGGGGGAGGCCTATGTTCAGCAGTGGACTTATGAAAGGCTGTAATGATCATGATGGGCACAGCTAGTATTTTATATCCTACTATAAATATGTACGCGTCCAAGTTGTAACATCAAGACATTCATGACCCACGCTTATTATGATATCGCATAATATAGAGAGCTCAAGCAATCACATGGTAATTTCCCATATTTCGAAACTTATGTAATGATAATGATCGCAGATATTAAGTTGGACTAAGGTCTTTTGTGAATACAGCTTCCATCAAATATTTACTCAAAGCATGTTTGGAACTCTAATATATTCCATCATACTTCCCGTGCTTTCTTGTATCAGTCTCTACTTTCCTCAACTCTCAACAATTTGTTTCCTTATTTTAATTTTAGTTTTAACTTTATTTTATAATACACCACCTTCATAGACATTCATCGTGAACATTTCTTTGCGTAAAAATATTGTCTGGAAAAGATCGCTTCCAGAGGGATAACCGCCTATTGTTTCTTTATTTATTTCATTTTATTTTTGTTTCAATGTGTTTTAGTTAGTATACGGTAAAGAATATATTGATATATTGATCGAAATAGTTTACAATTTTATAATAGTTTTCATCCTCTATTTTCCCCTTAGGGTTGGAGTATTTAAATATACTCAAACAAATGTTACTTACTTTCTAATAGGAAGGTTGTCATAGTGTTATCAAATATATAATTTAAAAAAATACATGTCAGGATTTTAAACAATCTTTAATTATTCTTTTTAAGAGTAAATCGGACAATTTCTTCTAGTATTGATAATGGTCGCACCACAATTTGTAGCGAGATTTCATGAAATGCATGTCAATTTATTGCTTATAATTTATAGATTACAATAGTTATATTACTTTTACATTATCTAACGAGAATATTGAAAAATTAACAATTGAATTCTTGGCAAGGGATAGCTGTCCTTCTTCGTAACGTCATTTAGACGGCGGTAGTCAACACAAAACCGCAAGCTGCCGTCCGTCTTCCACCAGCACCATAGGTGAACACCATGGACTAGATGAAGGTTCAATAACACCATCCTTCACCATTCCCTCGATCATGGTTTCCACATCCTTTTCACGTGCTACAGGTAATCTTCTTGGTCGCTGACGAATGGGCGATTCTTGTCTTGTGTTTATTTTGTGTTGAACTAAGCCAGTCTTTCCTATGTCAGCTTCGTTTGACGAGAAAATATTGGCGTACTTCAACAACTTCTTCGCCTTGACCATTTCATTCGGGGAGAGAACGCTGCGACAGTCTTCTAAAAGTGTGTTCACTCTCGTTTGTCCATCCTTGCTGGGGGTCCCAGTTGATAGATATTGGCATCGACGCGACCAATCCACTTCCTCACTAGTACCAACCAATGTGCCTTTTCTATAATCTGTTCCTGATCACAAAGTTTCAGCAAACGTACTCCTGAGATGTCGGCAGTTCTGACCAAGGTTCGAGCCACTTTCCATGGAAGGTCATTGTCTACCCTTTCCACGAGTAGACAACGAAGAGTTTACCCAGGATTTCGAGGAAGTCTAACCAGCACAATCGTTTTCGATCTCGGCGGAAGGACAATCTTATTAAGGCTGTACACATTCCCTGATAACGCCCCTTCCACGAAAAGTTCCTCTTGTCCACATTTCAAAACACCTTGCTTAACGTCGATCTCACAACAATTCTTCCTCATAAAGTCTAGGTGCAGGATGTAGTCATCCATTAAATCAGCCACGATGACATTATGCAGGTAGATCATGTTGCCTAGCTTCAACTCCCTGACGCGATGGGAACGATGATACTGTCGCACGGCTTCTACCTCCAGTGCATGGGTCAAGGCGTCCTAAAGCGTCTCGTGGTGCCCGAGCCTCACAGCAGCTCTGACTTCAAGGTCGCGGATGGCGTCGATAAATGTCAGCACCAGGTTCCCTACAATGAGCGCAGGTTCAGACTGGTACGCTTTTCGTACCAGCTTCTCTACCTCAAGGGCCCACTGCTGCAGATTTTCGTTACTGCGTTGCACGCGATCTTTGAGCTGCGCACGAAAGACGTGTTCCAGGTGAGCGTCGCCATATCTCGCCTCCAATGCCTCAAGGAGCTGCTCGTAAGTCACTTCCTTACAGTTAGCTTCCAGAACAGTTAATTCTTGGTTGCGCAGGCCTAGGGTGAGAGCACTGATGGCCTGACTTTTATTCCAGCCGTTCACCTTCATGACAACCTCGAATTGGATTTTGTAGGCTGACTGTAGGCACTTTGAATCCACGTAGCGAAGGTGTTGTAGCTAACACGGAAGCTGTAACTCCATCCCCAATTTTGAGGTCGTCCAGCGTTTTCTTAACGTCAACCATCACGTTGTCAACCCGATTGTTCACTTGGTCGATTCGGGTATCAGCTTCCAACAGGCGGTTGTCATGTTGAGCAACCCTATCCTTCACCTCCTTTATCTTTTACCCGAAGGTAGCGTGAAGGTCCTTCCTGAGGAGCATCTGCTCTTCCATACCGCGCTGCAGCTGCTCTTCCAACCGACGAGTCTGTTCCTCCTGTCGGCGGGCCTGTTCCTCCTGTCGGCGAGCCTGTTCCTCCAGTCGGCGGGCCTACTCCTCCTGTCGGCGGGCCTACTCCTCCTGTTGGCGAGCGTCATCCTGCAGCATCATCATCAGAGCACCCAAGTCAGGTGCTGCAGATGTATGAGCTGCTGACGGGCCGGCCGGTCAGCAACTGGCCCTCCGACGTTTGCAGCGTTGCACCACCAAATCGTCTCTGGTCCGTCTCCTGTTGGCGTTGACTTCGTGTACGGATACTTTCCGTGTCGTCTTTAGGTAAAATCGGCATATTTGATCCCACTTCTGACACCAATTATTACGAGCTTGGGGTTTGAGACAATTAAAAACTGCCGAGTTATTACCAAAATTGACACTTTAATTACAGATCACTAATTACAATTTAAAACCACACTAATAATAAACACAATTGTACTACTGATCACTTTAGTTGCACTTATATCACTTCGAAGTATTCGCTTGTATCGCCAATTCAATACTGACTCGGTCGTGGTCTTTACCGGCCTTATATAGGGCCTCAGATAGTTTCCAGAACCTTCTACTGTAGCGACATCTAGAATGTTCGAGTACATATCGGTACCAAATTTCTAGAAGGATCTTGACTCTCCTAGTTCTTCTACTCGACACTAGAGGGCGCTAGTGGTAACTAGTGTTGCCATATACAAGACATTAATAGTGGCGCGCAACACTACTATTACGCTGTGAAAGTTCGTTTATGTGATATTATTTACTTTTTATTGAACAAATATATGATAACTATCATTTTTCTAAGATCAAAAAATAAATATTCTAAAGGTGTTACTGGAAGAAATAGAGAGATTCAAAATAATAATTATTTTAATTTTACCTACCTACCATCTTAATAAAGACCAATAAAATTAAACAAATGTGGTACTTATGTACTTTTATATTTTATGTCCTATTTCCTTTATTTTCTATAATAAGTAACCCAACTTTACGAAATGTCTACTAGGAATACACTATCAATTTATTAAAAAAACGTTAGGAGCTTGCGATATAAATCTCATGATTTTCTTAAAAGCATTCTAAATTGTAATTATGATTGAAGGTTTTTCAATTCTGAATTATTTGATGATCGCTTCGAGGTATTTAGATGTGATAAAGACCCTTTTCCCACGCAGTGCACGCGTGGTGCCGTAAATCGCGAGCTATGTCCAAGCTTGTGCACGCGCTGGTGCACCCCGCCGCCCGCCACCCGCCGCCCGCTTCCCGCCGACGAGCTGTTGGTGAGCATACCGTTGCGCGCTCTAATTATGTAAAATAATTATGAGTATAAATTTAGATGATGAACATTGTATGTAGCAATTTGCAATTTATTCTGTGTCATTTGCTTGTCGCATAGCGAAGTCCGCGGGCGCGTAATGCATAGCTGAAGGCAAAGGGTGGGGTCAGAGTATACGCTTTCTAAATATTATGTTAATAATACTTTTTTATTTATGAATAATTTTAAAATATTATTAATGTTTTGTGTAATATATGAAATGTAGGTTTCATTTATGACCTTTTATTAATATATAAAGGTTAATACAGATTTAAACAACCACAGTGGTTTAAATTTTTTATACAGTATATAACAAACAACCCGTTGGTCGTTTCAGGGACGGAAAGGTGTACTATGAATAGGATTTTAGCGTTTCTAATCAAGTAACTTACTTAATTTAATATTTCTAAAAATGTTATTTGCATCTGAACTAAACGACACGTGCCGACATACCCAACGGTCACTTTGAGGTCTCTGACACGGCCGATATCGCATTTTTTTAAAGAGAGCTTTTGTGCTTCGTGCTATCACTAACACTGTTTCTTCTGATATGTTGCAAACTGATAACATTAATTGCTATGCGGACGACAGCACTGGTGATGCTTTATACAACGGCTGTGTCAATATTTCTTGGAAAAACGTCACCGAGTACCTGAACCATCTTGTGTCTAAAGTCGAGACTTTGTTCAACAAAGTCTCGACTTCACAACTTTGGCATTAACTAAATCTAGTCCAGTTCAATCCCCAAAATACACAAGTTTGCGCGTTTACCGCTTTAAAGAACCCTTTGTCGTATCTCCCCAGTTTCAAGGCACTTCCCTTGATGCCTCAGTATCAGAATCCTCGGTTTCAACATATCGAGTGATGTGCAGTTTCGTGGTCACTAGAAGGCGCAATTTCAACCCCACATGGAATACTGTTTCCATCTCAAAAGATGACATTATTGAATTAAAAATCAAAGCACTTCTAAATAAATAAAACAAAAGAGTATGTACTATGACGAAACAATATCACTAAAATATTAAATTATATCCCCTATATATGGAGTACACGTGTCTTCATGAAACACAATCTTCGGAGCTTATGAAAGTCAAATGCAAACAAGTGATTTTTTTAATTTTTTTTTAATTTCTACTTTCTTATCATGTTCTTGCACTGTTATCCGAATTTGAGCTATATTTAAGATTTCAAGTTTCCAGCTTATCGGAAATTTAGTTTTAAAACAATTAGTAAATTCTTTAGATTATAATTGAAACAGCATTTATGCAACAGCGATTTTTATACAACTTGCAAAACCTGGTTGTCCTGTGTGTGTTTTTTATTTGCGAGGCGTTCGGTTGCACCACATTGAAATGTATCTGCAGCGACATCTAGCGGTACTCGTAAGTTACAAGAAAGTGGATAGCATAATAACCTTCACTGTTTTAGAAATGAAATTGAAATAATATAAGTATTTAGTTTTTGTTTTTATAGTGAAATTTTTTTACGGGAGGGCTTTGAAAGTCTGATCCGCAACCTTTTTGTTTGACGAAAAGTGGTGGGGGTAAACACTACATACCGGGTCATTCATTTCGATCATTCAAATTGTAAACGCAGGCCATTACATACCATAAAGTATACTATATGTAACAAAAACCCTGTGGTACCCGTTAAGAACGTTATCAGGATCATTATTGAAACGTATAGAAATAACTTATTTTTTTAAAAACTTGAAGAATATTTTTTTCTTAGTTAAAAAAAAATTGTATGCAAATTGTATGTAGTTATATTACCTCTGCATTGTCTGGGGAATAAGAGAATTGTCAAAAACCCCGCTTTACTTAGCTTTAGCATAGGCTAGTGTCAGTAAGGGGTAATAAAAACCACATAAAATATAAAAAAAAAATTAATAAATTTAAAAAAAATATGGTCGATTTAAAAATAATAAAGTTATTTCTATAAGTTTGAATACTGATCCTGATAACGTACTTAACGGGAACCACAGGGTTTTTATTACATGTTGTATAGTAATACAATTACAATAACAAGATTACAACGGTCTCGTTCGAATACTAATCTTAAACTAAATTTATCAAAGACCAAGGTACACGTATTTATTTTAGAAAGAGTGATCGTATATGAGTAATTGCGCGATCTGCTATATTTTCACGACTTTACTTATAGAATAATGTAGATGGCGCTTTAAATAAATGGATAAAATGTAATAGGAATAATCGAAATGTCTTCCTGTAATACAAAAGTTTAACTTCTCTCGTGTATTTTCACGACAAACACTGTTTATAATATAGCAATAAATATTATATTTTAATGTTGTCATTAAATCATTTTGTAAAGAATTTTAAAAGAAGAATTTGTATTATTGTACTTCGATGTTCCGCACTTCTGGATATTAAAATAAATAAAATCAGAAGAAATCATCAGCGTAGCACTGTGATAAGGACAAGTTATGGCCAAACTTTATTAAAAATTAAGAGAGCATCATATACTTTTCTTAACTGTAACAATAACTGATCGACGTGGATGAATTTACTTACAATAAATTTAATTCCCTGGCATTACCTTACCCGCATTTTAGAAACACATTTGATCAATTTTTAAACCACGTTAATGAAGTTTTTATCTTAAAATATTAAGAGCAATGTCCATAATACGTTTTCTTCATGTACCTAGATTTACATACTTACCGCTGCGTGTATTTATAATAACCATTACTTGTAAATATAGATTGTTGAAATTTCTAATAAAGACAGAGTGAATGGCTCAATCACATATCATGTGTGTGAGTAGCCAACTCGTCTCAACGAAATATTAACTGAACTGTACTTATATAAAAAATGACATTATTGAATAAATATTCAAATTACTTATAAATAAATAAAACAAACGAGTAGGTATGTACCTACTATGTCTGTATGTCTATGTAATATTACTAAAATATTTAATGATATCCTCTATATATGGAGTACACGTGTCTTCATGAAACACAATCTTCGAAGGTTCTGAAAGTCAAATGCAAACAAGTGATTTTTTTTAAATATTTTTTAATTTCCACTTTCTTATCATATTATCGATTACGTACATTTATAGCATTAAATATTATAATAGCAATAAATAAGTGTAAGTTAATTGCACTATGGCTATAACCATCGCGCAAATTCATGCAATAAGTTGACAAAGTTTTACCGCAATCTGATGAACGGTAATAGCGGCGCATGAAAGACGAACAAACATTAATATTTATACATTAAAAGATAATGGTAACTTATGAAAGAGCATACGTGCCACTGCGAGTTTTATATTATTAAATAAATGCATTCATGCAACAGCAATTTTTATACAACTTGCAAAACTTGGCTCACATTGTCCTGTCTGTGTTTTTTTATTTGCGAGGCGTTCGTAATTGAAAACAATTAGTAAATTACACCCGAAACGACAGACATACTAGAATGTGACAATATAAACGTGGTTAAAGTACTATATGTCACACCTAATCCTTCCATTCTGCTACCTCACACAATTTCTTATTTTCTAATACCATACTTGTATAATAAATTTTACACAAATCTAGTTGAAATTCCTTACTTACTAAAATTTAAAAATAAAAATTGAAAGGAATAAAAACCTATTGAAATCTATAAATAGTAGTAATCCTTCTCAGTTCTGAACTCTTAATGTTCAGAACTGAGAAGGATTACTACTATTCGAAAGATGACAACTATGAAAAATGTCCTGGCAGACAGGTTGGGCGCATGTATTCTGTGAACGTGTGGTCCTACCCCGTCATAGGCCATCCATTCGTGCTACAACCATAATATAGCTAGAACATGGCTCTGCCACGTATAAATGTTTATGTACTATAATGATCATTTTTGAAAGAGCATATATGCCACTGCGAGATTTATATTATTCCATAGTGAATGCCACTGCGATTTTTATACAACTTGCAAAATCCGGCTGACATTGTCCTGCCTGCGTATACCCATTTGCAAAGTGATCGGTTGAACGATATTGAAGCGATATTGCCTGTAGGTTACAACAAAATGGATATCATAATAACCTTCACTATTTTAGAAACAAAATTTGTTCTGCATCAGCGCCCCTAGTTATAAGAGGGGTGGATCTTTTCTCACTTAAAGGTTATAGCCATTCAGCGAGGAAACGCAGCCAACGTGCTTCGGTCTTATACCGCGGAGAGTTAGCTGGACAATCATTTGAGAATTGAGTTTAAGTTCTTTTTATAGTGGTGATAATAATTGTCTATTTCAAAGTAAATTTAATAAATCTCTACATAGTACTCATTAAACAAAGTCACTCCCCGCTATCTTTTTTTGAACTTTTAATCTACGCAAAGGATTTTGATGAAATTTTTGTGTGTATTTAAATGGTGTAAATTCACATTTGGACTCGTTAGGTGGCACTGTTGTCGAGATCAAGACATCGCCCGTGCGAAGCCGTGGCGGATCGCTAGTAGTTGTATAAAACATATTGAAAATTATGTATTGAATAAAACTACTTTTACGGATTTTTTCGCGTTTAATTAACTTATTTTGCTTATATTTATTAATTCCTGACGTTTCGGGTGCTTTCCAGCACCCACAGGGGAACCACGGGGCAAGTTACGGGGGACTGAGGTGATTGACGTCCCGATGTCAGAGTTAATCCCGAGTACCTTCAGCTTTTTTAATTATTAATTTTGGTCCGATCTACGCAGAATGAACTAACTGTGTCTTGAAGTCTTGCAGTGGTATGCTTGGGTTTAGTTTTAATTTTATGAATTACAGGATCCCAAGCAGGTGGTAGTACCCAGCCTCCCTCTCTATTGAAATTAGGATGTTTTTTAATTTCAATAGCTTCACGTATCATCCTTGGCAAGAAACGATGTTCTTTCGCGAGGACTTGTGGTTTATCAAATTTAATGTGGCGGGGGCCGTCAAGGATATGATCACAAACTGCAGACTTCCCGGAAAGTTGGTGATTCACGTCAGCTGTGAGTTCTTTTACGCAGGTTTTTATTGATCTTTTTGGTTGCCATATGTATGAGAGATCACATTCACAATCAAGCTTGTACACTCCTGAATCTTGTAGAGCAGTATTGCACTTGACGGATGGTAAGAACTCACTAATCTTCTTCTACGGCTTGAAGAATGTTCTAGAAGCTCGCTTTAAGATGTAGCCAATCTTGTCTGTGACACCTCTAACATATGGTAGTACAGCAGGCACACGCTCGACTGTGGCCGGCTTCACTCGGTCACTGTGACGTAGGCGCAGCACCCGAAGCTTGTTGTCGTACAGAACCTGCTTGACGTACTGAAGCTCGGCGGCCAGGTGTTTGCTGTCACAGATCCCTTGTGCTCTCTGTAACAAAGATTTGCCCACGGTAGCAAACTGTGAAGAATGATGGTGGGATTCACAGTTTAAATATCGGTTTGTATGGCTCTTTTTTCTATACACAGTGTGATCTATGGTGCTATTAGGATTTCGAATGACTAACACATCTACGAAAGCTAAAGAATTATTTGCCTCTAACTCCATAGTAAATTGAATTTTAGAGTTTATGGAATTGAGATGTTCTAAAAATGCAGTTACTTCGTCTGATGGTAAAATTGTGAAACGATACTTTCACTACGTATCGCTTGTAGAACCTTGGGGTTACTGGTGTAGTAAGAAAGGCGTTTCTCCTCAAAGTCCTCCATGAAAATATCGCAATAACACCGAAAGTAAAACTAACGCCAAGCCGCGTAATTTGTTTACTGAGCGACGTGTCAGTGCGGAACGTCACGTCTTACGGAGAAGAGCTCGCGAATAATTGTAAAAAATGACCGTTTGTGTTATAGAATATTGTCACAACAGTGATGATAAACATAAAAGTTATGATATTATATTTTACGTATAAATTTATATATATAATTCATTATAAGCACGTAAAACTAAAAAATACTTTCCCAAGCTATCATTATACAAATGTTGCTAGTTGTGGGGAAAAATATCACAATTCTCTTTTAAAAATATTTATTTTTTGTTAAAATTATTAATTTGTGTTTAAAATGTTTAATCGCAACGCTCTGTGTAAAATTCAAATGCTTATATATAGATATCTACTTCTCAAAGTATTAACATATTAACAATGGGTGCGTATTTATAACTAATACGGAGTGATCAGCAGATCGCGATCCATTAACGCCATTTTAATGCAACTATTTTACATTAATTGCTTTGTTTATTGACTAAGTCAACGTTTTAGAGTATAGAATAAAAACTTTTTTATTTACAACATCAAGAGATTATTAATAAGAACGTCTTTACTAACCGGATGTCACTGTACACCCAGACATTAACCAGATATCACTTTACACCCAAACATAGTCTATTTTTAATCGACTCCCAAACAGAAGAGGTTATCAATTATGTATGTACACTGATTTCTAAGACGATTCTAGATCAATTCGTATATACATGTTCCCGCAGCCAAATTATACTGTAAATATATTACAATTAAAAAAGGGCAGCTTTACAATAGTAATACCTCACGAGCTAGTCGGGCGTCCAGTCTAGTTTATACCGTATTACTACGTTTGAAAGTTCATGCTCTGAACATTTATTAGTGGCCCTTCACTGTGAAGGCAGCGGGGTAGCACATGCGATAGACGTAACACTGCGTTACGTCCAGCGAATTTTTTTTCAGACTTTACTTTAGTAATACGGCATAAGCTGGCCTGCACGTCTGACCTACTTGCGAGCTATTGGCTTGAGATTGCATTCGAATTTTGTTTTTCTCGATTGCAAATCTGCCATTTTTGCAGACAAAAATCATACGACTTCGGGTAAACAACCATTAAAACTTCAACGTGTATATTGGATCAATCTGTGTGTATATCCTTTCAAATAAAAAAATCTAAATCGGTTTAGAAATTATAGAATTCTAAGATATAAAAAATACAATGAATTGAGAACCTCCTCCTTTTTTGAAGTCGGTTAAAATTAAACATTTCACGATGAGGCTGTTGTATTGGAGCAAATTAATTGTGTTTAATAACATTCCTAAATTTTGTTAATTATTAAATGTTTGTACCATTAAAATTTGTATAATAAAGTTATATTAGTACGATCATTATCGTTTTTATTTTGATTCTCATAAAATATGTCTTCGTACGTACGTAATCTTTTGCATATCGATTATTTAAAATTAATCAATAAAATAGTGATTTGCACAATTTAATTGCAAACGTCAGAAACTGGTATCACTAAATGGCGTGTATGTGTTCGTGTGACGAGCGTAGGCACATTCGACTCGCGCCCACTAACATAACGACCTTCCGTCACTTTACCGCATACGTGCCACTGCGAATTTTATATTATTAAATAAATGCATTCATGCAACAGCGATTTTTATACAACTTGCAAAACCCGGCTCACATTGTCCTGTCTGTGTTTCTTATTTGCGGGGCGACATGTAGCGTTACTCGTAAGTTACAACAAAGTGGATAACATAATAACCTTCACTGTTTTAGAAATAAAATTTAAATAATTTAAGTTTCTAATTTTAGTTTTTTAAGTGAAACTTCTTCACGACACACTTTCACGACAGTGGATGTATTGGGTCCACCATTAACTCTCCGACTCGAGAGACTCCAAGTGGTCTAGTGGCAGAGAAATGAAACGTTTTCCAGGTGTGCCTTACTATGTGCAGGCGAATGGTGTATTTTTTTCAGTTAACCCTGCTTATATTTATATGCCCGGCTAAATTCTTAATTTACCAACAGTAATAATTTTTATTTACTTAGCCAATTACAATATATAAATTTTGACCAATAAAGATTAATCAATAAAATATTATGTATAACTATTATGTTTCGCGCTCCATGTGCCGGCGTAAGATTTAGCAGACTCGTGGATAGTTTCTCGTAGCTGCGTTGCTGGACGGGGTTATAAAAGTGGCGCAGACCGGCGCGCGCGTGCACTCGGCGAGCGGCGGCGGCGTGAAACACATCTCCGGAACAGCAAGAAGAAGCGAAGCTGCGGCGTTGAAAGAGTGAATGGCTCAATTACATATATCATGCGTGTGAGTAGCCAACTCGTCTCAACGAATTATTAACTGAACTGTACTTACGTAAAAGATGACATTATTGAGTTAATATTCAAAGTATTTATAAATAAATAAAATAAAAGATTATGTACTACGACGAAACAATGTCACTAGAATATTAAATGATATCCTCTATATATGGAGTACACGTGTCTTCATGAAATGTAGAAATAATGTTTTATTATTTCAGTAATATCATATTATATTTATACAAGAAATCACAAAACGCATGTTTCTACCTCTAAATACGTAGCTATATATATAATTTATTATTGTTAACCTGCACCATTGAGTTTAATTTCATGCATAGCTCCCCACGTCACAAGTTATTCTATAATTGACTGAGATCCACTATTGTCTTTATACGTTCTCTTATTAAACACGGAAAAGGGTCTTGAGCTTGAGTTAAGAATAGGAAAATGGCTGCGTTGTAATCTTCTTAAACTATACACTGCTAAAAGTAGTTATGTTTGTTTTAGCATTTACAACAAAATGAGGTTTTCTATATCACCGGTACAGTCAGTACTTATATACTGCTTACCTATACGGGGTGAAGCTGCTAAGACACGCTTCATGGAGCTCGAACGAGCTCAGCGTAGCCACATAATATTACAAACCATCCTCAAAAAGCATAAAACCATTAAATATGATCCCGTTAAGACTAAGAAAAGAAGGCAGATAATAATATATGTATGTACCGAAATCAAATACGAATTTTACTATCATGCAATAATACCTTTGCACCATAAATACCTAAATATATATGGTAAAATACATACACCTACACACGCGTGCACACACACAAACGTTTACGCAAAGCACACACACACACACACACACACACACACACACACGCACGCGCGCGCGCGCTTACGCAAAGCACACACACACGCACACACAAACACACACACACACACACACACACACACACACACACATACACATACGCACGAATGCACGCTCGCACGCATGCACACACGCACGCACGCATGCATGCACGTACACACGCACGCACTCACGCACGCTCACACGCGCACACACACCCACATACACACACACACACACACACACACACACACACACACACACACACACACACACACACACACACACACACACACATAGCAGTTTATTTATTGTTGTGTTGAGGTTATCAGAAAGATGCTGCTGCCCATCTTCTGCCTCAGTTTCCCTGTGTTGCCTCTTACAACACCCACGGGAAGATATGGGGTAGTGGGTTTTGTAATAGTTATATGAGTGTCTAATTCAGACCAGACAAAAGGCTTTTAAGCATTTTGGTTAAGCATGCATAAACACATCGCCAATTGACTGTTTCATACCCGCATCATCGATACCGATGTTCCGTGATATACCTAGGTTTCGTATATTTCAGCCTCGGAAACAGTATCAGCCGAGGGAGCTACCTTATTTGTGAAATAATATAAGTCCTTAAGTTGACAGTCATAGATAAGTTTATGCCCTTAGAGTTAGCAACCCCTCCCCTTTCAATATGGAGAACCGCACACTTATTCGTCACCAGCTCCATTCTAATAGAATTAATAAAATCACAAGTGGAGTTTAGCAATTCTATAAGATGAGAGCGACCGGAGGCGAATAATTTGAGATCATCCATTTAGAAAAGTTTGGTCACTTTTGTACCTGCTTTCCGAAGCTGAAAGTTTTTCTAAGAGTCCTCCAATAAGGTACTGAGAGGGTTCAGGGAGAGGAAAAACTAGATTGGACTCTAACAATCGCCCTGGAAGATACTCCTTACTATCCTTTTGCGGCTGTCCGCATCCGTCATCCGTTCGCCTAGATGACAAAAGATTGTACTCCACTGCCCCATACATTGCCTGAGGAAGTATCTCTCTCTCTCTCTCTCTCTCTCTCTCTCTCTCTCTCAGGAAGGTTATCTGTACCGTCAACCTTGTACAGCTCGAGGAACCTAGTTATATATGAGGCATCGAGTCGAATGCCTTCCTATAGTCTATCCAGGCTGCGGTGAATTTCTGACGGTTGCGTTTAACAACTTTACCAATGACCACGTTAATCAGGAGTGGTTCCTTGGTTCCACCGTCCCGTCATCCATTTTGAGCACGTGAATTCACGTGATTTAAGTTCAGGTGACGAATGATTCACGTACTCAAAATGGATGTTTGTGTTTTATATATGGAGGGTAGATAGGTAATGGGGCGGTATTTGCTCGGGTCTGTAGAGTCCCGGTCTTTACAAACCAAATGAGCGATCCCAGTACTGAAGAGGTGCGGCAGTGAGTATATGGATGCCCCTTACAAAACCGCGAACCAAGCGACAACCTCATTTTCCCACACAACATTTCAACATTGCTTCCACGAGGCAGTTTTGCTGTCCCCAAGCACCCCAGTCGCAGTAGCTTGCCCAGCCTCCTTGGTTTTAGTTTTGGAAGCAGCCAGTGCGGCTCGTTCTTTTCGGCCTTTTTCCCGCTGCTTCTTGTTCTTCTTTTTGGCCTTTCCACTACTGCCTGCAGGGATAGACCCTCCTGATGGTCCGTCAGGTCGGCAAGTCACCTTTTTGGTTGCCTTGCCTTTCCCCTTACGTAATACGTTACGTTATAATATGTAATATCCTATGTTTCAATTTATTTAAATTTGTCTGTTGGAAGAGCGGGGTACTCCGTAACACAGGTTTTACCAACCCAGTACAGGGGGCCTTGCCACTTGTTTGTTACTAACTTTTGAAACGCAATAAACGATTTTTGATTTGATTTGACTTATATTACCGTCATAAGAAAAAAGGCCGCATCTAACAATTGTTGAAAAAAAAATGGGTTAAATATACCACCGGACTCAAGACAAAAAAGCGTATCTACTGAATTTTTTAATATTCAAAAATATCAATGTGTTAGAAAATACTTAGATTTGATTAGTTTTAGACGTAACTGTTGATCAAAGATGACATTTTTTTAGAAGAAAAGACATATTCAAATTCAACATAAAAGAAAATACTTATTTAACCAGTTGCTATATATTTGCATCGATTACTTAGATGAAAACACGTAAATTAATAGTTTAAAAATGACAAGACGTTTCTGGTTTCCTACGTCCAATCATTTTAGGACTCACCGTGATTAAAATAATTATAGTTTAGGCGCAAACGACATCGCGTTTTTAACACAGCATATAATTCAGTAGACCGGCGCAAAGTAATTAATCTTTTTTTTACTAATATGCCGTGGTCAGAGCAAAGATTTTTTATAAGACATTTAAAATAAAAAAAACTTGTACAACCGACTTCAATATATATTATTAAGGATAACTCAAAAACTAGTGGTCAGACCTTGATCAAATTTATATGGGTCCACATGGAAGTACCAGCTTTCAAATGACAAAATAATTATCGAAATCGGTTTACGTAGAACAAAGTAGTTTTGAACAAAGTTTGAATTGAGTACCTCCTTCTTTTTCAAGTCGGTAGAAAATACTTCTACGACGCGACCAAAAGACCCAAAATAGGTGAAAGAAAACCGAGCAGACAAAATGCTATGTCGTACCTTTTAATGGATAGCGGCGATACTAAATTTAATGTCTGTAAGACATTTTTTATACAACGATTGTGCTTTAATAGGACAAAATTATAAAGGTTTCAGAAATTTCAATCTCGAAACCACGGGCATATTTAAATGATAAGTGTGCCAAATTACTTTTCGCAGAGGTAATCAATACAACCTTTTTTATTAAACAAATTTCGATGGTGATGTACATTCATTCATGATTTATTAAGGTTTTACTTTCAGAAGGATTACATCTGAACGTAAAAATAAAATAATTAGGAAATTAGGGCCACTCATGCTGGAAAACAGAACAGTGTTTTGGCAAAACTTGCCAGTGAATGATGATGCGGTTGATCTTGCAAAGAATTATGAAGACTGAACGTACAAATCTTCTTATTATTTTTATAGTTAATGGCATTTTGATCTCACATTTATAAAAAGGACAAATTTCTGTGATACTTCTCTTTTATAGTATTTTTTAGAAGATGAAGCTGACAAAATGACTTAGTATGTGGTAGAGAATACTAAAAAGGCCTTTAGCCTGTTTTCAGTAGTTAAGGGTAAAGAACCTTTGGGTTCTTTTATTTGTTAGATATCTACAAAAGTGGTTGCTGCTCAAATATTAAGTATAGTTACTTAGTTAAACCGTGATTAAAAGCAATTTGTGAATAATATTATAATTTGTATTCACTGTTTGCAAATTTAAAAATTTACGTGTAAGTGACAGTTGAGTTTTATAGGCATAACTTTAGTTTTGATGCTGTGAAAGCAAATTTTAGACTATTACAGTTTTGAGGTATATATTAGTCGTGCAATTGTTACTCAAAACTTATGATAATTTAGAAAAACACTGAAGGGAAACTATTAATTTTGATTTACTGATTGCAATAACAATAAAAGTGTGCTACAAAGATAATTAATAGGTAAATTGATTAAATTTTAGAGGTTTATATTTTGTTTCAATATTTTGAAAGTAGGTAATTTGTGTTCCTTTAAGTTTTTGGTTTTGTAATAATTAGTCATACCCTGATCTGAAACTATACGTAAATTCACGAAGTCGCTTTACTTTCTTAATATTATAAAATTTAATGTTTTTTGGTCTTTAATTTATTTAGCACATCTTGAAACAGGTGTATTTTAAAGAGTGATTTTATGAACGCTACATTATCCACTTTTTTTCGACAATTTTTGTTCGACAAAATGACTTTACCTATAGAATGTTACTATATTCTATTGATGATGGCGCTATTACTCAAATAGAATCACTCTATCTGAAAATTAATTATAAATTAACTAAAAGCAATAGACAGAAAAATTACGGATTCTACTGGAGCATTTAAGGGGCAATTAATTGACATACAGTTTAATTTTATAAGGTACATATTTTATGTTTTATAGCAAAATTAAATTTCCGACAATTAGTCTTTTTTAAAATTAATTATAAATTAACTAATAGCAATAGAGGTGGAGCAATTTCGGATTCTGCTGGAGCATTTAAGGAGGAATTAATTGTCATACAGTTCAATTTTATAAAGTAGATATTTTATATTTTATAGCAAAATTAAATTTTGAATACTTAAATTATTTAAAAATTAATTATAAATTAACTAATAACAATAGAGGAAAAGCAATTGCGGATTCTACTGGAGCATTTACTAAGAAATTTACTGGCATACAGCTCAATTTCAAAAAGTAAATATTTTATATTTTATAGCAAAATTAAATTTTCGATACTTAAATTATTTAAAAATTAATTATAAATTAACTAGTAACAATAGAGGTTGAGCAATTGCGGATTCTACTGGAGCATTTACTAAAAAATTTATTGGCATACAGTTCAATTTCAAAAAGTAAATATTTTATATTTTATAGCAAAATTAAATTTTCGATACTTAATTTTTTTTTAAATTAATTATAAATTAAATAATAACAATAGAGGTGGAGCAATTTCAGATTCTGCTGGAGCATTTAAGGATCAATGAATTGACATATAGTTTAATTTTCAAAAGTAGATATTTTATATTTTATAGCAAAATTAAATTTTCGATACTTAATTTTTTTTAATTAATTATAAATTAACTAATGATAATAGAGGTGGAGCAATTTCGGATTCTGCTGAAGCATTTAAGGAGCAATTAATTGGCATACAGTTTAATTTTAAAAAGTAGATATTTTATATTTTATAGCAAAATTAAATTTCCGATACTTATATTTTTTTAAAATTAATTATTAAATAACAAATAACAATAGAGGTGGAGCAAGATCTAATTCTGCTGAAGCATTTATGGAGCAATTAATTGGCATAGTTTAGTTAAGAAAAAGAATGTTCTACGCTAACTTCCATCTGGTACTGAAAGACTACTATAGCTATATTCAAATAAAAATATTCTCAAAAGACTCAAGGAATTCGAAATTTAATTTTGTTAAAAGTAAATTAGTCAAATTAAAAATAAAGGCTGAAAATAAGGCTTAAAAATAGGAATATCAAAAAATCGTATTTATTTTTTATTTCAAGTTTTACAAGAAAAGTATAATTCATACTGGAGACAATTATTTTATATTATAGTAGTACATGATATTCCCTTTAAAATGACATCAATATCAATAATGTCTTACATACTTAATATACATAGTTTTTACCCAATATAAATTTGAATAAATAAGTAATGACTAAATAAATATTCTACTAAATAAAAAATTCTAAATAAATAAATAAAAATAAGTTTTAATAATTTCTAGACATATGTCAACAGTTATTTCGTTTATAAATGGCTATTATCGTGTTAATAGTGAATCATTATTTTATACTTAGCATTTATTTAACACAAAAACTGATTAGAATACATTTTAAACAACATATAATCAATAAAAGATGATCGCGTATAATGATTAAAATTTCGAGCTAAATTATTATATATGAACGTTTTGGAATTGTCGTAATGATGACATTTCCTAAAGAAAATACCTTCACGATTAGTTTGATGTACAATAACATTACAAATAACGTATAAAAACAGAAAAGTTATCACATTTTGATCGAGTTTCTCACACTTAACAGACTGCAAACAAAAATAGCGAAATGTCATTTTCATTTTTTTTCTAAATATTTTGTTACTATTATACAGATAAAATTCACTCTCACAGATGACACATTTCAAATAGCACCATCTACACACGTTTAAACCGAAAGATGTCGTTTGTTGACTGTAGTCACCAAAGTATAATAAACATACAGTAGGACGACGCCTTTCATCTCCTAGTAAATGCCGACAACGTCTAGACAACGTATGAAGATTAGGGTTGTCACAAATTAACAACTTTTACTAATTTAATTATTTATATTAGATCTACACCGTCATCATTGATATGATTACTAATATAAAAAATAAGTAACAATTTGTTATTAGATTTTTCCTAAAAGTACTCAAAACGTTAATTGCACGCCTCACAACGTGATTGAGTACTCTACTCTAGATATGTGGCCATACCTCAATTTCGCTACATAAAATCGTTCTTATACTCTTAGCTAGACATCAAATCCATATTATTATTAACGTTACAATGACTACAGTACAATGAATTATTAGTTTATTTTATAATTATTTCTTTAGGCTTTCGAAAGTTCTTCCAACTAAATCAGGTCTTCCAATAACTTCCATCCATTATTTGCGTCTGAAATTTTTAAATACAATACTTATTAATACATTTTCATTATTATCACCCCTAGAAATCTTAAAATTAACATCCATATTGTATTATTAAAAAAAATCCACCATCTTGGATATGAAAATTGATGCCGTTTTTGTAATTGGCACCCCAAAAACCTCGAAATTGACATCCATAACATTAAAAAAACCGGCCAAGTGCGAGTCGGATTCGCGCACCGACAGTTTCGAACAAATCCGTATGTATAAGTATTTGCTGAAATATTTTTATTATATGAGATAACTAAAACTTTATGCTTTTCGCAATTTTTCCTTTATTTGTGCTATAATACGTTGCTTCGTACCAAATTTTAAGATTCTGAGTTCGCGGGAAGTACCCTGTAGGTTTTGATTCCCTTGCGAATGTCGAAAATTTGCGGCATAAACGGCTGTATCTTTTGATAGCGTTAGCTTAGAAGTTTGATTTTTTCACAGCTCCAAGGGACAGTAGATTTGAGTATTTGATATGAATTTCAGCTTAATACCTCCACGCGTTCCTGAGAAAAATGGTCTTGGCAGACAGACAGACAGACATACAGACGGACAACAAATTGATCCTATAAGGGTTTCGTTTTTTCATTTTGAGGTACGGAACCCTAAAAATTATGTCCACTATCTTGGATTTAAAAATGAATTTCATTGTCGTAACCAGCACCACAAGAAACCTCGAAATTGATACCTATATCATATTATTCAAAAAATGTCCACCATCTTGGATGTGAAAATGGATGCCGTTTTCGTAATCAACACCCCAAGAAACTTTAAAATTGACATCCATACTATTAAAAAAATAATAACCACCATCTTGAATTTAAAAATAAATACCATTTTCGTAATCAGCACCCCAAGAAACCTCGAAATTGATACCCATATCATATTATTAAAAAATGTCCGCCATCTTGGATATAAAAATGGATGCTATTTTTGTAATCATCACCCAAATAAACCTTGAAATTGACTCCCACATCATACATTTATTAAAAAATGACCGCTATCTTGGATTTAAAAATAAATGCTTTTTTTGTAATTATCACCCCGACAAACCTAAAAATTGACCCCTAAATCTTAATATTTTATGAAAAAAACTTCGAAAGACCGAAGACGAGGCACTATATTATGGTCTAGAACCTTAGCCTGTCCAACCATAAGATTTAGATGTAGAAAAAAAATCAAACTTCGAAACAGTACATAATGCCCAGCGACTAGTACCTATTTTTACGTCCGCCATTTTTTACGTTGGCAATTTGGCATGAGATGACAAAATATACATAATGTAAAAAATAATAACAATATTTATTTACCTTTCTTCCGTGTGCGGGATTTGGTGAAATCGCAGATCCTTATTTACGCGAGATGAAGACTTGCAATTTCTCACAGCACACGTCGTATGAACAATTTTAATTATTATAATTAAAATTATAATTATCAACACTAAATTTAAAAATTATAAAAGCACACGCGCGTTAACCCTGGAAGTCGTGTCCCGAGCTACTAATACGATTGGCATAAGCAGCTCGGGCTCGTCCTTCTCGCGTCTCACCGCTCACACCCCGCACGATTGCCCTGTCTAGACGTCTTCGTCGGACGACTATATGGATTTATAGACTGTGGTAGTCACCATGGACAGGTGAGGCAATAATTTTTTTTGGGATTGTAGTCACTGTGGACGGTTGAGTAGTTATGTACCTGTAACTGTACTACATTAAGATAATTCTAATACAATGCATTTAATATTTAAAAGAAAAATCACGAATATTATCACTCTCTTAGTTTTCTCCGCCTTTTCTACCGATATCAAACAGGAGGAGGTACTCAATTCGAGTGTGTGTTTTTTTCATCATCATATCATAATCACAAATCATTTATTTGCAAGATATATGGTTGGTACACAAGATGTTACAATAAGTTATAGCACAGGACATATTTCACCCTCATTACCGGCATGCAAAATGATAGTAAATTTACAACAATTATTTGAATAAAATTACAATTATTAGAACTATTTAAATAACAACTAATAGAACTATTTGAATTGCAAATATTGCAATCTTTTAAAGTTCAATTTGAAGTATATGATTACAATTATATTACTATATAAATATATATATATATATATATATATATATATATATATATATATATATATATATATATTAATATAAATTATTGAATTATTATAATTGAATAAGTCACAGGATATAAAAAGAAAGATCTGATATCTTAGTGGGCTCCAAATTGGCAAGTGCTTTTATTCAAAAAATCTTTAATCTCACGTCTCATATTATATTTTTATCCTATAGCCTTTATCGTCCTACTCTCCCTCTCTATCGTACACATTTTTATACATTATTCCACCTTTATCTGATGTTGGCCGCCTTTTGCAATTTGAGTTATGTAAATAATAATAATTAACAGATAATAATAATAATAGATATCATTGTGGTTTATTATTGTTGTTTCTGTCACAATCTTTGCAATATACATTCAAGAACTAATTTTGATTAAAATTTACAATCAATTCAGCATCCCAATGCTAATAAATATATGAAAATGATATTGGTCATTGGCGTGTGGCTAAGATTATTTTGTATTTATATTTTATGTATACTTGCATTAAAAAACGGACTAGACGTTATCCTGTTTATCCGATGTAATCACGCACTGATCATGAGTTGTGATAATCCAGCCTAATCCAATTAATTCAAACATAAGTTCTAATAGTTGAAATATATAGAAATAATTTGTTTTTTATTTTTGTCCGACTGATTATGAAAAAAAAAAACATGATTTCATGTGTATTGTAGAAGAATGTATTATGCTAACATTCAGTTTTAAATTTTAACTGTTCTCAACAAATTAGAAGAGTCGTAAGCCTTTTCGTAATTTTTAAGTGTCAAATGTAGCTAAAATATTATCTTTTACTTCAAAATTACAAAAAAAATATTTGTTTTCCGCTCGTTAACCATAAGATTAAAAGAGTAGAAGAGAAAAAATTTATTGATGTTACATATTTTTTTGCTAATTTTGTCTTTTGTATATTTTGTTTTATTTACAGGTAATTCTATATTGTGTGACGTAATAAGTTAAGATAAATAAAATACTGGGACATTTAGTTTTACACAAAATAAGGTTGATGTAATTAAGATTCACTTTTATTTGTATAACGTTTACAATAAAACCACAATATCTTTACTCTTCGATTCTTTAATTGCAACAGATATATTTTTAAGCTGAGAGAAAATACAGATAAGCTGAGATAAAATACAGATTCTAGAGCTCATAAATTAAATACATTTTTCGTTCTTTTCATTCAAACGTCAAGAAATGAACGCGAAAAATGTCAGTCTTGAAGTAAAGAATTTGAAATTTCTGTGTATAAGCTGCATAGCTTTTACCTAAACAAACCAATATTTTTAGAAAAAAAAAGTTGATTGTTCATATGAAATCCTCATAGAGCCAACCCGAATCGCAGTTGGCCATTTTATAAATATGCCTTTAAATCTATCAGGCATACTGTCTACCATATTCTTTAAAACTGTTTGAAAGTTCAGTCCATTTGTGATAGGTGCCTTATTTTGTTCACTAATCTAATAAAAACATTGACGTTATATAATAAACGTTGTAGGCTACTTATATGACGTATGGCAATTGAAACCAAAATCTTTTAGAAGATAAGGTCGACTTTTGATTGCGCGTCCTGAGTTGTAATAAAATATAATAAATCGTTGATTATTTTGAAATATTGTGCCATGTTGCATGCTTAATTCTCTTGAAATAATACTTCCATATTTAAAAGAAAAAAATGTGTATAATGTGTGCCGTTGTATTTTGGTTGTATTGTGTGTGTGTGTGTGTGTGTGTGTGTGTGTGTGTGTGTGTGTGTGTGTGTGTGTGTGTGTGTGTGTATGTGTGTGTGAAACAGAAGACTGCGTGTTGCCGTTTCATATGGTGAGTGTAGAGAACCGGAGACCCTTCTTACTGGAAAAGAGACATTCCATCTTAGTCCTCAGGGGTGACAACGTCTGCAATTTGATTCTGAATGGAGGATAGGTGTAGATGTCCATGGGACAGAGCATTCACTTACCATAACGTAGACTATGTGAGCGCTTGTCTACCTTTTATTCGATTAAATAAAAAAAATTGTATTTTTTCTTAGCACTGTTGATCCAAGGGCGGGTCTTGTAATTTTGTGCTTTTCTTCGTCTATATCATTTTCATTTAAATTTAGTATTACTATAGAGTGATGATTGTTTTAGTGTGACATGCTTGAGAAATTAAACCGATGTGTTTACCGGCTTAAATATTGAAATTATTGTGTTTAATTGACAAAACTACTTTATTTAGTGGTTAATGATTTATAAAGCAATAATGTTTAAATAATTTGTAAATGTAGGCGACAATGATCCTATGTTTACATTGCTTCGATTATCTTAACAGTATATTATTATCTAATGTTGTATTCACTCCAAATAATATATTTTCTCGTTATCGTTATATTTGCTCATTAATGTTTTGTTTGACAGGAGTGTAAAGTATAAGGAGGAGTGTAAGTAGTCGAGGGATACTCATCCCAATTTACCTGTCCGGTAGTTGTGGTATGGTATACGGGTATGCGACCCCGGCTTCCCTAGCTATTACTGTCCTATCCCTTGCCATCCTGGACAGTAATATCCTACATTTCCTATTTCCTACCCTAACTTAACTACTCTTCCTTTTCACACCACCTATCCTTCCCCTTTTCCTATTCCTACCTTCCGCCATTCCAACGTCTGCCGCGCGGATGGATGCATGGCTAGGGGCGAGCCTAGTCGTTAGCGTACCACACTGCCCTGGGACCGGGCGACCCCAGAATTAGGGTAGCCTTACCCTGGCATGCGGGGCTCTGCTGGGGGGGAAAAAACTTCCCTCGCTATTCATTGGGAACTGTAGTGTTATGCTACTTACATATCATTTTACATTATTTTAAATTCATTTTTCCATTCTCACGATCGTCTAAACGATGACTTTATTTGGAAAGAAGTTCCACTACCTCAAGATAGACATGCAATTATTGAAGTTAACCATGGTTCCCCTTCAGAAATCCATCTTGGTATCTTCAAGACATTCAAGAAAATATCTTTAAAATACTATTGGCCTGGTATGTTTAAGGATATTGCCAATTTAATCTCAACTTGTGAAACCTGCTTAACCTACAAACACCCTAATCATTCTCCCTATGGTCTTATGGGTAAACCTAAATTTTGCTCCAGACCTTTTCAAACTATATCCTTAGATCTTATGGGTCCATTGCCTATGACTCGAAGACGAAATCAGTATATTCTAGTAATTAACTGCAATTTTACTAAATATACTATGATTTTTCCCCTTAAACGTGCTACTTCAGCTAATATTATTAATGTTTTGGAAAATTCAGTTTTTCTAATTCATGGCATTCCCCAAACTATTATAATGGACAATGCTGTTCAATTTCAGTCGCGAGAATTCCACTCATTCTTAAATTCTTATAACGTTCCTTTTATTTTTCACACAGCTTTATATTGTCCTCAGGTTAATCCTACGGAGAAGTTTAATAGTACAATTATTACAGCTCTAGCATCTCTAGTAGGAGACGATCATAGATCATGGGACAACCATCTTACTAAGATTCAGTACGCAATGAACAGCGCTACAAATGTAGCTACTGGCTTTACTCCAAACTTTTTAGTCTTTGGTAGGGAAACAATACCTTGTGGTTCCTTCTATACTCCAACTCAGAACCTCGAGGAATTAATATTTATGCCTCGTGATATTTACGCGTCTAATGCTGGTCTCCTCTCATCTATCTTTCACAAAGTTCAAACTAAACTTCACATAGCGCACGCTAAAAATAGCGCTCGCTATGATCTTCGCCGGGCTTTTAAAAAATTTAATGTGGGAGATACTGTTTGGCGTAAAAATCATGTTTTAAGCAATGCCGGCGCATACTTTAATGCTAAACTTGCCCCTAAGTTCATCAAGTGCAAAGTGATAGCTAAACTGTCACCACTAGTCTATGTACTTGAAGACCCTAATGGAGTTAGAGGCAAGTTGCACATCAAAGATGTAAAATCATAAATTTTCTTAACTTTTATTAACTATTAATTTGTATATATGTATAAATATCACCATCATTCTCACCTTATTATTTTTATTTCTTTTAATTTGTTTGTTTGTTTGATGATCCAGTGTTCTTCAACACATCTTGCTTTAGGACCTCGAACTTTCGTTGGTTAATCGTCACTTTTTATTTTTATTTCAGACACATCTCGTTGGTGATGTTGCTGTTCTCTGGCTTTGAGCCCTACCGCTCTGGCCGTTCTTAATCTTTACTTAAGTCATAGCGACTAAAGCTTACTTGAGGTATTTCTTTATCTTTATCTTCACTTGGGAGCGGCTGATTACTCCCTTAATAATTTTTTTTATCTTCACGCAGGAGCAGATGACAACTCCTTAAATAAGCCTGAATGTCCTTTCGAAAACACATTTTTAAGAGTGGTGTTTCTTCGACTAATTTTTTTTTCCACGCAGGAGCGGATGACTACTCCTTAAATAAGCCTTAATGTCGTTTTGAAAACACACTTTTAGAGTGGTAGTCATTGAATGTGAACTCCACCCTTACCTGAACGGCAGATCATGAATGTAAGAGATGGTATATCTGATTTTGCCTGGTGATGTCTGTTTCTGCAAAGCTGTGTTTTTATGGTTTATTTTAGAATGTATATATCGAAATTTTTGCTGAGTCAAAAATTTTCCAGGGTCGGGGGGAAAATGTAGTGTTATGCTACTTACATATCATTTTACATTATTTTAAATTCATTTTTCCATTCTGTTTCGATTTTCTGCATTCACCTCAAAACTGGATATTTTACATCACCTTTATTTCCATAGGATCCTGTAACGATTTTAAACCATAAGAACACAATAACAAATCATTTCTACTTCGTATTTTCACATTATCAGCACTTTTAAATTAGTGTCAATGGAGTCTACCTTTTTTCGATCTTTTAGCCAGTTTTCCGTAACTCTACAATCTTGGGCTTTGTGTGGGCAGCTGCGCTACCTTTTTTCCTATATCAATAATATCTCATTTTCCACTTAAATCTTACCGTTTTCTTATTATAAACCTAAAACCAAAATTTGACATGTGTTGATATTGTTATTTATTTCGTTGCTATAGTAATTATATTCAAATTTGCTACCGATCTGTTGTTCCTATTTCGATAATTCCACATAAATACTTTTTTCTCTTGACCATTTACAAAAAATTTGCGTTTAATTTAAATAATTTTTCCGTTCTCTCTAGAAAGGTATAAAAGCCGAACAATCGGTGAAGAAAGGCAGTCTCGCTTCAGTTCGCGAATTGGAAGTATCTCCTAAAGGCCTTATCCCGGGGCCGCACTGCCCCGGGATCCTGCAAGCCTCCACCTATACGTGATGTCTTCGGCGAAGCCTTCTTCAAACGCGGAGCCGCACCACTCCGGATTCCTACAAGCCTCCATCTACCTCGGAAGTCGCTTCGAGACTACTACAAGCGCGGGGGCCACACTACTCCGGGCGCTACGACTACTTACTCCAGGCGCCGAGTGCACCTACCGCCGGCGCTACCTTTGGGCGCTGCAACTGCTGGCTCTAAGCGTTGAGCGCACCTACTCCAGGCGCTACGTGCGCCGGCTCCGGACGCTGCGTGTGCTGGCTCCAGGCGTTGCGTGCCGTCGCTACTAAGAAACTTACCTCTACAAGCGCAACCGGCGTGTGCTGGCTTCAGGCGCTGCGTGTCGTCGCTGCTAAGAAACCTACCTCTACAATCGCAACGTGTGTCGCTTCGACTTTTAGGCCCCACTACATCTCTTTATTCCCCTATTCACCTACCTTTATATTTTTTTTTTGTAATCTAATTGTACTCTCACTTCATTCATCATCATCCTCAATTGTAAATATCTTTGAATTTTGAATATATTTCTGTTTTTGTTGTATTTTTGTTGTTTTGTTGTTCTTAGGTTAGATTCTTTTTGATTTATTATTGTCGCTTCACGACAGAACGCAATGGATAATAATAAAAATAATTTAATTAACCAAAATGGCGGCGATGTGGTTCGCCACCCATCACGTCTCGTTACTCGCGGGGGCGAAAAGCGGCCCACGGAGAGCCGCTTTGCTACGTTGAATGTAAGAGGAGGAATAGATGGTAAGGTAGATGAAGTATGTCAGATGATAGATGAAAGTTGCATTGATATTCTGTGCGTGAACGAAACCAAGAGGAAAGGATGTGACACCACGGTTCATGGCCCTTACACGGCATACTGGTCGGGAGTCCCCCAAACCAGCCGAGGCTGTCAAGGAGTTGGTGTGATTTTTTCATCTCGAATGCTTGAATGTGTGATGGAGCATGAATGTGTAAGCCCAAGACTCCTCTGGATTAGGTTAAAAGTCAGACTCACTCGCTTGTTTATCCTTGGGGTCTATGCATCGACAGATCTGCGTTGAGGTGGGTCATTAAAATCACAACAAGAGAGAGAGAGGAATTTTGGGATAGCATGAGAGAGGTCTTGAATAAATGCGGAGAAAATGAACGGATCGTGATGTTAGGGGACTTTAATGGATGGGTTGGAGTAAAGCGTGATGGGTACGAAGGAGTTCTGGGTACTTTTGTGGACGAGATAGTGAATGACAATGGGAGAAGACTGCTTGAAATATGCTTGGAATGGAATCTGTGCGTGGCCAACACAATGTTTGACCACAAAAAGATCCATTTGTATACAAGAGATGAGGGTGAGTCTAGAAGTATGGTTGATTTTGTAATTGTGGATGAAAGACTGAGGAAGAAAGTTCTAGACACTCGGGCATACCGCGGTGTAGGCCTCGACACAGACCACTTCCTGGTCATAGCCCGAATGCGTGGCCTCTTTAAACAGTGGCGACACCGAGGGGCTAAGCCTACGAGTGTCTTGGAAAGAGTAAAAGTAGAAAATCTACAAGAAAAAGAAAAGAAAGACGAGTATGTAGAGAAACTGAAAGAAAATTTTAAAGGGATAGAAGAGATAGGAGTGATTGAAGATTTGTGGGAGACATTTAAAAAAGGGGTCGTAAATAGTGCTATTGAGGTATGCGGGGTAGCTAAAAGAAGGAAAGGAAGAAAAAATGATAACGTGTGGATGGATAAAGATGTACAAAGGGTTGTGCAAGAAAAGAAGAATGCGTGGTTGGATTGGTTAGCAAGAAAAGCTATCCAAAAAGTTCAAAAGGCGACGGATGACGAGATAAAGGAAGCAAGAACGAAGTATAAAAGATTGAAAACAGCAGCCAAAGTAATCGTGTCTAGAAAGAAAGAAGAACGAAAGGATGATTTCGATAGGGGGCTCACTGAAGATTTCCAGTCAAACATAAAGTTTTTCTGGAAAACCATCTAAACAACTAGAGAAAAAACTTCTACCTCGGAGCTGAGTACAATCAGGAGTCAAGGTGCGAGCATTATAAAAAGAGAAGAATGTGTGTTAAAGAGATGGAAAGAGTATTTTGAAAGTTTGTTTGCAAGAGAGGAAGTGCAGGTACAGCATCTGACACCTTCCACGGAAACTAATATAAATGTTGATGAAAATGAGATAAGCATGGATGAAATAGTGAAAGCGTTGAAAAGTATGAGATTAAGTAAGGCTGCAGGGTATGACAGGATTACCGTAGAGATGCTGAGGGCTGGACAGGGCCTGGTGGCTAGTCAGCTGTACCGCCTTTTCAATCTGTGCTGGCGAAATGGGCAAGTACCGGGAGACAGGTGCAAAGCCGTAATCGTGCCATTGTATAAGGGGTCACGGCAGGACTGCGTAAATTACTGCGGTATAAGCCTTCTCAGCGTCGTCGGTAAATTGTATGCGAAAGTGTTGATTGAAAGGGTTGTGAATGAAACAGACGAGAAAGTATGGGATGCACAAGCGGGATTTAGAAAGGGAATGGGATGTACGGATCAGGTCTTTTCCTTGCGGTGCATAGCCGAATAGTGTTTGGCTAAAAACAAGAAAGTCTACTGCGCATTCGTAGATCTAGAAAAGGCCTATGATAGAGTGGTGCGGAGTGAATTGTGGTCAGCACTATCCGTGAACGGTGTGAGCAGTATCCTCATACGAGCATTGCAATCTCTTTATAGAGATTCTAGTGCTTGTGTAAGGATAAACGGGGCATACACTGCATGGTTTAATATCGAAAAAGGTGTTAAACAAGGATGTGTAGCGTCACCGTGGCTGTTTAATCTGTTCATGGACAACTGTTTGATAGTTTCAAAAGAGAATGAAAGTCAAATGTTTTCTCTATGCTAATGATTGGTACACAAGATTGAAGAGCCAAGCGGTAGCTTTTGCTGTCGCACGTATGGGCCAGCTCGAACCGGGGTGGTACCACGACCTCACAGAATACCAACGTGAAGTAGAGGTTTACCTCTGCGTTGCGCTTGGTGAGTGCAGGCGGCCAGAGGCACAATTCCCCCCCCCCCCCATTAACATGGTAGTGGAATTAAATACAAGACTACCCCAGGAGGGTACCAGCACCCCTGGAGAATGCCTCGCTGAGCATCCACGACCTAACTACTTCACTTCTGAGCGTGGGTGCTCAGGCTGCCCCGCGTATTCTGGGGGGGGGGGGGGGGCAAAATTCCGCTCGTGACTAATGCTGCTCGCGGCAAGCGGAGCAATACAACCAAGGCAACCCCTTTCACGCTATCCGTGAATTTTTGCAACATCAGGGGACTTCATTCCAACCTTAACGCTGTCCATTACCATCTAGAGACGGCGAAGCCGGTCTTGCTCTTTTTAACCGAGACTCAGGTGTCCTCTCCGGCTGATACTTCATATCTCTCAATAAAAAAAGGGATACAAATTGGAACACTCCTTTGTGCCCCGGGCTGGAGTTTGTGTATACGTCAGAGAGGACATCTGTTTTCGACGCCTCGGCAGCCTTGAAGGTACGGACCTGTCCATCCTATGGCTGCGCGTAGACAGCGACGACCATCCTCGCGTCTACGGGTGCCTCTATAGGTCCCATAGCGGTAATGCCGACACAGACCGACTCATCGACCACGTCCAAATGGCTGCAGACTCCGTGCTACAACAGGTCCCATCCGCAGAGATCGTGATACTCAGTAATTTCAACGCCCACCACGCTGAATGGCTTGGTTCTCGTTTAACCGATCATGCAGGTAGATCTGTCTACGACTTTGCTTTGGCATATGGTCTAACACAACTGGTTACTTCGCCTACGCTGATTCCAGATGTGGAAGACCATGTACCTTCCCTGTTGAAACTTCTGCTAACCTCTCATCCGGACGGATATCAGGGTCCGTCGACGCCCCTCTGGGCTCTTCGGAACATAGTCTGATCCGGAGCACGGTGCCACTCACGCTCCAATCGCAGTTGCGATCTGCAGCTTGCCGCCGAGTTTGGCACTATTGGTCAGCTGATTGGGACGGGATGCGGTCTTTTTTTGCATCCTACCCTAGGGGGCGGGTTTTCTTCTCGCCGGAAGATCCCAGCGTTGTTGCCGATTCTGTTGCTGATGTGGTACTTCAGGGTACGGAACTTTTTATTCCATCCTCTGTGGTGCCCATCAGCGACAGATCCCAGCCATGGTTTGGTCGCTCCTGTAAAATAGCATCACGCTTTAAGCAGGAGTGCTACCGGGCCTGGACTGATGCATCAACGTCTCGGGATTTAAATACCAGCGCACTTAAAAAGAAGTATAATTCCGCCTCCAGGTCCTTCAAAAGCGTCATTGCCAAGGCAAGATCTGAGCACATCGGCAGAATTGGCGAGAAGCTAGTTCGCCTTCCTTCGGGAACCCGTGCATTCTGGTCTCTCTCCAAGGCTGTCCAAGGGAACTTCTGTCAGCCATCCCTTCCATCTCTGTACAGAGAGGACGACTCACTGGCCCATGCCGCAAAAGATAAAGCCGATCTGTTGTGCTCTCTTTTTGCGTCTAACTCGACTCTAGATGAAGGGGGGACACACCGCCGACCATCCCGCGATGTGAGTGCTCCATGCCGGATGTGCGATTTACACAGCGCTCGGTTCGCAAAGCACTCTTCTCCCTGGACGTCAGCAAGTCGAGTGGGCCCGATGGAGTCCCTCCCATTGTGCTGAAGACGTGTGCTCCGGAGTTGGCACCGGTTTTAACGCGTCTTTTCCGGTACTCCTACTCCCAAGGCGTAGTCCCGAATTCATGGAAGACAGCTTTGGTCCACCCGATCCCTAAAAAAGGCGACCGCTCAGACCCGTCCAACTACAGGCCTATCGCCATCATCTCCTTGTTCTCCAAAATAATGGAATCCATTATAAAGTGCCAGCTCATGAGGTACCTTGAGGATCACCAGCTGACCAGTGACCGTCAGTACGGTTTTCGTCGGGGTCGATCAGCAGGTGATCTTCTAGTTTACTTAATTCATAGATGGGCGGAGGCAGTAGAGTCCAAGGGGGAGGCATTGGCCGTTAGTTTGGACATAGCGAAGGCCTTCGATCGGGTCTGGCACAAGGCGCTTCTTTCGAAGCTTCCTATGGGCTTCCCGAGAAATTGTGCAAATGGATCACCAGTTTCCTTGCTGATCGGAGCATCAAAGTCGTAGTAGACGGTGCATGCTCTGATTACAAGCCTATCAACGCTGGTGTTCCACAAGGCTGCGTGCTATCACCAACGCTGTTTCTCCTGCATATCAATGATATGTTGCTAACTGGTAGCATTCATTGCTATTCAGACGACAGCACTGGGGATGCCTTGTATACCGGCCGTGCCAATATTTCTCGGGAAAACGTCGCCGAGTACCGGGACAAACTTGTGTCTGAAGTCAAGTCTTTGCTTAACAAAGTCTCGGATTGGGGCCGAATAAATCTAGTCCAGTTCAATCCCCAGAAGACACAAGTTTGCGCGTTTACCGCTAAAAGAACCCCTTTGTCGTATCTCCTCAGTTTCAAGGCACTCCCCTTGCTGCCTCAGCCAGTATCGGAATCCTTGGCGTCGACATATCGAATAGCGTGCAGTCTCGTGGTCACTTGGAAGGGAAGGCCAAATCGGCCTCTAAAAAGCTTGGCGTGCTCAGCAGAGCGAGACAGTATTTCATGCCGGCACATCGATTGCAACTTTACAAAGCGCAAGTTCGGCCCCACATGGAATACTGTTCTCATCTCTGGGCCGGGGCACCCCAGTGCCAGCTCCTTCCACTTGACCGCATCCAGCGCAGAGCGATTCGAATCGTCGACGACCGAGTTCTTTCCAATCGGCTCGATACACTGGCACTGCGTAGAGATGTTGCATCTCTTTGCGTATTTTATCACATCTGTCACGGGGAGTGCTCTGAGGAATTGTTCGGACTAATTCCAGCCGCTCAATTTCACCATCGCACGTCGCGACAAATCTCGCGTTACCATCCATACCATCTGGATGATTGGCGGTCCACCACTGTGAGATTTAGAAGAAGTTTTCTCCCTCGCACAAATTCTTTGTGGAATCAATTACCACCAGCGAATTTTCCGAACCGATACGACTTAGGAACCTTCAAGAAAAGACCTTACACCTTTCTAAAAGGCCGGCAACGCATTTGCAATTCCCCTGGTGTTGCGGTTGTTCATGGGCGGCGTTAGTCACTAACCATCAGGTGAGCCGCATGCTCGTTTGCCCCCTATTCTATAAAAAAAAGACCAAGTATTACTTGCGTCTTCGGCCGAGGAGTTGCAGGAGATGGTAACTGCTATGAATGGAGCTTTTGTTAGAAAGGGAATGAAGATGAATGTAAGGAAGACGAAAGTGATGGTGTTTGAAAAAGATGAGGCAGTGACAGACTGCAATATTGTGATTGAAGATGAACAAATTGAACAGGTGAAAGAGTTTGTGTATCTGGGTTCAAAGTTTACAAGAGGTGGAAAGTGTGAGAGTGATATCGAAAGAAGAGTGAATGCAGGAAACATGGTGAATGGAGCTTTGCACTCCTTTATGAGCAGTCGGAAGGTGTCTAAGAAGGCTCGTTTGGCTGTGCATGAGGGGTTGTTGGTTCCGACACTCATGTACGGAAGTGAAAGTTGGGTTTGCAGAAGAAACATGAAAGGAGAATAAATGCAGTTGAGATGACAGTATTAAGAAGTATGATAGGAGTTAAACTGAGTGACAGGATAAGTAATAGTGAAATAAGGAAACGTTGTGGTCTGAAAGAAGATGTAGTGACAAAAATTGAGAAAGGTATGCTGAGATGGTTTGGCCAAGTCGAGAGAATGAATGAAGAACGATTGACGAAAAAAGTGTATAAGGCGAGTGTGAATGAAAGTGTTGGAAGGGGTAGACCTAGACGGACATTTCTAGACCAAATCAGGGACGTCTTGAAAAAAGGCCAGGTTAAGAGTACCCTAAACCGTAGAGCATGTATGAAGGGAATAATGAAAGTGGACGAAGCAAAACAAGTATGTAAGGATCGTAGCAAGTGGAAAGAAGTAGTCTCTGCCTACCCCTGCGGGAAAGAGGCGTGACTATATGTATGTATGTATGTATGTATATTTTTAAAATACCTTACCTCAACACTAGGATTTTCTCCTGTATTGTTGTGACAGTTATTATTTCATCCATCTCTGATGATCGCCGCTTGTCGCCATTTTAGTTATTTAAATAATAAAAGCTAATTAGTAATAATAATAATACAATGCATTTTGGTTTATTATTAATATTTTTATCACACTTTTTGCGTGATTATTTGAAATATGAATTAGATTTAAAAAAATTACAGTAACAGTGCACTAATATCCAAAAATTACAATCGATTCGGCATCCTAATACTACTTTGACTATTGTCATTGGCGTGTGGCTAAGATTAATGTGAATTTATATCATATGTTTACGTGCAGCTAAAAACGGACTAAAAGTACTCTTATATATAATTGATGCTATTATCGCATAGGGCGATTATTACTCTTGTGCTTTTATTTTCTTTCGTCGGATAAAGAAATAGATTTCATATATAATAATAGGTAGTAATTTTTTTGTTCGACTATTTGAACATATGAAACAAAATTATTACAATCAGATAAATTATTGAATTACTTAGGAAAGTTGAATTTATTGAACAAAACGAAGTACCTATTAACTCGTAAGAATGGAAGGTCACAAACATGAAATTATTGTATTGTAATAGGTTATATGTGACTTTACAACTTATTTTTGTGTTTATCTCAATATTTCAATGAGTATATTATACTAATATTTTGTGTTTTTATTTCAGCAGTTCTCCGCATATTAGAAAATTAAATGCCTTTTCGTAATTTTAAGTGGCCTATATAGTTAAAATTCTATGTAAGATATTAAAATTACATAAAGATGTTTTACGCTCGAAAACGAAAATAGAAAAAAATATTGGTAAATCCAATTGGGCATACCTTAAGCGCATTTTTTTAAAGTAGTTTAAATACATTTTGACAGCACTATCGGCTTCAACACCCGCAAAACCATGAGAATGACACCCATGATGAAAAAATTGGTACCGACTTCAGCCGTCATCTTGGATTTACATTTCCACAGCACTATCGGCTTCAAAACCCACAAGAACCATGAAAATGACACCCATAATGAAAAAATTAGTACCTATTGCAGCCGCCATCTTGGATTTACATTTCCACAGCACTATCGGCTTCAACACCCACGAGAACCATGAAAATGACACCCATGATGAAAAAATCGGTGCCTACTTCAGCCGCCATCTTGGATTTACATTTCGACAGCACTATCGGATTCAATACCCTCAAAAACCATGAAAATGACACCCATGATGAAAAAATTGGTACCTACTTCAGCCGCCATCTTGGATTTACATTTCGACAGCACTATCGGCTTCAGCACCCTCGAAACCCATGAAAATGACACCCATGATGACAAAATTGATATCTATTGCAGCCGCCATCTTGGATTTACATTTCAACAACTCTATCGGCTTCAATACCCTCGAAAACCATGAAAATTACACCCATGATGAAAAAATTGGTACCTACTTCAGCCGCCATCTTGGTTTTACATTTCGACAGCATTATCGGCTTCAACACCCTCGAAACCATGAAAATGACACCCAAGATGAAAAAATTGATAGCCATTGCAGCCGCCACTTTGGATTTACATTTTGACAGCACTATCGGCTTCAACACCCGCGAAAACCATGAGAATGACACCCATGATGAAAAAATAGATATCTATTGCAGCCGCCATCTTGGATTTACATTTCGACAACCCTCTCGGCTTCATCTCTCTCCAAAACCATGAAAATGACACCCATGATGAAAGCATTGATATGTATTGCAGCCGCCATCTTGGATTTACATTTCGACAGCACTATCGGCTTCAACACCCTCGAAACCATGAAAATGACACCCAAGATGAAAAAATTGATATCTATTGCAGCTGCCATCTTGGATTTACATTTCGACAGCACTATCGGCTTCAACACCCTCGAAACCATGAAAATGACACCCAAGATGAAAAAATTGATATCTATTGCAGCTGCCATCTTGGATTTACATTTCGACAGCACTATCGGCTTCAACACCCTCGAAAACCACGAAAATGTCACCCATGACAAAAAAATTGATACTACTTACTTTTAGTACGTACTACTGTTATTTATTCTGTGCTTTTAAAATATTGTAATAAAAAAATCTCTTATTATTATTATAATCAACTATTTAAAAAATTTGGTTATTCGAATATTGTGTATTTATACAGCGATCTTTTTGAACCGATGCAAACAACCGTAACAATGTCACTCACAACGGCGATTAACGCCAAACTGAGTGTGAGTAAAATACTCTGTGGCTGTAGCTCCCCATTTACAGAAATAATTTACATAGAAGGCTACCAAATCAACGAAAATTTCGCCATTTTGGAGCCGAAAAAATTAATTATAGCTAAACAAAACAAAATTACTGTCATTTACATTCAGTGGCTTCCCACATGATAGATGAAGAGATTAAAAAAGTTAAACAATTGATATTTTCAAAAGTTATTGTGTTTACAAGCCTTGGGGGCATGATAAATCCACACCATAAGCCAGTAAAACCCCTTTTTTATTTAAAAATAGCAATTAATCGATTTAAAAAAAATATTAATAATTTCAACAATCATTTATCTTTCTAACAATGTGCTTTTTAAATCATTTATACCTATATGTATAATATGATTGCTAGATACGATTTTATTCGATGAAATGTTGGAATCTTAATTTTTAGGCGATACTCGTAGTAGAACATACTTGCGCTTTCGCTTAAGGTATGCAAAGGAGAATAGAAGTGTAAAATTTTATTGATGATACACTTTTTTTTTTTGCTTATAATCCTCTTGTGTGTGTTTTGTTTTATTAATAGATAACTATATATTGTATGACATTATTAGTATTTAGTAAGACAAATAAAATACTGTGATATTTAATTTTAGTTAGGAAATTAAATAGATGTGGCTATTCTTCCCCTACTGTCGCCGAGTCATTACTCAAACAAAATGTAAGTGGCTGTAAAAAAAAAAATAATTTGCATTTCGTAAAATGTTATTAGGATATTTGAAAATATTTGTTTTTCAAAACTATTGAGTTTAAGAAAACAGCAGATTTTGAAGGGGATTTCGGTTAAAGTTATTGCGTCTCTAATAAATTAATGAAAAATAGTAAAGTTATACCTATACTTCAATCTGGTAGCACAATAGACCCCACAAATGTAAAACCTATTTTTGTACTGGCAACGGTCAGTTTTCAATTTTTGAAAAATAATTTATTTCAAATATTAAGTTTTTTTTAATGTAATTAAATAACTCCCTTAAAATAAGTTTGAATTTAAAAGGGGTTGCTCGATTACTGACACCGGTATTGAGATGATTTTCAGAGGATGCTTTTGGTATATTTTGTGATCTTTCAAAATCTTTCGGCTGCGTTCGCTATGAGATATTGATCAGATGGCTACATCATTATGGTGTAAAACACATAGCAGTCAAACTTATAATATTATCTTAATTATCTTTATATTATTATCTTAACAGAATGCAAGCAGTTGTTATTAATGTAAGCATTTCTTTTGTATAAGTAGCATCTATGGGTACGACTCCGGGCTCATTTCTCCTCTTCTTAGTTTATATTAATGAATTACTTGACGTTGTAATTTTGATGTTAATGAGGGTGTTCTTGAATCTTTTAGAAATTTCTAAGTTCATGTATGGTTTCCTTAAAAAGGGGCGTTGCCGGAGACGTATACCCAAGGTTGTACATATAATATATGGGCTAGTCGGCTGACCGACTACTACTGTTGCACAATGGCTAGCCCTATATTAGGGACTTTGATAGTAATGTCTATGATACAAAAGCATTAATATAGAAGGCATCTTTGATGCGTAAGCCTTATGATAGCAGAGTTATAACTTGAAGTCCCTTATGTATAAGATAAATAATAATTTGGTCTATGAAATAAAGCAAATATGTGAAAGGTCTTAATTATGTAAAAACATTATATTGAAAGGAGTGGGACTTATAGAGACTTATGATAGTAAGGTCTATGGAACCAAAGCATTAATCACAACAATACAATTATTTCTATTAGAGATTTATTAAAATAAAACAATAATCACGCACTGATCATAACTTGTGATCCAGCTTAATCTTCAAATTGCAATTAACATATATTTCAAAATATATATTAATACTTAATATGTACTATGAAATTTACATTTGGATCAATTTCATTACCGCCTTTGACAAGTAAAATAGAATAAACCTTTGTTTAAGTAAAATCTGCTATCTTCGATATTTAAAGGTTTTCGCAACAGCCTGTTCATTTACATCTATCATGTTAGCTATGAAACCAGGACTGTCACAAAAATCTTGATTTGTCTGAAAATATGAAAACTCAAAAATACAAAAATTTTAAATGACAAACTGATTTATAAGTCTCATTAAAGGTATAAAAACTAAAGTAGCAGATTACATACGTCTCACTACTGTGCACAGGGCTCCTCATTACCTATAGTGTATTGTGAGCAGAAAAGAGTATGCCACAATCATTTAATGCGTATTAACGGCTTTCACATTTCCAACACTTTTTTAACTACTCAGACATTTAGGTTTACCCACGAAATCATCCTTCACTACTTCGTCGGATACGTGGTAAGTCAGCACGTAAAATTCCCCATAACAAATTCATTTGTCCTCAAAGGACTCGAATACGTTTAACGCCCTTGCTTTGCCGTGATGAAATCTCACGGCGAGCTACATGGCTCTCGTATTTGTTTAAATAAAACTTATAATCTTTGTACGAAGGAATATATACATATAATGAATCTGTTGAAAAGTCGTTTCTGTACTTCTAATATACTCTTGAAAAAAAAGTCCAGGGGAGTAAATAAACATTACTGAATCCAAATTAGAGGTTCTAAGAATATTTTTCTGTCTGTCTCTGTATTACCGATTCACACAAAAACTACTGTACTGATTTTCCTTAAATTTTATACGGGGTTAATAACCGGGGCAAATCATGGGCTGCTTTTTATCCGATTACGGAACATAAAAAAGAAGGCTAAGTATTTTCTTCCTTTAGATGATAATTTTCTATTATATATGATTATGTTAGTTAATAGGCGGGATGACGGGTGTTTTCATCAAATTTGTAAATAAAGTTTAAAATTCGTTTTAACCTTTGCATAAAAATTTGAAACTCCACTGATGATATACGTTGTAATTATCAAAATAGCGCCATTTATCATCAAAAGAAAAGGCCTATATTTTGAATTAAGTAACTAAAAAATTAAATAATATATATAACTCACATTTATATGTTTAAATAATTAGATTTATAAAATTATTTAAATATCCTAACGTTTAATTTAATCATTATTTCATTTTAAAGGTGTAATAAGTAAAATTTTAAAAGTAATAGATAATAGTGAAATCTATCAAACGTATGAAAATTGATATTATTTTGAACTAAATAACATATCAATTTTCATACGTTTGATACTATGTTTGTATGTAAACTGATTAAAACTGGTCTGCCTGAAATTATTGCAATATTCTCATTTAAACATTATTTCGTGAAATGGTGTCATTTCATGATATTTATGACTGTTGACCATGTCCATGTCATTGAGATTTTTCCCCATAAATTGTGAAAAGTTGAGCCTTCTTGAATGTTAAACAGGTGAACCATTGCGCATTAGGCATAACAATAGGTGTGGTGAATTAAATACATTTCGTTTATTGCCCTTTAAAAGCAAATTGCTAACGTAACCCACTGTACTACTTTTGATATAGCATTATTCATTTCGTCATATTTTAATCACTGTCTTTTAAATCGGAAAATCAACGAAGTATCATCAGGAATAAAACTACATCATGGTTGATCGCTACCAAATAAGGTAAGTCATTACTATAAACTAAAAAGTGGAGAATTGATTCCTGAGTAACACTCATAAATGCGACAGATCTGCAAGAAATGTTTCCATTAATAACATCGCTTTGCAATCTGTTTTAAGATAATTATAATATTATAAGTTTAACTGCTATGTGCTTGACGCCATACTGAAGTTCCTGATCAATATTTCATAGTAAACGCAGTCGAAAGATATGGAAAGATCACAAAATATACCCAAAGCATCCTCTGAATATTATCTCAACACCGGCATCAGTTATCGAGCGACCCCTTATAAATCCAAATTGATTTTATGGAGTAAATTAATTACATTAAAAACAATCAACATTTGAATATTAGCAAAATTTTTTTAAAAGTTTTACTGGCCGTAGGCAGTACAGATAAGTCTAAAATTAGTAAGGTCTATTGTTCTATCAGATATAAATAAAGGTATAACTTTACTATGTTTCATTCATTTATTAGAGACACAATAACTTTTACAGAAATCCCCTTAAAATCTGCTGTTTTCTTAACCTCAATAGTTTTGAAATGCAAATATTTTCAAATATCCTGATAACATTCTATGAAATGCAAATTATTTTTTTTAGAGGCATTTTGTTTGAGTAATGACTCGGTGACAGCAGGAGAAGAATAGCCACATCTATTTATTTTCAAAATTTTTTATCTTCCCTTTAATCTCTTCTCATAAAATATTATTGCTATCCGAATACTATTATAACGGGTGACATAAACATCGACATCAAAATCGACTCCAAAGATCCAAACTGTCACAACTATTTAACACCACTCGCTTATTATGAGGTAATCCCAGCTCACAGGCTCCCAACTCGTGATAAAATGTGCTATGATCATATGATGCTGAAAACGTCTCACACTCCTAAATCACTTAATCTCACTAACCCTAACACTGACCACAGTACAGTCATTCTTGATGTGATTTTTAAACATCTGTGACGCAACCTGGCTCAAAAAACCAAAATTTCAGTCAAGTTTGATGCCAGTTTGAATGACAATAAGGCGGACTTACCTGATATATTAACAATAACGGACCCTTCTGAAGGTGCCCAGGCTTATGTTGGTAAAATCTCCACTGCGATTAAAAACAACCAAACTATAAAAAGTGTCCCTTCAAGAAAAAGACATATCAAACCCTGGATAACTCCAGGAGCTTTTAGGAGTTTTTACATTGCTTTCGCAATCGCGACAAACTTGATTTAAAATAAAAAAAAATAATCTGTATAACGAAATCTTGAAAGTAAATTATATACGTTATAGAAATTATTGTAGTTAACTTCTTCGAAAACTTAAAATATTGGATGAAAGAAACAATTTAACTAGAGCTAATAAAAATCCTAAATTACTGTAGAAAACATTAAAATATATATATGTAACATAAACACTAATAAAAATGACTATATACATAACCTATTCTCACTTAAATCCATACCGTTGGAAGCAGCAAATGTTGCTAATAATTACTTCTTTAACTTAGGTAAACATCTGGCTGAAAACTTACTACCGTCCCCTATGTCTTATAATTCTATTCGTAGCATAAATAACATTAACAGTCCCTCTTCGTCCAATTCTTTCGTTAGAAATTAATACAATCATCTGTAACTTATTTAACGACTGCACCCCCAGGTGTGATAACATTACTACTGCTTTTATTAAAATGGCCAAAAATTAACTTACCCCTGTCCTTTGTCATCTGTATAACCTCTGTTTCGAAAAAGGATGTTTCCCCTCTGTTTTCAAAAAAGCTATTGTTACACCTATCTACAAAAATGAAAAAAAATGATGAAATTGAAAATTATAGGCCTATCTCTGTACTTCTAGTTCTGGCCAAAATTTAGGAAAAACGTTTTAAAAACCGCATTAAAAAATCCTTTATATAAACAGCCTGCTATCAAATAATCAATTTGTCTTCAGAAATGGCGTCTCCACTAAAGACGCAGTTCTGGCATTTTCCGACACTATCTGTAAGTATCTAGATGTAGACAATAAATGTTTCGGCGTCTTTTTGGATCTTGCAAAGGCGTTCGACTCTGTTTCAGTTCCAATATTATTACATAAGCTATATCACATTGGCATAAGAGGGACACATAATAAGCTGTTCACAGACTACCTAAGGAATCGCCTACAACATCTAAAACTTGGTGACGTTATCAGCCAGTGATCTCCCATTACTTACAGCGTTCCATAAGGCAGTGTGCTCGGACTGACATTGTTTTTGACATATCTGAATGACCTCTATAGACTCAAACTTCCTAATTGTGATATATTTACATATGCGGATGATACCGCCCTCATTTTCAGTGAAAAGAGTTGGGATTCTCTTAGAATTACGACTGAATAAGAATTACGACATATATCAAATTACAACTCTTAATGTATCAAAAACCCAATTTGGTCTTTTTGTGATACGAAAATCTACCTTACCACACTCGAACTTTACTCTTAAAATTCATAGCTGCTCCTAACACCAGGTGAAAAATTATCAATATGTTGATATTGCTAGATCGTCTACTATTAAATATCTAGGTATCACTATCGACCAGCATCTTTTATGGAACAAACAAATTGAGTGTACCATTGAAAGCTTATGTAGATTTTTAGAAGACTCAGACATGTCGCATATAATAATGTCCTTATATGTAGGTATAAAGCTTTAGTCCAATCTGTCTTAAACTACTGCATTACAGCATGGGTGGAGCAGCTAAGTTCTATTTAACAACTCCTGAAAGGGCTCAGAGAGCATTACTGAAAGTGATGTTCTTTAAACCAATCCGTTTCTCAACTCACGAAGTACACAAATTTTAGAAAATCTTAACAACCCGACAAATGTACATTTTAAAGAGTGTTATACAAACCCACAGCACTTTACCATACACTGTCCTTCAGACACTAAAACGTAGAATTCTACCTGTTTTCAATATTCCATATTGTAAAACCAAATTTAAGAAAAAGCACTTTACCTGTAAATCAAAATATCTATATAATGAATTAATTAGCAGGCAAAATATGTATCCCCTCACTTGTGTGAAAAATTTGCTAACAACAACTCTGCTTAGCCTTAATTATGAAGAAACAGAAATGCTTATTTGCTAAAAACACACACACACACACACACACACGCACGCACGCACGCACGCACGCACGCACGCACGCACGCCCGCACGCACGCACGTACGCACGCACGCACGCACGCACGCACGCACGCACGCACGCACGCACGCACGCACGCACGCACGCACGCACGCACGCACGCACGCACGCACGCACGCACGCACGTACGCACGCACGCACGAAGTGAGTGAATTCTATCAATTATGCCTGTATGAGGGACACTATTCTTACTCCAAAGATTTAGGATCTTGAGTCTGATGGCAGCTAAAGTCGCTTCTTGTTGTATATGTAGATGAAGCGGGGTTAGCTCCAACATCGCTTCTAAGGCTGCTGTTAGCGTAGTTCTTATGCAGCCTGTGGCAGCCATACATGCCAGTCTTTGCTAGCGGTGAAGCTTCTTCATAGTGGTGGCTTCATTTGTCTTGGTCCACCACACCAGAGCGCCGTATGTGATCATGGGCCGAATTACAGTTTTGTAAAGCCACAATATGATTTTTGGCGTCAGTCCCCATCTTTTGCCAATCATGTTTCTGCATTGCCAGTAATTTATACTAGCTTTGTTCATTTAAATAAAATTAATTTTACGGATTTTATCGCGTATATTAACTTATTTTACATTCCCGACGTTTCAAGCACTTTACAGCACCCATGGTCACGGGTGGGGACTGAGGTGTATGACGTCCCAATGTCATAGTTAACCACGGCTACCTCCAGACTAAAAATTATTAATTTTTGTTCCGATCTACGCAGTATGAACTTACAGTATCATGAAGTCTTGCAGTTGTATGCTTGGGTTGGGATTTAATTTTATTAATTATGGGATCCCAAGCAGATGGTAGCACCCAGCCAACTTCTCTATTAAAATTAGGATGTTTCTTGATTTCAATAGCCTCGCGAATCATCCTTGGAAGGAATCGGTGTTCTTTAGCGAGGATTTGTGGTCTATCAAATCTAATGTAGTGACGGGGGCGGTCCTGTACGTGTTCACAGACTGCAGACTTCCCGGAGCGTCTATTCTTCACATCAGCTATGTGTTCTTTAACGCGGGTTTTTTTCATTTTGTTTTCTGTGTGTTTATTTCAGTTAAGTTTGCTGTCCAAGATAAGACCTAAATATTTTACCTCAGAGGAAAGCTGGAGTTTTGTGCTGAAAAGACTTGGAAGACGATAGTTATTCAGCTTTCGTTTTTGTGTAAACATTACTAGAACCGTTTTATTTGGATTGATGGTTAAGTCGTATACCCTGTACCATCTCTCCACTATACGGAGAGCCGCTTGTGTCAGGTCACAAACTATTCTTGCTGTCTTTCTAGAGACCAGTATTGTCAGGTCATCAGCATAACCTACTGTGTAAAAGTGATTGGCATTTAATTTGCTGATGAGTTCATTGATGACCATATTCCACAGGAGAGGTGAGAGAACCCCTCCCTGCGGGCAGCTTTTCTTAATTTGGATTGGTTGAGATTCACCAGCAATCTTTATTATTCGTGTACTGAGCATGTATCATGTATCATATATCAACTATCCAGTCAATCAATGCTGGAGAATTTCGTTCTGTCAAAAGCACCTTCTATATCTATGAAGGAATCTAGACATATTTTTTTGTTTTGGATGGCCTCTTCAATCTTTGTATTTACCTGATGAAGTGCCGATTCTTTTGATTTGCCTAGACTGTAGGCGTGTTGCTTGTCGTGTAGTGGTAAGTTCCCTTAATTCCCTTTCGCACATCCTCTCCATCGTCTTTAGGAGAAAGGATGTGAGGCTAATGGGCCTGTAGGACTTAGGGTTAGTGTAGTCGCTCTTACCTGGTTTGGGTATGAATGTGACTTTCACTTCCCTCCATCCCCTAGGAACATATTTAAGAGCCAGTCAGACTCTCATTATGGCAACAAGTCTGACTATTAGGGTTTTACCCCCCCACTGTAGGAGTGCCGGGAATATGCCGTCACGTCCTGCCGCCTTATAGGGGAGGAAACTGTGAATGGCCCAATGGATTTTATCCATAGTTACCACTCTCTGTGCTGAATTCCAGTCTTCTGCTGTTGGTTTCAGTATGTCGTCATGCCGGTTTGCCTCCTGAGTTACGCAGCAACCTGGGAAGTGCGTTTCAATTAGGATGCGTTGGACTTCATACGGCGATGTTGAGTAGCTACCGTTGGGTTTCTTTAGAGAGATGGATCCTGACGTGTTCTGTTTAGCTAGAATATTCCTTATCCTATTTGCTTGTTCACAGGTTTCTATGTTGCCACAGAAATTACGCCACCCAGTCGAGCGTCGATACCTGATATATTTTTTGTATTCAGACTTAGCTTTCTTGTATAGTAGCCAGTCTACATCCGTTGGGGTATTCATGGCCCTATTTAGGGCTTCTCTTACCTTCTTACGTTTCCTGTCTAGTTCTTTACCCCACCACGGTTGCTTTACCTCAGCATCCCTTGGTGGAGTGATTTCTGGACATGATTCATGGTAGCTATATATGATGGCCTTAGTAACAGCTGCTACCTGTTCTCCTAGGAGTGACTGATCTGCTATAGTATCTGTCCTCTCAAAACCCGCGAGCGAAGACGTCAGACTGTTAAGGTATTTTGTTTTATCCGTCTTGCGGGGATTTCTCCATGGTGGTGTAGCGAGGATATCGACATGTAGTGCAAAACAGATCCATCTATGATCTGAGCATGAGGCCTCTCTCGACACATGCGATCCCGTAATTAGCTGCTCCTTCTGTTGCAAGTGTGAGGTCGATTATTATGCGACAGCGTTTGTTTATGAAAGTTGGTTCAGAACCTATGTTTAAAATGGTTAGGTTAGTGCTAAATAGATATTCAACTAACACCTTACCTCGTTCATTCGGTCTTTCCATTCCCCAGAGGGGATGATGCACGTTGGAGTCCGTCCCGTTCACAACCTCTAGTCCGGTCTTCTCGCAGAAGTTCAACAGCCTGCCAAGGTCATGAGGGGGAGGAGTGTCTTCTTCCGGCATGTAGACCGTAGCGACGACTAATCTTCTCTCCTATATGTATGCCGTGGCAATACAATATGTGTATATTGTATTGCCACGGCATACATGTCTCTAGAACAGAAATCTGTTAATGGGTGTGCACAGATGTCTTTAGTAGTGTAAATACACGCTCTAGGCTTGTCGTGTTTATAGCTGTAGAACAACTTACCTTTTAGGTTGTAACATCCTACAGTCACGCCGAAACTAAGAGGAGAGAATCACTGTAGAAAAGGTAATAATTAAAATAATAAATTTCAATAAAGTTCAGTATTTAATTGATTATATACCGCTGACACTTAATCACGCTTTTCGAAACAACGCCAGTTGTAAACAATACTTGTGTGAAAAGACAAAATCTTCTTTTCAAATTCCCGCCGAGTTGTAAGTAGAAGGCCAAATAGGTCACGTGTCAATTTTAATTAAATATATTTTATATGAAGTGCTCTTGCATAAGTTTCATCAATTTATCATTGGTAAAAATTAAAACAGGAATTTTACGAATGTGTTTACAAAAAACACTATTAGTTGAACCTTGCAGCTTGTTCATTATTTTTATTATAAATACCTATAAATGTATATATTATTAATAAATAGTTCCCATAATATATTGGATTATTTTTTATTTTACCCTATCTGCAATGTTCTACGCTCTATAGAAAATGTGGCGTATGCCATGACATGACTGACAATCTTTCGAACGTTTTAGGTAATAGGTACAAAGATGTTTTACGTTTTCGTCGCCTCCACATGATATTTTTGTCAGCATAAGGTACCCTTCTATATCTGAAACGAATATAAATATTGCTACAAAGTAAAGTAATAGGCTATACAAGTCCCTCTACTGGGCACAGGACTCTTTTTTTATTTCTGAGAGGGTTTTTGGGCAAGGAAATGCCCGCCGTGCTTCCCCAATGCGTGTTGACGAAAATTGCAATTAAAAATTTCTTTCGTGCTGTCGGGGATCAAACTCGGGAAAATTTACAGCGAACGCTTTGACCCAGATCTATTAATACGATACAAATAAATACGATTTAACATATATAATAAAAAACTCTTACGTTCTTGAAACTTGAACACTTGATAGCTCGTAACGCCTACCGGACAAATCTACATCACAATGTAATTGAAGATGCGTAACCGCGACATAATTCTCAGTGATGCGCAAGCATAACAGGCAGTATGTCACTTGTCATCTCTGCAGTCTATTAATCTTTGCACTTTTATAAGTAATACAGAACTTAGTTGCTAGACGGTGTTGACATCGGCTAAAATCTCTGCGATCGCCGTTTCGTCAAGGTCATTCAGGCTAGTTAAAGCCTTAAATATTGAAATTATTGTGTTTAATTGACAAAACTACTTTAGTTAGTGGTTAATGATTTATAAAGCAATGATGTTTAAATAATTTGTAAATGTAGGCGACAATGATCCTATGTTTACATTGCTTCGATTATCTTAACAGTATATTATCTAATGTTGTATTCACTCTAAATAATATATTTTCTCGTTATTGTTATATTTGCTCATTAATGTTTTGTTTGACAGGAGTGTAAAATATAAGGAGGAGTGTAAGTAGTCGAGGGATACTCATCCCAATTTACCTGTCCGGTAGTTGTGGTATGGTATACGGGTATGCGACCCCGGCTTCCCTAGCTATTACTGTCCTATCCCTTGACCTCCTGGACAGTAATATCCTACATTTGCTATTTCCTACCCTAACTTAACTACTCTTCCTTTTCACACCACCTTTCCTTCCCCTTTTCCTATTCCTACCTTCCGCCAATCCAACGTCTGCCGCGCGGATGGATGCATGGCCAGGGGCGAGCCTAGTCGTTAGCGTGCCACACTGCCCTGGGACCGGGCGACCCCAGAATTAGGCTAGCCTTACCCTGGCATACGGGGCTCTGCTGGAGGGACAAACCTTTCCCTCGCTATTAATTGGGAACGCAATGGATAATCATAAAAATAATTTAATTAACCAAAATGGCGGCGATGTGGTTCGCCACCCATCACGTCTCGTTTCTCGCGGAGGCGAAAAGCGGCCCACGGAGAGCCGCTTCGCTACGTTGAATGTAAGAGGAGGAATGGATGGTAAGGTAGATGAAGTATGTCAGATGATGGATGCATTGATATTCTGTGCGTGAACGAAACCAAGAGGAAAGGATGTGACACCACGGTTCATGGCCCCTACACGGCATACTGGTCGGGAGTCCCCCAAACCAGCCGAGGCTGTCAGGGAGTTGGTGTAATTCTTTCATCTCGAATGCTTGAATGTGTGATTGAGCATGAATGTGTAAGCCCAAGACTCCTCTGGATTAGGTTAAAAGTCGGATTCACTTGCTTGTTGATCCTTGTGGTCTATGCACCGACGGATCTGCGTGGAGGTGGGTCATTAAAATGCTTGGAATGGAATCTGTGCGTGGCCATCACAATGTTTGACCACAAAAAGATCCATTTATATACAAGAGATGAGGGTGAGTCTAGAAGTATGATTGATTTTGTAATTGTGGATGAAAGACTGAGGAAGAAAGTGCTAGACACTCGGGCATACCGCGGTGTAGGCCTCGACACAGACCACTTCCTGGTCATAGCCCGAATGCGTGGCCTATTTAAACGGTGGCGACACCGAGGGGCCGAGCCTACCAGTGTCTTGGACAGAGTAAACGTGGAAAATCTACAAGAAAAAGAAAATAGAGACGAGTATGTAGAGAAATTGAAAGAAAGTTTTAAAGGGATAGAAGAGATAGGAGTGATTGAAAATTTGTGGGAGACATTTAAGAAAGGGCTCGTAAATGTTGCTATTGAGGTATGCGGGGTAGCTAAAAGAAGGAAAGAAATAAAGAATGATAACGTGTGGATGGATAAAGATGTACAAAGGGTTGTACAAGAAAAGAAGAAAGCGTGGTTGGATTGGTTAGCAACAAAAGCTATCCAAAAAGTTTAAAAGGCAACGGATGACGAGATAAATAAAGCAAGAACGAAGTATAAAAGATTGAAAACAGCAGCGAAAGAAATTGTGTCTAGAAAGAAAGAAGAACGAAAGGATGATTTCGATAGGAGGCTCACTGAAGATTTCCAGTCAAACATTAAGTTTTTCTGGAAAACAATCAAAACAGCCAGAGGAAAAACTTCTACCTCGGAGCTGAGTACAATCAGGAGTTAAGATGGGAGCATTATAAAAAGAGAAGAATGTGTGTTAAAGAGATTGAAAGAGTATTTTGAAAGTTTATTTGAAAGAGAGGAAGTGCAGGTACAGCATCTGCCACCTTCCACGGAAACTAATATAAATGTTGATGAAAATGATATAAGCATGGATGAAATAGAGAAAGCGTTGAAAAGTATGAGATTAGGTAAGGCTGCAGGGTATGACAGGATTACCGTCGAGATGCTGAGGGCTGGACAGGGCCTGGTGGCTAGTCAGCTGTACTGCCTTTTCAATCTATGCTGGCGAAATGGGCAAGTACCGGGAGACTGGTGCAAAGCCGTAATCGTACCATTGTATAAGGGAAAAGGGTCACGGCGGGACTGCATAAATTACTGCGGTATAAGCCTTCTCAGCGTCGTCGGTAAATTGTATGCGATAGTATTGATTGAAAGGGTTGTGAATAAAACAGACGAGAAAGTATGGGATGCACAAGCGGGATTTAGAAAGGGAATGGGATGTACGGATCAGGTCTTTTCTTTCCGGTGCATAGCCGAAAAGTGTTTGGCTAAAAACAAGAAAGTCTACTGCGCGTTCGTAGATCTAGAAAAGGCCTATGATAGAGTAGTGCGGAATGAATTGTGGTCAGCACTGTCCGTGAACGGTGTGAGCAGTATCCTCATACGAGCATTGCAATCTCTTTATAGGGACTCTAGTGCTTGTGTAAGGATAAACAGGACATACACTGAATGGTTTAATTTCGAAAAAGGTGTTAAACAAAAGATGTGTAGCGTCACCGTGGCTGTTTAATCGGTTCATGGACAATTGTTTGACAGATTTAAAAGAGAATGAAAGTCAAATGTTTTCTCTATGCTAATGACCAAGTATTACTTGCGTCTTCGGCCGAGGAGTTGCAGGAGATGGTAACTGCTCTGAGTGGAGCTTTTGTTAGAAAGGGAATGAAGATGAATGTAAGGAAGACGAAAGTGATGGTGTTTGAAAAATATGAGGCAGTGACAGACTGCAATATTGTGATTGAAGATGAACAAATTGAACAGGTGAAAGAGTTGGTGTATCTGGGTTCAAAGTTTACAAGAGATGGAAAGTGTGAGAGTGATATCGAAAGAAGAGTGAATGCAGGAAACATGGTGAATGGAGCTTTGCACTCCTTTATGAGCAGTCGGAAGGTATCTAACAAGGCTCGTTTGGCTGTGCATGAGGGGGTGTTGGTTCCGACACTCATGTACGGAAGTGAAAGTTGGGTATGGCAAAAGAAACATGAAAGTAGAATAAATGCAGTTGAGATGAGAGCATTAAGAAGTATGATAGGAGTTAAACTGAGTGACAGGATAAGAAATAGTGAGATAAGGAAACGTTGTGGTCTGGAAGAAGATGTAGTGACAAAAATTGAGAAAGGTATGCTGAGATGGTTTGGCCATGTCGAGAGAATGAATGAAGAACGATTGACGAAAAAAGTGTATAAGTCGTGTGTGAATGAAAGTTTTGGAAGGGGTAGACCTAGGCAGACATTTCTAGACCAAATCAGGGCCGTCTTGGAAAAAGGCCAGGTCAAGAGTATCCTAAACCGTAGAGCATGTATGAAGGGAATAATGAAAGTGGACGAAGCAAAACAAGTATGTAAGGATCGTAGCAAGTGGAAAGAAGTGGTCTCTGCCTACCCCTACGTGAAAGAGGCGTTATTATATGTATGTATGTATGTATATTTTTAAAATACTTTACCTCAACATTAGGATTTTCTTCTGTATTGTTGTGACAGTTATTATTTCATCCATCTCTGATGATCGCCGCTTGTCGCCATTTTAGTTATTTAAATAATAAAAGCTAATTAGTAATAATAATAATACAATGCATTTTGGTTTATTATTAATGTTTTTATCACACTTTTTGCGTGATTATTTAAAATATGAATTAGATTTTAAAAAAAATACAGTAACAGAGCACTAATATCAAAAAATTACAATTGATTCGGCATCCCAATCCTACTTTGTCTATTGTCATTGGCTTGTGGCTAAGATTAATGTGAATTTATTTCATATGTTTACGTGCAGCTAAAAACGGACTAAAAGTACTCTTATATATAATTGATGCTCTTATTGCATAGGGCGATTATTACCCTTGTGCTTTTATTTTCTTGCGTCGGATAAAGAAATAGATTTCATATATAATAATTGGTTATAATTTTTTTGTTCGACTATTTGAACATATGAAACAAAATTATTCCAATCAGATAAATTATTGAATAACTTAGGAAAGTTGAATTTATTGAACAAAACAAAGTACCTATTAACTCGTAAGAATGGAAGGTCACAAACATGAAATTATTGTATTGTAATAGGTTCTTAATGCGTCTGGAAAGAGTCACATTATTGAGACGTCTGCAAATGGGTGTAAACTGAAGTATAAAATTCCATGACATTCTTACATGGATACATACATACACGTTGAGCTAATATAAAATGTATAATAACTTGTCGAAATTATGTATTTGTGACACAATTAAAATTTATTTTTGTGTTTACCTCAATATTTCAATGACTATATTATACTAATATTTTGTGTTTTATGTTTCAGCAGTTCTCGGCAAATTAGATACTAAAATGCCTTTTCGTAATTTTAAGTGGCCTATATAGTTAAAATTCTATACAAGCTATTAAAATTACATAAAGTTGTTTTACTATCGTAAACGAAAATAGAAAAAAAATATTGGTAAATCCAATTGGGCATACCTAAAGCGCATTTTTTTTAAAGAAGTTTAAATACATTTTGACAGCACTATCGGATTTAACACCCGCGAAAACCATAAGAATGACACCCATGATGAAAAAATTGGTATCTACTTCAGCCGTCATCTTGGATTTACATTTCCACAGCACTATCGGCTTCGACATCCACGAGAACCATGAAAATGACACCCATGATGAAAAAATTGGTACCTACTTCAGCCACCATATTGGATTTACATTTCGACAGCATTATCGGCTTCAACACACACGAAACCCATTAAAATGACACCCATGATGAAAAAATTGATAGCCATTGCAGCCGCCACCTTGGATTTACATTTTGACAGCACTATCGGCTTCAACACCCGCGAAACCCATGAGAATGACACCCATGATGAAAAAATTGATACCTATTGCGGCCGCCATCTTGGATTTACATTTCGACAACCCTATCGGTTTCAACACCCTCGAAAACCATGAAAATGTCACCCATGACTAAAAATTGATACTACTTACTTTTAGTACGTACTACTGTTATTTATTCCGTGCTTTTAAAATATTGTAATAAAAAAATCTCTTATTATTATTATAATCAAGCATTTAAGAAATTTGGTTATTCGAATATTGTGTATTTATACAGCGATCTTTTTGAGCCGATGCAAACAACCGTAACAATGTCCACTCACGACGGCGATTGACGCCAAACTGAGTGTGAGTAAAATACTCTGTGGCTGTAGCACCCCATTTACAGAAATAATTTACATAGAAGGCTACCAAATCAACGAAAATTTCGCCATTTTGGAGCCGAAAAAAATTAATTATAGCTAAACAAAACAAAATTACACTGCCATTTACATTCAGTGACTTCCCACATGATAGATGAAGAGATTAAAAAATAGATTGAGTTAAACAATTGATATTTTCAAAAGTTATTGTGTTTACAAGCCTTGGGGGCATGATAAATCCACACCATAAGCCAGTAAAACCCCTTTTTTATTTAAAAAAAGCAATTAATCGATTTAAAAAAAATATTAATAATTTCAACAATCATTTATCTTTCTAACAATGTGCTTTTTATATCATTTATACCTATATGTATAATATGATTGCTAGATACGATTTTATTCGATGAAACGTTGGAATCTTAATTTTTAGGCGATAGTAGGACATACCTTGCGCTTTCGCTTAAGATAAGCAAAAGAGGATAGAAGTGTTAAATTTTATTGATGATACACTTTTTTTTGCTTATAATCCTCTTGTGTGTGTTTTGTTTTATTAACAGATAACTATATATTGTATGACATTATTAGTATTTAGTAAGACGAATAAAATACTGTGATATTTAATTATAGTTAGGAAAATAAATAGATGTGGATATTCTTTCCTTACTTTCGCCGAGTCATTACTCAAACAAAATGTAAATGGCTGTAAAAAAATAATTTGCATTTCATAAAATGTTATCAGGATATTTGAAAATATTGGTATTTCAAAACTATTGAGTTTAAAAAAAAACAGCAGATTTTTAAGGGGATTTCTGTAAAAGTTATTGCGCCTCTAATAAATAAATGAAAAATAGTAAAGTTACACCTATACTTAAATCTGGTAGTACAATAGACCCGACAAATGTAAAACCTATTTTTGTACTGGCAACGGTCAGTTTTCAATTTTTGAACAATAATTTATTATAAATATTAAGTTTATTTTTTAATGTAATTAAATAACTCCCTTAAAATAAGTTTGAATTTAAAAGGGGTTGCTTGATTACTGACACCGGTATTGAGATGATATTCAGAGGATGCTTTTGGTATATTTTGTGATCTTTCAAAGTCTTTCGACTGCGTTCGCCATGTGATATTGATCAGATGGCTACATCATTATGGTGTAAAACACATAGCAGTCAAACTTATAATATTATCTTAATTATCTTTTATATTATTATCTTAACAGAATGCAAGCAGTTGTTATTAATGTAAGCATTTCTTTTGTATAAGTAGCATCTATGGGTACGACTCCGGGCTCATTTCTCCTCTTCTTAGTTTATATTAATGAATTACTTGACGTTGTAATTTTGATGTTAATGAGGGTGTTCTTGAATCTTTTAGAAATTTCTAAGTTCATGTATGGTTTCCTTATAAAAGGGGCGTTGCCGGAGACGTATACCCAAGGTTGTACATATAATATATGGGCTAGTCGGCTGACCGACTACTACTGTTGCACAATGGCTAGCCCTATATTAGGGACTTTGATAGTAATGTCTATGATACAAAAGCATTAATATAGAAGGCATCTTTGATGCGTAAGCCTTATGATAGCAGAGTTATAACTTGAAGTCCCTTATGTATAAGATAAATAATAATTTGGTCTATGAAATAAAGCAAATATGTGAAAGGTCTTAATTATGTAAAAACATTATATTGAAAGGAGTGGGACTTATAGAGACTTATGATAGTAAGGTCTATGGAACCAAAGCATTAATCACAACAATACAATTATTTCTATTAGAGATTTATTAAAATAAAACAATAATCACGCACTGATCATAACTTGTGATCCAGCTTAATCTTCAAATTGCAATTAACATATATTTCAAAATATATATTAATACTTAATATGTACTATGAAATTTACATTTGGATCAATTTCATTACCGCCTTTGACAAGTAAAATAGAATAAACCTTTGTTTAAGTAAAATCTGCTATCTTCGATATTTAAAGGTTTTCGCAACAGCCTGTTCATTTACATCTATCATGTTAGCTATGAAACCAGGACTGTCACAAAAATCTTGATTTGTCTGAAAATATGAAAACTCAAAAATACAAAAATTTTAAATGACAAACTGATTTATAAGTCTCATTAAAGGTATAAAAACTAAAGTAGCAGATTACATACGTCTCACTACTGTGCACAGGGCTCCTCATTACCTATAGTGTATTGTGAGCAGAAAAGAGTATGCCACAATCATTTAATGCGTATTAACGGCTTTCACATTTCCAACACTTTTTTAACTACTCAGACATTTAGGTTTACCCACGAAATCATCCTTCACTACTTCGTCGGATACGTGGTAAGTCAGCACGTAAAATTCCCCATAACAAATTCATTTGTCCTCAAAGGACTCGAATACGTTTAACGCCCTTGCTTTGCCGTGATGAAATCTCACGGCGAGCTACATGGCTCTCGTATTTGTTTAAATAAAACTTATAATCTTTGTACGAAGGAATATATACATATAATGAATCTGTTGAAAAGTCGTTTCTGTACTTCTAATATACTCTTGAAAAAAAAGTCCAGGGGACTAAATAAACATTACTGAATCCAAATTAGAGGTTCTAAGAATATTTTTCTGTCTGTCTCTGTATTACCGATTCACACAAAAACTACTGTACTGATTTTCCTTAAATTTTATACGGGGTTAATAACCGGGGCAAATCATGGGCTACTTTTTATCCGATTACGGAACATAAAAAAGAAGGCTAAGTATTTTCTTCCTTTAGATGATAATTTTCTATTATATATGATTATGTTAGTTAATAGGCGGGATGACGGGTGTTTTTTCAAATAAATATCAAATTTGTAAATAAAGTTTAAAATTCGTTTTAACCTTTGCATAAAAATTTGAAACTCCACTGATGATATACGTTGTAATTATCAAAATAGCGCCATTTATCATCAAAAGAAAAGGCCTATATTTTGAATTAAGTAACTAAAAAATTAAATAATATATATAACTCACATTTATATGTTTAAATAATTAGATTTATAAAATTATTTAAATATCCTAACGTTTAATTTAATCATTATTTCATTTTAAAGGTGTAATAAGTAAAATTTTAAAAGTAATAGATAATAGTGAAATCTATCAAACGTATGAAAATTGATATTATTTTGAACTAAATAACATATCAATTTTCATACGTTTGATACTATGTTTGTATGTAAACTGATTAAAACTGGTCTGCCTGAAATTATTGCAATATTCTCATTTAAACATTATTTCGTGAAATGGTGTCATTTCATGATATTTATGACTGTTGACCATGTCCATGTCATTGAGATTTTTCCCCATAAATTGTGAAAAGTTGAGCCTTCTTGAATGTTAAACAGGTGAACCATTGCGCATTAGGCATAACAATAGGTGTGGTGAATTAAATACATTTCGTTTATTGCCCTTTAAAAGCAAATTGCTAACGTAACCCACTGTACTACTTTTGATATAGCATTATTCATTTCGTCATATTTTAATCACTGTCTTTTAAATCGGAAAATCAACGAAGTATCATCAGGAATAAAACTACATCATGGTTGATCGCTACCAAATAAGGTAAGTCATTACTATAAACTAAAAAGTGGAGAATTGATTCCTGAGTAACACGCATAAATGCAATAGATCTGCAAGAACTGTTTCTATTAATAATAACTCTTTGCAATCTGTTTTAAGATAATTATAATATTATAAGTTTAACTGCTATGTGCTTGCCGCCATACTGAAGTTCCTGATCAATATTTCATAGTAAACGCAGTCGAAAGATATGGAAAGATCACAAAATATACCCAAAGCATCCTCTGAATATTATCTCAACACCGGCATCAGTTATCGAGCGACCCCTTATAAATCCAAATTGATTTTATGGAGTAAATTAATTACATTAAAAACAATTAACATTTGAATATTAGCAAAATTTTTTTAAAAGTTTTACTGGCCGTAGGCAGTACAGATAAGTATAAAATTAGTAAGGTCTATTGTTCTATCAGATTTAAATAAAGGTATAACTTTACTATGTTTCATTCATTTATTAGAGACACAATAACTTTTACAGAAATCCCCTTAAAATCAAAATAAAACCAAAATGGCGGCGATGTGGTTCGCCACCCATCACGTCTCGTTTCTCGCGGAGGCGAAAAGCGGCCCACGAAGAGCCGCTTCGCTACGTTGAATGTAAGAGGAGGAATGGAGGGTAAGGTAGATGAAGTATGTCAGATGATGGATGAACGTTGCATTGATATTCTGTGCGTGAACGAAACCAAGAGGAAAGGATGTGACACCACGGTTCATGGCCCCTACACGGCATACTGGTCGGGAGTCCCCCAAACCAGCCGAGGCTGTCAGGGAGTTGGTGTGATTCTTTCATCTCGAATGCTTGAATGTGTGATTGAGCATGAATGTGTAAGCCCAAGACTCCTCTGGATTAGGTTAAAAGTCGGATTCACTTGCTTGTTTATCCTTGTGGTCTATGCACCGACGGATCTGCGTGGAGGTGGGTCATTAAAATGCTTGGAATGGAATCTGTGCGTGGCCATCACAATGTTTGACCACAAAAAGATCCATTTATATACAAGAGATGAGGGTGAGTCTAGAAGTATGATTGATTTTGTAATTGTGGATGAAAGACTGAGGAAGAAAGTGCTAGACACTCGGGCATACCGCGGTGTAGGCCTCGACACAGACCACTTCCTGGTCATAGCCCGAATGCGTGGCCTATTTAAACGGTGGCGACACCGAGGGGCCGAGCCTACCAGTGTCTTGGACAGAGTAAACGTGGAAAATCTACAAGAAAAAGAAAATAGAGACGAGTATGTAGAGAAATTGAAAGAAAGTTTTAAAGGGATAGAAGAGATAGGAGTGATTGAAAATTTGTGGGAGACATTTAAGAAAGGGCTCGTAAATGTTGCTATTGAGGTATGCGGGGTAGCTAAAAGAAGGAAAGAAATAAAGAATGATAACGTGTGGATGGATAAAGATGTACAAAGGGTTGTACAAGAAAAGAAGAAAGCGTGGTTGGATTGGTTAGCAACAAAAGCTATCCAAAAAGTTTAAAAGGCAACGGATGACGAGATAAATAAAGCAAGAACGAAGTATAAAAGATTGAAAACAGCAGCGAAAGAAATTGTGTCTAGAAAGAAAGAAGAACGAAAGGATGATTTTGATAGGAGGCTCACTGAAGATTTCCAGTCAAACATTAAGTTTTTCTGGAAAACAATCAAAACAGCCAGAGGAAAAACTTCTACCTCGGAGCTGAGTACAATCAGGAGTTAAGATGGGAGCATTATAAAAAGAGAAGAATGTGTGTTAAAGAGATTGAAAGAGTATTTTGAAAGTTTATTTGAAAGAGAGGAAGTGCAGGTACAGCATCTGCCACCTTCCACGGAAACTAATATAAATGTTGATGAAAATGATATAAGCATGGATGAAATAGAGAAAGCGTTGAAAAGTATGAGATTAGGTAAGGCTGCAGGGTATGACAGGATTACCGTCGAGATGCTGAGGGCTGGACAGGGCCTGGTGGCTAGTCAGCTGTACTGCCTTTTCAATCTATGCTGGCGAAATGGGCAAGTACCGGGAGACTGGTGCAAAGCCGTAATCGTACCATTGTATAAGGGAAAAGGGTCACGGCGGGACTGCATAAATTACTGCGGTATAAGCCTTCTCAGCGTCGTCGGTAAATTGTATGCGAAAGTGTTGATTGAAAGGGTTGTGAATAAAACAGACGAGAAAGTATGGGATGCACAAGCGGGATTTAGAAAGGGAATGGGATGTACGGATCAGGTCTTTTCTTTCCGGTGCATAGCCGAAAAGTGTTTGGCTAAAAACAAGAAAGTCTACTGCGCGTTCGTAGATCTAGAAAAGGCCTATGATAGAGTAGTGCGGAATGAATTGTGGTCAGCACTGTCCGTGAACGGTGTGAGCAGTATCCTCATACGAGCATTGCAATCTCTTTATAGGGACTCTAGTGCTTGTGTAAGGATAAACAGGACATACACTGAATGGTTTAATATCGAAAAAGGTGTTAAACAAAAGATGTGTAGCGTCACCGTGGCTGTTTAATCGGTTCATGGACAATTGTTTGACAGATTTAAAAGAGAATGAAAGTCAAATGTTTTCTCTATGCTAATGACCAAGTATTACTTGCGTCTTCGGCCGAGGAGTTGCAGGAGATGGTAACTGCTCTGAGTGGAGCTTTTGTTAGAAAGGGAATGAAGATGAATGTAAGGAAGACGAAAGTGATGGTGTTTGAAAAAGATGAGGCAGTGACAGACTGCAATATTGTGATTGAAGATGAACAAATTGAACAGGTGAAAGAGTTGGTGTATCTGGGTTCAAAGTTTACAAGAGATGGAAAGTGTGAGAGTGATATCGAAAGAAGAGTGAATGCAGGAAACATGGTGAATGGAGCTTTGCACTCCTTTATGAGCAGTCGGAAGGTATCTAACAAGGCTCGTTTGGCTGTGCATGAGGGGGTGTTGGTTCCGACACTCATGTACGGAAGTGAAAGTTGGGTATGGCAAAAGAAACATGAAAGTAGAATAAATGCAGTTGAGATGAGAGCATTAAGAAGTATGATAGGAGTTAAACTGAGTGACAGGATAAGAAATAGTGAGATAAGGAAACGTTGTGGTCTGGAAGAAGATGTAGTGACAAAAATTGAGAAAGGTATGCTGAGATGGTTTGGCCATGTCGAGAGAATGAATGAAGAACGATTGACGAAAAAAGTGTATAAGTCGTGTGTGAATGAAAGTTTTGGAAGGGGTAGACCTAGGCAGACATTTCTAGACCAAATCAGGGCCGTCTTGGAAAAAGGCCAGGTCAAGAGTATCCTAAACCGTAGAGCATGTATGAAGGAAATAATGAAAGTGGACGAAGCAAAACAAGTATGTAAGGATCGTAGGAAGTGGAAAGAAGTGGTCTCTGCCTACCCCTACGTGAAAGAGGCGTTATTATATGTATGTATGTATGTATATTTTTAAAATACCTTACCTCAACATTAGGATTTTCTTCTGTATTGTTGTGACAGTTATTATTTCATCCATCTCTGATGATCGCCGCTTGTCGCCATTTTAGTTATTTAAATAATAAAAGCTAATTAGTAATAATAATAATACAATGCATTTTGGTTTATTATTAATGTTTTTATCACACTTTTTGCGTGATTATTTAAAATATGAATTAGATTTAAAAAAAATACAGTAACAGAGCACTAATATCAAAAAATTACAATTGATTCGGCATCCCAATCCTACTTTGACTATTGTCATTGGCTTGTGGCTAAGATTAATGTGAATTTATTTCATATGTTTACGTGCAGCTAAAAACGGACTAAAAGTACTCTTATATATAATTGATGCTCTTATCGCATAGGGCGATTATTACCCTTGTGCTTTTATTTTCTTGCGTCGGATAAAGAAATAGATTTCATTGGTTATAATTTTTTTGTTCGACTATTTGAACATATGAAACAAAATTATTCCAATCAGATAAATTATTGAATTACTTAGGAAAGTTGAATTTATTGAACAAAACAAAGTACCTATTAACTCGTAAGAATGGAAGGTCACAAACATGAAATTATTGTATTGTAATAGGTTCTTAATGCGTCTGGAAAGAGTCACATTATTGAGACGTCTGCAAATGGGTGTAAACTGAAGTATAAAATTCCATGACATTCTTACATGGATACATACATACACGTTGAGCTAATATAAAATGTATAATAACTTGTCGAAATTATGTATTTGTGACACAATTAAAATTTATTTTTGTATTTACCTCAATATTTCAATGACTATGTTATACTAATATTTTGTGTTTTATGTTTCAGCAGTTCTCGGCAAATTAGATACTAAAATGCCTTTTCGTAATTTTAAGTGGCCTATATAGTTAAAATTCTATACAAGCTATTAAAATTACATAAAGTTGTTTTACTATCGTAAACGAAAATAGAAAAAAATATTGGTAAATCCAATTGGGCATACCTAAAGCGCATTTTTTTTAAAGTAGTTTAAATATTGGTATCTACTTCAGCCGTCATCTTGGATTTACATTTCTACAGCACTATCGGCTTCGACATCCACGAGAACCATGAAAATGACACCCATGATGAAAAAATTGGTACCTACTTCAGCCACCATATTGGATTTACATTTCGACAGCATTATCGGCTTCAACACACTCGAAACCCATTAAAATGACACCCATGATGAAAAAATTGATAGCCATTGCAGCCGCCACCTTGGATTTACATTTTGACAGCACTATCGGCTTCAACACCCGCGAAACCCATGAGAATGACACCCATGATGAAAAAATTGATACCTATTGCGGCCGCCATCTTGGATTTACATTTCGACAACCCTATCGGTTTCAACACCCTCGAAAACCATGAAAATGTCACCCATGACAAAAAATTGATACTACTTACTTTTAGTACGTACTACTGTTATTTATTCCGTGCTTTTAAAATATTGTAATAAAAAAATCTCTTATTATTATTATAATCAAGCATTTAAGAAATTTGGTTATTCGAATATTGTGTATTTATACAGCGATCTTTTTGAGCCGATGCAAACAACCGTAACAATGTCCACTCACGACGGCGATTGACGCCAAACTGAGTGTGAGTAAAATACTCTGTGGCTGTAGCACCCCATTTACAGAAATAATTTACATAGAAGGCTACCAAATCAACGATAATTTCGCCATTTTGGAGCCGAAAAAAATTAATTATAGCTAAACAAAACAAAATTACACTGCCATTTACATTCAGTGACTTCCCACATGATAGATCAAGAGATTAAAAAATAGATTGAGTTAAACAATTGATATTTTCAAAAGTTATTGTGTTTACAAGCCTTGGGGGCATGATAAATCCACACCATAAGCCAGTAAAACCCCTTTTTTATTTAAAAATGGCAATTAATCGATTTAAAAAAAATATTAATAATTTCAACAATCATTTATCTTTCTAACAATGTGCTTTTTATATCATTTATACCTATATGTATAATATGATTGCTAGATACGATTTTATTCGATGAAACGTTGGAATCTTAATTTTTAGGCGATAGTAGGACATACCTTGCGCTTTCGCTTAAGATAAGCAAAAGAGGATAGAAGTGTTAAATTTTATTGATGATACACTTTTTTTTTGCTTATAATCCTCTTGTGTGTGTTTTGTTTTATTAACAGATAACTATATATTGTATGACATTATTAGTATTTAGTAAGACGAATAAAATACTGTGATATTTAATTATAGTTAGGAAAATAAATAGATGTGGATATTCTTTCCTTACTACCGCCGAGTCATTACTCAAACAAAATGTAAATGGCTGTAAAAAAATAATTTGCATTTCATAAAATGTTATCAGGATATTTGAAAATATTGGTATTTCAAAACTATTGAGTTTAAAAAAAAAACAGCAGATTTTTAAGGGGATTTCTGTAAAAGTTATTGCGCCTCTAATAAATAAATGAAAAATAGTAAAGTTACACCTATACTTAAATCTGGTAGTACAATAGACCCGACAAATGTAAAACCTATTTTTGTACTGGCAACGGTCAGTTTTCAATTTTTGAACAATAATTTATTATAAATATTAAGTTTATTTTTTAATGTAATTAAATAACTCCCTTAAAATAAGTTTGAATTTAAAAGGGGTTGCTTGATTACTGACACCGGTATTGAGATGATATTCAGAGGATGCTTTTGGTATATTTTGTGATCTTTCAAAGTCTTTCGACTGCGTTCGCCATGAGATATTGATCAGATGGCTACATCATTATGGTGTAAAACACATAGCAGTCAAACTTATAATATTATCTTAATTATCTTTTATATTATTATCTTAACAGAATACAAGCAGTTGTTATTAATGTAAGCATTTCTTCTGTATCAGTAGCATCTATGGGTACGACTCCGGGCTCATTTCTCCTCTTCTTAGTTTATATTAATGAATTACTTGACGTTGTAATGTTGATGTTAATGAGGGTGTTCTTGAATCTTTTAGAAATTTCTAAGTTCATGTATGGTTTCCTTATAAAAGGGGCGTTGCCGGAGACGTATACCCAAGGTTGTACATATAATATATGGGCTAGTCGGCTGACCGACTACTACTGTTGCACAATGGCTAGCCCTATATTAGGGACTTATGATAGTAAGGTCTATGATACAAAAGCATTAATATAGAAGGCATCTTTGATGCGTAAGCCTTATGATAGCAGAGTTATAACTTGAAGTCCCTTATGTATAAGATAAATAATAATTTGGTCTATGAAATAAAGCAAATATGTGAAAGGTCTTAATTAAGTAAAAACATTATATTGAAAGGAGTGGGACTTATAGAGACTTATGATAGTAAGGTCTATGGAACCAAAGCATTAATCACAACAATACAATTATTTCTATTAGAGATTTATTAAAATAAAACAATAATCACGCACTGATCATAACTTGTGATCCAGCTTAATCTTCAAATTGCAATTAACATATATTTCAAAATATATATTAATACTTAATATGTACTATGAAATTTACATTTGGATCAATTTCATTACCGCCTTTGACAAGTAAAATAGAATAAACCTTTGTTTAAGTAAAATCTGCTATCTTCGATATTTAAAGGTTTTCGCAACAGCCTGTTCATTTACATCTATCATGTTAGCTATGAAACCAGGACTGTCACAAAAATCTTGATTTGTCTGAAAATATGAAAACTCAAAAATACAAAAATTTTAAATGACAAACTGATTTATAAGTCTCATTAAAGGTATAAAAACTAAAGTAGCAGATTACATACGTCTCACTACTGTGCACAGGGCTCCTCATTACCTATAGTGTATTGTGAGCAGAAAAGAGTATGCCACAATCATTTAATGCGTATTAACGGCTTTCACATTTCCAACACTTTTTTAACTACTCAGACATTTAGGTTTACCCACGAAGTCATCCTTCACTACTTCGTCGGATACGTGGTAAGTCAGCACGTAAAATTCCCCATAACAAATTCATTTGTCCTCAAAGGACTCGAACACGTTTTACGCCCTTGCTTTGCCGTGATGAAATCTCACGGCGAGCTACATGGCTCTCGTATTTGTTTAAATAAAACTTATATACTTTGTACGAAGGAATATATACATATAATGAATCTGATGAAAAGTCGTTTCTGTACTTCTAATATACTCTTGAAAAAAAAGTCCAGGGGACTAAATAAACATTACTGAATCCAAATTAGAGGTTCTAAGAATATTTTTCTGTCCGTCTGTGTATTACCGATTCACACAAAAACTACTGTACTGATTTTCCTTAAATTTTATACGGGGTTACTAACCGGGGCAAATCATGGGCTGCTTTTTATCCGATTACGGAACATAAAAAAGAAGGCTAAGTATTTTCTTCCCTTAGATGATAATTTTCTATTATATATGATTATGTTAGTTAATAGGCGGGATGACGGGTGTTTTTTCAAATAAATATCAAATTTGTAAATAAAGTTTAAAATTCGTTTTAACCTTTGCATAAAAATTTGAAACTCCACTGATGATATACGTTGTAATTATCAAAATAGCGCCATTTATCATCAAAAGAAAAGGCCTATATTTTGAATTAAGTAACTAAAAAATTAAATAATATATATAACTCACATTTATATGTTTAAATAATTAGATTTATAAAATTATTTAAATATCCTAACGTTTAATTTAATCATTATTTCATTTTAAAGGTGTAATAAGTAAAATTTTAAAAGTAATAGATAATAGTGAAATCTATCAAACGTATGAAAATTGATATTATTTTGAACTAAATAACATATCAATTTTCATACGTTTGATACTATGTTTGTATGTAAACTGATTAAAACTGGTCTGCCTGAAATTATTGCAATATTCTCATTTAAAGATTATTTCGTGAAATGGTGTCATTTCATGATATTTATGACTGTCTGTTGACCATGTCCATGTCATTGAGATTTTTCCCCATAAATTGTGAAAAGTTGAGCCTTCTTGAATGTTAAACAGGTGAACCATTGCGCATTAGGCATAACAATAGGTGTGGTGAATTTAATACATTTCGTTTATTGCCCTTTAAAAGCAAATTGCTAACGTAACCCACTGTACTACTTTTGATATAGCATTATTCATTTCGTCATATTTTAATCACTGTCTTTTAAATCGGAAAATCAACGAAGTATCATCAGGAATAAAACTACATCATGGTTGATCGCTACCAAATAAGGTAAGCCATTTCTATAAACTAAAAAGTGGAGAATTGATTCCTGAGTAACACGCATAAATGCAATAGATCTGCAAGAACTGTTTCCATTAATAATAACTCTTTGCAATCTGTTTTAAGATAATTATAATATTATAAGTTTAACTGCTATGTGCTTGACGCCATAATGAAGTTCGTTCCTGATCAATATCTCATAGTGAACGTAGTCGAAAGATATGGAAAGATCACAAAATATACCCAAAGCATCCTCTGAATATTATCTCAACACCGGCATCAGTTATCGAGCGACCCCTTATAAATCCAAATTGATTTTATGGAGTAAATTAATTTCATTAAAACAATCAACATTTGAACATTTGCATAATTTTTTTAAAAGTTTTATTGACCGTAGGAAGTACAGATAAGTCTAAAATTAGTAAGGTCTATTGTTCTATCAGATTTAAATAAAGGTATAACTTTACTATGTTTCATTCATTTATTAGAGACGCAATAACTTTAACGGAAATCCCCTTTAAAATCTGCTGTTTTCTTAACATCAATAGTTTTGAAATACAAATATTTTAAAAACATCCTGATAATATTTTATCAAAAGCAAATTATTTTTTACAGTCATTCAAGTTTTGTTTGAACAATGACTCGGTGACAGCAGGGGAGGAATTGAGTGACCTTATAGTCAAGATCGGAATATCGGTCAAATATTGTTCAAAAGCCGTTGTAACATGAGTATTTTGTCTGATTTTTTTAAATTATTGTTAAAATTTAATTGAAAGTTTTTGGAAAATAAATAGATAACAGAGAACACTGGTAAAGATTTATGAAAGTAAATATATAACAAAGAAAATTTTATGAGCAAAAGTATAACTATTGGGTAGCCGGCTAGGTCGTGGATTAGCTTTCCCGTCTCAGTCTTAAAGGTGTGCACTTATAATTCACTGAAGGAAGCAGGAGGTAGATGAAGCAGGTAACGTCCCACCCTACAAGCACACCTGCCACGGTATAAATCAGAATTAATAATTAAAAGGTTTTGGAATATTATTTCTTTTAATAACACTTTAGTTATTATGGCGAACATCTCCCATGAACCACGATACAAGTACCCATGCACCAGCTTTGCTATTCTTAGCTTCATTGTCGGATAATAACAGCAGGTTTGATAATATCTGGTAGTTGATTGCGTGCCACGTACACTTTGAACTGATTTATGTTCCGATATAAAATTATCCTGTATGTTATTCCAAGATGTGGAATAACCAAGACACAAACACCCCCGCAATCAGCAATCAATCCGAAATCAGCAATTTATAGTCATGACCACATTACTTACAGTGAACTTCATATATATTTTATTATATTTGAAAGAAAATAAATCTTTTTGCACCCATTAATACTTTACACAAAAAAGGTCACTTTATAGATCCTACAAATAATACAAAAATTAAGCATGTGACGGACGTCTCCGATTTTATTTGTATCCTATAGCCTTTATCGTCCTACAGTTGAACTGAGGCCTCCGACAGATTTAATTTTTTGTTTTAAAAAATACGTTACCGCAACACAAGGATTTTATTTTGTATTGTTATTGCAGTTTACATCACACATTATTATACATTACTAACACACTCACATATTATTATACAGTACAGAAGGAATATCACTTATTTTTGTAAAACTACTTTTATTTTTGTGTACGTACATTACATTTTCATAAATGTATTGAGAGGCCAAAGTTAATATATTAATTTCCTTAAATTTTTGTCGCAGCGACTCTTTAGGTTTTAAATCATAAATTGCTCTTATGGCCCTCTTCTGTAAAACAAATATAATTTCAGTGTCAGCTGCGTGTCCCCATAGCAAAATACCATACGACATTATGCTATGGAAATAGCTAAAGTAAACTAGTCTAGCTGTTTCAACACTAGTTAGACTTCTAATCTTTTCTACGGCATATGCTGCAGAACTAAGTCTGCTTGCTAGTTTTGATATATGGGGGCTCCATTGTAGCTTCGCGTCTAGAGTGATTCCAAGAAAAATGGTGGTATCTACAAGACTCTGTTTCTCCCCATTTAAAATTACATTAGTATTTAATTGTTTGACATTTGGAGTCATAAATTTCATACATTTCGTTTTAGTGCAATTTAAATGCAAATTATTAACATTGAACCAATTTACTAATTTAGATATAGCATTATTTACATCGTCATATTTTAGCAATTGTCAACTTAATTTGAAAATTAAAGAAGTGTCATCTGCAAATAATACTATATCATGGTTATCTCCTACTATGTAAGGTAAGTCATTAATGTATACAAGAAACAGAAAGGGGCCGAGAATTGAGCCTTGAGGCACGCCCAAAATAATTATAGTTTAGGCGCAAACGACATCGCGTTTTTTAACACAGCATATATTTCAGTAGACCGGCGGAAAGTAAATAATCTTTTTTTACAAATATGCCGTGGTCAGGGCAAAGATTTTTTATAAGACACTTAAAATAAAAAAAAAACTTGTAAAACCGACTTCAATATATATTATTAAGGATAACTCAAAAACTAGTGGTCAGACCTTGATCAAATTTATATGGGTCCACATGGAAGTACTAGCTTTCAAATGAAAAAAGAATTATCGAAATCGGTTTACGTAGAACAAAGTAGTTTTGAACAAAGTTTGAATTGAGTACCTCCTTCTTTTTCAAGTCAGTAGAAAATACTTCTACGACGAGACCAAAAGACCCAAAATAGGTGAAAGAAAACTGAGCAGACAAAATGCTATATCTTACCTTTTAATGGATAGCGGCGACACTAAATTTAATGTCTGTAAGACATTTTTTATACAACGATTGTACTTTAATTGGACAAAATTATAAAGGTTTCAGAAATTTCAATCTCGAAACTACGGGCATATTTAAATGATAAGTGTGCCAAATTACTTTTCGCAGAGGTAATCAATACAACCTTTTTTATTAAACAAATTTCGTTGGTGATGTACATTCATTCATGATTTATTAAGGTACCTGCTCCCAAAGAAAATTTTACTTTCAGAAGGATTACATCTGAACGTAAAAATACAATAATTAGGGGGAAATTAGGGCCAAACACTGTGCTGGAAAACAGAACAGTGTTTTGGCAAAAATTGCCAGTGACTGATGATGCGGTTGATCTTGCAAAGAATTATGAAGACTGAACGTACAAATCTTCTTATTATTTTTATAGTTAATGGCATTTTGATCTCACATTTATAAAAAGGAGAAATGTCTGTGATACTTCTCTTTTATAGTTTTTTTAGGAGATGAAGCTGACAAAATGACTTAGTATGTGGTAGAGAAAACTAAAAAGGCCTTTAGCCTGTTTTCAGTAGTTAAGGATAAAGAACCTTTGGGTTCTTTTATTTGTTAGATATCTACAAAAGCGGTTGTTGCTCAAATATTAAGTATAGTTACTTAGTTAAACCGTGATTAAAAGCAATTTGTGAATAATATTATAACTTGTACTCACTGTTTGCAAATTTAAAAATTTACGTGTAAGTGACAGTTGAGTTTTATAGGCATAACTTTAGTTTTGATGCTGTGAAAGCAAATTTTAGCCTATTACAGTTTTGAGGTATATATTAGTCGTGTAATTGTTACTCAAATTTATGATAATTTAGAAAAACACTGAAGGGAAACTATTAATATTGATTTACTGGTTGCAATAACAATAAAAGTGTGCTACAAATATAATTAGTAGGTAAATTGATTAAATTTCAGAGGTTTATATTTTGTTTCAATATTTTGAAAGTAGGCAATTTGTATTCCTTTAAGTTTTTGGTTTTGTAATTATTAGTCATACCCTGATCTGAAACTATACGTAAATTCACGAAGTCGCTTTACTTTCTTAATATTATAAAATTTAATGTTTTTTTGTCTTTAATTTTTATTTAGAACATCTTGAAACAGGTGTATTTTAAATAGTGATTTTATGAACGTTACATTATCCACTTAACCTTCCACCGCGCATAAAATGTAAATATTTTTTTACGACCGCGCGAGACTGTCTCAACAAAAACGATTACTACTGAAAGACTACTATAGCTACATTCAAATAAAAAAATATTCTCAGAAGACTCAAAGAATTCGAAATTTAATTTTGTTAAAAGTAAATTAGTCAAATTAAAAATAAAGGCTGAAAATTAGTTTAAAAATAGGAATATCAAATAATCGTATTTATTTTTTATTTCGAGTTTTACAAAAAAAGTATAATTCATACTGGAGACAATTATTTTATATTATATTAGTACATGATAGTCCCTTTTAAATGACATCAATATCAATAATGTCTTACATACTTAATATACATAATTATTACCCAATATAAATTTGAATAAATAAGTAAATAAATAAATAAAAATAAGTTCTAATAATTTCTAGACATATCTCAACAGTTATTTCGTTTATAAATGGCTATAATCGTGTTAATAATGAATCATTATTTTATACTTAGCATTTATTTAACACAAAAAACTAATTAGAATACATTTTAAACAACATATAATCAATAAACGATGATCGCGTATAATGATTAAAATTTCGAGCTAAATTATTATATATGAACGTTTTGGAATTGTCGTAATGATACACATTTCCTAAAGAAAATACCTTCACGATTAGGTTGATGTACAATAACATTACAAATAACGTATAAAAACAAAAAAGTTATCACATTTTGATCGAGTTTCTCACGCTTAACAGTCTGCAAACAAAAATGGCGAAATGTAATTTTCATTTTTTTTCTCAATATTTTGTTACTATTATACAGATAAAATTCACTCTCACAGATAACAAATTTCAAATAGCACCATCTATAATTTTTTTTCTGTATTAATAACAGGTCGTCACTCCATCTAGTGGGGGGACGCCCTACACTTCGCCTGCCGGTACGAGGCTGCCACTCGAGAACCTTTCTTCCCCATCGGTTGTCGGTTCTTCGAGCTATATGGCCGGCCCATTGCCACTTCAGCTTACTAATCCGTTGGGCTATGTCGGTCACTCTAGTTCTACTGCGGATATCCTCATTTCTGAGTTTATCACGCAGAGAAACTCCGAGCATAGCCCTCTCCATAGCTCGCTGAGCGACCTTGAGCTTCCTCATCCGGCCAGCAGTGAAGGACCACGTCTCAGTTCCGTATGTCATCACTGGCAACACGCACTGGGTGTACAGTCTCGTTTTCAAGTTTTGAGGTATACCTGACGAGAAGATGTGCCGTAATTTCCCGAACGCTGCCCAACCGAGTTGAATCCGTCGATTGACCTCTCGGTCGAAGTTGGACTTACCTAGTCGGACTATTTGTCCCAGGTAAACATACTCGTCAACAACTTCGAGCTTAGTGTTCCCAACAACTACCGGCATAGGTGTGACATGGACATTAAACATGATCTTTGTTTTGTCCATGTTCATATTAAGACCTATCCGTTGGGACCTGGTAAGATATGCAGGAAGTCGATGGATGCAGGTGGCTCAGGACCGTGCTTTGTGGCATTCTTTGGGGGAGGCCTATGTTCAGCAGTGGACTTGTGAAGGGCTGTAATGATGATGATGATTAATAACAGATATCTTTTGCGCTGTACACGTTTAAACCGAAAGATGTCGTTTGTTGACTGTAGTCACCACAGTATAATAAACATACAGTAGGACGACGCCTTTCATCTCGTAGTAAATGCCGACAACGTCTAGACCGCGTATGGAGATTAGGGTTGTCACAAATTAACAACTTTTACTAATTTAATTATTTATTTTAAGTCTACACCGTCATCATTGGTATGATTACTAATATAAAAAATAAGTAACAATTTGTTATTAGATTTTTCCTAAAAGTACTCAAAACGTTAATTGCACGCCTCACAACGTGAGTGAGTACTCTACTCTAGATATGTGGCCATACCTCAATTTCGCTGCATAAAATCGTTCTTATACTCTTAGCTAGACATCAAATCCATATTATTATTAACGTTACAATGACTACAGTACAATGAATTATTAGTTTATTTTATAATAGATTCTTTAGGCTTTCGAAAGTTCTTCCAACTAAATCAGGTCTTCCAATAACTTCCATCTATAATTTTCATCTGAAATTTTTAAATACAATACTTATTAATATATTTTCATTGTTGTCACCCCTAGAAACCTTAAAATTAACATCCATATTGTATTATTAAAAAAAAAATCCACCATCTTTGATATGAAAATTTATGCCGTTTTCGTAATTGGGACCCCAAGAAACCTCGAAATTGACATCCATAACATTAAAAAAACCGGCCAAGTGCGAGTCGGACTCGCGCACCGAGGGTTCCGAACAAATCCGTATGTATAAATATTTGCTAAAATATTTTTATTATATGATATAAGTAAAAATTTATTCTTTTCGCAATTTTTCCTTTATTTGTGCTATAATACGTTGCTTCGTACCAAATTTTAAGATTCTGAGTTCGCGGGAAGTACCCTGTAGGTTTTGATTCCCTTTCGAATGTCGAAAATTTGCGGCATAAACGGCTGTATCTTTTGATAGCGTTAGCTTAGAAGTTTGACTTTTTCACAGCTCCAAGGGACAGTAGATTTGAGTATTTGATATGAATTTCAGCTTGATACCTCCCCGCGTTCCTGAGAAAAAGGGTCTTGACAGACAGACAGACAGACAGACAGACGGACAAAAAAGTGATCCTATAAGCGTTCAGTTTATTCCTTTTGAGGTACGGAACCCTAAAAATTATGTCCACTGTCTTGGATTTAAAAATTAATTTCATTTTCGTAACCAGCACCACAAGAAACCTCGAAATTGATACCTATTTCATATTATTCAAAAAATGTCCACCATCTTGGATGTGAAAATCGATGCCGTTTGCATAATCAACACCCCAAGAAACTTAAAATTGACATCCATACCATTAAAAAAATAATAACCACCATCTTTAATTTAAAAATAAATACCATTTTCGTAATCAGCACCCCAAGAAACCTCGAAATTGATACCAATATCATATTATTAAAAAATGTCCGCCATCTTGGATATAAAAATTGATGCTATTTTTGTAATCATCACCCCAATAAACCTTGAAATTGACTCCCACATCATACATATAAAAAAAATGACTGCAATCTTGGATTTAAAAATAAATGCTATTTTTGTAATTAGCACCCCGACAAACCTAAAAATTGACCCCTAAATCTTAATATTTTATAAAAAAAAACTTCGAAAGACCGAAGACGAGGCACTATAGTATGGTCTAAAACCTTAGCCTGTCCAACCATACGATTTAGATGAAGAAAAAAAATCAAACTTCGAAACAGTACATAATGCTCAGCGTTGGCAATTTGGCATGAGATGACAAAATATACATAATGTAAAAAATAATAACAATATTTATTTACCTTTCTTCCGTGTGCGGGATTTAGTGAAATCGCAGATCTTTATTTACGCGAGATGACGTCTTGCAATTTCTCACAGCACACGTCGTATGAACAATTTTAATTATAATTATCAACACTAAATTTAAAAATTATAAAACCACACGCGCGTTAACCCTGGAAGTCGTGTCCCGAGCTACTAATACGATTGGCATAAGCAGCTCGGGCTCGTCCTTCTCGCGTCTCACCGCTCACACCCCGCACGATTGCCCTGTCTAGACGTCTTCGTCGGACGACTATATGGATTTATAGACTGTGGTAGTCACCATGGACAGGTGAGGCAATAATTTTTTTTGGGATTGTAGTTACTGTGGACGGTTGAGTAGTTATGTTCCTGTAACTGTACTACATTAAGATAATTCTAATACAATGCATTTAATATTGAAAAAAGATTTCTCCGCCTTTTCTACCGACTTTAAACAGGAGGAGGTACTCAATTCGACTGTGTATTTTTTTCATTTCATTTCATATAAATTTATATTTATATATTAATATAAATTATTGAATTATTATAATAGAATAAGTCACAGGATATAAAAAGAAAGATCTGATATCTTAGTGGGCTCCAAATTGGCAAGTGCTTTTATTCAAAAAATCTTTAATCTCACGTCTCATATTATATTTTTATCCTATAGCCTTTATCGTCCTACTCTCCCTCTCTATCGTACTTATTTTTATACATTATTCCACCTTTATCTGATGTTGGCCGCCTTTTGCAATTTGAGTTATGTAAATAATAATAATTAACAGATAATAATAATAATAGATATCATTGTGGTTTATTATTGTTGTTTCTGTCACAATCTTTGCAATATAAATTAAAGGACTAATTTTGATTAAAATATTACAGTAACAGTGCATTAATATCAATAAATTACAATCGATTCAGCATCGCAATGCTAATAAATATATGAAAATGATATTGGTCATTGGCGTGTGGCTAAGATTATTTTGTATTTATATTTTATGTATACTTGCATTAAAAAACGGACTAGACGTTATCCTGTATATCCGATGTAATCACGCACTGATCATGAGTTGTGATAATCCAGCCTAATCCAATTAATTCAAACATAAGTTCTAATAGTTGAAATATATAGAAATAATTTGTTTTTTATTTTTGTCCGACTGATATAAAAAAAACATGATTTCGTTTGTATTGTAGAAGAATGTATTATGCTAACATTCAGTTTTAAATTTTAGCTTGTCTCAACAAATTAGAAGATTCATAGACCGTTTCGTAATTTTTAAGTGTCAAATATAGCTAAAATCTATAATAAAGTAAAAGATAACTTCAAAATTACAAAAAAAATATTTGTTTTCCGCTCGTTAACCATAAGAAAAGAGTAGAAGAGAAAAAATTTATTGATGTTACATATGTTTTTCCTAATTTTGTCTTTTGTATATTTTGTTTTATTTACAAGTAATTCTATATTGTGTGACGTAATAAGTTAAGATAAATAAAATACTGGGACATTTAATTTTACACAAAATAAGGTTGATGTAAATAAGATTCACTTTTGTTTGTATAACGTTTACAATAAAACCACAATATCTTTACTCTTCGATTCTTTAATTGCAACAGATATATTTTTTAAGCTGAGAGAAAATACAGATAAGCTGAGAGAAAATACAGATTCTAGAGCTCATAAATTAAATACATTTTTCGTTCTTTTTGTTCAAACGTAAAGAAATGAACGCGTAAAAGGTCAGTTTTAAAGTAAAGAATTTGAAATTTCTGTGTATAAGCTGCATAGCTTTTACCTAAACAAACGAATATTTTTAGAAAAAAAAGTTGATTGTTCATATGAAATCCTCATAGAGCCAACCCGACTCGCAGTTGGCCATTTTATAAATATGCCTTTAAATCTATCAGGCATACTGTCTACCATATTCTTTAAAACTGTTTGAAAGTTCAGTCCATTTGTGATAGGTGCCTTATTTTGTCCACAAATCTAATAAAACGTCCCTGGCGACGATTGACTACCACATTGACGTTATATAATAAATGTTGTAGGCTACTTATATGACGTATGGCAATTGAAACCAAAATCTTTTGGAAGATAAGGTCGACTTTTGATTGCGCGTCCTGAGTTGTAATAAAATATAATAAATCGTTGATTATTTTGAAATATTGTGCCATGTTGCGTGCTTAATTCTCTTGAAGTAATACTTCCATATTAAAAAGAAAAAATGTGTATAATGTGTGCCGTTGTATTTTGGTTGTATTGTGTGTGAGTGTGTGTGTATGTGTGTGTGAAACAGAAGACTGCGTGTTGCCGTTTTGGTGAGTGTAGAGAACCGGAGACCCTTCTTACTGGAAAAGAGGCATTCAATCTTAGTCCTCAGGGGTGACAACGTCTGCAATTTGATTCTGAATGGAGGATAGGTGTAGATGTCCATGGGACACAGCATTCACTTACCATAACGTAGACTATGTGCGCGCTTGTCTCCCTTTTATTCGATTAAATAAAAAAATCTGTATTTTTTCTTAGCACTTTTGATCCAAGGGCGGGTCTTGTAATTTTGTTCTTTTCTTCGTCTATATCATTTTCATTTAAATTTAGTATTACTATAGAGTGATGATTGTTTTAGTGTGACATGCTTGAGAAATTAAACCGATGTGTTTACCGGCTTAAATATTGAAATTATTGTGTTTAATTGACAAAACTACTTTATTTAGTGGTTAATGATTTATAAAGCAATAATGTTTAAATAATTTGTAAATGTAGGCGACAATGATCCTATGTTTACATTGCTTCGATTATCTTAACAGTATATTATCTAATGTTGTATTCACTCTAAATAATATATTTTCTCGTTATCGTTATATTTGCTCATTAATGTTTTGTTTGACAGGAGTGCAAATTATAAGGAGGAGTGTAAGTAGTCGAGGGATACTCATCCCAATTTACCTGTCCGGTAGTTGTGGTATGGTTTACGGGTATGCGACCCCGGCTTCCCTAGCTATTACTGTCCTATACCTTGCCCTCTTGGACAGTAATATCCTAAATTTCCTATTTCCTACCCTAACTTAACTACTCTTCCTTTTCACACCACCTACCCTTCCCCTTTTCCTATTCCTACCTTCCGCCAATCCAACGTCTGCCGCGCGGATGGATGCATGGCCAGGGGCTAGCCTAGTCGTTAGCGTGCCACAGTGCCCTGGGACTGGGCGACCCCAGAATTAGGCTAGCCTTACCCTGGCATGCGGGGCTCTATTGGGGGGGACAAACCTTTCCCTCGCTATTCATTGGAAACGCAATGGATAATCATAAAAATAATTTATTTAACCAAAATGGCGGCGATGTGGTTCGCCACCCATCATGTCTATAGTCTCGCGGGGGCGAAAAGCGGCCCACGGAGAGCCGCTTTGCTACGTTGAATGTAAGAGGAGGAATGGATGGTAAGGTAGGTGAAGTATGTCAGATGATAAATTAACGTTGCATTGATATTCTGTGCGTGAACGAAACCAAAAGGAAAGGATGTGACACCACGGTTCATGGCCCCTACACGGCATACTGGTCGGGAGTCCCCCACACCAGCCGAGGCTGTCAGGGAGTTGGTGTGATTCTTTCATCTCGAATGCTTGAATGTGTGATGGAGCATGAATGTGTAAGCCCAAGACTCCTCTGGATTAGGTAAAATGTAGGACTCACTCGCTTGTTTATACTTGGGGTCTATGCACCGACGGATCTGCGCGGAGGTGGGTCATTAGAATCACAACAAGAGAGAGAGGAATTTTGGGATAGCATGAGAGAGGTCTTGAATAAATGCGGAGAAAATGAACGGATCGTGATGTTAGGGGACTTTAATGGATGGGTTGGAGTAAAGCGTGATGAGTATGAAGGAGTTCTGGGTACGTTTGGGGACAAGAGAGTGAATTACAATGGGAAAAGCTGGCTCGAAGTATGCTTGGAATGGAATCTGTGCGTGGCCAACACAATGTTTGACCACAAAAAGATCCATTTGTATACAAGAGATGAGGGTGAGTCTAGAAGTATGATTGATTTTGTAATTGTGGATGAAAGACTGAGGAAGAAAGTGCTAGACACTCGGGCATACCGCGGTGTAGGCCTCGACACAGACCACGTCCTGGTCATAGCAAGAATGCGTGGCCTCTTTAAACGGTGGCCACATCGAGGGGCCGAGCCTACGAGTGTCTTGGACAGAGTAAAAGTGGAAAATCTACAAGAAAAAGAAAAGAAAGACGAGTATGTAGAGAAACTAAAAGAAAGTTTTAAAGGGATAGAAGAGATAGGAGTGATTGAAGATTTGTGGGAGACATTTAAGAAAGGGGTCGTAAATGTTGCTATTCAGGTATGCGGGGTAGCTAAAAGAAGGAAAGGAAGAAAGAATGATAACGTGTGGATGGATAAAGATGTACAAAGTGTTGTGCGAGAAAAGAAGAAAGCGTGGTTGGATTGGTTAGCAACAAAAGCTATCTAAAAAGTTCAAAAGGCAACGGATGACGAGATAAAGGAAGCAAGAACGAAGTATAAATGATTGAAAACAGCAGCGAAAGATATTGTTTCTAGAAAGAAAGAAGAACGAAAGGATGATTTCAAAATATCGAAATCATCCTTTCGTGGATGAAATAGTGAAAGCGTTGAAAAGTATGAGATTAGGTAAGGCTGCAGGGTATGACAGGATTACCGTCGAGATGCTGAGGGCTGGACAGGGCCTGGTGGCTAGTCAGCTGTACCGCCTTTTCAATCTGTGCTGGCGAAATGGGCAAGTACCGGGAGACTGGTGCAAAGCCGTAATCGTGCCATTGTATAAGGGAAAAGGGTCACGGCAGGACTGCATAAATTACTGCGGTATAAGCCTTCTCAGCGTCGTCGGTAAATTTTATGCGAAAGTAACAGACGAGAAAGTATGGGATGCACAAGCGGGATTTAGAAAGGGATTGGGATGTACGGATCAGGTCTTTTCCTTGCGGTGCATAGCCGAAAAGTTTTTGGCTAAAAACAAGAAAGTCTACTGCGCGTTCGTAGATCTAGAAAAGGCCTATGGTAGAGTGGTGCGGAATGAATTGTGGTCAGCACTATCCATGAACGGTGTGAGCAGTATCCTCATACGAGCATTGCAATCTCTTCATAGAGATTCTAGTGCTTGTGTAAGGACAAACGGGGCATACACTGAATGGTTTAATATCAAAATAGGTGTTAAACAAGGATGTGTAGCGTCACCGTGGCTGTTTAAGCTGTTCATGGACAATTGTTTGACAGTTTTAAAAGAGAATGAATGTCAAATTTTTTCTCTATGCTAATGACCAAGTATTACTTGCGTCTTCGGCCGAGGAGTTGCAGGAAATGGTAACTGCTATGAATGGAGCTTTTGTTAGAAAGGGAATGAAGATGAATGTAAGGAAGACGAAAGTGATGGTGTTTGAAAAATATGAGGCAGTGACAGACTGCAATATTGTGATTGAAGATGAACAAATTGAATAGCTGAAAGAGTTTATGTATCTGGGTTCAAAGTTTACAAGAGATGGAAAGTGTGAGAGTGATATCGAAAGAAGAGTGAATGCAGGAAACATGGTGAATGGAGCTTTGCACTCCTTTATGAGCAGTCGGAAGGTGTCTAACAAGGCTCGTTTGGCTATGCATGAGGGGGTGTTGGTTCCGACACTCATGGATTGGCCATGTCGAGAGAATGAATGAAGAAAGATTGACGAAAAAAGTGTATAAGGCGAGTGTGAATGAAAGTGTTGGAAGGGGTAGACCTAGACGGACATTTCTAGACCAAATCAGGGACGTCTTGAAAAAGGCCAGGTTAAGAGTACCCTAAACCGTAGAGCATGTATGAGGGGAATAATGAAAGTGGACGAAGCAAAACAAGTATGTAAGGATCGTAGCAAGTGGAAAGAAGTGGTCTCTGCCTACCCCTACGGGAAAGAGGCGTGACTATATGTATGTATGTATGTATATTTTTAAAATACCTTAACCTCAACACGAGGATTTTCTCCTGTATTGTTGTGACAGTAATTATTTCATCCATCTCTGATGATCGCCGCTTATAGCCATTTTAGTTATTAAAATAATAAAAGCTAATTGGCAATAATAATAAAACAATTCATTTTGCTTTATTATTGTTGTTTCTATCACACTTTTTGCGTGATTATTTAAAATATGAGTTAGATTTAAAAAAATTACAGTAACAGTGCACTAATATCAAAAAATTACAATCGATTCGGCATCCCAATACTTTGACTAATGTCATTGGCGTGTGGCTAAGCTTAATGTGAATTTATATCATATGTTTACGTGCAGCTAAAAACGGACTAAAAGTACTCTTATATATAATTGATGCTATTATCGCACAGGGCGATTATTACCCTTGTGCTTTTATTTTCTTGCGTCGGATAAAGAAATAGATTTCATATATAATAATTGGTTGTAATTTTTTTGTTCGACTATTTGAACATATGAAACAAAATTATTACAATCAGATAAATTATTGAATTACTTAGGAGAGTTGAATTTATTGAACAAAACAAAGTACCTATTAACTTGTAAGAATGGAAGGTCACAAACATGAAATTATTGTATTGTAATAGGTTCTTCTTGCGTCTGGAAAGTGTCACATTATTGAGACTGTGTGTGTAAACTGAAGTATAAAATTCCATGACATTCTTACATGGATACATACATACACGTTGAGCTAATATAAAACGTATAATAACTTGTCGAAATTATGAATATGTGACAGAATTACAACTTATTTTTGGGTTTATCTTAATATTTCAATGAGTATATTATACTAATATTTTGTGTTTTATGTTTCAGCAGTTCTCTGCAATTTAGAAAATTAAAATGCCTTTTTGTAATTTTAAGTGGCCTTAATAGTTAAAATTCTATTACTGCCATTAAAATTACATATAGTTGTTTTGCTATCTTAAACGAAAATAGAAAAAATATTGGAAAATCCAATTGGCCATACCTTAAGTGCATTTTTTTAAAGTAGTTTAAATACATTTTGACAGCACTATCGGCTTCAACACCCGCGAAATCCATGAGAATGACACCCGTGATGAAAAAATTGGTACCTACTTCAGCTGTCATCTTGGATTTACATTTCCACAGCACTATCGGCTTCAACACCCACGAGAACCATGAAAATTACACCCATGATGAAGAAATTGATAGCCATTGCAGCCGCCACCTTGGATTTATATTTTGACAGCACTATCGGCTTCAACACCCGCGAAAACCATGAAAATTACACCCATGATGAAGAAATTGGTACCTACTTCAGCCGCCATCTTGGATTTACATTTCTAGAGCATTATCGGCTTCAACACCCTCGAAACCCATGAAAATGACACTCATGATGAAAAAATTGATAGCCATTGCAGCCGCCACCTTGGAATTACATTTTGACAGCACTATCGGCTTCAACACGCGCGAAAACCATGAGAATGACACTCATAATGAAAACATTGATATCTATTGCAGCCGCCATCTTGGATTTACATTTCGACAACCCTCTCGGCTTCATCTCTCTCTAAAACCATGAAAATGACACCCATGATGAAAAAATTGATACCTATTGAAGCCACCATCTTGGATGCTCTCGTGAATTTTCATTCTTCCAAGAGACACTTAAAAGAACAAGTTACTATATAAACACAACGTAAATAAGAGTTCCAGGTAAGAAGATCACGCCATAAATTTATTAAACGGCATGTATTAAACCTTTTGAAATATTTTAGAAGATTAATATACTGGTCCCGTAAATTTGATATATTTATTAATCTTATAGATATAGACTCAAAAGAAAGACAAAAATAAGTATAGAGAAGAGGGAGGGGGCAGTGTTACAATTTGGTGCCGTCACCAGGATAGAGGTTAAATTTTAAATAGGAGGCCGTTAATATTAAATTATGAGGTAGGATATATGCCTACAATTTGTCGTCCGTGAAATAGAGAGGTGTCTTGAAGAATGGTGTTGGCTGGTGGTGGTTGAGAGTCTGGAGGTGGGGCTTCAATATTAAAATTGATTATTAATATAGAAGAAAGTGTGTGCATAGCTGAACAAAATAACATTTAAATTGAAATAAGTGGGTAGACCCAATTTAATTAAGTGAAGGGCTCAAAAAGTGCAGAAAATGCATAAGCGAAAATAAAAAAAATGGCTTATAGCAAGAAACTTTAAACTTAATTAAGGCAAAGCCTAAAAGTGAAATAAAATTGCTTCAGAAGTTAATTAAATTGCAGTTAAAACCTTTGAGATTAAAATAAAAGACCTCGAGGGAAAATTTATTAACCAAACGAAAGGTCACAAAGATAAAATAATCAAGGAGAGGTGTCCGGGGCAAGCACCTCTTATGTAAATGACTCTAGACAAAATATTGCATATAATTTACATTATATAACAACAGAAAAGCCAAAATTTGGAAACGGAAACTCTCATCCAGGATCTTTTTTGAAAGATCTCACCAATTATTTAAAAATTTCCATCTAATTGTCTCGAAATATTAATAGCACAAGAGTGCTTAGTAGGTGAAGACAAATATTGGGCTCGCATTAATAGTGTGCGTTGGACAACTTTTGATAATTTTAAATCTGTCTTTCTAAGAGTATTTTGGGGTGAAAAAGGAAAAAATAAAGTAAAGAGGTTCCTTGTGCAAAATAAATGGAATAGAAGTACACACGCCACCATGGTTAGTTATTTTCTTTGTGTTATTGAAAAGGCACAAACATTATCATATCTGATATATGAAAAACAATTAGTAACTAATTTCATTAGACATTATACTAAAACTGTGCATCAATTATGAAGAATAGCTAAAAGTGAGACAATAATAGACACGACAGATTTCTTAAGGAACTTAGATGACATCGATAAACAAGATGAAGGTCGTGAACCTTAGTGTAATGAGAAAAAGCGAAAATTTAATAATAATACGGAGCAAAAACATAAAGAAATACATTAATCATACAAAACATGGCGTAAACCCGAAGAAGGAAAAAAGAAGTTTCACGAAGTACATGAAATACAGGTCACAAATGTACCAATCTGCTGTTACGGCCCCTGAGCCAAATTTAGAGCTGTAGAGGTCGAACTAGTTCCCAGTTCGATCCCTTACAATGTAAAAGGGACCAAACATTAAATATGTTATTAAAGCTGGATTGGCGACCTGTTCAAACACTGGGGAAAAATAATAGAGATTTGCGAAAATCTATCTCTTTAAAAGGAAATTTTAACCGAGAAGGCTTTGGTTTTAGCGACAATGATTAAGTTAAAAAAAAATACTAAAAAAGTGCATTAATATCATTACATTACAATCGATTCGGCATCACAGTACTAATAAATATATGAAAATGACATTGGTCATTGGCGTGTGGTTAATATTATTTTGTATTTATATTATATAGATATTTGCAGCTAAAAAACAGACTACACGTTTTCGTGTATATCCGATGCTATTATCGCATAGGGTGTTTATTGCCCTTGTCTTTTTATTTCTTTATGTCAAATAAGGAAATAGATTTCATTACTTCGAATCACAACAACAATTCTTTCTATTAGAGTTCTATTAAAGTATAAAAATATCACGCATTGATCATGTGTTATGATGATCCAGCCTGACCAAATTAATTCAACCATAAGTTCTAATAGTTGAAATAATTTATTTTTTATTTTTCTTCGACTGATTTTAAAAGTAACATGATTTCGTATGTCTTGTAGAAGAATGTACTATGCTAACATTTAGTTTAATATTTCAGCTGATCTCGACACATTAGAAGATCAAAATACCTTTTCGTAATTTTAAAAACCAAATATAGTCAAAATCCTATTTTGGTATTTAAAATTACACAAGGTGTTTGATTTGACGCTCGTTAATGGAAAGAGTAAAAAATGGAGTAGAAGAGAAAAAAGGTATTGATAATACATTTTTTTTTGGTAATTTTCCATTTTGTGTGTATTTTCTTTTATTTACAGGTAATTCTATATTGAGTGACGTTATAAGTTAAGTTAAATAAAATACCGTGACATTTAGTTTTAGTTATGGAAATAAATAGATGTCACAAAATAACGTTGATGTAATTAAGATGCACTTTTCTTTGTATATCGTTTACAAGAAAACCAAAATGTCTTTACTTTTCGATTCTTTAATTGCAATGGATATTGTTATTTGTTTTCTTTTTTTAAATACTTTATTTCAACACTACGATTATCTCCTGTATTGTTGTGGCAGTTATTTTCGTTACGTAAATAATCTAAACCACCTGGTATTAGTAAGAACTTCGCAAGAGAAATTAAAACGTAAATTAGATACAAAAACAATACAGTAACAGTGAAATAATATCTAAAAAATTTCAATCGATTCTGCATCCCAATTCTACTTTGACATTTGTCATTATCGTGTGGCTAAGGTTAATTTTAATTTATATTATATGTATACTTGCAGATAAAAATGGACTAAACGTTATCCTTTTTTTTTGTCTTAAAAATTTCTAAATTTATTAAAATTTTAGTTAAAATATTCAAAATGTATTAAATAATATAAAAACAAGTAGATTATATTTCAATAATAAAGATAAATAACATTTGTAATAGCTTCGTACGTGAGTGTAATATCGTCATCCGGTAAATATGGTCGCTTTCTACTCGAAAACTACAGCCTTATTTGCTCCATGTCTTAGTGCAATAGCGCTATGATACGTGAAGTTTTGGCTACTGACGTCTTGGTAGCGTGCGACTACGATACGTTGGTGTTATTTTTAGTTAATAACATTATCAATTTTGTTACTAAAGTCGATAGGGATCATATGGGTGTGTTGTGAGTGGGCGCCATCCGAATGATAGTTGCATTGATGCTTACTGCTACTTGCGGTATTGCGTATTGTGATGGATCTTCGGGTGTGCTTCGCCTGATTCGAAGCATCTAATTGTTCTAGTCGATGGTGGTAGGAGACATCACCACCCGGTGATGTCTGCTGGGACAGTATGGGGGACCTTAGGATGGTGTAAGTACAGCGATTGTCGTATTGATGCTTGTTGCGTTCTGCAGCATTGCGTCTCTGCGATGGGTGTTCGGCGGGTCGCTATACTCAATAGCGCTCTCAGCATCTTGGTTTGACTCACAACCTAAGTAGCTTTGCCCTAGTCGGGTCCTTCATTGCGGGGCTGCAGACTGTCTGTCCGCCATGATGTTTTATATAACAACATAATAATATATCTCTATAAAGTTCCTACCTATGAAAGATTGAATGCAACTTGTTGGTGGGCATATAATCAACGTCAGTAACACAAACCCTTTCTGATGGCGAATTACTGTGGCTGGATTTGATCATATTCTGTATAGCCTTTACACGCATTGACATGCGCGACTTCGGTCGACGTTTGTGCTTACGCACTACCGAGGGGCTAGGTCCTCTTTTACTAGTACGCCAGTTATTTTGCTGTAGACTACGGTCCAGTACCTAACTTAACGTTCACTTCGGGGGGAGCGTATAAAAATGGTTGGCGCTCACCGCGCACGGCGTGTGTGGAGCCGTGTGCCTCCTCCACATTCTTTTTAAATGTGGGAGAGCGAAGCCCTTGTTTCTGGTATTAGATATAAATATTGTGAGTCTTTTCCAAGCGGGAAGGGATTAATTAATAAGCAATTGACTGCTGTGAAACTGATACAATTGGAATAGGGACAATTTATTGTGCTTAACACTTTTGGAGCTCTGTCTTCGTGAAAGGGGTTATTTAGGTTATAAGACGCTACCAACAGCTTTCGATTGCTCTCGTGAATATTCATTCTTCCAAGAGACACTTAAAAGAACAAGGTACTATACAAACACAACGTAAATAAAAGTCCCAATAAATGGAATAGAAGTACACACGCCACCATGGTTAGTTATTTTCTTTGTGTTATTGAAAAGGCACAAACATTATCATATCTGATATATGAAAAACAATTAGTAACTAATTTCATTAGACATTATACTAAAACTGTGCAGCAATTATGAAGAATAGCTAAAAGTGAGACAATAATAGCTTCGTACGTGAGTGTAATATCGTCATCCGGTAAATATGGTCGCTTTCTACTCGAAAACTACAGCCTTATTTGCTCCATGTCTTAGTGCAATAGCGCTATGATACGTGAAGTTTTGGCTACTGACGTCTTGGTAGCGTGCGACTACGATACGTTGGTGTTATTTTTAGTTAATAACATTATCAATTTTGTTACTAAAGTCGATAGGGATCATATGGGTGTGTTGTGAGTGGGCGCCATCCGAATGATAGTTGCATTGATGCTTACTGCTACTTGCGGTATTGCGTATTGTGATGGATCTTCGGGTGTGCTTCGCCTGATTCGAAGCATCTAATTGTTCTAGTCGATGGTGGTAGGAGACATCACCACCCGGTGATGTCTGCTGGGACAGTATGGGGGACCTTAGGATGGTGTAAGTACAGCGATTGTCGTATTGATGCTTGTTGCGTTCTGCAGCATTGCGTCTCTGCGATGGGTGTTCGGCGGGTCGCTATACTCAATAGCGCTCTCAGCATCTTGGTTTGACTCACAACCTAAGTAGCTTTGCCCTAGTCGGGTCCTTCATTGCGGGGCTGCAGACTGTCTGTCCGCCATGATGTTTTATATAACAACATAATAATATATCTCTATAAAGTTCCTACCTATGAAAGATTGAATGCAACTTGTTGGTGGGCATATAATCAACGTCAGTAACACAAACCCTTTCTGATGGCGAATTATTACTATTAACTTATAACTGCCTATTGGCTATATCTGTCATTGTATTAGTTGGTGGAGCATATGTGTCGTCCTCATGCGGGTGGTAGTTGGAGAGAGAATCTCAGGAGGCTCTCAAGGCTGCGGCCGAAAGCCGCGCAACGTGGGACCCCATTTCCTTCAGGTGAGCGGTAGACTCATGACACGCTCTGCGACCAATTGGCCCTGCTGATCATGAAATTGGTGGTGATGCCTTACACTTACATCACGTCTACAGGAACGACGGTCTGGCAGGTGGTGGCGCTCACGGAGGGTTTTTTAAGGCCAGTGTGCCTAATGTTGCCTAACCCATGTGACGTACATTTACTGTGGCTGGATTTGATCGTATTCTGTATAGCCTTTACACGCATTGACATGCGCGACTTCGGTCGACGTTTGTGCTTACGCACTACCAAGGGGCTAAGTCCTCTTTTACTAGTACGCCAGTTATTTTGCTGTAGACTACGGTCCAGTTCCCAACTTAACGTTCACTTCGGGGGGAGCGTATAAAAATGGTTGGCGCTCACCGCACACGGCGTGTGTGGAGCCGTGTGCCTCCTCCACATTCTTTTTAAATGTGGGAGAGCGAAGCCCTTGTATCTGGTATTAGATATAAATATTGTGAGCCTTTTCCAAGCGGGAAGGGATTAATTAATAAGGAATTGACTGCTGTGAAACTGATACAATTGGAATAGGTACAATTTATTGTTCTTAACACTTTTTGAGCTCTGTCTTCGTGAAAGGGGTTATTTAGGTTATAAGACGCTACCAACAGCTTTCGATTGCTCTCGTGAATATTCATTCTTCCAATAGACACTTAAAAGAACAAGGTACTATACAAACACAACGTAAATAAGAGTCCCGGGTAAGAAGATCACGCCATAAATTTATTATACGACATATATTTAAACCTTTTGAAATATTTTAGAGGATTAATATACTGGTCCCGTAAATTTGATATATTTATAAATCTTATAGATATAGGCTCTAAAGAAAGACAAAAATAAGTATAGAGAAGAGGGAGGAGGGAGTGTTAACATTTGGTTCCGTCACCAAGATCTCTATCTTGTCGTCCGTGAAATAGAGAGGTGTCTTGAAGAATGGTGTTGGCTGGTGATGGTTGAGAGTCTGTAGGTGGGGCTTCAATATTAAAATTGATTATTAATATAGAAGAAAGTGTATGCATAGCTGAACGAAATAACATTTAAATTGAAATAAGTGGGTAGACCCAATTTAATTAAGTGAAGTGAAGTGAAGAAAATATATAACTAAAGAAAAGCCAAAATTTGGAAACGGAAGCACTCATCCAGTATCATTTTTGAAAGATCTCACCAATTATTTAAAGAAATTTCCATCTAATTGTCTCGAAATATTAATAGCACAAGAGTGCTTAGTAGGTGAAGACAAATATTGGGCTCGCATTAATAGTGTGCGTTGGACAACTTTTGATAATTTTAAATCTGTCTTTCTAAGAGTATTTTGGGGTGAAAAAGAAAAAATAAAGTAAAAACGTTCCTTGTGCAAAATACATGGAATAGAAGTTCACATGCCACCATGGTTAGTTATTTTCTTTGTGTTATTGAAAAGGCACAAACATTATCATATCTGATATATGAAAAACAATTAGTAACTAATTTCATTAGACATTATACTAAAACTGTGCAGCAATTATGAAGAATAGCTAAAAGTGAGACAATAATAGACACGACAGATTTCTTAAGGAACTTAGATGACATCGATAAACAAGATGAAGGTCGTGAACCTTACTGTAATGAGAAAAAGCGAAAAATTAATAATAATACGGAGCAAAAACATAAAGAAATACATTAATCATACAAAACATGGCGTAAACCCGAAGAAGGAAAAAAGAAGTTTCACGAAGTACATGAAATACAGGTCACAAATGACCAATCTGCTGTTACGGCCCCTGAGCCAAATTTAGAGCTGTAGAGGTCGAACTAGTTCCCAGTTCGATCCCTTACAATGTAAAAGGGACCAAACATTAAATATGTTATTAAAGCTGGATTGGCGACCTGATCAAACACTGGGGAAAAATAATAGAGATTTGCGAAAATCTATCTCTTTAAAACGAAATTTTAACAGAAACAGAAACAGAAACTTTTTTATTCAATATAGGTTATAAATAATACTTATTGAAATTCACTCTTTTGTTTGATTACCACTGGTTCGGAAAAATCCTCTGTCCTGGGAAGAACCAGCAAGAAACCCAGCGGGACTTTTTTTTTAAATAACAGCTTACAATCATGATGTTACACAAATTAACAACACAACAAATTAGAAATAGCTTGGTAGCGATCACCTCATTTCCAGGGGTTATTATCATCCATCAATTCCTTAATATTATAATAACCCTTTTTATACAAACTTAGTTTAATAAAGTTTTTGAACTTTGAACAGGTCAAACTTTGTATATTTTCTGGAATTTTGTTGTAAAAGCGTATACATCGCCCCAAGAATAAATTACTGACTTGATGGAGTCGAGTAACTGGTAGTACTAGCTTGTGTCTGTTTCAAGTATTTACAGAATTAATTTCACTTATTTTTGTAAAACTACTTTTATTTTTGTGTACGTACATTTTCATAAATGTATTGAGAGGCCAAAGTTAATATATTAATTTCCTTAAATTTTTGTCGCAGCGACTCTTTAGGCTTTAAATCATAAATTGCTCTTATGGCCCTCTTCTGCAAAACAAATATAATTTCAGTGTCAGCTGCGTGTCCCCATAGCTAAATACCATACGACATTATGCTATGGAAGTAGCTGAAGTAAACTAGTCTAGCTGTTTCAACACTGGTTAAACTTCTAATCTTTTTTACAGCATATGCTGCAGAACTAAGTGTGCTTGCTAGTTTTGATATATGGGGGCTCCATTGAAGCTTCGCGTCTAGTGTGATTCCAAGAAAAATGGTGGTATCTACAAGACTCAGTTTCTCCCCATTTAAAATTACATTAGTATTTAATTGTTTGACATTTGGAGTCACGAATTTCATACATTTTGTTTTAGTGCCATTTAAATGCAAATTATTAACATCGAACCAATTTACTAATTTAGAGATTTATTTCGTCATATTTTAGTAACTGTCGACTTAATTTGAAAATTAAAAAAAGTGTCATCTGCAAATAATACTATATCATGGTTATCCCCTACTATGTAAGGTAAGTCATTAATGTATACAAGAAACAGAAAGGGGCCGAGAATTGAGCCTTGAAGCACGATCCGGAAGAGCTCATATTGTTAATGACAACTTTTTGCGTTCTCTTACTTAAATATGAAATAATTAATTTAAGGGCATCACTACTTACACTGTAGTGTTGAAGTTTCCTGATTAATGTTTCATGGTGAACACAATCGAAGGCCTTGGATAGGTCACAAAATATACCCAAAGCATCCTGTGAATTCTCCCATGCATTAAAGATATATTTAATCAGCTCAACACCGGCATCAGTTGTCGAGCGACCCCTTGTGAAACCAAATTGATTTTTTGAAGTAAATTATTTATATTAAAAAAATTTAACATTTGAACAAGAACAATTTTTTCAAAAATCTTACTAAGTGTTGGTAGTACAGAAATAGGTCTAAAATTGGCGGGGTCTAATGTACTACCAGATTTAAATAAAGGTATTACTTTACTATGCTTCATTAAATCAGGAAACACACCAGATTCGATACTAGTATTAAATATAATAGCTAAATGAGGCGCGATTGTATCTATTATAGACGCAATAACTTTAACGGAAATCCCCCACAGATCCGCAGTTTTCTTAACATCAATAGTTTTAAAATATTTTACAATATCTTTTGATGACACTTTATGAAATGTAAAATTCTTTGTACACACATTTACATTTTGTTTAAGTAATGGCGACGGCAGGAGAAGAATTCAGTGACTTAGTGGTCAAGATCGGAATATCAGTAAAATATTTCTCAAAAACCATTGCTACGTCCTGATCTGATACAGTTAATTTGTTGTTAACATTTAACTGGTAATTTGAATTGCGAGAGTTGATCTTACCAGTTTCGCTATTAATTATACTCCATGTAACATAACATATAACATAAACACTCACGCCTGTCACCCAGAGGGGTAGGCAGAGACTACGAAATTCCATTTGCCGCGATCCTGACACACCTCTCTCGCCTCGTTTACATCCATATATCTACGCATACACGCTCGTCGGTTAAGGGTACTCCTAATCTGGCCCATTTTTAATGTATCGCCGATTTGGTCGATAAACCTTCGTCTAGGGCGTCCCTTACTGACCCTGGTGTTCACTTCTGCAACATAAATTTGCTTTGTCACCCTTTTCTCGTTCATTCTTTCTACATGACCATACCACCGAAGCATTACTTTCTTAATCCTTGTCACAACGTCATCTTGCAAACCACACTTTTGTCTTATCACACTATTTCTCACCCTGTCATTCAGATTCAGCCCTAGCATACTCCTTAAGGACCGCATTTCTACAGCATTTATTCTACTCTCATGCTTCTTCTGCCAGACCCAACTTTCACTACCATACATTAAAGTAGGGACTAACACAGCATTATGAATTGCCATACGTGCCTTAGTTGACACATTCTGACTCCTCATAATAGCGTGTAGAGCCCCATTCACTCTATTTCCTGCGTTCACTCGTCGTTCTATATCCGTGTCATATCTACCATCCCTGCTAAATAAACATCCCAAATATACAAACTCATCCACTTGCTCAATTAACTCCCCTTCTATTCTTATTTCACATAAAGTTTTACTTTCTTCTCTTTAAAAATATACTCCATGTCATTTTAATTTTATTGGAAGCCGTCCTAATTTTGTTGCTCAAATGCAAAGACTTGGCTATGAAGCACACTCTTTTAAATATTTTTGAATATTTTTTTACATATTCCCTAAATTCGACGCTATGATTATATGACCTTTCATGGTAAAGATCATATAACCTATGCCTGCTCTTATGGTTTCCTACTGTCGCCCATTCATTTTTTTCAACAGAGAAGGCTTTGGTTATAGCGACAATGATTAAGTTTAAAAAAATACTAAAAAAGTGCATTAATATCATTACATTACAATCGATTCGGCATCACAATACTAATAAATATATGAAAATGACATTGGTCATTGGCGTGTGGTTAAGATTATTTTGTATTTATATTATATAGATATTTGCAGCTAAAAAACAGACTACATGTTTTCGTGTATATCCGATGCTAATATCGCATAGGGCGTTTATTGCCCTTGTCTTTTTATTTCTTTATGTCAAATAAGGAAATAGATTTAATTACTTCGAATCACAATAATACAATTGTTTCTATTAGAGTTCTATTAAAATATAAAAATATCACGCATTGATCATGTGTTGTGATGATCCAGCCTGACCAAATTAATTTAACCATAAGTTCTAAGTAGGTATAAGTAAAAACTTCGCAAGAGAATTAGGTACAAAAACAATACAGTAATAGTAAAATAATATCTAAAAAATTTCAATCGATTCTGCACCCCAATACTACTTTGACTTTTGTCATTAGGGTGTGGCTAAGATTAATTATAATTTATATTATATGTATACTTGCAGATAAAAATGGACTAAACGTTATCCTTTTTTTTGTCTTAAAAATCTCTAAATTTATTAAAATTCTGGTTAAAATATTCAAAATGTATTAAATAATATAAATACAAGTAGATTATATTTCAATAATAAAGATTAATAACATTTGTAATAGCTTCGTACGTGAGTGTAATATCGTCATACGGTAAATATGGTCACTTTCTACTCGAAAACTACAGCCTAATTTGCTTCAAGTCTTAGTGCAATAGCGCTATGATACGTGAATTTTTGGTTACTAAAGTCGATAGGGATCATATGGGTGTGTTATGAGTGGGCGCCATCCGTATGATAGTTGCATTGATGCTTACTGCTACTTGCGGTATTGCGTCTTGTGATGGATCTTCTGGTGTGCTGCGCCTGATTCGACGTATCTTATGGTTCTGGTCGATGGAGGTAGGAGTCATCACCATCCGGTGATGTCTGCTGGGACTGTATGGCGGATCTTAGGATGGTGTAAGTACAGCGATAGTCGTATTGATGCTTGTTGCGTTCTGCAGCATTGCGTCTCTGCGATGGGTGTTTGGCGGGTCGCTATTCTCAATGGCGCTCTCTGCGTCTTGGTTTGAATTACAACCTAAGTAGCTTTGCTCTAGTCGGGTGCCTTCATTGCGGGGCTGCAGACTGTCTGTCCTCCATGATGTTTTATATAACAACATAATAATGTATCTCAATAAAGTTCCTCCCTTTGAAAGATTGAATGCAACTTGTTGGTGGGCATATAATCAACGTCAGTGACTCAAACCCTTTCTGATGGCGAATTTTATGGCTTTCTGAAGGCCAGTGTGCCTATTGTTGGCTAACCCATGTTACGTACATTTACTGTGGCTGGATTTGATCATATTCTGTATAGCCTTTACACGCATTGACATGCGCGACTTCGGTCGACGTTTGTGCTTGCGCACTACCAAGGGGCTAGGTCCTCTTTTACTAGTACGCCAGTTATTTTACTGTAGACTACGGTCCAGTTCTCAACTTAACGTTCACTTCGTGGGGAGCGTATAAAAATGGTTGGCGCTCACCGCGCACGGCGTGTGTGGAGCCGTGTGCCTCCTCCACATTCTTTTTAAATGTGGGAGAGCGAAGCCCTTGTATCTGGTATTAGATATAAATATTGTGAGCCTTTTGCAAGCGGGAAGGGATTAATTAATAAGGAATTGACTGCTGTGAAACTGATACAATTGGAATAGGGAAAATTTAATGTTCTTAACACTTTTTGAGCTCTGTCTTCGTGAAAGGGGTTATTTAGGTTATAAGACGCTACCAACAGCTTTCGATTGCTCTCGTGAATATTCATTCTTCCAAGAGACACTTAAAAGAACAAGGTACTATACAAACACAACGTTAATTAGAGTCCCAGGTAAGAAGATCACGCCATACATTTATTAAACGACATATATTTAAACCTTTTGAAATATTTTAGAGGATTAATATACTGGTCCCGTAAATTTGATATATTTATAAATCTTATAGATATAGACTCTAAAGAAAGACAAAAATAAGTATAGATAAGAGGGAGGGGGGAGTGTTAAAATTTGGTTCCGTCACCAGGATAGAGGTTAAATTTGAAATAGGAAGCCGTTAGTATTAAATTATGAGGTAGGATATATGCCTACAATTTGTTGTCCGTGAAATAGAGAGGTGTCTTGAAGAATGGTGTTTACTGGTGGTAGTTGAGAGTCTGGAGGTGGGGCTTCAATATTAAAAGTGATTATTAATATAGAAGAAAGTGTATGCATAGCTGAACGATATAACTTTTAAAGTGAAATAAGTGGATAGACCCAATTTAATTAAGTGAAGGGCTCAAAAAATGCAAAAAATTCATATGCGAAAAAAAAATGGCTTATAGCAAGAAACATCAAACTTAATTAAGACAAAGCCTAAAAGTGAAATAAAATTGCTTCAGAAGTTAATTAAGTTGCAGTGAAATGCGCAGTGAAGTGCTTTGAGGTTAAAATAAAAGACCTCGAGGGAAAATTTATTAACCAAACCAAAGGTCACAAAGATAAAATAATCAAGGAGAGGTGTCCGGGGCGAGAACCTCTTATGTAAATGACTCTAGACAAAATATTGTATATAATTTACATTATATAACAACAGAAAACCCGAAATTTGGAAACGGAAACACTCATCCAGTATCATTTTTGAAAGATCTCACCAATTATTTAAAGAAATTTCCATCTAATTGTCTCGAAATATTAATAGCACAAGAGTGCTTAGTAGGTGAAGACAAATATTGGGCTCGCATTAATAGTGTGCGTTGGACAACTTTTGATAATTTTAAATCTGTCTTTCTAAGAGTATTTTGGGGTGAAAAAGAAAAAATAAAGTAAAAAGGTTCCTTGTGCAAAATAAATGGAATAGAAGTACACACGCCACCATGGTTAGTTATTTTCTTTGTGTTATTGAAAAGGAACAAACATTATCATATCTGATATATGAAAAACAATTAGTTACTAATTTCATTAGACATTATACTAAAACTGTGCAGCAATTATGAAGAATAACTAAAAGTGAGATAATAATAGACACGAGAGATTTCTTAAGGAACTTAGATGACATCGATAAACAAGATGAAGGTCGTGAACCTTACTGTAATTAGAAAAAGCGAAAATTTAATAATAATACGGAGCAAAAAAATAAAGAAATACATTAATCATACAAAACATGGCGTAAACCCGAAGATGGAAAAAAGAAGTTCAACTAAGTACATGAAATACAGGTCACAAATGACCAATCTGCTGTTACGGCCCGTGAGCCAAATTTAGAGCTGTAGAGGTCGAACTAGTTCCCAGTTCGATCCCTTACAACTTAAAAGCGACCAAACATTAAATATGTTATTAAAGCTGGGTTGGCGAACTGATCAAACACTGGGGAAAAATAATAGAGATTTGCGATAATCTATCTCTTTAAAAGGAAATTTTAACAGAGAAGGTTTTGGTTATAGCGACAATGATTAAGTTAAAAAAAATACAAAAAAAGTTCATTAATATCATTACATTACAATCGAATCGGCATCACAACACAAATAAATATATGAAAATGACATTGGTCATTGGCGTGTGGTGAAGATTATTTTGTATTTATATTATATAGATATTTGGAGCTAAAAAAAAAGACAGTTTTAAATTTTAGCTGTTCTCAACAAATTAGAAGATTCATAAGCCGTTTCGTAATTTTTAAGTATCAAATATAGCTAAAATCTTATCTTTTACTTCAAAATTACAAAAAAATATTTGTTTTCCGCTCGTTAACCATAAGATTAAAAGAGTAGAAGAGAAAAAATTTATTGATGTTACATATGTTTTTCCTAATTTTGTCTTTTGTATATTTTGTTTTATTTACAGGTAATTCTATATTTTGTGACGTAATAAGTTAAGATAAATAAAATACTGGGACATTTAGTTTTACACAAAATAAGGTTGATGTAATTAAGATTGACTTTTGTTTGTATAACGTTACAATAAAACCACAATATCTTTAATCTTCGATTCTTTAATTGCAACAGATATATTTTTAATCTGAGAGAAAATACACGTAAGCTGAGAGAAAATACAGATTCTAGAGCTCATAAATTAAATACATTTTTCGTTCTTTTTGTTCAAACGTAAAGAAATGAACGCGTAAAAGGTCAGTTTTAAAGTAAAGAATTTGAAATTTCTGTGTAAAAGCTGCATAGCTTTTACCTAAACAAACCAATATTTTTAGAAAAAAAAAGTTGATTGTTCATATGAAATTCTCATAGAGCCAACCCGACTCGCAGTTGGCTATTTTATAAATATGCCTTTAAATCTATCAGGCATACTCTCTACCATATTCTTTAAAACTGTTTGAAAGTTCAGTCCATTTGTGATAGGTGCCTTATTTTGTTCACAAATCTAATAAAACATCCCTGGCTACGATTGACTACCACATTGACGTTATATAATAAACGTTGTAGGCTACTTATATGACGTATGGCAATTGAAACCAAAATCTTTTGGAAGATAAGGTCGACTTTTGATTGCGCGACCTGAGTTGTAATAAAATATAATAAATTGTTGATTATTTTGAAATATTGTGCCATGTTGCGTGCTTAATTCTCTTGAAGTAATACTTCCATATTTAAAAGAAAAAATGTGTATAATGTGTGCCGTTTTATTTTGGTTGTATTGTGTGTGTGTGTGTGTGTGTGTGTGTGTGTGTGTGTGTGTGTGTGTGTGTGTGTACTGCGTGTTGCCGTTTCATATGGTGAGTGTAGAGAACCGGAGACCCTTCTTACTGGAAAAGAGGCATTCAATTTTAGTCCTCAGGGGTGACAACGTCTGCAATTTGATTCTGAATGGAGGATAGGTGTAGATGTCCATGGGACACAGCATTCACTTACCATAACGTAGAATTTTGTTCTTTTCTTCGTCTATATCATTTTCATTCAAATTTAGTATTCCTATAGAGTGATGATTATTTTAGTGTGACATGCTTGAGAAATTAAACCGATGTGTTTACCGGCTTAAATATTGAAATTATTGTGTTTTATTGACAAAACTACTTTATTTAGTGGTTAATGATTTATAAAGCAATAATGTTTAAATAATTTGTAAATGTAGGCGACAATGATCCTATGTTTACATTGCTTCGATTATCTTAACAGTATATTATCTAATGTTGTATTCACTCTAAATAATATATTTTCTCGTTATCGTTATATTTGCTCATTAATGTTTTGTTTGACAGGAGTGTAAAGTATAAGGAGGAGTGTAAGTAGTCGAGGGATACTCATCCCAATTTACCTGTCCGTTAGTTGTGGTATGGTATACGGGTATGCGACCCCGGCTTCCCTAGCTATTACTGTCCTATCCCTTGACCTCCTGGACAGTAATATCCTACATTTCCTATTCCCTACCTTAACTTAACTACTCTTCCTTTTCACACCACCTATCTTTCCCCTTTTCCTATTCCTACCTTCCGCCAATCCAACGTCTGCCGCGCGGATGGATGCATGGCCAGGGGCGAGCCTAGTAGTTAGCGTGCCACACTGCCCTGGAACCGGGCGACCCCAGAATTAGGCTAGCCTTACCCTGGCATGCGGGGCTCTACTGGGGAGGACAAACCTTTCCCTCGCTATTCATTGGGAACGCAATGGATAATCATAAAAATAATTTATTTAACCAAAATGGCGGCGATGTGGTTCGCCACCCATCATGTCTAGTTTCTCGCGGGGGCGAAAAGCGGCCCACGGAGAGCCGCTTTGCTACGTTATATGTAAGAGGAGGAATGGATGGTAAGGTAGATTAAGTATGTCAGATGATAAATGAACGTTGCATTGATATTCTGTGCGTGAACGAAACCAAGAGGAAAGGATGTGACACCATGGTTCATGCCTCCTACACGGCATACTGGTCGGGAGTCCCCCACACCAGCCGAGGCTGTCAGGGAGTTGGTGTGATTCTTTCATCTCGAATGCTTGAATGTGTGATGGAGCATGAATGTGTAAGCCCAAGACTTCTCTGGATTATGTTAAAAGTCGGACTCACTCGCTTGTTTATCCTTGGGGTCTATGCAACGACGGGTCTGCGTGGAGGTGGGTCATTGAAATCACAACAAGAGAGAGAGAGAGGAATTTTGGGATAGCATGAGAGAGGACTTGAATAAATGCGGAAAAAAATGAACGGATCGTGATGTTAGGGGACTTTAATGGATGGGTTGGAGTAAAACGTGATGGGTATGAAGGAGTTCTGGGTACGTTTGGGGACGAGAGAGTGAATGACAATGGGACAAGACTGCTTGAAGTATGCTTGGAATGGAATTTGTGCGTGGCCAACACAATGTTTGACCACAAAAATATCCATTTGTATACAAGAGATGAGGGTGAGTCTAGACTCACCCTCATCTCTCATCAAGTATGATTGATTTTGTAATCCACAATTACAAAATCAATCATACTTCTAGAAGTATGATTGATTGTGTATTTGTGGATGAAAGACTGAGGAAGAAAGTGCTAGACACTCGGGCATACCGCGGTGTAGGCCTCGACACAGACCACTTCCTGGTCATAGCCCGAATGCATGGCCTCTTTAAACGGTGGCCACACCGAGGGGCCGAGCCGATTATGTAGAGAAACTGAAAGAAAGTTTTAAAGGGATAGAAGAGATAGGAGTGATTGAAGATTTGTGGGAGACATTTAAGAAAGGGGTCGTATATGTTGCTATTGAGGTATGCGGGGTAGCTAAAAGAAGGAAAGGAAGAAAGAATGATAACCTGTGGATGGATAAAGATGTACAAAGTGTTGTGCGAGAAAAGAAGACAGCGTGGTTGGATTGGTTAGCAACAAAAGCTATCCAAAAAGATCAAAAGGCAACGGATGACGAGATAAAGGAAGCAAGAATGAAGTATGAAAGATTGATAACAGCAGCGAAAGAAATTGTGTCTAGAAAGAAAGAAGAACGAAAGGATGATTTCGATAGGGGGTTCACTGAAGATTTCCAGTCAAACATTAAGTTTTTCTGGAAAACTATCAAAACAGCTAGAGTAAAAACTTCTACCTCGGAGCTGAGTAAAATCAGCAGTCAAGATAGGAGCATTATAAAAAGAGAAGAAGGTGTGTTAAAGAGATGGAAAGAGTATTTTGAAAGTTTGTTTGAAAGAGAGGAAGTGCAGGCACAGCATCAGCCACCTTCCACGGAAACTAATATAAATGTTGATGAAAATGAGATAAGCATGGATGAAATAGTGAAAGCGTTGAAAAGTATGAGATTAGATAAGGCTGCAGGGTATGACGGGATTACCGTCGAGATGCTGAGGGCTGTAGTGTTATGCTACTTACATATCATTTTACACTATTTTAAATTCATTTTTCCATTCTGTTTTGATTTTCTGCATTCACCTCAAAACTGGATATTTTGCGTCACCTTTATTTCCATAGGATCCTGTAACGTTTTTAAACTTTTTAACGGTGGTAGAGCCCCGCAGCAGTTTTTGCTGTTGCACGTATGGGCCGGCTCGAGCCGGGTTGGTACCACGACCTCACAGAATACCGGCGTGAAGTAGAGGCTCTGCTTCTGTGTACCGTCTGGTGAGTGCGGGTGGCTTGAGGCCCAATTCCCCCCCCCCCTCCCATCAACATGGTAGCGGAATTACACAGTAGACTACCCCAGGAGGGTACCAGTACCCCTGGAGAATCCCTCGCTAAGCATCCACGACCTTGTTATTCCAATCCTGAGCGTGGGTGCTCAGGCTGCCCCGCGTATTCTGGGGGGGGGGGGGGGGGGGGCAAAATTCCGCTCAAAAACAAAACTGCTCGGGGCAAACTGAGCAACAATACCAAGGCGACCCCTGCCACGCTATCCGTGAATTTCTGCAACATCAGGGGACTTCACTCTAACCTAAACGCCGTCCACTACCATCTCGAGACGGAGAAGCCGGCCTTGCTCTTTCTGACCGAGACGCAGGTTTCCTCTCCGGCTGATATTTCGTATCGCTCCTACCCGGGGTACAAATTGGAGCGCTCCTTTGTGCCTCGGGCTGGAGTTTGCGAGTATGTTAGAGAGGACATCTGTTCTCGACGCCTCGGCAGTCTTGAAGGTTCGGACCTGTCCATCCTTTGGCTACGCCTAGACAGCGACGACCATCCGCGCGTCTACGGGTGCCTCTATAGGTCCCATAGCGGTAATGCCGAAATAGACCGACTCATCGACCACGTCCAAATGGCTACAGATTCCTTGCTACAACAGGTCCCATCCACAGAGATCGTGATCCTTGGCAATTTTAACGCCCACCATGCTGAATGGCTCGGTTCACGTTTATCCGATCATGCGGGGAGATCTGTTTATGACTTTGCCTTGGCATGTAGTCTGACACAACTGGTTACTTCGCCTACGCGGATTCTAGATGTGGAGGATCATACACCTTCCCTGTTGGAACTTCTGCTGACCTCTCATCCGGACGGATATCAGGTTTCCGTCGATGCCCGTCACGGCTCTTCGGACCATTGTCTGATCCGGAGTATGGTGCCACTCACGCTCCCTTCGCGGTTGCGTTCTGCAGATTGCCGCCGTGTTTGGCATTACAGGTCGGCGGATTGGGACGGAATGCGGTCTTTCTTTGCATCCTACCCATGGGGGCGGGTTTGCTTCTCGCCAGTTGATCCCAGCGCTGTTGCTGACTCTGTCACTGATGTGGTGCTACAGGGAATGGAACTATTTATTCCATCATCTGTGGTACCCATCCCTGTCACCCAGAGGGGTAGGCAGAGACTACGAAATTCCATTTGCCGCGATCCTGACACACCTCTCTCGCCTCGTTTACATCCATATATCTACGCATACACGCTCGTCGGTTAAGGGTACTCCTAATCTGGCCCATTTTTAATGTATCGCCGATTTGGTCGATAAACCTTCGTCTAGGGCGTCCCTTACTGACCCTGGTGTTCACTTCTGCAACATAAATTTGCTTTGTCACCCTTTTCTCGTTCATTCTTTCTACATGACCATACCACCGAAGCATTACTTTCTTAATCCTTGTCACAACGTCATCTTGCAAACCACACTTTTGTCTTATCACACTATTTCTCACCCTGTCATTCAGATTCAGCCCTAGCATACTCCTTAAGGACCGCATTTCTACAGCATTTATTCTACTCTCATGCTTCTTCTGCCAGACCCAACTTTCACTACCATACATTAAAGTAGGGACTAACACAGCATTATGAATTGCCATACGTGCCTTAGTTGACACATTCTGACTCCTCATAATAGCGTGTAGAGCCCCATTCACTCTATTTCCTGCGTTCACTCGTCGTTCTATATCCGTGTCATATCTACCATCCCTGCTAAATAAACATCCCAAATATACAAACTCATCCACTTGCTCAATTAACTCCCCTTCTATTCTTATTTCACATAAAGTTTTACTTTCTTCTCTTTAAAAATATACTCCATGTCATTTTAATTTTATTGGAAGCCGTCCTAATTTTGTTGCTCAAATGCAAAGACTTGGCTATGAAGCACACTCTTTTAAATATTTTTGAATATTTTTTTACATATTCCCTAAATTCGACGCTATGATTATATGACCTTTCATGGTAAAGATCATATAACCTATGCCTGCTCTTATGGTTTCCTACTGTCGCCCATTCATTTTTTTCAACAGAGAAGGCTTTGGTTATAGCGACAATGATTAAGTTTAAAAAAATACTAAAAAAGTGCATTAATATCATTACATTACAATCGATTCGGCATCACAATACTAATAAATATATGAAAATGACATTGGTCATTGGCGTGTGGTTAAGATTATTTTGTATTTATATTATATAGATATTTGCAGCTAAAAAACAGACTACATGTTTTCGTGTATATCCGATGCTAATATCGCATAGGGCGTTTATTGCCCTTGTCTTTTTATTTCTTTATGTCAAATAAGGAAATAGATTTAATTACTTCGAATCACAATAATACAATTGTTTCTATTAGAGTTCTATTAAAATATAAAAATATCACGCATTGATCATGTGTTGTGATGATCCAGCCTGACCAAATTAATTTAACCATAAGTTCTAAGTAGGTATAAGTAAAAACTTCGCAAGAGAATTAGGTACAAAAACAATACAGTAATAGTAAAATAATATCTAAAAAATTTCAATCGATTCTGCACCCCAATACTACTTTGACTTTTGTCATTAGGGTGTGGCTAAGATTAATTATAATTTATATTATATGTATACTTGCAGATAAAAATGGACTAAACGTTATCCTTTTTTTTGTCTTAAAAATCTCTAAATTTATTAAAATTCTGGTTAAAATATTCAAAATGTATTAAATAATATAAATACAAGTAGATTATATTTCAATAATAAAGATTAATAACATTTGTAATAGCTTCGTACGTGAGTGTAATATCGTCATACGGTAAATATGGTCACTTTCTACTCGAAAACTACAGCCTAATTTGCTTCAAGTCTTAGTGCAATAGCGCTATGATACGTGAATTTTTGGTTACTAAAGTCGATAGGGATCATATGGGTGTGTTATGAGTGGGCGCCATCCGTATGATAGTTGCATTGATGCTTACTGCTACTTGCGGTATTGCGTCTTGTGATGGATCTTCTGGTGTGCTGCGCCTGATTCGACGTATCTTATGGTTCTGGTCGATGGAGGTAGGAGTCATCACCATCCGGTGATGTCTGCTGGGACTGTATGGCGGATCTTAGGATGGTGTAAGTACAGCGATAGTCGTATTGATGCTTGTTGCGTTCTGCAGCATTGCGTCTCTGCGATGGGTGTTTGGCGGGTCGCTATTCTCAATGGCGCTCTCTGCGTCTTGGTTTGAATTACAACCTAAGTAGCTTTGCTCTAGTCGGGTGCCTTCATTGCGGGGCTGCAGACTGTCTGTCCTCCATGATGTTTTATATAACAACATAATAATGTATCTCAATAAAGTTCCTCCCTTTGAAAGATTGAATGCAACTTGTTGGTGGGCATATAATCAACGTCAGTGACTCAAACCCTTTCTGATGGCGAATTTTATGGCTTTCTGAAGGCCAGTGTGCCTATTGTTGGCTAACCCATGTTACGTACATTTACTGTGGCTGGATTTGATCATATTCTGTATAGCCTTTACACGCATTGACATGCGCGACTTCGGTCGACGTTTGTGCTTGCGCACTACCAAGGGGCTAGGTCCTCTTTTACTAGTACGCCAGTTATTTTACTGTAGACTACGGTCCAGTTCTCAACTTAACGTTCACTTCGTGGGGAGCGTATAAAAATGGTTGGCGCTCACCGCGCACGGCGTGTGTGGAGCCGTGTGCCTCCTCCACATTCTTTTTAAATGTGGGAGAGCGAAGCCCTTGTATCTGGTATTAGATATAAATATTGTGAGCCTTTTGCAAGCGGGAAGGGATTAATTAATAAGGAATTGACTGCTGTGAAACTGATACAATTGGAATAGGGAAAATTTAATGTTCTTAACACTTTTTGAGCTCTGTCTTCGTGAAAGGGGTTATTTAGGTTATAAGACGCTACCAACAGCTTTCGATTGCTCTCGTGAATATTCATTCTTCCAAGAGACACTTAAAAGAACAAGGTACTATACAAACACAACGTTAATTAGAGTCCCAGGTAAGAAGATCACGCCATACATTTATTAAACGACATATATTTAAACCTTTTGAAATATTTTAGAGGATTAATATACTGGTCCCGTAAATTTGATATATTTATAAATCTTATAGATATAGACTCTAAAGAAAGACAAAAATAAGTATAGATAAGAGGGAGGGGGGAGTGTTAAAATTTGGTTCCGTCACCAGGATAGAGGTTAAATTTGAAATAGGAAGCCGTTAGTATTAAATTATGAGGTAGGATATATGCCTACAATTTGTTGTCCGTGAAATAGAGAGGTGTCTTGAAGAATGGTGTTTACTGGTGGTAGTTGAGAGTCTGGAGGTGGGGCTTCAATATTAAAAGTGATTATTAATATAGAAGAAAGTGTATGCATAGCTGAACGATATAACTTTTAAAGTGAAATAAGTGGATAGACCCAATTTAATTAAGTGAAGGGCTCAAAAAATGCAAAAAATTCATATGCGAAAAAAAAATGGCTTATAGCAAGAAACATCAAACTTAATTAAGACAAAGCCTAAAAGTGAAATAAAATTGCTTCAGAAGTTAATTAAGTTGCAGTGAAATGCGCAGTGAAGTGCTTTGAGGTTAAAATAAAAGACCTCGAGGGAAAATTTATTAACCAAACCAAAGGTCACAAAGATAAAATAATCAAGGAGAGGTGTCCGGGGCGAGAACCTCTTATGTAAATGACTCTAGACAAAATATTGTATATAATTTACATTATATAACAACAGAAAACCCGAAATTTGGAAACGGAAACACTCATCCAGTATCATTTTTGAAAGATCTCACCAATTATTTAAAGAAATTTCCATCTAATTGTCTCGAAATATTAATAGCACAAGAGTGCTTAGTAGGTGAAGACAAATATTGGGCTCGCATTAATAGTGTGCGTTGGACAACTTTTGATAATTTTAAATCTGTCTTTCTAAGAGTATTTTGGGGTGAAAAAGAAAAAATAAAGTAAAAAGGTTCCTTGTGCAAAATAAATGGAATAGAAGTACACACGCCACCATGGTTAGTTATTTTCTTTGTGTTATTGAAAAGGAACAAACATTATCATATCTGATATATGAAAAACAATTAGTTACTAATTTCATTAGACATTATACTAAAACTGTGCAGCAATTATGAAGAATAACTAAAAGTGAGATAATAATAGACACGAGAGATTTCTTAAGGAACTTAGATGACATCGATAAACAAGATGAAGGTCGTGAACCTTACTGTAATTAGAAAAAGCGAAAATTTAATAATAATACGGAGCAAAAAAATAAAGAAATACATTAATCATACAAAACATGGCGTAAACCCGAAGATGGAAAAAAGAAGTTCAACTAAGTACATGAAATACAGGTCACAAATGACCAATCTGCTGTTACGGCCCGTGAGCCAAATTTAGAGCTGTAGAGGTCGAACTAGTTCCCAGTTCGATCCCTTACAACTTAAAAGCGACCAACATTAAATATGTTATTAAAGCTGGGTTGGCGAACTGATCAAACACTGGGGAAAAATAATAGAGATTTGCGATAATCTATCTCTTTAAAAGGAAATTTTAACAGAGAAGGTTTTGGTTATAGCGACAATGATTAAGTTAAAAAAAATACAAAAAAAGTTCATTAATATCATTACATTACAATCGAATCGGCATCACAACACAAATAAATATATGAAAATGACATTGGTCATTGGCGTGTGGTGAAGATTATTTTGTATTTATATTATATAGATATTTGGAGCTAAAAAAAAAGACAGTTTTAAATTTTAGCTGTTCTCAACAAATTAGAAGATTCATAAGCCGTTTCGTAATTTTTAAGTATCAAATATAGCTAAAATCTTATCTTTTACTTCAAAATTACAAAAAAATATTTGTTTTCCGCTCGTTAACCATAAGATTAAAAGAGTAGAAGAGAAAAAATTTATTGATGTTACATATGTTTTTCCTAATTTTGTCTTTTGTATATTTTGTTTTATTTACAGGTAATTCTATATTTTGTGACGTAATAAGTTAAGATAAATAAAATACTGGGACATTTAGTTTTACACAAAATAAGGTTGATGTAATTAAGATTGACTTTTGTTTGTATAACGTTACAATAAAACCACAATATCTTTAATCTTCGATTCTTTAATTGCAACAGATATATTTTTAATCTGAGAGAAAATACACGTAAGCTGAGAGAAAATACAGATTCTAGAGCTCATAAATTAAATACATTTTTCGTTCTTTTTGTTCAAACGTAAAGAAATGAACGCGTAAAAGGTCAGTTTTAAAGTAAAGAATTTGAAATTTCTGTGTAAAAGCTGCATAGCTTTTACCTAAACAAACCAATATTTTTAGAAAAAAAAAGTTGATTGTTCATATGAAATTCTCATAGAGCCAACCCGACTCGCAGTTGGCTATTTTATAAATATGCCTTTAAATCTATCAGGCATACTCTCTACCATATTCTTTAAAACTGTTTGAAAGTTCAGTCCATTTGTGATAGGTGCCTTATTTTGTTCACAAATCTAATAAAACATCCCTGGCTACGATTGACTACCACATTGACGTTATATAATAAACGTTGTAGGCTACTTATATGACGTATGGCAATTGAAACCAAAATCTTTTGGAAGATAAGGTCGACTTTTGATTGCGCGACCTGAGTTGTAATAAAATATAATAAATTGTTGATTATTTTGAAATATTGTGCCATGTTGCGTGCTTAATTCTCTTGAAGTAATACTTCCATATTTAAAAGAAAAAATGTGTATAATGTGTGCCGTTTTATTTTGGTTGTATTGTGTGTGTGTGTGTGTGTGTGTGTGTGTGTGTGTGTGTGTGTGTGTGTGTGTACTGCGTGTTGCCGTTTCATATGGTGAGTGTAGAGAACCGGAGACCCTTCTTACTGGAAAAGAGGCATTCAATTTTAGTCCTCAGGGGTGACAACGTCTGCAATTTGATTCTGAATGGAGGATAGGTGTAGATGTCCATGGGACACAGCATTCACTTACCATAACGTAGAATTTTGTTCTTTTCTTCGTCTATATCATTTTCATTCAAATTTAGTATTCCTATAGAGTGATGATTATTTTAGTGTGACATGCTTGAGAAATTAAACCGATGTGTTTACCGGCTTAAATATTGAAATTATTGTGTTTTATTGACAAAACTACTTTATTTAGTGGTTAATGATTTATAAAGCAATAATGTTTAAATAATTTGTAAATGTAGGCGACAATGATCCTATGTTTACATTGCTTCGATTATCTTAACAGTATATTATCTAATGTTGTATTCACTCTAAATAATATATTTTCTCGTTATCGTTATATTTGCTCATTAATGTTTTGTTTGACAGGAGTGTAAAGTATAAGGAGGAGTGTAAGTAGTCGAGGGATACTCATCCCAATTTACCTGTCCGTTAGTTGTGGTATGGTATACGGGTATGCGACCCCGGCTTCCCTAGCTATTACTGTCCTATCCCTTGCCCTCCTGGACAGTAATATCCTACATTTCCTATTCCCTACCTTAACTTAACTACTCTTCCTTTTCACACCACCTATCTTTCCCCTTTTCCTATTCCTACCTTCCGCCAATCCAACGTCTGCCGCGCGGATGGATGCATGGCCAGGGGCGAGCCTAGTAGTTAGCGTGCCACACTGCCCTGGAACCGGGCGACCCCAGAATTAGGCTAGCCTTACCCTGGCATGCGGGGCTCTACTGGGGAGGACAAACCTTTCCCTCGCTATTCATTGGGAACGCAATGGATAATCATAAAAATAATTTATTTAACCAAAATGGCGGCGATGTGGTTCGCCACCCATCATGTCTAGTTTCTCGCGGGGGCGAAAAGCGGCCCACGGAGAGCCGCTTTGCTACGTTATATGTAAGAGGAGGAATGGATGGTAAGGTAGATTAAGTATGTCAGATGATAAATGAACGTTGCATTGATATTCTGTGCGTGAACGAAACCAAGAGGAAAGGATGTGACACCATGGTTCATGCCTCCTACACGGCATACTGGTCGGGAGTCCCCCACACCAGCCGAGGCTGTCAGGGAGTTGGTGTGATTCTTTCATCTCGAATGCTTGAATGTGTGATGGAGCATGAATGTGTAAGCCCAAGACTTCTCTGGATTATGTTAAAAGTCGGACTCACTCGCTTGTTTATCCTTGGGGTCTATGCAACGACGGGTCTGCGTGGAGGTGGGTCATTGAAATCACAACAAGAGAGAGAGAGAGGAATTTTGGGATAGCATGAGAGAGGACTTGAATAAATGCGGAAAAAAATGAACGGATCGTGATGTTAGGGGACTTTAATGGATGGGTTGGAGTAAAACGTGATGGGTATGAAGGAGTTCTGGGTACGTTTGGGGACGAGAGAGTGAATGACAATGGGACAAGACTGCTTGAAGTATGCTTGGAATGGAATTTGTGCGTGGCCAACACAATGTTTGACCACAAAAATATCCATTTGTATACAAGAGATGAGGGTGAGTCTAGACTCACCCTCATCTCTCATCAAGTATGATTGATTTTGTAATCCACAATTACAAAATCAATCATACTTCTAGAAGTATGATTGATTGTGTATTTGTGGATGAAAGACTGAGGAAGAAAGTGCTAGACACTCGGGCATACCGCGGTGTAGGCCTCGACACAGACCACTTCCTGGTCATAGCCCGAATGCATGGCCTCTTTAAACGGTGGCCACACCGAGGGGCCGAGCCGATTATGTAGAGAAACTGAAAGAAAGTTTTAAAGGGATAGAAGAGATAGGAGTGATTGAAGATTTGTGGGAGACATTTAAGAAAGGGGTCGTATATGTTGCTATTGAGGTATGCGGGGTAGCTAAAAGAAGGAAAGGAAGAAAGAATGATAACCTGTGGATGGATAAAGATGTACAAAGTGTTGTGCGAGAAAAGAAGACAGCGTGGTTGGATTGGTTAGCAACAAAAGCTATCCAAAAAGATCAAAAGGCAACGGATGACGAGATAAAGGAAGCAAGAATGAAGTATGAAAGATTGATAACAGCAGCGAAAGAAATTGTGTCTAGAAAGAAAGAAGAACGAAAGGATGATTTCGATAGGGGGTTCACTGAAGATTTCCAGTCAAACATTAAGTTTTTCTGGAAAACTATCAAAACAGCTAGAGTAAAAACTTCTACCTCGGAGCTGAGTAAAATCAGCAGTCAAGATAGGAGCATTATAAAAAGAGAAGAAGGTGTGTTAAAGAGATGGAAAGAGTATTTTGAAAGTTTGTTTGAAAGAGAGGAAGTGCAGGCACAGCATCAGCCACCTTCCACGGAAACTAATATAAATGTTGATGAAAATGAGATAAGCATGGATGAAATAGTGAAAGCGTTGAAAAGTATGAGATTAGATAAGGCTGCAGGGTATGACGGGATTACCGTCGAGATGCTGAGGGCTGTAGTGTTATGCTACTTACATATCATTTTACACTATTTTAAATTCATTTTTCCATTCTGTTTTGATTTTCTGCATTCACCTCAAAACTGGATATTTTGCGTCACCTTTATTTCCATAGGATCCTGTAACGTTTTTAAACTTTTTAACGGTGGTAGAGCCCCGCAGCAGTTTTTGCTGTTGCACGTATGGGCCGGCTCGAGCCGGGTTGGTACCACGACCTCACAGAATACCGGCGTGAAGTAGAGGCTCTGCTTCTGTGTACCGTCTGGTGAGTGCGGGTGGCTTGAGGCCCAATTCCCCCCCCCCCCCTCCCATCAACATGGTAGCGGAATTACACAGTAGACTACCCCAGGAGGGTACCAGTACCCCTGGAGAATCCCTCGCTAAGCATCCACGACCTTGTTATTCCAATCCTGAGCGTGGGTGCTCAGGCTGCCCCGCGTATTCTGGGGGGGGGGGGGGGGCAAAATTCCGCTCAAAAACAAAACTGCTCGGGGCAAACTGAGCAACAATACCAAGGCGACCCCTGCCACGCTATCCGTGAATTTCTGCAACATCAGGGGACTTCACTCTAACCTAAACGCCGTCCACTACCATCTCGAGACGGAGAAGCCGGCCTTGCTCTTTCTGACCGAGACGCAGGTTTCCTCTCCGGCTGATATTTCGTATCGCTCCTACCCGGGGTACAAATTGGAGCGCTCCTTTGTGCCTCGGGCTGGAGTTTGCGAGTATGTTAGAGAGGACATCTGTTCTCGACGCCTCGGCAGTCTTGAAGGTTCGGACCTGTCCATCCTTTGGCTACGCCTAGACAGCGACGACCATCCGCGCGTCTACGGGTGCCTCTATAGGTCCCATAGCGGTAATGCCGAAATAGACCGACTCATCGACCACGTCCAAATGGCTACAGATTCCTTGCTACAACAGGTCCCATCCACAGAGATCGTGATCCTTGGCAATTTTAACGCCCACCATGCTGAATGGCTCGGTTCACGTTTATCCGATCATGCGGGGAGATCTGTTTATGACTTTGCCTTGGCATGTAGTCTGACACAACTGGTTACTTCGCCTACGCGGATTCTAGATGTGGAGGATCATACACCTTCCCTGTTGGAACTTCTGCTGACCTCTCATCCGGACGGATATCAGGTTTCCGTCGATGCCCGTCACGGCTCTTCGGACCATTGTCTGATCCGGAGTATGGTGCCACTCACGCTCCCTTCGCGGTTGCGTTCTGCAGATTGCCGCCGTGTTTGGCATTACAGGTCGGCGGATTGGGACGGAATGCGGTCTTTCTTTGCATCCTACCCATGGGGGCGGGTTTGCTTCTCGCCAGTTGATCCCAGCGCTGTTGCTGACTCTGTCACTGATGTGGTGCTACAGGGAATGGAACTATTTATTCCATCATCTGTGGTACCCATCGGAGGCAGATCTCAGCCTTGGTTTGGTCGCTCCTGTAAGACTGCATTGCGCAGTAAGCAGGAGTGTTATCAAGCCTGGGCTGCGGCTTCGGTGACTCGGGATGTAAACATCAGCACACTTAAAAAGAAGTATAACTTCGCCTCCAGGTCCTTCAAAAGAGTTATTGCCAAGGCAAAGTCAGAGCACATAGGCAGAATTGGCGAGAAACTAGTTCGCATTCCTTCGGGAACCCGTGCATTCTGGTCTCTCGCCAAGGCTGTCCAAGGGAATTTCTGTAAGCCATCACTACCATCTCTGCACAGGGAGGACGACTCACTGGCATAAGACGCAAAAGACAAAGCCGACCTTTTAGGCTCCCTTTTTGCGTCCAACTAGACTCTTGATGACGGGGGGAAAATACCGCCGACCATCCCGCGGTGTGAGTGCTCCATGTCAGATGTGCTATTCACACAGCGCTCAGTTCGCAAAGCACTTCTCTCTTTGGACATCCAGAAGTCGAGTGGGCCTGACGGAATCCTCCCAATTGTGCTGAGGACGTGTGCTCCGGAGTTGGCACCGGTCCTAACGCGTCTTTTCCGGTACTCCTACTCCCAAGGCGTAGTCCCGAATTCATGGAAGACAGCTTTTGTCCACCCGATCCCTAAAAAAGGCGACCGCTCAGACCCGTCCAACTATAGGCCTATCACGATCACCTCCTTGTTCTCCAAAATAATGGAATCCATTATTAACTACCAGCTCATCCGGTACCTTGGGGATCACCAGCTGATTAGTGACCGCCAATACGGTTTTCGTCGGGGTCGATCAGCTGGTGATCTTCTGGTTTACCTGACTCATAGATGGGCGGAGGCAGTAGAGTCCAAGGGGGAGGCGTTGGCCGTTAGTCTGAACATTGCGAAGGCCTTCGATCGGGTTTGGCACAAAGCGCTTCTTTCGAAGCTCCCTTCCTATGGGCTTCCCGAGAAATTGTGCGATTGGATCACCAGCTTCCTTGCAGATCGGAGCATCAAGGTCGTTGTAGACGGTGCATGTTCTGACTACAAGCCTATTAACGCTGGTGTTCCACAAGGATGTGTGCTATCACCAACGCTGTTTCTTCTGCATATCAATGATATGTTGCTAACTGGTAGCATTCATTGCTATGCGGATGACAGCGCTGGTGATGCTCTATACACCGGCCGGGCCAATATTTCTCGGGAAAACGTCGCCGAGTACCGGAACAAACTTGTGTCTGAAGTCGAGTCTTTGCTGGACAAAGTCTCGGATTGGGGGCTCCGCTTCAATACTCATCATCTTTATTATCCTTTTTTTTAGAAGTAATTGTAATTCACGTCACCCATCTTCATCTTCATAGTTCATTTTTTTATAAAACTGTAAATATCTTTTTAAATTTTAAATAAATTATTTGTTTTTGTTCTATTTTTGTTGTTTTGTTGTTGTTAGGTTAGGTTTTTTATTCTTTATTGTCGCTTCACGACAGGGCTGGACAGGGCCTGGTGGCTAGTCAGCTGTACCGCCTTTTCAATCTGTGCTGGCGAAATGGGCAAGTACCGGGAGACTGTTGCAAAGCCGTAATCGTGCCATTGTATAAGGGAAAAGGGTCACGGCAGGACTGCATAAATTACTGCGGTATAAGCCTTCTCAGCGTTGTCGGTAAATTGTATGCGAAAGTGTTGATTGAAAGGGTTGTGAATGAAACAGACGAGAAAGTATGGGATGCACAAGCGGGATTTAGAAAGGGAATGGCATGTACGGATCAGGTCTTTTGCTTGCGGTGCATAGCCGAAAAGTGTTTGGCTAAAAACATGAAGGTCTATTGCGCATTCGAGGATTTAGAAAAGGCCTATGATAGAGTGGTGAGGAATAAATTTTAGTCAGCACTGTCCGTGAACGGTGTGGTTAGTATCCTCATACGAGCATTGCAATCTCTTTATAAGGATTCTAGTGCTTATGTAAGTATAAACGGGGTATACACTGAATGGTTTAATATTGAAAAAGGTGTTAGACACTGGTGTAGCGTAGCCGTGTAGCGTCACCGTGGCTGTTTAATCTGTTCATGGACAAATGTTTGACAGATTTAAAAGAGAATGAAAGTCAAATGTTTTCTCTATGCTAATGATCAAGTCGTCGTTCGGCATTCAGTACCGCGAATGTGAAAATATTGCAAATTTTTATTTTTTCTTTTTTCGATTGTATTCAATCAAATACGCGATTTTGTATTTAAAATATGGCTAAAAAAACTGTCCACAATAGAGAAAATACGATGAAAGTATTACCGCGAATATAACTACCTTCCTCTCGCTTCCGCATTATCGCGAATTCGCCAGTGCCACCATAGTAAATGAAGGAGTAAGTTGCGTGCCACGTTTGAAGGTAAGTTTTAAAATGCTAATTAAATACTTTTTGATTGAAACTATATTAACCAGAAAGGTAAAAGTATGTAAGTACGTTGGGGTAAGATCGGTGATGGGGCAAGACCGTAGGATTCAAATTCCCGGCGAATTATGCTATATTTTGAAAAGCTAACAATATGCTACACGACGCCATTTCATCTTGCCCCGACCCTCAGTTCGCGCCAGTCACTCCGGCAAGTGGGACCTGTGCTGCGTGGCATTTTATAAAACAATGTAATTTTTGTATTATTTTTGTCCATCCGATCTTTCCCTATCACTTTTATTTACGATTTTTAGCGAGAATATGGCTTCTTTTGTTATTATTTTGTGTGGATACAAATTTTTATGAAGTTATAGCTAAATAAAGCTGGTCCACGCAGGGGTAAGATCGCTGTAGGCCGAGATCCGATGTTTCCCCCCGTGAGTGAAGATCGGATGAATATTATCCGATCTTTGCCTGTTACAAATATGGCAGTGGTTGTTAAACTTTCATTGGTCGTGTATATTTTTTCGTTGATTACTCAAGTGACTATGGGACTCAGTCTCGTTAGCAAGTCTGTATATTTAAAAGTAATAAAACAATACGATGGTTTTATTACTTTTAAGTACACATTAAAATACATTTTTTTTATAGGATAAGGGTGACAAAGGAGCACACAGTCCACCTGATGTTAAGTGATTGCTGCGGCCCATAGACATCTATATCTATCCTCTATTACAAATCAAAATGTAATTGATAATAATTATTTAAAAAATAATTTATAATAATAAATGCCGCTTTGTTAAAATATTTATATCTTCCTTAACTCCTGCATTATCCCAGGGCATTTCGCCAGTCCTTACTGTTATTTTTTTTTCCCATATAAAATCAAATGTATCCGATCTTTCTCTTATATTGAGTAATTCCATCTTATGTCATAACAAAGTTTGAGAAACATAAAATTACAATTTCTTTATATCAGGGATAAGATCGGATGGCAAGAAACAAAAAAAGAGAAAATCGTTTGGAACATTTATGTTTCTAGTAATTTATAGATCATATTGAAATATGTTTTTGAGCGTTAAAGATAGGACAAATCTCTTTTATAAACTTTTTTCTCTGAGCAGTAGAAGTGGTTTTAAATTTAAGTCCGGTCTTACCCCTTAATGGCCAATTTTTCATTAAGCATATAAAAAAGTATGTCTAGTTTTCGCACACCTTTAAAGCAGAAACCGTTGAGTTTACACAAGCAAAAGATTCTCAGAGCTAAACTACGTTTAACGATTAACGGTTTGCTCCATGTTCCATAAATCTGACGTATACGAATGTCGAAAAATTAAAGTTTTTGGCAGACTCTTCCAACTTTTCGAAAATCCGTCCGGTATTACCCCAACGTACCTTACATTGTCATGAAGCAAAGTTTTTCAACTATATTCCAATTATAATTCCATAAACTTTACTTTAATATTTGATGACACAATCGCGGATTTGATTTGATCGTTTTCTATCCGTAACTGTTACGTTCGCGGTTTTCACATAAGTATATTCAGAATTCGAGTATTTATTTTAAGTATGTATTTTGTTTAAGTTTTGATAAATCGAAGGATTTATAAATTTATAAATGCAAAAGTCAATGCGTTACCGCTCACTAGAGAATAACAAGATGGTTAATAAGTAACTATTTAACGATTTCTTTCCGTACCAATTTCATCGTCGCATTATTATTCAAGTATTTAATTAAAATGCATTTTTGTTGTAGAATCATGGCAGATACACAGGGATTTTCTTCAGGCGAAGAATTAATGAAGGAAATGGGGTTTAGCAAGCCCTTGTTAGATAGGGCTCGTACTAAAAATCCCCGCACCCATAAATTATTATCTTTGTTGAAGTCTGTACCACCTGTTGCTTTTTCAAGACCGCCAAAAAAAATGGAACCCTTGGTCAATGAACTTAATAATGATGTACCTGACTATTATTTTGCGTCATGTTCTGAAAAAGAAGATTTACCAGATTCATTAAACCTTGAAAACTTCGTTTCGGGTTCTTCAATTCTTCTTAAACCATACTTTGAAAGTAGAGAACCTAATAATATTGATCATAGTACAACAGACCTGCCCGTCTCACGATCTGAAAATGTAGAAATCAATTATGCCGACTGCGTTCCAGTTGCCGCACTATCCGATTTTAAAGACTGCCTAAATCCGCGACAAGATGGTAGTGATAATAATACCAACAAGATTAATGAAAGATCATTACCAAAACGTACTATTGAAAAGATAAAACGAATGGAAGGAAAAAAATATACTGGATTCAGAAAGGATGGAAATAAATGGTTTCAAGACGTTGCAAGAGAAGAAAGAGTAATGAAAATGCGCTGTTCTTCTAATGTGTGTTTGAAAGGAGGTTTAAAATGCAAAGAAATTTCAGAGCATGATAGAAAAGAGATTTTCAAACAATTTTGGGATATGAATTAGAGTGAAAAGAAGGTGTATGTAAAATCCATGATAGATGTAAAGTTGCCTGCTCGTAGAACAAAAAATTATGATGATAGTAATTCAAGGAAAGGCTCAACTAAAATTTATCATTTATTGGTTAGGCACTGTCGAGTTCGTGTTTGTAGAATTTTGTTTTTGAATACATTAGGCATCAAAGAGTGGATAGTAAGATATTGGATAGATACACATAACAAACCTACTTAGGAGACCAGAGAGACAAATGCCGTTCTGACTAGAAAAAGACAGAATAGCAAGAAAGAGGACTCTGTTGTTAATTTTATAAATTCCTTACCGAAAGTTCCGTCACATTACTGTAGAAAGTCCTCTAGCAAGTTGTATCTTGAACGAATTGTACGAAATATTAACCATTTATATACATTATACTATGATCATCAACGTCAAGGAGAAGATTCAATAGCAAGCAAAAGAACCTTTGAGAGAGCATTTAAAAAAATGAATATTGGGATATTTCAGCCAAAAAAAGATGCCTGTGACACGTGTAGCCAATTTAAAGTTGGAAACATTTTAAAATCGGTTTATGATGCCCATTTATTAGAAAAAGATCTGGCCAGAGGTGCTAAAACCAAAGATAAACAAGACGCAATTGATGGTCATTGTTACGTCTTCACAATTGATCTTCAAGCTGTTAAATTATCTCCAAATTTAAATACTAGCAGTATGTACTACAAGACAAAACTTTGTGTATACAACTATACGGTATACAATTTGGCAGATAATCGGGTGAGATGCTATTGGTTCACTGAAACTGATACGGACTTATCAGCTTCGACATTTGCCAGTTGTCTGATAGATATTTTATCTGAATATCTAGCAGAAAAGCAGATACCAATAATAGTTTATTCTGATGGGTGTACTTACCAAAATCGAAATGCAGTAATCTCAAATGCCTTACTTGAGTTGGCTATTCAAAAGAATGTTGTGATCTACCAAAAATATCTCGTTAAAGGCCACACACAGATGGAGTGTGATTCTGCACATAGCTGCATTGAACGCAGATTAAAAAATACAGAAATATATTTGCCTAGTATTGACTAGGCAAATATATTGGCTTGATTGCTGCACTAGCCACACTGGCATATTGATGCCAGTGTGGCTAGTGCAGCAAGAAGCAAGCCATTTCCATATGAGCAAAAGATGGTCTCTTTTGATTTTTTTAAAGATTTTTCTATAAAGGAAGTCTTAAGATATGACTCGATAAGACCATCTAAAAGACAAGGCGCAGTAGTGACGGATATCAAGGCTTTACTATACGATCCTGATGGAAGAATAAAATTTAAATTGACCCATGATTTAGACACCCAATATGAAGACCTACCCAGGAGACCGCGAACCTTAATTTCACCTTTAGCTTATCCACCATTGCACACAAATCCCATACCAATAAAACAACAAAAATACCAACATTTACAAGAGTTAAAACAGTCTTTGCCCCGAGACTGCCATGCTTTTTATGACAACTTACCCCATTTAGAATAAGAATAAGCTTTTTTATACTTGTTTATAATCGTTGAAAACTTTGCAATTGTTGTTATTTATTATTTTTAAAGAATAAGAAGAGAACTTAATTTGTTTGTTCCTATGACATTTTAGAAAACCGTTAATTTTTGAACTGATTTTTTAACGTTGATAATTATTTTATAAGTACTCGGTGATAATATGATACGGTGATATAGGATATAGACATATTTTGTCACTAGTTCAGACTGATTTTTTTACTAAATAAATATTATATGTACATTTCACAGTAACTAACTGTTTTTTTATTTAATTTAATTGTAAGTATAACAGCGAATGTCACTATAAAATGACCAAATAGACTTGCAAAAACCGCGAATGTTAAACATTTGACCAAAACTGTTTGGTAAATACCGCTAATGTGCATTATTATAAAATATAATAAATTAAGATATACGGTTTTGGGGTTGACAGCAAAAGTAGATAGTATTAATACTTAAAAAACATTTTCCAACAAATAGTAAAGCGTACATTATAAGTAAATCAGTATTTTGTCTCTCCTGTAAAGTAACTCAGTTACACATTCGCGGTACTGAATGCGGAACGACGAAGTATTACTTGCGTCTTCGGCCGAGGAGTTCCAGGAGATGATAACTATGAGTGGAGCTTTTGTTAGAAAGGGAATGAAGATGAATGTAAGGAAGACGAAAGTGATCGTGTTTGAAAAAGATGAGGCATTGACAGACTGCAATATTGGGATTGAAGATAAAAAAATTGAACAGGTGAAAGAGTTTGTGTATCTGGGTTCAAAGTTTACAAGAGATGGAAAGTGTGAGAGTAATATCGAAAGAAGAGTGAATGCAGGAAACATGTTGAATGGAGCTTTGCACTCCAGTTGGAAGGTGTCTAACAAGGCTCGTTTGGCTGTGCATGAGTTGCCCAATGAACCAACACGTTCCGACACTCATGTACGGAAGTGAAAGTTGGGTATGACAGAAGAAACGTGAAAGCAGAATAAATGCAGTTAATATGAGAGCATTAAGAAGTATGATAGGAGTTAAACTGAGTGACAGAATAAGAAATAGTGAGATAAGGAAACGTTGTGGTCTGAAAGAAGATGTAGTGACAAAAATTGAGAAGGTATGCTGAGATGGTTTGACCATGTCGAGAGAATGAATTAAGAACGATTGACGAAAAAAGTGTATAAGGCGAGTGTGAATGAAAGTGTTGGAAGGGGTAGATCTAGGCGGTCATTTCTAGACCAAATCAGGGACGTCTTGGAAAAAGGCCAGGTCAAGAGTACCCTAAACCGTAGAGCATGTATGAAGGGAATAATGAAAGTGGACGAAGCAAAACAAGTATGTAAGGATCGTAGCAAGTGGAAAGAAGTGGTCTCTGCCTACCCCTACGGGAAAGAGGCGAGATTATATGTATGTGTGTATGTATATTTTTAAAATACCTTACCTCAACACTAGGATTTTCTCCTGTATTGTTGTGACAGTTATTATTTCATCCATCTCTGATGATCGCCGCTTGTCGCCATTTTAGTTATTTAAATAATAAAAGCTAATTGGTAAAATAATAATACAATGCATTTTGCTTTATTATTGTTGTTTCTATCACATTTTTTGCGTGATTATTTAAAATATGAATTAGATTTAAAAAAAATTACAGTAACAGTGCACTATTATAAAAAAATTACAATCGATTCGGCATCCCAATCCTACTTTGACTATTGTCATTGGCGTGTGGCTAAGATTAATGTGAATTTATAACATATGTTTACGTGCAGCTAAAAACGGACTAAAAGTACTCTTATATATAATTGATGCTATTATCGCATAGGGCGATTATTACCCTTGTGCTTTTATTTTCTTGCGTCGGATAAAGAAATAGATTTCATATATAATAATTGGTTGTAATTTTTTTGTTCGACTATTTGAACTTATGAAACAAAATTATTCCAATCAGATAAATTATTGAATTACTTAGGAAAGTTGAATTTATTGAACAAAACAAAGTACCTATTAACTCGTAAGAATGGAAGGTCACAAACATGAAATTATTGTATTGTAATAGGTTCTTATTGCGTCTGGAAAGTGTCACATTATTGAGACGTCTGCAAGTGGGTGTAAACTGAAGTATGAAATTCCATGACATTCTTACATGGATACATACATACACGTTGAGCTAATATAAAATGTATAATAACTTGTCGAAATTATGTATATGTGACAATATTACAACTTTTTTCTTGTGTTTATCTCAATATTTCAATTAGTATATTATACTAATATTTGTGTTTTATATTTCAGCAGTTCTCGGCAAATTAGCAAATTAAAATGCCTTTTCGTAATTTTAAGTGGCCTATATAGTTAAAATTCTATGTAAGACATTAAAATTACATAAAGATGTTTTACGCTCGAAAACGAAAATAGAAAAAAATGTTGGTAAATCCAATTGGGCATACCTTAAGCACATTCTTTTAAATTAGTTTAAATACATTTTGACAGCACTATCAGCTTCAACACCCACGAAAACCATGAGAATGACACCCATGATGAAAAAATTGGTACCTACTTCAACCATCATCTTGAAATTACATTTCCACAGCACTATCGGCTTCAACACCCACGAAAACCATGAAAATGACACCCATGATGAAAAAATTGGTACCTATTGCAGCCGCTATCTTGGATTTACATTTCCACAGCACTATCGGCTTCAACACCCACGAGAACCATGAAAATGACACCCATGATGAAAAAATTGGTGCCTACTTCAGCCGCCATCTTGGATTTACATTTCTACAGCACTATCGGCTTCAAAACCCTCGAAACCCATGAAAATGACACCCATGATGACAAAATTATATCTATTGCAGCCGCCATCTTGGATTTACATTTCGACAACTCTATCGGCTTCAATACCCTCGAAAACCATGAAAATTACACCCATGATGAAAAAATTGGTACCTATTGCAGCCGTCATCTTGGATTTACATTTCCACAGCACTATCGGCTTCAACACCCACGAGAACCATGAAAATGACATCCATGATGAAAAAATTGGTGCCTACTTCAGCCAGCATTATCGGCTTCAACACCCTCGAAACCCATGAAAATTACACCCATGATGAAGAAATTGATAGCTAATGCAGCCGCCACCTTGGATTTATATTTTGACAGCACTATCGGATTCAAAACCCGCAAAAACCATGAGAATGACACTCATGATGAAAACATTGATATCTATTGCAGCCGCCATCTTGGATTTACATTTCGACAACCCTATCGGCTTCATCTCTCTCCAAAACCATGAAAATGACACCCTTGATGAAAAAATTGATACCTATTGAAGCCTCCCTCTTGGATTTACATTTCAACAGCACTATCGGCTTCAACACCCTCGAAACCATGAAAATGACACCCAAGATGAAAAAATTGATATCTATTGCAGCTGCCATCTTGGATTTACATTTCGACAGCACTATCGGCTTCAACACCCTCGAAAACTATGAAAATGGCACCCATGATGAAAAAATTGATACCTATTGCGGCCGCCATCTTGGATTTACATTTCGACAACCCTATCGGTTTCAACACCCTCGAAACCATGAAAATGACACTTAAGATGAAAAAATTGATATTTATTGCAGCCGCCATCTTGGATTTACATTTCGACAGCACTATCGGCTTCAACACCCTCGAAAACTATGAAAATGACACCCATGATGAAAAAATTGATACCTATCGCGGCCGCCATCTTGGATTTACATTTCGACAATCCTATCGATTTCAACACCCTCAAAAACCACGAAAATGTCACCCATGGCAAAGAAATTGATACTACTTACTTTTAGTACGTACTACTGTTATTTATTCTGTGCTTTTAAAATATTGTAATAAAAAAATCTCTTATTATTATTATAATCAAGTATTTAAGAAATGTGGTTATTCGAATAATGTGTATTTATACAGCGATCTTTTTGAGCCGATGCAAACAACCGTAACAATGTCCACTCACGACGGCGATATACGCCAAACTGAGTGTGAGTAAAATACTCTGTGGCTGTAGCTCCCCATTTACAGAAATAATTTACATAGAAGGCTACCACATCAACGAAAATTTCGCCATTTTAGAGCCGAAAAAAATTAATTATAGCTAAACAAAACAAAATTACACTGCCATTTACATTCAGTGGCTTTCCACATGACAGATGAAGAGATTAAAAAAGTTAAACAATTGATATTTTCAAAAGTTATTGTGTTTACAAGCCTTGATAAATCCACACCATTAGCCACTAAAACCCCTTTTTTTATTTAAAAATAGCAATTAATCGATTTTAAAAAAATATTAATAATTTCAACAATCATTTATCTTTCTAACAATGTGCTTTTTATATCATTTATACCTATATGTATAATATGATTGCTAGATACGATTTTATTCGATGAAACGTTGGAATCTTAATTTTTAGGCGATAGTAGAACATACCTTGCGCTTTCGCTTAAGGTATGCAAAAGAGAATAGAAGTGTTAAATTTTATTGATGATACACTTTTTTTTTTGCTTATAATCCTCTTGTGTGTGTTTTGTTTTATTAACAGATAACTATATATTGTATGACATTATTAGTATTTATTAAGACAAATAAAATACTGTGATATTTAATTTTAGTAAGGAAAATAAATAGATGTGGCTATTCTTCCCCTACTGTCGCCGAGTCATTACTCAAACAAAATGTAAATGGCTGTAAAAAAAAATAATTTGCATTTCATAAAATGTTATTAGGATATTTGAAAATATTTGTTTTTCAAAACTATTGAGTTTAAGAAAACAGCAGATTTTGAAGGGGATTTCGGTTAAAGTTATTGCGTCTCTAATAAATAAATGAAAAATAGTAAAGTTATACCTATACTTAAATCTGGTAGCACAATAGACCCCACAAATGTAAAACCTATTTTTGTACTGGCAACGGTCAGTTATCAATTTTTGAAAAATAAATTATTTCAAATATTAAGTTTTTTTAAATGTAATTAAATAACTCCCTTAAAATAAGTTTGAATTTAAAAGGGGTTGCTTGATTACTGACACCGGTATTGAGATGATATTCAGAGGATGCTTTTGGTATATTTTGTGATCTTTCAAAGTCTTTCGACTGCGTTCGCCATGAGATATTGATCAGATGGCTACATCATTATGGTGTAAAACACATAGCAGTCAAACTTATAATATTATCTTAATTATCTTTTATATTATTATCTTAACAGAATGCAAGCAGTTGTTATTAATGTAAGCATTTCTTCTGTATCAGTAGCATCTATGGGTATGATTCCGGGCTCATTTCTCCTCTTCTTAGTTTATATTAATGAATTACTTGACGTTGTAATGTTGATGTTAATAAGGGTGTTCTTGTATCTTTCAGAAATTTCTAAGTTCATGGATGGTTTCCTTATAAGAGGGGCGTTGCCGGAGACGTATACCCATAATAACCCGGTTGTACATATAATATATGGGCTAGTCGGCTGACCGACTACTACTGTTGCACAATGACTAGCCCTATATTAGGGACTTATGATAGTAAGGTCTATGATACAAAAGCATTAATATAGAAGGCACCTTTGATGCGTAAGCATTATGATAGCAGAGTTAGGACTTGAAGTCCCTTATGTATAAGATAAATAATAATTTGGTCTATGAAATAAAGTAAATATGTGAAATGTCTTAATTATGTAAAAACATTATATTGAAAGGAGTGGGACTTATATGGGCTGGTCGGGTGACCGACTGCTAATAGTATTGTTGCACAATGACTAGTCCTATATTAGAGACTTATGATAGTAAGGTCTATGGAACCAAAGCATTAATCACAACAATACAATTATTTCTATTAGAGATTTATTAAAATAAAACAATAATCACGCACTGATCATAACTTGTGATCCAGCTTAATCTTCAAATTGCAATTAACATATATTTCAAAATATATATTAATACTTAACATGTATTATGAAATTTACATTTGGATCAATTTCATTACCGCCTTTGACAAGTAAAATAAAATAAACCTTTGTTTAAATAAAATCTGCTATGTTCGATATTTAAAGTTTTTCGCAACAGCCTGTTCATTTACATCTATCATGTTAGCTATGAAACCAGGACTGTCACAAAAATCTTGATTTGTCTGAAAATATGAAATCTCAAAAATACAAAAATTTTAAATGACAAACTGATTTATAAGTCTCATTAAAGGTATAAAAACTAAAGTAGCAGATTACATACGTCTCACTACTGTGCACAGGGCTCCTCATTACCTATAGTGTGTTGTGAGCAGAAAAGAGTATGCCGCAATCATTCAATGCGTATTATCGGCTTTCACATTTCCAATACATTTTTAACTTCTCAGACATTTAGGTTTACCCACGAAGTCATCCTTCACTACTTCGTCGGATACGTGGTAAGTCAGCACGTAAAATTCCCCATAACAGATTAATTTGTCCTCAAAGGACTCGAACACGTTTTACGCCCTTGCTTTGCCGTGATGAAATCTCACAGCGAACTACATGGCTCTCGTATTTGTTTAAATAAAACTTATAATCTTTGTACGAAGGAATATATACATATAATAAATCTGTTGAAAAGTCGTTTCTGTACTTCTAATATACTCTTGAAAAAAAAAGTTCAGGGGACTAAATAAACATTACTAAAGCCAAATTAGAGGTTCTAAGAATATTTTTCTGTCCGTCTGTGTATTACGAATTCACGCAAAACTACTATACTGATTTTCCTTAAATTTTATACAGGGTTACTAACCGGGGCAAATTATGGGCTGCTTTTTATCTGATTACGGAAAATAAAAAAGAAGGCTAAGTATTTTTCTTCCTTTAGATGATAATTTTCTATTATATATGATTATGTTAGTTAATAGTAAAAATAAAGTTTAAAATTCGTTTTAACCTTTGCATAAAAATTTGAAACTACACTGATGATATACGTTGTAATTATCAAAATAGCGCCATTTATCATCAAATGAAAAGGCCTATATTTTGAATTAAGTAACTAAAAAATTTAATAATATAAATAACTCACATTTATATGTTTAAATAATTAGATTTATAAAATTATTTAAATATCCTAACGTTTAATTTAATCATTATTTCATTTTAAATGGTTAATAAGTAAAATTTTAAAAATAATAGATAATAGTGATATCTAACAAACGTATGAAAATTGATATTTTTTTGAACTAAATAACATATCAATTTTCTAAAGATACTATGTTTGTATGTAAACTGATTAAAACTGGTCTGCCTGAAATTATTGCAATATTCTCATTTAAACATTATTTCGTGAAATGGTGTCATTTCATGATATTTATGACTGTTTGTTGACCATGTCCATGTCATTGAGATTTTTCCCCATAAATTGTGAAAAGTTGAGCCTTCTTGAATGTTAAACAGGTGAACCATTGCGCATTAGGCATAACAATAGGTGTGGTGAATTTAATACATTTCGTTTATTGCCGTTTAAGAGCAAATTGCTAACGTAACCCACTGTACTACTTTTTATATAGCATTATTAATTTCGTAATATTTTAATCACTGTCTTTTAAATCGGAAAATCAACGAATCAGGATCATCAGGAATAAAACTACATCATGGTTGATCGCTACCAAATAAGGTAAGTCATTTATTTTTATTCATTTATTAGAGACGCAATAACTTTAACGGAAATGCCCTTTAAAATCTGCTGTTTTCTTAAAATCAAAAGTTTTGAATTACAAATATTTTAAAAACATCCTGATAATATTTTATCAAATGCAAATTATTTTTTTACAGTCATTCAAGTTTTGTTTGAACAATGACTCGGCGACAGCAGGGGAGGAATTGAGTGACCTTATAGTCAAGATCGGAATATCGGTCAAATATAGTTCAAAAGCCGTTGTAACATGAGTATGTTGTCAGATTTTGTTAAATTATTGTTAAAATTTAATTGAAAGTTTTTGGAAAATAAATTGATAACACAGAAAACTGGTAAAGATTTATAAAAGTAAATAGATATCAAAGAAAATTTTATGAGCAAAAGTATAACTATTGGGTAGCCGTCTAGGTCGTGGATTAGCTTTCGCGTCTCAGTCTTAAAGGTGCGCACTTATAATTCACTGAAGGAAGCAGGAGGTAGATGAAGCAGGTAACGTCCCACCCTACAAGCACATCTGCCACGGTATAATTCAGAATTAATAATTAAAAGGTTTTGGAATATTATTTCTTTTAATAACACTTTAGTTATTATGGCGAACATCTCCAATGAACCACGATACAAGTACCCATGCCCCAGCTTTGCTGTTCTTAGTTTCATTGTCGGATAATAACAGCAGGTTTGATAATATCTGGTAGTTAATTGCATGCCACGTACACTTTGAACTGATTTATGTTCCGGTATAAAATTATCCTGTATGTTATTCCAAGATGTGGAACAACCAAGACACAAACACCCCCGCAATCAGCAATCAATCCGAAATCAGCAATTTATAGTCATGACCACATTACTTACAGTGAAGTTCATATATATTTTATTATATTTGAAAGAAAATAAATGTTTTTGCACCCATTAATACTTTACACAAAAAAGGTCACTTTATTGATCCTACAAATAATACAAAAATAAAGCATGTGACGGACGTCTCCGATTTTACGAGTATTTGTATCCTATAGCCTTTATCGTCCTACAGTTGAACTGAGGCGGCCGACAGATTTAATTTTTTGTTTTAAAAAATACGTTACCGCAACACAAGGATTTTATTTTGTATTGTTATTGCAGTTGACATCACACATTATTATACATTACTCACACACTCACACATTATTATACAGTACAGAAGGAATATCACTTATTTTTGTAAAACTACTTTTATTTTTGTGTACTTACATTACATTTTCATAAATGTATTGAGAGGCCAAAGTTAATATATTAATTTTCTTAAATTTTTGTCGCAGCGACTCTTTAGGCTTTAAATCATAAATTGCTCTTATGGCCCTCTTCTGTAAAACAAATATAATTTCAGTGTCAGCTGCGTGTCCCCATAGCAAAATACCATACGACATTATGCTATGGAAATAGCTAAAGTAAACTAGTCTAGCTGTTTCAACACTTGTTAGACTTCTGATCTTTTTTACGGCATATGCTGCAGAACTAACTCTGCTTGCTAGTTTTGATATATGGGGGCTCCATTGAAGCTTCGCGTCTAGTGTGATTCCAAGAAAAATGGTGGTATCTACAAGACTCAGTTTCTCCCCATTTAAAATTACATTAGTATTTAATTGTTTGACATTTGGAGTCATAAATTTCATACATTTCGTTTTAGTGCCATTTAAATGCAAATTATTAAGATTGAACCAATTTACTAATTTAGATATAGCATTATTTACATCGTCATATTTTAGCAATTGTCGACTTAATTTGAAAATTAAAGAAGTGTCATCTGCAAATAATACTATATCATGGTTATCTCCTACTATGTAAGGTAAGTCATTAATGTATACAAGAAACAGAAAGGGGCCGAGAATTGAGCCTTGAGGCACGCCCAAAATAATTATAGTTTAGGCGCAAACGACATCGCGTTTTTTAACACAGCATATATTTCACTAGACCGGCGGAAAGTTATTAATCTTTTTTTACAAATATGCCGTGGTCAGGGCAAAGATTTTTTATAAGACACTTAAAATAAAAAAAAACTTGTAAAACCGACTTCAATATATATTATTAAGGATAACTCAAAAACTAGTGGTCAGACCTTGATCAAATTTATATGGGTCCACATGGAAGTACTAGCTTTCAAATGAAAAAAGAATTATCGAAATCGGTTTACGTAGAACAAAGTAGTTTTGAACAAAGTTTGAATTGAGTACCTCCTTCTTTTTCAAGTCGGTAGAAAATACTTCTACGACGAGACCAAAAGACTCAAAACAGGTGAAAGAAAACTGAGCAGACAAAATGCTATGTCTTACCTTTTAATGGATAGCGGCGATACTAAATTTAATGTCTGTAAGACATTTTTTATACAACGATTGTAATTTAATAGGACAAAATTATAAAGTTTTCAGAAATTTCAATCTCGAAACCACGGACATATTTAAATGATAAGTGTGCCAAATTACTTTTCGCAGAGGTAATCAATACAACCTTTTTTATTAAACAAATTTCGATGGTGATGTACATTCATTCATGATTTATTAAGATACCTGCTCCCAAAGAAAATTTTACTTTCAGAAGGATTACATCTGAACGTAAAAATACAATAATTAGGGGGAAATTAGGGCCAAACACTGTGCTGGAAAACAGAACAGTGTTTTGGCAAAACTTGCCAGTGATTGATGATGCGGTTGATCTTGCAAAGAATTATGAAGACTGGACGTACAAATCTTCTTATTATTTTTATAGTTAATGGCATTTTGATCTCACATTTATAAAAATGAGAAATGTCTGTGATACTTCTCTTTTATAGTATTTTTTAGAAGATGAAGCTGACAAAATGACTTAGTATGTGGTAGAGAAAACTAAAAAGGCCTTTAGCCTGTTTTCAGTAGTTAAGGATAAAGAACCTTTGGGTTCTTTTATTTGTTAGATATCTACAAAAGCGGTTGTTGCTCAAATATTAAGTATAGTTACTTAGTTAAACCGTGATTAAAAGCAATTTGTGAATAATGTTATAATTTGTATTCACTGTTTGCAAATTTAAAAATTTACGTGTAAGTGACAGTTGAGTTTTATAGACATAACTTTAGTTTTGATGCTGTGAAAGCAAATTTTAGCCTATTACAGTTTTGAGGTATATATTAGTCGTGTAATTGTTACTCAAAACTTATGATAATTTAGAAAAACACTGAAGGGAAACTATTAATTTTGATTTACTGGTTGCAATAACAATAAAAGTGTGCTACAAAGATAATTAATAGGTAAATTGATTAAATTTCGGAGGTTTATATTTTGTTTCAATATTTTGAAAGTAGGCAATTTGTGTTCCTTTAAGTTTTTGGTTTTGTAATTATTAGTCATACCCTGATCTGAAACTATACGTAAATTCACAAAGTCGCTTTACTTTGTTAATATTATAAAATTTAATGTTTTTTTGTCTTTAATTTTTATTTAGAACATCTTGAAACAGGTGTATTTTAAATAGTGATTTTATGAACGTTACATTATCCACTTAACCTTCCACCGCGCATTAAATGTAAATATTTTTTTACGACCGCGCGAGACTGTCTCAAAAAAAAGATTACTACTGAAAGACTACTATAGCTACATTCAGATAAAAAATATTCTCAGAAAACTCAAAGAATTCGAAATTTAATTTTGTTAAAAGTAAATTAGTCAAATTAAAAATAAAGGCTGAAAATAAGGCTTAAAAATAGAAATATCAAAAAATCGTATTTATTTCTTATTTCGAGTTTTACAAGAAAAGTATAATTCATACTGGAGACAATTATTTTATATTATAATAGTACATGATATTCCCTTTAAAATGACATCAATATCAATAATGTCTTACATACTTAATATACATAAATTTACCCAATATAAATTTGAATAAATAAGTAAATAAATAAATAAAAATAAGTTCTAATAATTTCTAGACATATCTCAACAGTTATTTCGTTTCTAAATGGCTATCATAGTGTTAATAATGAATCATTATTTTATACTTAGCATTTATTTAACACAAAAAACTGATTAGAATACATTTTTAACAACATATAATCAATTAACGATGATCGTGTATGATTAAAATTTCGAGCTAAATTATTATATATGAACGTTTTGGAATTGTCGTAATGATACACATTTCCTAAAGAAAATACCTTCACGATTAGGTTGATGTACAATAACATTACAAATAACGTATAAAAACAGAAAAGTTATCACATTTTGATCGAGTTTCTCACGCTTAACAGTCTGCAAACAAAAATGGCGAAATGTAATTTTCATTTTTTTTCTAAATATTTTGTTACTATTATACAGATAAAATTCACTCTCACAGATAACAAATTTCAAATAGCACCATCTATAATTTTTTTTCTGTATTAATAACAGATATCTTTTGCGCTGTACACGTTTAAACCGAAAGATGTCGTTTGTTGACTGTAGTCACCACAGTATAATAAACATACAGTAGGACGACGCCTCTCGTAGTAAATGCCGACAACGTCTAGACCGCGTATTGAGATTAGGGTTGTCACAAATTAACAACTTTTACTAATTTAATTATTTATTTTAAGTCTACACCGTCATCATTGGTATGATTACTAATATAAAAAATAAGTAACAATTTGTTATTAGATTTTTCCTAAAAGTACTCAAAACGTTAATTGCACGCCTCACAACGTGAGTGAGTACTCTACTCTAGATATGTGGCAATACCTCAATTTCGCTGCATAAAATCGTTCTTATACTCTTAGCTAGACATCAAATCCATATTATTATTAACGTTACAATGACTACAGTACAATGAATTATTAGTTTATTTTATAATAGATTCTTTAGGCTTTCGAAAGTTCTTCCAACTAAATCAGGTCTTCCAATAACTTCCATCTATAATTTTCATCTGAAATTTTTAAATACAATACTTATTAATACATTTTCATTGTTGTCACCCCTAGAAACCTTAAAATTAACATCCATATTGTATTATTAAAAAAAAAATCCACCATCTTGGATATGAAAATTGATGCCGTTTTCGTAATTAGCACCCCAAGAAACCTCGAAATTGACATCCATAACATTAAAAAAACCGGCTAAGTGCGAGTCGGACTCGCGCACCGAGGGTTCCGAACAAATCCGTATGTATAAATATTTGCTAATATATTATCAAATATATGATGCTGAATCGATTGTAATATCAATAAATTACAATCGATTCAGCATCGCAATGCTAATAAATATATGAAAATGATATTGGTCATTGGCGTGTGGCTAAGATTATTTTGTATTTATATTTTATGTATACTTGCATTAAAAAACGGACTAGACGTTATCCTGTTTATCCGATGTAATCACGCACTGATCATGAGTTGTGATAATCCAGCCTAATCCAATTAATTCAAACATAAGTTCTAATAGTTGAAATATATAGAAATAATTTGTTTTTTATTTTTGTCCGACTGATTTAAAAAAAAAACATGATTTCGTTTGTATTGTAGAAGAATGTATTATGCTAACATTCAGTGTTAAATTTTAGCTTGTCTCAACAAATTAGAAGATTCATAGGCAGTTTCGTAATTTTTAAGTGTCAAATATAGCTAAAATCTTATCTTTTACTTCAAAATTACAAAAAAATATTTGTTTTCCGCTCGTTAACCATAAGATTAAAAGAGTAGAAGAGAAAAAATTTATTGATGTTACATATGTTTTTCCTAATTTTGTCTTTTGTATATGTTGTTTTATTTACAAGTAATTCTATATTGTGTGACGTAATAAGTTAAGATAAATAAAATACTGGGACATTTAGTTTTACACAAAATAAGGTTGATGTAAATAAGATTCACTTTTGTTTGTATAACGTTTACAATAAAACCACAATATCTTTACTCTTCGATTCTTTAATTGCAACAGATATATTTTTTAAGCTGAGAGAAAATACAGATAAGCTGAGAGAAAATACAGATTCTAGAGCTCATAAATTAAATATATTTTTCGTTTTTTTTTATTCAAACGTAAAGAAATGAACGCGTAAAAGGTCAGTTTTAAAGTAAAGAATTTGAAATTTCTGTGTATAAGCTGCATAGCTTTTACCTAAACAAACCAATATTTTTAGAAAAAAAAGTTGATTGTTCATATGAAATCCTCATAGAGCCAACCCGACTCGCAGTTGGCCATTTTATAAATATGCCTTTAAATCTATCAGGCATACTGTCTACCATATTCTTTAAAACTGTTTGAAAGTTCAGTCCATTTGTGATAGGTGCCTTATTTTGTTCACAAATCTAATAAAACGTCCCTGGCGACGATTGACTACCACATTGATGTTATATAATAAACGTTGTAGGCTACTTATATGACGTATGGCAATTGAAACCAAAATCTTTTGGAAGATAAGGTCGACTTTTGATTGCGCGTCCTGAGTTGTAATAAAATATAATAAATCGTTGATTATTTTGAAATATTGTGCCATGTTGCGTGCTTAATTCTCTTGAAGTAATACTTCCATATTTAAAAGAAAAAATGTGTATAATGTGTGCCGTTGTATTTTGGTTGTATTGTGTGTGTGTGTGTGTGTGTGTGTGTGTGTGTGTGTGTGTGTGTGTGTGTGTGTGTGTGTGTGTGTGTGTATGTGTGTGTGAAACAGAAGACTGCGTGTTGCCGTTTTGGTGAGTGTAGAGAACCGGAGACCCTTCTTACTGGAAAAGAGGCATTCAATCTTAGTCCTCAGGGGTGACAACGTCTGCAATTTGATTCTGAATGGAGGATAGGTGTAGATGTCCATGGGACACAGCATTCACTTACCATAACGTAGACTATGTGCGCGCTTGTCTCCCTTTTATTCGATTAAATAAAAAAATCTGTATTTTTTCTTAGCACTTTTGATCCAAGGGTGGGTCTTGTAATTTTGTTCTTTTCTTCGTCTATATCATTTTCATTTAAATTTAGTATTACTATAGAGTGATGATTGTTTTAGTGTGACATGCTTGAGAAATTAAACCGATGTGTTTACCGGCTTAAATATTGAAATTATTGTGTTTAATTGACAAAACTACTTTATTTAGTGGTTAATGATTTATAAAGCAATAATGTTTAAATAATTTGTAAATGTAGGCGACAATGATCCTATGTATACATTGCTTCGATTATCTTAACAGTATATTATCTAATGTTGTATTCACTCTAAATACGTAATACTCATACGTTGAATGTAAGAGGAGGAATGGATGGTAAGGTAGGTGAAGTATGTCAGATGATAAATTAACGTTGCATTGATATTCTGTGCGTGAACGAAACCAAAAGGAAAGGATGTGACACCACGGTTCATGGCCCCTACACGGCATACTGGTCGGGAGTCCCCCACACCAGCCGAGGCTGTCAGGGAGTTGGTGTGATTCTTTCATCTCGAATGCTTGAATGTGTGATGGAGCATGAATGTGTAAGCCCAAGACTCCTCTGGATTAGGTAAAATGTAGGACTCACTCGCTTGTTTATACTTGGGGTCTATGCACCGACGGATCTGCGCGGAAGTGGGTCATTAGAATCACAACAAGAGAGAGAGGAATGTTGGGATAGCATGAGAGAGGTCTTAAATAAATGCGGAGAAAATGAACGGATCGTGATGTTAGGGGACTTTAATGGATGGGTTGGAGTAAAGCGTGATGAGTATGAAGGAGTTCTGGGTACGTTTGGGGACAAGAGAGTGAATTACAATGGGAAAAGCTGGCTCGAAGTATGCTTGGAATGGAATCTGTGCGTGGCCAACACAATGTTTGACCACAAAAAGATCCATTTGTATACAAGAGATGAGGGTGAGTCTAGAAGTATGATTGATTTTGTAATTGTGGATGAAAGACTGAGGAAGAAAGTGCTAGACACTCGGGCATACCGCGGTGTAGGCCTCGACACAGACCACGTCCTGGTCATAGCAAGAATGCGTGGCCTCTTTAAACGGTGGCCACATCGAGGGGCCGAGCCTACGAGTGTCTTGGACAGAGTAAAAGTGGAAAATCTACAAGAAAAAGAAAAGAAAGACGAGTATGTAGAGAAACTAAAAGAAAGTTTTAAAGGGATAGAAGAGATAGGAGTGATTGAAGATTTGTGGGAGACATTTAAGAAAGGGGTCGTAAATGTTGCTATTCAGGTATGCGGGGTAGCTAAAAGAAGGAAAGGAAGAAAGAATGATAACGTGTGGATGGATAAAGATGTACAAAGTGTTGTGCGAGAAAAGAAGAAAGCGTGGTTGGATTGGTTAGCAACAAAAGCTATCTAAAAAGTTCAAAAGGCAACGGATGACGAGATAAAGGAAGCAAGAACGAAGTATAAATGATTGAAAACAGCAGCGAAAGATATTGTTTCTAGAAAGAAAGAAGAACGAAAGGATGATTTCAAAATATCGAAATCATCCTTTCGTGGATGAAATAGTGAAAGCGTTGAAAAGTATGACATTAGGTAAGGCTGCAGGGTATGACAGGATTACCGTCGAGATGCTGAGGGCTGGACAGGGCCTGGTGGCTAGTCAGCTGTACCGCCTTTTCAATCTGTGCTGGCGAAATGGGCAAGTACCGGGAGACTGGTGTAAAGCCGTAATCGTGCCATTGTATAAGGGAAAAGGGTCACGGCAGGACTGCATAAATTACTGCGGTATAAGCCTTCTCAGCGTCGTCGGTAAATTTTATGCGAAAGTAACAGACGAGAAAGTATGGGATGCACAAGCGGGATTTAGAAAGGGATTGGGATGTACGGATCAGGTCTTTTCCTTGCGGTGCATAGCCGAAAAGTTTTTGGCTAAAAACAAGAAAGTCTACTGCGCGTTCGTAGATCTAGAAAAGGCCTATGATAGAGTGGTGCGGAATGAATTGTGGTCAGCACTATCCATGAACGGTGTGAGCAGTATCCTCATACGAGCATTGCAATCTCTTCATAGAGATTCTAGTGCTTGTGTAAGGACAAACGGGGCATACACTGAATGGTTTAATATCAAAATAGGTGTTAAACAAGGATGTGTAGCGTCACCGTGGCTGTTTAAGCTGTTCATGGACAATTGTTTGACAGTTTTAAAAGAGAATGAATGTCAAATTTTTTCTCTATGCTAATGACCAAGTATTACTTGCGTCTTCGGCCAAGGAGTTGCAGGAAATGGTAACTGCTATGAATGGAGCTTTTGTTAGAAAGGGAATAAAGATGAATGTAAGGAAGACGAAAGTGATGGTGTTTGAAAAATATGAGGCAGTGAAAAAAGTGTATAAGGCGAGTGTGAATGAAAGTGTTGGAAGGGGTAGACCTAGACTGACATTTCTAGACCAAATCAGGGACGTCTTGAAAAAGGCCAGGTTAAGAGTACCCTAAACCGTAGAGCATGTATGAGGGGAATAATGAAAGTGGACGAAGCAAAACAAGTATGTAAGGATCGTAGCAAGTGGAAAGAAGTGGTCTCTGCCTACCCCTACGGGAAAGAGGCGTGACTATATGTATGTATGTATGTATATTTTTAAAATACCTTAACCTCAACACGAGGATTTTCTCCTGTATTGTTGTGACAGTAATTATTTCATCCATCTCTGATGATCGCCGCTTATCGCCATTTTAGTTATTAAAATAATAAAAGCTAATTGGCAATAATAATAAAACAATTCATTTTGCTTTATTATTGTTGTTTCTATCACACTTTTTGCGTGATTATTTAAAATATGAGTTAGATTTAAAAAAATTACAGTAACAGTGCACTAATATCAAAAAATTACAATCGATTCGGCATCCCAATCCTACTTTGACTATTGTCATTGGCGTGTGGCTAAGATTAATGTGAATTTATAACATATGTTTACGTGCAGCTAAAAACGGACTAAAAGTACTCTTATATATAATTGATGCTATTGTCGCACAGGGCGATTATTAGCCTTGTGCTTTTATTTTCTTGCGTCGGATAAAGAAATAGATTTCATATATAATAATTGGTTGTAATTTTTTTGTTCGACTATTTGAACATATGAAACAAAATTATTCCAATCAGATAAATTATTGAATTACTTAGGAGAGTTGAATTTATTGAACAAAACAAAGTACCTATTAACTTGTAAGAATGGAAGGTCACAAACATGAAATTATTGTATTGTAATAGATTCTTCTTGCGTCTGGAAAGTGTCACATTATTGAGACTGTGTGTGTAAACTGAAGTATAAAATTCCATGACATTCTTACATGGATACATACATACACGTTGAGCTAATATAAAACGTATAATAACTTGTCGAAATTATGAATATGTGACAGAATTACAACTTATTTTTGTGTTTATCTTAATATTTCAATGAGTATATTATACTAATATTTTGTGTTTTATGTTTCAGCAGTTCTCTGCAATTTAGAAAATTAAAATGCCTTTTTGTAATTTTAAGTGGCCTTAATAGTTAAAATTCTATTACTGCCATTAAAATTACATATAGTTGTTTTGCTATCTTAAACGAAAATAGAAAAAATATTGGAAAATCCAATTGGCCATACCTTAAGTGCATTTTTTTAAAGTAGTTTAAATACATTTTGACAGCACTATCGGCTTCAACACCCGCGAAATCCATGAGAATGACACCCGTGATGAAAAAATTGGTACCTACTTCAGCTGTCATCTTGGATTTACATTTCCACAGCACTATCGGCTTCAACACCCACGAGAACCATGAAAATTACACCCATGATGAAGAAATTGATAGCCATTGCAGCCGCCACCTTGGATTTATATTTTGACAGCACTATCGGCTTCAACACCCGCGAAAACCATGAAAATTACACCCATGATGAAGAAATTGGTACCTACTTCAGCCGCCATCTTGGATTTACATTTCTAGAGCATTATCGGCTTCAACACCCTCGAAACCCATGAAAATGACACTCATGATGAAAAAATTGATAGCCATTGCAGCCGCCACCTTGGAATTACATTTTGACAGCACTATCGGCTTCAACACGCGCGAAAACCATGAGAATGACACTCATAATGAAAACATTGATATCTATTGCAGCCGCCATCTTGGATTTACATTTCGACAACCCTCTCGGCTTCATCTCTCTCTAAAACCATGAAAATGACACCCATGATGAAAAAATTGATACCTATTGAAGCCACCATCTTGGATTTACATTTCAACAGCACTATCGGCTTCAACACCCTCAAAACCATGAAATTGACACCCAAGATGAAAAAATTGATATCTATTGCAGCCGCCATCTTGGATTTACATTTCGACAGCACTATCGGCTTCAACACCCTCGAAAACTATAAAAATGGCAACCATGATGAAAAAATTGATACCTATTGCGGCCGCCATCTTGGATTTACATTTCGACACCCCTATCGATTTCAACACCCTCGAAAACCATGAAAATGTCACCCATAAATGTAAAAAAAAGTAAATGTAAAATACTCTGTGACTGTAGCTCCCCATTTACAGAAATAATTTACATAATTTACATGATAATTATATTAATATATATTCTCTTTTGCATACCTTGCGCTTTCGCTTAAGATATGCAAAAGAGAATAGAAGTGTTAAATCATTATTTCATTTTAAAGGTGTAATAAGTAAAATTTTAAAAATAATAGATAATAGTGACATCTATCAAACGTATGAAAATTGATATTTTTTTGAACTAAATAACATATCAATTTTCATACGTTTGATACTATGTTTGTATGTAAACTGATTAAAACTGGTCTGCCTGAAATTATTGCAATATTCTCATTTAAACATTATTTAGTGAAATGGTGTCATTTCATGATATTTAGGACTATTTGTTGACCATGTCCATGTCATTGAGATTTTTCCCCATAAATTGTGAAAAGTTGAGCCTTCTTGAATGTTAAACAGGTGAACCATTGCGCAGTAGGCATAACAATAGGTGTGGTGAATTTAATACATTTCGTTTATTGCCGTTTAAAAGCAAATTGCTAACGTAATCCACTGTACTACTTTTGATATAGCATTATTCATTTCGTCATATTTTAATCACTGTCTTTTAAATCGGAAAATCAACGAAGTATCATCAGGAATAAAACTACATCATGGTTGATCTCTACCAAATAAGGTAAGTCATTACTATAAACTAAAAAGAGAATTGATTCCTGGGTAACACGCATAAATGCAATAGATCTGCAAGAATTGTTTCCATTAATAATAACTCTTTGCAATCTGTTTTAAGATAATTATAATATTATAAGTTTAACTGCTATGTGCTTGACGCCATAATGAAGTTCCTGATCAATATCTCATAGTAAACGCAGTCGAAAAATATGGAAAGATCACAAAATATACCCAAAGCATCCTCTGAATATTATCTCAACACCGGCATCAGTTATCGAGCGACCCCTTATAAATCCAAATTGATTTTATGGAGTAAATTAATTACATTAAAACAATCAACATTTGAACATTTGCATAATTTTTTTAAAAGTTTTACTGACCGTAGGCAGTACAGATAAGTCTAAAATTAGTAAGGTCTATTGTTCTATCAGATTTAAATAAAGGTATAACTTTACTATGTTTCAATCATTTATTAGAGACGCAATAACTTTAACGGAAATCCCCTTTAAAATCTGCTGTTTTCTTAAAATCAAAAGTTTTGAAATACAAATATTTTAAAAACATTCTGATAATATTTTATCAAATGCAAATTATTTTTTTACAGTTATTCAAGTTTTGTTTGAACAATGACTCGGTGACAGCAGGGGAGGAATTGAGTGACCTTATAGTCAAGATCGGAATATCGGTCAAATATTGTTCAAAAGCCGTTGTAACATGAGTATGTTGTCTGATTTTGTTAAATTATTGTTAAAATTTAATTGAAAGTTTTTGGAAAATAAATAGATAACAGAGAACACTGGTAAAGATTTATGAAAGTAAATATATAACAAAGAAAATTTTATGAGCAAAAGTATAACTATTGGGTAGCCGGCTAGGTCGTGGATTAGCTTTCCCGTCTCAGTCTTAAAGGTGTGCACTTATAATTCACTGAAGGAAGCAGTAGATAGATGATGCAGGTAACGTCCCACCCTACAAGCACATCTGCCACGGTATAATTCAGAATTAATAATTAAAAGGTTTTGGAATATTATTTCTTTTAATAACACTTTAGTTATTATGGCGAACATCTCCCATGAACCACGATACAAGTACCCATGCACCAGCTTTGCTATTCTTAGCTTCATTGTCGGATAATAACAGCAGGTTTGATAATATCTGGTAGTTGATTGCGTGCCACGTACACTTTGAACTGATTTATGTTCCGATATAAAATTATCCTGTATGTTATTCCAAGATGTGGAATAACCAAGACACAAACATATCCTATAGCCTTTATCGTCCTACAGTTGAACTGAGGCCTCCGACAGATTTAATTTTTTGTTTTAAAAAAACGTTACGAAATTAAAACGTGAACTAGATACAAAAACAATACAGTAACAGTGAAATAATATCTAAAAAATTTCAATCGATTCTGCATCCCAATTCTACTTTTACTGTTGTCATTATCGTGTGGCTAAGGTTAATTTTAATTTATATTATATGTATACTTGCAGATAAAAATGGACTAAACGTTATCCTTTTTTTGTCTTAAAAATTTCAAAATTTATTAAAATTCTAATTAAAATATTTAAAATGTATTAAATAATATAAATACAAGTAGATTATATTTCAATAATATGGATAAATAACATTTGTAATAGCTTCGTACGTGAGTGTAATATCGTCATCCGGTAAATATGGTCGCTTTCTACTCGAAAACTACAGCCTTATTTGCTCCATGTCTTAGTGCAATAGCGCTATGATACGTGAAGTTTTGGCTACTGACGTCTTGGTAGCGTGCGACTACGATACGTTGGTGTTATTTTTAGTTAACAACATTATCAATTTTGTTACTAAAGTCGATAGGGATCATATGGGTGTGTTGTGAGTGGGCGCCATCCGAATGATAGTTGCATTGATGCTTACTGCTACTTGCGGTATTGCGTATTGTGATGGATCTTCGGGTGTGCTTCGCCTGATTCGACGCATTTTATTGTTCTAGTCGATGGAGGTAGGAGACATCACCACCCGGTGATGTCTGCTGGGACAGTATGGGGGACCTTAGGATGTTGTAAGTACAGCGATAGTCGTATTGATGCTTGTTGCGTTCTGCAGCATTGCGTCTCTGCGATGGGTGTTTGGCGGGTCGCTATTCTCAATGGAGCTCTCTGCATCTTGGTTTGACTCACAACCTAAGTAGCTTTGCCCTAGTCGGGTCCCTTCATTGCGGGGCTGCAGACTGTCTGTCCTCCATGATGTTTTATATAACAACATAATAATATATCTCTATAAAGTTCCTACCTATAAAAGATTGAATGCAACTTGTTGGTGGGCATATAATCAACGTTAGTAACACAAACCCTTTCTGATGGCGAAATATTACTATTAACTTATAACTGCCTATTGGCTATATCTGTCATTGTATTAGTTGGTGGAGCATATGTATCGTCCTCATGCGGGTGGTAGTTGGAGGGAGAATCTGAGGAGGCTCTCAAGGCTGCGGCCGAAAGCCGCGCTACGTGGGACCCCATTTCCTTGAGGTGAGCGGTAGACTCATGACACGCTCTGCGGCCAATTACCCGTGCTGATCATGCAGTTGGTTGTGATGCCTTACACTTACATCACGTCTAGAGGAACGGCGGTCTGGCAGGTGGTGGCGCTCACGGAGGGCTTCTTAAGGCCAGTGTGCCTATTGTTGGCTAACCCATGTTACGTACATTTACTGTGGCTGGATTTGATCATATTCTGTATAGCCTTTACACGCATTGACATGCGCGACTTCGGTCGACGTTTGTGCTTACGCACTACCGAGGGGCTAGGTCCTCTTTTACTAGTACGCCAGTTATTTTGCTGTAGACTACGGTCCAGTACCTAACTTAACGTTCACTTCGGGGGGAGCGTATAAAAATGGTTGGCGCTCACCGCGCACGGCGTGTGTGGAGCCGTGTGCCTCCTCCACATTCTTTTTAAATGTGGGAGAGCGAAGCCCTTGTTTCTGGTATTAGATATAAATATTGTGAGTCTTTTCCAAGCGGGAAGGGATTAATTAATAAGCAATTGACTGCTGTGAAACTGATACAATTGGAATAGGGACAATTTATTGTGCTTAACACTTTTGGAGCTCTGTCTTCGTGAAAGGGGTTATTTAGGTTATAAGACGCTACCAACAGCTTTCGATTGCTCTCGTGAATATTCATTCTTCCAAGAGACACTTAAAAGAACAAGGTACTATACAAACACAACGTAAATAAAAGTCCCAATAAATGGAATAGAAGTACACACGCCACCATGGTTAGTTATTTTCTTTGTGTTATTGAAAAGGCACAAACATTATCATATCTGATATATGAAAAACAATTAGTAACTAATTTCATTAGACATTATACTAAAACTGTGCAGCAATTATGAAGAATAGCTAAAAGTGAGACAATAATAGACACGACAGATTTCTTAAGGAACTTAGATGAAATCGATAAACAAGATGAAGATCGTGAACCTTACTGTAATGAGAAAAAGCGAAAATTTAATAACAAAACGGAGCAAAAACATAAAGAAATACATTAATCATACAAAACATGGCGTAAACCCGAAGAAGGAAAAAAGAAGTTTAACGAAGTACATGAAATACAGGTCACAAATGACCAATCTGCTGTTACGGCCCCTGAGCCAAATTTAGAGCTGTAGAGGTCGAACTAGTTCCCAGTTCGATCCCTTACAATGTAAAAGGGACCAAACATTAAATATGTTATTAAAGCTGGGTTGGCGAACTGATCAAACACTGGGGAAAAATAATAGAGATTTGCGAAAATCTATCTCTTTAAAAGGAAATTTTAACAGAGAAGGCTTTGGTTATAGCGACAATGATTAAGTTAAAAAAAATACAAAAAAAGTGCATAAATATCATTACATTACAATTTATTCGACATCGCAATACTAATAAATATATGAAAATGACATTGGTCATTGGCGTGTGGTTAAGATTATTTTGTATTTATATTATATAGATATTTGGAGCTAAAAAAAGACTACACGTTTTCGTGTATATCCGATGCTATTATCGGATAGGGCGTTTATTGCCCTTGTCTTTTTATTTCTTTATGTCAAATAAGGAAATAGATTTCATTACTTCGAATCACAACAATACAATTGTTTCTATTAGAGTTCTATTAAAGTATAAAAATATCATGCATTGATCATGTGTTATGATGATCCAGCCTGACCAAATTAATTTAACTATAAGTTCTAATAGTTGAAATAATTTATTTTTTATTTTTCTTCGACTGATTTTAAAAGTAACATGATTTCGTATGTATTGTAGAAGAATGTACTATGCTAACATTTAGTTTAATATTTCAGCTGATCTCGAAACATTAGAAGATCAAAATACCTTTTCGTAATTTTAAAAGTCAAATATAGTCAAAATCCTATGTTTAACTTTAACATTACACAAAATGTTTGATTTGACGCTACTTAACGAAAAGAGTAAAAAATAGAGTAGAAGAGAAAAAAGTTATTGATGATACATTTTTTTTGGTAATTTTCCATTTTGTGTGTATTATCTTTTATTTACAGGTAATTCTATATTGAGTGACGTTATAAGTTAAGTTAAATAAAATACCGTGACATTTAGTTTTAGTTATGAAAATAAATAGATGTCACAAAATAACGTTGATGTAATTAAGATGCACTTTTGTTTGTATATCGTTTACAAGAAAACCAAAATGTCTTTACTTTTCGATTCTTTAATTGCAATGGATATTGTTATTTGTTTTCTTTTTTTAAATACTTTATTTCAACACTACGATTATCTCCTGTATTGTTGTGGCAGTTTTTTCGTTACGTAAATAATCTAAACCAACTGGTATTAGTAAGAACTTCGCAAGAGAAATTAAAACGTGAATTAGATACAAAAACAATACAGTAACAGTGAAATAATATCTTAAAACATTTCAATCGATTCTGCATCCCAATTCTACTTTGACTTTTGTCATTATCGTGTGGCTAAGATTAATTTTAATTTACATTATATGTATACTTGCAGATAAAAATGGACTAAACGTTATCCTAATTTTTGTCTTAAAAATCTCTAAATTTATTAAAATTCTGGTTAAAATATTCAAAATGTATTAAATAATATAAATACAAGTAGATTATATTTCAATAATAAAGATAAATAACATTTGTAATAGCTTCGTACGTGAGTGTAATATCGTCATCCGGTAAATATGGTCGCTTTCTACTCGAAAACTACAGCTACAGCCTTATTTGCTCCATGTCTTAGTGCAATAGCGCTATGATACGTGAAGTTTTGGCTACTGACGTCTTGGTAGCGTGCGACTACGATACGTTGGTGTTATTTTTAGTTAACAACATTATCAATTTTGTTACTAAAGTCGATAGGGATCATATGGGTGTGTTGTGAGTGGGCGCCATCCGAATGATAGCTGCATTGATGTTTACTGCTACTTGCGGTATTGCGCCTTGTGATGGATTTTCGGGTGTGCTTCGCCTGATTCGACGCATTTTATTGTTCTAGTCGATGGAGGTAAGGGACATCACCACCCAGTGATGTCTGCTGGGACAGTATGGGGGACCTTAGGATGGTGTAAATACAGCGATAGTCGTATTGATGCTTGTTGCGTTCTGCAGCATTGCGTCCCTGCGATGGGTGTTTGGCGGGTCGCTATTCTCAATGGCGCTCTCTGCATCTTGGTTTGAGTCCCAACCTAAGTAGCTTTGCTCTAGTCGGGTCCCTTTATTGCGGGGCTGCAGATTGTCTGTCCTCCATGATGTTTTGTATAACAACATAATAATGTATCTCAATAAAGTTCCTTCCTTTGAGAGATTGAATGCAACTTGTTGGTGGGCATATAATAAACGTCAGTGACACAAACCCTTTCTGATGGCGAATTATTACTATTAACTTATAACTGCCTATTGGCTATATCTGTCATTGTATTAGTTGGTGGAGCATATGTATCGTCCTCATGCGGGTGGTAGTTGGAGAGAGAATCTGAGGAAAGCCGCACAACGTGGGACCCCATTTCTTTGAGATGAGCGGTAGACTCATGACACGCTCTGCGGCCAAATGGCCGTGCTGATCATGCAATTGGTGGTGATGCCTTACACTTACATCACGTCTACAGGAACGGCGGTCTGGCAGGTGGTGGCGCTCACGGAGGGCTTTTTATGGCCAGTGTGCCTATTGTTGCCTAACCCATGTGACGTACATTTACTGTGGCTGGATTTGATCATATTATGTATAGCCTTTACACGCATTGACATGCGCAACTTCGGTCGACGTTTGTGCTTACGCACTACCAACAGCCTAAGTCCTCTTTAACTGGTACGCCAGTTACTTTGCTGTAGAGTACGGTCCAGTTCCCAACTTAACGTTCACTTCGGGGGGAGCGTATAAAAATGGTTGGCGCTCACCGCGCACGGCGTGTGTGGAGCCGTGTGCCGCCTCCACATTCTTTTTAAATGTGGGAGAGCGAAGCTCTTGTATCTGGTATTAGATATAAATATTGTGAGCCTTTTTCAAGCGGGAAGGGATTAATTAATAAGAAATTGACTGCTGTGAAACTGATACAATTGGAATAGGGACAATTTATTGTTCTTAACACTTTTTGAGCTCTGTCTTCGTGAAAGGGGTTATTTAGGTTATAAGACGCTACCAACAGCTTTCGATTGCTCTCGTGAATATTCATTCTTCCAAGAGACACTTAAAAGAACAAGTTACTATATAAACACAACGTAAATAAGAGTTCCAGGTAAGAAGATCACGCCATAAATTTATTAAACGGCATGTATTAAACCTTTTGAAATATTTTAGAAGATTAATATACTGGTCCCGTAAATTTGATATATTTATTAATCTTATAGATATAGACTCAAAAGAAAGACAAAAATAAGTATAGATAAAAGGGGGGGCAGAAGTGTTACAATTTGGTGCCGTCACCAGGATAGAGGTTAAATTTTAAATAGGATGCCCTTAATATTAAATTATGTGGTAGGCTATATGCCTACAATTTGTTGTCCGTGAAATAAAGAGGTGTCTTATAGAATGGTGTTTGCTGGTGGTGTTTGAGTGTCTTGGGGTGGGGCTTAAATATTAAAATTGATGTGTGTGCATAGCTGACCGAAATAACATATAAAGTGAAATAAGTGGATAGACTCAATTTAATTAATTGAAGGACTCAAATAGTGCAAAAAATTCATAAGTGAAAATAAAAAAAATGGCTAATAACAAGAAACTTCAAACTTAATTAAGGCAAAGCCTAAAAGTGAAATAAAATTGCTTCAGAAGTTAATTAAAATGTAGTGAAAACCTTTGAGGTTAAAATAAAAGACCTCGAGGGAAAATTTATTAACCAAACGAAAGGTCACAAACATAAAATAAATCGAGGAGAGGTGTCCGGGGCGAGCAACTCTTATGTAAATGACTCTAGACAAAATATTGTATATAATTTACATTAAATAACAACAGAAAAGCCAAAATTTGGAAATGGAAACACTCACCCAGTATTATTTTTGAAAGATCTCACCAATCATTTAAAGAAAGTTCCATGTAATTGTCTCCAAATATTTATAGCACAAGAGTGCTTAGTAGGTGAAGCCAAATATAGGACTCGCATTAATAGTGTGCGTTGGACAACTTTTGATAACTTTAAAGCTGTCTTTCTAAGTGTATTTTGGGGTGAAGAAGAACAAAATAAAGTAAAGAGGTTCCTTGTGCAAAATAAATGGAATAGAAGTACACACACCACCATGGTTAGTTATTTTCTTTGTTTTATTGAAAAGGCACAAACATTATCATATCTGATATCTGAAAAACAATTAGTAACTGATTTCATTAGACATTATCCTAAAACTGTGCAGCAATTATAGAGAATAGCTAAAAGTGAGACAATAATAGACACGACAGATTTCTTAAGGAACTTAGATGACATCGATAAACAAGATGAAGGTCGTGAACCTTACTGTAATGAGAAAAAGCGAAAACTTAATAATAATAAAAAGCAAAAACATAAAGAAATACAGTAATCATACAAAACATGGCGTAAACCCGAAAAAGGAAAAAAGAAGTTTAACGAAGTACATGAAATATAGGTCACAAATGACCAATCTGATGTTACGACCCCTGAGCCAAATTTAGAGCTGTAGAGGTCGAACTAGTTCCCCGTTCGATCTCTTACAATTGGAACAAAATACATGCTTGCACATATCATTTCTTTTTTTTTTAAATGACGATACTCTACGAAACAAATACAAGTTATATCGATAGTTTTGCGGCCCTAAAAAGGGCCTTTTTTTATTAACTTATACGATTAGGAAAATCGTCTTATCACGTAACTTAACTCTCAGAGTCCCGCATACCAAGGTGCAAATACACACTGCGCATATGGTGTACTATAGACGAACTTAGAGCGGACAGAGAGCCGTAGTTCGTGGCGGTGGACGACGTCTCCATCGCGTATAAGAAATTAAGCACCGAATCCGTAGAGGGTACGTCCTTGACGTTTCAGGGCGTAGACAACATCCATGGCGGTAAATGGCAACAAAACATTAAATATGTTATTAAAGCTGGGTTGGCAACCTGATCAAACACTGGGGAAAAATAATAGAGATTTGCGAAAACCTATCTCTTTAAAAGGAAATTTTAACAGAGAAAAATTTTAATTTTAATAAAAAAAAATACTGTAAAAATTCATTAATATCATTACATTACAATCGATTCGGCATCCCAATACTAATAAATACATGAAAATGACATTGGTCATTGGCGTGTGGTCTAGATTATTTTGTATTTATATTATATGGATATTTGCAGCTAAAAAACAGACTACACGTATTTCGTGTATATCCGATGCTATAATCGCAAAGGGCGTTTATTGCCCTTGTCTTTTTATTTCTTTATGTCGAATAAGGAAATAGATTTTATTACTTTAAATCACAGCAATACAATTGTTTCTATTAGAGTTCTATTAAAGTATAAAAAATATCACGCATTGATCATGTGTTATGATGATCCAGCCTGACCAAATTAATTCAACCATAAGTTCTAATAGTTGAAATAATTTATTTTTTATTTTTCTTCGACTGATTTTAAAAGTAACATGATTTCGTATGTCTTGTAGAAGAATGTACTATGCTAACATTTAGTTTAATATTTCAGCTGATCTCGACACATTAGAAGATCAAAATACCTTTTCGTAATTTTAAAAGTCAAATATAGTCAAAATTCTATTTTTGTCTTGAAAATTACACAAAGTGTTTGATTTAACGCTCGTTAATGAAAAGAGTAAAAAATAGAGTAGAAGAGAAGAAAGTTATTGATAATACATTTTTTTTTGCTAATTTTCCATTTTGTGTGTATTTTCTTTTATTTACAGGTAATTCTATATTGAGTGACGTTATAAGTTAAGTTAAATTAAATACCGTGACATTAAGTTTTAGTTATGAAAATAAATAGATGTCACAAAATAACGTTGATGTAATTAAGATGCACTTTTCTTTGTATATCGTTTACAAGAAAACCAAAATGTCTTTACTTTTCGATTCTTTAATTGCAATGGATATTGTTATTTGTTTTCTTTTTTTAAATACTTTATTTCAACACTACGATTATCTCCTGTATTGTTGTGGCAGTTATTTTCGTTACGTAAATAATCTAAACCAACTGGTATTAGTAAGAACTTCGCAAGAGAAATTAAAACGTGAATTAGATACAAAAACAATACAGTAACAGTGAAATAATATCTAAAAAAGTTCAATCGTTTCTTCATCAATCTTCAGCATTCACTTACCATAACGTAGACTATGTGCGCGCTTGTCTCCCTTTTATTCGATTAAATAAAAAAATCTGTATTTTTTCTTAGCACTTTTGATCCAAGGGCGGGTCTTGTAATTTTGTTCTTTTCTTCGTCTATATCATTTTCATTTAAATTTAGTATTACTATAGAGTGATGATTGTTTTAGTGTGACATGCTTGAGAAATTAAACCGATGTGTTTACCGGCTTAAATATTGAAATTATTGTGTTTAATTGACAAAACTACTTTATTTAGTGGTTAATGATTTATAAAGCAATAATGTTTAAATAATTTGTAAATGTAGGCGACAATGATCCTATGTTTACATTGCTTCGATTATCTTAACAGTATATTATCTAATGTTGTATTCACTCCAAATAATATATTTTCTCGTTATCGTTATATTTGATCATTAATGTTTTGTTTGACAGGAGTGTAAAGTATAAGGAGGAGTGTAAGTAGTCGAGGGATACTCATCCCAATTTACCTGTCCGGTAGTTGTGGTATGGTTTACGGGTATGCGACCCCGGCTTCCCTAGCTATTACTGTCCTATACCTTGCCCTCTTGGACAGTAATATCCTAAATTTCCTATTTCCTACCCTAACTTAACTACTCTTCCTTTTCAAACCACCTACCCTTCCCCTTTTCCTATTCCTACCTTCCGCCAATCCAACGTCTGCCGCGCGGATGGATGCATGGCCAGGGGCTAGCCTAGTCATTAGCGTGCCACAGTGACCCCAGAATTAGGCTAGCCTTACTCTGGCATGCGGGGCTCTATTTGGGGGGACAAACCTTTCCCTCGCTATTCATTGGAAACGCAATGGATAATCATAAAAATAATTTATTTAACCAAAATGGCGGCGATGTGAAGTGCTAGACACTCGGGCATACCGCGGTGTAGGCCTCGACACAGACCACGTCCTGGTCATAGCAAGAATGCGTGGCCTCTTTAAACGGTGGCCACATCGAGGGGCCGAGCCTACGAGTGTCTTGGACAGAGTAAAAGTGGAAAATCTACAAGAAAAAGAAAAGAAAGACGAGTATGTAGAGAAACTAAAAGAAAGTTTTAAAGGGATAGAAGAGATAGGAGTGATTGAAGATTTGTGGGAGACATTTAAGAAAGGGGTCGTAAATTTTGCTATTCAGGTATGCGGGGTAGCTAAAAGAAGGAAAGGAAGAAAGAATGATAACGTGTGGATGGATAAAGATGTACAAAGTGTTGTGCGAGAAAAGAAGAAAGCGTGGTTGGATTGGTTAGCAACAAAAGCTATCTAAAAAGTTCAAAAGGCAACGGATGACGAGATAAAGGAAGCAAGAACGAAGTATAAATGATTGAAAACAGCAGCGAAAGATATTGTGTCTAGAAAGAAAGAAGAACGAAAGGATGATTTCAAAATATCGAAATCATCCTTTCGTGGATGAAATAGTGAAAGCGTTGAAAAGTATGAGATTAGGTAAGGCTGCAGGGTATGACAGGATTACCGTCGAGATGCTGAGGGCTGGACAGGGCCTGGTGGCTAGTCAGCTGTACCGCCTTTTCAATCTGTGCTGGCGAAATGGGCAAGTACCGGGAGACTGGTGCAAAGCCGTAATCGTGCCATTGTATAAGGGAAAAGGGTCACGGCAGGACTGCATAAATTACTGCGGTATAAGCCTTCTCAGCGTCGTCGGTAAATTTTATGCGAAAGTGTTGATTGAAAGGGTTGTGAATGAAACAGATGAGAAAGTATGGGATGCACAAGCGGGATTTAGAAAGGGATTGGGATGTACGGATCAGGTCTTTTCCTTGCGGTGCATAGCCGAAAAGTTTTTGGCTAAAAACAAGAAAGTCTACTGCGCGTTCGTAGATCTAGAAAAGGCCTATGATAGAGTGGTGCGGAATGAATTGTGGTCAGCACTATCCATGAACGGTGTGAGCAGTATCCTCATACGAGCATTGCAATCTCTTCATAGAGATTCTAGTGCTTGTGTTAGGACAAACGGGGCATACACTGAATGGTTTAATATCAAAATAGGTGCTAAACAAGGATGTGTAGCGTCACCGTGGCTGTTTAAGCTGTTCATGGACAATTGTTTGACAGTTTTAAAAGAGAATGAATGTCAAATTTTTTCTCTATGCTAATGACCAAGTATTACTTGCGTCTTCGGCCGAGGAGTTGCAGGAAATGGTAACTGCTATGAATGGAGCTTTTGTTAGAAAGGGAATAAAGATGAATGTAAGGAAGACGAAAGTGATGGTGTTTGAAAAATATGAGGCAGTGACAGACTGCAATATTGTGATTGAAGATGAACAAATTGAATAGGTGAAAGAGTTTATGTATCTGGGTTCAAAGTTTACAAGAGATGGAAAGTGTGAGAGTGATATCGAAAGAAGAGTGAATGCAGGAAACATGGTGAATGGAGCTTTGCACTCCTTTATGAGCAGTCGGAAGGTGTCTAACAAGGCTCGTTTGGCTATGCATGAGGGGGTGTTGGTTCCGACACTCATGGTTTGGCCATGTCGAGAGAATGAATGAAGAAAGATTGACGAAAAAAATGTATAAGGCGAGTGTGAATGAAAGTGTTGGAAGGGGTAGACCTAGACGGACATTTCTAGACCAAATCAGGGACGTCTTGAAAAAGGCCAGGTTAAGAGTACCCTAAACCGTAGAGCATGTATGAGGGGAATAATGAAAGTGGACGAAGCAAAACAAGTATGTAAGGATCGTAGCAAGTGGAAAGAAGTGGTCTCTGCCTACCCCTACGGGAAAGAAGCGTGACTATATGTATGTATGTATGTATATTTTTAAAATACCTTACCTCAACACTAGGATTTTCTCCTGTATTGTTGTGACAGTTATTATTTCATCCATCTCTGATGATCGCCGCTTATCGCCATTTTAGTTATTAAAATAATAAAAGCTAATTGGTAATAATAATAAAACAATTCATTTTGCTTTATTATTGTTGTTTCTATCACACTTTTTGCGTGATTATTTAAAATATGAGTTAGATTTAAAAAAATTACAGTAACAGTGCACTAATATCAAAAAATTACAATCGATTCGGCATCCCAATACTTTGACTAGTGTCATTGGCGTGTGGCTAAGCTTAATGTGAATTTATATCATATGTTTACGTGCAGCTAAAAACGGACTAAAAGTACTCTTATATATAATTGATGCTATTATCGCACAGGGCGATTATTACCCTTGTGCTTTTATTTTCTTGCGTCGGATAAAGAAATAGATTTCATATATAATAATTGGTTGTAATTTTTTTGTTCGACTATTTGAACATATGAAACAAAATTATTCCAATCAGATAAATTATTGAATTACTTAGGAGAGTTGAATTTATTGAACAAAACAAAGTACCTATTAACTTGTAAGAATGGAAGGTCACAAACATGAAATTATTGTATTGTAATAGGTTCTTCTTGCGTCTGGAAAGTGTCACATTATTGAGACTGTGTGTGTAAACTGAAGTATAAAATTCCATGACATTCTTACATGGATACATACATACACGTTGAGCTAATATAAAACGTATAATAACTTGTCGAAATTATGAATATGTGACAGAATTACAACTTATTTTTGTGTTTATCTTAATATTTCAATGAGTATATTATACTAATATTTTGTGTTTTATGTTTCAGCAGTTCTCTGCAATTTAGAAAATTAAAATGCCTTTTTGTAATTTTAAGTGGCCTTAATAGTTAAAATTCTATTACTGCCATTAAAATTACATATAGTTGTTTTGCTATCTTAAACGAAAATAGAAAAAATATTGGTAAATCCAATTGGCCATACCTTAAGTGCATTTTTTTAAAGTAGTTTAAATACATTTTGACAGCACTATCGGCTTCAACACCCGCGAAATCCATGAGAATGACACCCGTGATGAAAAAATTGGTACCTACTTCAGCTGTCATCTTGGATTTACATTTCCACAGCACTATCGGCTTCAACACCCACGAGAACCATGAAAATTACACCCATGATGAAGAAATTGATAGCCATTGCAGCCGCCACCTTGGATTTATATTTTGACAGCACTATCGGCTTCAACACCCGCGAAAACCATGAAAATTACACCCATGATGAAGAAATTGGTACCTACTTCAGCCGCCATCTTGGATTTACATTTCTAGAGCATTATCGGCTTCAACACCCTCGAAACCCATGAAAATGACACCCATGATGAAAAAATTGATAGCCATTGCAGCCGCCACCTTGGAATTACATTTTGACAGCACTATCGGCTTCAACACGCGCGAAAACCATGAGAATGACACTCATAATGAAAACATTGATATCTATTGCAGCCGCCATCTTGGATTTACATTTCGACAACCCTCTCGGCTTCATCTCTCTCTAAAACCATGAAAATGACACCCATGATGAAAAAATTGATACCTATTGAAGCCACCATCTTGGATTTACATTTCAACAGCACTATCGGCTTCAACACCCTCAAAACCATGAAATTGACACCCAAGATGAAAAAATTGATATCTATTGCAGCCGCCATCTTGAATTTACATTTCGACAGCACTATCGGCTTCAACACCCTCGAAAACTATAAAAATGGCAACCATGATGAAAAAATTGATACCTATTGCGGCCGCCATCTTGGATTTACATTTCGACACCCCTATCGATTTCAATACCCTCGAAAACCATGAAAATGTCACCCATAAATGTAAAAAAAAGTAAATGTAAAATACTCTGTGACTGTAGCTCCCCATTTACAGAAATAATTTACATAGAAGGCTACTAAATCAACGAAAATTTCGCCATTGTGGAGCCGAAAAAAATTAATTATAGCTAAACAAAATAAAATTACACTGCCATTTACATTCAGAGGCTTCCCACATGATAGATGAAGAGATTAAAAAATAGATTGAGTTAAACAATTGATATTTTCAAAAGTTATTGTGTTTTCAAGCCTTGGGGGCATGATAATTATATTAATATATATTCTCTTTTGCATACCTTGCGCTTTCGCTTAAGATATGCAAAAGAGAATAGAAGTGTTAAATCATTATTTCATTTTAAAGGTGTAATAAGTAAAATTTTAAAAATAATAGATAATAGTGACATCTATCAAACGTATGAAAATTGATATTTTTTTGAACTAAATAACATATCAATTTTCATACGTTTGATACTATGTTTGTATGTAAACTGATTAAAACTGGTCTGCCTGAAATTATTGCAATATTCTCATTTAAACATTATTTCGTGAAATGGTGTCATTTCATGATATTTAGGACTATTTGTTGACCATGTCCATGTCATTGAGATTTTTCCCCATAAATTGTGAAAAGTTGAGCCTTCTTGAATGTTAAACAGGTGAACCATTGCGCAGTAGGCATAACAATAGGTGTGGTGAATTTAATACATTTCGTTTATTGCCGTTTAAAAGCAAATTGCTAACGTAACCCACTGTACTACTTTTGATATAGCATTATTCATTTCGTCATATTTTAATCACTGTCTTTTAAATCGGAAAATCAACGAAGTATCATCAGGAATAAAACTACATCATGGTTGATCTCTACCAAATAAGGTAAGTCATTACTATAAACTAAAAAGAGAATTGATTCCTGGGTAACACGCATAAATGCAATAGATCTGCAAGAATTGTTTCCATTAATAATAACTCTTTGCAATCTGTTTTAAGATAATTATAATATTATAAGTTTAACTGCTATGTGCTTGACGCCATAATGAAGTTCCTCATCAATATCTCATAGTAAACGCAGTCGAAAAATATGGAAAGATCACAAAATATACCCAAAGCATCCTCTGAATATTATCTCAACACCGGCATCAGTTATCGAGCGACCCCTTATAAATCCAAATTGATTTTATGGAGTAAATTAATTACATTAAAACAATCAACATTTGAACATTTGCATAATTTTTTTAAAAGTTTTGCTGACCGTAGGCAGTACAGATAAGTCTAAAATTAGTAAGGTCTATTGTTCTATCAGATTTAAATAAAGGTATAACTTTACTATGTTTCAATCATTTATTAGAGACGCAATAACTTTAACGGAAATCCCCTTTAAAATCTGCTGTTTTCTTAAAATCAAAAGTTTTGAAATACAAATATTTTAAAAACATTCTGATAATATTTTATCAAATGCAAATTATTTTTTTACAGTTATTCAAGTTTTGTTTGAACAATGACTCGGTGACAGCAGGGGAGGAATTGAGTGACCTTATAGTCAAGATCGGAATATCGGTCAAATATTGTTCAAAAGCCGTTGTAACATGAGTATGTTGTCTGATTTTGTTAAATTATTGTTAAAATTTAATTGAAAGTTTTTGGAAAATAAATAGATAACAGAGAACACTGGTAAAGATTTATGAAAGTAAATATATAACAAAGAAAATTTTATGAGCAAAAGTATAACTATTGGGTAGCCGGCTAGGTCGTGGATTAGCTTTCCCGTCTCAGTCTTAAAGGTGTGCACTTATAATTCACTGAAGGAAGCAGTAGATAGATGATGCAGGTAACGTCCCACCCTACAAGCACATCTGCCACGGTATAATTCAGAATTAATAATTAAAAGGTTTTGGAATATTATTTCTTTTAATAACACTTTAGTTATTATGGCGAACATCTCCCATGAACCACGATACAAGTACCCATGCCCCAGCTTTGCTGTTCTTAGTTTCATTGTCGGATAATAACAGCAGGTTTGATAATATCTGGTAGTTAATTGCATGCCACGTACACTTTGAACTGATTTATGTTCCGGTATAAAATTATCCTGTATGTTATTCCAAGATGTGGAATAACCAAGACACAAACATATCCTATAGCCTTTATCGTCCTACAGTTGAACTGAGGCCTCCGACAGATTTAATTTTTTGTTTTAAAAAAACGTTACGAAATTAAAACGTGAACTAGATACAAAAACAATACAGTAACAGTGAAATAATATCTAAAAAATTTCAATCGATTCTGCATCCCAATTCTACTTTTACTGTTGTCATTATCGTGTGGCTAAGGTTAATTTTAATTTATATTATATGTATACTTGCAGATAAAAATGGACTAAACGTTATCCTTTCTTTGTCTTAAAAATTTCAAAATTTATTAAAATTCTAATTAAAATATTTAAAATGTATTAAATAATATAAATACAAGTAGATTATATTTCAATAATATGGATAAATAATATTTGTAATAGCTTCGTACGTGAGTGTAATATCGTCATCCGGTAAATATGGTCGCTTTCTACTCGAAAACTACAGCCTTATTTGCTCCATGTCTTAGTGCAATAGCGCTATGATACGTGAAGTTTTGGCTACTGACGTCTTGGTAGCGTGCGACTACGATACGTTGGTGTTATTTTTAGTTAACAACATTATCAATTTTGTTACTAAAGTCGATAGGGATCATATGGGTGTGTTGTGAGTGGGCGCCATCCGAATGATAGTTGCATTGATGCTTACTGCTACTTGCGGTATTGCGTATTGTGATGGATCTTCGGGTGTGCTTCGCCTGATTCGACGCATTTTATTGTTCTAGTCGATGGAGGTAGGAGACATCACCACGCGGTGATGTCTGCTGGGACAGTATGGGGGACCTTAGGATGGTGTAAGTACAGCGATAGTCGTATTGATGCTTGTTGCGTTCTGCAGCATTGCGTCTCTGCGATGGGTGTTTGGCGGGTCGCTATTCTCAATGGAGCTCTCTGCATCTTGGTTTGACTCACAACCTAAGTAGCTTTGCCCTAGTCGGGTCCCTTCATTGCGGGGCTGCAGACTGTCTGTCCTCCATGATGTTTTATATAACAACATAATAATATATCTCTATAAAGTTCCTACCTATAAAAGATTAAATGCAACTTGTTGGTGGGCATATAATCAACGTTAGTAACACAAACCCTTTCTGATGGCGAAATATTACTATTAACTTATAACTGCCTATTGGCTATATCTGTCATTGTATTAGTTGGTGGAGCATATGTATTGTCCTCATGCGGGTGGTAGTTGGAGGGAGAATCTGAGGAGGCTCTCAAGGCTGCGGCCGAAAGCCGCGCTACGTGGGACCCCATTTCCTTGAGGTGAGCGGTAGACTCATGACACGCTCTGCGGCCAATTACCCGTGCTGATCATGCAGTTGGTTGTGATGCCTTACACTTACATCACGTCTAGAGAAACGGCGGTCTGGCAGGTGGTGGCGCTCACGGAGGGCTTCTTAAGGCCAGTGTGCCTATTGTTGGCTAACCCATGTTACGTACATTTACTGTGGCTGGATTTGATCATATTCTGTATAGCCTTTACACGCATTGACATTCGCGACTTCGGTCGACGTTTGTGCTTACGCACTACCGAGGGGCTAGGTCCTCTTTTACTAGTACGCCAGTTATTTTGCTGTAGACTACGGTCCAGTACCTAACTTAACGTTCACTTCAGGGGGAGCGTATAAAAATGGTTGGCGCTCACCGCGCACGGCGTGTGTGGAGCCGTGTGCCTCCTCCACATTCTTTTTAAATGTGGGAGAGCGAAGCCCTTGTTTCTGGTATTAGATATAAATATTGTGAGTCTTTTCCAAGCGGGAAGGGATTAATTAATAAGCAATTGACTGCTGTGAAACTGATACAATTGGAATAGGGACAATTTATTGTGCTTAACACTTTTGGAGCTCTGTCTTCGTGAAAGGGGTTATTTAGGTTATAAGAAGCTACCAACAGCTTTCGATTGCTCTCGTGAATATTCATTCTTCCAAGAGACACTTAAAAGAACAAGGTACTATACAAACACAACGTAAATAAAAGTCCCAATAAATGGAATAGAAGTACACACGCCACCATGGTTAGTTATTTTCTTTGTGTTATTGAAAAGGCACAAACATTATCATATCTGATATATGAAAAACAATTAGTAACTAATTTCATTAGACATTATACTAAAACTGTGCAGCAATTATGAAGAATAGCTAAAAGTGAGACAATAATAGACACGACAGATTTCTTAAGGAACTTAGATGAAATCGATAAACAAGATGAAGATCGTGAATCTTACTGTAATGAGAAAAAGCGAAAATTTAATAACAAAACGGAGCAAAAACATAAAGAAATACATTAATCATACAAAACATGGCGTAAACCCGAAGAAAGGAAAAAAGAAGTTTAACGAAGTACATGAAATACAGGTCACAAATGACCAATCTGCTGTTACGGCCCCTGAGCCAAATTTAGAGCTGTAGAGGTCGAACTAGTTCCCAGTTCGATCCCTTACAATGTAAAAGGGACCAAACATTAAATATGTTATTAAAGCTGGGTTGGCGAACTGATCAAACACTGGGGAAAAATAATAGATATTTGCGAAAATCTATCTCTTTAAAAGGAAATTTTAACAGAGAAGGCTTTGGTTATAGCGACAATGATTAAGTTAAAAAAAAATACAAAAAAAGTGCATAAATATCATTACATTACAATTTATTCGACATCGCAATACTAATAAATATATGAAAATGACATTGGTCATTGGCGTGTGGTTAAGATTATTTTGTATTTATATTATATAGATATTTGGAGCTAAAAAAAGACTACACGTTTTCGTGTATATCCGATGCTATTATCGCATAGGGCGTTTATTGCCCTTGTCTTTTTATTTCTTTATGTCAAATAAGGAAATAGATTTCATTACTTCGAATCACAACAATACAATTGTTTCTATTAGAGTTCTATTAAAGTATAAAAATATCATGCATTGATCATGTGTTATGATGATCCAGCCTGACCAAATTAATTTAACTATAAGTTCTAATAGTTGAAATAATTTATTTTTTATTTTTCTTCGACTGATTTTAAAAGTAACATGATTTCGTATGTATTGTAGAAGAATGTAGGTACTATGCTAACATTTAGTTTAATATTTCAGCTGATCTCGACACATTAGAAGATCAAAATACCTTTTCGTAATTTTAAAAGTCAAATATAGTCAAAATTCTATTTTTGTCTTTAAAATTACACAAAGTGTTTGATTTAACGCTCGTTAATGAAAAGAGTAAAAAATATAGTAGAAGAGAAGAAAGTTATTGATAATACATTTTTTTTTGCTAATTTTCCATTTTGTGTGTATTTTCTTTTATTTACAGGTAATTCTATATTTAGTGACGTTATAAGTTAAGTTAAATAAAATACCGTGACATTTAGTTTTAGTTATGGAAATAAATAGATGTCACAAAATAACGTTGATGTAATTAAGATGCACTTTTCTTTGTATATCGTTTACAAGAAAACCAAAATGTCTTTACTTTTCGATTCTTTAATTGCAATGGATATTGTTATTTGTTTTCTTTTTTTAAATACTTTATTTCAACACTACGATTATCTCCTGTATTGTTGTGGCAGTTATTTTCGTTACGTAAATAATCTAAACCAACTGGTATTAGTAAGAACTTCGCAAGAGAAATTAAAACGTGAATTAGATACAAAAACAATACAGTAACAGTGAAATAATATCTAAAAAAGTTCAATCGATTCTGCATCCCAATTCTACTTTGACTTTTGTCATTATCGTGTGGCTAAGGTTAATTTTAATTTATATTATATGTATACTTGCAGATAAAAATGGACTAAACGTTATTCTATTTTTTGGCTTAAAAATCTCTAAATTTATTAAAATTCTGGTTAAAATATTCAAAATGTATTAAATAATATAAATACAAGTAGATTATATTTCAATAATAAAGATAAATAACATTTGTAATAGCTTCGTACGTGAGTGTAATATAGTCATCCGGTAAATATGGTCACTTTCTACTCGAAACCTACAGCCTTATTTGCTCCATGTCTTAGTGCAATAGCGTTATGATACGTGAAGTTTTGGCTACTGACGTCTTGGTAGCGTGCTACTACGATACGTTGGTGTTATTTATAGTTAACAACATTATCAATTTTGTTACTAAAGTCGATAGGGATCATATGGGTGTGTTGTGAGTGGGCGCCATCCGAATGATAGTTGCATTCATGCTTACTGCTACCTGCGGTATTGCGTATTGTGATGGATCTTCGGGTGTGCTTCGCCTGATTCGACGCATTTTATTGTTCTAGTCGATGGAGGTAGGAGACATCACCACCCGGTGATGTCTGCTGGGACAGTATGGGGGACCTGAGGATGGTGTTAGTACAGCGATAGTCGTATTGATGCTTGTTGCGTTCTGCAGCACTGCATCTCTGCGATGGGTGCTTGTCTGGTCGTTATTCTCAATGGCGATCTCTGCGTCTTGGTTTGACTCACAACCTAAGTAGCTTTGCCCTAGTCGGGTACCTTCATTGCGGGGCTGCAGACTGACTGTCCTCCATGATGTTTTATATAACAACATAATAATATATCTCTATAAAGTTCCTACCTTTGAAAGATTGAATGCAACTTGTTGGTGGGCATATAATCAACGTTAGTGACACAATGCCTTTCTGATGGCGAGTTATTACTATTAACTGATAAAAGCCTATTGGCTATATCTGTCATTGTATTAGTTGGTGGAGCATATGTTGTGTCGTCCTCATGCGGGTGGTAGTTGGAGGGAGAATCTGAGGAGGCTCACAAGGCTGCGGCCGAAAGCCGCGCAACGTGGGACCCCATTTCCTTGAGGTGAGCGGTAGACCCATGACACGCTCTGCGGCCAATTGGCCGTGCTGCTCATGCAATTGGTGGTGATGCCTTACACTCACATCACGTCTACAGAACGGCGTTCTGGCAGGTGGTGGCACTCACGAAAGGCTTTTTATGGCCATTTTGCCTACTGTTGCCTAACCCATGTGATGTTTATTTACTGTGGCTGGATTTGATCATATTCTGTATAGCCTTTACACGCATTGACATGCGCGACTTCGGTCGACGTTTGTGCTTACGCACTACCAAGGGGCTAAGTCCTCTTTTACTAGTACGCCAGTTATTTTGCTGTAGACTACGGTCCAGTTCTCAACTTAACGTTCACTTCGGGGGGAGCGCATAAAAATGGTTGGCGCTCACCGCGCACGGCGTGTGTGGAGCCGTGTGCCTCCTCCACATTCTTTTTAAATGTGGGAGAGCGAAGCCCTTGTATCTGGTATTAGATATAAATATTGTGAGCCTTTTCCAAGCGGAAAGGGATTAATTTTTACGGAATTGAATGCTGTGAAACTGATAGAATTCGAATAGGGACAATTTATTGTTCTTAACACTTTTTGAGCTCTGTCTTCGTGAAAGGGGTTATTTAGGTTATAAGACGCTACCACCAGTTTTCGATTGCTCTCGTGAATTTTCATTCTTTCAAGAGACACTCAAAAGTACAAGTTACTATACAAACACACGTAAATAAGAGTCCCAGGTAAGAAGATCACGCCATAAATTTATTAAACGGCATGTATTTAAACCTTCTGAAATATTTTAGAAGATTAATATACTGGTCCCGTAAATTTGATATATTTATAAATCTTATAGATATAGACTCTTAAGAAATACAAAAATAAGTATAGAGAAGAGGGGGCAGTGTTACAATTTGGTGCCGTCACCAGGATAGAGGTTAAATTTTAAATAGGAGGCCGTTAATATTAAATTATGAGGTAGGATATATGCCTACAATTTGTCGTCCGTGAAATAGAGAGGTGTCTTGAAGAATGGTGTTGGCTGGTGGTGGTTGAGAGTCTGGAGGTGGGGCTTCAATATTAAAATTGATTATTAATATAGAAGAAAGTGTGTGCATAGCTGAACGAAATAACATTTAAATTGAAATAAGTGGGTAGACCCAATTTAATTAAGTGAAGGGCTCAAAAAGTGCAGAAAATTCATAAGCGAAAATAAAAAAAATGGCTTATAGCAAGAAACTTTAAACTTAATTAAGGCAAAGCCTAAAAGTGAAATAAAATTGCTTCGGAAGTTAATTAATTGCAGTTAAAACCTTTGAGATTAAAATAAAAGACCTCAAGGGAAAATTTATTAACCAAACGAAAGGTCACAAAGATAAAATAATCAAGGAGAGGTGTCCGGGGCAAGCACCTCTTATCTAAATGACTCTAGACAAAATATTGCATATAATTTACAATATATAACAACAGAAAAGCCAAAATTTGGAAACGGAAACTCTCATCCAGGATCTTTTTTGAAAGATCTCACCAATTATTTAAAAATTTCCATCTAATTGTCTCGAAATATTAATAGCACAAGAGTGCTTAGTAGGTGAAGACAAATATTGGGCTCGCATTAATAGTGTGCGTTGGACAACTTTTGATAATTTTAAATCTGTCTTTCTAAGAGTATTTTGGGGTGAAAAAGGAAAAAATAAAGTAAAGAGGTTCCTTGTGCAAAATAAATGGAATAGAAGTACACACGCCACCATGGTTAGTTATTTTCTTTGTGTTATTGAAAAGGCACAAACATTATCATATCTGATATATGAAAAACAATTAGTAACTAATTTCATTAGACATTATACTAAAACTGTGCAGCAATTATGAAGAATAGCTAAAAGTGAGACAATAATAGACACGACAGATTTCTTAAGGAACTTAGATGACATCGATAAACAAGATGAAGGTCGTGAACCTTAGTGTAATGAGAAAAAGCGAAAATTTAATAATAATACGGAGCAAAAACATAAAGAAATACATTAATCATACAAAACATGGCGTAAACCCGAAGAAGGAAAAAAGAAGTTTCACGAAGTACATGAAATACAGGTCACAAATGACCAATCTGCTGTTACGGCCCCTGAGCCAAATTTAGAGCTGTAGAGGTCGAACTAGTTCCGAGTTCGATCCCTTAAAATGTAAAAGGGACCAAACATTAAATATGTTATTAAAGCTGGATTGGCGACCTGTTCAAACACTGGGGAAAAATAATAGAGATTTGCGAAAATCTATCTCTTTAAAAGGAAATTTTAACCGAGAAGGCTTTGGTTATAGCGACAATGATTAAGTTAAAAAAAAATACTAAAAAAGTGCATTAATATCATTACATTACAATCGATTCGGCATCACAGTACTAATAAATATATGAAAATGACATTGGTCATTGGCGTGTGGTTAAGATTATTTTGTATTTATATTATATAGATATTTGCAGCTAAAAAACAGACTACACGTTTTCGTGTATATCCGATGCTATTATCGCATAGGGCGTTTATTGCCCTTGTCTTTTTATTTCTTAATGTCAAATAAGGAAATAGATTTCATTACTTCGAATCACAACAACAATTCTTTCTATTAGAGTTCTATTAAAGTATAAAAATATCACGCATTGATCATGTGTTATGATGATCCAGCCTGACCAAATTAATTCAACCATAAGTTCTAATAGTTGAAATAATTTATTTTTTATTTTGCTTCGACTGATTTTAAAAGTAACATGATTTCGTATGTCTTGTAGAAGAATGTACTATGCTAACATTTAGTTTAATATTTCAGCTGATCTCGACACATTAGAAGATCAAAATACCTTTTCGTAATTTTAAAAACCAAATATAGTCAAAATCCTATTTTGGTATTTAAAATTACACAAGGTGTTTGATTTGACGCTCGTTAATGGAAAGAGTAAAAAATGGAGTAGAAGAGAAAAAAGGTATTGATAATACATTTTTTTTTGGTAATTTTCCATTTTGTGTGTATTTTCTTTTATTTACAGGTAATTCTATATTGAGTGACGTTATAAGTTAAGTTAAATAAAATACCGTGACATTTAGTTTTAGTTATGGAAATAAATAGATGTCACAAAATAACGTTGATGTAATTAAGATGCACTTTTCTTTGTATATCGTTTACAAGAAAACCAAAATGTCTTTACTTTTCGATTCTTTAATTGCAATGGATATTGTTATTTGTTTTCTTTTTTTAAATACTTTATTTCAACACTACGATTATCTCCTGTATTAATGATTTCTTATATTTACGCGAACACTACACATTGAATAAAACTATTTTTACGGATTTTATCGCGTTTAATTTACTTATTTTTATATTCCCGACGTTTCGGTTGCTTTCCAGCAACCGTGGTCACGGGGGACTGAGGTGATTGACGTCCCGATGTCAAAGTTAACCCGGAGTACCTTCAGCTTTTTAATTATTAATTTTGGTCCGATCTACGCAGAATGAACTAACTGTGTCTTGAAGTCTTACAGTGGTATGCTTGGGTTTATTTTTAATTTTATGAATTACAGGATCCCAAGCAGGTGGTAGTACCCAGCCTCCCTCTCTATTGAAATTAGGATGTTTTTTAATTTCAATAGCCTCACGTATCATCCTTGGCAGGAATCGATGTTCTTTCGCGAGGACTTGTGGTTTATCAAATCTAATGTAATGACGGGGGCCGTCTAGGATATGATCACAAACTGCAGACTTCCCGGAACGTTGGTGCTTCACGTCAGCTATGTGTTCTTTTACGCGGGTTTTTATTGATCGTTTTGTTTGCCCTATATATGAGAGACCACACTCACAATCAAGCTTGTATACTCCTGCATCTTGTAGAGGAATATTGCACTTGACGGATGGTAAGAACTGACTAATCTTCTTCGGCGGCTTGAAGAATGTTCTAATAGAAGCTCGCTTCAAGATGTAGCCAATCTTGTCTGTGACACCTCTGACATATGGTAGTACAGCAGGCACACGCTCGACTGTGGCCGGCTTCACTCGGTCACTGTGACGTAGGCGCGGAACCCGAAGCTTGTTGTCGTGCAGAACCTGCTTGACGTGCTGAAGCTCGGCGGCCAGGTGTTTGCTGTCACAGATCCCTCGTGCTCTCTGCAACAAAGATTTGCCCACGGTAGCTAACTGTGAAGGGTGATGGTGGGATTCACCGTTTAAGTATCGGTTTGTATGGGTCTTTTTTCTATACACAGTGTGACCTACGGTGTTATTAGGATTTCGAATGACTAACACATCTAGGAAAGCTAAAGAATTATTTGCCTCTAACTCCATAGTAAATTGAATTTTAGAGTTTATGGAATTAAGATGTTCTAAAAATGCAGTTACTTTGTCTGATGGTAAAATTGTGAAAGTATCGTCTACGTACCGCTTGTAGAAACTTGGAGTTACTGGTGCACTAAGCAGGGCTTTCTCCTCAAAGTCCTCCATGAAAATATCGGCGACAATGGGAGATACCGGTGAGCCCATCGCAACACCATCTACTTGCTTGTAAAACTGTTCCTTCCACAATAGGTAGCCAGATGTAAGGCAATGTCTGAGTAATACTGCATATTCTGCTGGCATGTTGTTTTCCTCTAGTTTCCTAGTTATAATTGAGATGCAGTCTTCAACAGGTAGGCATGTAAATAGAGACTGAACATCAAAACTGACCATAGTTTCATTGTCAGTAAGACATAGGTCTTTTATCTCACTGACAAAATGGTATGAATCCTTAGTGTGTGCTCTTGTATGTCCTCTGAGTGGTGATAGTACTTTTGCTAAGTGTTGAGCCAATCTGTAAGTTGGCGAATCGATCTGACTCACTATTGGACGTAATGGAGCGTTCGGTTTGTGTATTTTTGGTAACCCATACAACTTCGGCGGTTTGGCACACGTAGGTATTATCGAATTTACGTCTAGATTCAGTTTCTCGGAGTATTTCTTTATTAGATCGCTAGTTGTTTTAAGCGTATTAGTTGTAGGATCTGTTTTGACCTTTACGTACGTACTTTCATCCGATAAAAGTTGTTGTATTTTAAAATTGTAATCAGACGTATCCATTATAACCGTAGCATTACCTTTATCTGCGCGGAGAATCGTAAGATCTGGTCTGTTGCGTAAGTTTTTCAATGCAGTAAATTCATCTTTGGGAAGATTTAATTTTGGCGCTGAGCTTCGACGTAACAAGGACGAAATGTCTTGACGTATAGCCTCTAAATCTTCTTTACCAATATTATTTTTATACAGACAGTCCTCAACACTACAGATAATGTTTTCATACGGAATTTTTCGCGGTGTTATAGCGAAATTCATACCTTTGGCCAAAACTTTTATCGTCGCGTCGTCTAGAGATTGTTTTGACAGGTTATAGACCGCACGTTGTTTATTACTCGCGTCTGTTGTCAATGATTGCGTTCCGTTATTACGTTGACATTGGCGTTGGACATTTGATTTGGTTGTTAGTTTTTGGTATTTATCTATATGTTTATTTTTGCATTCATTGTATTTAGTTGTTTCACGTTTGTCTAAAGTTTCCATGCAATTCTTATAATCAAATGTCGATAAAACTGTCTTTAGATCACTGGACGATTTGTCTATGGTTTTATTAATGAAACATAGATCGGTACGTTTTTGCTGAATCACCGTTATTAACAATTTTTTGCTTGCCTGATTTAAGATCTTAGCGCTTCCTCGAATGTCTTTTTTAGTAGATATCTTGACACACGTAGGAATGAGATTATGGTCTCTGCATCTCTTCAAGAAGTTTAAAGCTGTTATGTATCTTGCGCGCTTGGTTTTGAGATCTTCTAGTCGGCGTATTTTATTTGCTATTTCCAGTCCGTACTGGTTTACATAATGATTTCTTATATTTACGCGAACACTACACATTGAATAAAACTATTTTTACGGATTTTATCGCGTTTAATTTACTTATTTTTATATTCCCGACGTTTCGGTTGCTTTCCAGCAACCGTGGTCACGGGGGACTGAGGTGATTGACGTCCCGATGTCAAAGTTAACCCGGAGTACCTTCAGCTTTTTAATTATTAATTTTGGTCCGATCTACGCAGAATGAACTAACTGTGTCTTGAAGTCTTACAGTGGTATGCTTGGGTTTAGTTTTAATTTTATGAATTACAGGATCCCAAGCAGGTGGTAGTACCCAGCCTCCCTCTCTATTGAAATTAGGATGTTTTTTAATTTCAATAGCCTCACGTATCATCCTTGGCAGGAATCGATGTTCTTTCGCGAGGACTTGTGGTTTATCAAATCTAATGTAATGACGGGGGCCGTCTAGGATATGATCACAAACTGCAGACTTCCCGGAACGTTGGTGCTTCACGTCAGCTATGTGTTCTTTTACGCGGGTTTTTATTGATTGTTTTGTTTGCCCTATATATGAGAGACCACACTCACAATCAAGCTTGTATACTCCTGCATCTTGTAGAGGAATATTGCACTTGACGGATGGTAAGAACTGACTAATCTTCTTCGGCGGCTTGAAGAATGTTCTAATAGAAGCTCGCTTCAAGATGTAGCCAATCTTGTCTGTGACACCTCTGACATATGGTAGTACAGCAGGCACACGCTCGACTGTGGCCGGCTTCACTCGGTCACTGTGACGTAGGCGCGGAACCCGAAGCTTGTTGTCGTGCAGAACCTGCTTGACGTGCTGAAGCTCGGCGGCCAGGTGTTTGCTGTCACAGATCCCTCGTGCTCTCTGCAACAAAGATTTGCCCACGGTAGCTAACTGTGAAGGGTGATGGTGGGATTCACCGTTTAAGTATCGGTTTGTATGGGTCTTTTTTCTATACACAGTGTGACCTACGGTGTTATTAGGATTTCGAATGACTAACACATCTAGGAAAGCTAAAGAATTATTTGCCTCTAACTCCATAGTAAATTGAATTTTAGAGTTTATGGAATTAAGATGTTCTAAAAATGCAGTTACTTTGTCTGATGGTAAAATTGTGAAAGTATCGTCTACGTACCGCTTGTAGAAACTTGGAGTTACTGGTGCACTAAGCAGGGCTTTCTCCTCAAAGTCCTCCATGAAAATATCGGCGACAATGGGAGATACCGGTGAGCCCATCGCAACACCATCTACTTGCTTGTAAAACTGTTCCTTCCACAATAGGTAGCCAGATGTAAGGCAATGTCTGAGTAATACTGCATATTCTGCTGGCATGTTGTTTTCCTCTAGTTTCCTAGTTATAATTGAGATGCAGTCTTCAACAGGTAGGCATGTAAATAGAGACTGAACATCAAAACTGACCATAGTTTCATTGTCAGTAAGACATAGGTCTTTTATCTCACTGACAAAATGGTATGAATCCTTAGTGTGTGCTCTTGTATGTCCTCTGAGTGGTGATAGTACTTTTGCTAAGTGTTGAGCCAATCTGTAAGTTGGCGAATCGATCTGACTCACTATTGGACGTAATGGAGCGTTCGGTTTGTGTATTTTTGGTAACCCATACAACTTCGGCGGTTTGGCACACGTAGGTATTATCGAATTTACGTCTAGATTCAGTTTCTCGGAGTATTTCTTTATTAGATCGCTAGTTGTTTTAAGCGTATTAGTTGTAGGATCTGTTTTGACCTTTACGTACGTACTTTCATCCGATAAAAGTTGTTGTATTTTAAAATTGTAATCAGACGTATCCATTATAACCGTAGCATTACCTTTATCTGCGCGGAGAATCGTAAGATCTGGTCTGTTGCGTAAGTTTTTCAATGCAGTAAATTCATCTTTGGGAAGATTTAATTTTGGCGCTGAGCTTCGACGTAACAAGGACGAAATGTCTTGACGTATAGCCTCTAAATCTTCTTTACCAATATTATTTTTATACAGACAGTCCTCAACACTACAGATAATGTTTTCATACGGAATTTTTCGCGGTGTTATAGCGAAATTCATACCTTTGGCCAAAACTTTTATCGTCGCGTCGTCTAGAGATTGTTTTGACAGGTTATAGACCGCACGTTGTTTATTACTCGCGTCTGTTGTCAATGATTGCGTTCCGTTATTACGTTGACATTGGCGTTGGACATTTGATTTGGTTGTTAGTTTTTGGTATTTATCTATATGTTTATTTTTGCATTCATTGTATTTAGTTGTTTCACGTTTGTCTAAAGTTTCCATGCAATTCTTATAATCAAATGTCGATAAAACTGTCTTTAGATCACTGGACGATTTGTCTATGGTTTTATTAATGAAACATAGATCGGTACGTTTTTGCTGAATCACCGTTATTAACAATTTTTTGCTTGCCTGATTTAAGATCTTAGCGCTTCCTCGAATGTCTTTTTTAGTAGATATCTTGACACACGTAGGAATGAGATTATGGTCTCTGCATCTCTTCAAGAAGTTTAAAGCTGTTATGTATCTTGCGCGCTTGGTTTTGAGATCTTCTAGTCGGCGTATTTTATTTGCTATTTCCAGTCCGTACTGGTTTACATAATGATTTCTTATATTTACGCGAACACTACACATTGAATAAAACTATTTTTACGGATTTTATCGCGTTTAATTTACTTATTTTTATATTCCCGACGTTTCGGTTGCTTTCCAGCAACCGTGGTCACGGGGGACTGAGGTGATTGACGTCCCGATGTCAAAGTTAACCCGGAGTACCTTCAGCTTTTTAATTATTAATTTTGGTCCGATCTACGCAGAATGAACTAACTGTGTCTTGAAGTCTTACAGTGGTATGCTTGGGTTTAGTTTTAATTTTATGAATTACAGGATCCCAAGCAGGTGGTAGTACCCAGCCTCCCTCTCTATTGAAATTAGGATGTTTTTTAATTTCAATAGCCTCACGTATCATCCTTGGCAGGAATCGATGTTCTTTCGCGAGGACTTGTGGTTTATCAAATCTAATGTAATGACGGGGGCCGTCTAGGATATGATCACAAACTGCAGACTTCCCGGAACGTTGGTGCTTCACGTCAGCTATGTGTTCTTTTACGCGGGTTTTTATTGATCGTTTTGTTTGCCCTATATATGAGAGACCACACTCACAATCAAGCTTGTATACTCCTGCATCTTGTAGAGGAATATTGCACTTGACGGATGGTAAGAACTGACTAATCTTCTTCGGCGGCTTGAAGAATGTTCTAATAGAAGCTCGCTTCAAGATGTAGCCAATCTTGTCTGTGACACCTCTGACATATGGTAGTACAGCAGGCACACGCTCGACTGTGGCCGGCTTCACTCGGTCACTGTGACGTAGGCGCGGAACCCGAAGCTTGTTGTCGTGCAGAACCTGCTTGACGTGCTGAAGCTCGGCGGCCAGGTGTTTGCTGTCACAGATCCCTCGTGCTCTCTGCAACAAAGATTTGCCCACGGTAGCTAACTGTGAAGGGTGATGGTGGGATTCACCGTTTAAGTATCGGTTTGTATGGGTCTTTTTTCTATACACAGTGTGACCTACGGTGTTATTAGGATTTCGAATGACTAACACATCTAGGAAAGCTAAAGAATTATTTGCCTCTAACTCCATAGTAAATTGAATTTTAGAGTTTATGGAATTAAGATGTTCTAAAAATGCAGTTACTTTGTCTGATGGTAAAATTGTGAAAGTATCGTCTACGTACCGCTTGTAGAAACTTGGAGTTACTGGTGCACTAAGCAGGGCTTTCTCCTCAAAGTCCTCCATGAAAATATCGGCGACAATGGGAGATACCGGTGAGCCCATCGCAACACCATCTACTTGCTTGTAAAACTGTTCCTTCCACAATAGGTAGCCAGATGTAAGGCAATGTCTGAGTAATACTGCATATTCTGCTGGCATGTTGTTTTCCTCTAGTTTCCTAGTTATAATTGAGATGCAGTCTTCAACAGGTAGGCATGTAAATAGAGACTGAACATCAAAACTGACCATAGTTTCATTGTCAGTAAGACATAGGTCTTTTATCTCACTGACAAAATGGTATGAATCCTTAGTGTGTGCTCTTGTATGTCCTCTGAGTGGTGATAGTACTTTTGCTAAGTGTTGAGCCAATCTGTAAGTTGGCGAATCGATCTGACTCACTATTGGACGTAATGGAGCGTTCGGTTTGTGTATTTTTGGTAACCCATACAACTTCGGCGGTTTGGCACACGTAGGTATTATCGAATTTACGTCTAGATTCAGTTTCTCGGAGTATTTCTTTATTAGATCGCTAGTTGTTTTAAGCGTATTAGTTGTAGGATCTGTTTTGACCTTTACGTACGTACTTTCATCCGATAAAAGTTGTTGTATTTTAAAATTGTAATCAGACGTATCCATTATAACCGTAGCATTACCTTTATCTGCGCGGAGAATCGTAAGATCTGGTCTGTTGCGTAAGTTTTTCAATGCAGTAAATTCATCTTTGGGAAGATTTAATTTTGGCGCTGAGCTTCGACGTAACAAGGACGAAATGTCTTGACGTATAGCCTCTAAATCTTCTTTACCAATATTATTTTTATACAGACAGTCCTCAACACTACAGATAATGTTTTCATACGGAATTTTTCGCGGTGTTATAGCGAAATTCATACCTTTGGCCAAAACTTTTATCGTCGCGTCGTCTAGAGATTGTTTTGACAGGTTATAGACCGCACGTTGTTTATTACTCGCGTCTGTTGTCAATGATTGCGTTCCGTTATTACGTTGACATTGGCGTTGGACATTTGATTTGGTTGTTAGTTTTTGGTATTTATCTATATGTTTATTTTTGCATTCATTGTATTTAGTTGTTTCACGTTTGTCTAAAGTTTCCATGCAATTCTTATAATCAAATGTCGATAAAACTGTCTTTAGATCACTGGACGATTTGTCTATGGTTTTATTAATGAAACATAGATCGGTACGTTTTTGCTGAATCACCGTTATTAACAATTTTTTGCTTGCCTGATTTAAGATCTTAGCGCTTCCTCGAATGTCTTTTTTAGTAGATATCTTGACACACGTAGGAATGAGATTATGGTCTCTGCATCTCTTCAAGAAGTTTAAAGCTGTTATGTATCTTGCGCGCTTGGTTTTGAGATCTTCTAGTCGGCGTATTTTATTTGCTATTTCCAGTCCGTACTGGTTTACATAATGATTTCTTATATTTACGCGAACACTACACATTGAATAAAACTATTTTTACGGATTTTATCGCGTTTAATTTACTTATTTTTATATTCCCGACGTTTCGGTTGCTTTCCAGCAACCGTGGTCACGGGGGACTGAGGTGATTGACGTCCCGATGTCAAAGTTAACCCGGAGTACCTTCAGCTTTTTAATTATTAATTTTGGTCCGATCTACGCAGAATGAACTAACTGTGTCTTGAAGTCTTACAGTGGTATGCTTGGGTTTAGTTTTAATTTTATGAATTACAGGATCCCAAGCAGGTGGTAGTACCCAGCCTCCCTCTCTATTGAAATTAGGATGTTTTTTAATTTCAATAGCCTCACGTATCATCCTTGGCAGGAATCGATGTTCTTTCGCGAGGACTTGTGGTTTATCAAATCTAATGTAATGACGGGGGCCGTCTAGGATATGATCACAAACTGCAGACTTCCCGGAACGTTGGTGCTTCACGTCAGCTATGTGTTCTTTTACGCGGGTTTTTATTGATCGTTTTGTTTGCCCTATATATGAGAGACCACACTCACAATCAAGCTTGTATACTCCTGCATCTTGTAGAGGAATATTGCACTTGACGGATGGTAAGAACTGACTAATCTTCTTCGGCGGCTTGAAGAATGTTCTAATAGAAGCTCGCTTCAAGATGTAGCCAATCTTGTCTGTGACACCTCTGACATATGGTAGTACAGCAGGCACACGCTCGACTGTGGCCGGCTTCACTCGGTCACTGTGACGTAGGCGCGGAACCCGAAGCTTGTTGTCGTGCAGAACCTGCTTGACGTGCTGAAGCTCGGCGGCCAGGTGTTTGCTGTCACAGATCCCTCGTGCTCTCTGCAACAAAGATTTGCCCACGGTAGCTAACTGTGAAGGGTGATGGTGGGATTCACCGTTTAAGTATCGGTTTGTATGGGTCTTTTTTCTATACACAGTGTGACCTACGGTGTTATTAGGATTTCGAATGACTAACACATCTAGGAAAGCTAAAGAATTATTTGCCTCTAACTCCATAGTAAATTGAATTTTAGAGTTTATGGAATTAAGATGTTCTAAAAATGCAGTTACTTTGTCTGATGGTAAAATTGTGAAAGTATCGTCTACGTACCGCTTGTAGAAACTTGGAGTTACTGGTGCACTAAGCAGGGCTTTCTCCTCAAAGTCCTCCATGAAAATATCGGCGACAATGGGAGATACCGGTGAGCCCATCGCAACACCATCTACTTGCTTGTAAAACTGTTCCTTCCACAATAGGTAGCCAGATGTAAGGCAATGTCTGAGTAATACTGCATATTCTGCTGGCATGTTGTTTTCCTCTAGTTTCCTAGTTATAATTGAGATGCAGTCTTCAACAGGTAGGCATGTAAATAGAGACTGAACATCAAAACTGACCATAGTTTCATTGTCAGTAAGACATAGGTCTTTTATCTCACTGACAAAATGGTATGAATCCTTAGTGTGTGCTCTTGTATGTCCTCTGAGTGGTGATAGTACTTTTGCTAAGTGTTGAGCCAATCTGTAAGTTGGCGAATCGATCTGACTCACTATTGGACGTAATGGAGCGTTCGGTTTGTGTATTTTTGGTAACCCATACAACTTCGGCGGTTTGGCACACGTAGGTATTATCGAATTTACGTCTAGATTCAGTTTCTCGGAGTATTTCTTTATTAGATCGCTAGTTGTTTTAAGCGTATTAGTTGTAGGATCTGTTTTGACCTTTACGTACGTACTTTCATCCGATAAAAGTTGTTGTATTTTAAAATTGTAATCAGACGTATCCATTATAACCGTAGCATTACCTTTATCTGCGCGGAGAATCGTAAGATCTGGTCTGTTGCGTAAGTTTTTCAATGCAGTAAATTCATCTTTGGGAAGATTTAATTTTGGCGCTGAGCTTCGACGTAACAAGGACGAAATGTCTTGACGTATAGCCTCTAAATCTTCTTTACCAATATTATTTTTATACAGACAGTCCTCAACACTACAGATAATGTTTTCATACGGAATTTTTCGCGGTGTTATAGCGAAATTCATACCTTTGGCCAAAACTTTTATCGTCGCGTCGTCTAGAGATTGTTTTGACAGGTTATAGACCGCACGTTGTTTATTACTCGCGTCTGTTGTCAATGATTGCGTTCCGTTATTACGTTGACATTGGCGTTGGACATTTGATTTGGTTGTTAGTTTTTGGTATTTATCTATATGTTTATTTTTGCATTCATTGTATTTAGTTGTTTCACGTTTGTCTAAAGTTTCCATGCAATTCTTATAATCAAATGTCGATAAAACTGTCTTTAGATCACTGGACGATTTGTCTATGGTTTTATTAATGAAACATAGATCGGTACGTTTTTGCTGAATCACCGTTATTAACAATTTTTTGCTTGCCTGATTTAAGATCTTAGCGCTTCCTCGAATGTCTTTTTTAGTAGATATCTTGACACACGTAGGAATGAGATTATGGTCTCTGCATCTCTTCAAGAAGTTTAAAGCTGTTATGTATCTTGCGCGCTTGGTTTTGAGATCTTCTAGTCGGCGTATTTTATTTGCTATTTCCAGTCCGTACTGGTTTACATAATGATTTCTTATATTTACGCGAACACTACACATTGAATAAAACTATTTTTACGGATTTTATCGCGTTTAATTTACTTATTTTTATATTCCCGACGTTTCGGTTGCTTTCCAGCAACCGTGGTCACGGGGGACTGAGGTGATTGACGTCCCGATGTCAAAGTTAACCCGGAGTACCTTCAGCTTTTTAATTATTAATTTTGGTCCGATCTACGCAGAATGAACTAACTGTGTCTTGAAGTCTTACAGTGGTATGCTTGGGTTTAGTTTTAATTTTATGAATTACAGGATCCCAAGCAGGTGGTAGTACCCAGCCTCCCTCTCTATTGAAATTAGGATGTTTTTTAATTTCAATAGCCTCACGTATCATCCTTGGCAGGAATCGATGTTCTTTCGCGAGGACTTGTGGTTTATCAAATCTAATGTAATGACGGGGGCCGTCTAGGATATGATCACAAACTGCAGACTTCCCGGAACGTTGGTGCTTCACGTCAGCTATGTGTTCTTTTACGCGGGTTTTTATTGATCGTTTTGTTTGCCCTATATATGAGAGACCACACTCACAATCAAGCTTGTATACTCCTGCATCTTGTAGAGGAATATTGCACTTGACGGATGGTAAGAACTGACTAATCTTCTTCGGCGGCTTGAAGAATGTTCTAATAGAAGCTCGCTTCAAGATGTAGCCAATCTTGTCTGTGACACCTCTGACATATGGTAGTACAGCAGGCACACGCTCGACTGTGGCCGGCTTCACTCGGTCACTGTGACGTAGGCGCGGAACCCGAAGCTTGTTGTCGTGCAGAACCTGCTTGACGTGCTGAAGCTCGGCGGCCAGGTGTTTGCTGTCACAGATCCCTCGTGCTCTCTGCAACAAAGATTTGCCCACGGTAGCTAACTGTGAAGGGTGATGGTGGGATTCACCGTTTAAGTATCGGTTTGTATGGGTCTTTTTTCTATACACAGTGTGACCTACGGTGTTATTAGGATTTCGAATGACTAACACATCTAGGAAAGCTAAAGAATTATTTGCCTCTAACTCCATAGTAAATTGAATTTTAGAGTTTATGGAATTAAGATGTTCTAAAAATGCAGTTACTTTGTCTGATGGTAAAATTGTGAAAGTATCGTCTACGTACCGCTTGTAGAAACTTGGAGTTACTGGTGCACTAAGCAGGGCTTTCTCCTCAAAGTCCTCCATGAAAATATCGGCGACAATGGGAGATACCGGTGAGCCCATCGCAACACCATCTACTTGCTTGTAAAACTGTTCCTTCCACAATAGGTAGCCAGATGTAAGGCAATGTCTGAGTAATACTGCATATTCTGCTGGCATGTTGTTTTCCTCTAGTTTCCTAGTTATAATTGAGATGCAGTCTTCAACAGGTAGGCATGTAAATAGAGACTGAACATCAAAACTGACCATAGTTTCATTGTCAGTAAGACATAGGTCTTTTATCTCACTGACAAAATGGTATGAATCCTTAGTGTGTGCTCTTGTATGTCCTCTGAGTGGTGATAGTACTTTTGCTAAGTGTTGAGCCAATCTGTAAGTTGGCGAATCGATCTGACTCACTATTGGACGTAATGGAGCGTTCGGTTTGTGTATTTTTGGTAACCCATACAACTTCGGCGGTTTGGCACACGTAGGTATTATCGAATTTACGTCTAGATTCAGTTTCTCGGAGTATTTCTTTATTAGATCGCTAGTTGTTTTAAGCGTATTAGTTGTAGGATCTGTTTTGACCTTTACGTACGTACTTTCATCCGTGAATCCCACCATCACCCTTCACAGTTAGCTACCGTGGGCAAATCCTTGTTGCAGAGAGCACGAGGGATCTGTGACAGCAAACACCTGGCCGCCGAGCTTCAGCACGTCAAGCAGGTTCTGCACGACAACAAGCTTCGGGTTCCGCGCCTACGTCACAGTGACCGAGTGAAGCCGGCCACAGTCGAGCGTGTGCCTGCTGTACTACCATATGTCAGAGGTGTCACAGACAAGATTGGCTACATCTTGAAGCGAGCTTCTATTAGAACATTCTTCAAGCCGCCGAAGAAGATTAGTCAGTTCTTACCATCCGTCAAGTGCAATATTCCTCTACAAGATGCAGGAGTATACAAGCTTGATTGTGAGTGTGGTCTCTCATATATAGGGCAAACAAAACGATCAATAAAAACCCGCGTAAAAGAACACATAGCTGACGTGAAGCACCAACGTTCCGGGAAGTCTGCAGTTTGTGATCATATCCTAGACGGCCCCCGTCATTACATTAGATTTGATAAACCACAAGTCCTCGCGAAAGAACATCGATTCCTGCCAAGGATGATACGTGAGGCTATTGAAATTAAAAAACATCCTAATTTCAATAGAGAGGGAGGCTGGGTACTACCACCTGCTTGGGATCCTGTAATTCATAAAATTAAAACTAAACCCAAGCATACCACTGTAAGACTTCAAGACACAGTTAGTTCATTCTGCGTAGATCGGACCAAAATTAATAATTAAAAAGCTGAAGGTACTCCGGGTTAACTTTGACATCGGGACGTCAATCACCTCAGTCCCCCGTGACCACGGTTGCTGGAAAGCAACCGAAACGTCGGGAATATAAAAATAAGTAAATTAAACGCGATAAAATCCGTAAAAATAGTTTTATTCAATGTGTAGTGTTCGCGTAAATATAAGAAATCATTATGTAAACCAGTACGGACTGGAAATAGCAAATAAAATACGCCGACTAGAAGATCTCAAAACCAAGCGCGCAAGATACATAACAGCTTTAAACTTCTTGAAGAGATGCAGAGACCATAATCTCATTCCTACGTGTGTCAAGATATCTACTAAAAAAGACATTCGAGGAAGCGCTAAGATCTTAAATCAGGCAAGCAAAAAATTGTTAATAACGGTGATTCAGCAAAAACGTACCGATCTATGTTTCATTAATAAAACCATAGACAAATCGTCCAGTGATCTAAAGACAGTTTTATCGACATTTGATTATAAGAATTGCATGGAAACTTTAGACAAACGTGAAACAACTAAATACAATGAATGCAAAAATAAACATATAGATAAATACCAAAAACTAACAACCAAATCAAATGTCCAACGCCAATGTCAACGTAATAACGGAACGCAATCATTGACAACAGACGCGAGTAATAAACAACGTGCGGTCTATAACCTGTCAAAACAATCTCTAGACGACGCGACGATAAAAGTTTTGGCCAAAGGTATGAATTTCGCTATAACACCGCGAAAAATTCCGTATGAAAACATTATCTGTAGTGTTGAGGACTGTCTGTATAAAAATAATATTGGTAAAGAAGATTTAGAGGCTATACGTCAAGACATTTCGTCCTTGTTACGTCGAAGCTCAGCGCCAAAATTAAATCTTCCCAAAGATGAATTTACTGCATTGAAAAACTTACGCAACAGACCAGATCTTACGATTCTCCGCGCAGATAAAGGTAATGCTACGGTTATAATGGATACGTCTGATTACAATTTTAAAATACAACAACTTTTATCGGATGAAAGTACGTACGTAAAGGTCAAAACAGATCCTACAACTAATACGCTTAAAACAACTAGCGATCTAATAAAGAAATACTCCGAGAAACTGAATCTAGACGTAAATTCGATAATACCTACGTGTGCCAAACCGCCGAAGTTGTATGGGTTACCAAAAATACACAAACCGAACGCTCCATTACGTCCAATAGTGAGTCAGATCGATTCGCCAACTTACAGATTGGCTCAACACTTAGCAAAAGTACTATCACCACTCAGAGGACATACAAGAGCACACACTAAGGATTCATACCATTTTGTCAGTGAGATAAAAGACCTATGTCTTACTGACAATGAAACTATGGTCAGTTTTGATGTTCAGTCTCTATTTACATGCCTACCTGTTGAAGACTGCATCTCAATTATAACTAGGAAACTAGAGGAAAACAACATGCCAGCAGAATATGCAGTATTACTCAGACATTGCCTTACATCTGGCTACCTATTGTGGAAGGAACAGTTTTACAAGCAAGTAGATGGTGTTGCGATGGGCTCACCGGTATCTCCCATTGTCGCCGATATTTTCATGGAGGACTTTGAGGAGAAAGCCCTGCTTAGTGCACCAGTAACTCCAAGTTTCTACAAGCGGTACGTAGACGATACTTTCACAATTTTACCATCAGACAAAGTAACTGCATTTTTAGAACATCTTAATTCCATAAACTCTAAAATTCAATTTACTATGGAGTTAGAGGCAAATAATTCTTTAGCTTTCCTAGATGTGTTAGTCATTCGAAATCCTAATAACACCGTAGGTCACACTGTGTATAGAAAAAAGACCCATACAAACCGATACTTAAACGGTGAATCCCACCATCACCCTTCACAGTTAGCTACCGTGGGCAAATCTTTGTTGCAGAGAGCACGAGGGATCTGTGACAGCAAACACCTGGCCGCCGAGCTTCAGCACGTCAAGCAGGTTCTGCACGACAACAAGCTTCGGGTTCCGCGCCTACGTCACAGTGACCGAGTGAAGCCGGCCACAGTCGAGCGTGTGCCTGCTGTACTACCATATGTCAGAGGTGTCACAGACAAGATTGGCTACATCTTGAAGCGAGCTTCTATTAGAACATTCTTCAAGCCGCCGAAGAAGATTAGTCAGTTCTTACCATCCGTCAAGTGCAATATTCCTCTACAAGATGCAGGAGTATACAAGCTTGATTGTGAGTGTGGTCTCTCATATATAGGGCAAACAAAACGATCAATAAAAACCCGCGTAAAAGAACACATAGCTGACGTGAAGCACCAACGTTCCGGGAAGTCTGCAGTTTGTGATCATATCCTAGACGGCCCCCGTCATTACATTAGATTTGATAAACCACAAGTCCTCGCGAAAGAACATCGATTCCTGCCAAGGATGATACGTGAGGCTATTGAAATTAAAAAACATCCTAATTTCAATAGAGAGGGAGGCTGGGTACTACCACCTGCTTGGGATCCTGTAATTCATAAAATTAAAACTAAACCCAAGCATACCACTGTAAGACTTCAAGACACAGTTAGTTCATTCTGCGTAGATCGGACCAAAATTAATAATTAAAAAGCTGAAGGTACTCCGGGTTAACTTTGACATCGGGACGTCAATCACCTCAGTCCCCCGTGACCACGGTTGCTGGAAAGCAACCGAAACGTCGGGAATATAAAAATAAGTAAATTAAACGCGATAAAATCCGTAAAAATAGTTTTATTCAATGTGTAGTGTTCGCGTAAATATAAGAAATCATTATGTAAACCAGTACGGACTGGAAATAGCAAATAAAATACGCCGACTAGAAGATCTCAAAACCAAGCGCGCAAGATACATAACAGCTTTAAACTTCTTGAAGAGATGCAGAGACCATAATCTCATTCCTACGTGTGTCAAGATATCTACTAAAAAAGACATTCGAGGAAGCGCTAAGATCTTAAATCAGGCAAGCAAAAAATTGTTAATAACGGTGATTCAGCAAAAACGTACCGATCTATGTTTCATTAATAAAACCATAGACAAATCGTCCAGTGATCTAAAGACAGTTTTATCGACATTTGATTATAAGAATTGCATGGAAACTTTAGACAAACGTGAAACAACTAAATACAATGAATGCAAAAATAAACATATAGATAAATACCAAAAACTAACAACCAAATCAAATGTCCAACGCCAATGTCAACGTAATAACGGAACGCAATCATTGACAACAGACGCGAGTAATAAACAACGTGCGGTCTATAACCTGTCAAAACAATCTCTAGACGACGCGACGATAAAAGTTTTGGCCAAAGGTATGAATTTCGCTATAACACCGCGAAAAATTCCGTATGAAAACATTATCTGTAGTGTTGAGGACTGTCTGTATAAAAATAATATTGGTAAAGAAGATTTAGAGGCTATACGTCAAGACATTTCGTCCTTGTTACGTCGAAGCTCAGCGCCAAAATTAAATCTTCCCAAAGATGAATTTACTGCATTGAAAAACTTACGCAACAGACCAGATCTTACGATTCTCCGCGCAGATAAAGGTAATGCTACGGTTATAATGGATACGTCTGATTACAATTTTAAAATACAACAACTTTTATCGGATGAAAGTACGTACGTAAAGGTCAAAACAGATCCTACAACTAATACGCTTAAAACAACTAGCGATCTAATAAAGAAATACTCCGAGAAACTGAATCTAGACGTAAATTCGATAATACCTACGTGTGCCAAACCGCCGAAGTTGTATGGGTTACCAAAAATACACAAACCGAACGCTCCATTACGTCCAATAGTGAGTCAGATCGATTCGCCAACTTACAGATTGGCTCAACACTTAGCAAAAGTACTATCACCACTCAGAGGACATACAAGAGCACACACTAAGGATTCATACCATTTTGTCAGTGAGATAAAAGACCTATGTCTTACTGACAATGAAACTATGGTCAGTTTTGATGTTCAGTCTCTATTTACATGCCTACCTGTTGAAGACTGCATCTCAATTATAACTAGGAAACTAGAGGAAAACAACATGCCAGCAGAATATGCAGTATTACTCAGACATTGCCTTACATCTGGCTACCTATTGTGGAAGGAACAGTTTTACAAGCAAGTAGATGGTGTTGCGATGGGCTCACCGGTATCTCCCATTGTCGCCGATATTTTCATGGAGGACTTTGAGGAGAAAGCCCTGCTTAGTGCACCAGTAACTCCAAGTTTCTACAAGCGGTACGTAGACGATACTTTCACAATTTTACCATCAGACAAAGTAACTGCATTTTTAGAACATCTTAATTCCATAAACTCTAAAATTCAATTTACTATGGAGTTAGAGGCAAATAATTCTTTAGCTTTCCTAGATGTGTTAGTCATTCGAAATCCTAATAACACCGTAGGTCACACTGTGTATAGAAAAAAGACCCATACAAACCGATACTTAAACGGTGAATCCCACCATCACCCTTCACAGTTAGCTACCGTGGGCAAATCCTTGTTGCAGAGAGCACGAGGGATCTGTGACAGCAAACACCTGGCCGCCGAGCTTCAGCACGTCAAGCAGGTTCTGCACGACAACAAGCTTCGGGTTCCGCGCCTACGTCACAGTGACCGAGTGAAGCCGGCCACAGTCGAGCGTGTGCCTGCTGTACTACCATATGTCAGAGGTGTCACAGACAAGATTGGCTACATCTTGAAGCGAGCTTCTATTAGAACATTCTTCAAGCCGCCGAAGAAGATTAGTCAGTTCTTACCATCCGTCAAGTGCAATATTCCTCTACAAGATGCAGGAGTATACAAGCTTGATTGTGAGTGTGGTCTCTCATATATAGGGCAAACAAAACGATCAATAAAAACCCGCGTAAAAGAACACATAGCTGACGTGAAGCACCAACGTTCCGGGAAGTCTGCAGTTTGTGATCATATCCTAGACGGCCCCCGTCATTACATTAGATTTGATAAACCACAAGTCCTCGCGAAAGAACATCGATTCCTGCCAAGGATGATACGTGAGGCTATTGAAATTAAAAAACATCCTAATTTCAATAGAGAGGGAGGCTGGGTACTACCACCTGCTTGGGATCCTGTAATTCATAAAATTAAAACTAAACCCAAGCATACCACTGTAAGACTTCAAGACACAGTTAGTTCATTCTGCGTAGATCGGACCAAAATTAATAATTAAAAAGCTGAAGGTACTCCGGGTTAACTTTGACATCGGGACGTCAATCACCTCAGTCCCCCGTGACCACGGTTGCTGGAAAGCAACCGAAACGTCGGGAATATAAAAATAAGTAAATTAAACGCGATAAAATCCGTAAAAATAGTTTTATTCAATGTGTAGTGTTCGCGTAAATATAAGAAATCATTATGTAAACCAGTACGGACTGGAAATAGCAAATAAAATACGCCGACTAGAAGATCTCAAAACCAAGCGCGCAAGATACATAACAGCTTTAAACTTCTTGAAGAGATGCAGAGACCATAATCTCATTCCTACGTGTGTCAAGATATCTACTAAAAAAGACATTCGAGGAAGCGCTAAGATCTTAAATCAGGCAAGCAAAAAATTGTTAATAACGGTGATTCAGCAAAAACGTACCGATCTATGTTTCATTAATAAAACCATAGACAAATCGTCCAGTGATCTAAAGACAGTTTTATCGACATTTGATTATAAGAATTGCATGGAAACTTTAGACAAACGTGAAACAACTAAATACAATGAATGCAAAAATAAACATATAGATAAATACCAAAAACTAACAACCAAATCAAATGTCCAACGCCAATGTCAACGTAATAACGGAACGCAATCATTGACAACAGACGCGAGTAATAAACAACGTGCGGTCTATAACCTGTCAAAACAATCTCTAGACGACGCGACGATAAAAGTTTTGGCCAAAGGTATGAATTTCGCTATAACACCGCGAAAAATTCCGTATGAAAACATTATCTGTAGTGTTGAGGACTGTCTGTATAAAAATAATATTGGTAAAGAAGATTTAGAGGCTATACGTCAAGACATTTCGTCCTTGTTACGTCGAAGCTCAGCGCCAAAATTAAATCTTCCCAAAGATGAATTTACTGCATTGAAAAACTTACGCAACAGACCAGATCTTACGATTCTCCGCGCAGATAAAGGTAATGCTACGGTTATAATGGATACGTCTGATTACAATTTTAAAATACAACAACTTTTATCGGATGAAAGTACGTACGTAAAGGTCAAAACAGATCCTACAACTAATACGCTTAAAACAACTAGCGATCTAATAAAGAAATACTCCGAGAAACTGAATCTAGACGTAAATTCGATAATACCTACGTGTGCCAAACCGCCGAAGTTGTATGGGTTACCAAAAATACACAAACCGAACGCTCCATTACGTCCAATAGTGAGTCAGATCGATTCGCCAACTTACAGATTGGCTCAACACTTAGCAAAAGTACTATCACCACTCAGAGGACATACAAGAGCACACACTAAGGATTCATACCATTTTGTCAGTGAGATAAAAGACCTATGTCTTACTGACAATGAAACTATGGTCAGTTTTGATGTTCAGTCTCTATTTACATGCCTACCTGTTGAAGACTGCATCTCAATTATAACTAGGAAACTAGAGGAAAACAACATGCCAGCAGAATATGCAGTATTACTCAGACATTGCCTTACATCTGGCTACCTATTGTGGAAGGAACAGTTTTACAAGCAAGTAGATGGTGTTGCGATGGGCTCACCGGTATCTCCCATTGTCGCCGATATTTTCATGGAGGACTTTGAGGAGAAAGCCCTGCTTAGTGCACCAGTAACTCCAAGTTTCTACAAGCGGTACGTAGACGATACTTTCACAATTTTACCATCAGACAAAGTAACTGCATTTTTAGAACATCTTAATTCCATAAACTCTAAAATTCAATTTACTATGGAGTTAGAGGCAAATAATTCTTTAGCTTTCCTAGATGTGTTAGTCATTCGAAATCCTAATAACACCGTAGGTCACACTGTGTATAGAAAAAAGACCCATACAAACCGATACTTAAACGGTGAATCCCACCATCACCCTTCACAGTTAGCTACCGTGGGCAAATCTTTGTTGCAGAGAGCACGAGGGATCTGTGACAGCAAACACCTGGCCGCCGAGCTTCAGCACGTCAAGCAGGTTCTGCACGACAACAAGCTTCGGGTTCCGCGCCTACGTCACAGTGACCGAGTGAAGCCGGCCACAGTCGAGCGTGTGCCTGCTGTACTACCATATGTCAGAGGTGTCACAGACAAGATTGGCTACATCTTGAAGCGAGCTTCTATTAGAACATTCTTCAAGCCGCCGAAGAAGATTAGTCAGTTCTTACCATCCGTCAAGTGCAATATTCCTCTACAAGATGCAGGAGTATACAAGCTTGATTGTGAGTGTGGTCTCTCATATATAGGGCAAACAAAACGATCAATAAAAACCCGCGTAAAAGAACACATAGCTGACGTGAAGCACCAACGTTCCGGGAAGTCTGCAGTTTGTGATCATATCCTAGACGGCCCCCGTCATTACATTAGATTTGATAAACCACAAGTCCTCGCGAAAGAACATCGATTCCTGCCAAGGATGATACGTGAGGCTATTGAAATTAAAAAACATCCTAATTTCAATAGAGAGGGAGGCTGGGTACTACCACCTGCTTGGGATCCTGTAATTCATAAAATTAAAACTAAACCCAAGCATACCACTGTAAGACTTCAAGACACAGTTAGTTCATTCTGCGTAGATCGGACCAAAATTAATAATTAAAAAGCTGAAGGTACTCCGGGTTAACTTTGACATCGGGACGTCAATCACCTCAGTCCCCCGTGACCACGGTTGCTGGAAAGCAACCGAAACGTCGGGAATATAAAAATAAGTAAATTAAACGCGATAAAATCCGTAAAAATAGTTTTATTCAATGTGTAGTGTTCGCGTAAATATAAGAAATCATTATGTAAACCAGTACGGACTGGAAATAGCAAATAAAATACGCCGACTAGAAGATCTCAAAACCAAGCGCGCAAGATACATAACAGCTTTAAACTTCTTGAAGAGATGCAGAGACCATAATCTCATTCCTACGTGTGTCAAGATATCTACTAAAAAAGACATTCGAGGAAGCGCTAAGATCTTAAATCAGGCAAGCAAAAAATTGTTAATAACGGTGATTCAGCAAAAACGTACCGATCTATGTTTCATTAATAAAACCATAGACAAATCGTCCAGTGATCTAAAGACAGTTTTATCGACATTTGATTATAAGAATTGCATGGAAACTTTAGACAAACGTGAAACAACTAAATACAATGAATGCAAAAATAAACATATAGATAAATACCAAAAACTAACAACCAAATCAAATGTCCAACGCCAATGTCAACGTAATAACGGAACGCAATCATTGACAACAGACGCGAGTAATAAACAACGTGCGGTCTATAACCTGTCAAAACAATCTCTAGACGACGCGACGATAAAAGTTTTGGCCAAAGGTATGAATTTCGCTATAACACCGCGAAAAATTCCGTATGAAAACATTATCTGTAGTGTTGAGGACTGTCTGTATAAAAATAATATTGGTAAAGAAGATTTAGAGGCTATACGTCAAGACATTTCGTCCTTGTTACGTCGAAGCTCAGCGCCAAAATTAAATCTTCCCAAAGATGAATTTACTGCATTGAAAAACTTACGCAACAGACCAGATCTTACGATTCTCCGCGCAGATAAAGGTAATGCTACGGTTATAATGGATACGTCTGATTACAATTTTAAAATACAACAACTTTTATCGGATGAAAGTACGTACGTAAAGGTCAAAACAGATCCTACAACTAATACGCTTAAAACAACTAGCGATCTAATAAAGAAATACTCCGAGAAACTGAATCTAGACGTAAATTCGATAATACCTACGTGTGCCAAACCGCCGAAGTTGTATGGGTTACCAAAAATACACAAACCGAACGCTCCATTACGTCCAATAGTGAGTCAGATCGATTCGCCAACTTACAGATTGGCTCAACACTTAGCAAAAGTACTATCACCACTCAGAGGACATACAAGAGCACACACTAAGGATTCATACCATTTTGTCAGTGAGATAAAAGACCTATGTCTTACTGACAATGAAACTATGGTCAGTTTTGATGTTCAGTCTCTATTTACATGCCTACCTGTTGAAGACTGCATCTCAATTATAACTAGGAAACTAGAGGAAAACAACATGCCAGCAGAATATGCAGTATTACTCAGACATTGCCTTACATCTGGCTACCTATTGTGGAAGGAACAGTTTTACAAGCAAGTAGATGGTGTTGCGATGGGCTCACCGGTATCTCCCATTGTCGCCGATATTTTCATGGAGGACTTTGAGGAGAAAGCCCTGCTTAGTGCACCAGTAACTCCAAGTTTCTACAAGCGGTACGTAGACGATACTTTCACAATTTTACCATCAGACAAAGTAACTGCATTTTTAGAACATCTTAATTCCATAAACTCTAAAATTCAATTTACTATGGAGTTAGAGGCAAATAATTCTTTAGCTTTCCTAGATGTGTTAGTCATTCGAAATCCTAATAACACCGTAGGTCACACTGTGTATAGAAAAAAGACCCATACAAACCGATACTTAAACGGTGAATCCCACCATCACCCTTCACAGTTAGCTACCGTGGGCAAATCCTTGTTGCAGAGAGCACGAGGGATCTGTGACAGCAAACACCTGGCCGCCGAGCTTCAGCACGTCAAGCAGGTTCTGCACGACAACAAGCTTCGGGTTCCGCGCCTACGTCACAGTGACCGAGTGAAGCCGGCCACAGTCGAGCGTGTGCCTGCTGTACTACCATATGTCAGAGGTGTCACAGACAAGATTGGCTACATCTTGAAGCGAGCTTCTATTAGAACATTCTTCAAGCCGCCGAAGAAGATTAGTCAGTTCTTACCATCCGTCAAGTGCAATATTCCTCTACAAGATGCAGGAGTATACAAGCTTGATTGTGAGTGTGGTCTCTCATATATAGGGCAAACAAAACGATCAATAAAAACCCGCGTAAAAGAACACATAGCTGACGTGAAGCACCAACGTTCCGGGAAGTCTGCAGTTTGTGATCATATCCTAGACGGCCCCCGTCATTACATTAGATTTGATAAACCACAAGTCCTCGCGAAAGAACATCGATTCCTGCCAAGGATGATACGTGAGGCTATTGAAATTAAAAAACATCCTAATTTCAATAGAGAGGGAGGCTGGGTACTACCACCTGCTTGGGATCCTGTAATTCATAAAATTAAAACTAAACCCAAGCATACCACTGTAAGACTTCAAGACACAGTTAGTTCATTCTGCGTAGATCGGACCAAAATTAATAATTAAAAAGCTGAAGGTACTCCGGGTTAACTTTGACATCGGGACGTCAATCACCTCAGTCCCCCGTGACCACGGTTGCTGGAAAGCAACCGAAACGTCGGGAATATAAAAATAAGTAAATTAAACGCGATAAAATCCGTAAAAATAGTTTTATTCAATGTGTAGTGTTCGCGTAAATATAAGAAATCATTATGTAAACCAGTACGGACTGGAAATAGCAAATAAAATACGCCGACTAGAAGATCTCAAAACCAAGCGCGCAAGATACATAACAGCTTTAAACTTCTTGAAGAGATGCAGAGACCATAATCTCATTCCTACGTGTGTCAAGATATCTACTAAAAAAGACATTCGAGGAAGCGCTAAGATCTTAAATCAGGCAAGCAAAAAATTGTTAATAACGGTGATTCAGCAAAAACGTACCGATCTATGTTTCATTAATAAAACCATAGACAAATCGTCCAGTGATCTAAAGACAGTTTTATCGACATTTGATTATAAGAATTGCATGGAAACTTTAGACAAACGTGAAACAACTAAATACAATGAATGCAAAAATAAACATATAGATAAATACCAAAAACTAACAACCAAATCAAATGTCCAACGCCAATGTCAACGTAATAACGGAACGCAATCATTGACAACAGACGCGAGTAATAAACAACGTGCGGTCTATAACCTGTCAAAACAATCTCTAGACGACGCGACGATAAAAGTTTTGGCCAAAGGTATGAATTTCGCTATAACACCGCGAAAAATTCCGTATGAAAACATTATCTGTAGTGTTGAGGACTGTCTGTATAAAAATAATATTGGTAAAGAAGATTTAGAGGCTATACGTCAAGACATTTCGTCCTTGTTACGTCGAAGCTCAGCGCCAAAATTAAATCTTCCCAAAGATGAATTTACTGCATTGAAAAACTTACGCAACAGACCAGATCTTACGATTCTCCGCGCAGATAAAGGTAATGCTACGGTTATAATGGATACGTCTGATTACAATTTTAAAATACAACAACTTTTATCGGATGAAAGTACGTACGTAAAGGTCAAAACAGATCCTACAACTAATACGCTTAAAACAACTAGCGATCTAATAAAGAAATACTCCGAGAAACTGAATCTAGACGTAAATTCGATAATACCTACGTGTGCCAAACCGCCGAAGTTGTATGGGTTACCAAAAATACACAAACCGAACGCTCCATTACGTCCAATAGTGAGTCAGATCGATTCGCCAACTTACAGATTGGCTCAACACTTAGCAAAAGTACTATCACCACTCAGAGGACATACAAGAGCACACACTAAGGATTCATACCATTTTGTCAGTGAGATAAAAGACCTATGTCTTACTGACAATGAAACTATGGTCAGTTTTGATGTTCAGTCTCTATTTACATGCCTACCTGTTGAAGACTGCATCTCAATTATAACTAGGAAACTAGAGGAAAACAACATGCCAGCAGAATATGCAGTATTACTCAGACATTGCCTTACATCTGGCTACCTATTGTGGAAGGAACAGTTTTACAAGCAAGTAGATGGTGTTGCGATGGGCTCACCGGTATCTCCCATTGTCGCCGATATTTTCATGGAGGACTTTGAGGAGAAAGCCCTGCTTAGTGCACCAGTAACTCCAAGTTCACAGTTAGCTACCGTGGGCAAATCTTTGTTGCAGAGAGCACGAGGGATCTGTGACAGCAAACACCTGGCCGCCGAGCTTCAGCACGTCAAGCAGGTTCTGCACGACAACAAGCTTCGGGTTCCGCGCCTACGTCACAGTGACCGAGTGAAGCCGGCCACAGTCGAGCGTGTGCCTGCTGTACTACCATATGTCAGAGGTGTCACAGACAAGATTGGCTACATCTTGAAGCGAGCTTCTATTAGAACATTCTTCAAGCCGCCGAAGAAGATTAGTCAGTTCTTACCATCCGTCAAGTGCAATATTCCTCTACAAGATGCAGGAGTATACAAGCTTGATTGTGAGTGTGGTCTCTCATATATAGGGCAAACAAAACGATCAATAAAAACCCGCGTAAAAGAACACATAGCTGACGTGAAGCACCAACGTTCCGGGAAGTCTGCAGTTTGTGATCATATCCTAGACGGCCCCCGTCATTACATTAGATTTGATAAACCACAAGTCCTCGCGAAAGAACATCGATTCCTGCCAAGGATGATACGTGAGGCTATTGAAATTAAAAAACATCCTAATTTCAATAGAGAGGGAGGCTGGGTACTACCACCTGCTTGGGATCCTGTAATTCATAAAATTAAAACTAAACCCAAGCATACCACTGTAAGACTTCAAGACACAGTTAGTTCATTCTGCGTAGATCGGACCAAAATTAATAATTAAAAAGCTGAAGGTACTCCGGGTTAACTTTGACATCGGGACGTCAATCACCTCAGTCCCCCGTGACCACGGTTGCTGGAAAGCAACCGAAACGTCGGGAATATAAAAATAAGTAAATTAAACGCGATAAAATCCGTAAAAATAGTTTTATTCAATGTGTAGTGTTCGCGTAAATATAAGAAATCATTATGTAAACCAGTACGGACTGGAAATAGCAAATAAAATACGCCGACTAGAAGATCTCAAAACCAAGCGCGCTAGATACATAACAGCTTTAAACTTCTTGAAGAGATGCAGAGACCATAATCTCATTCCTACGTGTGTCAAGATATCTACTAAAAAAGACATTCGAGGAAGCGCTAAGATCTTAAATCAGGCAAGCAAAAAATTGTTAATAACGGTGATTCAGCAAAAACGTACCGATCTATGTTTCATTAATAAAACCATAGACAAATCGTCCAGTGATCTAAAGACAGTTTTATCGACATTTGATTATAAGAATTGCATGGAAACTTTAGACAAACGTGAAACAACTAAATACAATGAATGCAAAAATAAACATATAGATAAATACCAAAAACTAACAACCAAATCAAATGTCCAACGCCAATGTCAACGTAATAACGGAACGCAATCATTGACAACAGACGCGAGTAATAAACAACGTGCGGTCTATAACCTGTCAAAACAATCTCTAGACGACGCGACGATAAAAGTTTTGGCCAAAGGTATGAATTTCGCTATAACACCGCGAAAAATTCCGTATGAAAACATTATCTGTAGTGTTGAGGACTGTCTGTATAAAAATAATATTGGTAAAGAAGATTTAGAGGCTATACGTCAAGACATTTCGTCCTTGTTACGTCGAAGCTCAGCGCCAAAATTAAATCTTCCCAAAGATGAATTTACTGCATTGAAAAACTTACGCAACAGACCAGATCTTACGATTCTCCGCGCAGATAAAGGTAATGCTACGGTTATAATGGATACGTCTGATTACAATTTTAAAATACAACAACTTTTATCGGATGAAAGTACGTACGTAAAGGTCAAAACAGATCCTACAACTAATACGCTTAAAACAACTAGCGATCTAATAAAGAAATACTCCGAGAAACTGAATCTAGACGTAAATTCGATAATACCTACGTGTGCCAAACCGCCGAAGTTGTATGGGTTACCAAAAATACACAAACCGAACGCTCCATTACGTCCAATAGTGAGTCAGATCGATTCGCCAACTTACAGATTGGCTCAACACTTAGCAAAAGTACTATCACCACTCAGAGGACATACAAGAGCACACACTAAGGATTCATACCATTTTGTCAGTGAGATAAAAGACCTATGTCTTACTGACAATGAAACTATGGTCAGTTTTGATGTTCAGTCTCTATTTACATGCCTACCTGTTGAAGACTGCATCTCAATTATAACTAGGAAACTAGAGGAAAACAACATGCCAGCAGAATATGCAGTATTACTCAGACATTGCCTTACATCTGGCTACCTATTGTGGAAGGAACAGTTTTACAAGCAAGTAGATGGTGTTGCGATGGGCTCACCGGTATCTCCCATTGTCGCCGATATTTTCATGGAGGACTTTGAGGAGAAAGCCCTGCTTAGTGCACCAGTAACTCCAAGTTTCTACAAGCGGTACGTAGACGATACTTTCACAATTTTACCATCAGACAAAGTAACTGCATTTTTAGAACATCTTAATTCCATAAACTCTAAAATTCAATTTACTATGGAGTTAGAGGCAAATAATTCTTTAGCTTTCCTAGATGTGTTAGTCATTCGAAATCCTAATAACACCGTAGGTCACACTGTGTATAGAAAAAAGACCCATACAAACCGATACTTAAACGGTGAATCCCACCATCACCCTTCACAGTTAGCTACCGTGGGCAAATCTTTGTTGCAGAGAGCACGAGGGATCTGTGACAGCAAACACCTGGCCGCCGAGCTTCAGCACGTCAAGCAGGTTCTGCACGACAACAAGCTTCGGGTTCCGCGCCTACGTCACAGTGACCGAGTGAAGCCGGCCACAGTCGAGCGTGTGCCTGCTGTACTACCATATGTCAGAGGTGTCACAGACAAGATTGGCTACATCTTGAAGCGAGCTTCTATTAGAACATTCTTCAAGCCGCCGAAGAAGATTAGTCAGTTCTTACCATCCGTCAAGTGCAATATTCCTCTACAAGATGCAGGAGTATACAAGCTTGATTGTGAGTGTGGTCTCTCATATATAGGGCAAACAAAACGATCAATAAAAACCCGCGTAAAAGAACACATAGCTGACGTGAAGCACCAACGTTCCGGGAAGTCTGCAGTTTGTGATCATATCCTAGACGGCCCCCGTCATTACATTAGATTTGATAAACCACAAGTCCTCGCGAAAGAACATCGATTCCTGCCAAGGATGATACGTGCGGCTATTGAAATTAAAAAACATCCTAATTTCAATAGAGAGGGAGGCTGGGTACTACCACCTGCTTGGGATCCTGTAATTCATAAAATTAAAACTAAACCCAAGCATACCACTGTAAGACTTCAAGACACAGTTAGTTCATTCTGCGTAGATCGGACCAAAATTAATAATTAAAAAGCTGAAGGTACTCCGGGTTAACTTTGACATCGGGACGTCAATCACCTCAGTCCCCCGTGACCACGGTTGCTGGAAAGCAACCGAAACGTCGGGAATATAAAAATAAGTAAATTAAACGCGATAAAATCCGTAAAAATAGTTTTATTCAATGTGTAGTGTTCGCGTAAATATAAGAAATCATTATGTAAACCAGTACGGACTGGAAATAGCAAATAAAATACGCCGACTAGAAGATCTCAAAACCAAGCGCGCAAGATACATAACAGCTTTAAACTTCTTGAAGAGATGCAGAGACCATAATCTCATTCCTACGTGTGTCAAGATATCTACTAAAAAAGACATTCGAGGAAGCGCTAAGATCTTAAATCAGGCAAGCAAAAAATTGTTAATAACGGTGATTCAGCAAAAACGTACCGATCTATGTTTCATTAATAAAACCATAGACAAATCGTCCAGTGATCTAAAGACAGTTTTATCGACATTTGATTATAAGAATTGCATGGAAACTTTAGACAAACGTGAAACAACTAAATACAATGAATGCAAAAATAAACATATAGATAAATACCAAAAACTAACAACCAAATCAAATGTCCAACGCCAATGTCAACGTAATAACGGAACGCAATCATTGACAACAGACGCGAGTAATAAACAACGTGCGGTCTATAACCTGTCAAAACAATCTCTAGACGACGCGACGATAAAAGTTTTGGCCAAAGGTATGAATTTCGCTATAACACCGCGAAAAATTCCGTATGAAAACATTATCTGTAGTGTTGAGGACTGTCTGTATAAAAATAATATTGGTAAAGAAGATTTAGAGGCTATACGTCAAGACATTTCGTCCTTGTTACGTCGAAGCTCAGCGCCAAAATTAAATCTTCCCAAAGATGAATTTACTGCATTGAAAAACTTACGCAACAGACCAGATCTTACGATTCTCCGCGCAGATAAAGGTAATGCTACGGTTATAATGGATACGTCTGATTACAATTTTAAAATACAACAACTTTTATCGGATGAAAGTACGTACGTAAAGGTCAAAACAGATCCTACAACTAATACGCTTAAAACAACTAGCGATCTAATAAAGAAATACTCCGAGAAACTGAATCTAGACGTAAATTCGATAATACCTACGTGTGCCAAACCGCCGAAGTTGTATGGGTTACCAAAAATACACAAACCGAACGCTCCATTACGTCCAATAGTGAGTCAGATCGATTCGCCAACTTACAGATTGGCTCAACACTTAGCAAAAGTACTATCACCACTCAGAGGACATACAAGAGCACACACTAAGGATTCATACCATTTTGTCAGTGAGATAAAAGACCTATGTCTTACTGACAATGAAACTATGGTCAGTTTTGATGTTCAGTCTCTATTTACATGCCTACCTGTTGAAGACTGCATCTCAATTATAACTAGGAAACTAGAGGAAAACAACATGCCAGCAGAATATGCAGTATTACTCAGACATTGCCTTACATCTGGCTACCTATTGTGGAAGGAACAGTTTTACAAGCAAGTAGATGGTGTTGCGATGGGCTCACCGGTATCTCCCATTGTCGCCGATATTTTCATGGAGGACTTTGAGGAGAAAGCCCTGCTTAGTGCACCAGTAACTCCAAGTTTCTACAAGCGGTACGTAGACGATACTTTCACAATTTTACCATCAGACAAAGTAACTGCATTTTTAGAACATCTTAATTCCATAAACTCTAAAATTCAATTTACTATGGAGTTAGAGGCAAATAATTCTTTAGCTTTCCTAGATGTGTTAGTCATTCGAAATCCTAATAACACCGTAGGTCACACTGTGTATAGAAAAAAGACCCATACAAACCGATACTTAAACGGTGAATCCCACCATCACCCTTCACAGTTAGCTACCGTGGGCAAATCTTTGTTGCAGAGAGCACGAGGGATCTGTGACAGCAAACACCTGGCCGCCGAGCTTCAGCACGTCAAGCAGGTTCTGCACGACAACAAGCTTCGGGTTCCGCGCCTACGTCACAGTGACCGAGTGAAGCCGGCCACAGTCGAGCGTGTGCCTGCTGTACTACCATATGTCAGAGGTGTCACAGACAAGATTGGCTACATCTTGAAGCGAGCTTCTATTAGAACATTCTTCAAGCCGCCGAAGAAGATTAGTCAGTTCTTACCATCCGTCAAGTGCAATATTCCTCTACAAGATGCAGGAGTATACAAGCTTGATTGTGAGTGTGGTCTCTCATATATAGGGCAAACAAAACGATCAATAAAAACCCGCGTAAAAGAACACATAGCTGACGTGAAGCACCAACGTTCCGGGAAGTCTGCAGTTTGTGATCATATCCTAGACGGCCCCCGTCATTACATTAGATTTGATAAACCACAAGTCCTCGCGAAAGAACATCGATTCCTGCCAAGGATGATACGTGAGGCTATTGAAATTAAAAAACATCCTAATTTCAATAGAGAGGGAGGCTGGGTACTACCACCTGCTTGGGATCCTGTAATTCATAAAATTAAAACTAAACCCAAGCATACCACTGTAAGACTTCAAGACACAGTTAGTTCATTCTGCGTAGATCGGACCAAAATTAATAATTAAAAAGCTGAAGGTACTCCGGGTTAACTTTGACATCGGGACGTCAATCACCTCAGTCCCCCGTGACCACGGTTGCTGGAAAGCAACCGAAACGTCGGGAATATAAAAATAAGTAAATTAAACGCGATAAAATCCGTAAAAATAGTTTTATTCAATGTGTAGTGTTCGCGTAAATATAAGAAATCATTATGTAAACCAGTACGGACTGGAAATAGCAAATAAAATACGCCGACTAGAAGATCTCAAAACCAAGCGCGCAAGATACATAACAGCTTTAAACTTCTTGAAGAGATGCAGAGACCATAATCTCATTCCTACGTGTGTCAAGATATCTACTAAAAAAGACATTCGAGGAAGCGCTAAGATCTTAAATCAGGCAAGCAAAAAATTGTTAATAACGGTGATTCAGCAAAAACGTACCGATCTATGTTTCATTAATAAAACCATAGACAAATCGTCCAGTGATCTAAAGACAGTTTTATCGACATTTGATTATAAGAATTGCATGGAAACTTTAGACAAACGTGAAACAACTAAATACAATGAATGCAAAAATAAACATATAGATAAATACCAAAAACTAACAACCAAATCAAATGTCCAACGCCAATGTCAACGTAATAACGGAACGCAATCATTGACAACAGACGCGAGTAATAAACAACGTGCGGTCTATAACCTGTCAAAACAATCTCTAGACGACGCGACGATAAAAGTTTTGGCCAAAGGTATGAATTTCGCTATAACACCGCGAAAAATTCCGTATGAAAACATTATCTGTAGTGTTGAGGACTGTCTGTATAAAAATAATATTGGTAAAGAAGATTTAGAGGCTATACGTCAAGACATTTCGTCCTTGTTACGTCGAAGCTCAGCGCCAAAATTAAATCTTCCCAAAGATGAATTTACTGCATTGAAAAACTTACGCAACAGACCAGATCTTACGATTCTCCGCGCAGATAAAGGTAATGCTACGGTTATAATGGATACGTCTGATTACAATTTTAAAATACAACAACTTTTATCGGATGAAAGTACGTACGTAAAGGTCAAAACAGATCCTACAACTAATACGCTTAAAACAACTAGCGATCTAATAAAGAAATACTCCGAGAAACTGAATCTAGACGTAAATTCGATAATACCTACGTGTGCCAAACCGCCGAAGTTGTATGGGTTACCAAAAATACACAAACCGAACGCTCCATTACGTCCAATAGTGAGTCAGATCGATTCGCCAACTTACAGATTGGCTCAACACTTAGCAAAAGTACTATCACCACTCAGAGGACATACAAGAGCACACACTAAGGATTCATACCATTTTGTCAGTGAGATAAAAGACCTATGTCTTACTGACAATGAAACTATGGTCAGTTTTGATGTTCAGTCTCTATTTACATGCCTACCTGTTGAAGACTGCATCTCAATTATAACTAGGAAACTAGAGGAAAACAACATGCCAGCAGAATATGCAGTATTACTCAGACATTGCCTTACATCTGGCTACCTATTGTGGAAGGAACAGTTTTACAAGCAAGTAGATGGTGTTGCGATGGGCTCACCGGTATCTCCCATTGTCGCCGATATTTTCATGGAGGACTTTGAGGAGAAAGCCCTGCTTAGTGCACCAGTAACTCCAAGTTTCTACAAGCGGTACGTAGACGATACTTTCACAATTTTACCATCAGACAAAGTAACTGCATTTTTAGAACATCTTAATTCCATAAACTCTAAAATTCAATTTACTATGGAGTTAGAGGCAAATAATTCTTTAGCTTTCCTAGATGTGTTAGTCATTCGAAATCCTAATAACACCGTAGGTCACACTGTGTATAGAAAAAAGACCCATACAAACCGATACTTAAACGGTGAATCCCACCATCACCCTTCACAGTTAGCTACCGTGGGCAAATCTTTGTTGCAGAGAGCACGAGGGATCTGTGACAGCAAACACCTGGCCGCCGAGCTTCAGCACGTCAAGCAGGTTCTGCACGACAACAAGCTTCGGGTTCCGCGCCTACGTCACAGTGACCGAGTGAAGCCGGCCACAGTCGAGCGTGTGCCTGCTGTACTACCATATGTCAGAGGTGTCACAGACAAGATTGGCTACATCTTGAAGCGAGCTTCTATTAGAACATTCTTCAAGCCGCCGAAGAAGATTAGTCAGTTCTTACCATCCGTCAAGTGCAATATTCCTCTACAAGATGCAGGAGTATACAAGCTTGATTGTGAGTGTGGTCTCTCATATATAGGGCAAACAAAACGATCAATAAAAACCCGCGTAAAAGAACACATAGCTGACGTGAAGCACCAACGTTCCGGGAAGTCTGCAGTTTGTGATCATATCCTAGACGGCCCCCGTCATTACATTAGATTTGATAAACCACAAGTCCTCGCGAAAGAACATCGATTCCTGCCAAGGATGATACGTGAGGCTATTGAAATTAAAAAACATCCTAATTTCAATAGAGAGGGAGGCTGGGTACTACCACCTGCTTGGGATCCTGTAATTCATAAAATTAAAACTAAACCCAAGCATACCACTGTAAGACTTCAAGACACAGTTAGTTCATTCTGCGTAGATCGGACCAAAATTAATAATTAAAAAGCTGAAGGTACTCCGGGTTAACTTTGACATCGGGACGTCAATCACCTCAGTCCCCCGTGACCACGGTTGCTGGAAAGCAACCGAAACGTCGGGAATATAAAAATAAGTAAATTAAACGCGATAAAATCCGTAAAAATAGTTTTATTCAATGTGTAGTGTTCGCGTAAATATAAGAAATCATTATGTAAACCAGTACGGACTGGAAATAGCAAATAAAATACGCCGACTAGAAGATCTCAAAACCAAGCGCGCAAGATACATAACAGCTTTAAACTTCTTGAAGAGATGCAGAGACCATAATCTCATTCCTACGTGTGTCAAGATATCTACTAAAAAAGACATTCGAGGAAGCGCTAAGATCTTAAATCAGGCAAGCAAAAAATTGTTAATAACGGTGATTCAGCAAAAACGTACCGATCTATGTTTCATTAATAAAACCATAGACAAATCGTCCAGTGATCTAAAGACAGTTTTATCGACATTTGATTATAAGAATTACATGGAAACTTTAGACAAACGTGAAACAACTAAATACAATGAATGCAAAAATAAACATATAGATAAATACCAAAAACTAACAACCAAATCAAATGTCCAACGCCAATGTCAACGTAATAACGGAACGCAATCGTTGACAACAGACGCGAGTAATAAACAACGTGCGGTCTATAACCTGTCAAAACAATCTCTAGACGACGCGACGATAAAAGTTTTGGCCAAAGGTATGAATTTCGCTATAACACCGCGAAAAATTCCGTATGAAAACATTATCTGTAGTGTTGAGGACTGTCTGTATAAAAATAATATTGGTAAAGAAGATTTAGAGGCTATACGTCAAGACATTTCGTCCTTGTTACGTCGAAGCTCAGCGCCAAAATTAAATCTTCCCAAAGATGAATTTACTGCATTGAAAAACTTACGCAACAGACCAGATCTTACGATTCTCCGCGCAGATAAAGGTAATGCTACGGTTATAATGGATACGTCTGATTACAATTTTAAAATACAACAACTTTTATCGGATGAAAGTACGTACGTAAAGGTCAAAACAGATCCTACAACTAATACGCTTAAAACAACTAGCGATCTAATAAAGAAATACTCCGAGAAACTGAATCTAGACGTAAATTCGATAATACCTACGTGTGCCAAACCGCCGAAGTTGTATGGGTTACCAAAAATACACAAACCGAACGCTCCATTACGTCCAATAGTGAGTCAGATCGATTCGCCAACTTACAGATTGGCTCAACACTTAGCAAAAGTACTATCACCACTCAGAGGACATACAAGAGCACACACTAAGGATTCATACCATTTTGTCAGTGAGATAAAAGACCTATGTCTTACTGACAATGAAACTATGGTCAGTTTTGATGTTCAGTCTCTATTTACATGCCTACCTGTTGAAGACTGCATCTCAATTATAACTAGGAAACTAGAGGAAAACAACATGCCAGCAGAATATGCAGTATTACTCAGACATTGCCTTACATCTGGCTACCTATTGTGGAAGGAACAGTTTTACAAGCAAGTAGATGGTGTTGCGATGGGCTCACCGGTATCTCCCATTGTCGCCGATATTTTCATGGAGGACTTTGAGGAGAAAGCCCTGCTTAGTGCACCAGTAACTCCAAGTTTCTACAAGCGGTACGTAGACGATACTTTCACAATTTTACCATCAGACAAAGTAACTGCATTTTTAGAACATCTTAATTCCATAAACTCTAAAATTCAATTTACTATGGAGTTAGAGGCAAATAATTCTTTAGCTTTCCTAGATGTGTTAGTCATTCGAAATCCTAATAACACCGTAGGTCACACTGTGTATAGAAAAAAGACCCATACAAACCGATACTTAAACGGTGAATCCCACCATCACCCTTCACAGTTAGCTACCGTGGGCAAATCTTTGTTGCAGAGAGCACGAGGGATCTGTGACAGCAAACACCTGGCCGCCGAGCTTCAGCACGTCAAGCAGGTTCTGCACGACAACAAGCTTCGGGTTCCGCGCCTACGTCACAGTGACCGAGTGAAGCCGGCCACAGTCGAGCGTGTGCCTGCTGTACTACCATATGTCAGAGGTGTCACAGACAAGATTGGCTACATCTTGAAGCGAGCTTCTATTAGAACATTCTTCAAGCCGCCGAAGAAGATTAGTCAGTTCTTACCATCCGTCAAGTGCAATATTCCTCTACAAGATGCAGGAGTATACAAGCTTGATTGTGAGTGTGGTCTCTCATATATAGGGCAAACAAAACGATCAATAAAAACCCGCGTAAAAGAACACATAGCTGACGTGAAGCACCAACGTTCCGGGAAGTCTGCAGTTTGTGATCATATCCTAGACGGCCCCCGTCATTACATTAGATTTGATAAACCACAAGTCCTCGCGAAAGAACATCGATTCCTGCCAAGGATGATACGTGAGGCTATTGAAATTAAAAAACATCCTAATTTCAATAGAGAGGGAGGCTGGGTACTACCACCTGCTTGGGATCCTGTAATTCATAAAATTAAAACTAAACCCAAGCATACCACTGTAAGACTTCAAGACACAGTTAGTTCATTCTGCGTAGATCGGACCAAAATTAATAATTAAAAAGCTGAAGGTACTCCGGGTTAACTTTGACATCGGGACGTCAATCACCTCAGTCCCCCGTGACCACGGTTGCTGGAAAGCAACCGAAACGTCGGGAATATAAAAATAAGTAAATTAAATGCGATAAAATCCGTAAAAATAGTTTTATTCAATCTCCTGTATTGTTGTGGCAGTTATTTTCGTTACGTAAATAATCTAAACCAACTGGTATTAGTAAGAACTTCGCAAGAGAAATTAAAACGTGAATTAGATACAAAAACAATACAGTAACAGTGAAATAATATCTAAAAAAGTTCAATCGATTCTGCATCCCAATTCTACTTTGACTTTTGTCATTATCGTGTGGCTAAGGTTAATTTTAATTTATATTATATGTATACTTGCAGATAAAAATGGACTAAACGTTATCCTATTTTTTGGCTTAAAAATCTCTAAATTTATTAAAATTCTGGTTAAAATATTCAAAATGTATTAAATAATATAAATACAAGTAGATTATATTTCAATAATAAAGATAAATAACATTTGTAATAGCTTCGTACGTGAGTGTAATATAGTCATCCGGTAAATATGGTCACTTTCTACTCGAAACCTACAGCCTTATTTGCTCCATGTCTTAGTGCAATAGCGTTATGATACGTGAAGTTTTGGCTACTGACGTCTTGGTAGCGTGCTACTACGATACGTTGGTGTTATTTATAGTTAACAACATTATCAATTTTGTTACTAAAGTCGATAGGGATCATATGGGTGTGTTGTGAGTGGGCGCCATCCGAATGATAGTTGCATTGATGCTTACTGCTACTTGCGGTATTGCGTATTGTGATGGATCTTCGGGTGTGCTTCGCCTGATTCGAAGCATCTAATTGTTCTAGTCGATGGTGGTAGGAGACATCACCACCCGGTGATGTCTGCTGGGACAGTATGGGGGACCTTAGGATGGTGTAAGTACAGCGATTGTCGTATTGATGCTTGTTGCGTTCTGCAGCATTGCGTCTCTGCGATGGGTGTTCGGCGGGTCTCTATACTCAATAGCGCTCTCAGCATCTTGGTTTGACTCACAACCTAAGTAGCTTTGCCCTAGTCGGGTCCTTCATTGCGGGGCTGCAGACTGTCTGTCCTCCATGATGTTTTATATAACAATATAATAATATATCTCTATAAAGTTCCTACCTATGAAAGATTGAATGCAACTTGTTGGTGGGCATATAATCAACGTCAGTAACACAAACCCTTTCTGATGGCGAATTATTACTATTAACTTATAACTGCCTATTGGCTATATCTGTCATTGTATTAGTTGGTGGAGCATATGTGTCGTCCTCATGCGGGTGGTAGTTGGAGAGAGAATCTCAGGAGGCTCTCAAGGCTGCGGCCGAAAGCCGCGCAACGTGGGACCCCATTTCCTTCAGGTGAGCGGTAGACTCATGACACGCTCTGCGACCAATTGGCCGTGCTGATCATGAAATTGGTGGTGATGCCTTACACTTACATCACGTCTACAGGAACGACGGTCTGGCAGTTGGTGGCGCTCACGGAGGGTTTTTTAAGGCCAGTGTGCCTAATGTTGCCTAACCCATGTGACGTACATTTACTGTGGCTGGATTTGATCGTATTCTGTATAGCCTTTACACGCATTGACATGCGCGACTTCGGTCGACGTTTGTGCTTACGCACTACCAAGGGGCTAAGTCCTCTTTTACTAGTACGCCAGTTATTTTGCTGTAGACTACGGTCCAGTTCCCAACTTAACGTTCACTTCGGGGGGAGCGTATAAAAATGGTTGGCGTTCACCGCACACGGCGTGTGTGGAGCCGTGTGCCTCCTCCACATTCTTTTTAAATGTGGGAGAGCGAAGCCCTTGTATCTGGTATTAGATATAAATATTGTGAGCCTTTTCCAAGCGGGAAGGGATTAATTAATAAGGAGTTGACTGCTGTGAAACTGATACAATTGGAATAGGTACAATTTATTGTTCATAACACTTTTTGAGCTCTGTCTTCGTGAAAGGGGTTATTTAGGTTATAAGACGCTACCAACAGCTTTCGATTGCTCTCGTGAATATTCATTCTTCCAATAGACACTTAAAAGAACAAGGTACTATACAAACACAACGTAAATAAGAGTCCCGGGTAAGAAGATCACGCCATAAATTTATTATACGACATATATTTAAACCTTTTGAAATATTTTAGAGGATTAATATACTGGTCCCGTAAATTTGATATATTTATAAATCTTATAGATATAGGCTCTAAAGAAAGACAAAAATAAGTATAGAGAAGAGGGAGGAGGGAGTGTTAAAATTTGGTTCCGTCACCAAGATCTCTATCTTGTCGTCCGTGAAATAGAGAGGTGTCTTGAAGAATGGTGTTGGCTGGTGGTGGTTGAGAGTCTGTAGGTGGGGCTTCAATATTAAAATTGATTATTAATATAGAAGAAAGTGTATGCATAGCTGAACGAAATAACATTTAAATTGAAATAAGTGGGTAGACCCAATTTAATTAAGTGAAGTGAAGTGAAGAAAATATATAACTAAAGAAAAGCCAAAATTTGGAAACGGAAGCACTCATCCAGTATCATTTTTGAAAGATCTCACCAATTATTTAAAGAAATTTCCATCTTATTGTCTCGAAATATTAATAGCACAAGAGTGCTTAGTAGGTGAAGACAAATATTGGGCTCGCATTAATAGTGTGCGTTGGACAACTTTTGATAATTTTAAATCTGTCTTTCTAAGAGTATTTTGGGGTGAAAAAGAAAAAATAAAGTAAAAACGTTCCTTGTGCAAAATACATGGAATAGAAATTCACATGCCACCATGGTTAGTTATTTTCTTTGTGTTATTGAAAAGGCACAAACATTATCATATCTGATATATGAAAAACAATTAGTAACTAATTTCATTAGACATTATACTAAAACTGTGCAGCAATTATGAAGAATAGCTAAAAGTGAGACAATAATAGACACGACAGATTTCTTAAGGAACTTAGATGACATCGATAAATAAGATGAAGGTCTTGAACCTTACTGTAATGAGAAAAAGCGAAAAATTAATAATAATACGGAGCAAAAACATAAAGAAATACATTAATCATACAAAACATGGCGTAAACCCGAAGAAGGAAAAAAGAAGTTTAACGAAGTACATGAAATACAGGTCACAAATGACCAATCTGCTGTTACGGTCCCTGAGCCAAATTTAGAGCTGTAGAGGTCGAACTAGTTCCCAGTTCGATCCCTTAGAATGTAAAAGGGACCAAACATTAAATATGTTATTAAAGCTGGATTGGCGACCTGATCAAACACTGGGGAAAAATAATAGAGATTTGCGAAAATCTATCTCTTTAAAAGGAAATTTTAACAGAAACAGAAACAGAAACTTTTTTATTCAATATAGATTATAAATAATACTTATTGAAAGTCACTCTTTTGTTTGATTACCACTGGTTCGGAAAAATCCTCTGTCCTGGGAAGAACCAGCAAGAAACCCAGCGGGACTTTTTTTTTAAATAACAGCTTACAATCATGATGTTACACAAATTAACAACACAACAAATTAGAAATAGCTTGGTAGCGATCACCTCATTTCCAGGGGTTATTATCATCCATAAATTCCTTAATATTATAATAACCCTTTTTATACAAACTTAGTTTAATAAAGTTTTTGAACTTTGAACAGGTCAAACTTTGTATATTTTCTGGAATTTTGTTGTAAAAGCGTATACATCGCCCCAAGAATAAATTACTGACTTGATGGAGTCGAGTAACTGGTACTACTAGCTTGTGTCTGTTCCAAGTATTTACAGAATTAATTTCACTTATTTTTGTAAAACTACTTTTATTTTTGTGTACGTACATTTTCATAAATGTATTGAGAGGCCAAAGTTAATATATTAATTTCCTTAAATTTTTGTCGCAGCGACTCTTTAGGCTTTAAATCATAAATTGCTCTTATGGCCCTCTTCTGCAAAACAAATATAATTTCAGTGTCAGCTGCGTGTCCCCATAGCTAAATACCATACGACATTATGCTATGGAAGTAGCTGAAGTAAACTAGTCTAGCTGTTTCAACACTGGTTAAACTTCTAATCTTTTTTACAGCATATGCTGCAGAACTAAGTGTGCTTGCTAGTTTTGATATATGGGGGCTCCATTGAAGCTTCGCGTCTAGTGTGATTCCAAGAAAAATGGTGGTATCTACAAGACTCAGTTTCTCCCCATTTAAAATTACATTAGTATTTAATTGTTTGACATTTGGAGTCACGAATTTCATATATTTTGTTTTAGTGCCATTTAAATGCAAATTATTAACATCGAACCAATTTACTAATTTAGAGATTTACTTCGTCATATTTTAGTAACTGTCGACTTAATTTGAAAATTAAAAAAAGTGTCATCTGCAAATAACACTATATCATGGTTATCCCCTACTATGTAAGGTAAGTCATTAATGTATACAAGAAACAGAAAGGGGCCGAGAATTGAGCCTTGAAGCACGCCCAATTGTACCATCGATCCGGAAGAGCTCATATTGTTAATGACAACTTTTTGCGTTCTCTTACTTAAATATGAAATAATTAATTTAAGGGCATCACTTCTTACACTGTAGTGTTGAAGTTTCCTGATTTATGTTTCATGGTGAACACAATCGAAGGCCTTGGATAGGTCACAAAATATACCCAAAGCATCCTGTGAATTCTCCCATGCATTAAAGATATATTTAATCAGCTCAACACCGGCATCAGTTGTCGAGCGACCCCTTGTGAAACCAAATTGATTTTTTGAAGTAAATTATTTATATTAAAAAAATTTAACATTTGAACAAGAACAATTTTTTCAAAAATCTTACTAAGTGTTGGTAGTACAGAAATAGGTCTAAAATTGGCGGGGTCTAATGTACTACCAGATTTAAATAAAGGTATTACTTTACTATGCTTCATTAAATCAGGAAACACACCAGATTCGATACTAGTATTAAATATAATAGCTAAATGAGGCGCGATTGTATCTATTATAGACGCAATAACTTTAACGGAAATCCCCCACAGATCCGCAGTTTTCTTAACATCAATAGTTTTAAAATATTTTACAATATCTTTTGATGACACTTTATGAAATGTAAAATTCTTTGTACACACATTTACATTTTGTTTAAGTAATGGCGACGGCAGGAGAAGAATTCAGTGACTTAGTGGTCAAGATCGGAATATCAGTAAAATATTTCTCAAAAACCATTGCTACGTCCTGATCTGATACAGTTAATTTGTTGTTAACATTTAACTGGTAATTTGAATTGCGAGAGTTGATCTTACCAGTTTCGCTATTAATTATACTCCATGTAACATAACATATAACATAAACGTTCACGCCTGTCACCCAGAGGGGTAGGCAGAGACTACGAAATTCCATTTGGCGCGATCCTGACACACCTCTCTCGCCTCGTTTACATCCATATATCTACGCATACACGCTCGTCGGTTAAGGATACTCCTAATCTGGCCCATTTTTAATGTATCGCCGATTTGGTCGATAAACCTTCGTCTAGGGCGTCCCTTACTGACCCTGGTGTTCACTTCTGCAACATAAATTTGCTTTGTCACCCTTTTCTCGTTCATTCTTTCTACATGACCATACCACCGAAGCATTACTTTCTTAATCCTTGTCACAACGTCATCTTGCAAACCACACTTTTGTCTTATCACACTATTCCTCACCCTGTCATTCAGATTCAGCCCTAGCATACTCCTTAAGGACCGCATTTCTACAGCATTTATTCTACTCTCATGCTTCTTCTGCCAGACCCAACTTTCACTACCATACATTAAAGTAGGGACTAACACAGCATTATGAATTGCCATACGTGCCTTAGTTGACACATTCTGACTCCTCATAATAGCGTGTAGAGCCCCATTCACTCTATTTCCTGCGTTCACTCGTCGTTCTATATCCTTGTCATATCTACCATCCCTGCTAAATAAACATCCCAAATATACAAACTCATCCACTTGCTCAATCAACTCCCCTTCTATTCTTATTTCACATAAAGTTTTACTTTCTTCTCTTTAAAAATATACTCCATGTCATTTTAATTTTATTGGAAGCCGTCCTAATTTTGTTGCTCAAATGCAAAGACTTGGCTATGAAGCACACTCTTTTAAATATTTTTGAATATTTTTTTACATATTCCCTAAATTCGACGCTATGATTATATGACCTTTCATGGTAAAGATCATATAACCTATGCCTGCTCTTATGGTTTCCTACTGTCGCCCATTCATTTTTTTCAACAGAGAAGGCTTTGGTTATAGCGACAATGATTAAGTTTAAAAAAATACTAAAAAAGTGCATTAATATCATTACATTACAATCGATTCGGCATCACAATACTAATAAATATATGAAAATGACATTGGTCATTGGCGTGTGGTTAAGATTATTTTGTATTTATATTATATAGATATTTGCAGCTAAAAAACAGACTACACGTTTTTGTGTATATCCGATGCTAATATCGCATAGGGCGTTTATTGCCCTTGTCTTTTTATTTCTTTATGTCAAATATGGAAATAGATTTCATTACTTCGAATCACAATAATACAATTGTTTCTATTAGAGTTCTATTAAAATATAAAAATATCACGCATTGATCATGTGTTGTGATGATCCAGCCTGACCAAATTAATTTAACCATAAGTTCTAAGTAGGTATAAGTAAAAACTTCGCAAGAGAATTAGGTACAAAAACAATACAGTAACAGTAAAATAATATCTAAAAAATTTCAATCGATTCTGCACCCCAATACTACTTTGACTTTTGTCATTAGGGTGTGGCTAAGATTAATTATAATTTATATTATATGTATACTTGCAGATAAAAATGGACTAAACGTTATCCTTTTTTTTGTCTTAAAAATCTCTAAATTTATTAAAATTCTGGTTAAAATATTCAAAATGTATTAAATAATATAAATACAAGTAGATTATATTTCAATAATAAAGATTAATAACATTTGTAATAGCTTCGTACGTGAGTGTAATATCGTCATACGGTAAATATGGTCACTTTCTACTCGAAAACTACAGCCTAATTTGCTTCAAGTCTTAGTGCAATAGCGCTATGATACGTGAATTTTTGGTTACTGACGTCTTGGTAGCGTGCGACTACGATACGTTGGTGTTATTTTTAGTTAACAACATTATCAATTTTGTTACTAAAGTCGATAGGGATCATATGGGTGTGTTATTAGTGGGCGCCATCCGTATGATAGTTGCATTGATGCTTACTGCTACTTGCGGTATTGCGTCTTGTGATGGATCTTCTGGTGTGCTGCGCCTGATTCGACGTATCTTATGGTTCTGGTCGATGGAGGTAGGAGTCATCACCATCCGGTGGTGTCTACTGGGACTCTATGGCGGATCTTAGGATGGTGTAAGTACAGCGATAGTCGTATTGATGCTTGTTGCGTTCTGCAGCATTGCGTCTCTGCGATGGGTGTTTGGCGGGTCGCTATTCTCAATGGCGCTCTCTGCGTCTTGGTTTGACTTACAACCTAAGTAGCTTTGCTCTAGTCGGGTCCCTTCATTGCGGGGCTGCAGACTGTCTGTCCTCCATGATGTTTTATATAACAACATAATAATGTATCTCAATAAAGTTCCTCCCTTTGAAAGATTGAATGCAACTTGTTGGTGGGCATATAATCAACGTCAGTGACTCAAACCCTTTCTGATGGCGAATTTTATGGCTTTCTGAAGGCCAGTGTGCCTATTGTTGGCTAACCCATGTTACGTACATTTACTGTGGCTGGATTTGATCATATTCTGTATAGCCTTTACACGCATTGACATGCGCGACTTCGGTCGACGTTTGTGCTTGCGCACTACCAAGGGGCTAGGTCCTCTTTTACTAGTACGCCAGTTATTTTACTGTAGACTACGGTCCAGTTCTCAACTTAACGTTCACTTCGTGGGGAGCGTATAAAAATGGTTGGCGCTCACCGCGCACGGCGTGTGTGGAGCCGTGTGCCTCCTCCACATTCTTTTTAAATGTGGGAGAGCGAAGCCCTTGTATCTGGTATTAGATATAAATATTGTGAGCCTTTTGCAAGCGGGAAGGGATTAATTAATAAGGAATTGACTGCTGTGAAACTGATACAATTGGAATAGGGAAAATTTAATGTTCTTAACACTTTTTGAGCTCTGTCTTCGTGAAAGGGGTTATTTAGGTTATAAGACGCTACCAACAGCTTTCGATTGCTCTCGTGAATATTCATTCTTCCAAGAGACACTTAAAAGAACAAGGTACTATACAAACACAACGTTAATTAGAGTCCCAGGTAAGAAGATCACCCCATACATTTATTAAACGACATATATTTAAACCTTTTAAAATATTTTAGAGGATTAATATACTGGTCCCGTAAATTTGATATATTTATAAATCTTATAGATATAGACTCTAAAGAAAGACAAAAATAAGTATAGATAAGAGGGAGGGGGGAGTGTTAAAATTTGGTTCCGTCACCAGGATAGAGGTTAAATTTGAAATAGGAGGCCGTTAATATTAAATTATGAGGTAGGATATATGCCTACAATTTGTTGTCCGTGAAATAGAGAGGTGTCTTGAAGAATGGTGTTTACTGGTGGTAGTTGAGAGTCTGGAGGTGGGGCTTCAATATTAAAAGTGATTATTAATATAGAAGAAAGTGTATGCATAGCTGAACGATATAACTTGTAAAGTGAAATAAGTGGATAGACCCAATTTAATTAAGTGAAGGGCTCAAAAAATGCAAAAAATTCATATGCGAAAAAAAAAATGGCTTATAGCAAGAAACATCAAACTTAATTAAGACAAAGCCTAAAAGTGAAATAAAATTGCTTCAGAAGTTAATTAAAATGCAGTGAAATGCGCAGTGAAGTGCTTTGAGGTTAAAATAAAAGACCTCGAGGGAAAATTTATTAACCAAACCAAAGGTCACAAAGATAAAATAATCAAGGAGAGGTGTCCGGGGCGAGAACCTCTTATGTAAATGACTCTAGACAAAATATTGTATATAATTTACATTATATAACAACAGAAAACCCGAAATTTGGAAACGGAAACACTCATCCAGTATCATTTTTGAAAGATCTCACCAATTATTTAAAGAAATTTCCATCTAATTGTCTCGAAATATTAATAGCACAAGAGTGCTTAGTAGGTGAAGACAAATATTGGGCTCGCATTAATAGTGTGCGTTGGACAACTTTTGATAATTTTAAATCTGTCTTTCTAAGAGTATTTTGGGGTGAAAAAGAAAAAATAAAGTAAAAAGGTTCCTTGTGCAAAATAAATGGAATAGAAGTACACACGCCACCATGGTTAGTTATTTTCTTTGTGTTATTGAAAAGGAACAAACATTATCATATCTGATATATGAAAAACAATTAGTAACTAATTTCATTAGACATTATACTAAAACTGTGCAGCAATTATGAAGAATAACTAAAAGTGAGATAATAATAGACACGAGAGATTTCTTAAGGAACTTAGATGACATCGATAAACAAGATGAAGGTCGTGAACCTTACTGTAATTAGAAAAAGCGAAAATTTAATAATAATACGGAGCAAAAAAATAAAGAAATACATTAATCATACAAAACATGGCGTAAACCCGAAGATGGAAAAAAGAAGTTCAACTAAGTACATGAAATACAGGTCACAAATGACCAATCTGCTGTTACGGCCCGTGAGCCAAATTTAGAGCTGTAGAGGTCGAACTAGTTCCCAGTTCGATCCCTTACAACTTAAAAGCGACCAAACATTAAATATGTTATTAAAGCTGGGTTGGCGAACTGATCAAACACTGGGGAAAAATAATAGAGTTTTCGATAATCTATCTCTTTAAAAGGAAATTTTAACAGAGAAGGTTTTGGTTATAGCGGCAATGATTAAGTTAAAAAAAATACAAAAAAAGTTAATTAATATCATTACATTACAATCGAATCGGCATCACAACACAAATAAATATATGAAAATGACATTGGTCATTGGCGTGTGGTTAAGATTATTTTGTATTTATATTATATAGATATTTGGAGCTAAAAAAAAGACAGTTTTAAATTTTAGCTGTTCTCAACAAATTAGAAGATTCATAAGCCGTTTCGTAATTTTTAAGTATCAAATATAGCTAAAATCTTATCTTTTACTTCAAAATTACAAAAAAATATTTGTTTTCCGCTCGTTAACCATAAGATTAAAAGAGTAGAAGAGAAAAAATTTATTGATGTTACATATGTTTTTCCTAATTTTGTCTTTTGTATATTTTGTTTTATTTACAGGTAATTCTATATTTTGTGACGTAATAAGTTAAGATAAATAAAATACTGGGACATTTAGTTTTACACAAAATAAGGTTGATGTAATTAAGATTGACTTTTGTTTGTATAACGTTACAATAAAACCACAATATCTTTAATCTTCGATTCTTTAATTGCAACAGATATATTTTTAATCTGAGAGAAAATACACATAAGCTGAGAGAAAATACAGATTCTAGAGCTCATAAATTAAATACATTTTTCGTTCTTTTTGTTCAAACGTAAAGAAATGAACGCGTAAAAGGTCAGTTTTAAAGTAAAGAATTTGAAATTTCTGTGTAAAAGCTGCATAGCTTTTACCTAAACAAACCAATATTTTTAGAAAAAAAAAGTTGATTGTTCATATGAAATTCTCATAGAGCCAACCCGACTCGCAGTTGGCTATTTTATAAATATGCCTTTAAATCTATCAGGCATACTCTCTACCATATTCTTTAAAACTGTTTGAAAGTTCAGTCCATTTGTGATAGGTGCCTTATTTTGTTCACAAATCTAATAAAACATCCCTGGCGACGATTGACTACCACATTGACGTTATATAATAAACGTTGTAGGCTACTTATATGACGTATGGCAATTGAAACCAAAATCTTTTGGAAGATAAGGTCGACTTTTGACTGCGCGACCTGAGTTGTAATAAAATATAATAAATTGTTGATTATTTTGAAATATTGTGCCATGTTGCGTGCTTAATTCTCTTGAAGTAATACTTCCATATTTAAAAGAAAAAATGTGTATAATGTGTGCCGTTGTATTTTGGTTGTATTGTGTGTGTGTGTGTGTGTGTGTGTGTGTGTATGTGTGTGTGTGTGTGTGTGTGTATGTGTGTGTGTGTGTGTGTGTGTGTGTGTGTGTGTGTGTGTGTGTGTGTGTGTGTGTGTGTGTACTGCGTGTTGCCGTTTCATATGGTGAGTGTAGAGAACCGGAGACCCTTCTTACTGGAAAAGAGGCATACAATTTTAGTCCTCAGGGGTGACAACGTCTGCAATTTGATTCTGAATGGAGGATAGGTGTAGATGTCCATGGGACACAGCATTCACTTACCATAACGTAGAATTTTGTTCTTTTCTTCGTCTATATCATTTTCATTCAAATTTAGTATTCCTATAGAGTGATGATTATTTTAGTGTGACATGCTTGAGAAATTAACCCGATGTGTTTACCGGCTTAAATATTGAAATTATTGTGTTTAATTGACAAAACTACTTTATTTAGTGGTTAATGATTTATAAAGCAATAATGTTTAAATAATTTGTAAATGTAGGCGACAATGATCCTATGTTTACATTGCTTCGATTATCTTAACAGTATATTATCTAATGTTGTATTCACTCTAAATAATATATTTTCTCGTTATCGTTATATTTGCTCATTAATGTTTTGTTTGACAGGAGTGTAAAGTATAAGGAGGAGTGTAAGTAGTCGAGGGATACTCATCCCAATTTACCTGTCCGTTAGTTGTGGTATGGTATACGGGTATGCGACCCCGGCTTCCCTAGCTATTACTGTCCTATCCCTTGCCCTCCTGGACAGTAATATCCTACATTTCCTATTCCCTACCCTAACTTAACTACTCTTCCTTTTCACACCACCTATCCTTCCCCTTTTCCTATTCCTACCTTCCGCCAATCCAACGTCTGCCGCGCGGATGGATGCATGGCCAGGGGCGAGCCTAGTAGTTAGCGTGCCACACTGCCCTGGAACCGGGCGACCCCAGAATTAGGCTAGCCTTACCCTGGCATGCGGGGCTCTACTGGGGAGGACAAACCTTTCCCTCGCTATTCATTGGGAACGCAATGGATAATCATAAAAATAATTTATTTAACCAAAATGGCGGCGATGTGGTTCGCCACCCATCATGTCTATAGTCTCGCGGGGGCGAAAAGCGGCCCACGGAGAGCCGCTTTGCTACGTTATATGTAAGAGGAGGAATGGATGGTAAGGTAGATTAAGTATGTCAGATGATAAATGAACGTTGCATTGATATTCTGTGCGTGAACGAAACCAAGAGGAAAGGATGTGACACCATGGTTCATGCCCCCTACACGGCATACTGGTCGGGAGTCCCCTACACCAGCCGAGGCTGTCAGGGAGTTGGTGTGATTCTTTCATCTCGAATGCTTGAATGTGTGATGGAGCATGAATGTGTAAGCCCAAGACTTCTCTGGATTATGTTAAAAGTCGGACTCACTCGCTTGTTTATCCTTGGGGTCTATGCACCGACGGGTCTGCGTGGAGGTGGGTCATTGAAATCACAACAAGAGAGAGAGAGGAATTTTGGGATAGCATGAGAGAGGACTTGAATAAATGCGGAAAAAAATGAACGGATCGTGATGTTAGGGGACTTTAATGGATGGGTTGGAGTAAAACGTGATGGGTATGAAGGAGTTCTGGGTACGTTTGGGGACGAGAGAGTGAATGACAATGGGACAAGACTGCTTGAAGTATGCTTGGAATGGAATTTGTGCGTGGCCAACACAATGTTTGACCACAAAAATATCCATTTGTATACAAGAGATGAGGGTGAGTCTAGACTCACCCTCATCTCTCATCAAGTATGATTGATTTTGTAATCCACAATTACAAAATCAATCATACTTCTAGAAGTATGATTGATTGTGTATTTGTGGATGAAAGACTGAGGAAGAAAGTGCTAGACACTCGGGCATACCGCGGTGTAGGCCTCGACACAGACCACTTCCTGGTCATATCCCGAATGCATGGCCTCTTTAAACGGTGGCCACACCGAGGGGCCGAGCCGATTATGTAGAGAAACTGAAAGAAAGTTTTAAAGGGATAGAAGAGATAGGAGTGATTGAAGATTTGTGGGAGACATTTAAGAAAGGGGTCGTAAATGTTGCTATTGAGGTATGCGGGGTAGCTAAAAGAAGGAAAGGAAGAAAGAATGATAACCTGTGGATGGATAAAGATGTACAAAGTGTTGTGCGAGAAAAGAAGACAGCGTGGTTGGATTGGTTAGCAACAAAAGCTATCCAAAAAGATCAAAAGGCAACGGATGACGAGATAAAGGAAGCAAGAATGAAGTATGAAAGATTGATAACAGCAGCGAAAGAAATTGTGTCTAGAAAGAAAGAAGAACGAAAGGATGATTTCGATAGGGGGTTCACTGAAGATTTCCAGTCAAACATTAAGTTTTTCTGGAAAACTATCAAAACAGCTAGAGTAAAAACTTCTACCTCGGAGCTGAGTAAAATCAGCAGTCAAGATAGGAGCATTATAAAAAGAGAAGAATGTGTGTTAAAGAGATGGAAAGAGTATTTTGAAAGTTTGTTTGAAAGAGAGGAAGTGCAGGCACAGCATCAGCCACCTTCCACGGAAACTAATATAAATGTTGATGAAAATGAGATAAGCATGGATGAAATAGTGAAAGCGTTGAAAAGTATGAGATTAGGTATTAGATTAGATAAGGCTGCAGGGTATGACAGGATTACCGTCGAGATGCTGAGGGCTGTAGTGTTATGCTACTTACATATCATTTTACACTATTTTAAATTCATTTTTCCATTCTGTTTTGATTTTCTGCATTCACCTCAAAACTGGATATTTTGCGTCACCTTTATTTCCATAGGATCCTGTAACGTTTTTAAACTTTTTAACGGTGGTAGAGCCCCGCAGCAGTTTTTGCTGTTGCACGTATGGGCCGGCTCGAGCCGGGTTGGTACCACGACCTCACAGAATACCGGCGTGAAGTAGAGGCTCTGCTTCTGTGTACCGTCTGGTGAGTGCGGGTGGCTTGAGGCCCAATTCCCCCCCCCCCCCCCCCCTCCCATCAACATGGTAGCGGAATTACACAGTAGACTACCCCAGGAGGGTACCAGTACCCCTGGAGAATCCCTCGCTAAGCATCCACGACCTTGTTATTCCAATCCTGAGCGTGGGTGCTCAGGCTGCCCCGCGTATTCTGGGGGGGGGGGGGCAAAATTCCGCTCAAAAACAAAACTGCTCGGGGCAAACTGAGCAACAATACCAAGGCGACCCCTGCCACGCTATCCGTGAATTTCTGCAACATCAGGGGACTTCACTCTAACCTAAACGCCGTCCACTACCATCTCGAGACGGAGAAGCCGGCCTTGCTCTTTCTGACCGAGACGCAGGTTTCCTCTCCGGCTGATATTTCGTATCGCTCCTACCCGGGGTACAAATTGGAGCGCTCCTTTGTGCCTCGGGCTGGAGTTTGCGAGTATGTTAGAGAGGACATCTGTTCTCGACGCCTCGGCAGTCTTGAAGGTTCGGACCTGTCCATCCTTTGGCTACGCCTAGACAGCGACGACCATCCGCGCGTCTACGGGTGCCTCTATAGGTCCCATAGCGGTAATGCCGAAATAGACCGACTCATCGACCACGTCCAAATGGCTACAGATTCCTTGCTACAACAGGTCCCATCCACAGAGATCGTGATCCTTGGCAATTTTAACGCCCACCATGCTGAATGGCTCGGTTCACGTTTATCCGATCATGCGGGGAGATCTGTTTATGACTTTGCCTTGGCATGTGGTCTGACACAACTGGTTACTTCGCCTACGCGGATTCTAGATGTGGAGGATCATACACCTTCCCTGTTGGAACTTCTGCTGACCTCTCATCCGGACGGATATCAGGTTTCCGTCGATGCCCGTCACGGCTCTTCGGACCATTGTCTGATCCGGAGTATGGTGCCACTCACGCTCCCTTCGCGGTTGCGTTCTGCAGATTGCCGCCGTGTTTGGCATTACAGGTCGGCGGATTGGGACGGAATGCGGTCTTTCTTTGCATCCTACCCATGGGGGCGGGTTTGCTTCTCGCCAGTTGATCCCAGCGCTGTTGCTGACTCTGTCACTGATGTGGTGCTACAGGGAATGGAACTATTTATTCCATCATCTGTGGTACCCATCGGAGGCAGATCTCAGCCTTGGTTTGGTCGCTCCTGTAAGACTGCATTGCGCAGTAAGCAGGAGTGTTATCAAGCCTGGGCTGCGGCTTCGGTGACTCGGGATGTAAACACCAGCACACTTAAAAAGAAGTATAACTTCGCCTCCAGGTCCTTCAAAAGAGTTATTGCCAAGGCAAAGTCAGAGCACATAGGCAGAATTGGCGAGAAACTAGTTCGCCTTCCTTCGGGAACCCGTGCATTCTGGTCTCTCGCCAAGGCTGTCCAAGGGAATTTCTGTAAGCCATCACTACCATCTCTGCACAGGGAGGACGACTCACTGGCATAAGACGCAAAAGACAAAGCCGACCTTTTAGGCTCCCTTTTTGCGTCCAACTAGACTCTTGATGACGGGGGGAAAATACCGCCGACCATCCCGCGGTGTGAGTGCTCCATGTCAGATGTGCTATTCACACAGCGCTCAGTTCGCAAAGCACTTCTCTCTTTGGACATCCAGAAGTCGAGTGGGCCTGACGGAATCCTCCCAATTGTGCTGAGGACGTGTGCTCCGGAGTTGGCACCGGTCCTAACGCGTCTTTTCCGGTACTCCTACTCCCAAGGCGTAGTCCCGAATTCATGGAAGACAGCTTTTGTCCACCCGATCCCTAAAAAAGGCGACCGCTCAGACCCGTCCAACTATAGGCCTATCACGATCACCTCCTTGTTCTCCAAAATAATGGAATCCATTATTAACTACCAGCTCATCCGGTACCTTGGGGATCACCAGCTGATTAGTGACCGCCAATACGGTTTTCGTCGGGGTCGATCAGCTGGTGATCTTCTGGTTTACCTGACTCATAGATGGGCGGAGGCAGTAGAGTCCAAGGGGGAGGCGTTGGCCGTTAGTCTGAACATTGCGAAGGCCTTCGATCGGGTTTGGCACAAAGCGCTTCTTTCGAAGCTCCCTTCCTATGGGCTTCCCGAGAAATTGTGCAAATGGATCACCAGCTTCCTTGCAGATCGGAGCATCAAGGTCGTTGTCGACGGTGCATGTTCTGACTACAAGCCTATTAACGCTGGTGTTCCACAAGGATTTGTGCTATCACCAACGCTGTTTCTTCTGCATATCAATGATATGTTGCTAACTGGTAGCATTCATTGCTATGCGGATGACAGCGCTGGTGATGCTCTATACACCGGCCGGGCCAATATTTCTCGGGAAAACGTCGCCGAGTACCGGAACAAACTTGTGTCTGAAGTCGAGTCTTTGCTGGACAAAGTCTCGGATTGGGGGCGACTAAATCTAGTCCAGTTTAATCCTCAGAAGACACAAGTTTGCGCGTTTACCGCTAAAAAGAACACCTTTGTCGTATCTCCTCAGTTTCAAGGCACTCTCCTTGTTGCCTCAGCTAGTATCGGAATCCTCGGAGTCGACATATCAAGTGACGTGTACTGTCGTGCTCACTTGGAAGAGAAGGCCAAATTGGTCTCTAAAAGGCTTAGCGTGCTCAGCAGAGCGTGACAGTATTTCATGCCGGCACACCGCCTACAACTTTACAAGGCACAGGTTCGGCCTCACATGGAATACCATACCTCACCAGCAGAGATGGGCAGCGGCTCCCCAGTGCCAGCTCCTTCCACTTGACCGCGTCCAGCGCAGAGCGGCTCGAATCGTCGACGACCGAGTCCTTTCCGATCGTTTCGATTCATTGTTTGTTGTTGTGCTCTGAGGAATTGTTCGGATTAATCCCAGCCGCCAAATTTCATGAACGCACATCGCGGTAGAACTCCCGATACCATCCACACCATCTGGATGATTGGCGGTCCACCACTGTGCGATTTAGAAGATGTTTTCTTCCTCGCACGACTTCCTTGTGGAATCGATTACCATCAGCGATTTTTCCGGACCGATACGACTTAGGGACCTTCAAGAAAAGAGCCTACTCCTTTTTAAAAGGCCGGCAACGCATCTGCAATTCCCCTGGTGTTGCGGTTGTTCATGGGCGGCGGTATTCACTTACCATCAGGTGAGCCGCATGCTCGTTTGCCCCTCTCCTATAAAAAAAACCATAAGAACACAATAACAAATCATTTTCACTTCGTATTTTCACGCTATCAGCATTTTTTAAATCGGTGTCGATGGAGTCTACCTTTTTCGATCTTTTATTTAGTTCTCCGTAACTCTGCAATTTCGGCCTTTTTTCCTATATCAATATTATGTTATTTTTCACTTAAATCTTGCCGTTTCTCTATTACGAGCCTGAAACCAAAATTTGATATGTTTTGACATCGTTGTTTATCTGGTTGTCATGGCAATTTTTATACAAATTCGTTAACGGTCTGTTGTTTTACTTCAATATTTCCACATAGATACTCTTTTCTTCTTGGCCATTTACAAAAATTTGCTTTTAATTTAAATAATTTTCCGTTCTTCCGCCGTCGAGCGCAGAGCTCTCTAAAAAGGTATAAAAGCCGAACAATCGGCCAATAAACTCAGTCTCGCTTCAGCTTTCTAACTCGAAGCATCTCCTAAAGGCCTTATCCCGGGGCCGCACTGCCCCGGGATCCTGCAAGCCTTTGCCTCTGCCTCTGCCTTGCCTGAAGTCGCCGGATCCTGCAAGTCTCTGCCTCTGCCTTCGCCTGAAGTCGCCGAATCCTGCAAGTCTCTGCCTCTGCCTTCGCCTGAATTCGCCGGATCCTGCAAGTCTCTCACTCTGCCTTCGCCTGAAGTCGCCGGAATCCTGCAAGCCTCTGCCTCTGCCTTCCCCTGAAGACGTCGGGATCCTGTGAGCCTCTGCCTTCACCTGAAGTCGCCGGGATCCTGCAAGACTCTGCCTTCACCTGAAGTCGTCGCCTAGCCACGCTCACGCCTTCACCTACGTTGTGCGTGCTCGCTCCAGGCGCTGAGAGCGATTATTCCAGACGCTGAGAGCGCCTACTCAAAGGCGCTGCGTGCGCCTACTCAGGGCGTTGCGTGTACCTAGACCAGGCGCTGCGCGCCTACCACAGGCATAGCCTATGTATAATCTGTGAGCAACGAAAACCACCACCAAGCGCGGTGTGCCACTTGGATCTTCGGGCTCCGCTTCAATACTCATCATCTTTATTATCCTTTTTTTTAGAAGTAATTGTAATTCACGTCACCCATCTTCATCTTCATAGTTCATTTTTTTATAAAACTGTAAATATCTTTTTAAATTTTAAATAAATTATTTGTTTTTGTTCTATTTTTGTTGTTTTGTTGTTGTTAGGTTAGGTTTTTTATTCTTTATTGTCGCTTCACGACAGGGCTGGACAGGGCCTGGTGGCTAGTCAGCTGTACCGCCTTTTCAATCTGTGCTGGCGAAATGGGCAAGTACCGGGAGACTGTTGCAAAGCCGTAATCGTGCCATTGTATAAGGGAAAAGGGTCACGGCAGGACTGCATAAATTACTGCGGTATAAGCCTTCTCAGCGTTGTCGGTAAATTGTATGCGAAAGTGTTGATTGAAAGGGTTGTGAATGAAACAGACGAGAAAGTATGGGATGCACAAGCGGGATTTAGAAAGGGAATGGCATGTACGGATCAGGTCTTTTGCTTGCGGTGCATAGCCGAAAAGTGTTTGGCTAAAAACATGAAGGTCTATTGCGCATTCGAGGATTTAGAAAAGGCCTATGATAGAGTGGTGAGGAATAAATTTTAGTCAGCACTGTCCGTGAACGGTGTGGTTAGTATCCTCATACGAGCATTGCAATCTCTTTATAAGGATTCTAGTGCTTATGTAAGTATAAACGGGGTATACACTGAATGGTTTAATATTGAAAAAGGTGTTAGACACTGGTGTAGCGTAGCCGTGTAGCGTCACCGTGGCTGTTTAATCTGTTCATGGACAAATGTTTGACAGATTTAAAAGAGAATGAAAGTCAAATGTTTTCTCTATGCTAATGATCAAGTCGTCGTTCGGCATTCAGTACCGCGAATGTGAAAATATTGCAAATTTTTATTTTTTCTTTTTTCGATTGTATTCAATCAAATACGCGATTTTGTATTTGAAATATGGCTAAAAAACTGTCCAAAATAGAGAAAATACGATGAAAGTATTACCGCGAATATAACTACCTTCCTCTCGCTTCCGCATTATCGCGAATTCGCCAGTGCCACCATAGTAAATGAAGGAGTAAGTTGCGTGCCACGTTTGAAGGTAAGTTTTAAAATGCTAATTAAATACTTTTTGATTGAAACTATATTAACCAGAAAGGTAAAAGTATGTAAGTACGTTGGGGTAAGATCGGTGATGGGGCAAGACCGTAGGATTCAAATTCCCGGCGAATTATGCTATATTTTGAAAAGCTAACAATATGCTACACGACGCCATTTCATCTTGCCCCGACCCTCAGTTCGCGCCAGTCACTCCGGCAAGTGGGACCTGTGCTGCGTGGCATTTTATAAAACAATGTAATTTTTGTATTATTTTTGTCCATCCGATCTTTCCCTATCACTTTTATTTACGATTTTTAGCGAGAATATGGCTTCTTTTGTTATTATTTTGTGTGGATACTAATTTTTATGAAGTTATAGCTAAATAAAGCTGGTCCATGCAGGGGTAAGATCGCTGTAGGCCGAGATCCGATGTTTCCCCCCGTGAGTGAAGATCGGATGAATATTATCCGATCTTTGCCTGTTACAAATATGGCAGTGGTTGTTAAACTTTCATTGGTCGTGTATATTTTTTCGTTGATTACTCAAGTGACTATGGGACTCAGTCTCGTTAGCAAGTCTGTATATTTAAAAGTAATAAAACAACACGATGGTTTTATTACTTTTAAGTACACATTAAAATACATTTTTTTTATAGGATAAGGGTGACAAAGGAGCCACAGTCCACCTGATGTTAAGTGATTGCTGCGGCCCAAAGACATCTATATCTATCCTCTATTACAAATCAAAATGTAATTTATAATAATTATTTAAAAAATAATTTATAATAATAAATGCCGCTTTGTTAAAATATTTATATCTTCCTTAACTCCTGCATTATCCCAGGGCATTTCGCCAGTCCTTACTGTTATTTTTTTTTCCCATATAAAATCAAATGTATCCGATCTTTCTCTTATATTGAGTAATTCCATCTTATGTCATAACAAAGTTTGAGAAACATAAAATTACAATTTCTTTATATCAGGGATAAGATCGGATGGCAAGAAACAAAAAAAGAGAAAATCGTTTGGAACATTTATGTTTCTAGTAATTTATAGATCATATTGAAATATGTTTTTGAGCGTTAAAGATAGGACAAATCTCTTTTATAAACTTTTTTCTCTGAGCAGTAGAAGTGGTTTTAAATTTAAGTCCGGTCTTACCCCTTAATGGCCAATTTTTCATTATGCATATAAAAAAGTATGTCTAGTTTTCGCACACCTTTAAAGCAGAAACCGTTGAGTTTACACAAGCAAAAGATTCTCAGAGCTAAACTACGTTTAACGATTAACGGTTTGCTCCATGTTCCATAAATCTGACGTATACGAATGTCGAGAAATTAAAGTTTTTGGCAGACTCTTCCAACTTTTCGAAAATCCGTCCAGTATTACCCCAACGTACCTTACATTGTCATGAAGCAAAGTTTTTCAACTATATTCCAATTATAATTCCATAAACTTTACTTTAATATTTGATGACACAATCGCGGATTTGATTTGATCGTTTTCTATCCGTAACTGTTACGTTCGCGGTTTTCACATAAGTATATTCAGAATTCGAGTATTTATTTTAAGTATGTATTTTGTTTAAGTTTTGATAAATCGAAGGATTTATAAATTTATAAATGCAAAAGTCAATGCGTTACCGCTCACTAGAGAATAACAAGATGGTTAATAAGTAACTATTTAACGATTTCTTTCCGTACCAATTTCATCGTCGCATTATTATTCAAGTATTTAATTAAAATGCATTTTTGTTGTAGAATCATGGCAGATACACAGGGATTTTCTTCAGGCGAAGAATTAATGAAGGAAATGGGGTTTAGCAAGCCCTTGTTAGATAGGGCTCGTACTAAAAATCCCCGCACCCATAAATTATTATCTTTGTTGAAGTCTGTACCACCTGTTGCTTTTTCAAGACCGCCAAAAAAAATGGAACCCTTGGTCAATGAACTTAATAATGATGTACCTGACTATTATTTTGCGTCATGTTCTGAAAAAGAAGATTTACCAGATTCATTAAACCTTGAAAACTTCGTTTCGGGTTCTTCAATTCTTCTTAAACCATACTTTGAAAGTAGAGAACCTAATAATATTGATCATAGTACAACAGACCTGCCCGACTCACGATCTGAAAATGTAGAAATCAATTATGCCGACTGCGTTCCAGTTGCCGCACTATCCGATTTTAAAGACTGCCTAAATCCGCGACAAGATGGTAGTGATAATAATACCAACAAGATTAATGAAAGATCATTACCAAAACGTACTATTGAAAAGATAAAACGAATGGAAGGAAAAAAATATACTGGATTCAGAAAGGATGGAAATAAATGGTTTCAAGACGTTGCAAGAGAAGAAAGAGTAATGAAAATGCGCTGTTCTTCTAATGTGTGTTTGAAAGGAGGTTTAAAATGCAAAGAAATTTCAGAGCATGATAGAAAAGAGATTTTCAAACAATTTTGGGATATGAATTAGAGTGAAAAGAAGGTGTATGTAAAATCCATGATAGATGTAAAGTTGCCTGCTCGTAGAACAAAAAATTATGATGATAGTAATTCAAGGAAAGGCTCAACTAAAATTTATCATTTATTGGTTAGGCACTGTCGAGTTCGTGTTTGTAGAATTTTGTTTTTGAATACATTAGGCATCAAAGAGTGGATAGTAAGATATTGGATAGATACACATAACAAACCTACTTAGGAGACCAGAGAGACAAATGCCGTTCTGACTAGAAAAAGACAGAATAGCAAGAAAGAGGACTCTGTTGTTAATTTTATAAATTCCTTACCGAAAGTTCCGTCACATTACTGTAGAAAGTCCTCTAGCAAGTTGTATCTTGAACCAATTGTACGAAATATTAACCATTTATATACATTATACTATGATCATCAACGTCAAGGAGAAGATTCAATAGCAAGCAAAAGAACCTTTGAGAGAGCATTTAAAAAAATGAATATTGGGATATTTCAGCCAAAAAAAGATGCCTGTGACACGTGTAGCCAATTTAAAGTTGGAAACATTTTAAAATCGGTTTATGATGCCCATTTATTAGAAAAAGATCTGGCCAGAGGTGCTAAAACCAAAGATAAACAAGACGCAATTGATGGTCATTGTTACGTCTTCACAGTTGATCTTCAAGCTGTTAAATTATCTCCAAATTTAAATACTAGCAGTATGTACTACAAGACAAAACTTTGTGTATACAACTATACGGTATACAATTTGGCAGATAATCGGGTGAGATGCTATTGGTTCACTGAAACTGATACGGACTTATCAGCTTCGACATTTGCCAGTTGTCTGATAGATATTTTATCTGAATATCTAGCAGAAAAGCAGATACCAATAATAGTTTATTCTGATGGGTGTACTTACCAAAATCGAAATGCAGTAATCTCAAATGCCTTACTTGAGTTGGCTATTCAAAAGAATGTTGTGATCTACCAAAAATATCTCGTTAAAGGCCACACACAGATGGAGTGTGATTCTGCACATAGCTGCATTGAACGCAGATTAAAAAATACAGAAATATATTTGCCTAGTATTGACTAGGCAAATATATTGGCTTGATTGCTGCACTAGCCACACTGGCATATTGATGCCAGTGTGGCTAGTGCAGCAAGAAGCAAGCCATTTCCATATGAGCAAAAGATGGTCACTTTTGATTTTTTTAAAGATTTTTCTATAAAGGAAGTCTTAAGATATGACTCGATAAGACCATCTAAAAGACAAGGCGCAGTAGTGACGGATATCAAGGCTTTACTATACGATCCTGATGGAAGAATAAAATTTAAATTGACCCATGATTTAGACACCCAATATGAAGACCTACCCAGGAGACCGCGAACCTTAATTTCACCTTTAGTTTATCCACCATTGCACACAAATCCCATACCAATAAAACAACAAAAATACCAACATTTACAAGAGTTAAAACAGTCTTTGCCCCGAGACTGCCATGCTTTTTATGACAACTTACCCCATTTAGAATAAGAATAAGCTTTTTTATACTTGTTTATAATCGTTGAAAACTTTGCAATTGTTGTTATTTATTATTTTTAAAGAATAAGAAGAGAACTTAATTTGTTTGTTACTATGACATTTTAGAAAACCGTTAATTTTTGAACTGATTTTTTAACGTTGATAATTATGTTATAAGTACTCGGTGATAATATGATACGGTGATATAGGATATAGACATATTTTGTCACTAGTTCAGACTGATTTTTTTACTAAATAAATATTATATGTACATTTCACAGTAACTAACTGTTTTTTTATTTAATTTAATTGTAAGTATAACAGCGAATGTCACTATAAAATGACCAAATAGACTTGCAAAAACCGCGAATGTTAAACATTTGACCAAAACTGTTTGGTAAATACCGCTAATGTGCATTATTATAAAATATAATAAATTAAGATATACGGTTTTGGGGTTGACAGCAAAAGTAGATAGTATTAATACTTAAAAAACATTTTCCAACAAATAGTAAAGCGTACATTATAAGTAAATCAGTATTTTGTCTCTCCTGTAAAGTAACTCAGTTACACATTCGCGGTACTGAATGCGGAACGACGAAGTATTACTTGCGTCTTCGGCCGAGGAGTTCCAGGAGATGATAGCTATGAGTGGAGCTTTTGTTAGAAAGGGAATGAAGATGAATGTAAGGAAGACGAAAGTGATCGTGTTTGAAAAAGATGAGGCAGTGACAGACTGCAATATTGTGATTGAAGATGAAAAAATTGAACAGGTGAAAGAGTTTGTGTATCTGGGTTCAAAGTTTACAAGAGATGGAAAGTGTGAGAGTAATATCGAAAGAAGAGTGAATGCAGGAAACATGTTGAATGGAGCTTTGCACTCCTTTATGAGTAGTTGGAAGGTGTCTAACAAGGCTCGTTTGGCTGTGCATGAGTTGGTGTTGGTTCCGACACTCATGTACGGAAGTGAAAGTTGGGTATGACAGAAGAAACGTGAAAGCAGAATAAATGCAGTTAAGATGAGAGCATTAAGAAGTATGATAGGAGTTAAACTGAGTGACAGAATAAAAAATAGTGAGATAAGGAAACGTTGTGGTCTGAAAGAAGATGTAGTGACAAAAATTGAGAAGGTATGCTGAGATGGTTTGACCATGTCGAGAGAATGAATTAAGAACGATTGACGAAAAAAGTGTATAAGGCGAGTGTGAATGAAAGTGTTGGAAGGGGTAGATCTAGGCGGTCATTTCTAGACCAAATCAGGGACGTCTTGGAAAAGGCCAGGTCAAGAGTACCCTAAACCGTAGAGCATGTATGAAGGGAATAATGAAAGTGGACGAAGCAAAACAAGTATGTAAGGATCGTAGCAAGTGGAAAGAAGTGGTCTCTGCCTACCCCTACGGGAAAGAGGCGAGATTATATGTATGTGTGTATGTATATTTTTAAAATACCTTACCTCAACACTAGGATTTTCTCCTGTATTGTTGTGACAGTTATTATTTCATCCATCTCTGATGATCGCCGCTTGTCGCCATTTTAGTTATTTAAATAATAAAAGCTAATTGGTAAAATAATAATACAATGCATTTTGCTTTATTATTGTTGTTTCTATCACATTTTTTGCGTGATTATTTAAAATATGAATTAGATTTAAAAAAAATTACAGTAACAGTGCACTATTATCAAAAAATTACAATCGATTCGGCATCCCAATCCTACTTTGACTATTGTCATTGGCGTGTGGCTAAGATTAATGTGAATTTATAACATATGTTTACGTGCAGCTAAAAACGGACTAAAAGTACTCTTATATATAATTGATGCTATTATCGCATAGGGCGATTATTGCCCTTGTGCTTTAATTTTCTTGCGTCGGATAAAGAAATAGATTTCATATATAATAATTGGTTGTAATTTTTTTGTTCGACTATTTGAACTTATGAAACAAAATTATTCCAATCAGATAAATTATTGAATTACTTAGGAAAGTTGAATTTATTGAACAAAACAAAGTACCTATTAACTCGTAAGAATGGAAGGTCACAAACATGAAATTATTGTATTGTAATAGGTTCTTATTGCGTCTGGAAAGTGTCACATTATTGAGACGTCTGCAAGTGGGTGTAAACTGAAGTATAAAATTCCATGACATTCTTACATGGATACATACATACACGTTGAGCTAATCTAAAATGTATAATAACTTGTCGAAATTATGTATATGTGACAATATTACAACTTTTTTTTTGTGTTTATCTCAATATTTCAATTAGTATATTATACTAATATTTGTGTTTTATATTTCAGCAGTTCTCGGCAAATTAGAAAATTAAAATGCCTTTTCGTAATTTTAAGTGGCCTATATAGTTAAAATTCTATGTAAGACATTAAAATTACATAAAGATGTTTTACGCTCGAAAACGAAAATAGAAAAAAATGTTGGTAAATCCAATTGGGCATACCTTAAGCACATTCTTTTAAATTAGTTTAAATACATTTTGACAGCACTATCAGCTTCAACACCCGCGAAAACCATGAGAATGACACCCATGATGATAAAATTGGTACCTACTTCAACCGTCATCTTTAATTACATTTCTACAGCACTATCGGCTTCAACACCCACGAAAACCATGAAAATGACACCCATGATGAAAAAATTGGTACCTATTGCAGCCGCTATCTTGGATTTACATTTCCACAGCACTATCGGCTTCAACACCCACGAGAACCATGAAAATGACACCCATGATGAAAAAATTGGTGCCTACTTCAGCCGCCATCTTGGATTTACATTTCTACAGCACTATCGGCTTCAAAACCCTCGAAACCCATGAAAATGACACCCATGATGACAAAATTATATCTATTGCAGCCGCCATCTTGGATTTACATTTCGACAACTCTATCGGCTTCAATACCCTCGAAAACCATGAAAATTACACCCATGATGAAAAAATTGGTACCTATTGCAGCCGTCATCTTGGATTTACATTTCCACTGCACTATCGGCTTCAACACCCACGAGAACCATGAAAATGACATCCATGAAAAAAAATTGGTGCCTACTTCAGCCAGCATTATCGGCTTCAACACCCTCGAAACCCATGAAAATTACACCCATGATGAAGAAATTGATAGCTAATGCAGCCGCCACCTTGGATTTATATTTTGACAGCACTATCGGATTCAAAACCCGCAAAAACCATGAGAATGACACTCATGATGAAAACATTGATATCTATTGCAGCCGCCATCTTGGATTTACATTTCGACAACCCTATCGGCTTCATCTCTCTCCAAAACCATGAAAATGACACCCTTGATGAAAAAATTGATACCTATTGAAGCCTCCCTCTTGGATTTACATTTCAACAGCACTATCGGCTTCAACACCCTCGAAACCATGAAAATGACACCCAAGATGAAAAAATTGATATCTATTGCAGCTGCCATTTTGGATTTACATTTCGACAGCACTATCGGCTTCAACACCCTCGAAAACTATGAAAATGGCACCCATGATGAAAAAATAGATACCTATTGCGGCCGCCATCTTGGATTTACATTTCGACAACCCTATCGGTTTCAACACCCTCGAAACCATGAAAATGACACTTAAGATGAAAAAATTGATATTTATTGCAGCCGCCATCTTGGATTTACATTTCGACAGCACTATCGGCTTCAACACCCTCGAAAACTATGAAAATGACACCCATGATGAAAAAATTGATACCTATTGCGGCCGCCATCTTGGATTTACATTTCGACAATCCTATCGATTTCAACACCCTCAAAAACCACGAAAATGTCACCCATGGCAAAGAAATTGATACTACTTACTTTTAGTACGTACTACTGTTATTTATTCTGTGCTTTTAAAATATTGTAATAAAAAAATCTCTTATTATTATTATAATCAAGTATTTAAGAAATGTGGTTATTCGAATAATGTGTATTTATACAGCGATCTTTTTGAGCCGATGCAAACAACCGTAACAATGTCCACTCACGACGGCGATATACGCCAAACTGAGTGTGAGTAAAATACTCTGTGGCTGTAGCTCCCCATTTACAGAAATAATTTACATAGAAGGCTACCACATCAACGAAAATTTCGCCATTTTGGAGCCGAAAAAAATTAATTATAGCTAAACAAAACAAAATTTCACTGCCATTTACATTCAGTGGCTTTCCACATGACAGATGAAGAGATTAAAAAAGTTAAACAATTGATATTTTCAAAAGTTGTTGTGTTTACAAGCCTTGATAAATCCACACCATTAGCCACTAAAACCCCTTTTTTTATTTAAAAATAGCAATTAATCGATTTTAAAAAAATATTAATAATTTCAACAATCATTTATCTTTCTAACAATGTGCTTTTTATATCATTTATACCTATATGTATAATATGATTGCTAGATACGATTTTATTCGATGAAACGTTGGAATCTTAATTTTTAGGCGATAGTAGAACATACCTTGCGCTTTCGCTTAAGGTATGCAAAAGAGAATAGAAGTGTTATTAAATTTTATTGATGATACACTTTTTTTTTTGCTTATAATCCTCTTGTGTGTGTTTTGTTTTATTAACAGATAACTATATATTGTATGACATTATTAGTATTTATTAAGACAAATAAAATACTGTGATATTTAATTTTAGTAAGGAAAATAAATAGATGTGGCTATTCTTCCCCTACTGTCGCCGAGTCATTACTCAAACAAAATGTAAATGGCTGTAAAAAAAAATAATTTGCATTTCATAAAATGTTATTAGGATATTTGAAAATATTTGTTTTTCAAAACTATTGAGTTTAAGAAAACAGCAGATTTTGAAGGGGATTTCGGTTAAAGTTATTGCGTCTCTAATAAATGAATGAAAAATAGTAAAGTTATACCTATACTTAAATCTGGTAGCACAATAGACCCCACAAATGTAAAACCTATTTTTGTACTGGCAACGGTCAGTTATCAATTTTTGAAAAATAAATTATTTCAAATATTAAGTTTTTTTAAACGTAATTAAATAACTCCCTTAAAATAAGTTTGAATTTAAAAGGGGTTGCTTGATTACTGACACCGGTATTGAGATGATATTCAGAGGATGCTTTTGGTATATTTTGTGATCTTTCAAAGTCTTTCGACTGCGTTCGCCATGAGATATTGATCAGATGGCTACATCATTATGGTGTAAAACACATAGCAGTCAAACTTATAATATTATCTTAATTATCTTTTATATTATTATCTTAACAGAATGCAAGCAGTTGTTATTAATGTAAGCATTTCTTCTGTATCAGTAGCATCTATGGGTATGATTCCGGGCTCATTTCTCCTCTTCTTAGTTTATATTAATGAATTACTTGACGTTGTAATGTTGATGTTAATAAGGGTGTTCTTGTATCTTTCAGAAATTTCTAAGTTCATGGATGGTTTCCTTATAAGAGGGGCGTTGCCGGAGACGTATACCCATAATAACCCGGTTGTACATATAATATATGGGCTAGTCGGCTGACCGACTACTACTGTTGCACAATGACTAGCCCTATATTAGGGACTTATGATAGTAAGGTCTATGATACAAAAGCATTAATATAGAAGGCACCTTTGATGCGTAAGCATTATGATAGCAGAGTTAGGACTTGAAGTCCCTTATGTATAAGATAAATAATAATTTGGTCTATGAAATAAAGTAAATATGTGAAATGTCTTAATTATGTAAAAACATTATATTGAAAGGAGTGGGACTTATATGGGCTGGTCGGGTGACCGACTGCTAATAGTATTGTTGCACAATGACTAGTCCTATATTAGAGACTTATGATAGTAAGGTCTATGGAACCAAAGCATTAATCACAACAATACAATTATTTCTATTAGGGATTTATTAAAATAAAACAATAATCACGCACTGATCATAACTTGTGATGATCCAGCTTAATCTTCAAATTGCAATTAACATATATGTAAATATATATATATATTAATACTTAACATGTATTATGAAATTTACATTTGGATCAATTTCATTACCGCCTTTGACAAGTAAAATAAAATAAACCTTTGTTTAAATAAAATCTGCTATGTTCGATATTTAAAGTTTTTCGCAACAGCCTGTTCATTTACATCTATCATGTTAGCTATGAAACCAGGACTGTCACAAAAATCTTGATTTGTCTGAAAATATGAAATCTCAAAAATACAAACATTTTAAATGACAAACTGATTTATAAGTCTCATTAAAGGTATAAAAACTAAAGTAGCAGATTACATACGTCTCACTACTGTGCACAGGGCTCCTCATTACCTATAGTGTGTTGTGAGCAGAAAAGAGTATGCCGCAATCATTCAATGCGTATTAACGGCTTTCACATTTCCAATACATTTTTAACTACTCAGACATTTAGGTTTACCCACGAAGTCATCCTTCACTACTTCGTCGGATACGTGGTAAGTCAGCACGTAAAATTCCCCATAACAGATTAATTTGTCCTCAAAGGACTCGAACACGTTTTACGCCCTTGCTTTGCCGTGATGAAATCTCACAGCGAACTACATGGCTCTCGTATTTGTTTAAATAAAACTTATAATCTTTGTACGAAGGAATATATACATATAATAAATCTGTTGAAAAGTCGTTTCTGTACTTCTAATATACTCTTGAAAAAAAAAAGTTCAGGGGACTAAATAAACATTACTAAAGCCAAATTAGAGGTTCTAAGAATATTTTTCTGTCCGTCTGTGTATTACGAATTCACGCAAAACTACTATACTGATTTTCCTTAAATTTTATACAGGGTTACTAACCGGGGCAAATTATGGGCTGCTTTTTATCTGATTACGGAACATAAAAAAGAAGGCTAAGTATTTTTCTTCCTTTAGATGATAATTTTCTATTATATATGATTATGTTAGTTAATAGTAAAAATAAAGTTTAAAATTCGTTTTAACCTTTGCATAAAAATTTGAAACTACACTGATGATATACGTTGTAATTATCAAAATAGCGCCATTTATCATCAAATGAAAAGGCCTATATTTTGAATTAAGTAACTAAAAAATTTAATAATATAAATAACTCACATTTATATGTTTAAATAATTAGATTTATAAAATTATTTAAATATCCTAACGTTTAATTTAATCATTATTTCATTTTAAATGGTTAATAAGTAAAATTTTAAAAATAATAGATAATAGTGATATCTAACAAACGTATGAAAATTGATATTTTTTTGAACTAAATAACATATCAATTTTCTAAAGATACTATGTTTGTATGTAAACTGATTAAAACTGGTCTGCCTGAAATTATTGCAATATTCTCATTTAAACATTATTTCGTGAAATGGTGTCATTTCATGATATTTATGACTGTTTGTTGACCATGTCCATGTCATTGAGATTTTTCCCCATAAATTGTGAAAAGTTGAGCCTTCTTGAATGTTAAACAGGTGAACCATTGCGCATTAAGCATAACAATAGGTGTGGTGAATTTAATACATTTCGTTTATTGCCGTTTAAGAGCAAATTGCTAACGTAACCCACTGTACTACTTTTTATATAGCATTATTAATTTCGTAATATTTTAATCACTGTCTTTTAAATCGGAAAATCAACGAATCAGGATCATCAGGAATAAAACTACATCATGGTTGATCGCTACCAAATAATTTTAATCACTGTCTTTTAAATCGGAAAATCAACGAATCAGGATCATCAGGAATAAAACTACATCATGGTTGATCGCTACCAAATAAGGTAAGTCATTTATTTTTATTCATTTATTAGAGACGCAATAACTTTAACGGAAATGCCCTTTAAAATCTGCTGTTTTCTTAAAATCAAAAGTTTTGAATTACAAATATTTTAAAAACATCCTGATAATATTTTATCAAATGCAAATTATTTTTTTACAGTCATTCAAGTTTTGTTTGAACAATGACTCGGCGACAGCAGGGGAGGAATTGAGTGACCTTATAGTCAAGATCGGAATATCGGTCAAATATAGTTCAAAAGCCGTTGTAACATGAGTATGTTGTCAGATTTTGTTAAATTATTGTTAAAATTTAATTGAAAGTTTTTGGAAAATAAATTGATAACACAGAAAACTGGTAAAGATTTATAAAAGTAAATAGATATCAAAGAAAATTTTATGAGCAAAAGTATAACTATTGGGTAGCCGTCTAGGTCGTGGATTAGCTTTCGCGTCTCAGTCTTAAAGGTGCGCACTTATAATTCACTGAAGGAAGCAGGAGGTAGATGAAGCAGGTAACGTCCCACCCTACAAGCACATCTGCCACGGTATAATTCAGAATTAATAATTAAAAGGTTTTGGAATATTATTTCTTTTAATAACACTTTAGTTATTATGGCGAACATCTCCCATGAACCACGATACAAGTACCCATGCCCCAGCTTTGCTGTTCTTAGTTTCATTGTCGGATAATAACAGCAGGTTTGATAATATCTGGTAGTTAATTGCATGCCACGTACACTTTGAACTGATTTATGTTCCGGTATAAAATTATCCTGTATGTTATTCCAAGATGTGGAACAACCAAGACACAAACACCTCCGCAATCAGCAATCAATCCGAAATCAGCAATTTATAGTCATGACCACATTACTTACAGTGAACTTCATATATATTTTATTATATTTGAAAGAAAATAAATGTTTTTGCACCCATTAATACTTTACACAAAAAAGGTCACTTTATAGATCCTACAAATAATACAAAAATAAAGCATGTGACGGACGTCTCCGATTTTACGAGTATTTGTAGCCTATAGCCTTTATCGTCCTACAGTTGAACTGAGGCCTCCGACAGATTTAATTTTTTGTTTTAAAAAATACGTTACCGCAACACAAGGATTTTATTTTGTATTGTTATTGCAGTTGACATCACACATTATTATACATTACTCACACACTCACACATTATTATACAGTACAGAAGGAATATCACTTATTTTTGTAAAACTACTTTTATTTTTGTGTACTTACATTACATTTTCATAAATGTATTGAGAGGCCAAAGTTAATATATTAATTTCCTTAAATTTTTGTCGCAGCGACTCTTTAGGCTTTAAATCATAAATTGCTCTTATGGCCCTCTTCTGTAAAACAAATATAATTTCAGTGTCAGCTGCGTGTCCCCATAGCAAAATACCATACGACATTATGCTATGGAAATAGCTAAAGTAAACTAGTCTAGCTGTTTCAACACTTGTTAGACTTCTGATCTTTTTTACGGCATATGCTGCAGAACTAACTCTGCTTGCTAGTTTTGATATATGGGGGCTCCATTGAAGCTTCGCGTCTAGTGTGATTCCAAGAAAAATGGTGGTATCTACAAGACTCAGTTTCTCCCCATTTAAAATTACATTAGTATTTAATTGTTTGACATTTGGAGTCATAAATTTCATACATTTCGTTTTAGTGCCATTTAAATGCAAATTATTAAGATTGAACCAATTTACTAATTTAGATATAGCATTATTTACATCGTCATATTTTAGCAATTGTCGACTTAATTTGAAAATTAAAGAAGTGTCATCTGCAAATAATACTATATCATGGTTATCTCCTACTATGTAAGGTAAGTCATTAATGTATACAAGAAACAGAAAGGGGCCGAGAATTGAGCCTTGAGGCACGCCCAAAATAATTATAGTTTAGGCGCAAACGACATCGCGTTTTTTAACACAGCATATATTTCACTAGACCGGCGGAAAGTTATTAATCTTTTTTTACAAATATGCCGTGGTCAGGGCAAAGATTTTTTATAAGACACTTAAAATAAAAAAAAACTTGTAAAACCGACTTCAATATATATTATTAAGGATAACTCAAAAACTAGTGGTCAGACCTTGATCAAATTTATATGGGTCCACATGGAAGTACTAGCTTTCAAATGAAAAAAGAATTATCGAAATCGGTTTACGTAGAACAAAGTAGTTTTGAACAAAGTTTGAATTGAGTACCTCCTTCTTTTTCAAGTCGGTAGAAAATACTTCTACGACGAGACCAAAAGACTCAAAACAGGTGAAAGAAAACTGAGCAGACAAAATGCTATGTCTTACCTTTTAATGGATAGCGGCGATACTAAATTTAATGTCTGTAAGACATTTTTTATACAACGATTGTAATTTAATAGGACAAAATTATAAAGTTTTCAGAAATTTTAATCTCGAAACCACGGACATATTTAAATGATAAGTGTGCCAAATTACTTTTCGCAGAGGTAATCAATACAACCTTTTTTATTAAACAAATTTCGATGGTGATGTACATTCATTCATGATTTATTAAGATACCTGCTCCCAAAGAAAATTTTACTTTCAGAAGGATTACATCTGAACGTAAAAATACAATAATTAGGGGGAAATTAGGGCCAAACACTGTGCTGGAAAACAGAACAGTGTTTTGGCAAAACTTGCCAGTGATTGATGATGCGGTTGATCTTGCAAAGAATTATGAAGACTGGACGTACAAATCTTCTTATTATTTTTATAGTTAATGGCATTTTGATCTCACATTTATAAAAATGAGAAATGTCTGTGATACTTCTCTTTTATAGTATTTTTTAGAAGATGAAGCTGACAAAATGACTTAGTATGTGGTAGATAAAACTAAAAAGGCCTTTAGCCTGTTTTCAGTAGTTAAGGATAAAGAACCTTTGGGTTCTTTTATTTGTTAGATATCTACAAAAAAGGTTGTTGCTCAAATATTAAGTATAGTTACTTAGTTAAACCGTGATTAAAAGCAATTTGTGAATAATGTTATAATTTGTATTCACTGTTTGCAAATTTAAAAATTTACGTGTAAGTGACAGTTGAGTTTTATAGACATAACTTTAGTTTTGATGCTGTGAAAGCAAATTTTAGCCTATTACAGTTTTGAGGTATATATTAGTCGTGTAATTGTTACTCAAAACTTATGATAATTTAGAAAAACACTGAAGGGAAACTATTAATTTTGATTTACTGGTTGCAATAACAATAAAAGTGTGCTACAAAGATAATTAATAGGTAAATTGATTAAATTTCGGAGGTTTATATTTTGTTTCAATATTTTGAAAGTAGGCAATTTGTGTTCCTTTAAGTTTTTGGTTTTGTAATTATTAGTCATACCCTGATCTGAAACTATACGTAAATTCACAAAGTCGCTTTACTTTGTTAATATTATAAAATTTAATGTTTTTTTGTCTTTAATTTTTCTTTAGAACATCTTGAAACAGGTGTATTTTAAATAGTGATTTTATGAACGTTACATTATCCACTTAACCTTCCACCGCGCATTAAATGTAAATATTTTTTTACGACCGCGCGAGACTGTCTCAACAAAAAAGATTACTACTGAAAGACTACTATAGCTACATTCAAATAAAAAATATTCTCAGAAGACTCAAAGAATTCGAAATTTAATTTTGTTAAAAGTAAATTAGTCAAATTAAAAATAAAGGCTGAAAATAAGGCTTAAAAATAGAAATATCAAAAAATCGTATTTATTTCTTATTTCGAGTTTTACAAGAAAAGTATAATTCATACTGGAGACAATTATTTTATATTATAATAGTACATGATATTCCCTTTAAAATGACATCAATATCAATAATGTCTTACATACTTAATATACATAAATTTACCCAATATAAATTTGAATAAATAAGTAAATAAATAAATAAAAATAAGTTCTAATAATTTCTAGACATATCTCAACAGTTATTTCGTTTCTAAATGGCTATCATAGTGTTAATAATGAATCATTATTTTATACTTAGCATTTATTTAACACAAAAAACTGATTAGAATACATTTTTAACAACATATAATCAATTAACGATGATCGTGTATGATTAAAATTTCGAGCTAAATTATTATATATGAACGTTTTGGAATTGTCGTAATGATACACATTTCCTAAAGAAAATACCTTCACGATTAGGTTGATGTACAATAACATTACAAATAACGTATAAAAACAGAAAAGTTATCACATTTTGATCGAGTTTCTCACGCTTAACAGTCTGCAAACAAAAATGGCGAAATGTAATTTTCATTTTTTTTCTAAATATTTTGTTACTATTATACAGATAAAATTCACTCTCACAGATAACAAATTTCAAATAGCACCATCTATAATTTTTTTTCTGTATTAATAACAGATATCTTTTGCGCTGTACACGTTTAAACCGAAAGATGTCGTTTGTTGACTGTAGTCACCACAGTATAATAAACATACAGTAGGACGACGCCTCTCGTAGTAAATGCCGACAACGTCTAGACCGCGTATTGAGATTAGGGTTGTCACAAATTAACAACTTTTACTAATTTAATTATTTATTTTAAGTCTACACCGTCATCATTGGTATGATTACTAATATAAAAAATAAGTAACAATTTGTTATTAGATTTTTCCTAAAAGTACTCAAAACGTTAATTGCACGCCTCACAACGTGAGTGAGTACTCTACTCTAGATATGTGGCAATACCTCAATTTCGCTGCATAAAATCGTTCTTATACTCTTAGCTAGACATCAAATCCATATTATTATTAACGTTACAATGACTACAGTACAATGAATTATTAGTTTATTTTATAATTATTTCTTTAGGCTTTCGAAAGTTCTTCCAACTAAATCAGGTCTTCCAATAACTTCCATCTATAATTTTCATCTGAAATTTTTAAATACAATACTTATTAATACATTTTCATTGTTGTCACCCCTAGAAACCTTAAAATTAACATCCATATTGTATTATTAAAAAAAAATCCACCATCTTGGATATGAAAATTGATGCCGTTTTCGTAATTAGCACCCCAAGAAACCTCGAAATTGACATCCATAACATTAAAAAAACCGGCTAAGTGCGAGTCGGACTCGCGCACCGAGGGTTCCGAACAAATCCGTATGTATAAATATTTGCTAAAATATTTTTATTATATGATATAAGTAAAAATTTATTCTTTTCGCAATTTTTCCTTTATTTGTGCTATAATACGTTGCTTCGTACCAAATTTTAAGATTCTGAGTTCGCGGGAAGTACCCTGTAGGTTTTGATTCCCTTGAGAATGTCGAAAATTTGCGGCATAAACGGCTGTATCTTTTGATAGCATTAGTTTAGAAGTTTGATTTTTTCACAGCTCCAAGGGACAGTAGATTTGAGTATTTGATATGAATTTCAGCTTGATACCTCCACGCGTTCCTGAGAAAAAGGGTCTTGACAGACAGACAGACAGGCAGACAGACAGACGGACAAAAAAGTGATCCTATAAGGGTTCCGTTTCTTCCTTTTCAGGTACGGAACCCTAAAAATTATGTCCACTATCTTGGATTTAAAAATTAATTTCATTTTCGTAACCAGCACCACAAGAAACCTCGAAATTGATACCTATATCATATTATTCAAAAAATGTCCACCATCTTGGATGTGAAAATCGATGCCGTTTGCTTAATCAACACCCCAAGAAACTTAAAATTGACATCCATACCATTAAAAAAATAATAACCACCATCTTTAATTTAAAAATAAATACCATTTTCGTAATCAGCACCCCAAGAAACCTCGAAATTGATACCAATATCATATTATTAAAAAATGTCCGCCATCTTGGATATAAAAATAGATGCTATTTTTGTAATCATCACCCCAATAAACCTTGAAATTGACTCCCACATCATACATATAAAAAAAATGACCGCAATCTTGGATTTAAAAATAAATGCTATTTTTGTAATTAGCACCCCGACAAACCTAAAAATTGACCCCTAAATCTTAATATTTTATAAAAAAAAACTTCGAAAGACCGAAGACGAGGCACTATAGTATGGTCTAAAACCTTAGCCTGTCCAACCATACGATTTAGATGAAGAAAAAAATCAAACTTCGAAACAGTACATAATGCTCAGCGTTGGCAATTTGGCATGAGATGACAAAATATACATAATGTAAAAAATAATAACAATATTTATTTACCTTTCTTCCGTGTGCGGGATTTAGTGAAATCGCAGATCTTTATTTACGCGAGATGAGGTCTTGCAATTTCTCACAGCACACGTCGTATGAACAATTTTAATTATAATTATCAACACTAAATTTAAAAATTATAAAAGCACACGCGCGTTAACCCTGGAAGTCGTGTCCCGAGCTACTAATACGATTGGCATAAGCAGCTCGGGCTCGTCCTTCTCGCGTCTCACCGCTCACACCCCGCACGATTGCCCTGTTTAGACGTCTTCGTCGGACGACTATATGGATTTATAGACTGTGGTAGTCACCATGGACAGGTGAGGCAATAATTTTTTTTGGGATTGTAGTTACTGTGGACGGTTGAGTAGTTATGTTCCTGTAACTGTACTACATTAAGATAATTCTAATACAATGCATTTAATATTTAAAAAAGATTTCTCCGCCTTTTCTACCGACTTCAAACAGGAGGAGGTACTCAATTCGACTGTGTATTTTTTTCATTTCATTTCATATAAATATATATTTATATATTAATATAAATTATTGAATTATTATAATAGAATAAGTCACAGGATATAAAAAGAAAGATCTGATATCTTAGTGGGCTCCAAATTGGCAAGTGGTTTTATTCAAAAAATCTTTAATCTCACGTCTCATATTATATTTTTATCCTATAGCCTTTATCGTCCTACTCTCCCTCTCTATCGTACTTATTTTTATACATTATTCCACCTTTATCTGATGTTGGCCGCCTTTTGCAATTTGAGTTATGTAAATAATAATAATTAACAGATAATAATAATAATAGATATCATTGTGGTTTATTATTGTTGTTTCTGTCACAATCTTTGCAATATAAATTCAAGGACTAATTTTGATTAAAATATTACAGTAACAGTGCATTAATATCAATAAATTACAATCGATTCAGCATCGCAATGCTAATAAATATATGAAAATGATATTGGTCATTGGCGTGTGGCTAAGATTATTTTGTATTTATATTTTATGTATACTTGCATTAAAAAACGGACTAGACGTTATCCTGTTTATCCGATGTAATCACGCACTGATCATGAGTTGTGATAATCCAGCCTAATCCAATTAATTCAAACATAAGTTCTAATAGTTGAAATATATAGAAATAATTTGTTTTTTATTTTTGTCCGACTGATTTAAAAAAAACACATGATTTCGTTTGTATTGTAGAAGAATGTATTATGCTAACATTCAGTGTTAAATTTTAGCTTGTCTCAACAAATTAGAAGATTCATAGGCAGTTTCGTAATTTTTAAGTGTCAAATATAGCTAAAATCTTATCTTTTACTTCAAAATTACAAAAAAATATTTGTTTTCCGCTCGTTAACCATAAGATTAAAAGAGTAGAAGAGAAAAAATTTATTGATGTTACATATGTTTTTCCTAATTTTGTCTTTTGTATATGTTGTTTTATTTACAAGTAATTCTATATTGTGTGACGTAATAAGTTAAGATAAATAAAATACTGGGACATTTAGTTTTACACAAAATAAGGTTGATGTAAATAAGATTCACTTTTGTTTGTATAACGTTTACAATAAAACCACAATATCTTTACTCTTCGATTCTTTAATTGCAACAGATATATTTTTTAAGCTGAGAGAAAATACAGATAAGCTGAGAGAAAATACAGATTCTAGAGCTCATAAATTAAATACATTTTTCGTTTTTTTTATTCAAACGTAAAGAAATGAACGCGTACAAGGTCAGTTTTAAAGTAAAGAATTTGAAATTTCTGTGTATAAGCTGCATAGCTTTTACCTAAACAAACCAATATTTTTAGAAAAAAAAGTTGATTGTTCATATGAAATCCTCATAGAGCCAACCCGACTCGCAGTTGGCCATTTTATAAATATGCCTTTAAATCTATCAGGCATACTGTCTACCATATTCTTTAAAACTGTTTGAAAGTTCAGTCCATTTGTGATAGGTGCCTTATTTTGTTCACAAATCTAATAAAACGTCCCTGGCGACGATTGACTACCACATTGATGTTATATAATAAACGTTGTAGGCTACTTATATGACGTATGGCAATTGAAACCAAAATCTTTTGGAAGATAAGGTCGACTTTTGATTGCGCGTCCTGAGTTGTAATAAAATATAATAAATCGTTGATTATTTTTAAATATTGTGCCATGTTGCGTGCTTAATTCTCTTGAAGTAATACTTCCATATTTAAAAGAAAAAATGTGTATAATGTGTGCCGTTGTATTTTGGTTGTATTGTGTGTGTGTGTGTGTGTGTGTGTGTGTGTGTGTGTGTGTGTGTGTGTGTGTGTGTGTGTGTATGTGTGTGTGAAACAGAAGACTGCGTGTTGCCGTTTTGGTGAGTGTAGAGAACCGGAGACCCTTCTTACTGGAAAAGAGGCATTCAATCTTAGTCCTCAGGGGTGACAACGTCTGCAATTTGATTCTGAATGGAGGATAGGTGTAGATGTCCATGGGACACAGCATTCACTTACCATAACGTAGACTATGTGCGCGCTTGTCTCCCTTTAATTCGATTAAATAAAAAAATCTGTATTTTTTCTTAGCACTGTTGATCCAAGGGTTTTGTAATTTTGTTCTTTTCTTCGTCTATATCATTTTCATTTAAATTTAGTATTACTATAGAGTGATGATTATTTTAGTGTGACATGCTTGAGAAATTAAACCGATGTATTTACCGGCTTAAATATTGAAATTATTGTGTTTAATTGACAAAACTACTTTATTTAGTGGTTAATGATTTATAAAGCAATAATGTTTAAATAATTTGTAAATGTAGGCGACAATGATCCTATGTTTACATTGCTTCGATTATCTTAACAGTATATTATCTAATGTTGTATTCACTCCAAATAATATATTTTCTCGTTATCGTTATATTTGATCATTAATGTTTTGTTTGACAGGAGTGTAAAGTATAAGGAGGAGTGTAAGTAGTCGAGGGATACTCATCCCAATTTACCTGTCCGGTAGTTGTGGTATGGTTTACGGGTATATAACCCCGGCTTCCCTAGCTATTACTGTCCTATACCTTGCCCTCTTGGACAGTAATATCCTCAATTTCCTATTTCCTACCCTAACTTAACTACTCTTCCTTTTCAAACCACCTACCCTTCCCCTTTTCCTATTCCTACCTTCCGCCAATCCAACGTCTGCCGCGCGGATGGATGCATGGCCAGGGGCTAGCCTAGTCATTAGCGTGCCACAGTGACCCCAGAATTAGGCTAGCCTTACTCTGGCATGCGGGGCTCTATTTGGGGGGACAAACCTTTCCCTCGCTATTCATTGGAAACGCAATGGATAATCATAAAAATAATTTATTTAACCAAAATGGCGGCGATGTGAAGTGCTAGACACTCGGGCATACCGCGGTGTAGGCCTCGACACAGACCACGTCCTGGTCATAGCAAGAATGCGTGGCCTCTTTAAACGGTGGCCACATCGAGGGGCCGAGCCTACGAGTGTCTTGGACAGAGTAAAAGTGGAAAATCTACAAGAAAAAGAAAAGAAAGACGAGTATGTAGAGAAACTGAAAGAAAGTTTTAAAGGGATAGAAGAGATAGGAGTGATTGAAGATTTGTGGGAGACATTTAAGAAAGGGGTCGTAAATGTTGCTATTCAGGTATGCGCGGTAGCTAAAAGAAGGAAAGGAAGAAAGAATGATAACGTGTGGATGGATAAAGATGTACAAAGTGTTGTGCGAGAAAAGAAGAAAGCGTGGTTGGATTGGTTAGCAACAAAAGCTATCTAAAAAGTTCAAAAGGCAACGGATGACGAGATAAAGGAAGCAAGTACGAAGTATAAATGATTGAAAACAGCAGCGAAAGATATTGTGTCTAGAAAGAAAGAAGAACGAAAGGATGATTTCAAAATATCGAAATCATCCTTTCGTGGATGAAATAGTGAAAGCGTTGAAAAGTATGAGATTAGGTAAGGCTGCAGGGTATGACAGGATTACCGTCGAGATGCTGAGGGCTGGACAGGGCCTGGTGGCTAGTCAGCTGTACCGCCTTTTCAATCTGTGCTGGCGAAATGGGCAAGTACCGGGAGACTGGTGCAAAGCCGTAATCGTGCCATTGTATAAGGGAAAAGGGTCACGGCAGGACTGCATAAATTACTGCGGTATAAGCCTTCTCAGCGTCGTCGGTAAATTTTATGCGAAAGTGTTGATTGAAAGGGTTGTGAATGAAACAGATGAGAAAGTATGGGATGCACAAGCGGGATTTAGAAAGGGATTGGGATGTACGGATCAGGTCTTTTCCTTGCGGTGCATAGCCGAAAAGTTTTTGGCTAAAAACAAGAAAGTCTACTGCGCGTTCGTAGATCTAGAAAAGGCCTATGGTAGAGTGGTGCGGAATGAATTGTGGTCAGCACTATCCATGAACGGTGTGAGCAGTATCCTCATACGAGCATTGCAATCTCTTCATAGAGATTCTAGTGCTTGTGTAAGGACAAACGGGGCATACACTGAATGGTTTAATATCAAAATAGGTGTTAAACAAGGATGTGTAGCGTCACCGTGGCTGTTTAAGCTGTTCATGGACAATTGTTTGACAGTTTTAAAAGAGAATGAATGTCAAATTTTTTCTCTATGCTAATGACCAAGTATTACTTGCGTCTTCGGCCGAGGAGTTGCAGGAAATGGTAACTGCTATGAATGGAGCTTTTGTTAGAAAGGGAATGAAGATGAATGTAAGGAAGACGAAAGTGATGGTGTTTGAAAAATATGAGGCAGTGACAGACTGCAATATTGTGATTGAAGATGAACAAATTGAATAGGTGAAAGAGTTTATGTATCTGGGTTCAAAGTTTACAAGAGATGGAAAGTGTGAGAGTGATATCGAAAGAAGAGTGAATGCAGGAAACATGGTGAATGGAGCTTTGCACTCCTTTATGAGCAGTCGGAAGGTGTCTAACAAGGCTCGTTTGGCTATGCATGAGGGGGTGTTGGTTCCGACACTCATGGTTTGGCCATGTCGAGAGAATGAATGAAGAAAGATTGACGAAAAAAGTGTATAAGGCGAGTGTGAATGAAAGTGTTGGAAGGGGTAGACCTAGACGGACATTTCTAGACCAAATCAGGGACGTCTTGAAAAAGGCCAGGTTAAGAGTACCCTAAACCGTAGAGCATGTATGAGGGGAATAATGAAAGTGGACGAAGCAAAACAAGTATGTAAGGATCGTAGCAAGTGGAAAGAAGTGGTCTCTGCCTACCCCTACGGGAAAGAGGCGTGACTATATGTATGTATGTATGTATGTATATTTTTAAAATACCTTACCTCAACACTAGGATTTTCTCCTGTATTGTTGTGACAGTTATTATTTCATCCATCTCTGATGATCGCCGCTTATCGCCATTTTAGTTATTAAAATAATAAAAGCTAATTGGTAATAATAATAAAACAATTCATTTTGCTTTATTATTGTTGTTTCTATCACACTTTTTGCGTGATTATTTAAAATATGAGTTATATTTAAAAAAATTACAGTAACAGTGCACTAATATCAAAAAATTACAATCGATTCGGCATCCCAATACTTTGACTAATGTCATTGGCGTGTGGCTAAGCTTAATGTGAATTTATATCATATGTTTACGTGCAGCTAAAAACGGACTAAAAGTACTCTTATATATAATTGATGCTATTGTCGCACAGGGCGATTATTACCCTTGTGCTTTTATTTTCTTGCGTTGGATAAAGAAATAGATTTCATATATAATAATTGGTTGTAATTTTTTTGTTCGACTATTTGAACATATGAAACAAAATTATTCCAATCAGATAAATTATTGAATTACTTAGGAGAGTTGAATTTATTGAACAAAACAAAGTACCTATTAACTTGTAAGAATGGAAGGTCACAAACATGAAATTATTGTATTGTAATAGGTTCTTATTGCGTCTGGAAAGTGTCACATTATTGAGACTGTGTGTATAAACTGAAGTATAAAATTCCATGACATTCTTACATGGATACATACATACACGTTGAGCTAATATAAAACGTATAATAACTTGTCGAAATTATGAATATGTGACAGAATTACAACTTATTTTTGTGTTTATCTTAATATTTCATAGAGTATATTATACTAATATTTTGTGTTTTATATTTCAGCAGTTCTCGGCAATTTAGAAAATTAAAATGCCTTTTTGTAATTTTAAGTGGCCTAAATAGTTAAAATTCTATTACAGCCATTAAAATTACATATAGTTGTTTTGCTATCGTAAACGAAAATAGAAAAAAATATTGGTAAATCCAATTGGGCATACCTTAAGTGCATTTTTTTAAAGTAGTTTAAATACATTTTGACAGCACTATCGGCTTCAACGCCCGCAAAATCCATGAGAATGACACCCGTGATGAAATAATTGGTACCTACTTCAGCCGTCATCTTGGATTTACATTTCCACAGCACTATCGGCTTCAACACCCACGAGAATCATGAAAATGATATCCATGATGAAAAATTTGGTGCCCACTTCAGCCGCCATCTTGGATTTACATTTGGCAGCACTATCAGATTCAATACCCTCGAAAACCATGAAAATGATACACATGATGAAAAAATTGGTACCTACTTCAGCCGCCATCTTGTATTTACATTTCGACAGCATTATCGGCTTCAACACCCTCCAAACCCATGAAAATTACACCCATGATGAAGAAATTGATAGCCATTGCAGCCGCCACCTTGGATTTATATTTTGACAGCACTATCGGCTTCAACACCCGCGAAAACCATGAAAATTACACCCATGATGAATAAATTAGTAACTACTTCAGCCGCCATCTTGGATTTACATTTCTACAGCATTATCGGCTTCAACACCCTCGAAACCCATGAAAATGACACCCATGATGAAAAAATTGATAGCCATTGCAGCCGCCACCTTGGAATTACATTTTGACAGCACTATCGGCTTCAACACACGCGAAAACCATGAGAATGACACTCATAATGAAAACATTGATATCTATTGCAGCCGCCATCTTGGATTTACATTTCGACAACCCTCTCGGCTTCATCTCTCTCTAAAACCATGAAAATGACACCCATGATGAAAAAATTGATACCTATTGAAGCCACCATCTTAGATTTACATTTCAACAGCACTATCGGCTTCAACACCCTCGAAACCATGAAAATGACACCCAAGATGAAAAAATTGATATCTATTGCAGTCGCCATCTTGGATTTACATTTCGACAGCACTATCGGCTTCAACACCCTCGAAAACTATAAAAATGGCACCCATGATGAAAAAATTGATACCTATTGCGGCCGCCATCTTGGATTTACATTTCGACACCCCTATCGATTTCAACACCCTCGAAAACCATGAAAATGTCACCCAAGACAAAAAAATTGATACTACTTACTTTTAGTACGTACTACTGTTATTTATTCTGTGCTTTTAAAATTTATTGTAATAAAAAATCTCTTATTATTATTATAATCAAATATTTAAGAAATTTGGTTATTCGAATATTGTGTATTTATACAGCGATCTTTTTGAGCCGATGCAAACAACCGTAACAATGTCCACTCACGACGGCGATTAACGCCAAACTGAGTGTGAGTAAAATACTCTGTGGCTGTAGCTCCCCATTTACAGAAATAATTTACATAGAAAGCTACTAAATCAACGAAAATTTCGCCATTGTGGAGCCGAAAAAAATTAATTATAGCTAAACAAAATAAAATTACACTGCCATTTACATTCAGAGGCTTCCCACATGATAGATGAAGAGATTAAAAAATAGATTGAGTTAAACAATTGATATTTTCAAAAGTTATTGTGTTTACAAGCCTTGGGGGCATGATAATTATATTAATATATATTCTCTTTTGCATACCTTGCGCTTTCGCTTAAGATATGCAAAAGAGAATAGAAGTGTTAAATCATTATTTCATTTTAAAGGTATAATAAGTAAAATTTTAAAAATAATAGATGATAGTGACATCTATCAAACGTATGAAAATTGATATTTTTTTGAACTAAATAACATATCAATTTTCATACGTTTGATACTATGTTTGTATGTAAACTGATTAAAACTGGTCTGCCTGAAATTATTGCAATATTCTCATTTAAAGATTATTTCGTGAAATGGTGTCATTTCATGATATTTAGGACTATTTGTTGACCATGTCCATGTCATTGAGATTTTTCCCCATAAATTGTGAAAAGTTGAGCCTTCTTGAATGTTAAACAGGTGAACCATTGCGCATTAGGCATAACAATAGGTGTGGTGAATTTAATACATTTCGTTTATTGCCGTTTAAGAGCAAATTGCTAACGTAACACACTGTACTACTTTTGATATAGCATTATTCATTTCGTCATATTTTAATCACTGTCTTTTAAATCGGAAAATCAACGAAGTATCATCAGGAATAAAACTACATCATGGTTGATCTCTACCAAATAAGGTAAGTCATTACTATAAATTAAAAAGAGAATTGATTCCTGGGTAACACGCATAAATGCAATAGATCTGCAAGAATTGTTTCCATTAATAATAACTCTTTGCAATCTGTTTTAAGATAATTATAATATTATAAGTTTAACTGCTATGTGCTTGACGCCATAATGAAGTTCCTGATCAATATCTCATAGTAAACGTAGTCGAAAAATATGGAAAGATCACAAAATATACCCAAAGCATCCTCTGAATATTATCTCAACACCGGCATCAGTTATCGAGCGACCCCTTATAAATCCAAATTGATTTTATGGAGTAAATTAATTACATTAAAACAATCAACATTTGAATATTAGCAAAATTTTTTTAAAAGTTTTACTGACCGTAGGCAGTACAGATAAGTCTAAAATTAGTAAGGTCTATTGTTCTATCAGATTTAAATAAAGTTATAACTTTACTATGTTTCAATCATTTATTAGAGACGCAATAACTTTAACGGAAATCCCCTTTAAAATCTGCTGTTTTCTTAAAATCAAAAGTTTTGAAATACAAATATTTTAAAAACATTCTGATAATATTTTATCAAATGCAAATTATTTTTTTACAGTTATTCAAGTTTTGTTTGAACAATGACTCGGTGACAGCAGGGGAGGAATTGAGTGACCTTATAGTCAAGATCGGAATATCGGTCAAATATTGTTCAAAAGCCGTTGTAACATGAGTATGTTGTCTGATTTTGTTAAATTATTGTTAAAATTTAATTGAAAGTTTTTGGAAAATAAATAGATAACAGAGAACACTGGTAAAGATTTATGAAAGTAAATATATAACAAAGAAAATTTTATGAGCAAAAGTATAACTATTGGGTAGCCGGCTAGGTCGTGGATTAGCTTTCCCGTCTCAGTCTTAAAGGTGTGCACTTATAATTCACTGAAGGAAGCAGTAGATAGATGATGCAGGTAACGTCCCACCCTACAAGCACATCTGCCACGGTATAATTCAGAATTAATAATTAAAAGGTTTTGGAATATTATTTCTTTTAATAACACTTTAGTTATTATGGCGAACATCTCCCATGAACCACGATACAAGTACCCATGCCCCAGCTTTGCTATTCTTAGCTTCATTGTCGGATAATAACAGCAGGTTTGATAATATCTGGTAGTTAATTGCATGCCACGTACACTTTGAACTGATTTATGTTCCGGTATAAAATTATCCTGTATGTTATTCCAAGATGTGGAATAACCAAGACACAAACATATCCTATAGCCTTTATCGTCCTACAGTTGAACTGAGGCCTCCGACAGATTTAATTTTTTGTTTTAAAAAAACGTTACGAAATTAAAACGTGAACTAGATACAAAAACAATACAGTAACAGTGAAATAATATCTAAAAATTTCAATCGATTCTGCATCCCAATTCTACTTTTACTTTTGTCATTATCGTGTGGCTAAGGTTAATTTTAATTTATATTATATGTATACTTGCAGATAAAAATGGACTAAACGTTATCCTTTTTTGTCTTAAAAATTTCAAAGTTTATTAAAATTCTAGTTAAAATATTTAAAATGTATTAAATAATATAAATACAAGTAGATTATATTTTAATAATATGGATAAATAACATTTGTAATAGCTTCGTACGTGAGTGTAATATCGTCATCCGGTAAATATGGTCGCTTTCTACTCGAAAACTACAGCCTTATTTGCTCCATGTCTTAGTGCAATAGCGCTATGATACGTGAAGTTTTGGCTACTGACGTCTTGGTAGCGTGCGACTACGATACGTTGGTGTTATTTTTAGTTAACAACATTATCAATTTTGTTACTAAAGTCGATAGGGATCATATGGGTGTGTTGTGAGTAAGCGCCATCCGAATGATAGTTGCATTGATGCTTACTGCTACTTGCGGTATTGCGTATTGTGATGGATCTTCGGGTGTGCTTCGCCTGATTCGACGCATTTTATTGTTCTAGTCGATGGAGGTAGGAGACATCACCACCCGGTGATGTCTGCTGGGACTGTATGGGGGACCTTAGGATGGTGTAAGTACAGCGATAGTCGTGTTGATGCTTGTTGCGTTCTGCAGCCTTGCGTCTCTGCGATGGGTGTTTGGCGGGTCGCTATTCTCAATGGCGCTCTCTGCATCTTGGTTTGACTCACAACCTAAGTAGCTTTGCCCTAGTCGGGTCCCTTCATTGCGGGGCTGCAGACTGTCTGTCCTCCATGATGTTTTATATAACAACATAATAATATATCTCTATAAAGTTCCTACCTATAAAAGATTGAATGCAACTTGTTGGTGGGCATATAATCAACGTTAGTAACACAAACCCTTTCTGATGGCGAAATATTACTATTTACTTATAACTGCCCATTGGCTATATCTGTCATTGTATTAGTTGGTGGAGCATACGTATCGTCCTCATGCGGGTGGTAGTTGGAGGGAGAATCTGAGGAGGCTCTCAAGGCTGCGGCCGAAAGCCGCGCTACGTGGGACCCCATTTCCTTGAGGTGAGCGGTAGACTCATGACACGCTCTGCGGCCAAATGGCCGTGCTGATCATGCAATTGGTGGTGATGCCTTACACTTACATCACGTCTACAGGAACGGCGGTCTGGCAGGTGGTGGCGCTCACGGAGAGCTTTTTATGGCCAGTGTGCCTATTGTTGCCTAACCCATGTGACGTACATTTACTGTGGCTGGATTTGATCATATTATGTATAGCCTTTACACGCATTGACATGCGCAACTTCGGTCGACGTTTGTGCTTACGCACTACCAACAGGCTAAGTCCTCTTTAACTGGTACGCCAGTTACTTTGCTGTAGAGTACGGTCCAGTTCCCAACTTATCTTTCACTTCGGGGGGAGCGTATAAAAATGGTTGGCGCTCACCGCGCACGGCGTGTGTGGAGCCGTGTGCCGCCTCCACATTCTTTTTAACCCGGCGGTACTCGCTGCTGGGTAAAAAATACCACAGAGTACCTAAATCACGTGATATTTTTATTACTAAACATGGAGGCAACTCACGACTTTAAGTACCTTCTGGCCAATAGTTAACACGCGCGTGCGTCACCGGGCGGCCAGTTCGCGCGCGGCGCTTGGCGACAACGGACGTTTAAAGTGAGTATGGGTGAAAAATACCCGGTAGCGACGGTTCTTGTTACATTTTTTTTAATGTTATTGGTGGTTTTTTTTATGTTATTATTTTGTTTTAGAGCTGGTTCATGATGAGTTCCCTACTGACGGATCGAATTATAGAAGAATGTCCAGAACAAGAAGATAGTGAAGAAGAAAATGTGTCAGAAATAGAAGATTTTGAGGAGCATAGTGATCATGAAAGCGGAACAGAGCAAGAAGCAAGTGATTCAGATGGGTCTTCAGTGTCGGAAGAGAGTTTTCCTTCGAATTTACAAATTGAGAATACTGAAGATGAAGAATATTTAGAGGATGTACCGCTTAAGTACTTGAGGCGAGGTCGTTTTACTGGAAAAGACAAAAGAACTCGCTGGCAAGTTCGTGAGCCGCCGCGACGTGTACGAACAAGATCCCATAACATTATATATCATTTGCCGGCACCGATTGGCGAAGGCAGATCTTGTTCATCTATGTTAGAAGCCTGGAATCTTGTTTTTCCGGAAACGTGTTTACTAAAGATAGTCCAGTATACTAACATTTATATAGAAGAGCTAAAGTCTAAATTCTCAAGAGAACGCGATTGTAAAAGTACAGATATCGTTGAACTTAGAGCTCTTTTTGGATTACTTTATTTCTGCGGAAGATTGCGAAGTGATCATCTGAACACAAAAGATCTCTGGGAAAAAGATGGAAGTGGTTCCGACGTCTGTATAGCCACAATGTCACGAGAAAGGTTCCATTTCTTACTGCGGAGTTTACGGTTTGACAATATTCGTAGACGAGGTGAAAGAAGGCAAACAGATAAGCTAGCACCCATTCGCGAGATTTTCGAAGAGTTCAATAATAATATAAAAAAATATTATGCTGTCGGCGAAAATGTAACAATCGATGAAAAGTTGGAGAAGACTCGCGGCCGTTGTCCATTTCGGCAATACATACCCAGCAAACCCGGTAAATACGGTATAAAGATATTTGTGTTGGCTGACGCACGAACCTTCTATACAAATAATATGGAAATTTATGTTGGCAAAAATGATGGGCCTTATGATCACAGTAATTCACCAAGTGAAGTCGTCGAACGCTTAGTAGAACCTATAAAGAATAGTCATCGTAACATAGTGATGGACAATTGGTTCACTAGTTTTCCGCTATTACGTGATTTGCTCAATGATTATGGTTTGACAGCATTGGGTACTTTGAGAAAGAATAAAGCTGAAATTCCACTTGTATTTACCTCAACCAAAGACCGGGAAGTACACAGTTCCCTTTTTGGATTTCAAGATAATTGTACTGTTGTGTCTTATGTTCCAAAGAAAAATAAAGTCGTGCTCTTGGCGTCGTCTTGCTTTGACTGGCCTGTTGGTCTAGTGGTTAGTGACCCTGACTGCTACGCCGGAGGTCGTGGGTTCGATTCCCACCCAGGACAAATGTTTGTGTGATGAGCACGATCATTTGTTCTGTGTCTGGGTGTAATTTATCTATAATATTTATGTATTTAGAAATATATAAGTATGTTTATCAGTTATCTAGTACCCATAACACAAGCTCTGCTTAGCTTGGGACTAGATGGCGTTTAAACAAAAAAAAAAAAAAAAAACTATGCACCATGATGGCAAAAAAGATTCTGGAGAAGAAAAATGTGATGCCACAGATAAAAAAGAGGTCAACAGTAGCTAATTTGCCAAAAATTATCAAAACAAAAATTGATTGTATGCTCAATGCTGACTCGAATGACGAAGCCACGCACACAAGCACACCCTCATCTTTGCGACCGTCCACATCTGCTTCCCGTTGTGCAGTATGTGAATGGAAGAAGGACCGAGAAACTAAGACGTCTTGTAAATTGTGTTCCAAAAGAATATGCCGTGAGCATACGACCACAATTTGTGGCGATTGTTATGTCAAAGCAAAATAGTTAGATTAGGTACAAGTTTTTTGAAACATAATGTTTGACGATTATTTTCTCGATGTTCATTTAATATAAACAGTATTTTATTTTTTGTTGTTTTGGTAGTGTATAAGGTCGTTTTATAATTTTTGATCTCAATTTTACGTGATACCTAAGAAAAAAATTGTTTTGTTGATTTTTCTAAGACTATGAAGAATTTTTGTTAGAATTTGTATTTTTTTTAGGATAAGCTATAATTTGAAATAAATAATAATTCAAACTTTTAATTTTCTTTTAGTTATTAGACATTAGTATTAATAAACTAAATACACCATTAAAGTTTGTAATGCAAACTTATTTTTCCAAGATAATGTCATTTAAATTATGTGGTATTTTTTACCCGGTAGCGAGTATTCGTGCATGTAAACACCTAGCGAGTACCGCCGGGTTAAATGTGGGAGAGCGAAGCTCTTGTATCTGGTATTAGATATAAATATTGTGAGCCTTTTTCAAGCGGGAAGGGATTAATTAATAAGAAATTGAGTGCTGTGAAACTGATACAATTGGAATAGGGACAATTTATTGTTCTTAACACTTTTTGAGCTCTGTCTTCGTGAAAGGGGTTATTTAGGTTATAAGACGCTACCAACAGTTTTCGATTGCTCTCGTGAATTTTCATTCTTCCAAGAGACACTTAAAAGAACAAGTTACTATATAAACACAACGTAAATAAGAGTTCCAGGTAAGAAGATCACGCCATAAATTTATTAAACGGCATGTATTAAACCTTTTGAAATATTTTAGAAGATTAATATACTGGTCCCGTAAATTTGATATATTTATTAATCTTATAGATATAGACTCAAAAGAAAGACAAAAATAAGTATAGATAAAAGGGGGGGCAGAAGTGTTACAATTTGGTGCCGTCACCAGGATAGAGGTTAAATTTTAATAGGATGCCCTTAATATTAAATTATGTGGTAGGCTATATGCCTACAATTTGTTGTCCGTGAAATAAAGAGGTGTCTTGTAGAATGGTGTTTGCTGGTGGTGTTTGAGTGTCTTGGGGTGGGGCTTAAATATTAAAATTGATGTGTGTGCATAGCTGACCGAAATAACATATAAAGTGAAATAAGTGGATAGACTCAATTTAATTAATTGAAGGACTCAAATAGTGCAAAAAATTCATAAGTGAAAATAAAAAAAATGGCTAATAACAAGAAACTTCAAACTTAATTAAGGCAAAGCCTAAAAGTGAAATAAAATTGCTTCAGAAGTTAATTAAAATGTAGTGAAAACCTTTGAGGTTAAAATAAAAGACCTCGAGGGAAAATTTATTAACCAAACGAAAGGTCACAAAGATAAAATAAATCGAGGAGAGGTGTCCGGGGCGAGCACCTCTTATGTAAATGACTCTAGACAAAATATTGTATATAATTTACATTAAATAACAACAGAAAAGCCAAAATTTGGAAATGGAAACACTCACCCAGTATTATTTTTGAAAGATCTCACCAATCATTTAAAGAAAGTTCCATGTAATTGTCTCCAAATATTTATAGCACAAGAGTGCTTAGTAGGTGAAGCCAAATATTGGACTCGCATTAATAGTGTGCGTTGGACAACTTTTGATAACTTTAAAGCTGTCTTTCTAAGTGTATTTTGGGGTGAAGAAGAACAAAATAAAGTAAAGAGGTTCCTTGTGCAAAATAAATGGAATAGAAGTACACACGCCACCATGGTTAGTTATTTTCTTTGTTTTATTGAAAAGGCACAAACATTATCATATCTGATATCTGAAAAACAATTAGTAACTGATTTCATTAGACATTATCCTAAAACTGTGCAGCAATTATGGAGAATAGCTAAAAGTGAGACAATCATAGACACGACAGATTTCTTAAGGAACTTAGATGACATCGATAAACAAGATGAAGGTCGTGAACCTTATTGTAATGAGAAAAAGCGAAAACTTAATAATAATAAAAAGCAAAAACATAAAGAAATACATTAATCATACAAATCATGGCGTAAACCCGAAAAAGGAAAAAAGAAGTTTAACGAAGTACATGAAATATAGGTCACAAATGACCAATCTGATGTTACGGCCCTGAGCCAAATTTAGAGCTGTAGAGGTCGAACTAGTTCCCCGTTCGATCTCTTACAATTGGAACAAAATACATGCTTGCACATATCATTTCTTTTTTTTTTTTTAAATGACGATACTCTACGAAACAAATACAAGTTATATCGATAGTTTTGCGGCCCTAAAAAGGGCCTTTTTTATTAACTTATACGATTAGGAAAATCGTCTCATCACGTAACTTTACTCTCAGAGTCCCGCATACCAAGGTGCAAATACACACTGCGCACATGGTGTACTATAGACGAACTTAGAGCGGACAGAGAGCCGTAGTACGTGGCGGTGGACGACGTCTCCATCGCGTATAAGAAATTAAGCACCGAATCCGTAGAGGGTACGTCCTTGACGTTTCAGGGCGTAGACAACATCCATGGCGGTAAATGGCAACAAAACATTAAATATGTTATTAAAGCTGGGTTGGCAACCTGATCAAACACTGGGGAAAAATAATAGAGATTTGCGAAAACCTATCTCTTTAAAAGGAAATTTTAACAGAGAAGAATTTTAATTTTAATAAAAAAAATACTGTAAAAATTCATTAATATCATTACATTACAATCGATTCGGCATCCCAATACTAATAAATACATGAAAATGACATTGGTCATTGGCGTGTGGTTAAGATTATTTTGTATTTATATTATATGGATATTTGCAGCTAAAAAACAGACTACACGTATTTCGTGTATCATCATCATCATTCATCATTACAGCCCTTCACAAGTCCACTGCTGAACATAGGCCTCCCCCAAAGAATGCCACAAAACACGGTCCTGAGCCACCTGCATCCATCGACTTCCTGCATGTCTTACCAGGTCGTCACTCCATCTCGTGGGGGGACGCCCTACACTTCGCCTACCGGTACGAGGCTGCCACTCGAGAACCTTTCTTCCCCATCGGTTGTCGGTTCTTCGAGCTATATGGCCGGCCCACTGCCACTTCAGCTTACTAATCCGTTGGGCTATGTCGGTCACTCTGGTTCTACTGCGGATATCCTCATTCCTAAGTTTATCACGCAGAGAAACTCCGAGCATAGCCCTCTCCATAGCTCGCTGAGCGACCTTGAGCTTCCTCATACGGCCAGCAGTGAAGGACCACGTCTCAGTTCCGTAAGTCATCACTGGCAACACGCACTGGTTGTACAATTTCGTGTATATCCGATGCTATTATCGCAAAGGGCGTTTATTGCCCTTGTCTTTTTATTTCTTTATGTCGAATAAGGAAATAGATTTCATTACTTTGAATCACAGCAATACAATTGTTTCTATTAGAGTTCTATTAAAGTATAAAAAATATCATGCATTGATCATGTGTTATGATGATCCAGCCTGACCAAATTAATTCAACCATAAGTTCTAATAGTTGAAATAATTTATTTCTTATTTTTCTTCGACTGATTTTAAAAGTAACATGATTTCGTATGTATTGTAAAAGAATGTACTATGCTAACATTTAGTTTAATATTTTAGCTGTTCTCGACACATTAGAAGATCAAAATACCTTTTCGTATTTTAAAAATCAAATATAGTCAAAATCCTATTTTTGTCTTTAAAATTACACAAAGTGTTTGATTTGACGCTACTTAACGAAAAGAGTAAAAAATAGAGTAGAAGAGAAAAAAGTTATTGATAATACATTTTTTTTTTGGTATTTTCTTTTATTTACAGGTAATTCTATATTGAGTGACGTTATAAGTTAAGTTAAATAAAATACCGTGACATTTAGTTTTAGTTATGAAAATAAATAGATGTCACAAAATAACGTTGATGTAATTAAGATTTTTTGTTTGTGTATCGTTTACAAGAAAACCAAAATGTCTTTACTTTTCGATTCTTTAATTGCAATGGATATTGTTATTTGTTTTCTTTTTTTAAATACTTTATTTCAACACTACAATTATCTCCTGTATTGTTGTGGCAGTTATTTTCGTTACGTAAATAATCTAAACCAACTGGTAATAGTAAGAACTTCGCAAGAGAAATTAAAACGTGAATTAGATACAAAAACAATACAGTAACAGTGAAATAATATCTAAAAAATTTCAATCGATTCTGCATCCCAATTCTACTTTGACTTTTGTCATTATCGTGTGGCTAAGGTTAATTTTAATTTATATTATATGTATACTGGCAGATAAAAATGGACTAAACGTTATCCTAATTTTTGTCTTAAAAATCTCTAAATTTATTAAAATTCTGGTTAAAATATTCAAAATGTATTAAATAATATAAATACAAGTAGATTATATTTCAATAATAAAGATAAATAACATTTGTAATAGCTTCGTACGTGAGTGTAATATCGTCATCCGGTAAATATGGTCACTTTCTACTCGAAAACTACAGCCTTATTTGCTCCATGTCTTAGTGCAATAGCGCTATGATACGTGAAGTTTTGGCTACTGACGTCTTGGTAGCGTGCTACTACGATACGTTGGTGTTATTTATAGTTAACAACATTATCAATTTTGTTACTAAAGTCGATAGGGATCATATGGGTGTGTTGTGAGTGGGCGCCATCCGAATGATAGTTGCATTCATGCTTACTGCTACTTGCGGTATTGCGTATTGTGATGGATCTTCGGGTGTGCTTCGCCTGATTCGACGCATCTTATTGTTCTAGTCGATGGAGGTAGGAGACATCACCACCTGGTGATGTCTGCTGGGACTGTATGGGGGACCTTAGGATGGTGTAAGTACAGCGATAGTCGTATTGATGCTTGTTGCGTTCTGCAGCATTGCATCTCTGCGATGGGTGTTTGGCTGGTCGTTATTCTCAATGGCGCTCTCTGCGTCTTGGTTTGACTCACAACCTAAGTAGCTTTGCCCTATTCGGGTCCCTTCATTGCGGGGCTGCAGACTGTCTATCCTCCATGAAGTTTTATATTACAACATAATAATATATCTCTATAAAGTTCCTACCTTTGAAAGATTGAATGCTACTTGTTGGTGGGCATATAATCAACGTTAGTGACATAATGCCTTTCTGATGGCGAGTTATTACTATTAACTGATAAAAGCCTATTGGCTTTATCTGTCATTGTATTAGTTGGTGGAGCATATGTTGTGTCGTCCTCATGCGGGTGGTAGTTGGCGGGAGAATCTGAGGAGGCTCTCAAGGCTGTGGCCGAAAGCCGCGCAACGTGGGACCCAATTTCCTTGAGGTGAGCGGTAGACCCATGACACGCTCTGCGGCCAATTGGCCGTGCTGCTCATGCAATTGGTGGTGATGCCTTACACTCACATCACGTCTACAGGAACGGCGGTCTGGCAGGTGGTGGCGCTCACGAAAGGCTTTTTATGGCCATTTTGCCTACTGTTGCCTAACCCATGTGATGTTCATTTACTGTGGCTGGATTTGAACATATTCTGTATAGCCTTTACACGCATTGACATGCGCGACTTCGGTCGACGTGTGTGCTTACGCACTACCAACGGGCTAAGTCCTCTTTTACTGTTACGCCAGTTATTTTGCTGTAGACTACGGTCCAGTTCTCAACTTAACGTTCACTTCGGGGGGAGCGCATAAAAATGGTTGGCGCTCACCGCGCACGGCGTATGTGGAGCCGTGTGCCTCCTCCACATTCTTTTTAAATGTGGGAGAGCGAAGCCCTTGTATCTGGTATTAGATATAAATATTGTGAGCCTTTTCCAAGCGGGAAGGGATTAATTATTACGGAATTGAATGCTGTGAAACTGATACAATTGGAATAGGGACAATTTATTGTTCTTAACACTTTTTGAGCTCTGTCTTCGTGAAAGGGGTTATTTATGTTATAAGACGCTACCAACAGTTTTCGATTGCTCTCGTGAATTTTCATTCTTCCAAGAGACACTCAAAAGTACAAGTTACTATACAAACACACGTAAATAAGAGTCCCAGGTAAGAAGATCACGCCATAAATTTATTAAACGGCATGTATTTAAACCTTCTGAAATATTTTAGAAGATTAATATACTGGTCCCGTAAATTTGATATATTTATAAATCTTATAGATATAGACTCTTAAGAAATACAAAAATAAGTACAGAGAAGAGGGAGGGGGCAGTGTTACAATTTGGTGCCGTCACCAGGATAGAGGTTAAATTTTAAATAGGAGGCCGTTAATATTAAATTATGAGGTAAGATATATGCCTACAATTTGTTGTCCGTGAAATAGAGAGGTGTCTTGAAGAATGGTGTTTGCTCGTGGTATTTGAGTGTCTGGAGGTTGGGCTTCAATATTAAAATTGATTAATAATATAGAAGAAGTTGTATGCATAGCTGAACGTAATAACATTTAAATTGAAATAAGTGGATAGACTCAATTTAATTAAGTAAAGGACTCAAAAAGCGCAAAAAATTCATAAGTGAAAATAAAAACAAATGGCTAATAACAAGAAACTTCAAACTTAATTAAGGCAAGGCCTAAAAGTGAAATAAAATTGCTTCAGAAGTTAAATAAAATGCAGTGAAAACCTTTGAGGTTAAAATAAAAGACCTCGAGGGAAAATTTATAAACCAAACGAAAGGTCACATAGATAAAATAAATCAAGGAGGGGTGTCCGGGGCGAGCACCTCGTATGTAAATGGCTCTAGACAAAATATTGTTTGTGATTTACATTAAATAACTAAAGAAAAGCCGAAATTTGGAAATGGAAACACTCACCCAGTATTATTTTTGAAAGATCTCACCAATTATTTAAAGAAAGTTCCATGTAATTGCCTCCAAATATTAATAGCACGAGAGTGCTTAGTAGGTGAAGCCAAATATTGGACTCGCATTAATAGTGTGCGTTGGACAACTTTTGATAATTTTGAAGCTGTCTTTCTAAGTGTATTTTGGGGTGAAGAAGAACAAAATAAAGTAAAGAGGTTCCTTGTGCAAAATAAATGGAATAGAAGTACACACGCCACCATGGTTAGTTATTTTCTTTGTATTATTGAAAAGGCGTAAACATTATCATATCTGATAGCTGAATAACAATTAGTAACTGATTTCATTAGACATTATCCTAAAACTGTGCAGCAATTATGGAGAATAGCTAAAAGTTAGACAATAATAGACACGACAGATTTCTTAAGGAACTTAGATGACATCGATAAACAAGATGAAGTTCATGAACCTTACTGTAATGAGAAAAAGCGAAAATTTAATAATAATACGAAGCAAAAACATAAAGAAATACATTAACCATACAAAACGTGGCGTAAACCCGAAGAGGGAAAAAAGAAGTTAAACGAAGTACATGAAATACAGGTCACAAGTGATCAATCTGATATTACGGCCCCTGAGCCAAATTTAGAGCTGTAGAGTTCGAACTAGTTCCCGGTTCGATCCCTTACAATGTAAAAGGAAACAAAGCATTAAACATGTTATTTAATCTTAGTTGGCGACCTGGTCAAACACTGGGTAAAAATAATAGAGTTTTGCGAAAATTTGTCTCTTTGAAAGGAAATTTTAACAGAGAAGGCCTTGGTTATAGCGAAAATGTAAAAAGTACATTAAACACCTTCAAGACCATATCGGAGTTGCTCTTATTCGTGCAAACCGTCTTCGAGGAAGACGAAGATAAACACCAAATGGAATTGGTAGGGATTATGAGATCTGAAATTAAAGTTTTAATATTTGACAAAGATATAGACGCTGTTTTTGACACTGGGAGCGATGTTACATGCATTTCAGAAAGTTTATATTTTATAATTAAAGATAATTATCATAAAATATCAATAATGATAATTAAAGCAATGCAAATAATAGGTAATGTTGGACAGCGCATCACAAAAATACAACAGATGATCATATTGCCTATAAAGGTATCTTTGAAACACTAATTTTAATTGTAGGTAATTTAATAAGACCTTTAATATTAGTATTTGATTGGCTCAAGAAAAATAAAATATTGATTGATTTGAGAAATACGACTGTTAGAATAGAATTTAAATTGAAAACAAAGACTATTTCATACCCTTCAAATATAACAATTTATCTGTATTATTGCCGTGTAGTGGCGGTTAAGAATATCCACTACCCCATATCTTCCCGTGGGTGTCGTAAAAGGCGACAAAGGGAAACAAGCAGGAGATGGGCAGCAGCATCTTCCTGATAATAGCCAAAATAACAATAAAAAACTGCGGTTGCCAACCCGCTCGCCAAGCGTGGCAACTATGGCAATATAATACCCCCCCATGAGAAATGACAATAATAAACGGCCCCCAGTCCCCGGCGGCCCCGCTATTCCTGGCTACGGTGGCGACCATGGTAACGGCGGGGCAGGGGGTGCTAAGAATCTCCGGTGGAGGTTCGGTTGCCACCTACGACGACTCGACCTGGCAACATACAACGCACGCACGCACGCATCTTCGCGTCAGTGAGGACTGACGAGAAGATTGTAGAGCTGGAAGAAGAGATAGACAAGTTACGCTGGCATATTATAGGATTATCCGAAGTCCGAAGAGAGGGGGAGGACACGGTAATCCTCGAATCCGGCAACTTGCTCTATTACCGGGAGGGCGACCATCTGTCCCAAGGAGGTGTCGGATTTATCGTCCACAAGTCTCTCGTTAACAACGTTGTAAAGGCCCCGAGTTCCCGGCGCCCCTTTAATGGGGCAGGGGTGCGAAGAATCTCCGGGAGGAAAACCGGCGACGAGGTTCGCCACCCGTCACGTTCTGTCCCCCGGAGGGGCGAAAAGTGGATTGCGGAAGCCCGTCTGGCTACATTGAACGTATGTGGAGGAATGAATGATAAGATGGATGAAGTATGCGATATGATGTATGATAGAGGAATAGACGTGTTATGTGTGAATGAGACGAAACGGAAGGGAAAGGATGCCACTACACATGGCATGTATACCGCGTACTGGTCTGGTGTAGACGAGACCGAGCGGGCATGCCAGGGAGTCGGTATCATCCTTTCAGAAAGAATGGGTCATTGTGTAAAAGAGTATGAATGTGTAAGCCCGAGACTGCTATGGATACGAATGAAAGTGGGCTTAAAGAAGTTGTTTGTTTTAGGGGTCTACGCCCCAGACATGTCTAAGCCCACTTATATCCGAGAGCAGTTTTGGGAGTTGGTAAGGATGGTGCTAATGAAATGCAAGGTTAATGAAAATATTGTGATATTAGGCGATTTTAATGGAAGGGTTGGGGTGAGGAGGCTTGGTTATGAAAGGATATTGGGAACGTTTGGTGATGAAAGTATAAATGAGAATGGTGAAAGCCTTCTCGCCGTATGCGTGGAAAAGAATCTTGTTGTGACGAACACTTTGTTTCGTCATAGGAAGATTCACACGTATACATGGGAAAGAGGTGATGATAGAAGTATGATAGATTTCATAATTGTTGATGAAAGAATGAGGAGCGCGGTGGTAGATACAAGGGTTTACCGGGGCTCTAACGTAGGGACGGATCATTACTTGGTCTTATGCCGAATTAATGGTCTTTTCAGACGTTGGAGGCATCGGACATCTGTGTCTACCACAGCGTTACAGCGTATAAAAACAGAGAGGCTACAAGATGAAGGTGTGAAAGAGAAGTTCAAATGTAGATTGAGAGAAAATATAAGTGGTATGGCTGAATTGTGTATGAATGATTTAGACTTGGAGACTGTGTGGTATAATGTCAAGAAAGGTTTAGTGGATGCAGCTACCGAAGTATGTGGTGTAAGCAAGAGAACAAATGAAAGGAAAAATAACACGTTATGGTGGGATGATGAGGTACGGATGGAAGTTGAAGCAAAGAAGAAAGCATGGCTAGATTTACTAGCAACCAAGGCTAGTAATTCTAGCAGTATGAATGATGATATTGAAAGGAAAAAGGCGGTTTTTAGACACCTAAATAAGAGAGTAAAAGAAGTAGTTGAAAGGAAAAAGCAAGAAAGAATGGATAAGAATGATAGAAGAATATCGGATAACTTCCAGGAAAACATTAAAATGTTCTGGAAACTCGTAAGAACTACCAGGGGACATTCACAACAGCCTAGAATGAATGCTATACGAGACCAGAATGGCTGTATTCTGAATGACGAAGTTTTGAGTTTAAGGAGATGGAAGGAATACTTTGAAAGCGTGTTTATGAGTGATGAGACGTTTGAATTAAATGAAATAGAAATTCCGAAAGAAGAGGAAATAGATAGAGATATAAGTATAGATGAAATAATGAAAGCAATGAAAAGTATGAAAGTAGGTAAGGCAGCTGGTTATGATAGAGTATCTCTCGAAATGCTAAGGGCTGGAGAAGGAGTGGTGGCAGACCTGCTGTACACCTTGTTTAATTTATGTTGGGAACTTAAGCGGGTACCGGGAGACTGGTGCAAAGCCGTGATAGTCCCAATATATAAGGGAAAAGGATCACAGCAGGACTGTAAAAACTACCGTGGTATCAGCCTTCTTAGCATTGTGGGAAAACTGTATGCTAAGGTACTAATTGAAAGAGTTATGAAAGAAACTGACGGAAAAATTTGGGATGTGCAAGCGGGATTTAGAAAGGGAATGGGATGTACGGATCAGGTCTTTTCCATGCGCATGATCGCCGAGAAGTTTTTGGCCAAAAACCAAAAAGTTTTTTGTGCGTTCATGGACTTGGAGAAGGCTTATGACAGAGTGGACAGGGATGTGTTATGGCAAACACTGAACTCATTTGGGTTGAGCGCTGGTCTGATACAGGCATTGAAGTCTCTATATAGGGACTCTAGTGCTTGTGTCAGGATCAACGGGGCCTACTCGGACTGGTTTGACATCCATAAAGGTGTCAGACAGGGCTGTGTGGCTTCCCCGTGGTTGTTCAACCTGTTTATGGACAGTTGTTTGGAAAATTTGAAAGTAGAAGAATGCGGGTTAAGAATGGGTGAGTTAACCGTCAAATGCCTTTTGTACGCCGATGATCAAGTCATACTTGCGTCGTCGGCAGCCGAGTTGCAAATGATGGTTACATTAATGAACAGGACATTAAAAGAAAAGGGAATGAAAGTGAACGCAAGTAAGACGAAAGTTATGGTTTTTGAAAGAGAAGAAAGTAAAACGATATGTGAAATAAGAATAGAAGGGGAGTTGGTAGAGCAAGTAGATGAGTTTGTATATTTGGGATGTGTGTTTAGCAGGGATGGTAGATATGATAAGGATATAGAACGACGAGTGAATGCAGGAAATAGAGTGAATGGGGCTCTACACTCTATTGTGAAAAGTCAGAATGTGTCCAAAAAGGCACGTATGGCAATTCACAATGCTGTGTTAGTACCTACTTTAATGTATGGTAGTGAAAGTTGGGTGTGGCAGAAGAAGCATGAGAGTAGAATAAATGCTGTAGAAATGCGGTCATTAAGGAGTATGTTAGGGATGAAGCTGAATGACAGAGTGAGAAATTGTTTAATAAGAGAAGAGTGTGGTTTGCAAGATGATGTTGTGACCAGGATTAAGAAAGGAATGCTTCGGTGGTTTGGCCATGTGGAAAGAATGAATGAGGAAAGAGTGACAAAGCAAATTTATGTTGCAGAGGTGAACGGCATAGTCGGGAAGGGTCGCCCTAGGCGAAAGTTTATCGACCAAATTGGCGATATATTAAAAATGGGCCAAATCAAGAGTACCTTTAACCGACGAGCGTGTATGCGTAGGTATATGGATGTGGAGGAAGCGAGAGAGGTGTGTCAGGATCGTGCCAAATGGAAGTCCATAATCTCTGCCTACCCCTCTGGGTGACAGGCGTGAGTGTTTATGTATGTTATATGTTATGTATGTGTCGACGAGGGTTGCGTACCTTATACTCAGAATCATCAAACGGTATTCGCTGAAGGTCATACAGATTTACGCACCAACCTCGGCACACCCCGATCAGGAGGTGGAGGAAATGTATGAGGATATCTCTAGAGCCATGCATTCCTCCAAAACCCAATATACGGTGTTAATGGGAGACTTCAATGCAAAAATAGGCACAAGAGAGAACGGTGAGCTGAAAGTAGGGAATTTCGGAATAGGGCAACGGAACCCAAGGGGCCAGCAGTTGGCTGACTTCATGGAGAAAGAGGGACTCTTTATGATGAACTCTTTCTTCCAGAAGCGGCCCCACAGGAAGTGGACCTGGTCGAGCCCCGACGGTTCGACAAAAAATGAGATTGACTTCATTATGACGACCAGACGACAACTGTTCAGTGATGTCTCAGTGATCGCGAGGGTGAAAACCGGCAGCGATCACCGAATGGTTAGAGGCACACTGAACCTAAACGTTAAGTTGGAGAGGTCTCGTCTAATGAAGTCAACGCTCCGTCCCCCTCGTGCTCTAATCCAAAGTCCCGAAACCTTTCAGCTCGAGTTACAAAACCGTTTTCAGTGCCTAGAAGACTGCAATGAAGTGGACGATTTGAATGACAAGCTCGTGGAAACTGTCCATGCGGTCGGAGCTAAGTTCTGCAAGACCCGCCGCAGAAGAACACAAAAACTCTCCGATCACACTCTTAATCTCATGGCTGTTAGACGGGAGATGAAGCTACATTCTTCAACAGATTTGACAGCATACAGGCAACTGAACAGACAGATCTCAAAATGCATGCGGCGGTACTTACGCAAATTCAATACAGCTCGTATTGAAGAAGCGATCGAGCGGAACCAAGGCTCCAAAGTCTTTGCCAAAGATCTGTCTGCCAGAAAGCGCCAACTGTCAAAGCTGAAGACAGAGTGTGGCATCATCGTCTCCGGGGCACCTGAGATTTGGAGTGAGATTGAGAGTTTCTATGGGCAGCTGTACACGTCATCGTTGGAGCCACACGCAAGTGTGAGTAACGATCCAAGAGCGAGTCTAATCCGACATTATTCCGATGATATCCCGGACGTCAGTGTGAGCGAGATTAGAATGGCTCTCCAGCACCTTAAAAACGGCAAGGCCCCAGGCGAGGATGGAATTACAGCGGAGCTTCTGAAAGCGGGTGGAAAACCGGTACTTGAAGTCCTTCAGAAGCTCTTTAATTCCGTCCTCCATGGTGGCATTACACCGGAGGCGTGGAGCAGAAGTGCGGTGGTCTTGTTCTTCAAGAAAGGCGACAACGCTCTCTTGAAGAACTACAGACCGATTTCCCTTCTGAGCCGCGTCTACGTGCTGTTTTCGAGAGTCATTACGAATCGTCTCGCGCGCAGACTTGACGACTTCCAGCCTCCCGAACAAGCCGGTTTCCGAAAAGGCTTTAGCACCATAGACCACATACATACCCTTCGGCAAATTGTACAGAAGTCCGAGGAGTACAATTTGCCATTATGTCTGGCGTATGTGGACTATGAGAAAGCCTTTGATTCCGTCGAAATTTGGGCGGTGCTGCAGTCCCTTCAGCGATGCCAAGTTGACTGTCGGTATATCGAAGTGTTGAAGTGCTTGTACACTAGGGCTACGATGGCTATCCGAGTACAGAACCAGAGTACGAAACCTATCCAATTGCAGAGAGGTGTAAGACAGGGTGACGTCATATCCCCGAAACTCTTTACCGCTGCATTGGAAGATGTTTTCAAGCTTCTGGACTGGAAAGGATACGGTATCAACATCAATGGCGAGTACATCACTCACCTTCGATTGTCCGACGATATAGTCCTTATGGCAGAATCGCTGGAGGACCTAAGCACTATGCTCAATGACCTCAATAGTGTTTCCCAACGGATAGGTCTTAAGATGAACATGGACAAAACAAAGATCATGTTTAATGTCCATGTCACACCTATGCCGGTAGTTGTTGGGAACACTAAGCTCGAAGTTGTTGACGAGTATGTTTACCTGGGACAAATAGTCCGATTAGGTAAGTCCAACTTCGACCGAGAGGTCAATCGACGGATTCAACTCGGTTGGGCAGCGTTCGGGAAATTACGGCACATCTTCTCGTCAGGTATACCTCAAAACTTGAAAACGAGACTGTACACCCAGTGCGTGTTGCCAGTGATGACATACGGAACTGAGACGTGGTCCTTCACTGCTGGCCGGATGAGGAAGCTCAAGGTCGCTCATCGAGGTATGGAGAGGGCTATGCTCGGAGTTTCTCTGCGTGATAAACTCAGAAATGAGGATATCCGCAGTAGAACTAGAGTGACCGACATAGCCCAACGGATTAGTAAGCTGAAATGGCAATGGGCCGGCCATATAGCTCGAAGAACCGACAACCGATGGGGAAGAAAGGTTCTCGAGTGGCAGCCTCGTACCGGCAGGCGAAGTGTAGGGCGTCCCCCCACTAGATGTAGTGACGACCTGGTAAGATATGCAGGAAGTCGATGGATGCAGGTGGCTCAGGACCGTGCTTTGTGGCATTCTTTGGGGGAGGCCTTTGTTCAGCAGTGGACTTGTGAAGGGCTGTAATGATGATGATGATCTGTATTACATAATAATTGCATCGAAAAATGTACCGATAATCCGTTATCATATATAAAAATAGGATCTACATTGGAGGTCTCTGAAACAGCAAAACTTAGTAAGGTTTTGGAAAAGCATAAGTATATGCTTTCGAGCAAATTGGGAAGAGCCAATTGCTATGAGCATAAAATTGAAGTGATCGATGATGAACCTATAGTTACTAGATCCTATCCTATTCCACATGCGTATAGATCGAAAATGGAAGAAATTTTAAATGAAATGGAACAACCTGGTATTATTACAAGGACATCAACGCCTTACAGTAGTCCCTTAACATTCACTCTTAAAAATATAGCTCAATTAGGGTTTTACTAGATGGCAGATTCATAAATAAGAAAATGGTTGTAGAGACAGAGAAACATATAAATTAGATGTTTTAAATTCATTCCACGGAGCAAATATATCACTATCATTGGCTTAAATAATGCATACGAGTATTTTCAAATACAGTATAGTATAGTTAGAAAAATGAGGTATTATATTTCAAAAGGAATTTAAAAGATATAATATATTTACCTAAAACATTGAGACAAGATATTATAAATAAAGTACATGTCAGAATGGATCACCGAGGACCCTATTAGTAAATTAAATATGTGAGAGACAGATTATTTTGGAAAGACTTAACAAAAGATATTAAAAATCAATTAAAAGTATGTCATTTATGTCAGTTATCTAAGAAAAGCAATATAACATATGTGGGTCCATGCTAATCTATAATAACAGAGAACATTAGCGATATAGTTATGGCAGACTTATATGGACCACTTGCATCATATACCTTTGGGTACACTTTCATATTTGTCATACAAGATTCATTCAGTAAATTTATCAAATTATATCCTTTAAAACAGTCAACAGCAAAGTCTGTTGTAACAAAAGTAAAGTATTTTGTTGAGATTATAAAGCTCAAAGCAATAATGACAGATAATGGAAAACAGTTTATAAGTAAACACTGGAAACAATCATTGAGAGATTTAAATATTAAGCCAATATATACCACAAATAGAAATCCTAGACCAAATACAACAGAGCGAGTAAATAAAAAGTTGAGCAAATTATTTAAGACGCCTTGTCATACTAACCACAAAGATTGTGCGTTAATATTGCCGAAATAAGAAGAATTGTATAATAATTATTCTTATCATAATATTACAAGCTTCACGCCTTGTGAGATTCATTATAATGAGTCTTATGATATGTCTTTTGACAAAGTAATTTTTAAAAGGAAGACAAACATAATTTCGAACAAATTAGACAACTAGTGCGTTAAAAATTTAAAAGAGGCAAGTCGAATAAGAAACACAAAATTTGATAAGCGAAATAGAATAAAATAAAATATAACATTGGCAACTTAGTAAATATTTCGAGATCTAGTAGATCAGACGCCAATAATAAAGTTATAAGTAAGTTCAATTTGGCATATGAAGGGCCTTACGTAATAGCAGCCGTACAATTTGACAATGTATATACCTTAGTAAACCCAGAGACAAATGACATTAAAGGAAATTTCAATGCTATTCACTATTAAAATATTTTAAATAATTATTTTATTTTGTAAAAAAAGAGTAATTAAATAAAAATTGTTGCATAAAAAGTTCTTACGGGTGGCCCTTGGAAATAATTATTAAGTTAATGAATTGAAATTATTAAAGTTATGAGCAAGATATTTGTTATATGATAGAGGAACGATTTGAATAAATAATGAAAACTTGTAAATGTAGATCGTAAGAAAATTTTGTAATAATTTTTATTAATTAAATATGGGGAGTTGGGTCAGGGTGAATGGCTCAATCACATTTATCCTGTGTGGTAGCCAACTCATCTCAACAAATATTCAACTGGATTGTATTCACGTAAAGTCTGACATTATTGAAATGATGTTTCAAAGATTTAAAGATAAATTAATAAAATGACAAAATCCACAATTGACTGAGAACTTTATTAAAAACACAATATTAAATAACTCGAATTATGAAGTTATCACATTATGATGGATGTGGTTGAAGGGGTGTTGGTGGCGGCCATTATCTGGGGTAGGGGAATTTGATAACATAACTAACAGATAGAGATATATAAACAATAATACTGTAACAGATAACTGTATTGTTAAATATTAAAAGAGGAAAGAACATATATATAAACAATTATTTGAGTGTAGCGTATATGCTCTTTTTTTTATTAACGACTCCACTATGTAGGTCACTAACATAAAATTTGGGATTGGATTGTGACGCTTCATAATTATTAATAAGAAAAACAGTAACAGTAGTAGTAACAGTAGGCGTGATGGTGGCGGCCATTCCCTGGGTTAGGAGAATTTGATAACTTATACAGTATTGTAAGAGATTAAAAGAGGAAAGAACAGATATATAAACAATTATTTGAGTGTAGCGTATATGCTCTCAATAAATTAAATTTTTATATTAATGACTCCACTATGTAGGCCATGAACATTAAATTTGGGGGTGGATTGTGACGCTTCATAATTATTATTAATAAATAATAGTAAAATTCATTATAAAGATATTTAAAAATTTCATAGAAATTATATTTTAAACAATCAAAATGCAATATTTAGTATAAAGTGCAAATATATTCATTTGGAATATTGAATATTATAATATAGTAAACGCATAAATTCTCTAAATTTATTAAAATTCTGTTTAAAATATTCAAAATATATTAAATAATATAAGTACAAGTCGATTATATTGCAGTAATAAAGATAAAAAATATTTGTAATATAATTGAAAAACTGGATCAAAAAGAACATCGGTCAGGGCCCATACATTTTGTGACCTGGCTATAAAATATCGCGAACCTGACTAGTGTATGGATTTATCCGTTACCCCCGGGCACAATATCAATCCTAAATTGAAAATATATTATTTAAAAGCAGAGGCTCATATAACGTTACACTTATGTATTTCGTCTTTTTTGATGTTATCATGTAATATATATGTTTGTAACCATGACCACAACCTCAGCTAAAACAATTGACATGAAAACTATGCAGTAATATATACTTACATAACTATATAAGTCAATGGCTAAAACCATAAAACTTAATCAATAGCCTTTCTAATTTTTTCACTGCTAAGTATCTAAGACATACGTGCTTTGACATTTGCTCACGCTTTGACAGCACTCGTGTCATAATACCACAGACTACTTACATAGCGTCACTCACATTACGTTCCATTCTAAGTATTAGTGCATTCTTTATTTCATCATCATCATCATCATCATTACAGCCCTTCACAAGTCCACTGCTGAACATAGGCCTCCCCCAAAGAATGCCACAAAGCACGGTCCTGAGCCACCTGCATCCATCGACTTCCTGCATGTCTTACCAGGTCGTCACTCCATCTCGTGGGGGGACGCCCTACACTTCGCCTACCGGTACGAGGCTGCCACTCGAGAACCTTTCTTCCCCATCGGTTGTCGAATCTTCGAGCTATATGGCCGGCCCACTGCCACTTCAGCTTACTAATCCGTTGGGCTATGTCGGTTACTCTGGTTCTACTGCGGATATCCTCATTCCTAAGTTTATCACGCAGAGAAACTCCGAGCATAGCCCTCTCCATAGCTCGCTGAGCGACCTTGAGCTTCCTCATACGGCCAGCAGTGAAGGACCACGTCTCAGTTCCATAAGTCATCACTGGCAACACGCACTGGTTGTACAATTTCGTTTTCAGGTTTTGAGGTATGTCTGACGAGAAGATGTGTCGTAGCTTCCCGAACGCTGCCCAGCCGAGTTGAATCCGTCGATTGACCTCTCGGTCGAAGTTGGACTTACCTAGTCGGACTATTTGTCCCAGGTAAACATACTCGTCAACAACTTCGAGCTTAGTGTTCCCAACAACTACCGGCATAGGTGTGACATGGACATTGAACATGATCTTTGTTTTGTCCATGTTCATCTTAAGACCTATCCGTTGGGAAACACTATCGAGGTCATTGAGCATAGTGCTTAGGTCCTCCAGCGATTCTGCCATAAGGACTATATCGTCGGCAAATCGAAGGTGAGTGATGTACTCGCCATTGATGTTGATACCGTATCCTTTCCAGTCCAGAAGCTTGAAAACGTCTTCCAATGCAGCGGTGAAGAGTTTCGGGGATATGACGTCACCCTGTCTTACACCTCTCTGCAATTGGATAGGTTTCGTACTCTGGTTCTGTACTCGGATAGCCATCGTAGCCCTACTGTACAAGCACTTCAACACTTCGATATACCGACAGTCAACTTGGCACCGCTGAAGGGACTGCAGCACCGCCCAAATTTCGACGGAATCAAAGGCTTTCTCATAGTCCACATACGCCAGACATAGTGGCAAATTGTACTCTTCGGACTTCTGTACAATTTGCCGAAGGGTATGTATGTGGTCTATGGTGCTAAAGCCCTTTCGGAAACCGGCTTGTTCGGGAGGCTGGAAGTCGTCAAGTCTGCGCGCGAGACGATTCGTAATGACTCTCGAAAACAGCACGTAGACGCGGCTCAGAAGGGAAATCGGTCTGTAGTTCTTCAAGAGAGCGTTGTCACCTTTCTTGAAGAACAAGACCACCGCACTTCTGCTCCACGCCTCCGGTGTAATGCCACCATGGAGGACGGAATTAAAGAGCTTCTGAAGGACTTCAAGTACCGGTTTTCCACCCGCTTTCAGAAGCTCCGCTGTAATTCCATCCTCGCCTGGGGCCTTACCGTTTTTAAGGTGCTGTAGAGCCATTCTAATCTCGCTCAGACTGACGTCCGGGATATCTTCGGAATAGTGTCGGATGAGACTCGCTCTTGCATCGTTACTCACACTTGCGTGTGGCTCCAACGATGACGTGTACAGCTGCCCATAGAACCTCTCAATCTCACTCAAAATCTCAGGTGTCCCGGATAAAATGCTGCCACACTCTGTCTTCAGCTTTGACAGGTGGCTCTTTCTGGCAGACAGATCTCTGGCAAAGACTTTGGAGCCTTGGTTCCGCTCGATCGCTTCTTCAATACGAGCTGTATTGAAGTTGCGTAAGTCCCGCCGCATGCATTTGGAGATCTGTCTGTTCAGATGCCTGTATGCTGTCAAGTCTGTTGAAGAATGTAGCTTCATCTCCCGTCTAACAGCCAGTAGTGCTGTATAGTGTAGTAGCCCAAAGTATTAGTGCATTCTTTATTTACTGTCAACCAATCATTTGAAACTCATTTCGGAATATTTAATTCATATCCCCATCTAAAAATGATGTTATTGAGAATACACTACATAAATAAATAAAAATCTACAATACAATCTAGTATTTAAAAAAATGTAAACGCATAATAGTAGTGTTACTTTAGTGTTACGATGAAACGTGTACCACAGATAAAAACTGGGTGAGTTTAGATGCGTTCAAAACCTATAATAAGTAGTAAGGAAATGAGGTTTTTTATTACATAGCTAAATTATTTTACCGGCTCCAATAAAATAAGTTTCATCTTTCATTGCATATTTCGTTTTATATTTTGTTCAAGTCGTATTTGACCGATGTTTTTTGTTGTTGATGAAGTTGTTCTTGCATTAATAACATCATGAACACCCTCATTAACTAAGAATTTAAGGGAAATTTCTTAGTAAATGAGGGTGTTCATGATGTCACGTTCCCTTATAAGAGGGGCGTTGCCGGAGACACATACCCAAGGGTGTACATATATATGGGGTGGTCGGCTGACCGACTGCCAGTAGTAAGGTTGCACAATGACTAGTCCTATATTAGGGACTTATGATAGTAAGGTCTATGATACAAAAGCATTAATATAGAAGGTCTCTATAATGTATAAGCATTATGATAGCAGAGTTATGACTTGAAGTCTCATATGTATAAGACAAACAATAGTATGGTCTGAAATAAAGCAAATATGTGGAAGGTCTCTAATATGTAAAAGCATTATAATGAAAGAAGTGGGACACATATGGGGTGGTCGGGTGACCGACTTCTAATAGTAGTGTTGTACAATGAAATGAAATAAAATAAAGATTTATTTGCTTTGAAAAAGGGGTACATTTAAGTGGTTATTATGAAGAGTAGTTCAGCTTTTCCAGCCACCTATAATAGTATTCAAATACATTTATATAACTAAATTTATTACATTACAATATAAAATTCAATTAAAATATTTATCGTCATGTCATTGTTTACAAATTAGCAATACCAATACATACAAATTGAAATATAATTAAGATTAAAATTTAATTAAAAATATATAATTACTGTTGTGTCACATCATGTCAAATTTAGATAGTCATTCAAATTATAAAAACAATGTTCATTTAGCCATCTGTAAAAGGCGCCTTTAAGGGGTAAGTCTTTTATAATTTGGGGTATTTTATTAAATATGAGAATACACATCCAGTAGCAGTTTTTTTTAAAATCGAGCGCTCTTGGGTATGATTTCAGCAGCAAGTCTATTGCCATTTCTGGTATTTCTACATCTACATCTACACTACTATTATAAAGAGGAAAGATTTGTTTGTTTGTTTGTTTGAATTGAATAGGCTCCGAAACTACTGGACCGATTTGAAAAATTCTTTCACCATTAGAATCCTACATTATCCCTGATGAACATAGGCTATATAATATTTTCAAAAAGTTAGGGATCCGTACAAAAACTTCGTTAATGTAACCCAAGGTAACCCAACGTGTGAAAAAAATACCAAAAAGAATCTTTATATCGCGTACGCTGCGGAAACTATTGATAATAGAGCAAAGTAATATACATCAGTTTTATAGAGGAAATCAAAATCTACAAAAAAGTATGCGATAGCATATGTTTAACTATTACAGTTGTATGTCACAATAACTACTTTTTCATGTTAAAATGTGAAATAGTAACGCCGGTACAAAATAGGCCACATTATTCGTATCAGTACCTGTATCATGCATAACCACCAATTACGTTTACCATGTAATTTTAGTAACATATTTCACTTTTTAAATCTTTGTTAATTCAGCAACCTTCCGTCGTGATATCTCTCTCGAAGTTCACATGTCGCAAGGCGCAGACGCGTGATATACGCGGATGAAACCGGGGGGCGCACCTAGTCGTGTATAAATCTCTTTCGCTTGTCTGAAATAATACATGTTTTGTTTTACAAATTTTGCAATTTCAAAAGTGTACAGGCATGGGAGGGGTAGTATTTTCAAAGATATAAATAGCGGTCTGCAAGGCTCATCAGGTGCAGTGCCACATATTGCTCTAATACATTTTTTAGGCAATTAATGCCTTTTTTGCATCTGTGCTATTACCCCATATAATGAGTCCGTATCGCAAAACGGATTCCACTTAGGCATAGTACGCAATAAATGCTGTATTTTTGTGGTTACTTTGCGTAGTTTGTAAAGTGCGTAGGAAAATCTAGTAATTTTTTTACAAACATTTTCAACTGGCCCTTTTTACTGGAAATGAGGCATTCCATCTTAGTCCTCACGGGTAACAACGCATCTACATTTTGATTTGTAATAGAAGATAGATGTAGATTTCTATGGGCCGCAGCAACCACTTACCATCAGGTGGACTGTGTGCTCGTTTGTTACCCTTATCCTATAAAAAAACTTGACTTTTCCAATTTAGTTCGTGATCTATCCATATACCTAGGAATTTTGTCATATTTGTACTTTTTAGGTTTTGTCCTTCGAAATCAATGTTCATTGTCTGGTATAATATGTCATTGAAATTTATAAAATAAGTTTTGATTTATAATTAGATTATTATTTTTAAGCCATTCTATTATTGTTTTTACTGTACTATTAATGTCATTAATATGGTCTTTTAGAGATTGTTTACCATCTGTTTGCACTATTACAGATATGCCGTCAGCGAATAAAATACATTTGTGTTTAGTTACATCCGGTAGATTATTTATATAGACTAAGAACAACAGTGGTCCCAAAACGCTGCCCTGTGGAACTCCATATTTGTTTTCTTTAAAATCTGATATGTAGTTTAGGACCACACGTTTGCAGTCTGCTTATTTCAACAGATTGTTGTCTATTTTGCAAGTAGGTTTTAATCCAACTTAAAGCAGTGCCTCTAATGCCACATTTTTCCAATTTTTTCAATGGTAAATTATGTGATACAAAATCGAAGGCATTTGACATGTCAAAGAAAAGAGCAATTTTATAATTATTAGCATTTAGGCATGTTAGAGTGTCCTTTACCATATCCAAAACAGCATGTGGAGTAGATTTACTCCTCTGGAACCTATACTGACTGGGATTCAGGACATGATACTTGTCAAAGAAAGATGTGAGTTTAGTATGTATAATTTTTTCATATAATTTTGACAATATTGGTACGAGCGCAATAGGACGTTAACTGTCCAAAATTGATTTTTTGTCTTTTTTGAACAAAGGCTTAATCAAAGAGAATTTAAGTTTATCAGGGAAGACGCCAGAGACCATTGATAAGTTTATTAAAAATGCCAAGACCCTGCCTATTTCTTTATTGTATATCATGAAATTTATTAAACGTAGCGTTAGGTTCTATTTTGCTGTAAACTTCGGAAAAGGAAAGGCTCACCAAATATCTTTTAAACTTCTCTATATTTTCAGATGAGTAGTTCCTCCTATAGGTGTATAAGGTTTTTGGGGGAGTAACCTTTGATTTAATACTAAAACTAAGAATTTGCGCAGTATCATGGTCCAGTTGCATCTTTAACATTACTGAATATATGGTCAATACATGATAGGTCTCTAGTGGGTTCCGAGATATGCTGAGTGAGATTATAATTTTGGAGAATACGTAGTAAGTTGTTATTCACATTATTTTTTTATTAAAGTGTTGATATGTTGATATCTCCCACAGTCACAATTTTATGCTTCGAGTGCTTAAGCAAATATTTACTAAGCACAAGCTCCAGTTTATCGAAAAAGCATTCATAATGCCTTTGTTTTGTAACAGTTGAAGAACGGTATACGCAGACAACAATTATGTTATAATAAGGTATTTTTATTGAACAGCATTCAAAATGAAAGTTGGCTGAAGCCTCGTCAAAAATGGTTATTGGTTTGAATGCTATACTTTTTTTAACCATAATACAGGTTCCACGCCTTCTTTTGTTTCGTGAGTAGTGGGCCGCAAGTTCGTAATTGTGTATATTGATATTTCTTTCCTCACCACACTTCATGATAGTCTCTGAAAAACAAAGCACATTCGGGGACAAGTAATTATTTAGTTCCGAGAGAGTCACTTCAATAAGTTCTTTTTTTGAAAATAAACCCTATATTTTGATGTAAGATTACGAATTTAATTTTATTATTTTTAGGAACGAAAAAATTCAGGAATTTGGTTTTAAGGTGTATGTGTTGTTTTATTTGGTATTTATTTTACCTTAACAGGGAAGTAATATGGTATTGTGCCTTTTTTAGATACTTTCATATTTATGCTATTTTTTGAAATGTAATTGATCTTATTTGAATCTTTTTTAATTTTTGTCAACTTTTAATATAATCGTGCTCATATTTTAGGTAATCTATTTCTATATTCAATTTAGTACATATTTTATTTTTAGTCGATGTCATGTTTACGGTATTGTAGTTATTCAATAATTTGTTTATGTCAATAAAAGTACAATTTTTATGTTTATACTATTCCTGGGTTTTCTAGTCGTTATTTTTTTTTTGAGCTTGGACTAAATATATCTGCTAAAATGTTTGTTTTTTTTTTTCTTGTTTGCATATTAATTGTTTTAATTTTGTATTTTCCTATAAAATATTCTCTATTTCATCTTCAGCAATTTGTAGTTTTTCTTTAAGTTCTCGATTTTGTGTCTCAAGATATTCTATTTCTATTTTCCATGTTTAATACTCCTATATTAAGGACTTATGATAGTAAGGTATATGGAACCAAAGCATTAATACAGAAAGTCTTTATGATGCATAAGCATAATGATAGCAGAGTTATGACTTGAAGTCCCATATGTATAAGACATACAATAGTATGGTCTATTAAATAAAGCAAATATGGGAAGGTCTCTAATATGTAAAAGCATAATATTGGAAGCAGTGGGACATATATGGTGTGGTCGGGTAACCGACTGCTAATAGTAGTGTTGCACAATGACAAGTTCTATATTAAGTTCACTTCAAAATTACAAAAAGTTATTTGTTCTACGCTCGTAAATGAAAACAGAAAAAAAAGAGAATTGAAGAGTAAAATTTTATTGATGATACACATTTTCCTTTTGCTAATTATCCCCTTTGTGTGTGTTTTATTTTCAGATAATTATATATAGTGCGGTGTTATTAGAATTTAGTTAGATAAATAAAATACTGTGATATTTAGTTTTAGGTGGGAAAATTAATAGATGTGAAAATTCCTTCCCTTCTGTCGCCAAGTCATTACTCACACGAAATGTAAATGCCGGTAAAAAATTATCTGTATTTCTTAAGATAATATCAGGTTGCTTGAAAATATTTGATTTTCAAAACACTTGATGTTAAGAAAACAGCAGATTTTTAAGGGGATATCTGTTAAAGTTATTGCGCCTCTAATTAATGAGTGTAACAAATTAAAGTACCTATATTTAAATCTGGTAGAACATTAGACTCCAAAAATATAAGACCTATATATATATACTGCCAACGGTCCGTAAAATTAAAAAAAAGTTTATTTCTAATATTATGTTTTTTATGTAATTAATTTACTCCCTAAAATTCAGTTTGGATTTAATATATACAATTATTTGTATTAGTGTTCTATTAAAGTATAAAAAATATTATGCATTGATTATGAGTTGTAATGATAATCCAGCCAGAACCAATTAGTTCATCCATAAGTTCTACTAGTTGAATAAAATATATACAATAGTTGGTTGAAATATTTTTTTTAATTTATTGTTCGACTGATGTTAAAATAACATGATTTCGTATGTATTGTAGAAGAATGTGTTATGCTAACATTTAGTTTTATATTTCACCTGTTCTCGACAAATCAGAAGATTAAAATGCCTTTTCGTAATTCTAAATGTCAAACATAGTTAAAATCCTTAATTTTGCACATTTAACGAAAACTGAAAAAACTAGAATAGAAGAGAAAAAAGTTATTGATATTGCATATTTTATGCTAATTGGCCCTTTTGTGTGTGTTTTGTTTTATTTAAGGGTAAATGAAGATTGGGTGACGTTTTATGTTAATATAAATAAAAAAACTGCGACATTTAGTTTTAGTCAGGAAAATAAATAGATGTCATAAAACAACATTGATGTAATTAAGATGCACTTTTGTTTGTATATCGTTTACAAAAAAACCTAAATGTATTTACTTTTCGATTCTTTAACTGCAACAGATATTGTTGTTTGTTTAAAAAAATACTTTACTTCAACACTACTATTTCCTCCTGTATTGTTGTGGCAGTTATTATTCCATCCATCTTTGATGATCACCCCCTATCGTCACTTTAATTAGTTAAATAATAAAAACTAACTGGTAATAGTAAGAATAGAATGCATTTTGGTTTATTAGAGTTGTGTCTGTCACACTCTTTACGAGATATATTAAAAAGTGATTTAGATACAAATAAATGACAGTATAAGTGCAATAATATCAAAAAATTATAATCTATACTGCACCCCAATCCTACTTTGACTTTTTTCATTGGCGTGTGGCTAAGATTAATTTGAATTTATATTATACGTATACTTGCGGCTTAAAACGGACTAAAAGTTAATTATTAATATTTTTGATGCTATTGTCGCATAGGGCGATTATTGTCCTTGTGCTTTTATTTCTTTGCGTTGGATATAGACTAGTTGAACTAATGAGACAAAATTTTCCAATCAGATAAATAATTGAATTACTTAGGAAAGTTGTACTTATTGGTCAAAACACTGTACATATATCCTCGTGAGAATGCAAGGTCACAGTCATGAAATTATTGTGTTGTAACCGGTTCTTATTGCGTCTAAGGTTCGGATTATTGGTCTGCAAGTGCGTGTAAACTGAAATATTAAAATCCATGACATTCTTATATGAATTGCATACATACACTTCGAGCTAATATAAAATATGTAATAACTCGTCGAAAGGATGTATACAGGGTATTTTTGAAACGCTCCCGAAATCCAAAACAGACGACAGAACCAACTATGCATTGTATTGTTGGATGAAATATAAAATCGATACTGATGAAAAAAATTCCATGTTTTCACAACGTTTTATTAGCTTAATTCATTCTCTATCATGTTAGTACAGCTAAATGAAACGGTAATTTCATAAAAAAAAAAACATGAAATTACTTAAACATAAAACCAGCAGTAGAGTTACTGAATTACAATCACAGAATAATTTTACTCCTAGCGGAGAAGAATGTTAACTCCATATAAAACGGATGGGAACAAAATTCAGCGCCATCTACCGTTGGCGCATTTAAAAAAATTTGAGCGGGAAAATTCCAATCGCAGAAATTAAATTTTTTTCATCGATCTGGTTTTTCCAAGATTTATTCTTTTAAAAATATTTTTCCTTAAATAAACATTATTTATATAAACATCTCTAGAATTATAATAATTAATTATTTTAGAAACATATTCCCTAATAGAATAAATCTTGGATAAACCAGAACCTATCACAATTATGTATTTCTTACGAAGAATACAGGTTATAGTAAAATAAGATTTATGCTTACAAATTCATTTATTCATAACAAAAGATACAGAAAAAAAAACAAATATAATTAGCCTATTAAATTGTTTTAAATTCATTTATGTCACAGATATTATATTTTATACAATTAGAATGCAATATTAAGTATAAAGTACAAATACGAGTATATTCATTTGGAATATTGAATATTATAGTATAGTCAACGAATAAATTGTCTTTAAAAATCTCTAAATTTATTAAAACTTTCCTTAAAATATTCAAAATGTATTAAATAATATAAATTCATATCGATTATATTGCAATAATAAAGATAATTAACATTTGTAATATAATAGAAAAATGGATCAAATATTTTTTAAGTTGATGAAGGTTTTCTTGTATTAATCGGGAAATTTCTAAGTCTAGTTCTAGTTCTAAAGAGTGTGTTCATGTAATGTTCCCTTATAAGAGCGGAGTTGCCGGAGACACATACCCAAGGTTGTACATATATTATATGGGGTGGTCGGCTGACCGACTGCTAGTAGTAAGGTTGCACAATGACTAGTCCTATATTAGGGACTGACGATAGTAAGGTCTATGATACAAAAGCATTAATATAGAAGGTCTCTATGATGCATAAGCATTATGATTGCAGAGTTATGATTTAAAGTCTCATATGTATAAGACATATAATAGTATGGCCTATAAAATAAAGTAAATATGTGGAAGGTCTGTAATATGTAAAAGCATTATATTAAAAGAAATGGGATTTGAAAAGGATTATTATAGTGGCGTGTAGATTGCTTCATAGCATCTGGGACTGAGGTAAACTTGGACTCGCTAACCCATGTGTCCTAGACATATCATCTTTGTGCCGGTGGCAAGCGGATTTGTTGTAGCAATACGAGTTGCCCGTGGACACCGTACGCTCCTACCGTTTGTGGGCGGCGTCTCAGTGCATAGCATTATGATTAAGGTGAGTATTTGGTAGTAATTTTTAGTGCAGCAAGCATACTCAACTCCAAGTCTTAATGCAATAGCGCTATGATAAGTGGAGTTTGGCTACTGACGTCTTAGTAGCGTGCTAATATGATACGTTGGTGTTATTTTTAGTTTACAACAGTATCAATTTTGTTACCAATGTCGATAGGGTTCATGTGGGTGTGTTGTGAGGGCACGCCATCCGTATGATAATTGCCTTATACCTCATACCTTTGAATAATTGAAGGCAACTTGTTGGTGGGCATATACTCAACGTTGGTGACACAAACCCTTTCTGATGGCGAATTATTACTATTATCTCATAACAGACTATTGGCTATATCTGCCATTGTATTGGTTGGTGGAGCATATGTGTCGTCCTCATGGGGGTGGTAGCGCAGGGAGAATCTAAAGAGGCTCTCAAGGCTGCGGCCGAAAGCCACGCAACGTGGGACCCCATTGCCTTGAGGTTAGCGGTAGACTCATGACACGCTCTGTGGCCAATTGGCGGTGCTTATTTTATTAATCGGCGGTTGCTACGGTCCTCCAGTTCCCAACTTAATGTTCCATTCGGGGGGAGCGCAATAAAATGGTTGGCGCTCACCGCGCACGGCGTGTGTGGAGCGGTGTGCCTCCTCCACATTCTTTTTAAATGTGGGAGAGCGAAGCCCTTGTATCTGGTATTTGATATAAATATTGTGAGCCTTTTCCAAGCGGGAAGGGATTAATTAATAAGGAATTGACTGTTGTGAACCTGATACAGGTGGAATAGGGACAATTTATTGTTCTTAATTTTATTGAGCTCTGTCTTCATGAACGGGGTTTTTTAGCTTATAAGACGCTACCAACAGTTTATAATTGCTCTCGTGAATATTCATTCTTCCAAGATATATCTAAAAGAATTAAGTTTTATATTAACAAAACGTCTTATCTGAAATGATCACGACATAAATTTTGATTGACCTATAACCTTTAGAAAGAATATACTGGTCACGTAAATTTAATATATTTATATATCTTATAGATATACATTTTAAAGAAAGACAAAAATAAGTATAGAGAGGGGGGGGGGAGTCTTTACACTATTATCGCATAGAGCGATTATTGCCCTTGTCCATTTATTTCTTTACGTTGGATAAGGAAATATATTTCATTATTTCGAGTCACAGTAATACCATTATTTGTATTAGAGTTCTATTAACGTATGAAAAATATCATGCATTGATCATGAGTTATGATGATCCAGCCTGATCCAATTAGTTCAACCATAAGTTCTACTAGTTGAATATTATATATATAATAATTAGTTGAAATAATTTATATTATATTTTTGTTCAAATTATTTTGTAAGTAACATGATTTCGTATATAGTGTAGAAGAATGTATTATGCTAACATTTTGTTTTATATTTCAGCTGTTATCGACAAATTAGAAGATTAAAATGCCTTTTCATAATTTTAAGTGTCAAACATAGTTAAAATTCTATATGTGTTGTCTAAATTATTTGTTTTGCACTCGTTAACTAAAACAGTATATAATAGAGTAGAAGAGAAAAATGATATTGATAATGTATACTTTTTTGCTTATTTTCCATTTTGTGTGTGTTTTGTATTATTTACTGATAATTCTATATTGACTGACGTTACAAGTTAAGATAAATAAAATACTGTGGCATTTAGTTTTAGTTAGGAAAATAATTAGGTGTCTCAAATCAACGTTGTTATTAAGATGCACTTTTTTGTATAACTTTATAAGAAAACCACAATGTCTTTACTTTTCGATTCTTTAATTTAAACCGACATTGTTGTTTATTTAAAAAAAAAACTTTTATTAAAAATACTATAGGATTTTCTACTGTATTGATGTGGCATTATTTCACCCGTCTCTGATGATCGCCGCCTATCTTTATTTTACTTAGGCAAATAATAAAAAATATCTGGTAATAGTACGAAAAGTATGTATTTTGGTTTATTATTGTTGTTTCTGTCACTCTTCGCGAGATAAATTAAAAAGTGATTTAGATTCAAAATAAATTACAGTAATAGTGCATTAATATCAAAAAATTGTCCAATTGTTGTTATTCCAAGACCCAAACACCTCCAAAATCAGCAATCAATCCGCGATCAGCAATCTATAATATCGATAGTTTATAATAATTATTTAAAGTGATGGTAAGAATAAGTATATACAGATAATTATTCCCCATGACGATGACACATTATTTTGGCATTTTGATACAGTCAGTTCGTATATGTTAATAATTACTACGAGTATATTATATTTTGAAAGAAAATATTATTGCACCCAATTTCAATGCACAAAATAACATAAACACAATAAAACCTTAAACACAAAAAGAAAAAAAATTCGAAACAGCCTGGAATAAATGCTATACGAGACGAAAATGGCTGCATGCTGAATGACGAAGTTTCGAATTAAGGATGTATGGAAGGAATACTTTGAAAGCGTTTAAGAGTGAAGAGTTGTCTGAATTAAGTGAAATAGAAATTCCGAAAGAAGTTGAGAGAAGTAGGAAGATAAGTGTAGATGAAATAGTGAAAGCAATGAAAAGCATGAAAATATGTAAGGCATCAGAATATGATAGAGTATCATCACTCGAAATGCTAAGGGCTGTAGGGGGTGTGGTTGCAGGCCTGCTGTACACCTTGTTTAATTCATGTTGGGAACTGAAGCGGGTACCGGAAGACTGGTGCAAAGCTGTTATAGTCCCAATATATAAGAGAAAGGGGTCACAGCAGGACAGTAAAAACTACCGTGGTATCAGCTTGCTTAGCATTGTGGGTAAACTGTATGCTAATTTGTTAATTGAAAGAGTTATGGAAAAAACTGGTGGAAAATTTGGGATGTGCAAGTTGGAATTAGAAAGGGGATGGGGTGTACGGATCAAGTCTTTTCCATACGCATCATTGCGGAGTAGTTTTTGGCCAAAAATTAGTATGAATTTTGCGCGTCCATGGACTTGGAAAAGGCTTATGACAGAGTGGACAGGAATGTGTTATGGCATACACTGAACTCATTTGGTTTGAGCGCTGGTTTGATACAGGCATTAAGGTCTCTTTATAGGGACTCTAAGGCTTGTGTCAGGATCAACGGGATCTACACGGACTGGTCTGGCACTCAAAAAGGTGTCGAACAGGGCTGTGGCTGCTTCCCCGTGGCTGTTTAACCTATTTATGGACAGTTGTTTGCAAACTTTTAAAGTTGAAGAATGAAGGGATGGTAGATATGATAAGGATATAGAACGACGAGTGAACGTAGGACATAGAGTGAATGGGGCTCTACACGCTATTATGGGGATACAGAATGTATCAATTAAGGCACGTATGATAATTCATAATGCTGTGTTAGTCCCTACTTTAATGTATGGTAGTGAAAGTTGGGTCTGGCAGAAGAATCATGAGAGTAGAATAAATGCCGTAGAAATGCGGTCATTAAGGAGTATGCTAGGGCTGAATCTGAATGACAGGGTGATAAATAGTGTGATAAGAGAAAAGTGTGGTTTGCAAGATGACGTTGTGACAAGGATTAAGAAAGAATGCTTCGGTGGTTTGGTCATGTAGAAAGAATGAACGAGGAAAGAGTGACAAAGCAAATTTATGTTGCAGAAGTGAACGGCAGGGTCGGGAAGGGACGCCCTAGACGAAGGTTTATCGACCAAGTCGGCGATACATTGAAAATGGGCCAGATTAGGTGTACCCTTAACTGACGAGCGTGTATGCGTAAATATATGGATGTAAGGAAGGCGGGAGAGGTGTGTCAGGATCGCGCCAAATGGAAGTCCATAGTCTCTGCCTACCCCTATGGGTAACAGGCACATTACACATGATTGCACATTATTCCACCTTTCTCTGATGTTGACCGCCTTTTGCCATTTTAGTTAAGTAAATAATAAAAATTAACAGGTAATAATAATAATGCATTGAGGTTTATTATTATTGTTTCTGTCACACTGTCAAACTCTTTGTGAGATCAATTCAAAAAGTGATAAGGATAAAAAAAAATTAAGTTTAAAAAACTTTACCCCCACTCTAGGATTTTCTTCTGTATCGTTGAGGCAGTTTTTAAACACAAATTGCACAAGAACAAACATCCAGACCCGGAACAATAATTTGTAGGCCATACAAATGCTTGTTCCGTGCGGGATTCGCACACGCGGCCTTCAGCGCAGCAACTCATTGCTAAGCCATTGCGCCACGGAGCCTTCCGAATCTGAATTACTGTAACTGTGCAATTATATCAATAAATTACAATCGATTCGGCATCCCAATGCTAACAAATACATGAAAATGACATTGGTCATTGGCGTGTGGCTAATTATTTTGTATTTATATTATATGAATATTTGCAGCTAAAAAACGGACTAAAAGTTATGGTGTATATCCGATGCAATTATCGCATAAAGCGATTATTGCCCTTGTATTTTTATTTCTTTATGTCGAATAAGGAAATAGATTTCATTACTTTAAATCACAGCAATACAATTGTTTCTATATATATATATATATATATATTTATATATATATATATATATATATATATATATATATATATATATATATATATATATATATATATATTTAAATATATATATATATATATATATATATATATATATATATATATATAAATAGAAACAATTTTATATATATAGAGTTCTATTAAAGTATAAAAAATATCACGCATTGATCATGAGTTATAATGATCCAGCCTGACCAAATTAATTCAACCATAAGTTCTAATAGTTGAAATATATTATTTTTATTTTTCTTCGACAGGTTTTAAAATTAACCGATTTACCCCTACCACCGCCGACTCGGGGACGGGGTGAGTCGCCATTCTGAGCTCATTATTTTTAGAGCGTAGAGAAAAAATTTCCATATTAGGGCTAGCAAATCACTGCTATGGGAGGGTGGGTAATGGATTATATCTTTAAATGAAGCGATTCGTATAATAATGATCGAACTTCACTTGAGAAGTTCGTTTGATCTTATATTATATTTCACCGCTTCATTTTTCAGATATAAACATTCACCGAGTAGAATTTTAGAGCAGAAAGTTTTTCCTTGTAATAAAATAATATATATTTCTTAGAATATATTTTTTTTTCTTTTTGTTATTGTACATGAAACGTTATATAATGACGATAATTGGAACAATTAGTTTAAGTTTAATGATTGGACGTAAAGCAAACAGATCTTGCAAATTTCCCCTCATCAACAAGGGTCCTTTTGTAGAATCGCGCAAAAGTATTTGATGAAGGAGTCCATCCGCCAGCTTTACGGATGGCATCAACGCTGAGACCTGAACGGCCCGCAGCTGAGGTAGAGGCGTGGCGAGTGCTGTGTGCGCCAAACTTTGATAACATCCACTCCACTCTCCGATAGCACTTGTTTAATCCATCGACTGATTGATTGTGGCTGATCTGTGTGGTGGCTTGTGAGTGAGGAACAGTTTACCTCTGTTTTCTGTTCTTTTACTTTCTGTTACAGAAATATAATCTTTTAAAACGGTAGCTTGGCAAATATTCACATTTTATAAAAAAAATGGTATCAGGAGTACAGGTTGTTCTCGGCCTGGGGCGGAAGTTTTTATTATATCAGTAATTATGATCTTTGCGTTATTGTGAGAAAATGATATATTTTCCAATTTAATTAATGATAGGGTTTGTACTCTATGGGCTGTACAGAGAGCTAACAAAATTGCTAATTTCTTGGTAATTTTTTCCAGATTCAAGGTTGTATTGGGATGCCACTCTGCAACGTGATTTAAAACATGTTGAGGGTCCCAGGTCTGGGTATATTTGGGAACGTTTGGGCTTAATTTATAAGCTCCTTTTAGCAATCGACTTACATTTTCGTCTGAACCAATATTGTTGGCGAGAAGTAATGACAGTGCCGATCTATCGGAATTCAGACTTCCATATGTACAATCGCCATTAAACTGGTCAGTCAAAAGGATAAAAAAGGAGATACAGATGGTTGGAACGAATTAATATTTCTACACCAAATAAGACCCTAAAGGATAATACTAGGTAAATTGATTTTACTCTCATAATTCCGATTTTCTAATATCGCGAGATATTTTTGACATTCCAATAGCTTCGTGTAGAACCAACCGTATTGGACCGCAGGGCACACCGCAGTTAAATTACCAATTAATTGAGCGAATTCTCGAATAGTGCATGTAGGTAGATAAGTAAACTTTTGAACTAATTGTGCAATACTGTTACGTTTATTATTTGGAAGAGAAACGGTTAGATTCTCAGTGTTAGAGATAAAACCTAAGAATTTACAAAAATTGCTTAGGTTGGAGCGAACTTTTATCGAAATTTATAATGAAACCTAGACATTGCAATAGTTTCAAAGAACAATGGCAGACTTTACCTGAGTTACTGCGGCGCCAGGGCACGAGGCTTGTTCGCTGCTGCAGGCTTCGGATGCTGGCTGCTGTTGCGTCGAGCTCGGGTATGGACGGCGGCTCTGCGTCGTCGTTTTCTTCCCACCTCGGTTGCCTCGGTTCGATGAGTACCGGGGTGGGCCGGACCAGTTTCCCGAATTAGAAGAGCGGTTGTTATTGGATTGAGAGCTGGAAGGTTTCGGATTAGTCTTTTTATTTGGAGACCCTGTCGTTCAATAGCTCTGGCTGCCTTGATCTTTTCTGAAAGTTTGTTACCAAACAAAGTTTCGTCCCTTATGGTATCTTGAACTACACGTATGAAGTTCTTATCCAGGTTCGGTGTAATGGGCTTTATTCGGCTATTCGTATTAACCGTATGCAACTCTGATAGTATACAGCACGCATTGCTAAGATGTTGGCTAGCATTCTTCTTGTCATCCCCACTTAAGAGTGTATTAAGCGCTCTGTTAATGGCTGTTATCCCCGACCCCAGTTGTTGTTGGTGAACTACCAGGATCTTATCCCCGTTTCTTAAAGAATCTATAACTGCTACTGATATCTCTGCGTTTAGCTTAGGCGCTTGCAGCAGCCTACAGTTGTCCAGTATTAAGCACTCCTTCAAAACTTTTTTCTTTTTTATCTTTTGGAAAGCCTTTGACGAGTAGACGAAGCCACAATTTGGCTAAACTCTTGTGAATTCTTTCTCCAAACTCTGGGGTATCGCTGGTGGATTCACCAGCGACACCTTTGGATGGCTTCTAAAAGTTCAGGGTCCAATTCTGGTTCGGCAGATTCATCATTCGGGTTTTGTTCCAACGAAGTTGCCTCCAAAGCCAGTGGCTTTAATGGTTTCTCTGTCCTGGTCTCTGGTCTAAACTCTGGCCCCACTGCGAGCTCAGGTTCCGGCGTAAGCTCGGGCTCCGGCATGGGCTCAGGCTCTCTGATGGATGGTGTGGGAAACTGCCCTGAAGAGTTCCCGAGATCCTTCGCATTATTTTTAAGACTTAGCTCAGGTTGGTCGGTATCTTGAAAACCTAAAACAAATATTTTTAGGATAAGAAAAGTGAATTACTTCAACGAACGAGGCTCACGGCCTGCCCTGATGAAGCATTTTGTTTGTACGAACGTGGCTCACGGCCTGTCCTGATGATGGTTATTTTTTCAACAAACAAGGCTCACGGCCTGTCCTGATGAAAGTTAGTAGAAAAACAACACGTGTTAATGAAACCTAAAAGTTACGTAATCTTGACTCGTGATGAATCGTTATAATAAAAAAGTTAATATGCTTACCTTCACTATTGGAAGAATCGGATGATATGATGCTTATTCGGCGATGGCGCCCGATACTGCGTTCACGTAATTTTCTAATTTTGCGTTCGTAACGCTCGATTTTTTCTTCCGGACTTCGTTTTGACATGATAAATACTTAATAAAAAGGCAAGAATAAAGTGAAAACTTAATCGGAGACGCGTGCTGTCGTCACCGTGCACGAAAAAGGAATGAGCTCAGAATGGCGTCTCACCCCGTCCCCGAGTTGGCGGTGGTAGGGGTAAATCGGTTCACAGTTAACTTCAGTTTGGTCAAATGAATGTCTTTTTAAGCGTGCATAGAATCACCTGTTGGTTAAGGGGACTACCTGGTGAATATTACTATATAAAAATGAAGCGATGAAATATAATTACAGCTCTTCTCGACAAATTAGAAGATCAAAATACCTTTTCGTAATTTTAACTGTCAAATATAGTCAAAATCCTATTTTAACCATTAAAATTACACAAAGTTATTGGTTTTACGCTCGTTAACGAAAAGAGTAAGAAATAGAGTAGAAGAGAAAAAAAGTTATTGATAATACCTTTTTTTTGCTAATTTTCCATTTTCTGTGTGTTTTGTTTTATTTACAGGTAATTCTATATTGAGTGACGTTATAAGTTAAGTTAAATATAATACTGTGACATTTAGTTTTAGTTAGGAAAATAAATAGATGTCAAAAAACAACGTTGATGTAATTAAGATGCACTTTTGTTTGTATATCGTTTACAAGAAAACCAAAATGTCTTTACTTTTCGATTCTTTAATTGCAACAGATATTGTTATTGGTTTAAAAAAAATACTTTACTTCATTACTACGATTTTCTCCTGTATTGTTGTGGCAGTTATTACTTCATCCATGATGATCGCCGCCTATCGCCATTTTAGTTAGGTAAATAATAAAAGCTAAGTGGTAATAGTAAGAATAAAATGCATTTTGGTTAATTATTGTTGTGTCTGTCACATTCTTCGCAAGAAAAAGTAAAAAGTGATTTAGATGCAAAAAAATACAGTAACAGTGCAATAATATCAAAAATTACAATCGATTCTGCACCCAATCCTACTTTGACTTTTGTCATTAGCGTGTGATGTAAGATTAAATTGAATTTATATTATATGGATACTTGCAGATAAAAAACGGACTAAAAGTTATCTTTTTTATGTCCCATGCTATAGTGACGCATCATAATTATTATTAATAAATAATTATTAAATTTAATATAAGGACATTTAAAAATGTCATAGAAATTATATTGTATACAATTAAAATGTATTATTAAGTATAAAGTACAAATATATTCATATGAAATATTGAATATTATAGTATAGCAAACGCCTAAATTCTCTTTAAAAATCTCTAAATATTTTAAATTTCTGCTTAAAATATTCAAAATGTATTAAATAATAAAAAAAGTCGAATATATTGCAATAATAAAGATAATTAACATTTGTAATATAAAAGAGAAAATTGATCAAAATTTTCCAAACTGATTAAGTTGTTCTTGTATAAATCGGAAAAGGAAGTTTGAAGGAAAGTTAATGAGGGTGTTCATGTAATGTTCCCTTATAAGAGGGGCGCTGTCGAAGACACATATCCAAGTTTGTACATAAATATGGGGTGGTCTGCTGACGGACTGCTAGTAGTAAGGTTGCACTTTGACTAGTGCTATATTAGGGACTTGGGATAGTAAGGTCTATGATACAAAAGCATTAATATAGAAGGTCTCTATGATGCATAAGCATTATGATAGCAGAGTTATGACTTGAAGTCTCATATGTGTAAGACATATAATAGTATGTTCTATGAAATAAAGCAAATATGTGGAAGGTCTTTAATATACAAAAGCATTATATTGAAAGAAATGGGACTAACCGATGTGTCCTAGACATATCATCTTAGTGCCGGTGGTGAACGGGTTTGTTGTAGCAATACGACTTGCCCGTGGACATCGCACACCTCTACCGCTTGTAGGCGGCGTCTCAGCGCATAGGGTTATGATGAGGGTGAGTGTGTTTGGTAGGACTATTAAGTGCAAGCAAGCATACCCAACTCCATGTCTTAGTGCAATAGCACAATGATACGTGGAGTTTTGGCTACCGACGTCTTAGTAGCGTGCTAATATGATACGTTGGTGTTATTTTTAGTTTACAACAGTATCAATTTTGTTACCAAAGTCGATAGGGATCATGTGGGTGTGTTGTGAGGGGACGCCATCCGTATGATAATTGCTTTGATGCTTACTGCTACTTGCGGTGTTGCATCTTGTGATGGATCTGCGGATATGCTGCGCCTAATTTAACGCATCTTGTGATTCTGGTCGATGGAGGTATGCGGGTGGTGATGTCTGCTCGGACTGTATGGGGGACCTTGGGATGGTGTAAGCCCAACGATAGTCGTATTGATGCTTGTTGCGTTCTGCAGCATTGCGTCTCCGCGATGGTTGTTTGGCGGGTCGCTATTTTCAATGGCGCTCTCTGCATCTTGGTTTGACTCACAACCTAAGTAGCTTTGCCCAAGTCGGGACCCTTCATTGCGGGGCTGCAGACTGTCTGTCCTCCATGATGTTTAATTTAACAACATAATAATATATCTCTATAATGTTCCCACCTTTTAATAATTGAAGGCAACTTGTTAGTGGGCATATACTCAACGTTAGTGACACAAACCCTTTTTGATGGCGAACTATTACTATTATCTTATAACTGACTAATGGCTATATCTGCCATTGTATTGGTTGATGGAGCATATGTGTCATCCTCATGGGGATGGTAGCGCAGGGAGAATCTGAAGAGGCTCTCAAGGCTGCGGCCGAAAGCCACGCAACGTGGGACCCCATTCCCTTGAGGTTAGCGGTAGGCTCATGACACACTCTGCGGCCAATTGGCGGTGCTTATCTTATTAATCGGCGGTTGCTACGGTCCTCCAGTTCCCAACTGAATGTTCCCTTCGGGGGGAGCGCAATAAAATGGTTGGCGCTCACCGCGCACGGCGTGTGTGGAGCCGTGTGCCTCCTCCACATTATTTTTAAATGTGGGAGAGCGAAGCCCTTGTATCTGGTATTTGATATAAATATTGTAAGCCTTTTCCAAGCGGGAAGGGATTAATTAATAAGGAATTGACTGTTGTGAACCTGATACAGGTGGAATAGGGACAATTTATTGTTCTTAACTTTATTGAGCTCTGTCTTCATGAACGGGGTTTTTTAGCTTATAAGACGCTAACAACAGCTTTCAATTGCTCTCGTGAATATTCATTCTAAAAAAATACATCTAAAATAACTAAGTTTTTATATTAACAAAAGTTTTATATAAAACCATTATCTTAGATAAAACCATTATTTACGTTTTGTTACAAAACGTAAATAATATATGGTTAATATACTGGTATTAAATAATATAAATACAAGTCGAATTTATTGCAATAATAAAGATAAATAACATTTGTAATATAATAGAAAAAATTGATCAAAATTTGATATAAATGTTCTTGTATTAATCGGAAAATTTAAAGTTAATGAGGGTGAGGTTATTAAAATATTTTTATCTGAATTTACATATTTATATTTATCTGAAATTATTAAAGTTATGAGCAAGATATTTATTTTGTGATAGGAGAAGGTTTTGAGCAAATAATGAAAAATTGTAAAATGTAAATCGTAAGGTAATTTTGTAATAATTTTTATTAAATAAATATGGGGAGTTGGGTCAGGGTGAATGGCTCAATCACATTTATCCTGTGTGGTAGCCAACTGATCTCAACAAATATTCAACTGGATTGTATTCACATAAAATGTGATATTATTTAAATGATGCTTGAAAGATTTAAAGATAAATTAATAAAATGAGAAATCGACAATTGACTGAGAACTTTATAACAACACAATATTAAATAACTTGAATTATGAAGTTATCATATTATGATGGATGTGGTTGAAGGCGTGATGGTGGCGGCCATTCCCTGGGGTAGGAGAATTTGATAACTTATACAGTATTGTAAGAGATTAAAAGAGGAAAGAACAGATATATAAACAATTATTTGAGTGTAGCGTATATGCTCTCAATAAACTAAATTTTTATATTAATGACTCCACTATGTAGGCCATGAACATAAAATTTTGGAGTGGATTGTGACGCTTCATAATTATTATTAATAAATAATAGTAAAATTTATTATAAAGACATTTAAGTGTCATAGAAATTATATTTTAAACAATTAAAATGCAATATTATGTATAAAGTTCAAATATATTCATTTGGAATATTGAATTTTATAGTATATATAGTATATTAAACGCATAAATTGTCTATAAAAATCTCTTAATTTATTAAAATTCTGTTTAAAATATTCAAAATGTATTAAATAATATAAGTACAATACGATTATATTGCAATAATAAAGATAAAAAACATTTGTAATATAATTGAAAAAATGGATCAAATATTTTGTAAGTTAATGGTGTTTTTGTATTCATCTGAAAATTTCTAAGTCTAGTTCTAGTTCTAAAGAGGGTGTTCATGTAATGTTCCCTCATAAGAGGTGCGTTGCCGGAGACACATACCCAAGGTTGTACATATATATGAGGTGGTCGGCTTACTGCTAGTAGTAACGTTGCACAATGACTAGTCGTATATTAGGGACTTACGATAGTAAGGTCTATGATACAAAAGCATTAATATAGAAGGTCTCTATGATGCACAAGCATTATGATAGCAGAGTTATGACTTGAAGTCTCATATGTATAAGACAAACAATAGGTATGGTCTATGAAATAAAGCATATATGGTAAGGTGTCTAATATGTAAAAGCATTATATTGAAAGAAGTTTGACATATATGGTGTGGTCGGGTAACCGACTGCTACTAGTAGTAGTGTTGCACAATGACAAGTCCTATATTAAGGTCAATTCAAAATTACAAAAAGTTATTTGAGAGTTTTGTTCTACGCTCGTAAACGAAAACAGAAAAAAAGAGAATAGAAGAGTAAACTTTTATTGATGATACACATTTTTTTATAATTTTCCCCTTTGTGTGTGGCTTGTTTTATTAAACAGAAATAATTATATATCGTGTGATGTTATTAGAATTAAGATAGATAAATAAAATACTGTGATATTTAGTTTTAGGTGGGAAAATTAATAGATGTGACAATTCTTCCCCTATAGCCGAGTCATTACTCACATGAAATGTAAATGCCGCTAAAAAAATTATTTGCATTTCTTAAGATATTATCAGGATGCTTGAAAATATTTGTATTACAAAACACTTTTTAAGGCGATTTCAGTTATAGTTATTGCGTCTCTAATAGATTAATAAACATAGTAAAATTATACCTTTATTTAAATCTGGTAGAACAATCGACCCCACAAATGTTAGACCCATTTTTGTACTGCCAAAGGTCAGTAAAATGTTTGAAAATAAACTATTTCAAGTATTAAGTTTATTTTTAATGTAATTAAATTACGGCATAACAATCAGTTTGCAATTACAAGCCGTAGCTCCATAACTGACGCCGGTGTTGAGATGATATCCAATGGATGCTTTGGGAATATTTTGTGATCTTTCGAAGTTTTTCGACTGCGTTCACCATGAGATATTGATCAAGAGGCTACATCATTATGGTGTAAAACACATAACAGTCAAACTCATAATATTATAAGTGACATAAAACAGAATGAAACAGTTGTTATTAATGGAATCATTTCTGCTGGAACAGTAGAATCTGTGGGTATTACTCAGGGCTCACCTCACTCCTCTTTGTTCACATTAATGACTTACTAGACGTTGTATTGTTGATGTAATTATGATGCAGTTTTGTTTGTATAACGCTTACAAGAAAACCACAATTCCTATTCTCTTCGATTCTTTAATTTCGACTGATTTTTTTTAAATAGACGAAATTTTTTCCAATGTTATATTGTAGAAAAAAGAACACAGTGTATTATACTAACATTTAGATTTATATTCCAGCTCTTCTTGACAAATAAGAAGTTTACACTTCCTCTTCGTAATCTTAAGTAGCAAATATAAGTGTGGTAAAATTCTTATTATAGACACTTAAAATTACAAACATTTAATTAGTTTTCGCTCATTAACGAAAACAGAACAGACGAAAAAATATCGCTAAAAATATTTTTTTGCTAATTATCACTTTTGTGTGTGTTTGGTTTTATTAACAGATAATTCTATATTTCGTGACGTAATAGTGTAGGTTTTTATAAAGACAAATAAAATACTGCTATATTCTGTTTTAGACAAGAATAGAATCATTTTAATTCAATAAAGATATATCAAATAATTTTTTTGAAGGTCACTTTTTACTTTAATCGCTGGTTCGGAAATAATCCTGGGAAGAACCAGCAGGAAAACCAAGCGGGACTCTTTTAAAGGCATAATTTAAAACAAAATATTTATACAATGGTTATAAAAAAACATTTGTTAAAATAATGGCAGCAGGCACCTCATTCCGAGGGGTGATTATCCATCATGTACTCTTTAGTTAGTGTTTTATAAGTATTTTTCACTTAATATCCCTTACAAAACAATTTTTTCTCCATAAATATTTTTAAAATTTTGATAGATAAGGCCTGTACATTTTCGGGGACTTTGTATTATAAACGTTTATATCGCCCCATGAAGGAATAACTGACACTTTGGAGTCGAGAAACTGGTATAACTAACTTGTTCTTGTTTCTTGTATGCACAGAATATACATCACTAAATGAATTGTCGTAAAGATATTCAGAGGCCATAGTTATTTATATTTTATTTCTTTAACATTTATCTAAGGGATTCCTTCAGACTTAGATTATAAATTAACCTCATGGCTCCCTTCTTTAAAACGAAGATAGTATCAATGTCAGTCGCATTACCACATAACAGAATTCCATATAAAATTACGCTATTGAAATAACTAAAATAAACTAATATATAGCTCTTACAACACATTTAAAGCCTCCAATCTTGTTTAAAGAATATGCAAGATAACGAAGTTTGCTAGGTAGTTTAAATATATTATGTATGAGGGCCTATAGAATTGTAGTAGAATATTACATATACAATAATTTATTAAAATATTTTTTTTTATTCGATTTATTTTAAAAGTAACATGATTTCGTATATATATATATATTAAAAGAATGTATTATGCTAACATTTAGTTTTATATTTCAGCTGTTCTCGACAAATTTGAAGATTAAAATGCCTTTTTGTAATTTTAAGCATCAATTATAGTTAAAATTCTATAGATGTGCCTAAAATTACAATTAGTCGTTTAATTTACGCAAAGTAACGAAAATAGTAAAAAATAGAGTAGAAGAGAAAAATGTCATTCATAATATATATGTATTTTATTGCTCATTTTCCATTTTGTGTGTGTCTTGTTTTAATTACAGGTAATTCTATATTGAGTGACGTTATAAGTTAAGATAAATAAAATACTGTGACATTTAGTTTTAGTTAGGAAAATAATTAGATGTCTCAAATCAACGTTGTTATTAAGATGCACTTTTTTGTATAACTTTATAAGAAAACCACAATGTCTTTACTTTTCGATTCTTTAATTTAAACGGACATTGTTGTTTATTTAAAAAAATACTTTAATTAAAAATACTATAGGATTTTCTACTGTATTGTTGTGGCATTACCCCACCCGTCTCTGATGATCACCGCTTATCTTTATATTAGTTATGTAAATAATAAAAATTATCTGCTAATAGTAAGATAAAGATGAATTTTATTTTTGTTGTTTCTGTCACACTCTTCGCAAGAGAAATTAAAAAGTGAATTAGATAAAGAAGAAATACAGTAACAGTGCAATAATATCAAAAATAACAATTGATTCTGCACCCCAATCCTACTTTGATTTTTGTTATTAGCGTGTGGCTAAGATTAATTTGAATTTATATTATATATATACTTGCAGATAAAAAACGGACTAAATGTTATCTTTTTTTTGTCTTTAAAAATTTCTAAATTTATTAAAATTTTGGTTAAAATATTCAAAATGTATAAAATAATATAAATACAAGTCGATTTTTTTGCAATAATAAAGATAAATAACATTTGTAATATAGAAAAAATGGATCAAAATTTGATATAGATGTTCTTGTATTAATCGGAAAATTTAAAGTTAATGAGGGTGAGGTTAATAAAATATTTTATCTGAATTTACATATTTATATTTATCTGAAATTATTAAAGTTATGAGCAAGATATTTGTTTTGTGATAGGAGAATATTTTGAATAATAATAAAAAATTGTAAATGTAAATCGTAAGAAAATTTTGTAATAAATTTTATTAAATAAATATGGGGAGTTGGGTCAGGGTGAATGGCTCAATCACATTTATCCTGTGTGGTAGCCAACTGATCTCAACAAATATTCAACTGGATTGTATTCACATAAAATGTTATATTATTTAAATGATGCTTCAAAGATTTAAAGATAAATTAATAAAATGAGAAATCGACAATTGACTGAGAATTTTATTACCAACACAATATTAAATAACTTGAATTATGAAGTTATCACATTATGATGAATGTGGTTGAAGGGGTGATGGTGGCGGCCATTCACTGGGGTAGGAGAATTTGATAACTTATACAGTATTGTAAGAGATTAAAAGAGGAAAGATCAGATATATAAACAATTATTTGAGTGTAGCGTATATGCTCTCAATATACTAATTTTTATTTTTATTAACGATTCCACTATGTAGGTCATTAACTTAAAATTTGGAGGTGGATTGTGACGCTTCATAATTATTATTAATAAATAATTATAAAATACCTTATAACGACATTTAAAACTTTATTAAAGCTGTGTTGACGATCTTGTCAAACACTGGGTAAAAATAATAGAGGTTTGCGAAAACCTATCTCTTTAAAAGCAAATTTTAACAGAGAAGGCCTTGGTTATAGCGACAATGTAAATAACATATTAAAAACCATAAAAGTCAGGTCGGACTTGCTCATAACGTCCATCATGTACTCTTTAGTTAGTGTTTTATAAGGGATATTACACTTAATATCCCTTACAAAACCATTTTTGCTCCATAAATATTTTTAACATTTGTGTAGATAAGGCCTGTACATTTTCGGGGACTTTGTATTATAAACGTTTATATCGCCCCATGAAGGAATAACTGACACTTTGTAGTCGAGAAACTGGTATAACTAACTTGTTTTTGTTTCTTGTATGCACAGAATGTACATCACTAAATGAATTGTCGTAAAGATATTCAGAGGCCATAGTAATTTATATATTTATTTCTTTAACCTATATCTAAGAGATTCCTTCGGACTTAGATTATAAATTAACCACATGGGTCCCTTCTTTAAAACAAAGATAGTTTCAATGTCAGTCGCATTACCACATAACAATATTCCATATAAAATTACGCTATTGAAATAACTAAAATAAACTAATATATAGCTCTTACAACACATTTAAAGCCTCCAATCTTGTTTAAAGAATATGCAAGATAACTAAGTTTGCTAGCTAGTTTAGATATATTATGTATGAGGGCCCATAGAATTTTAGTAGAATATTACCTATATAATAATTGGTTGAAATAATTTATTTTTTATTTTTATTCAACTTATTTTAAAAGTAACATGATTTCGTATATATATTAGAAGAATGTATTATGCTAACATTTAGTTTTATATTTAAGCTGTTCTCGATACATTTGAAGATTAAAATGCCTTTTTGTAATTTTAAGCATCAATTATAGTAAAAATTCTATGGTGGTGCCTAAAATTACACATTGTCGTTTAATTTACGCAAGTTAACGAAAAGAGTAAAAAGTAGAGTAGAAGAGAAAAATGTTATTCATAATATATATGTATTTTATTGCTGATTTTCCATTTTCTGCGTGTCTTGTTTTAATTACAGGTAATTCTATATTGAGTGACGTTATAAGTTAAGATAAATAAAATACTGTGACATTTAGTTTTAGTTACGAAAATAATTAGATGTCTCATATCAACGTTGTTATTAAGATGCACTTTTTTGTATAACTTACTAAGAAAACCACAATGTCTTTACTTTTCGATTCTTTAATTTAAACGGACATTGTTGTTTATTTAAAAAAAAAACTTTAATTAAAAATACTATAGGATTTTGTACTGTATTGTTGTGGCATTACCCCACCCGTCTCTGATGATCACCGCCTATCTTTATATTAGTTATGTAAATAATAAAAATTATCTGCTAATAGTAAGAAAAAGATGAATTTTGGTTTATTATTGTTGTTTCGGTCACACTCTTCGCAAGAGAAATTAAAAAGTGAATTAGATAAAAAAAAATACAGTAACAGTGCAGTAATATCAAAAATTACAATTAATTCTGCACCTCAATAGTACTTTGACTTTTGTTATTAGCGTGTGGCTAAGATTAATTTGAATTTATATTATATCTAAATCGGAAATGACAAACAGGAGATCCCACTTCTAGTATCGGAAATGACAACAGGGGATCCCACTTCTGATGTCGGAGATACATCAGGATAGCGTTAATTGTTAAAAATAATAAAAGTGTGAGAGCGGATGTTCAACTTGCTCTCTTGCTTACGCAGTTTAATCATTATCAGTAATAAGACAACGTAACGCACTATACATTTAGTATAGTGAAATTACAGTTCGACCACACCGTAACACGTCTCCGCCACTATCACACACCAGTGTAATGTGAGGTACGTAATTACATGATAACACCAAAATATGTAAACCAACAGCAATACTACTTATCTCAATGTAACTGGACAGCATTTAGCAGCACCAATCCTCCTTGACTGCACTAGAAGAATTACAACAACGAACAGAACCACGAGAATATCTTAGCACTAGTAGAGTGACCGCACTCGTTGAATGACTTGAGCGGAATCTCTCGCGCACAGCACCTACAGTGAACTTTATACTACAGACACAAGAGGGGGTTTCTCGATATACCCTCCATTCTACCTCGATCCAACCGGGTATTTTATAGACGCTCCGACATATATTACTAAAAGTTATCTTTTTTTTTGTCTATAAATATTTCTAAATTTATTAAATTCTGGTTAAAATATTCAAAATGTATTAAATAATATAAATACAAGTCGATTTTATTGCAATAATAAAGATAAATAACATTTGTAATATAATAGAAAAAATGAATCAAAATTTGATATAAATGTTCTTGTATTAATCGGAAAATTTAAAGTTAATGAGGGTGAGGTTAATAAAATATTTTTATCTGAATTTACATATTTATATTTAACTGAAAATATTAAAGTTATGAGCAAGATATTTGATTGGGATAGGAAAATGTTTTGAATAAATAATGAGAAATTGCAAATGTAAATCGTAAGATAATTTTGTAATAATTTTTGTTAAATAAATATGGGGAGTTGGGTCAGCGTGAATGGCTCAATCACATTTATCATGTGTGGTAGCCAACTGATCTCAACAAATATTCAACTGGATTGTATTCACATAAAATGTTACATTATTTAAACGATGCTTCAAAGATTTAAAGATAAATTAATAAAATGAGAAATCAACAATTGACTGAGAACTTTATTAACAACACAATATTAAATAACTTGAATTATGAACTTATCACATTATAATGGATGTGGTTGAAGGGGTGATGGTGGCGGCCATTCCCTGGGGTAGGAGAATTTGATAACTTATACAGTATTGTAAGAGATTAAAAGAGGAAAGATCAGATATATAAACAATTATTTGAGTGTAGCGTATATGCTCTCAATATACTATTTTTTTTAATTAACGATTCCACTATGTAGGTCATTAACATAAAATTTGGAGGTGGCTTGTGACGCTTCATAATTATTATTAATAAATAATTATAAAATACCTTATAACAACATTTAAAACTTTATTAGAGCTGGGTTGACGACCTTGTCAAACACTGGGTAAAAATAATAGAGGTTTGCGAAAACCTATCTCTTTAAAAGCAAATTTAACAGAGAAGGCATTGGTTATAGCGACAATGTAAATAGCATATTAAAAACCATAAAAGTCAGGTCGGACTTGCTCATAACGTCCATCATGTACTCTTTAGTTAGTGTTTTATAAGGGATATTACACTTAATATCCCTTACAAAACAATTTTTGCTCCATAAATATTTTTAACATTTTGATAGATAAGCCCTGTACATTTTCAGGGACTTTGTATTATAAACGTTTATATCGCCCCATGAAGGAATAACTGACACTTTGGAGTCGAGAAACTGGTATAACTAACTTGTTCTTGCTTCTTGTATGCACAGAATATACATCACTAAATGAATTGTCGTAAAGATATTCAGAGGCCATAGTTATTTATATATATATTTCTTTAACATTTATCTAAGGGATTCCTTCAGACTTAGATTATAAATTAACCTCATGGCTCCCTTCTTTAAAACAAAGATAATATCAATGTCAGTCGCATTACCACATAACAGAATTCCATATAAAATTATGCTATTGAAATAACTAAAATAAACTAATATATAGCTCTTACAACACATTTAAAGCCTCCAATTTTGTTTAAAGAATATGCAAGATAACTAAGTTTGCTAGGTAGTTTAAATATATTATGTATGAGGGCTTATAGAATTGTAGTAGAATATTACATATATAATAATTTATTAAAATATTTTATTTTTTATTTTTATTCGACTTATTTTAAAAGTAACATGATTTCGTATATATATTAGAAGAATGTATTATGCTAACATTTAGTTTTATATTTCAGCTGTTCTCGACAAATTTGAAGATTAAAATGCCTTTTTGTAATTTTGAGCATCAATTATAGTTAAAATTCTATAGAGGTGCCTAAAATTACAAATAGTCGTTTAATTTACGCAAGTTAACGAAAATAGTAAAAAATAGAGTAGAAGAGAAAAATGTTATTCATAATATATATGTATTTTGTAGCGTATATGCTCTCAATTTACTAATTTTTATTTTTATTAACGATTCCACTATGTAGGTCATTAACTTAAAATTTGGAGGTGGATTGTGACGCTTCATAATTATAATTAATAAATAATTATAAAATACCTTATAACGACATTTAAAACTTTATTAAAGCTGTGTTGACGATCTTGTCAAACATTGGGTAAAAATAATAGAGGTTTGCGAAAACCTATCTCTTTAAAAGCAAATTTTAACAGAGAAGGTCTTGGTTATAGCGACAATGTAAATAGCATATTAAAAACCTTAAAAGTCAGGTTGGACTTGCTCATAACGTCCATCATGTACTCTTTAGTTGTCTTAATGTCTTTACTTTTCGATTCTTTAATTTAAACCGACATTGTTGTTTATTTAAAAAAATACTTTAATTAAAAATACTTTAGGATTTTCTACTGTATTGTTGTGGCATTACCCCACCCGTCTCTGATGATCACCGCCTATCTTTATATTAGTTATGTAAATAATAAAATTTTTCTGCTAATTGTCACTTCAGCTTACTAATCCGTTGGGCTATGTCGGTCACTCTGGTTCTACTGCGGATATCCTCATTATTGAGTTTATCATGCAGAGAAACTCCGAGCATAGCCCTCTCCATAGCTCGCTGAGCGACCTTGAGCTTCCTAATCCGGCCAGCAGTGAAGGACCACGTCTCAGTTTCGTATGTCGTCACTGGCAACACGCACTGGGTGTACAGTCTCGTTTTCAAGTTTTGAGGTATACCTGACGAGAAGATGTGCTGTAATTTCCCGAACGCTGCCCAACCGAGTTGAATCCGTCGATTGACCTCTCGGTCGAAGTTGGACTTACCTAGTCGGACTATTTGTCCCAGGTAAACATACTCGTCAACAACTTCGAGCTTAGTGTTCCCAACAACTACCGGCATAGGTGTGACATGGACATTAAACATGATCTTTGTTTTGTCCATGTTCATCTTAAGACCTATTCGTTGGGATACACTATTGAGGTCATTGAGCATAGTGCTTAGGTCCTCCAGCGATTATGCCATAAGTGCTATATCGGCGGCAAATCGAAGGTGAGTGATGTACTCGCCATTGATGTTGATACCGTATCCTTTCCAGTCCAGAAGCTTGAAAACATCTGCCAATGCAGCGGTAAAGAGTTTCGGGGATATTACCTCACCCTCTCTTACACCTCTCTGCAATTGGATAGGTTTCGTACTCTGGTTCTGTACTCTGATAGCCATCGTAGCCCTACTTTACAAGCACTTCAACACTTCGATGTACTGACAGTCAACTTGGCATCGCTGAAGGGACTGCAGCACCGTCCAAATTTCGACGGAATCAAAGGCTTTCTCATAGTCCACATACGCCAAATATAGTGGCAAATTGTACTCCTAGGATTTTTGTACAATTTGCCGAAGGGTATGTATGTGGTCTATGGTGCTAAAGCCTTTTCGGAAACCGGCTTTTTCGGAAGGCTGGAAGTCGTCAATTCTGCGCGCGAGACGATTCGTAATGACTCTCGAAACCAGCACGTAGACGCGGCTCAGAAGGGAAATCGGTCTGTAGTTCTTCAAGAGAGCGTTGTCGCCTTTCTTGAAGAACAAGACCACCGCACTTTTGCTCCACGCCTCCGGTGTAATGCCACCATGGAGGACGGAAGTAAAGAGCTTCTGAAGGACTTCAAGTACCGGTTTTCCACCCGCTTTCAGAAGCTCCGCTGTAATTCCATCCTCGCCTGGAGCCTTGCCGTTTTTAAGGTGCTGGAGAGCCATTCTAATCTCGCTCAGACTGACGTCCGTGATATCATCGGAATAATGTCGGATAAGACTCGCTCTTGGATCGTTACTCACATTTGCGTGCGGCTCCAACGATGACGTGTACAGCTGCCCATAGAACCTCTCAATCTCACTCAAAATCTCAGGTGCCCCGGAAACGATGCTGCCACATTCGGTCTTCAGCCTTGACAGTTGACTCTTTCTGGCAGACAGATCTCTGGCAAAGACTTTGGAGCCTTGGTTCCGCTCGATCGCTTCCTCAATACGAGCTGTATTGAAGTTGCGTAAGTCCCGCCGCATGCATTTGGAGATCTGTCTGTTCAGTTGCCTGTATGCTGTCAAATCTGTTGAAAAATGTAGCTTCATCTCCCGCCTAACAGCCGTGAGATTAAGAGTGTGATCGGAGAGTTTTTGTGTTCTTCTGCGGTGGGTCTTGCAGAACTTAGCTCCGACCGCATGGACAGTTTCCACGAGCTTTTCATTCAAATCGTCCACCTCATTGCAGTCTTCTAGGCACTGAAAACGGTTTTGTAACTCGAGCTGAAAGGTTTCGGGACTCTGGATTAGAGCACGAGGGAGACGGAGCGTTGACTTTATTAGACGAGACCTCTCCAACTTAACGTTTAGGTTCAGTGTGCCTCTAACCATTCGGTGATCGCTGCCGGTTTTCACCCTCGCGATCACTGAGACATCACTGAACAGTTGTCGTCCGGTCGTCATAATGAATTCAATCTCATTTTTTGTCGAACCGTCGGGTCTCGACCAGGTCCACTTCCTGTGGGGCCGCTTCTGGAAGAAAGAGTTCATTGAAGTCTCCCGTTAACACCGTATATTGGGTTTTGGAGGAATGCATGGCTCTAGAGATATCCTCATACATTTCCTCCACCTCCTGATCGGGGTGTGCCGAGGTTGGTGCGTAAACCTGTATGACCTTCAGCGAATACCGTTTGGTGATTCTGAGTATAAGGTACGCAACCCTCGTCGACACACTCTCAATCTTTACAACGTTGTTAACGAGAGATTTGTGGACGATAAATCCGACACCTCCTTGGGACAGATGGTCGCCCTCCCGGTAATAGAGCAAGTTGCCGGATTCGAGGATTACCGTGTCCTCCCCCTCTCTTAGGACTTCGGATAATCCTATAATATGCCACCGTAACTTGTCTATCTCTTCTTTCAGCTCCACAATCTTCTCGTCAGTCCTCAGGGTGCGTGCGTTGAATGTTGCCAGGTCGAGTCGTCGTAGGTGGCAACCGAACCACCACCGGAGATTCTTAGCACCCCTGCCCCGCCGTTACCATGGTCGCCACCGTAGCCAGGAATAGCGGGGCCGCCGGGGACTGGGGGCCGTCTCTTTATTAACTTTCATCATGGGGGTATATTGCCATAGTTGCCACGCTTGGCGAGCGGGTTGGCAACTGCAGTTTTTATTGTATTTTTGCCGTTACCAGGAAGATGCTGCTGCTCATCTCCTGCCTGTTTCCTTTTGTCGCCTTTTACGACACCCACGGGAAGATATGGGGTAGTGGATATTCTTAACCGCCACTACACGGCAAGATTAATTTAAATTTATATTATATGTATACTTGCAGATCAAAAACGGACTAAAAGTTATCTTTTTTTTGTCTTTAAAAATTTCTATATTTATTAAAATTCTGGTTAAAATATTCAAAATGTATTAAATAATATAAATACATGTCGATTTTATGCAAAAATAAAGATAAATAACATTTATAAGTTCTTCAGGGAGGTGTCTGTTTGTTTCCGTGTAGTGACGGGGGCGCTTAAGGATAGTGTGCTCATATAATTTACACAAAGTATTGAGTAGGCTGATAGGCTTGTAACTGGTGGGTCGGTTGCGCGGTTTGCCCGGTTTATGGATCTCTATTACTATTCTTTCCAGATATCCGGGAAAGAGCAGCTCGAGAGAAGCGCGTTGAAAATTCCTACGAGGAGGTAAATTAACGGTGCCGGAAGAGATTTGATCACCTTGTTACTGTTGCCGTCTGGCCCAGGGGCTGATCTAATCTTAAGGCTTTTTATGGTCTTAGTGACTTCTTCGAAAGTAACGGGATCGAGTGGATCGCCCGCCGGCGGTAACGCAGCCCTACGTTCGATTTCCGCTTCTACCTCTAGTAGGTGAGCGCGATCTGTTGGTACGCTGGATGGGGTACACTGGCTCTCTAGACTGTCGGCTAGGCATTCGGCTTTTTCGAGATCGTCTAAGGCGAGATCGGGGTCGTCGAGCCTCACGAGAGGCGGCATGGGAGCAATTTGCTCTGCTTTTATGGCTTTAGTCAGCCTCCAAAAGGCATCTTGAGATGGTTCTAATCCCTCTAAGAGGTTATCCCATTTGTCGTTTCTAAAATCGACAACGCGTTGTTTAATCTCGTTTTGCAGAGAAAGTAGCCGGATTTTGTTATCTTCCGTGCGATAACGGTCATATGTTTTTAGCGCGGTGTTTTTGCTCTAATCAGCCGTCGAACGTCTGCTGGAAGCTTTGTGTACCGATCGCTCGACACATTAACCTTATGGGAGCACTCTTCGACAGCTGATGTGAGGTGAGTCGATAGGTCGTCATATCCAAATTCAGGCGACTTGCTTCTAAACCTTACCCCTTCCCCATTTAAAAACACATTGGTACTCAGATTTTTAAAATTCGTTCTTGTAAATTTAATACATTTAGATTTATTTCCGTTTAAATGTAGATTATTAACGTTAAACTAATGCACTAATTTTGATGTAGCATTATTAACTTCGTCACATTTAAATGATTGATGTTTCAGTTCAAAAATCAAGGGAGTATCATTTAAAAATAATACTATATCATAATTATCCCCTACAACAGAAGGTCAGTCATTAATATACACTAGAAATAGGAATAGGCCTAGAAGTGAGCCCTGAGGGACACCCATTAGACAGGTGACCCGGAAGAACTCTTACCATTGATTATAATTTTCTGCATTCCATTACTTAAATATGAAATAATAAGTTTAATCGCTGTGTTCTTGATACCATAGTACTGTAGCTTCCTGATTAATGTCTTATGACTTTACTATGTTTCATTAAATAAGGAAACACACCAGATTCGACGCTAATATTAAATATAGTGGCTAGATAAGGTGCTAATATATCTATTATAGATAAAATCACTTTTACGGAAATGCCCCATAAGTCTACCGTTTTCCCAACATCAATAATTTTAAAATATTTAACGATATCTTTTGGCAGTACTCTATGGAATTTAAAAGTATTTGAACAAGGCTTTACATTTTGTTTAAGCAATGATTCGGCGATAGTAGGAGATGAATTTAATGAGTTGTCAAAAAGGAACATCAGTAAAATGTTTCTTAAAAGCCATAGCAACTTCTTGATCAGATCGAGTGAAATTATTGTTAATATTTAATTGAAAATCTGAATTGCGCGGTTTGACCTTGTCCGTTTCACTATTTATTATTCCCTAGGTCATTTTAATTTTGTTAGATGTTGTTTTAATTTTTTTACTTAAATGTAAAGCCTTAGCTGAGGAACACACTTTTCTTAATATTTATGAATATGTTTTCACATAATCTCTGCACATAATACTACTATTATATGATCTTTCATTAGCTCAAGCTGGTATAACTTTTGCCTACTTTTATAAATTCCTACGGTCGCCCATTCATTAAATGATTTGCGACTGTTAAAAGAGAAAGTTTTAGAAGTACATATCCTACTTAATTCACAAGTAACAATTTTAAGTAACGTAACATACACATAAATAGCACTATTTTTAAATGAATGTGATGGAAATCTTTTTATTATATTACTTCTAAACCTCTCCTAGCGATGTTAATTTAATGGAAAAAACACAACTTTCTTATTTTTCTGTTTCTTCTGTATTTACAATGCAATGCAAATGCAATGATACCTACAATCCACAGTGATCTGAACTTAAATTTTGAAATTTATACAAGAGCTTAAGATATGTAAAAATATTACCTATACAGGTCGCACTAGGCCCAGCAATACGTGTTGGATCTAAGAATAAATTAACAAGATAATGCGATTTATACTAATGGAAGAAAAAAAAGAAGTTTCAAGGAGATTGATGTTAAAGTCTCCACATATTAAAACAGATTTGTTTTGTTTACTAAGTTTGAGCAAAATTTCTTCCACAATCCTTTCAAAATGTCATAAGTAGCACATGGAAGTTGGGGTCTGTGACCACTTACAGCAATGAGGTGCTCTAGCTCGACACAAGTCATTTCTACAGTTCGCTAAACAGAAAGGCTCATTATATCCTTACGTTCTTTATATAATAATCATTTATCTGCTACTATTAAGGAGCCAACACGTAAACTTTTTTTTCTATTGAAGGAACTGACCACCTTGTGATTTCTGAAATTAAACATGAAATTATAATCTTTTGGCTAAAGTTCAGTTATACAAAGTATATGTATCTTGGTATTTTTTAAAAACAATTGAACTTCTAATTCTTTGCCCATCATGCCTTGTATATTTTGATGCACCAGGTGTAAACAAGTTTTATTATTTATTTGTGTTCAAATTAAAGTTAATTAACACTTATTATTGCTAGAGATTTCCTCTATTGTCGCATTTACTAATTTAAATAAGTTGGAAGTGATTAATTTAGTTATTTAAATAATAAAATCTATTTGGTAATAATAATAATAATGGAATGCAGTTTGGTTTATTATTGTTGATTAAGAAATAATACAGTAATATCAAAAAAATTACAATAGATTCGGCATCCTAATCCTACTTTGACCTTTGTCAGTGGCTAAGATTAATATGAATTTATATCATATGTATACTTGCAGCTAAAAACGGACTAAAAGTTCTCTTGTATATATCTGATGCTATTATCGCATTAGGCGATTATTGCCCTTGTGCTTTTATTTTCTTGCGTCGGATGAACAAATAGATTTCATGTATAATAATTGATTGGAATTTTCATTTGTTTGACTATTTGAACATATGAAACAAAATTATTTCAACCAGATAAATTATTGAATTACTTAAGATAGGTGAATTTATTGAACAAATCAATGTACATATATCCTCGTGTATCCTATATCGTCGACCATAGGTCACAGACATGAAATTATTATATTGTAACCGTATACTCAATAATGTAACGTGTCACATTATTGAAACGTCTACATGTGGGTTTCAGCTGAAGTGTAAAATATATGACATTCTTACATGGATACATACATACAGGTGGAGCGAATATAAAATGTGTAATAACTTGCCGAAATGATGTATATGTGACAGAATTACAACTTATTTTTTTGTTTATCTCAAAATTTCAATTAGTTTAATATACTAATATTTTGTTTTTTGTTTTAGCAATTCTCGACAAATTAAAATATTGCAATGCCTTTTTGTAATTTTAAGTAGCAAATATAGTCAAAATCCTATAATGCTTCTTTAAAATTACGATAAGGTGTTTAAAAATGGATAAAAAGAGAATAGAAAATCGATTCCACAAGGAAGTTGTGCGAGAAAGAAAACATCTTCTGAATCACACAGTGGTGGACCGCCAATTATCCCGATATGCATTCGTGAAATTTAGCGGCTGGGATTAATCCGAACAATTCCTCACAACACTCCTCTTGATGAATGCGAAATAAAGTGTAAAGAGATGCAACATCTCTTCGCAGCGCCAAAGAATCGAACCGATCAGAATGGAGTCGGTCGTCGACGATTCGAGCCGCTCTCCGCTGAATGCGGTCAAGTGGAACGAGTTGGCACTGGGGAGACCCTGGATGGTGTAATGTATGTAATGGAGGCGAGAGAGGTGTGTCAGAATCGCGCCAAACGGAACTCCGCAGTCTCTGCCTACCCCTCTGGATGATAGGCGTAAGTGTTTGTGTGTTTTAATTACTCCCTGAAAATCAGTTTGGATTTACGAGGGATCGCACGATAACTGACACTGGTGTTGAGATGATATTCAGAGGATGCTTTGGGTATAAATTGTGATCTTTCTAAGTCTTTTAACAGCGTTCACTATGATATATAGATCAGGTGTCTACATCATTATGGAGTTGAACACATAGCAGTCAAACTTATAATATTATCTTAATTGTATTATACATAATTATCTTAAAACAGAATGCAAACAGTTGTTATTAATGGAAGCAGTTCTTCTGTATCAGTCTATGGGTGTGACACAGGGCTCATTTCTCCTTTTCTTAGTTTATATTAATGAATTAATTGACGTTGTAACGTTGATTTTATTGAGGGTGTTCTTGTATTACTCAGATATTTTTACGTTAATAAGGGTATAATGTTTCCTTATAAAAGGGGCGTTGCCGGAGACACGTACCAAAAGTTGTACATATATATGGGTGGTCGGCTGAACGACTACTATTGTTGCACAATGACTAGTCCTATATTAGGGACTTATGATAGTAAGTTCTATGATACAAAAGCATTGTAGCAATGTAGAAGGTATCTATGATGCATAAGCATTATGATATAGAATAGAATAGAATAATTTTTATTCAATACACATTACATGTGTAATTCTTATTGAAAGTCATTTTTACTTTACCACTGGTTCGAAAAAAACCCTCTGTCCTGGGAAGAACCAGAAAGAAACCCAGCGGGACTTTTTTAATATAAAATTTCTTTTTTTTTACAAAATATATTTTAGAAACCGCTTGGAAGCGACCACCGCATTTCCAGGGGTTTTTATCAACCATGTATTCATTTATACTATAATAACCCTTTTTATACAGTTTCAGCTTAATAAAACATGTAAACTTGGTAATAGAGAGAACCTGTACACTTTCCGGGACCTTGATGTAATAGCGTATACATTGCCCCAAGATTGAATTACTGACTCTGTGGAGTCGAGAAACTGGCATCACTAGCTTGTGTTTGTTCCTAGTGTTTACAGAATGTATATCACGTTTTTTTACTAAAACTATGTTTGTTTTTTTGAACATACATTAAATTTTCGTCGGTATACTGAGAGGCAAAAGTTAATATATTTATATCTCTAAATTTATATCTAAGAGACTCTCTAGGATTTAGATTGTAAATAGCTCTAATGGCCCTCTTCTGTAAAACAAAAATAGTTTCTGAATCAGCCGCATTTCCCCATAGCAAAATCCCATAAGACATTTTGCTATGGAAATAACTGAAATAAACCAATCTAGCTGTCTCGATACTAGTGAGACCTCTACTCTTTTTTACAGCATAGGCTGAAGAACTTAGTCTGCTTGTTAATTTGGATATATGTGGGCCCCACTGAAGCTTTGCGTCGAGAGTGATGCCAAGAAAAACAGTGGATACAACAGGGCTCAATTCCTCCCCATTAAAAAACACATTGGTATTCAGACTTTTAACATTCGTTGTTGTAAATCTAACACAATTAGTTTTATTTCCATTCAAATGCAGATTATTAACGTTAAACCAATACACTAATTTTGATATAGCATTATTCACTTCGTCACATTTAAATCATTGACGTTTAAGTTTAAAAATCAAGGAAGTATCATCAGCAAATAATACTATATCATGACCATCCCCTACAAGGTGAGGTAAGTCATTAATATACACCAGAAACAGGAATGGGCCGAGAATCGAGCCCCGAGGGACACCCATTAGTAAAGATGAACCGGAAGAACTTTTACTATTGATAATAAACTTCTGCTTTCTATTACTTAAATATGAAATAATAAGTTTAAGCGGTTTATTCTTGACACCATAGTACTGTAGCTTCCTGATTAATGTCTCATGGTGAACACAGTCGAAAGCCTTGGAAAGGTCACAAAATATACTCAAAGCATCCTCGGAATTCTCCCATGCACAAAAAATATGTTTAATAAGCTTAACTCCAGCGTCAGTTGTTGAGCGACCCCTTGAAAAATGGAATTGATTTTTATGTAGCAATTTATTAATATTAAGGAAACTTAACATCTGATCTAAAATAATTTTTTCAAAAATTTTACTAAATATTGGTAGAACAGAAATTGGTCTAAAATTGGCGGGGTCTAATGTACTACTAGATTTAAATATAGGTATGACTTTACTATGTTTCATTAAATCAGGAAACACACCAGATTTGACGCTAATATTAAATATAGTGGCTAGATAAGGTGCTAATATATCTATTATAGATAAAATCACTTTTACGGAAATCCCCCATAAGTCTACCGTTTTCTTAACATCAATAGTTTTAAAATATTTAACTATATCTTTCGGCAGTACTCTATGGAATTTAAAAGTATTTGAACAAGCCTTTACATTTTGTTTGAAGAAGAATTTAATGATTTTGTTGTCAAAAAAGTATCAGTAAAATGTTTCTCAAAAGCCTTCTTGATCGGATTGCGTTAAATTATTGTTAATATTCAATTGAAAATCCGAGTTGCGCGGTTTGACTTAAGATCTATAAAAATGTTATCTATACAGATCGCACTAGGCCCAGCAATACGTGTTGGTTCTAAGAATAAATTAACAAGATTATACGATTTAAACAATGAGCTAAACTAAATACTAATGGAACAAGTTTCAACAAGATTGTTGTTAAAGTCTCCACATATTACAACAGACTTGTTCTGTTTACTAAGTTTGAGTAAAACTTCTTCCTCAATCATTTCAAAATAGTCATAAGTAGCACATGGGGGTCTGTAAACACAACAATGAGGTGCTCGAGCTCGACACAAGCCATTTCTACATTTCGCTCAACAAAGAGGCTCACAATATTCTTACGTTCTTTATATAATAATGACTTATCTGCTAATATTAATGAGCCACCACGTAAACTTTTTTATTTATTGAAGGAACTGACCACCTGGTGATTTGTGAAATTAAAAATGAAATTATAATCTTTTAGCCAATGTTCAGTAATACAAATATTTGGGACTGCAGTGGACTGCATGAATTACTAGGCTAGGGACTGCTTAAAGGAAACATGTTACTATAGACTATACTCTATTCAAATATTTACAAATGCGGCACTAATAAACTATATACAGAGAGGGGAGTCTTCACTCTTCAATCTTCTCTTGATTTCTTCGCTTGCTGTTGTCTTCGAGTGTCGCTTCCAAAATGAACTGCCGAATTGAACACCTCAAAGACCAAAACGCCCTTCTTATATTCCGCAAGAGAGCGTCTCAGTATGTGAGTAGCGTCGTGAGGTGATGCCGTACGCTGATTGGTCATCGACATTGCGTGATCTGCTGCCGGTGTGCGGGGTGCGCGGGGCGCAACGGGGTATGAAGGGGCGACGGGGCGGCAGCTCCCTTCGCCATCAGTAACATCCTCCCCCAGACGTAGCCTGCGAGCCTAAGCTTCCCTCGATAGGACAGCCATCTTCCTGACGGGTCGCCGCAGCACTCCGCCCCTGGTCCTGACCTCGACGTTGCGCACCATGCCGTCCGGTCGAGGAAATGTCTTCGTGACAACCCCCCGTCTTCTTTCCCTTCCGGTGAGGCCATTTGTCTTCGTCCTTGTAAAGAAATCACGGTCCTGTGAACCATTGGTCGCTTTCTTCTTTGGTCACGAAGTTCATGCGCGTTGCCTGATCTGCTATGTTCTCCGCAGTCGGTATCCACCTCCATTGCACGGGTGATGTATTTTCAGCTATCTCCTCTAACTGATGAGCCACGTATGGAGTGTAACGCGCTGTATTATTTTGTATCCAGTGGAGTGCCGTAGTGGAGTCTGTCCAATATACGACCCTATCTGCTACCACTCTGTATTCACCCTGTATGAATTCCGTGAGTCGCGCCCCTATTAACTTCGCCTGCAACTCTAATCGCGGTATACTTTGTGCCTTGATCGGAGCGACTTTCGCCTTGACCGCCACTAATCGTACTGTTCGAGAAATATTGTAATGCGTGTGTGTTGTATGTAAGATGAACAGTATACAAGTGTGAGTGAGGTCTTTAATAAGGTAAAATGTAATTTAAATGTTTAGTAGCAAATAAACCACCGTATCATTGACACCTTGTTTCTGTGATCAGTCCCTGTAAAAGTAGTGAACCTTAATACCAAAACATATGGTCGATAATCGAGCCGGATCTAACGACGTGTCTCTTGTGACGTTATAACTATCAAGTGCTAAACAAAAGGACGGACCGGGCGGTCGAGATGAGAACAAAAGAACCTTTTTTTACCTGAGTGTGACTTGTACAAGTTATAAGACATTTTACGAACGTTTGAATAATTACATATTTGAGTTATCGAAGTAAAACTAGTTTGTTTATATTACATTTGTGGAACGTTTTATACATTTGTGGAACGTTTATATAAATATGGCCACTACTCCGGAACAAATATTATCTTTATTGGAAAATACTGCGGCATTATTACAAAAGGCTCAGAACAACCTAAAGAAATGTCCTAAGCAGCGACTTAGAAAAGGATACATTGAAACTCGACTGCAAATGATAGAAGAGTATTGGAATTCTTTTAAGAAATCACATCAAGAGCTTGTAAAATGTGTTCCCAAAGAAAAGAAGCAAAATATACCTTATTTCGCAAACGAAGACTATTTTATTTATGAGGATTTATATTTATGTTTACAAGCCGACCTAAGAGATTTATTGTCAACATTAACACAGCCGATATCAATGCATCCTAGTATACCTACCAACCCTATTACATCCAATGAAGGAATAGTCAAATTAACACGAATTACCTTTGTGGGCGGATCTCTGTAAGTTTTTACAATCGAAATTTCGTACATTAGAGTTAATCACACCTTCACCAAGGGACAAGATAATAAGAAATAAAGAAAATACGCTACATGTTGCTACTGCGGCTACGTCTAAATTAAGGAGTTGCCTAATGTGTAAAGAAAATCATACACTGTGTCACTGTAGGGAATTTACTAAGATGGAACCAACAGAAAGGTGTCAATATCTAAAGAACCACAATCTGTGTTTTAATTGTTTGGCCCCAGGACACTCTGCAAAGAAATGTCGCCTCAACATGTCCTGTCGTATATGTCATAAACGTCACCACTCTTTAGTGCACCAAAACATGGTGACGTCATCAAATCAACCAACAATGACCAAGCGCACGAAGCGAAGAATAATGATCAAGGAAGCTCTGCAAATCCAACAATATCAAATGTTCAGTTATCATCACACTTTGCTACTAGTACCACCACAGCATTATTGGCTACAGCACTCATAGTTGTCAGGGATCAACTGGGACATACAGCTGTACTACGTGCCTTAATAGACCATGGCTCACAAGCCACATTTATAAGTGAAAGAGCTGCTCAGACACTTAAACTGAAACGCACTGCTATTAAAGGTACAGTTACAGGCATGGTATGCAGCAAAACAATTTTGAAGCAAGCTGCTGAAATACAACTTTTATCAAGATACGAAGCAAACTTTAACCTCAATATCAAAGTTTACATAATGCCAACTCGTCTTATATGTCAGTTACCAACTCGAACCATTTGCCTGAAGAACTGTTCACACCTCCAAGGCCTCGTATTAGCAGATCCAGGCTTCAATCAACCAGGACGGATAGATATGTTATTAGGTGTGGACGTATGTGCCCAAATTATGAAAGGTGAAGTAATCAAAGGTCCTCCAGGCACTCCATGTGCTCAAAATACCAGCCTGGGATGGATTCTGTTTGGCCACATACAAAGCAACAGAGAAAATTATGAGGTCAGTGTCATGCATCTTAATTTGAATTTAGATGACATGCTAAGGAATATGTGGGAGCAAGCTACAGATGAAAAAGAGCATTAACAGCAGAAGAAAAAACATGTGAAGAAATATATCAAGCTACAACGCACAGAACATCAGAAGGACGTTATATTGTAAAACTTCCAACAAAACAAAAAACACTTTTATCACCATCAGGAAGAACAAGAGATATAGCACTAAGAAATTTGTATCAATTAGAAAAGAAATTCGAAAAAGATCAAAGCTTAGAAAGTGAATACACAAGGGTGATGCAAGAATATATAGAGTTAAATCATTTAGAGAGAGTACCAGAAAATGAAATTAACAACCCAGCAGTATACCTTCCTCATCATGCCGTTGTAAGGCAAGATAAAGAAACAAGTAAAGTGAGAACAGTTTTTAATGCTTCGCAAAAGGGAAACAGTAATATTTCCCTCAATGAAGAGCTACTGGTAGGACCACAGTTGCAAGACGACATGAGAAGCTTAATCATGAGATGGCGAATGAAAAGGGTCTGTTTTGTTGCTGACATCCAAAAAATGTACCGTCAAATTTTAGTGTCAAAAGAAGATAGAGATTTACAAAGGATATTATGGAGAAATTGCAAAATCCAACCAGTACAAGATTATCGTCTCCTGAGAGTTACGTTTGGAACTGCTTCTGCTCCATATTTAGCAGTAAGAACCTTGCATCAAGTTGCGGAAGACGAAGGTCGAGATTACTCTGATGCTGCCAGAATTATAAAGGAAGACTTTTACATGGATGATCTGATGTCAGGCAAGGACACACTTCAAGATGCAATAAAAGTAGCGAAAGAGATTGGGTTTATTTTGCAGAAGGGAGGTTTCACACTACAGAAGTGTTGCTCAAACAACGCAGAGTTCTTAAAACAATTTGAACCCTCTGAAAGAAGTTCTCAAGTACACCTAGATATAAAGATAGATGGAACAATACGGGCACTGGGCTTACAATGGGACATGGGAAAGGACTTAGAGTAATTATACATAGAGTGATAGTGACATTCAAAATCCCGTTCAAAGTTGAAGCAACAACACAATGAATGTGTGCATAAGCGGCCTGTAATTACGTTTGCCCACACTCATACAAGCAAATGAGTAATTTTTGCAAGTTAATGACATTTTACCCAAAAAGTGGGTAGAATGTAATAGTAGACATCGTCATAGAATTAATATTTAGGTTGCGTTTATAATTATTTATTAACTTTTTGTAAAGAGAAAAATGTAACATTATTTATTTTTGTTAACTTATGTAATATTTAAATTATTTATATACGTAACATCTTGTGTTATATTGAGAAATTTATATATTTGTTAATTATAATCAAAAATCTGTTAATTATAATTAAGTAAAAAAATCTGTAATTATATTATTCTGTTAGAAGTGGTATATTTATATATTTATATAAATATCTGTTATTTATCTTCCATAAAATCTTATATTATTTGTAAATATTAATTTTTATATAATACTCAATGGCCTTAGTCTATGATATATGGAGAAGTGGAAGAAATGGAGGAGGCAAATGCCTACGTCTATTTCTTTCAGTTTTTTCAATCCAGACCCACTGACACTTAACAAGTGAATAGTTGTCAGATAATCATTTTAGCTGTCAGATATTTTTCCATTAGTTATATCTTACTAACTGTGGCTGTGGCCCGCGGCTTCACCCGCATATTAAAGCATACACTGATTTCGATTCTTGCCATTCTAAAAATCTACGTGATATATTTAATTTAAATCGGTTTCAACGTAAAGGTTACAACATACAACTTTCACGGAATGGATATAATATTAGAAGGAATCACGAGACTTAAGAGTGTGGTCAGATTCAAGTGATTATTATTATTTCTTTATTGAATATTATGTTTTGCTTTAAAACAAAATAAGAATCGGAAGAAGATGAACTATTCAAATAAAACATGAAATTAAATTTTTTTATGAAATAATATAAACTCATTATACCCAAGTACTTAAAACATATCTCTTAATGACCCTTAAATTGCAACTGTTTTCTAAGCAACTGCCGCCTTGATGACGCTATCCTCGAAATGTTATCTTTTCTATATTCATAAAAGAATCAAACTAAAAATGTTAAATATATGTAAATAAGAATAAAAAAACAATCATAGGCTATGTTATTTATCCTAAAACTCATACCATAAAAAGGTAAAAACAAATGCACATTATCAAAACAAAATAAAATCAACACATTTTTTTTCGTGGCAAATGGAAACCCTAATAATATTTGGCAAATAAAATACCTATTTATATGTGAATGAGACTATTGGCAGTATGTATGTATTTTTTTCAATATGTATTTTTTATAATTATAATAATAAGAAAAAATGGGGTAAAATATTTTACTATGCCTAGCAACATTTTCATTATATTGGCGTCTGTCAAATTTATTATTTATTATTTTATTTTGATGAATGTTTTTTACAAAAATATAAGATGCTAGGCAGTAATTAATCGTGATATGAAATTTTTACAGTTTTTTCGTGATTACGTGATGAGTTGTGATACCCTTTCACTGTACAGTACGTCATTTTTTTGAAAAATTGTGCGAGCTGTTTACACGACTACGTGGACTCGAGCACTAACGCGCCAAAAGTCGTACTTAGCCTTTAAAGGCTAACTTGAAATGGCTTCACTTTCCGTGCGCCTACTGCGGTTCTAAGCCTAATACTTCTATGGGAAAGGATGTATTTAAATATAGTCTTCACTTACCTTCTATGGCTGCTACTGTAACTAAGAGAACAATCCTAGCCGATATTCAAAGATTATTTGATCCACTTGGCTGGTTAGCACCTTCTATATTGCCTGCAAAATTACTCATCCAACATTTATGGATACAAGGAATTTCATGGGATGAATAAGTTAACCACTTAATTGCAGAAAAATGGAGAAAACTGCGAGAAACCTACCAATACTTACCTGAGGTAGAGATCAACCGGTGGCTGCATACATCTGAAAATGTAATGAATAATGTTACAGTTCATGGCTTTTATGACGCATCTACTCAAGCATACGCTGCAGTTGCTTACTTAAGAGTTCAAACTATAGATGGATTGGTTAAGACAGAAATAATTGCAGCGAAAACACGTTTAGCTCCTATCAAACCTCAATCCTTACCTCGTTTGGAGCTTAACGGGGCTGTACTCCTGGCGGGACTCCTGAAAAAAATAAAGGAAGCTATGAAAATACCTACCTGTCAAATATTCGCGTGGACGGATACCACCATAGTACTCTCTTGGCTTTTGGGAGATCCTGCAAGGTGGAATACATTTGTGAGAAACAGAGTTGTTGAGATATTAGACAACATTGGCAACCAGAACTGGTATCACGTCCAATCACAAGACAACCCTGCTGATGCAGCTTCTAGAGGAAAGCACGTGCTAGATCTGAAAGGTGATAAAATGTGGTGGAACGGTCCTGAATGGCAAAGCACAAGTAATATTAAATACAGCAGACCAGCAAACATAACAACGAACCTAGAAAGAAAGATCATATCACTACAAGTGAATCTAAAACAAACAAACGAAAGTTCTAGTATAGCTACTAAGTTTAACAGATTTGATAATTTAACAGAACTATTAAAAGTTATAACATATTGCAAAAGATTCTTCAAAGGAAGGGAATTGGAAAATAAGGCAACTACAATAACTACAAAAGAATTAGAAGAAGCTTTAAAAACATGTATAAAAATTGTACAAAGGAACACATTTGAAGAAGACATACAAAACCTAAAATCAATAAAAAGGGTAAAAAATTATAGTAAAATAAAGTCTCTTTTACCTTACCTGGATGATGAAGGTATCCTCAGGGTGGGCGGCCGATTACGTCACTCTGACCTTGATGAAAATTGCAAACATCCTATTATATTAGACAGTGAAAATCACTTGAGTGCACTTATAGTATCTGATGCTCACTTGAAGACACTACATGGTGGAACGCAATTGATGCTTGGATATTTAAGATTAAAATACTCCTGAAATCCTGAAATCAAAGAAATTGGTAAAAATTAAAATTCGCAATTGCCTCATATGTGCCAAGCAAAACGCTATAGCTAAATCACAATTAATGGGAGACTTACCTCGTGTAAGAATTACGCCTGCTCGTCCCTTTCTACACAGTAGAGTAGACTTTGCTGGCCCTTACCAAATCCTGAGATCTAAAGGTAGAGGATTTAATACAATTAAGGCTTACATAGCAATCTTTGTTTGTATGTCAACGAAAGCCATACACCTAGAATTGGTTGGAGACCTTACCTCGGAGGCCTTTATTGGAGCTTTCAGAACATTTGTAGCAAGAAGGGGAAGACGTGCACATCTCTGGAGCGACCCGGGAAGAAACTTCGTAGGTGCCAACAAAGAACTTGTAGCAGCTTGGGCAGACGCAAAGATGAAGTTTGAGGGTCATATTTCTGAAATGTTAGCATTAGATGGCACACAATGGCATTTCATACCTGCCTATAGTCCTCACATGGGCGGATTATGGGAAGCAGGTGTCAAATCAATGAAATACAACATGAAAAGAATATTGACTTGCAACCTAACCTATGAAGAAATGACGACCTTACTGTGTCAAATAGAAGCTTGCCTTAACTCACGCCCGCTTAGCCCTATTGATGACTCAGACACGGACAACATACTGCCACTTACCCCAGGGCACTTCTTAATAGGCGAAGCTCCAATCAATGTACCCCACTCTGATCTAAAGAACATTCCTGTCAGTCACTTGTCACGATGGCAACATCAACAGAAGCTTCTATCAGATTTTTGGCGAAGATGGCAACAAGAGTACTTGACCAGGTTACAGCAGAGACCTAAGTGGCAAGAAAAAGTGAAGGAATTTGAAATAGGACGCATTGTTCTTATAAAATGTGACCATCTCCCTCCTGGCAAATGGATGCTGGGTCGTGTGGTGGATAAGCACCCAGGTCATGATGGAGTGACTAGGGTGTATAGTGTTAAAAGTGGTGAAAGTGTAGTGCAAAGACCAATGAACAAATTGTGTCCTTTACCTATAGATATAGACTGATGTTTTATTCTAAATCATTTATGGTTAAATTTTATTTTGCATGTATTAAATGTTCTAGTATGTATTCCCATTTACATAAAAAACTGTGTCAAATAGTTTTTATTTTTTTTATTTTATTGGAATATGTCCATTACTATAAAGCTTAATGAATTTAGGGTGTTACCTTTATCAAAAATATATGTAATCACATATATTGTATAACAAATGTCATGTAAAACTATTATATTTGGAGAATGTCTGAAATGTAACAAGTTAGATAATAAAGGACTTTATGAGTCCTTTGGTGAGCGGCATGTTCGAGCAATATTGTAATGCGTGTGTGTTGTATGTAAGATGAACAGTATACAAGTGTGAGTGAGGTCTTTAATAAGGTAAAATGTAATTTAAATGTTTAGTAGCAAATAAACCACCGTATCATTGACACCTTGTTTCTGTGATCAGTCCCTGTAAAAGTAGTGAACCTTAATACCAAAACACGTACCCTTACCGTTCCGTCGCTGTATCGTATTTGCTAATATGCCGCGGATGCGTACGCACGTTCGCTTGCGTCGTTAAATATGTGAAGTTGACGCTGTACCACTCCCCCCGTAGGAGCATCGCACCTTGGCAGTCGCAGTCGTGACACCTCCTCGACGACTCGCAGCCACCTCTATAACTCATCCGGTGCCTCCTTGGGTAGTTCGTCATCCCATCCGACCTTCTTCATACGCCATAGGTCTTGTAGCAGGATCTTGGCGGTGATAGTGAGGTAGCTAATCAGTCCGAGCGGGTCAAACACAGACATGACTGCGCTTAATGCTTCGCTCTTGGTCGGTGGTCGCTGTAACGCCTTTACCTCCTGCGGCACCCTATTTATCGATGTTTTGAAGGTTAGGGCGTCTTCGTCGGCCATCCATACCAACCCTAGGGTTCTGCCCGGGCTGTCTTGCCTTAAGCCTACTTCCTTAGGCTTGCTCGCCAGTAGTTCCTCCGACTCGTCTTCCAATAGGGCTGCGTGGTTAGAATTCCAGCCTGCCAAGGTGAAACCGGCCTTCTGGTGCACTTCAGTAACCTACCTTGCCATGTTTACCACTTCCTCTACCGTTGCATAACTGTCTAAATAGTCGTCCATATAATGACTACGTACGATAGCGTTAAGCGCCAACGGGTATGTCTCTGTGTGTGCGCGCGCGTTATAATCTCTAACACTATGTGAGAGAAACGGCGAGCTCCTCGCGCCGAAAATCATTGACGTCATAACGTACTCCTGCGGTGGGCTGTGTCGCTCGTTTCCAGAGAAACAATTGCGCGGGTTGGTCGCGACGGTCGATTTTCACACGTAAGAACATTTCCATAATATCCGCGGACACGGCTATCTCATGCTCTCTAAACTTCAACAGTATGCCCGGTAAGTTCCGTAATAAGTCGGGGCCGTCGAGTAAATCATTAAGATATCTACCGGATGCGCGCGCTGCGGCGTCGAACACTACTCTCGTCCTCCCCGGCTTGTTCGGATTCCGTATGGCAAAGTGTAGCAGGTACCAGCTCTTGCGGTCCTCTCTCTCTGTCTCCTCGGCTTCCCTTGCGTATCCTTTCGCCAGGAGATTGTCTATCTGGGCTGTGTAGGCGTCCCGAAACTCCGGCGACTGGTCCATCTTCCTTTCAATCGTCCTTAGTCTTCGAGCTGCCATTTCATACCTGGGTGGCATCCGCACGTTGTCGTCCTTCCATGGCAGTCCAACTTGGTATTGCTCGCCGACCTTCTTGACGGTGCGCTGGAATATGTCGACAGCACGCTCCTCTTCCCGTCGCGGCCTACTCTTTAGCGAAATACCTATAGAGTCTATCTCATACTGCCGTTTGAGGAGCTCCGTTAGCTCCTCGTCCTGACTGGCAAACGTTCGGATGTCCCTATCTGGTTGTACGCTAGTGCTTGCTGCATGTAATACGGTCTCACCGTCTTCCCTACACGTTAACCGCGGCACGGTTCCCTGAATTACCCACCCTAGTAACGTACGTGCAGCTATGGGCTGCCTTCGACGTCCTATTCTCAAATTACGGGTGATTATTAAATGCAAGTTGTCGGCGCCTGATAATAATCTCGGCTTCGCGTCGTCGTAACATACCGAACTCGGTAAGTCGCGTAAGTGCTTCAAACGTAAGCACTCCCTACTCACGGACTGCGAGCCTATCTGTAAATCTGCTATTGTTCGTGCGCTTACATTATACACCTCACTGCGCGTCTTGCCACCTATCCCTATATTTACTAACCTACTATTGGCGTCGCGTTGACTATTATTTACGCCTCTAATATTGAGCGGCTTTACCGGTCCTTCCGCTCCTAACTCGCGAGCTAAGTCGTCGTCGATTAACGATATGATAGAGCCTTCGTCAAGTAGCGCATACGTATCAACTTCCTTGCCGCGCGGTCCGCGCACTGTAATGGGGCACACTTTCAATAACACGGACGCACTACTATTAACATTCGACGCGATAAGCATGGTCTCATCCGGTTTTACCGACGCTTCAGGCGTGCGGGCCTTGCGGGCGTGAAGGAGGGCGTGGTGGGGGGCATTGCATCCGTCGACGCCGCACTTCCTAGCTTTACAACGTAGTCGTCGGTGTTTGCTGCTTAAGCACCTAAAATACACCCCATCTTCCTTTACCCACTTCCACCGGTCGTCCAAACCCATTTGCGCCAGTTTCCTACATTTGGCGATAGGGTGTTCACCCCCACAACACATACACGAGGCACTATCGGTGTCCTTCTGGGCGGTGAACGTCTTTACGTCGCGGGCCCTATCCTCTACGCGGCGTGTCAACACTATTCTTTTCGACGACGGCGCTTCTGGTCTTACCGGCGATACCTTGGTCGACGTTACGGACGTATAGGCGTGACTTAACGCACGGTCAGCCTCTCTCATCATGAACCGGGATAGTGTGACAATGTCCAGTTCGTCCGCACTTCCGTAGTGCTCCGCATAATCGCACCAACGCGACCGTAAGTGAGGGCTAAGCTTGCTCGTAACCTCCCTAGTTAGCATCAGATTTTGTAAATATCCTTTGCCGTCGACGTTTTGCATAATACACACTATATTTTGCAACTTAATAACAAACGAATTTAACTCCTGGGCGGTTTGAACCGAGCGCGGAAGGCATTTCAAGTCATCTAACGCACGATCAATAATCACTTCCGGGCGGACGAAACACTGCTCCAGAGTCCGCATAATGTCTGGGGGATCCTTCGCGGTAAACAGCAGCGCTGATACTACCTCCCTAGCCTCACAACGTAAACAGTTCCTTAACCTTGCCATATTTTCTGTATTGGTGAATCCATATAGACGCGTGGACTCCCTCATCGCGGCTTTAAACGATAACCATTCCGCGGCCGAGCCGTTGAAAATAGGCAACTACTGTGTCTGTTTCGCGGCGGCTGGTCTAAGTCTTATCATGCCTTCTAAGGCTACCGCTAATCGTTAGGGGTATACCCTATCTTTCCCTCGCGGGGTGAGCGACCTATCTCTATCCCTATTTCCCTCTAGCCTACGCTGTGGCGCTGGCGACCTATGTACACCTACATCCATGTAACACGGCGACGGTAATCTACGATTCGCGTGGCGATGTGGCGATCTATGTATAGGCGATAGAGTGCGGCGTTGGACGCGCAACGGCGACGTAACCCGTACACGGCGATCTACCTGGTTCATTTCTACGGCGATTGCATTGTCCCTCTGTATCGTATCTACGCGACACGGTTGAACATCATTCGCAAACGACCTCCCCTGGGCATCTTCAGCGTGGTCGTAACCGGTTCCCCTACTCGGTGGGGCCTGCCCTATCTCGATGTGGGGCGCGGGCTGAGACGGGCGGTAGGGCGGCTCCCCTCACACAGTCTCCACGTTCTCTTACCACCTATCAACGCGTAACCTATTTTCCATTAAATCTTCTCCGTTTAAACTATCCCTATCCGTTTCCTCTTGCAGTTGAGCGACGTCCCTAGCGTATTTCTTCTTGATAAGATCTTCTTCGATTTGCAATTGCTTCCTTCTAATTGCAGCTAGTTCCTCCGCGGTATTATACTCGATTTTTTACCGCGCTAGCTGTCAACCAGGCTGAACAGACTGAACGGACCGACGGGGCGCGGGCCTATGTACAACGTCTGCTACAGTCGCGACGGTACGCTCTATCAAACTAGTCTCTGTTACTGGAAGATCTTCTATAATCGCGGCGAGCGTCTCTGTACGTGGCGCGGATGTGCTAACATCTCCCAAGCGATCGGTTGTAGACACGGACATAGCGGGGCGCGGCGGCGCGGGCGCGGGCTGAGACGCGAGCGCGAGCGGGGGCTGGGGCGCGGCGGAGGGCGCTTGTGCCAGCGCGAGATATTCGGACGAGGACACGGGTGCTTCCTCGAATATCCGCATTCCTACCGGTGTTTCGTCGTCGTTCCGTGCCTTCTGGCTTCTTGTCTTCCTCATGACGTCCCACGTTGCGGCTTCCGATCGTCTTCAAAAAGACGCACGTATTAGACGCCGTTCCCGCCGCAAGAGCGTTACCAGATGTTCACACTTTGGCACCGTTAGGGAGCAACCACCTGGCCGCGTAAACGCGGTTAAGAAACAAGTAATTGTCTCGACAGACAATAGCCGTATATGACGTAGACGTAATAAGAAACGGGGAAGAAATTAGTACCGACGATCTTCTCTCTTCGTCGATGAGCTTCTTTCTTCCTTGAACATCTTCTAAAATGATCTTCTTTCTTCTACGATTATCTTCTTTCTTCTGTAATTACCTTATTTCTTCTGTAATTACTTTCTTTCTTCTGGCTTCTATCCGGTGGCGATGGACCAATAATATTAGGGACTATAATGCTTCTGGCTTATTATCCGGCGGCAAAGGACCAAGAATATTAGTGCTTCTGGCTTCTTATCCGACGTCGAAAGTCCAAGAATATTAGGGAATGCAGTGGACTGTATGAATTTAACTGTTGCAAGACTGGTTGACTGACTAATTACTACGCTAGGGACTGCTTAAAGGAAAGATGGTACTGTAGACTATACTCTATTCAAATATTTACAAATGCGGCACTAATAAACTATATACAGAGAGGGGAGTATTCACTCTTCAATCTTCTCTTGATTTCTCTTGATTTATTCGCTTGCTGCTGTCTTCGAGTGCCGCTTCCGAAATGAACTGCCGAAATGAACACCTCACAGACCAAAACGTCCTTCTTATATCCCGCAAGAGAGCGTCTCAGTATGTGAGTAGCGTCATGAGGTGATTCCGCGCGCTGATTGGTCGGCGACATCGCGTGATCTGCTGCCGGTGTGCGGGGTGCGCGGAGCGCAACGGGGTATGAAGGGGCGACGGGGCGGCGCTCCCTTCGCCGTCCGTAACGACAAAGGCTGTTTATATTGTTACTATTAAAAACAATTAAACTTCCAATTCTATGCCCATCATGCCTTGTATACTTTGATGCACCACAATTTTTATTACTTATTTGTGGGTATTCAAAATTAATTAAACTCTCATTATTGCTAGAGATTGCCTCTATTGTCACATTCACTAATTTAAATTAGTTGGAACTGATTCCAAATTAAATGTCAAATGAGTATGCTCAATAAAAGCAGTCTTGGTAGCCGAAAACTTGGCTGAGTTAAAAAGTAAATAATAGAATAACACATTTGCTATCAGTCTTAAATAATCTCTTGTCCAAAACTTTTTATTAAATTATTTATGTCAATTACATGAAATTTATGATTATTATCATTACAATTATATGTCAAATTTTATTTTTATTACATATTAAGTTATGCATTTGTATATTTAAATTATTTTCCTGTGGCAATCCCTGTATTTAAGGCAGTGTGAACGAGACAATTTTGTGTACATTTAAGTTATTAAGTTGTTCAATATATCTTAATAACTGTTTGTTGTTTACACTGCCTCTTCTACCAACAAAATTATTATTGTACTATTTGGGCAAAATTTAGTAACAATAATTTTAGTTAGGATATCACTAAAAGATGCTCCAGGCATGCAGCAATTTGTAACTTTTTGTCCCTTTAAAGAGTTATTTAAAGTTATGCCTAGATTTTTTCCCATGTCATCGCTATACACAATTATATTATTTTAGTATTTGAGTTATTTATTATTTTAATATCCTCTGCTATGGCACTGTCATAGAGTTTTGGTCGTGGTATAATATTATCAGCACACACCGACTCTGAAAAATCTGGCATTGAACGCTGGCACTTGCATTGATATTTAACTAAGGAGTCAAACCGCTCCTCATTATATTTACAAGTCTTTAGCAGATTATCCATAGCCAAGCCAGTTGGAAGGGAGTTAATAAGTGATAATATTTCTGATTTAAGGCACTCTACTTCAGTCTCAACATTTTTTTTATGTTATCTACCTCAATTGAATACAACTTAAGTTCACATATCAATGCTTGCTTTTCTTTACATACATTAACATAATTTTTGGTATTAATCTTATTTCTTATTAATTTTTGTACTTTCCTTATGTATTTATTGACTTTTATATACTTCTGCAATTTGGTTTTACTGCAATTAATCCTTACTGCGTTTCCTGAAGTGGAAGAGTCGTCACCAGTCAAGTCTATTGTTGCTGATTGCTGTTATATTCTTGAAGTATCACATTTCACAAGCTCAGAGAACAGGCTTTGAGTCTGGGAGGTTGTAAGGTTATCTATATATGTTTTAAATTGTGTTATTTGCTCATTAGCCTCATTCAACTGTAACTTCAATGCAGCAATTAACCTGAGAGCTTCCTCATATTCCTTGCTGCATTGGTCAAACTCATTAACCGTTCCCTGTAGCTGATCTCTTATTTTTATAACACTTGTGTATTCTGTATGTAACTTAAGCATATCACATTTCAATTGTGAATTTTTGGCAATTATGCTAACTATTTCCCTTTTATTATCTACCCTTTCCCTAAGCAACAGTTCATACTGCTCCTTGAACGCCTTAAGTTCTTGGAGCGCAAGCTGGAGTTGGTTCTCCATCTGGCGCGTCTTAGCGTTGCGAGTATTCATTTTACAATTTATTATAAATAATAAAAGAAAACGAAGATCGAAAACAGAAGGAGCAGAGTAAGCTAATGTAAAGTTGTTGTTGTTTTTTTTTTTTCTATTTACAAGTCTCAAATCAAATTGTCGTTAAAACAATTCGAAAAGAAACCCGCAAAGAATGTAATAATCCGAGTATTAGAATAAATCTTTAATTTATAAAAGAAATGATATGAAATAAGGATTAAAATAACTTTTTCAAACAATGTTCGTTACCTGTCACTTTTTGTTCCAACACCAAATTGTTGTTATAATATTTATGTACCAACTTTCTTAAATATTAAATACAAAGCGGCAGTAATTATTAACTATAACATAAAATTGAGATGGATATGGTGAATTTACAATATTTAAATTATTAAAATTTATCGGGACCAATTACTTTTACTACAGAGTTATGACTTGAAGTCTCATATGTATAAGACATATAATAGTATGTTTGTATCATAATAGTGTGTTTGTAGCAATACGACTTGCCCGTAGACATCGCACACTGCTACCGTTTGTGGGCGGCGGCTTAGCGCATAGCGTTATGATATTACGTCGGCTATCTTTCGGATTAAGGTGCGTATGTTTGGTAGTACCTTTAAGTGCAGCAAGCATACTCAACTCCATATCTTAGTGCAATAGCGCTATGGTATGTGGATTTTTAGCTAACAAAAATATCAATTTTGTTACCAAAATCGATAGAGATCATGTGAGTGTGTTGTGATGGGGCGCCATCCTTATGATAGTTGCATTGATTGATGCTTACTGCTACTTGCGGTATTGCGTCTTGTGATGGATCTGCGGCTGTGTTGCGCCTGATTCGACACATTTTGTGGTTATGTTCGATGGAGGTATGCGGGTGGTGATGTCTGCTGGGACTGTATGGGGGAACTTGGGATGGTGTAAGCCGACGATTGTCGTATTGATACTTGTTGCCGTTTGCAGCATTGCGTTTCTGCGATCGCTGTTTTGCGGGTTGCGATTCTCAATGGCGCTATCTGCGTCTTGGTTTGCCTCACAACCTAGGTAGCTTTGCCCAAGTCGGACCCCTTCATTGCGGGGCTGCAGACTGTCTGACCTCCATTATGTTTTATATAACAGCATGTTAATATACCACTATAAAGTTCCCACCTTTGAAAGATTGAAGAAAACTTGTTGGTGGGTATGACAAACATGATCGTAACACAAACCATTTATGATGGCGAATTATTACTATTATCTTATAACTGCCTTTTCGCTATATCTGCCATTGCATTGGATGGTGGAGCATATGTGTCGACCTCATGCGGGTGGTAGTTGGAGGGAGAATCTAAGGAGGCTCTCAAGGCTGCGGCCGAAAGCCGCGCAACGTGGGACCCCATTCCCTTGAGATGAGTGGTAGTCTCATGACACGCACTGCGGCCAATTGGTTGTGCTGATCATGCAATTGTTGATGATGCCTCACACTTACATACATCACGTCTGCAGCAACGGCGGTGTGGCAGGTGATTGCGCTCACGGAGGGTTTTTATGGCCAGTGTGTCTATTTTTGCCTAATCCGTGTGACGTACATTCACTGTGGCTGGATTTGAACGTATTCTGTATGGCGTTTACACGCATTGACATGCGCGACTTCGGTCGATGTTTGTGCTTATGCACTTTTCATGGGCCAAGCCCTCTTTTACTGGCCCACCAGTTATTTTGTTGTGGACTACGGTCCAGTTTCCAATTTAACGTACCCTTCGGGGGAGCGCATTAAAATGGTTGTCGCTCACCGTGCACGGCGTGTGCCTCCTCCATATTTTTGTAAAATGTGGGAGAGCGAAGCCCTTGTATCTGGTATTTGATATAAATATTGTGAGCCTTTTCCAAGCGGGAAGGGATTAATTAATAAGGAATTGACTACTGTAAAACTGATACAAGTAGAATAGAGATGATTCAATGTTCTTAATATTTTTTAAGCTCTGTTTTCGTGAACGGGGTTCTTTAGCTTATAAGACACTACCAACAGCTTTATGCTGCTCTGGTGAATATTCAGTCTTCCAAGAGACCCCTAAAAAAACTATGTTACTATACAAACACAACGTAAATAACTAACGGTCCTAACTAAGACGATCACGCCATAAATTTATTAAACGGCCTATATTTAAACTTTTAGAACTACCAATATATGGTTAGAATACTGGTCACGTACACTTTGAACTATTTTATTTCCTGGTATAAAAATTATCCTGTATTTTATTCCCAGACCCAAACACCTCCGCAAGCGGCAACTAATCCGCGATCAGCAATTTATATCGATATTTCATAAGAATTATTTAAATTGATCGTAAGAATAAGTGCACATTCACCGTGATGATGAAATTATTTGGGCGTTTTTAATATAGTCAGGACCACATTAATTATAGTAGACTTCATATATGTAAATAATTATTATATTATATTTTGAAAGTAAATAAATATTTTTGCAAACAATGCCATTGCACAAAGTTACCTGAAAACAAAATTAAATAAAAGCACACTTTGATAGATGCTCCAACTAATAAAAAAATAAAACATGTGACGGACATGTCAGATTGGCCTCTGACAGATTTAATTTATTGTTTAAAACAAACGTTACCACAACACTAGGATTTTCTCTTGTATTGTTGTTGCAGTTAGCATAACACATTATTATACAATATTTCCCCCTTTCCCTGATGTTGGCCGCCTTCTGCAATTTTAGATATGTAAATAATAATAATTAACAGCTAATAACAATAATAGAATACATTTTGGTTTATTTTTGTTGTTTCTATCGCACTTTTTGCGAGTTTAATTAAAATGTAAACTATATTTGAAAAAAATTACTGTAAAAGTGCATTAATATCAATAAATTGTATTCCATAAGGCATCCCAATGATACTTCAACATGAAAATGATATTGGTCATTGGCGTGTGGCTATGATTATTTTGTATTTATATTTTATGGATACTTGCAACTAAAAAACGGACTAACCCTTATCTGTATGTCCGATGCAATTATCACATAGTGCTATTATGGCCCTTATCCTTTTATTTCTTTATTTCGGATAAGGAGATAGATTTCATTATTTCAAATCACAACAATACAATTATTTCTATTAGAGTTCATTTAAAATAAAAAAAAATATCACGCACAGATCATAAGTTGTGATGATCCGGCCTAATCCAATTAATTCAACCATAAGTTCTAATAGTTGAATATTATTACATATATACAATTTTTTTTTATTTTTGTTCGACTGATTTTAAAGGAAACATGATTTCGTATGTATTGTAGAAGAATGTATTATACTAACATTCAGTTTTAAATTTCAGCTGTTCTCGACAAATTAAAATATTAAATTGCCTTTTAAAGTTTTACAGTTTCAAATATAGTTAAAATCTTATCTTTCACTTTAAATTGACAACAAGTTTGTTGTTTTACGCTCGTTAACCAAAAGAAAAAGAGTAAAAGAGAAAAAAGTTATTGATGGTACATATTTTTTGCTAATTTTCTCTTTAGTATATTTTGTTTTATTGACAGGTAATTCTATATTGTGTGACTTTATAAGTTAACATAAATAAAATACTGTGACATTTTGTTTTACACAAAAAAACGTTGCTGTAAATAAGATTCACTTTTGTTTGTATAACGTTTACAGGAAAACCACAATATCTCGATTCATTAATTGCAACAGATATTTTTTTAAATACGTTACCTTATCACTAGGATTTTATCCTGCATTAATGTAGCAGTTATTATTCCATCCATCTCTGATGATCGCCGCTTTTCGCCATTTAAGTTATGTAAATAATAAAAACTATTGCCAATTAGTTTTTATTATTACTAATATCAAAAAAATTCAATCGATTGGGTATCCCAGGCCTACTTTGACTTTTGTCTTTGGCGTGTGGCCAAGATTAATGTGAATTTATTATATGTATACTTGCAGCTAAAAACAGACTAAAAGTTCTCTTGTATATGTCTGATGCTATTATCGCATAGGGCGATTATTGCCCTTGTCCTTTCATTTCTTTACGTTGGATAAGGAAATAGATTTCATATATAACAATTAGTTGGAATTTTTGTTCGACTATTTGGACTTATGAAATGAAATTTGTCGTGAAGCGACAATTAAAAATAAAAGAATCTAACCTAACAGCAACAAAACAACAAAAATACTACAAAACAAATAATATATTTAAGATTCAAAAGATATTTACAATTTTATATAGTAAAATGGAGTATGAAGATGAGGATGGATGTCGTGATTTACAAATTTAAAAAAAAAAGGTAATAAAAAAAAAGGATTAGAGTCGAAGTTGAGTCTGAAGATCCAAAGTGTGCTCTCAGCGCCTGGAACGAGCACGCACGGCGTAGGTGAGAAGGCGTGGGCGTCTCTAGGCGACGACCTCAGGTGAATGCGGTGATTGCAGGATCCGGCGATTTCAGGCCAGACAGGGGCTTGCAGGATCCTCAGCGACTTCAGACAGGACAGAGGCCTGCAGGATCCGGTGACTTCAGGCGGAACAGAGGTTTGCAGGTTCCGGTGACTTCAGGCGGGATAGAGTTTTGCAGGTTCCGGCGACTCCAGGCAGAGCAGAGACTTGTAGGATCCCGGCGACTTCAGGCAGAGCAAAGACTTGTAGGATCCCGGCGACTTCAGGCAGAGCAAAGGCTTGTAGGATCCGGCGACTTCAGGTAGAGCAGAGGTTCGTAGAGTCCAGTGGCTTCAAGCAGGACAGAGGCTTGCAGGATCCCGGGGCAGTGCGGCCCCGGGATAAGGCCTTTAGGAGATGCTTCGAACTCGAGAACTGAAGCGAGACTGCCTTTCTTCACCGATTGTTCGGCTTTTATATCTTTCTATAGAGAATGGAAAAATTATTTAAATTAAACGAAATTTTTTTGTAAATGGTCAAGAGGAAAGAGTATTTATGTAGAATTATCGAAATAGAAACAACAGACCGGTAGCAAATTTGAATATAATTGTCATAGCGAACAAATAAACAACGATGTCAAAACATGTCAAATTTTGGTTTTAGGCTTGTAATGGAAAAACGGTAAGATTTAAGTGAAAAAATGAGATATTATTGATATAGGAAAAAATATAGCGCAACTGCACGCACAAAGCCCGAAATTGCAGAGTAACGGAAAACTAAATAAAAGATCGAAAAAAGGTAGACTCCATTGACACCAATTTAGAAGTGCTGATAATGTGAAAATACGAAGTAGAAATGATTTGTTATTGTGTTCTTATTGTTTAAAATCGTTACAGGATCCTATGGAAATAAAGGTGATGTAAAATATCCAGTTTTGTGGTGAATGCAGAAAATCGAAACAGAATGGAAAAATGAATTTAAAATAATGTAAAATGATATGTAAGTAGCATAACACTACAAATTATTCCAATCAGACAAATTATTGAATTACTTAATGAAATTGAACTTATTGAACATGAATAGAAGGTCACATCTGACGTGTAAAATTCCATGACATACTTACATGGATACATACATACAGGTCAAGCTAATATAAAATGTGTAATACCTCGTCGAAATGATGTATATGTGATAGAATTACAACTTATTTTTGTGTTTATCTCAATATTTCATTCAGTATATTATACTAATATTTGCTTCTTTTAAACAAACTACCGCCACACTAGGATTTTCTCCTGAATCGTGGAGGCAGTTTACAAACACAAGTTGCACGAGGACAAACATCCAGACCCGGAACAATTATTTGTAGGCCATACAAATATTTGTTCCGTGTGATATTTGAACCCGCGACTCCTAGCACAATAACTCATTGCTAAGCCAATGCGCCACTGAGCCGTCGTCGTCGATTTTATGTTTTATATTTCAGCAATTCTCAACAAATTAAAATATTAAAACACCTTTTCGTAATTTTAAGTGGAAAATATAGTTAAAATCCTATACATATACTTTAAAATTACAAAAAGTTGTTTGTTTTACGCTCGTAAACGAAAACAGCAAAAAGAGAATAGAAGAGTAAAATTTTATTAAAGATACACTTTTTTTGCACACATAAGGGGAAACACATATAGTGTTTCCACTCATGTGTGTTTTGTTTTATTTACAGATGATTATATATTTTTTTTTATATTTTTTATATTGTATGACGTTATTAGTATTTAGTAAGATCAATAAAATACTGTGATATTTAGTTTTAGGTAGGAAAATAAATAGATGTGATAATTCCTCGCCTGCTGTCGCCGAATCATTACTCAAACACAATGTAAATGCCTGTAAAAAAAATAATTGTTTTTCATGTTATATAATAGTCAGGATATACGAAAAGATTTGTATTTCAAAACTATTGAGTTCAAGAAAACAGCAGATTTTGAAGGGGATTCTTGTTAAAATTATTGCATCTCTAATAAATGAATGAAAAATAGTCAGAGAGAAAAATAGACACAGGGCTCATTTCTCCTTTTCTTAGTTTATATTATTGAATTACTTGACGTTGTAACGTTGTTGTAATTAAGATGACCTTTTAATTGAATAACGTTTACAAGAAAACTACAATGCCTTTCCTTTTCGATTCTTTAGTTGCGACTGATTTTTTAAATAATCAACTATTTTTTTTCTAATGTAATATTGTAGATAAACGGACACAATGTATTATTCTAACATATTATAATTTTATATTCCAGCTGTTCTTAACAAATTAGAAGTTTACAATTCCTATTCGTAATCTTCAGTAATAAATATAAGTGTGGTAAAATCTTTCTTATAGCCACTTAATATTACAAAAAGTTTATTGGTTTTCGCTCGTCAACGAAAACAGAAGAAAATAGAACAGACGAAAAAATATCTATTACAATTTATTTTGCTTATTATTCCTTTTGTGTGTTTGTTTTTATTTACAGACAATTCTATATTTCGTGACGTAGTAGATTTTTAGAAAGATAAATACAATACTGTTATTTTAAGTAATTAGACTAGAATAGAATCATTTTTATTCAATATTATATGTAACTCTAATTAAAAGTCAATTTTTATTTTATCGCTGGTTCGGAAATACTTATGTCCTGAGAAAAATCAGCAAGAAACCCAGCGGGACTTATTTAAATGCATAATTTACAATAAATATTTATAAAATTGTTATAAAAACATTTGTAAAATCATGGTAGCGAGCACCTCATTCTGAGGGGTGATTATCCATCATGTTTTTGTTTAACGGTGGTAGAGCCACGCAGCAGTTTTTGCTGTAGCACGTATGGGCCGGCTCAAGCCGGGTTGGTACCACGACCTCACAGAATACCGGCGTGAAGTAGAGGCTCTGCTTCTGCGTTTCGTCTGGTGAGTGCAGGTGGCCGGAGGCCCAATTCCCCCTCCCCCATCAACATGGTAGCGGAATTACACAATAGACTACCCCAGGAGGTACCAGTAACCCTAGAGAATCCCTCGTTGAGCATCCACGACCATATTATTCCAATCCTGAGAGTGGGTTCTCAGGCTGCCCCGTGTATTCTTAGGAGGGGGGGGGGGGGGGCAAAATTCCGCTCAAAAACATAACTGCTCGGGGCAAAATGAGCAACAATACCAAGGCGACCCCTGCCACGCTATCCGTGAATTTGCAACATCAGGGGACTTCACTCTAAACTAAACGCCGTCCACTACCATCTCGAGACGGCGAAGCCGGCCTTGCTCTTTCTGACTGAGACGCAGGTTTCCTCTCCGTCTGATATTTCGTATCTCTCCTGCCCGGGGTACAAATTGGAGCACTCCTTTGTGCCTCGGGCTGGAGTTTGCGTGTATGTCAGGGAGGACATCTGTTCTCGACGCCTCGGTAGTCTTGAAGGTTCGGACCTGTCCATCCTTTGGCTACGCGTAGACAGCGACGACCATCCGCGCGTCTACGGGTGCCTCTATAGGTCCCATCGCGGTAATGCCGAAACAGACCGACTCATCGACCACGTCCAAATAGCTACAGATTCCTTGCTACAACAGGTCCCATCCGCAGAGATCGTGATCCTTGGCGATTTTAACGCCCACCATGCCGAATGGCTCGGTTCACGTTTTACCGATTATGCGGGGAGATCTGTTTATGACTTTGCCTTGGCATATGGTCTGACACAACTGGTTACTTCGCCTACGCGGATTCCAGGTGTAGAGGATCATACACCTTCCCTGTTGGACCTTCTGCTGACCTCTCATCCGGACGGATATCAGGTTTCCATCGATGCCCCTCTCGGCTCTTCGGACCATTGTGTAATCCGGAGTGTGGTGCCACACACGCACCCTTTGCGGTTGCGTTCTGCAGGTTGCCGCCGTGTTTGGCATTACAGGTCGGCGGATTGGGACGGAATGCGGTCTTTCTTTCCATCATACCCAATGGGGCGGGTTGGCTTCTCGCCGGATGATCCCAGCGCTGTTGCTGACTCTGTCACTAATGTAGTGCTACAGGGAATGGAACTATTTATTCCATCATCTGTGGTACTCATCGAAGGCAGATCTCAGCCTTGGTTTGGTCGCAGTGTTATCAAGCCTGGGCTGCGGCTTCGGCGACTCGGGATGTAAACACCAGGACACTTAAAAAGAAGTATAACTTCGCCTCCAGGTCCTTCAAAAGAGTTATTGCCAAGGCAAAGTCAAAGCACAGAGACAGAGAAACTAGTTCGCCTTCCCTCGGGAACCCGTGCATTCTGGTCTCTCGCCAAGGCTGTCCAAGGGAAATTCTGTAAGCCATCACTACCATCTCTGCACAGGGAGGACGACTCACTGGCCCAAGACGCAAAAGACAAAGCTGACCTTTTAGGCTCCCTTTTTGCGTCCAACTCGACTCTTGATGACGGGGGAAAACACCGCCGACCATCCCGCAGTGTGAGTGCTCCATGCCGGATGTGCTGTTCTCACAGCGCTCGGTTCGCAAAGCACTTCTCTCCCTGGACATCCAGAAGTCGAGTGGGCCTGACGGAATCCCCCCAATTGCGCTGAGGACGTGTGCTCCGGAGTTGGCACCGGTCCTAACGCGTCTTTTCCGGTACTCCTACTCCCAAGGCGTTGTGCTGAATTCATGGAAGACAGCTTTTGTCCACCCGATCCCTTAAAAAGGCGACCGCTCAGACACGTCCAACTATAGGCCTATCGCGATCAACTCCTTGTTCTCAAAAATAATGGAATCCATTATTAACTGCCAGCTCATCCGGTACCTTGAGGATCACCAGCTGATCAGTGATCGCCAATACGGTTTTCGTCGGGGTCGATCAGCTGGTGATCTTCTGGTCTACCTGAACCATAGATGGGTGGAGGCAGTAGAGTCCAAGGGGGAGGCGTTGGCCGTTAGTCTGGACAATGCGAAGGCCTTTGATCGGGTTTGGCACAAAGCGCTTCTTTCGAAGCTCCCTTCCTATGGGCTTCCCGAGAAATTGTGCAATTGGATCACCAGCTTCCTTGCAGATCGGAGCATCAAGATCGTTGTAGACGGTGCATGTTCTGACTACAAGCCTATTAACGCTGGTGTTCCACAAGGCTTTGTGCTATCACCAACGCTGTTTCTTCTGCATATCAATTATATGTTGCTAACTGGTAACATTCATTGCTATGCGGATGACAGCACTGGTGATGCTCTAAACACCGGCTGTGCCAATATTTCTCCGGAAAACGTCGCCGAGTACCGGAACAAACTTGTGTCTGAAGTCGAGTCTTTGCTGAACAAAGTCTCGGATTGGTGGCGACTAAATCTAGTCCAGTTTAATCCTCAGAAGACACAAGTTTACGCGTTTACCGCTAAAAGGAACCCCTTTGTCGTATCTCCTCAGTTTCAAGGCACTCCCCTTCTTGCCTCAGCCAGTATCGGTATCGTCGGAGTCGACATATCGAGTGACATGCAGTTACCACATTACAAGGATCTGATTGGAATAATTTTATTTCATTAGTTCAAATAGTCGAACAAAACATTCCAATCAATTATTATACATGAAATCTATTTCTATATCCGACACAAGAAAATAAAAGCACAAGGTCAATAATCTCCCTATACGATAATAGCATCAGACATATACAAAGGAACTTTTAGTCCTTTCTTAGCTGCAAGTAAACATATAAGATTTATAAATTCACATTAATCTTAGCCACACGCCAATGACAAAAGTCAAAGTAGAATTGCGATGCCGAATCGATTGTAATTTTTTGATATTAATGCACTTTTACTGTAATTTTTTTTAATCTAATTCACATTTTAATTAAGCTCGCAAAAAGTGTGATAGAAACAATAATAGTAAAAAAATGCATTCTATTATTATTACTACCAATTAGTTTTTATGATGCACATAACTAAAATGTCGATAAGCGGCGATCATTAGAGATTGATGGAATAATAAATGCGAAAACAATACAGGAGAAAATCCTAGTGCTTGATACAAACAAAAGTGAATCTTAAATACACCATTTGTGTAAAACTTAATGTCATAATACTTTATTTATGTTAACTTATAAAACCAAAACATAAAAAAAGAGAAAATTAGCAAAAAATATGTATCATCAACAACTTTTTTCTCTTCTACTCTTTTTCTTTTGGTTAACGAGCGTAAAACAGTTAATTTTTTGTAACTTTAATGTAAAAAATAAGATTTTAACTATATCTTCTGTTCTCCTTTTTCTGTTTACATTTATGAGCGTGAATCAAATAACTTTTTGTAATTTTGAAATGGTGATACAGGATTTCAACTATATTTGCCACTGTAAAATTACGAAAAGGCATTTAAATCTTCTAATTTGTCGAGTACAGCTGAAATTTAAAACTGAATGTTAGCATAATAAATTCTTCTACAATACATAAAAAATAATTTTTTCTTTAAAATCTATCAAATAAAAATAAAAAATAAATTATTTCAACCATTACATGTATAATATTCAACTATTATAACTGATGGTTGAATTAATTGGATCACGCTGGATCATTACAAGTCATGATCAATGAGTAATATTTTATTTTATTTTAATAGAACTCTAATAGATAAATTGTATTGCTGTATTGTTGTAATTCGAAATAATGAAATCTATCTCCTTATCCGACGTAAAAAATAAAAAGGTTAATGGCCATAATCGCCCCATGTGATCATTACATCGGCTACGCATGATAACTTTTAGGCCATTTTTAGCTGCAATTATCCATATTATATAAATACAAAATAATATTAGCCACATAATTTTCTTGTTGAAGTATCATTGGGATGCTGAATCGATTGTAATACCTACATACAGGTCGAGCTAATATAAAATGTGTAATAAAACGTCGAAGTGATGTAATGTGACAGAATTACTACTTATTTTTTGTTTATCTCAATATTTCAATCAGTATATTATACTAATATTTTGTGTATTATTTTTCAGCAGTCATCGACAAATTAGAAGATTAAAATGCCTTTTCGTAATTTTAAGTGGCAAATATAGTTGCAATCCTATATGTACACTTTAAAATTACAAAAAGTCATTTGTTTAACGACAACAACAAGAAAATAAGAAAAGGAGAATAGAAGAGTAAAATTTTATTTGTGCTACACTTTTTTTTTTGCTTATAATCCCCTTGTGTGTTTTGTTTTATTTACAGATAATTATATATTGTATGACAATATTAGTATTTAGTAAGATATATAAAATACTGTGATATTTACTTTAAGGTAGGAAAATAAATAATTTGCATTTCATAGAATGTTATCAGGATATTTGAAAATATTTGTATTTCAAAACTATTGAGTTTAAGAAAACAGCAGATTGTTAAGGGGATTTCTGTTAAAGTTATTGCGTCTCTAATAAATGAATGAAAAATAGTAAAGTTATACGTATACTAAAATCTGGTAGAACATTAGACCCCACAAATGTTAGACCTATTTTTGTACTGGTAAATGTCAATAAAATTTTTGAAAAATAATTTATTTCAAATATTATAATTTTTTAATGTAATTAATTGAATTATGGGGATGGGTCTTTCGCGTCTGTAGGCTTCGACCACCTAACCCTAGGCCCACCCAACGAGTGCCCCCTTTGTGGTGCTAAACGACCGACAACGCCGAAAGGATAGACTCGGCTCCTCGCCGTATGGTAGCGGCGTAAGATCTACCATCCCTCAGTTCGCACCATTAGCCAAGAAATAAAAGAAATTGCCCCGACTTCCCGGCGCCCTTTTAATGGTTCAGGTGTGCAAATAATCTCCGGGAGAAAAAACGGTGTCGAGGTTCGCCACCCGCCGTCACGTCCTGTCTCCCGGAGGGGCGAAAAGTGGATTGCGGAGGCCTGCCTGGCTACGCTGAATGTACGAGGAGCAATGATTGATAAGATGGACGAAGTATGCGAAATGATGAAGGATAGAGGAAAAGATGTGTCGTGCAAATGAGACGAAACGAAAGGGAATAGATGTCACTGCACATGGCATGTATACCCCTTACTGGTCCGGTATAGAGGAGACTAAGCGGGCATGCCAGGGAGTCGGTGTCATGCTTTCAGAAATAATGGGTCAATGTGTGAAAGAGTATGAATGTGTAAGCTCAAAGCTGCCGTGTATACAAATGAAAGTGGGCTTAAAGAAGTTGTTTGTGCTAGGGGTGTACGCCCCAGATATGTCATAGCCCACTTATGTGCGAGAGCAATTTTGGGACATGGTAAGTCTGGTTTTGATGAAATGTAAGGAAAATGAAAATATTATTATGGTAGGAGATTTTAATGCAAGAGTTTGGGTGAAGAGGTTTGGTTATGAAAGGATATTAGAAACGTTTGGCGATGAAAGTATAAATGATAATGGTGAAGGCCTCCTCACCGTATGTGTGGAAATGAATCTTTTTGTGACAAACACTTTCATTCGCCATAAGAGGATTCACATTTATACATGGGAAAGACGGAATGATTATAGCATGATAGATTTAATAATTGTGGATGAAAGAATGAGAAACACAGTGGTAGATACAAGAGGGAGTTGAAGTGAAAGTATTAGTGGTTTGAATGAAATATGTATGAATGATTTATATGAATGATATTATGAATAATGTTAAGAAAGTTTTGGTGGATGCAGCCACCAAAGTATGTGGTGTAAGTAAAAGAACCAATGAAAGGAAAAGTAATACGTTGTGGTGAGATGAATGGGTGTTTAAAAGTGAACAGTCGTGTGAATTAAGTGGAATAAAGTGGAGAGTGGTAGGGATATAAGTGTAAATGAAATAATGAAAGCAATAAAAATCAAGAAAGCAGGTAAGGCAGCCGGATATGATAGAGCATCACTCGTAATGCTAAGGGCTTGGAGAGGGTGTGGTTGTAGGCCTGCTTTACACCTTGTTTAATTTATGTTAAAAACTGAAGCGGGTACTGAAAGACTGGTGCAAAGCCGTTATAGTCCCACTATATAAGGGAAAGGGGTCACACGAGTACTGTTAAAACTACCGTGGTATCAGCTTTCTTAGCATTGTGGGTGAACTGTATGCTAAGTTGTTAATTATAATAATCTTTATAATAATAATGTTTATTTTATTTGCTCTCACAAGTTTACGTTGCCTTTTAATAATATTGGAGGTATAACCTTTTTAATTTGTGAGAGCCTGGTGTTAGTACTAGGAAAGATCTGTATTACTAATCACCAGACTCTGCTCCGTTAATGTAACATTTATCTATTTAATTGGTATAGTTATGAATGAATCTGATGGTAAAATTTGGGATTTGTAAGCTGAATTTATAAAGGGGATGGGGTATGCGGATCAAGTCTTTTCCCTGCGCATGATTGCGGAGAAGTGTTTGATCATAAACCAATAAGTTTTTTGTGCGTTCATGTACTTGGAAAAGGCTTATAACAGAATAGTCAGGAACATGTTATGGCAAACACTGAACTCATTTAGTTTGATACAGGCATTAAGGTCACTTTATAGGGTTTCTAGTGCTTGTGTCAGGATCAACGCGGTCTACTCGAACAAAGTAAGACGAAAGTGATGGATTTTAGAAGAGAAGAAAGTAAAGCGTTATGTGAAATAAGAATAGAACGGGAGTTGATTGAGCAAGTGGATTAGTTTGTATATTTGGCATTTTTATTCAGCAGGGATGGTAGATATGATAAGGATATAGAACGACGAGTGAACGTTGGAAATAGAGTGAACGGGGCTCTACACGCTCTTAGGAAGGGTCTAAATATGTCAAATAAGGCACGTATGGAAATTCATAATGCTGTGTTAGTCCCTAATTTAATGTATGGTAGTGAAAGTTGGGTCTGACAGAAGAAGCATGAGATTAGAATAAATGCTGTAGAAATGCGATCTTTAAAGAGTATGCTAGGGCTGAATCTAAATGACAGGTTGAGAAATAGTGAGATAAGAGAAAAGTGTGCTTTGCAAGATGACGTTGTGACCAGGATTAAGAAAGGAATTCTTCGGTGGTTTGGTTATGTAGACAGAATAAGCGTAACATAGCAAATTTGTGATGCAAAAGTGAACGGCAGAATCGGGAAGGGACGCCCTAGACGAAGGTTTATCGACCAAATCAGCGATACATTGAAAATGGGCCAGATTAGGATTACCCTTAACCAACAAGCTTGTATGCGTAGATATATGGATTTTGTTTTACAAGAGAGGGGGCAAACAAGCATGCGGCTCACCTTATGGTAAGTGACTACCGCCGCCCATGAACAACTGCAACATCATAGGAACCAGGGGAAATACAGATGCGTTGCCGGCCTTTTTAAAAGGAGTAGACTCTTTTTTTAATGTACCTAAGTTGTCGGAAAAATCGCTGATGGTCATAGAATCCACAAGGAATTTGTGCGAGGAAGAAAACCTTCCGAATCACACAGTGGTGGACCACCAATTATCCCGATGGTGTGGATGGTATCGGGAGTTTTGCTGCGATATGCGTTCGTGAAATTTAGCGGCTGGGATTAATCCGAACAATTCCTCAGAGCACTCCCCTTGAAGAATGCGAAATAAAGTGCAAAGAGATGCAACATTTCTTCGACGATTCGTGCCCCTCTTCGCTGAATGCGGTCAAGTGGAACGAGTTGGCACTGGGGAGACTCTGGATGGTGTAATGTATGTGTAGCCGGTGGAAGGAAAAGGGGAGATCTCCCGCCGGGCAAGGTGTTCTGCCCGGGGAGCGGCCAACGCTCCGATTGGTAGTTCGGAGCTATTCTATATATGTTGCTTTAATTTCGGAACTTTGATAGCGCGATTTAGGCTTCGATGTGTTTCGCTTGTGGCGCGACGACAGCGCCGCCACATATGTAATGGAGGCGAGAGAGGTATGTCAGAATCGCGCCAAATGGAACTCTGTAGTCTCTGCCTACCCCTCTGGATGTTAGGCGTAAGTATTTGTGCGTTTTAATTACTCCCTAAAAATCAGTTCGGATTTACTATGGGTCGCACGATAACTGACATTGGTGTTGAGATGATATTCAGAGGATGTTTTCGGTATATATTGTGATCTTTAGAAGTCTTTCGGCAGCGTTCACTATGAGATATTGATCAGGTGGATACATCATTTTGGTGTTAAACACATAGCAGTCAAACTTGTAATATTATCTTAATTGTATTATATATAATTATCTTAAAACAGAATACAAACATTTGTTATTTATGGAAGTAGTTCTTCTGTATTAGTCTATGGATGTGACACAGGGCTCATTTCTCCTTTCTTAGTTTATATTAATGAATTACTTAACGTTGTAACGTTGATGTTAATGATGGTGTTCTTGTATTACTCAGAAATTTTTACGTTAACAAGGGTGTAATGTTTCCTTATAAAAGGGGCGTTGCCGGAGACACATACCAAAAGTTGTACATATATATGGGTGGTCGGCTGAACGACTACTATTGTTGCACAATGACTAGTCCTACATTGGGGACTTATGATAGTAAGTTATATGATACAAAAGCATTGTAGCAATGTAGAAAATATCTATGATGCATAAACATTATGATTTAGAATAGAATAGAATAAAATTTTATTCAATATACATTACATGTGTAATTCTTATTGAAAGTCATTTTGAACCAAAAAAAAACCCTCTGTCCTAGAAGGAACCAGCAAGAAACCCAGCGGGACTTTTTTTTAAAATAAATTTTACAATATAAATGATTACGAACTATTTACAACATTTATTTTAGAAACCGCTTGGAAGCGACCACGTCATTCCCAGGGGTGATTATCAACCATGTATTCATTTATACTATAATAACCCTTTTTATACAGTTTCAGCTTAATAAAACATGTAAACTTGGTAATAGAGAGAACCTGTACACTTTCCGGGACCTTGATGTAATAGCGTATACATTACCCCAAGATTGAATTACTGACTCTGTGGAGTCGAGAAACTGGCATCACTAGCTTGTGTTTGTTCCTAGTGTTTACAGAATGTATATCACTTTTTTTTACTAAAACTATCTTTGTTTTTGTGAACATACATTATGTTATGTACGCTGTCGCACGGATGGGCCAGCTTGAACCGGGGTGGTACCATGACCTCACAGAATACCAGCGTGAAGTAGAGGTTTACCTCTACGTTGGCCGGAGGCCCAATCCCCCCCCCCCCCCATCAACATGGTAGTGGAATTAAATAAAAGACTACCCCAGGAGGTAACCAGCGCCCCTGGAGAATCCCTCGCTGAGCATCCACGACCAAACTACTTCACTTCTGAGCGTGGGTGCTCAGGCTGCACCGCGTATTCTGGGGGGGGGGGGGGGCAAAATTCCGCTCGCGACTAATGCTGCTCGGGGCAAGCGGAACAATACAACCAAGGCGACCCCTGTAACGCTCTCCGTGCATTTTTGCAACATCAGGGGACGTCATTCCAACCTTAACGCTGTCCATTACCATCTAGGGACGTCGAAGCCGGCCTTGCTCTTTTTAACCGAGACTCAGGTGTCCTCTCCGGCTGATACTTCATATCTCTTCTACCCGGGGTACAAATAGAACACTCCTTTGTGCCCAGGACTGGAGTTTGCGTATACGTCAGAGAGGACATCTGTTTTCGACCATCCCCGCGTCTACGGGTGCCTCTATAGGTCCCATAGCGGTAATGCCGACACAGACCGACTCATCGACCACGTCCAAATGGCTGCAGACTCCGTGCTACAACAGGTCCCATCCGCAGAGATCGTGATACGCGGTGATTTTAACGTCCACCACGCTGAATGGTTTGGTTCTCGTTTAACCGATCATGCGGGTAGATCTGTCTATGACTTTGCTATGGCATATGGTCTAACACAACTGGTTACTGCACCTACGCGGATCCCAGATGTGGAAGACCACGTACCTGTTGGACCTTCTGCTGACCTCTAATCCGGACGGATATTTGGTCTCCGTCGATGCCCCTCTGGGCTCTTCGGACCATTGTCTGATCCGGAGTACGGTGCCACTCACGCTCCAATCGCAGTTGCGATCTGCAGCTTGCCGCCGTGTTTGGCACTATAGGTCAGCTGATTGGGACGGGGTGCGGTCTTTTTTTGCATCCTACCCTAGGGGGCGGGTTTGCTTCTCGCCGGAGGATCCCAGCGTTGTTGCCGATTCTGTTGCTGATGTGGTGCGTCAGGGTATGGAACTTTTTATTGCCTCTGTGGTGCCCATCAGTGGCAGATCCTAGCCATGGTTTGGTCGCTCCTGTAAAATAGCATCACGCTATAAGCAGGAGTGCTACCGGGCCTTGGCTGACGCATCAACGTCTCGGGATGTAAACACCAGCGCACTTAAAAATAAGTATAACTACGCCTCCAGGTCCTTCAAAAACGTCATTGCCAAGGCAAGATCTGAGCACATCGGCAGAATCGGCGAGAAGCTAGTTCGCCTTCCTTCGGGAACCCGTGCATTCTAGTCACTCGCCAAGGCTGTCTAAGGGAACTTCTGTCAGCCATCTCTTCCATCTCTGCACAGAGAGGACGACTCACTGGCTCATGCCGGAAAGGAGAAAGCCGATCTGTTGAGCTCTCTTTTTGCGTCCAACTCGACTCTAGATGACGGTGGAAACTCACCGCTGACCATCCCGCGATGTGAGTGCTCCATGCCGGATGTGCGGTTTACACAGCGCTCGGTTCGCAAAGCACTCTTATCCCTGAACGTCAGCAAGTTGAGTGGGTTCGATGGAGTCCCTCTCATTGTGCTGAAGACGTGTGCTCCGGAGTTGGCACCGGTTTTAACGCGACTTTTCCGGTACTCCTACTCTCAAGGCATAGTCCCGAATTCATGGAAGACAAAGCTGTCTTCCACCACCCGATGTCGGTCCACTCGATTCTTTAAAAAAGGCTACCGCTCAGACCCGTCCAACTACAGGCCTATTGCCATCACCTCCTTGAAAATGGGAGAAAAATAATGGAATCCATTATAAACTGCCAGCTCATGAGGTACCTTTAGGATGACCAGCTGATTAGTGACCGCCAGTACTGTTTTCGTCGAGGTCGATCAGCTGGTGATCTTCTATTCTATCTGGCTCATAGATGGGCGGAGGCAGTAGAGTCCAAGCGGGAGGCATTGGCCGTTAGTTTGGACATAGCGAATGCCTTCGATCGGGTCTGGCACAAAGCGCTTCTTTCGAAGCTTCCGTCCTATGGGCTTCCCGAGAAATTGTGCAAATGGATCACCAGTTTCCTTCCTGATCGGAGCATCAAGGTCGTAGAAGACGGTGCATGCTCTGATTTCAAGCTTATCAACGCTGGTGTTCCACAAGGCTGCGTGTTATCACCAACGCTGTTTCTCCTGCATATCAATGATATGTTGCTAACTGGTAGCATTCATTGCTATTCAGACGACAGCACTGGTGATGTCTTATATAACGGCCGTGCCAATATTTCTCGGGAAAACGTCGCTCAGTACCGGGCCAAACTTGTATCTGAAGTCGAATCTTTGCTTAACAAAGTCTCGGATTGGGGCCGACTAAATCTAGTCCAGTTCAATCCCCAGAAGACACAAATTTGAACGTTTACCGCTAAAAAGAACCCCTTTGTCGTATCTCCTCAGATTCAAGGCACTCCCCTTGCTGCCTCAGCTAGTATCGGATTCCTTGGCGTCAAAATATCGAATAGTGTGCAGTTTCGTGCTCACTTGGAAGGGAAGGCCAAATTGGCCTCTAAAAAGCTTGGCATGTTCAGCAGAGTGAGACAGTATTTCATGCCGGCACATCGCTTGCAACTTAACAAAGTGCAAGTTCGGCCCCACATGGAATACTGTTCTCATCTCTGGGCCGGGGCACCCCATTGCCAGCTCCTTCCACTTGAACGCATCCAGCGCAGAGCGGTTCGAATCGTCGACGACCGAGTTCTTTCTGATCGGCTCGATACACTGGCACTGCGTAGAGATGTTGCATCTCTTTGCGTATTTTATCGCATCTATCACGGGGAGTGCTCTGAGGAATTGTTCGGACTAATTTCGGATATTGAGAGGCCAAAGTTAATATATTTATTTCTTTATTTATTTTTCTAATTATTCCTTTGGACTTAGATAATGGATTTACCTCATGGCTCTCTTCTTTAAAACAAAGATTGTATAAATTTCAGTCGCATTACCACATTACAACGATCTGATTGGAATAATTTTATTTCATAAGTTCAAATAGTCGAACAAAAACATTCCAATCAATTATTATACATGAAATCTATTTCTATATCCGACACAAGAAAATAAAAGCACAAGGTCAATAATCTCCCTATACGATAATAGCATCAGACATATACAAAGGAACTTTTAGTCCTTTCTTAGCTGCAAGTAAACATATAAGATTTATAAATTAATTCACATTAATCTTAGCCACACGCCAATGACAAAAGTCAAAGTAGAATTGCGATGCCGAATCGATTGTAATTTTTTGATATTAATGCACTTTTACTGTAATTTTTTTTAATCTAATTCACATTTTAATTAAGCTCGCAAAAAGTGTGATAGAAACAATAATAGTAAAAAAATGCATTCTATTATTATTACTACCAATTAGTTTTTATTATTCACATAACTAAAATGTCGATAAGCGGCGATCATTAGAGATTGATGGAATAATAAATGCGAAAACAATACAGGAGAAAATCCTAGTGCTTGATACAAACAAAAGTGAATCTTAAATACACCATTTGTGTAAAACTTAATGTCATAATACTTTATTTATGTTAACTTATATAACCAAAACATAAAAAAGAGAAAATTAGCAAAAAATATGCATCATCAATAACTTTTTTCTCTTCTACTCCTTTTGTTTTGGTTAACGAGCGTAAAACAGTTAATTTTTTGTAACTTTAATGTAAAAGATAAGATTTTAACTATATCTTCTGTTCTCCTTTTTCTGTTAACGTTTATGAGCGTGAATCAAATAACTTTTTGTAATTTTGAAATGGTGATACAGGATTTCAACTATATTTGCCACTGTAAAATTACGAAAAGGCATTTAAATCTTCTAATTAGTCGAGTACAGCTGAAATTTAAAACTGAATGTTAGCATAATAAATTCTTCTACAATACATAAAAAATAATTTTTTCTTCAAAATCTGTCGAATAAAAATAAAAAATAAATTATTTCAACCATTACATGTATAACATTCAACTATTAGAAATGATGGTTGAATTAATTGGATCACGCTGGATCATTACAAGTCATGATCAATGCGTAATATTTTATTTTATTTTAATAGAACTCTAAAAGATAAATTGTATTGCTGTATTGTTGTATTTCGAAATAATGAAATCTATCTCCTTATCCGACGTAAAAAATAAAAAGGTTAATGGCCATAATCGCCCCATGTGATCATTACATCGGCTACGCATGATAACTTTTAGGTCATTTTTAGCTGCAATTATCCATATTATATAAATACAAAATAATATTAGCCACACAATTTTCTTGTTGAAGTATCATTGGGATGCTGAATCGATTGTAATACCTACATACAGGTCGAGCTAATATAAAATGTGTAATAAAACGTCGAAGTGATGTAATGTGACAGAATTACTACTTATTTTTGTGTTTATCTCAATATTTCAATCAGTATATTATACTAATATTTTGTGTATTATTTTTCAGCAGTTATCGACAAATTAGAAGATAAAAATTCCTTTTCGTAATTTTAAGTGGCAAATATAGTTGCAATCCTATATGTACACTTTAAAATTACAAAAAGTCATTTGTTTCACGACAACAACAAGAAAACAAGAAAAGGAGAATAGAAGAGTAAAATTTTACTTGTGCTACATTTTTTTTTTTGCTTATAATCCCCTTGTGTTTTGTTTTATTTACAGATAATTATATATTGTATGACAATATTAGTATTTAGTAAGATATGTAAAATACTGTGAGATTTACTTTAAGGTAGGAAAATAAATAATTTGCATTTCATAGAATGTTATCAGGATATTTGAAAATATTTGTATTTCAAAACTATTGAGTTTAAGAAAACAGCAGATTGTTAAGGGGATTTCTGTTAAAGTTATTGCGTCTCTAATAAATGAATGAAAAATAGCAAAGTTATACGTATACTAAAATCTGGTAGAACATTAGACCCCACAAATGTTAGACCTATTTTTGTACTGGCAAATGTCAGTAAAATTTTTGAAAAATAATTTATTTCAAATATTATAATTTTTTAATGTAATTAATTGAATTATGGGGATGAGTCGTTCGCGTCTGTAGGCTTCGACCACCTAACCCTAGGCCCACCCAACGAGTGCCCCCTTTGTGATGCTAAACGAGCGACAACGCCGAAAGGATAGACTCGGCTCCTCGCCGTATGGTAGCGGCGTAAGATCTACCATCCCTTAGTTCGCACCATTAGCCAAGAAATAAAAGAAATGGCCCCGACTTCCCGGCGCCCTTTTAATGGTTCAGGTGTGCAAATAATCTCCGGGAGAAAAAACGGTGTCGAGGTTCGCCACCCGCCGTCACTTCCTGTCTCCCGGAGGGGCGAAAAGTGGATTGCGGAGGCCTGCCTGGCTACGCTGAATGTACGAGGAGCAATGATTGATTAGATGGACGAAGTATGCGAAATGATGAAGGATAGAGGAAAAGATGTGTCGTGCAAATGAGACGAAACGAAAGGGAATAGATGTCAATGCACATGGCATGTATACCCCTTACTGGTCCGGTATAGAGGAGACTAAGCGGGCATGCCAGGGAGTCGGTGTCATGCTTTCAGAAATAATGGGTCAATGTGTGAAAGAGTATGAATGTGTAAGCTCAAAGCTGCCGTGTATACAAATGAAAGTGGGCTTAAAGAAGTTGTTTGTGCTAGGGGTGTACGCCCCAGACGGTTCCGCCCCCACATCAAACGGTGTGTCTCTGAACCAGTGTCTTCACTCGGGTCCTAAACTGATCAAGGACATATCCGACATCCTGACCCAATTCCGTCGACACCAAGTGGTTTTTGTCGCGGACATTCGGATGATGTTTCGCCAATCGGTGGTACATCGTGATGACCGCCGATATCAGCTGATATTGTGGCGCGAGAAGCCCAGCGATCCCATACAGGTATTTGAGTTGAACACCACCACATATGGACTCCGGTCCAGCCCGTATATCGCCATGCGAACCCTCCTTGAACTCGCTGAGAGAGAGCGCCTGAGATACGCTCGGGGAGCTTCTATCTTGGAGACTTCGGTCTACATGGACGACATTTGTACGGGCGCTTCCACCGTCGAGGAGGCTCTGGTCTTGCGAAACGAATTAATTGCCATCCTGAAGTCTGGAGGCTATGAGTTGCGCAAGTGGTTGTCGAACTCCCCACACATTTTGAGGGACCTCCCAGGAGAGGATCAACAAGACCCTCATCTGTTCGAGCACCCTGAGAATCCTAATTTGTTGACTGTGCTGGGCATTCAATATCAGCCTGTTCAGGACACCTTCACGTATAGAGTAAAACTTGACCCACCTCCCAAAGCATGGACCAAGCGTTCCGTGCTGTCTACAGTAGCTCGCACCTTCGACCCGAATGGATGGATCACCCCGGTCATCTTTTTGGCTAAGTGCTTTCTTCAAAAGCTCTGGATGTCCGGGTTGGGTTGGGACGAGCCTATTAGCGGGGTCCTCTTGCGAGAGTGGCTCTCCATGCTCTCCTCCCTTCCGGACATCAACCGGGTTTCCATGCCAAGGTGCTTCCTACCTCCAGGGAAATGCAGGGCTACCCTACATGGGTTTTGCGACGCCTCTGAGAAGGGCTATGCTGCTGTCGTATATTTGCGGACTGTGAGTTCCTCTGGGCATACTGCAGTTCATCTCGTACTCGCCAAAAGCAAGGTTGCCCCCATTAGATCCCGTTTAACTATTCCTAAATTGGAACTGTCCGGAGCCGCTCTTCTCACGCGGCTCCTCAACCACGTTCACTCGTCCTTGAAGCCTGTAATCGACATTACGGACGTCTACGCATGGTCGGACAGTGAGATAGTACTTTGTTGGCTCCGAGCCGCACCTCACAATCTTGAGGTCTTTGTGGCGAACCGCGTGTCTCAAATCCAGAGTTCTGAGACTTCTCTCCACTGGAGACATGTCCCCGGGGAGTTGAATCCCGCCGACTGCGCTTCCCGCGGCTGTGAGGCCCCCGCGCTGGTTGCCCACTCATTGTGGTGGGGTCCCGGTTGGTTATCTGATCCTCAATCCTTCTGGCCCCAGGGTAATTACTCCGAACCTACTGAGTTGCCGGGCCTAAGGGCCCGAGTAGGAGTGGGCAAGGATAAGCCCACTCGGGATCTCTCCCTTCTGGAACGGTACAGCTCTCTCGATAAGCTCTTAGGAGTGACTGCTTGGCTGCGCCGCTTTGTCCACAATTCGAGAGATCCGTCCAACCGACTCTCTGATTGCGTTTTGTCCCCTAGCGAGCGTCGGGAAGCCCTGATGCATTGGATCCGTATGGTCCAGACGGAGCATTTTGAGCCCGTTATCGAAAACTTGAAGCGTGGCTCCGTTATCAAGGGCGCTCTGGCCCGCCTGAACCTCTTTCTGGACGACGCTGGGATGCTGCGCGTGGGCGGACGTTTGAAAAACTCTCAACTGCCGTGCGGGGCTCGACACCCGTTGCTGCTCCCTAAGGACGGCGCCCTTGTCCGGTTGCTGGTAACCCACCACCATGTTAGGAATGCCCACGCTGGGTGTAACGCCCTGTCGGCTATTTTGCAGCGGGAGTTTTGGATTTTGTCTGGCCGGCGCACCATTCGGAGCGTCATCTTTAAGTGCATCCCCTGTTATAAACTGAAGGCCCCCATATCGCAGCCTCTGATGGGTGACTTGCCGCCCGACCGCGTCAGGGCCATCCGACCATTCGCTGGGGTCGGAACAGACTTCGCTGGCCCCTTCCTCGTCAAGTCCTCTAACCTTCGTAACGCGCGTTCATGTAAGGCCTATCTTTGCGTCTTCGTGTGCCTCTCCACTAAAGCCGTTCACTTGGAACTGGTGAGCGCCCTCAGCACGGAAGCCTTCTTGGCCACGCTTGGCCGTTTCGTGTCGCGGCGCGGCTTGCCTGACTTGATCCGGTCGGACTGCGGGACGAATTATAAGGGCACGGATACGTATCTCAAGGAGGTCGTCGAATTTCTGTCCAGCCACCGGGCTTACTTAGGAAATGCGATGTCGAAAAGGGGCATCCAGTGGAAATTCGACCCTCCGGCGTGTCCCCACTGGGGCGGTATTTTCGAGGCGGTGGTTAAGGTTGCCAAAACGCATCTCCGTCGCGTTATTGGTGAAGCCATTTTGACATTTGAGGAGCTCGCCACTGTATTCTGTAAAATTGAGGCGGTACTCAACTCTCGGCCCCTCTGTCCCCTCTCCTCTGACCCGAATGATTTGGAGGTTCTAACCCCGGGACACTTCCTGATTGGCCAGCCTCTTAACGCTCTGCCCGAGTATCCCTTCAGGGAAACGAGTGCTTCACGGCTTAGCAGGTTTGCCCTGCTGCAACAGATGACTCAACGCTTTTGGCACCGATGGTCTCTGGAGTACCTACATCTTTTGCAGCAGCGCGTTAAGTGGTCTGACAAGGCGGAGCCTCCTCGGGTGGGAGACCTCGTGTTGATTAAAGAACCAAACGCGCTACCTTTGTATTGGCGCCGTGGGCGCATTGTTAAACTGTCGTATGGAACGGATGGGGTGCCTAGAGTGGCCGAGATTTTGGTCGGAGATTCGGTCTTGCAACGGGCCGTCGCGACCTTGTCCCGTTTGCCAATCTACTCGCGGACTTAATGCCTTATGTCCGGGGCGGGGGGTTGTTTAGGCAGGAAAAATTTACAATAAAAACGTAGTTTTTAACGCGCGCGTTTGGCCTCGATATCAAGGGCACCTTCCCTCTCCCCCGCTCCCCCCCCCGGCCGCCGGACGCGTCGGCGTGGCACTTCTCGTGAATATAGTAGGATTTTCTTGCGAGCTATACGGACGTATGTTTTCGCGCCTAACTTTGCTAAAGGAACAATCCGCGTAAATCGTTGCAATAACGGTATCGTTATTAGAACGTACTAACTCGGTTAAATTCGCGTGCAACTATCACAGTGATTTACCTCTGAAGGACTACGAGTAGCTGTCCCATTTCGTGACAACCCATTACGAGTGCCTCCAGAAGGGGAAAGTTCCGGGGATACCAGCGCGTGCCTTCTCCCGGACGTCGTTGCGTCATCCAGATCGGTTCCCGTCAACATACCAGCACATACAATTACACATACACTCACAACACTGTCATCAGCCGGGCCGGTCGAGGAGAATCACCTGCGCTCCTGGGGCAGGTAAGTGCATTTATCCTAGTGACCTTTCCCCTCGTGTGTTCATTAGAAACATCTAACCCTCGGCGTAGGAACGCCCGACCAGCATCTGCCCGTAGCTCCTTCGTCTATGGGCCGCGAAGGATCCAACTCCTGTTGAGGCAGGGCAGCTGTTGGCCGTATCAGTAACTTTAATGTAAAAGATAAGATTTTAACTATATCTTCTGTTCTCCTTTTTCTGTTTACGTTTATGAGCGTGAATCAAATAACTATTTGTAATTTTGAAATGGTGATACAGGATTTCAAGTATATTTGCCACTGTATAATTACAAAAAGGCATTTAAATCTTCTAATTTGTCGAGTACAGCTGAAATTTAAAACTGAATGTTAGCATAATACATTCTTCTACAATACATAAAAAATCATTTTTTCTTTAAAATCTGTCGAATAAAAATAAAAAATAAATTATTTCAACCATTGCATGTATAATATTCAACTATTAGAACTGATGGTTGAATTAATTCGATCACGCTGGATCATTACAAGTCATGATCAATGCGTAATATTTTATTTTATTTTAATAGAACTCTAATAGATAAATTGTATTTCTGTATTGTTGTGATTCGAAATAATGAAATCTATCTCCTTATCCGACGTAAAGAATAAAAAGGTTAATGGCCATAATCGCCCTATGCGATCATTACATCGGCTATGCATGATAACTTTTAGGCCATTTTTAGCTGCAATTATCCATATTATATAAATACAAAATAATATTAGCCACACAATTTTCTTGTTGAAGTATCATTGGGATGCTGAATCGATTGTAATACCTACATATACAAAGATTGTGACAGAAACAACAATACAGGTTGAGCTAATATAAAATGTGTAATAAAACGTCGAAGTGATGTAATGTGACAGAATTACTACTTATTTTTGTGTTTATCTCAATATTTCAATCAGTATATTATACTAATATTTTGTGTATTATTTTTCAGCAGTTATCGACAAATTAGAAGATTAAAATGCCTTTTCGTAATTTTAAGTGGAAAATATAGTAGAAATTCTATACTCCACTTTAAAATTACAAAAAGTCATTTTTTCACGATCATAAACGTAAACAAGAAAAGGAGAACAGAAGAGTAAAATTTTATTTGTGCTACTCTTTTTTTTTTGCTTATAATCCCCTTGTGTTTTGTTTTATTTACAGATAATTATATATTGTATGACAATATTAGTATTTAGTAAGATATGTAAAATACTGTGATATTTACTTTAAGGTAGGAAAATAAATAATTTGCATTTCATAGAATGTTATCAGGATATTTGAAAATATTTGTATTTCAAAACTATTGAGTTTAAGAAAACAGCAGATTGTTAAGGGGATTTCTGTTAAAGTTATTGCGTCTCTAATAAATGAATGAAAAATAGTAAAGTTATACGTATACTAAAATCTGGTAGAACATTAGACCCCACAAATGTTAGACCTATTTTTGTACTGGCAAATGTCAGTAAAATTTTTGAAAAATAATTTATTTCAAATATTAATTTTTTTTAATGTAATTAATTAAATTATGGGGATGAATCGTTCGCGTCTGTAGGCTTCGACCAACACCAACACACCCAACGAGTGCCCCCTTGGTGGTGCTAAACGAGCGACAACGCCGAAAGGATAGACTCGGCTCCTCGCCGTATGGTAGCGGCGTAAAATCTACCACCCCTTAGTTCGCACCATTAGCCAAGAAATAAAAGAAATGGCCCCGAGTTCCCGGCGACCTTTTAATGGTTCAGGTGTGCAAAGAATCTCCGGGAGAAAAAACGGTGACGAGGTTCGCCACCCGCCGTCACGTCCTGTCTCCCGGAGGGGCGAAAAGTGGATTGCGGAGGCCTGCCTGGCTACGCTGAATGTACGAGGAGCAATGATTGATAAGATGGACGAAGTATGCGAAATGATGAAGGATAGAGGAAAAGATGTGTCGTGCAAATGAGACGAAACGAAAGGGAATAGATGTCACTGCACATGGCATGTATACCCCTTACTGGTCCGGTATAGAGGAGACTAAGCGGGCATGCCAGGGAGTCGGTGTCATGCTTTCAGAAATAATGGGTCAATGTGTGAAAGAGTATGAATGTGTAAGCTCAAAGCTGCCGTGTATACAAATGAAAGTGGGCTTAAAGAAGTTGTTTGTGCTAGGGGTGTACGCCCCAGATATGTCTAAGCCCACTTATATCCGAGAGCAATTTTGGGACATGGTAAGTCTGGTGTTGATGAAATGTAAGGAAAATGAAAATATTATTATGGTAGGAGATTTTAATGCAAGGGTTGGGGTGAAGAGGTCTGGTTATGAAAGGATATTAGAAACGTTTGGCGATGAAAGTATAAATGATAATGGTGAAGGCCTCCTCACCGTATGTGTGGAAAAGAATCTTTTTGTGACAAACACTTTCATTCGCCATAAGAGGATTCACATGTATACATGGGAAAGAGGGGATGATTATAGCATGATAGATTTAATAATTGTGGATGAAAGAATGAAAAACACAGAAATACAAGAGGGAGTTGAAGTGAAAGTATTAGTGGTTTGAATGAATTATGTATGAATGATTTATATGAATGATATTATGAATAATGTTAAGAAAGTTTTGGTGGATGCAGCCACCAAAATATGTGGTGTAAGTAAAAGAACCAATGAAAGGAAAAGTAATACGTTGTGGTGAGATGAATGCGTGTTTAAAAGTGAACAGTCGTGTGAATTAAGTGGAATAAAGTGGAGAGAGGTAGGGATATAAGTGTTAATAAAATAATGAAAGCAATAAAAATCAAGAAAGCAGGTAAGGCAGCCGGATATGATAGAGCATCACTCGTAATGCTAAGGGCTTGGAGAGGGTGTGGTTGTAGGCCTGCTTTACACCTTGTTTAATTTATGTTAAAAACTGAAGCGGGTACCGAAAGACTAGTGCAAAGCCGTTATAGTCCCACTATATAAGGGAAAGGGGTCACACCAGTACTGTTAAAACTACCGTGGTATCAGCTTGCTTAGCATTGTGGGTAAACTGTATGCTAAGTTGTTAATTATAATAATCTCTATAATAATAATGTTTACTTTATTTGCTTTCACAAGTTTACGTTGCCTTTTAATAATATTGGAGGTATAACCTTTTTAATTTGTGAGAGCCTGGTGTTAGTACTAGGAAAGACCTGTATGACTAATCACCAGACTCTGCTCCGTTAATGTAACATTTATCCATTTAATTGGTATAGTTATGAAAGAATCTGATGGTAAAATTTGCGATGTGCAAGCTGGATTTATAAAGGGGATGGGGTGTGCGGATCAAGTCTTTTCCCTGCGCATGATTGCGGAGAAGTGTTTGGCCATAAACCAATAAGTTTTTTGTGCGCTCATGTACTTGGAAATGGCTTATAACAGAATAGTCAGGAACGTGTTATGGAAAACACTGAACTCATTTGGTTTGATACAGGCATTAAGGTCACTTTATAAGGTTTTTAGTGCTTGTGTCAGGATCAACGCGGTCTACTCGAACAAAGTAAGACGAAAGTGATGGTTTTTGGAAGAGAAGAAAGTAAAGCGTTATGTGAAATAAGAATAGAAGGGGAGTTGATTGAGCAAGTGGATTAGTTTGTATATTTGGCATGTTTATTCAGCAGGGATGGTAGATATGATAAGGGTATAGAACGACGAGTGAACGTTGGAAATAGAGTAAACGGGGCTCTACACGCTCTTAGAAAAGGTCTGAATATGTCAAATAAGGCACGTATGAAAATTCATAATGCTGTGTTAGTCCCTACTTTAATGTATGGTAGTGAAAGTTGGGTCTGGCAGAAGACGCATGAGATTAGAATAAATGCTGTAGAAATGCGGTCTTTAAGGAGTATGCTAGGGCTGAATCTGAATGACAGGTTTAGGAAATAGTGAGATAAGAGAAAACTGTGCTTTGCAAGATGACGTTGTGACCAGGGATAAGAAAGGAATGCTTTGGTGGTTTGGTTATGTAGAAAGAATAAACGAGGAAGGCGTGACATAGCAAATTTATGATGCAAAAGTGAACGGCAGAATCGGGAAGGGACGCCCTAGACGAAGGTTTATCGACCAAATCAGCGATACATTGAAAATGGGCCAGATTAGGAGTACCCTTAACCAACAAGCTTGTATGCGTAGATAAATGGATTATGTTTTACAAGAGAGGGGGCAAACAAGCATGCGGCTCACCTTATGGTAAGTGACTACCGCTGCCCATGAACAACTGCAACATCATAGGAACCAGGGGAAATGCAGATGCGTTGCCGGCCTTTTTAAAAAAGTAGACTATTTTTTGAATGTACCTAAGTCATCGGAAAAATCGCTGATGGTCATCGAATCCACAAGTAAGTTGTGCGAGGAAGAAAACATCTTCCGAATCACACCGTGGTGGACCGCCAATTATCCCGATGGTGTGGATGGTATCGGGAGTTTTGCTGCGATATGCGTTCGTGAAATTTAGCGGCTGGGATTAATCCGAACAATACCTCAGAGCACTCCCCTTGGAGAATGCGAAAGAAAGTGCAAAGAGATGCAACATTTCTTCGACGATTCGTGCCCCTTTCCGCTGAATGCGGTCAAGTGGAACGAGTTGGCACTGGGGAGACCCTGGATGGTGTAATGTATGTAATGGAGGCGAGAGAGGTATGTCAGTATCGCGCCAAATGGAACTCTGTAGTCTCTGTCTACCCCTCTGGATGTTAGGCGTAAGTATTTGTGTGTTTTAATTACTCCCTAAAAATCAGTTTGGATTTACCATGGGTTGCACGATAACTGACACTGGTGTTGAGATGATATTCAGAGTATGTTTTCGGTATATATTGTGATCTTTCGAAGTCTTTCGACAGCGTTCACTATGAGATATTGATCAGGTGGATACATCATTTTGGTGTTAAACACATAGCAGTCAAACTTGTAATATTATCTTAATTGTATTATATATAATTATCTTAAAACAGAATGCAAACAGTTGTTATTAATGGAAGCAGTTCTTCTGTATCAGTCTATGGATGTGACACAGGGCTCATTTCTCCTTTCTTAGTTTATATTAATGAATTACTTAACGTTGTAACGTTGATGTTAATGATGGTGTTCTTGTATTACTCAGAAATTTTTAACGTTAATAAGGGTGTAATGTTTCCTTATAAAAGGGGCGTTGCCGGAGACACATACCAAAAGTTGTACATATATATGGGTGGTCGGCTGAACGACTACTATTGTTGCACAATGACGAGTCCTACATTAGGGACTTATGATAGTAATTTATATGATACAAAAGCATTGTAACAATGTAGAAGGTATCTATGATGCATAAGCATTATGATTTAGAATAGAATAGAATAAAATTTTATTCAATATACATTACATGTGTAATTCTTATTGAAAGTCATTTTGAACCAACAAAAAACCCTCTGTCCTAGAAGGAACCAGCAAGAAACCCTGCGGGACTTTTTTAAAATAAATTTTACAATATAAATTATTACGAACTATTTACAAAATTTATTTTAGAAACCGCTTGGAAGCGACCACGTCATTCCCAGGGGTTATTATAAACCATGTAATCATTTATACTATAATAACCCTTTTTATACAGTTTCAGCTTAATAAAACATGTAAACTTGGTAATAGAGAGAACCTGTACACTTTCCGGGACCTTGATGTAATAGCGTATACATTGCCCCAAGATTGAATTACTGACTCTGTGGAGTCGAGAAACTGGCATCACTAGCTTGTGTTTGTTAAACTAACTAAAAAAAAAACTAAATTCCGTTCGCGACTAATGCTGCTCGGGGCAAGCGGAGCAATACAACCAAGGCGACCCCTGTAACGCTATCCGTGCATTTTTGCAACATCAGGGGACTTCATTCCAACCTTAACGCTGTACATTACCATCTAGGGACGTCGAAGCCGGCCTTGCTCTTTTTAACCGAGACTCAGGTGTCTTCTCCGGCTGATACTTCATATATCTCTTCTACCCGGGGTACAAATAGAACACTCCTTTGTGCCCCGGACTGGAGGATGCGTATACGTCAGAGAGGACATCTGTTTTCGACGCCTCGGCAGTCTTGAAGGTACGGACCTGTCCATCCTATGGCTGCGCGTAGACAGCGACGACCATCCCCGCGTCTACGGGTGCCTCTATAGGTCCCATAGCGGTAATGCCGACACAGACCGACTTATCGACCACGTCCAAATGGCTGCAGACTCCGTGCTACAACAGGTCCCATCCGCAGAGATCGTGATACGCGGTGATTTTAACGTCCACCACGCTGAATGGCTTGGTTCTCGTTTAACCGATCATGCGGGTAGATCTGTCTATGACTTTGCTTTGGCATATGGTCTAACACAACTGGTTACTTCACCTACGCGGATCCCAGATGTGGAAGACCACGTACCTTACCTGTTGGACCTTCTGCTGACCTCTAATCCGTACGGATATCTGGTCTCCGTCGATGCCCCTCTGGGCTCTTCGGACCATTGTCTGATCCGGAGTACGGTGCCACTCACGCTCCAATCGCAGTTGTGATCTGCAGCTTGCCGCCGTGTTTGGCACTATAGGTCAGCTGATTGGGACGGGATGCGGTCTTTTTTTGCATCCTACCCTAGGGGGCGGGTTTTCTTCTCGCCGGAGGATCCCAGCGTTGTTGCCGATTTGGTTGCTGATGTGGTGCGTCAGGGTATGGAATTTTTTATTGCCTCTGTGGTGCCCATCAGTGGCAGATCCCAGCCATGGTTTGGTCGCTCCTGTAAAATAGCATCACGCTATAAGCAGGAGTGCTACCGGGCCTGGGCTGACGCATCAACGTCTCGGGATGTAAACACCAGCGCACTTAAAAAGAAGTATAACTACGCCTCCAGGTCCTTCAAAAACGTCATTGCCAAGGCAAGATCTGAGCACATCGGCAGAATCGGCGAGAAGCTAGTTCGCCTTCCTACGGGAACCCGTGCATTCTGGTCACTCGCCAAGGCTGTCCAAGGGAACTTCTGTCAGCCATCTCTTCCATCTCTGCACAGAGAGGACGACTCACTGGCCCATGCCGGAAAGGAGAAAGCCGATCTGTTGAGCTCTCTTTTTGCGTCCAACTCGACTCTAGATGACGGGGGAAACTCACCACTGACCATCCCGCGATGTGAGTGCTCCATGCCGGATGTGCGGTTTACACAGCGCTCGGTTCGCAAAGCACTCTTATCCCTGAACGTCAGCAAGTTGAGTGGGTTCGATGGAGTCCCTCTCATTGTGCTGAAGACGTGTACTCCGGAGTTGGCACCGGTTTTAACGCGACTTTTCCGGTACTCCTACTCCCAAGGCATAGTCCCGAGTTCATGGAAGACAGCTTTGGTCCACCCGATTCTTTAAAAAAGGCTACCGCTCAGACCCGTCCAACTACAGGCCAATTGCCATCACCTCCTTGAAAATGGGAGAAAAATAATGGAATCCATTATAAACTGCCAGCTCATGAGGTACCTTTAGGATGACCAGCTGATTAGTGACCGCCAGTACGGTTTTCGTCGAGGTCAATCAGCTGGTGATCTTCTAGTCTATCTGGCTCATAGATGGGCGGAGGCAGTAGAGTCCAAGCGGGAGGCATTGGCCGTTAGTTTGGACATAGCGAATGCCTTCGATCGGGTCTGGCACAAAGCGCTTCTTTCGAAGCTTCCGTCCTATGGGCTTCCCGAGAAATTGTGCAAATGGATCACCAGTTTCCTTGCTGATCGGAGCATCAAGGTTGTAGAAGACGGTGCATGCTCTGATTTCTAGCTTATCAACGCTGGTGTTCCACAAGGCTACGTGTTATCACCAACGCTGTTTCTCCTGCATATCAATGATATGTTGCTAACTGGTAGCATTCATTGCTATGCAGACGACAGCACTGGTGATGTCTTATATAATGGCCGTGCCAATATTTCTCGGGAAAACGTTGCTCAGTACCGGGACAAACTTGTGTCTGAAGTCGAGTCTTTGCTTAACAAAGTCTCGGATTGGGGCCGACTAAATCTAGTCCAGTTCAATCCCCAGAAGACACAAATTTGAACGTTTACCGCTAAAAAGAACCCCTTTGTCGTATCTCCTCAGATTCAAGGCACTCCCCTTGCTACCTCAGCTAGTATCGGATTCCTTGGCGTCGACATATCGAATAGTGTGCAGTTTCGTGGTCACTTGGAAGGGAAGGCCAAATTGGCCTCTAAAAAGCTTGGCATGTTCAGCAGAGCGAGACAGTATTTCATGCCGGCACATCGCTTGCAACTTTACAAAGTGCAAGTTCGGCCCCACATGGAATACTGTTCTCATCTCTGGGCCGGGGCACCCCAGTGCCAGCTCCTTCCACTTGAACGCATCCAGCGCAGAGCGGTTCGAATCGTCGACGACCGAGTTCTTTCTGATCGGCTCGATACACTGGCACTGCGTAGAGATGTTGCATCTCTTTGCGTATTTTATCGCATCTATCACGGGGAGTGCTCTGAGGAATTGTTCGGACTAATTTCGGATATTCAGCGGCCAAAGTTAATATATTTATTTCTTTATTTATTTTTCTAATTATTCCTTTGGACTTAGATAATGGATTTACCTCATGGCTCTCTTCTTTAAAACAAAGATTGTATAAATTTCAGTCGCATTACCACATTACAAGGATCTGATTGGAATAATTTTATTTCATAAGTTCAAATAGTCGAACAAAAAACATTCCAACCAATTATTATACATGAAATCTATTTCTATATCCGACACAAGAAAATAAAAGCACAAGGTCAATAATCTCCCTATACGATAATAGCATCAGACATATACAAAGGAACTTTTAGTCCTTTCTTAGCTGCAAGTAAACATATAAGATTTATAAATTCACATTAATCTTAGCCACACGCCAATGACAAAAGTCAAAGTAGAATTGCGATGCCGAATCGATTGTAATTTTTTGATATTAATGCACTTTTACTGTAATTTTTTTAATCTAATTCACATTTTAATTAAGCTCGCAAAAAGTGTAATAGAAACAATAATAGTCAAAAAATGCATTTTATTATTATTATTACCTATTAGTTTTTATAATTCACATAACTAAAATGTCGATAAGCGGCGATCATTAGAGATTGATGGAATAATAAATGCGAAAACAATACAGGAGAAAATCCTAGTGCTTGATACAAACAAACTTGAATCTTAAATACACCATTTGTGTAAAACTTAATGTCATAATACTTTATTTATGTTAACTTATAAAACCAAAACATAAAAAAAGAGAAAATTAGCAAAAAATATGTATCATCAATAACTTTTTTCTCTTCTACTCTTTTTCTTTTGGTTAACGAGCGTAAAACAGTTAATTTTTTGTAACTTTAATGTAAAAGATAAGATTTTAACTATATCTTCTGTTCTCCTTTTTCTGTTTACGTTTATGAGCGTGAATCAAATAACTATTTGTAATTTTGAAATGGTGATACAGGATTTCAACTATATTTGCCACTGTATAATTACAAAAAGGCATTTAAATCTTCTAATTTGTCGAGTACAGCTGAAATTTAAAACTGAATGTTAGCATAATACATTTTTCTACAATACATAAAAAATCATTTTTTCTTTAAAATCTGTCGAATAAAAATAAAAAATAAATTATTTCAACCATTACATGTATAATATTCAACTATTAGAACTGATGGTTGAATTAATTCGATCACGCTGGATCATTACAAGTCATGATCAATGCGTAATATTTTATTTTATTTTAATAGAACTCTAATAGATAAATTGTATTGCTGTATTGTTGTGATTCGAAATAATGAAATCTATCTCCTTATCCGACGTAAAGAATAAAAAGGTTAATGGCCATAATCGCCCTATGCGATCATTACATCGGCTATGCATGATAACTTTTAGGCCATTTTTAGCTGCAATTATCCATATTATATAAATACAAAATAATATTAGCCACACAATTTTCTTGTTGAAGTATCATTGGGATGCTGAATCGATTGTAATACCTACATATACAAAGATTGTGACAGAAACAACAATACAGGTTGAGCTAATATAAAATGTGTAATAAAACGTCGAAGTGATGTAATGTGACAGAATTACTACTTATTTTTGTGTTTATCTCAATATTTCAATCAGTATATTATACTAATATTTTGTGTATTATTTTTCAGCAGTTATCGACAAATTAGAAGATTAAAATGCCTTTTCGTAATTTTAAGTGGAAAATATAGTAGAAATTCTATACTCCACTTTAAAATTACAAAAAGTCATTTTTTCACGATCATAAACGTAAACAAGAAAAGGAGAATAGAAGAGTAAAATTTTATTTGTGCTACTCTTTTTTTTTTTTGCTTATAATCCCCTTGTGTTTTGTTTTATTTACAGATAATTATATATTGTATGACAATATTAGTATTTAGTAAGATATGTAAAATACTGTGATATTTACTTTAAGGTAGGAAAATAAATAATTTGCATTTCATAGAATGTTATCAGGATATTTGAAAATATTTGTATTTCAAAACTATTGAGTTTAAGAAAACAGCAGATTGTTAATGGGATTTCTGTTAAAGTTATTGCGTCTCTAATAAATGAATGAAAAATAGTAAAGTTATACGTATACTGAAATCTGGTAGAACATTAGACCCCACAAATGTTAGACCTATTTTTGTACTGGCAAATGTCAGTAAAATTTTTGAAAAATAATTTATTTCAAATATTAATTTTTTTTAATGTAATTAATTAAATTATGGGGATGAATCGTTCGCGTCTGTAGGCTTCGACCAAAACACCAACACACCCAACGAGTGCCCCCTTGGTGGTGCTAAACGAGCGACAACGCCGAAAGGATAGACTCGGCTCCTCGCCGTATGGTAGCGGCGTAAAATCTACCACCCCTTAGTTCGCACCATTAGCCAAGAAATAAAAGAAATGGCCCCGAGTTCCCGGCGACCTTTTAATGGTTCAGGTGTGCAAAGAATCTCCGGGAGAAAAAACGGTGACGAGGTTCGCCACCCGCCGTCACGTCCTGTCTCCCGGAGGGGCGAAAAGTGGATTGCGGAGGCCTGCCTGGCTACGCTGAATGTACGAGGAGCAATGATTGATAAGATGGACGAAGTATGCGAAATGATGAAGGATAGAGGAAAAGATGTGTCGTGCAAATGAGACGAAACGAAAGGGAATAGATGTCACTGCACATGGCATGTATACCCCTTACTGGTCCGGTATAGAGGAGACTAAGCGGGCATGCCAGGGAGTCGGTGTCATGCTTTCAGAAATAATGGGTCAATGTGTGAAAGAGTATGAATGTGTAAGCTCAAAGCTGCCGTGTATACAAATGAAAGTGGGCTTAAAGAAGTTGTTTGTGCTAGGGGTGTACGCCCCAGATATGTCTAAGCCCACTTATATCCGAGAGCAATTTTGGGACATGGTAAGTCTGGTGTTGATGAAATGTAAGGAAAATGAAAATATTATTATGGTAGGAGATTTTAATGCAAGGGTTGGGGTGAAGAGGTCTGGTTATGAAAGGATATTAGAAACGTTTGGCGATGAAAGTATAAATGATAATGGTGAAGGCCTCCTCACCGTATGTGTGGAAAAGAATCTTTTTGTGACAAACACTTTCATTCGCCATAAGAGGATTCACATATATACATGGGAAAGAGGGGATGATTATAGCATGATAGATTTAATAATTGTGGATGAAAGAATGAAAAACACAGTGGTAAATACAAGAGGGCGTTGAAGTGAAAGTATTAGTGGTTTGAATGAATTATGTATGAATGATTTATATGAATGATATTATGAATAATGTTAAGAAAGTTTTGGTGGATGCAGCCACCAAAATATGTGGTGTAAGTAAAAGAACCAATGAAAGGAAAAGTAATACGTTGTGGTGAGATGAATGCGTGTTTAAAAGTGAACATTCGTGTGAATTAAGTGGAATAAAGTGGAGAGAGGTAGGGATATAAGTGTTAATTAAATAATGAAAGCAATAAAAATCAAGAAAGCAGGTAAGGCAGCCGGATATGATAGAGCATCACTCGTAATGCTAAGGGCTTGGAGAGGGTGTGGTTGTAGGCCTGCTTTACACCTTGTTTAATTTATGTTAAAAACTGAAGCGGGTACTAAAAGACTGGTACAAAGCCGTTATAGTACCACTATATAAGGGAAAGGGGTCACACCAATACTGTTAAAACTACCGTGGTATCAGCTTGCTTAGCATTGTGGGTAAACTGTATGCTAAGTTGTTAATTATAATAATCTCTATAATAATAATGTTTACTTTATTTGCTTTCACAAGTTTACGTTGCCTTTTAATAATATTGGAGGTATAACCTTTTTAATTTGTGAGAGCCTGGTGTTAGTACTAGGAAAGACCTGTATGACTAATCACCAGACTCTGCTCCATTAATGTAACATTTATCTATTTAATTGGTATAGTTATGAAAGAATCTGATGGTAAAATTTGCGATGTGCAAGCTGGATTTATAAAGGGGATGGGGTGTGCGGATCAAGTCTTTTCCCTGCGCATGATTGCGGAGAAGTGTTTGGCCATAAACCAATAAGTTTTTTGTGCGCTCATGTACTTGGAAATGGCTTATAACAGAATAGTCAGGAACGTGTTATGGAAAACACTGAACTCATTTGGTTTGATACAGGCATTAAGGTCACTTTATAAGGTTTTTAGTGCTTGTGTCAGGATCAACGCGGTCTACTCGAACAAAGTAAGACGAAAGTGATGGTTTTTGGAAGAGAAGAAAGTAAAGCGTTATGTGAAATAAGAATAGAAGGGGAGTTGATTGAGCAAGTGGATTAGTTTGTATATTTGGCATGTTTATTCAGCAGGGATGGTAGATATGATAAGGGTATAGAACGACGAGTGAACGTTTGAAATAGAGTAAACGGGGCTCTACACGCTCTTAGGAAAGGTCTGAATATGTCAAATAAGGCACGTATGAAAATTCATAATGCTGTGTTAGTCTCTACTTTAATGTATGGTAGTGAAAGTTGGGTCTGGCAGAAGACGCATGAGATTAGAATAAATGCTGTAGAAATGCGGTCTTTAAGGAGTATGCTAGGGCTGAATCTGAATGACAGGTTTAGGAAATAGTGCGATAAGAGAAAACTGTGCTTTGCAAGATGACGTTGTGACCAGGGATAAGAAGGGAATGCTTCGGTGGTTTGGTTATGTAGAAAGAATAAACGAGGAAGGCGTGACATAGCAAATTTATGATGCAAAAGTGAACGGCAGAATCGGGAAGGGACGCCCTAGACGAAGGTTTATCGACCAAATCAGCGATACATTGAAAATGGGCCAGATTAGGAGTACCCTTAACCAACAAGCTTGTATGCGTAGATAAATGGATTTTGTTTTACAAGAGAGGGGGCAAACAAGCATGCGGCTCACCTTATGGTAAGTGACTACCGCTGCCCATGAACAACTGCAACATCATAGGAATCAGGGGAAATGCAGATGCGTTGCCGGCCTTTTTAAAAGGAGTAGACTCTTTTTTGAATGTACCTAAGTCATCGGAAAAATCGCTGATGGTCATCGAATCCACAAGGAAGTTGTGCGAGGAAGAAAACATCTTCCGAATCACACAGTGGTGGACCGCCAATTATCCCGATGGTGTGGATGGTATCGGGAGTTTTGCTGCGATATGCGTTCGTGAAATTTAGCGGCTGGGATTAATCCGAACAATACCTCAGAGCACTCCCCTTGGAGAATGCGAAAGAAAGTGCAAAGAGATGCAACATTTCTTCGACGATTCGTGCCCCTCTACGCTGAATGCGGTCAAGTGGAACGAGTTGGCACTGGGGAGACCCTGGATGGTGTAATGTATGTAATGGAGGCGAGAGAGGTATGTCAGTATCGCGCCAAATGGAACTCTGTAGTCTCTGTCTACCCCTCTGGATGTTAGGCGTAAGTATTTGTGTGTTTTAATTACTCCCTAAAAATCAGTTTGGATTTACCATGGGTTGCACGATAACTGACATTGGTGTTGAGATGATATTCAGAGTATGTTTTCGGTATATATTGTGATCTTTCGAAGTCTTTCGACAGCGTTCACTATGAGATATTGATCAGGTGGATACATCATTTTGGTGTTAAACACATAGCAGTCAAACTTGTAATATTATCTTAATTGTATTATATATAATTATCTTAAAACAGAATGCAAACAGTTGTTATTAATGGAAGCAGTTCTTTTGTATCAGTCTATGGATGTGACACAGGGCTCATTTCTCCTTTCTTAGTTTATATTAATGAATAACTTAACGTTGTAACGTTGATGTTAATGATGGTGTTCTTGTATTACTCAGAAATTTTTAACGTTAATAAGGGTGTAATGTTTCCTTATAAAAGGGGCGTTGCCGGAGACACATACCAAAAGTTGTACATATATATGTGTGGTCGGCTGAACGACTACTATTGTTGCACAATGACGAGTCCTACATTAGGGACTTATGATAGTAAGTTATATGATACAAAAGCATTGTAGCAATGTAGAAGGTATCTATGATGCATAAGCATTATGATTTAGAATAGAATAGAATAAAATTTTATTCAATATACATTACATGTGTAATTCTTATTGAAAGTCATTTTGAACCAACAAAAAACCCTCTGTCCTAGAAGGAACCAGCAAGAAACCCAGCGGGACTTTTTTAAAATAAATTTTACAAAATAAATTATTACGAACTATTTACAAAATTTATTTTAGAAACCGCTTGGAAGCGACCACGTCATTCCCAGGGGTTATTATAAACCATGTAATCATTTATACTATAATAACCCTTTTTATACAGTTTCAGCTTAATAAAACATGTAAACTTGGTAATAGAGAGAACCTGTACACTTTCCGGGACCTTGATGTAATAGCGTATACATTGCCCCAAGATTGAATTACTGACTCTGTGGAGTCGAGAAACTGGCATCACTAGCTTGTGTTTGTTAAACTAACTAAAAAAAAAAAACTAAATTCCGTTCGCGACTAATGCTGCTCGGGGCAAGCGGAGCAATACAACCAAGGCGACCCCTGTAACGCTATCCGTGCATTTTTGCAACATCAGGGGACTTCATTCCAACCTTAACGCTGTACATTACCATCTAGGGACGTCGAAGCCGGCCTTGCTCTTTTTAACCGAGACTCAGGTGTCTTCTCCGGCTGATACTTCATATATCTCTTCTACCCGGGGTACAAATAGAACACTCCTTTGTGCCCCGGACTGGAGGATGCGTATACGTCAGAGAGGACATCTGTTTTCGACGCCTCGGCAGTCTTGAAGGTACGGACCTGTCCATCCTATGGCTGCGCGTAGACAGCGACGACCATCCCCGCGTCTACGGGTGCCTCTATAGGTCCCATAGCGGTAATGCCGACACAGACCGACTCATCGACCACGTCCAAATGGCTGCAGACTCCGTGCTACAACAGGTCCCATCCGCAGAGATCGTGATACGCGGTGATTTTAACGTCCACCACGCTGAATGGCTTGGTTCTCGTTTAACCGATCATGCGGGTAGATCTGTCTATGACTTTGCTTTGACATATGGTCTAACACAACTGGTTACTTCACCTACGCGGATCCCAGATGTGGATGACCACGTACCTTACCTGTTGGACCTTCTGCTGACCTCTAATCCGTACGGATATCTGGTCTCCGTCGATGCCCCTCTGGGCTCTTCGGACCATTGTCTGATCCGGAGTACGGTGCCACTCACGCTCCAATCGCAGTTGTGATCTGCAGCTTGCCGCCGTGTTTGGCACTATAGGTCAGCTGATTGGGACGGGATGCGGTCTTTTTTTGCATCCTACCCTAGGGGGCGGGTTTTCTTCTCGCCGGAGGATCCCAGCGTTGTTGCCGATTTGGTTGCTGATGTGGTGCGTCAGGGTATGGAATTTTTTATTGCCTCTGTGGTGCCCATCAGTGGCAGATCCCAGCCATGGTTTGGTCGCTCCTGTAAAATAGCATCACGCTATAAGCAGGAGTGCTACCGGGCCTGGGCTGACGCATCAACGTCTCGGGATGTAAACACCAGCGCACTTAAAAAGAAGTATAACTACGCCTCCAGGTCCTTCAAAAACGTCATTGCCAAGGCAAGATCTGAGCACATCGGCAGAATCGGCGAGAAGCTAGTTCGCCTTCCTTCGGGAACCCGTGCATTCTGGTCACTCGCCAAGGCTGTCCAAGGGAACTTCTGTCAGCCATCTCTTCCATCTCTGCACAGAGAGGACGACTCACTGGCCCATGCCGGAAAGGAGAAAGCCGATCTGTTGAGCTCTCTTTTTGCGTCCAACTCGACTCTAGATGACGGGGGAAACTCACCACTGACCATCCCGCGATGTGAGTGCTCCATGCCGGATATGCGGTTTACACAGCGCTCGGTTCGCAAAGCACTCTTATCCCTGAACGTCAGCAAGTTGAGTGGGTTCGATGGAGTCCCTCTCATTGTGCTGAAGACGTGTACTCCGGAGTTGGCACCGGTTTTAACGCGACTTTTCCGGTACTCCTACTCCCAAGGCATAGTCCCGAATTCATGGAAGACAGCTTTGGTCCACCCGATTCTTTAAAAAAGGCTACCGCTCAGACCCGTCCAACTACAGGCCAATTGCCATCACCTCATTGAAAATGGGAGAAAAATAATGGAATCCATTATAAACTGCCAGCTCATGAGGTACCTTTAGGATGACCAGCTGATTAGTGACCGCCAGTACGGTTTTCATCGAGGTCGATCAGCTGGTGATCTTCTAGTCTATCTGGCTCATAGATGGGCGTAGGCAGTAGAGTCCAAGGGGGAGGCATTGGCCGTTAGTTTGGACATAGCGAAGGCCTTCGATCGGGTCTGGCACAAAGCGCTTCTTTCGAAGCTTCCGTCCTATGGGCTTCCCGAGAAATTGTGCAAATGGATCACCAGTTTCCTTGCTGATCGGAGCATCAAGATCGTAGAAGACGGTGCATGCTCTGATTTCTAGCTTATCAACGCTGGTGTTCCACAAGGCTGCGTGTTATCACCAACGCTGTTTCTCCTGCATATCAATGATATGTTGCTAACTGGTAGCATTCATTGCTATGCAGACGACAGCACTGGTGATGTCTTATATAATGGCCGTGCCAATATTTCTCGGGAAAACGTTGCTCAGTACCGGGACAAACTTGTGTCTGAAGTCGAGTCTTTGCTTAACAAAGTCTCGGATTGGGGCCGACTAAATCTAGTCCAGTTCAATCCCCAGAAGACACAAATTTGAACGTTTACCGCTAAAAAGAACCCCTTTGTCGTATCTCCTCAGATTCAAGGCACTCCCCTTGCTACCTCAGCTAGTATCGGATTCCTTGGCGTCGACATATCGAATAGTGTGCAGTTTCGTGGTCACTTGGAAGGGAAGGCCAAATTGGCCTCTAAAAAGCTTGGCATGTTCAGCAGAGCGAGACAGTATTTCATGCCGGCACATCGCTTGCAACTTTACAAAGTGCAAGTTCGGCCCCACATGGAATACTGTTCTCATCTCTGGGCCGGGGCACCCCAGTGCCAGCTCCTTCCACTTGAACGCATCCAGCGCAGAGCGGTTCGAAACGTCGACGACCGAGTTCTTTCTGATCGGCTCGATACACTGGCACTGCGTAGAGATGTTGCATCTCTTTGCGTATTTTATCGCATCTATCACGGGGAGTGCTCTGAGGAATTGTTCGGACTAATTTCGGATATTGAGAGGCCAAAGTTAATATATTTATTTCTTTATTTATTTTTCTAATTATTCCTTTGGACTTAGATAATGGATTTACCTCATGGCTCTCTTCTTTAAAACAAAGATTGTATAAATTTCAGTCGCATTACCACATTACAACGATCTGATTGGAATAATTTTATTTCATAAGTTCAAATAGTCGAACAAAAAACATTCCAATCAATTATTATACATGAAATCTATTTCTATATCCGACACAAGAAAATAAAAGCACAAGGTCAATAATCTCCCTATACGATAATAGCATCAGACATATACAAAGGAACTTTTAGTCCTTTCTTAGCTGCAAGTAAACATATAAGATTTATAAATTCACATTAATCTTAGCCACACGCCAATGACAAAAGTCAAAGTAGAATTGCGATGCCGAATCGATTGTAATTTTTTGATATTAATGCACTTTTACTGTAATTTTTTTAATCTAATTCACATTTTAATTAAGCTCGCAAAAAGTGTAATAGAAACAATAATAGTCAAAAAATGCATTTTATTATTATTATTACCTATAAGTTTTTATTATTCACATAACTAAAATGTCGATAAGCGGCTATCATTAGAGATTGATGGAATAATAAATGCGAAAACAATACAGGAGAAAATCCTAGTGCTTGATACAAACAAACTTGAATCTTAAATACACCATTTGTGTAAAACTTAATGTCATAATACTTTATTTATGTTAACTTATAAAACCAAAACATAAAAAAAGAGAAAATTAGCAAAAAATATGTATCATCAATAACTTTTTTCTCTTCTACTCTTTTTCTTTTGGTTAACGAGCGTAAAACAGTTAATTTTTTGTAACTTTAATGTAAAAGATAAGATTTTAACTATATCTTCTGTTCTCCTTTTTCTGTTTACGTTTATGAGCGTGAATCAAATAACTATTTGTAATTTTGAAATGGTGATACAGGATTTCAACTATATTTGCCACTGTATAATTACAAAAAGGCATTTAAATCTTCTAATTTGTCGAGTACAGCTGAAATTTAAAACTGAATGTTAGCATAATACATTTTTCTACAATACATAAAAAATCATTTTTTCTTTAAAATCTGTCGAATAAAAATAAAAAATAAATTATTTCAACCATTACATGTATAATATTCAACTATTAGAACTGATGGTTGAATTAATTCGATCACGCTGGATCATTACAAGTCATGATCAATGCGTAATATTTTATTTTATTTTAATAGAACTCTAATAGATAAATTGTATTGCTGTATTGTTGTGATTCGAAATAATGAAATCTATCTCCTTATCCGACGTAAAGAATAAAAAGGTTAATGGCCATAATCGCCCTATGCGATCATTACATCGGCTATGCATGATAACTTTTAGGCCATTTATAGCTGCAATTATCCATATTATATAAATACAAAATAATATTAGCCACACAATTTTCTTGTTGAAGTATCATTGGGATGCTGAATCGATTGTAATACCTACATATACAAAGATTGTGACAGAAACAACAATACAGGTTGAGCTAATATAAAATGTGTAATAAAACGTCGAAGTGATGTAATGTGACAGAATTACTACTTATTTTTGTGTTTATCTCAATATTTCAATCAGTATATTATACTAATATTTTGTGTATTATTTTTCAGCAGTTATCGACAAATTAGAAGATTAAAATGCCTTTTCGTAATTTTAAGTGGAAAATATAGTAGAAATTCTATACTCCACTTTAAAATTACAAAAGTCATTTTTTCACGATCATAAACGTAAACAAGAAAAGGAGAATAGAAGAGTAAAATTTTATTTGTGCTACTCTTTTTTTTTTGCTTATAATCCCCTTGTGTTTTGTTTTATTTACAGATAATTATATATTGTATGACAATATTAGTATTTAGTAATATATGTAAAATACTGTGATATTTACTTTAAGGTAGGAAAATAAATAATTTGCATTTCATAGAATGTTATCAGGATATTTGAAAATATTTGTATTTCAAAACTATTGAGTTTAAGAAAACAGCAGATTGTTAAGGGGATTTCTGTTAAAGTTATTGCGTCTCTAATAAATGAATGAAAAATAGTAAAGTTATACGTATACTAAAATCTGGTAGAACATTAGACCCCACAAATGTTAGACCTATTTTTGTACTGGCAAATGTCAGTAAAATTTTTGAAAAATAATTTATTTCAAATATTTTTTTTTTTAATGTAATTAATTAAATTATGGGGATGAATCGTTCGCGTCTGTAGGCTTCGACCACCTAACCCTAGGTCCACCCAACGAGTGCCCCCTTGGTGGTGCTAAACGAGCGACAACGCCGAAAGGATAGACTCGGCTCCTCGCCGTATGGTAGCGGCGTAAAATCTACCACCCCTTAGTTCGCACCATTAGCCAAGAAATAAAAGAAATGGCCCCGAGTTCCCGGCGACCTTTTAATGGTTCAGGTGTGCAAAGAATCTCCGGGAGAAAAAACGGTGACGAGGTTCGCCACCCGCCGTCACGTCCTGTCTCCCGGAGGGGCGAAAAGTGGATTGCGGAGGCCTGCCTGGCTACGCTGAATGTACGAGGAGCAATGATTGATAAGATGGACGAAGTATGCGAAATGATGAAGGATAGAGGAAAAGATGTGTCGTGCAAATGAGACGAAACGAAAGGGAATAGATGTCACTGCACATGGCATGTATACCCCTTACTGGTCCGGTATAGAGGAGACTAAGCGGGCATGCCAGGGAGTCGGTGTCATGCTTTCAGAAATAATGGGTCAATGTGTGAAAGAGTATGAATGTGTAAGCTCAAAGCTGCCGTGTATACAAATGAAAGTGGGCTTAAAGAAGTTGTTTGTGCTAGGGGTGTACGCCCCAGATATGTCTAAGCCCACTTATATCCGAGAGCAATTTTGGGACATGGTAAGTCTGGTGTTGATGAAATGTAAGGAAAATGAAAATATTATTATGGTAGGAGATTTTAATGCAAGGGTTGGGGTGAAGAGGTCTGGTTATGAAAGGATATTAGAAACGTTTGGCGATGAAAGTATAAATGATAATGGTGAAGGCCTCCTCACCGTATGTGTGGAAATGAATCTTTTTGTGACAAACACTTTCATTCGCCATAAGAGGATTCACATTTATACATGGGAAAGACGGAATGATTATAGCATGATAGATTTAATAATTGTGGATGAAAGAATGAGAAACACAGTGGTAGATACAAGAGGGAGTTGAAGTGAAAGTATTAGTGGTTTGAATGAAATATGTATGAATGATTTATATGAATGATATTATGAATAATGTTAAGAAAGTTTTGGTGGATGCAGCCACCAAAGTATGTGGTGTAAGTAAAAGAACCAATGAAAGGAAAAGTAATACGTTGTGGTGAGATGAATGGGTGTTTAAAAGTGAACAGTCGTGTGAATTAAGTGGAATAAAGTGGAGAGTGGTAGGGATATAAGTGTAAATGAAATAATGAAAGCAATAAAAATCAAGAAAGCAGGTAAGGCAGCCGGATATGATAGAGCATCACTCGTAATGCTAAGGGCTTGGAGAGGGTGTGGTTGTAGGCCTGCTTTACACCTTGTTTAATTTATGTTAAAAACTGAAGCGGGTACTGAAAGACTGGTGCAAAGCCGTTATAGTCCCACTATATAAGGGAAAGGGGTCACACCAGTACTGTTAAAACTACCGTGGTATCAGCTTGCTTAGCATTGTGGGTAAACTGTATGCTAAGTTGTTAATTATAATAACCTCTAAATAATAATGTTTATTTTATTTGCTCTCACAAGTTTACGTTGCCTTTTAATAATATTGGAGGTATAACCTTTTTAATTTGTGAGAGCCTGGTGTTAGTACTAGGAAAGACCTGTATGACTAATCACCAGACTCTGCTCCGTTAATGTAACATTTATCTATTTAATTGGTATAGTTATGAAAGAATCTGATGGTAAAATTTGCGATGTGCAAGCTGGATTTATAAAGGGGATGGGGTGTGCGGATCAAGTCTTTTCCCTGCGCATGATTGCGGAGAAGTGTTTGGCCATAAACCAATAAGTTTTTTGTGCGCTCATGTACTTGGAAAAGGCTTATAACAGAATAGTCAGGAACGTGTTATAGAAAACACTGAACTCATTTAGTTTGATACAGGCATTAAGGTCACTTTATAGGGTTTCTAGTGCTTGTGTCAGGATCAACGCGGTCTACTCGAACAAAGTAAGACGAAAGTGATGGTTTTTGGAAGAGAAGAAAGTAAAGCGTTATGTGAAATAAGAATAGAAGGGGAGTTGATTGAGCAAGTGGATTAGTTTGTATATTTGGCATGTTTATTCAGCAGGGATGGTAGATATGATAAGGATATAGAACGACGAGTGAACGTTGGAAATAGAGTGAACGGGGCTCTACACGCTCTTAGGAAGGGTCTGAATATGTCAAATAAGGCACGTATGGAAATTCATAATGCTGTGTTAGTCCCTAATTTAATGTATGGAAGTGAAAGTTGGGTCTGACAGAAGAAGCATGAGATTAGAATAAATGCTGTAGAAATGCGATCTTTAAGGAGTATGCTAGGGCTGAATCTAAATGACAGGTTGAGAAATAGTGAGATAAGAGAAAAGTGTGCTTTGCAAGATGACGTTGTGACCAGAATTAAGAAAGGAATGCTTCGGTGGTTTGGTTATGTAGAAAGAATAAGCGTAACATAGCAAATTTATGATGCATAAGTGAACGGCAGAATCGGTAAGGGACGCCCTAGACGAAGGTTTATCGACCAAATCAGCGATACATTGAAAATGGGCCAGATTAGGAAAACCCTTAACCAACGAGCGTGTATGACTCGATATATGGATTTTGTTTTATAAGAGAGAGGGCAAAGGTGCATGCGGGTCACCTTATGGTAAGTGACTACCGCCGCCCATGAACAACTGCAACATCATAGGAACCAGGGGAAATGCAGATATGTTGCCGGCCTTTTTAAAAAGAGTAGACTATTTTTTGAATGTACCTAAGTCGTCGGAAAAATCGCTGATGGTCATCGAATTCACAAGGAAGTTGTGCGAGGAAGTAAACATCTTCTAAGTCACACAGTGGTGGACCGCCAATTATTTCGATGGTGTGGATGGTATCGGGAGTTTTGCTGCGATATGCGTTCGTGAAATTTAGCGGCTGGGATTAATCCGAACAATTCCTCAGAGCACTCCCCTTGATAAATGCGAAATAAAGTGCAAAGTGATGCAACATCTCTTCGCAGTGCCAAAGAATCGAGCCAATCAGAAAGGACTCGGTCGTCGACGATTGAAGCCGCTCTTCGCTGGATGCGGTCAAGTGAAACGAGTTGACACTGGGGATACCCTGGATGATGAAATGTATGTAAAGGAGGCGAGAGAGGTGTGTCAGAATCGCGCCAAATGGAAGTCCGTAGTCTTTGCTTACCACTCTGGATGACAGGCGCAAGTGTTTGTGTGTATTAATTACTCCCTAAAAATAAGTTTGGATTTACTAGGGGTCGCACGAAATTTGGCACTGGTGTTGAGATGTTATTCAGAGGATGCTTTGGGTATATATTGTGATCTTTCGAAGTCTTTCAACAGCTTTCACTATGAGATATTGATCAGGTGGTTACATCGTTATGGAGTTAAACACATAGCAGTTAAACTTATAATATTATCTTAATTGTATTATATATAATTATCTTAAAACAGAATGCAAACAGTTGTTATTAATGGAAGCAGTTCTTCTGTATCAGTCTATGGATGTGACACAGGGCTCATTTCTCCTTTCTTAGTTTATATTAATGAATAACTTAACGTTGTAACGTTGATGTTAATGATGATGTTCTTGTATTACTCAGAAATTTTTAACGTTAATAAGGGTTATACCTTTATTAACGTTAAAAATTTCTGAAAAACATTATAATAATGTTTCCTTATAAAAGGGGCGTTGCCGGAGACACATACCAAAGGATGTACATATATGTGGGTGGTCGGCTGAACTACTACTATTGTTGCACAATGACTAGTCCTATATTAGGGACTTATGATAGTTAGTTCTATGATACAAAAGCATTGTAGCAATGTAGAAGGTATCTATGATCCTTAAGCACTATGATAGCAGAGTTATGACTTGAAACCTCATATGTATAAGACATATAATAGTATGTTTGTAGCATAATAGTGTATTTGTAGCAATACGACTTGCCCGTTGACATCGCACACCGCAACCGTTTGTGGGCGGCGGCTTAGCGCATAGCGTTATGATACGTCGGCTATCTTTCGGATTTTTTTTTTATAGAATAGGGGGCAAACGAGCTTGCGGCTCACCTGATGGTAAGTGACTACCGCCGCCCATGAACAACCGCAACACCAGGGGAATTGCAGATGCGTTGCCGGCCTTTTAGAAAGGTGTAAGCTCTTTTCTTGAAGGTTCCTAAGTCGTATCGGTTCGGAAAATTCGCTGGTGGTAATTGATTCCGCAAAGAAGTTGTGCGAGGGAGAAAACCGATGGTAACGCGAGTTTTGTCGCGACGTGCGATGGTGAAATTGAGCGGCTGGAATTAGTCCGAACAATACCTCAGAGCGGATTAAGGTGCGTATGTTTGGTAGTACATTTATGTGCAGCAAGCATACTCAACTCCCTGTCTTACTGCAATAGCGCTATGGTACGTGGATTTTTAGCTAACAAAAATATCAATTTTGTTAAAAAAATCGATAGAGATCATGTGAGTGTGTTGAGATGGGGCGCCATCCTTATGATAGTTGCATTGATTGATGCTTACTGTTACTTGCGGTATTGCGTTTTGTGATGGATCTGCGGCTGTGCTGCACCTGATTCGACACATTTTGTGGTTCTGTTCGATGGAGTTATGCGGGTGGTGATGTCTACTGGGACTGTATGGGGGAACTTGGGATGGTGTAAGCCGACGATAGTCGTATTGATACTTGTTGCCGTTTGCAGCATTGCGTCTCTGCGATCGTCGTTTGGCGGGTTCCTATTCTCAATGGCGCTCTCTGCGTCTTGGTTTGCCTTACAACCTAAGTAGCTTTGCCCAAGTCGGACCCCATCATAGCGGGGCTGCAGACTGTCTGACCTCCATTATGTTTTATATTACAGCATAAAAATATATCACTATAAAGTTCCCACCTTTAAAAGATTGAAGGAAACTTGTTGGTGGGTAAGACAAACATGATCGAAGAATGCATATACTCAACGTCAGTCATACAAACCCTTTCTGATGGCGAATTATTACTATTATCTTATAACTGCCTATTGGCTATATCTGCCATTGTAATGGTTGGTGGAGCATATGTTTCGACTTCATGCGGGTGGTAGGGAATCTCAAGGCTGCGGCCGAAAGCCGCGCAACGTGAGACCCCATTCCCTTGAGGTGAGCGGTAGACTCATGACACTCTGCGGCCAATTGGCCGTCCTGACCATGCAATTGGTGGTGATGCCTTTCACTTACATCTGCAGGAACGGCGGTCTGGCAGGTGATGGCGCTCACGGAGGGCTTTTTATAGCCAGTGTGCCCATTGTTGCCTACCCCGAGTGACGTACATTCATTGTGGCTGGATTTGAACGTATTCTGTATGGCGTTTACATGCATTGACATGCGCAACTTCGGTCGATGTTTGTGCTTACGCACTATCAAAGGGCCAAGCCCTCTTTTACTGGTTCGTCAGTTATTTTGCTGTGGACTACGGTCCAGTTCCCACCTTAGCGTACCCTTGGGGGGGAGCGCATTAAAATGGTTGGCGCTCACCGTGCACGGCGTGTGCGGAGCCGTGTACCTCCTCCACATTTTTTTTAAATGTGGGAGAGCGAAGTCCTTATATCTGGTATTTGATATAGATATTGTGAGCCTTTTCCAAGCGGGAAGGGATTAATTGATAAGAAATTGACTGTTGTGAACCTGATACAAGTGGAATAGGGATAATTTATTGTTCTTTACTTTTTTTGAGCTCTGTCTTCGTGAACGGGGTTCTTTAGCTTATAAGACGCTACCAATAGCTTTCGATTGCTCTCGTGAATATTCATTCTTCCAAGATACACCTAAAAGAACTAAGTTACTATACAAACACAACGTAAATAAGAGTCCGAACTAAGACGATCACGCCATAAATTTATGAAACGGCCTATATTTAAACCTTTAAAGATCAATGTATAATTAATTTATTGGTCACGTAAATTTGATATATTTATATATCTTATAGATATAGATTTTGAAGAAATACAAGTATAAGTAAATGAAGAAGAGAAGAAAAGAGGGAGGGTGGGGTTCGTTACACCACGAACACTTACACGAAATGTATTATTTTCTGGTATAAAACTTATCCTGTATGTTATTCCAAGGCACAATCAACTCCGAAATCAGCAATCAATCCGCGAATTGCAATTTATAATATCGATAGTTCATAAGAATTATTTAAAGTGATCGTAAGAATAAGTGCACATTCACCATGATGATGACATTATTTTGGCATTTTTAATATAGTCAGGAACACATTTCTTACAGTAGACTTCATATGTATACATAATTTTTATATTACATTTTGACAGAAAATACATCTTATTTCACCTAATGCCAATGCAAAAAGTAACCTGACAAATTTAATTTTTTTGTTCATAAAAAAAACGATACCACACACTACACTACACTAGGATTTTCTCTTGTATTGTTTGTATTGTTTTTCGTAGTTAACATTACACATTATTATACATTATTACACCTTTCTCTTATGTAAGCCACCCTTTGAAATTTTAGTTATGTAAATAACAAATTACATGTAATAATAGCATTCATTGTGGTTTATTATTGTTGTTTCTGTCACCATCTTTGCAAAATCCATTCAAGAAGTGATTTAGTTTAAAAAGATTACAGTAAAATTGCATAAATATTAATTAATTACAATCGATTCAGCATCCTAATGATACTTCAATATGAAAAGGATATTGGTCATTGGCGTATGGCTAAGAATATTTTGTATTTATATTTTATGGATACTTGCAACTAAAAAACGGACTAAACGTTATCGTGTATATCAGATGCAATAATCGCATAGGGTGATTATGGCCCTAATCCTTTTATTTCTGTATGTCAGATAAGAAGATCATGAGTTGTGATGATCCCGCCTAATCCAAATAATTCAACTATAAGATCTCATATTTGAATATTATATGTATATACCTAGTCAGGTCATAAGTATTGTCACACAGTAAAAACTTTTCTTTTAGAATGCTGGCCACAAAAAAGTGTATTGAATTCGAATTTCGAATTGTTCATGAAAGTAAAACTGTATACTTTTTAGATCTTTACTCATTTTTAAATATGGATTGGACGCTTAAAGAAGACCGTGTTGCAGTTATTGCGTTGCATCGTCGCGGTTACGTGCCAATTCAAATTTTTGACATGCTGAAAAATTTGAATATAACCAAAAGATTCATTTATCGTACCATCAAACGATCCAATGAAGACTCTAGTGTAGATGACAGGTCAAAAAGTGGTCGCCCTTGGTCTGTTAGGACTTCAGCGGTGATAAAAGCTGAAAAGAAAAAGAAATCCCAAACGTAAGCAGAAACTGTTGGCCCTTCAGATGGGGTTAAGCAGAACCACGGTGAAAAGGGTGTTAAATGAAGACTTAGGGCTTCGGGCATATCGAAGTAAAACAGGACATCGTTTGAATGCTCGTCTAATGGACCTGAGACTGAAGATATGCCGCGCTTTGTTGAAGCGGTACGCAGGAATAAAATATCGGGAAATTCTTTTTTCAGATGAAAAACTTTTTACCGTAGAAGAGAGCTACAACAAACAAAATGATAAGGTGTACGCACACAGTAGTGAAGAAGCGAGCAACCGTATTCCGCGTGTCCAATGAAGTTATTTTCCATCCTCGCTCATGGTATAGTTGGGAGTTTCTTATTGGGGCTTAACAAAGGTACATTTTTGTGAGAAAGGCGTAAAAACGAATGCAGTTGTGTATCAAAATACAGTCCTGACGAACCTTGTGGAACCTGTTTCTCATACCATGTTCAATAACAGGTACTGGGTATTCCAACAAGATTCGGCGCCAGCTCATAGAGCGAATAGCACACAAGACTGGCTGGCGGTGCGTGAAATCGACTTCATCCGGCACGAAGACTGGCCCTCCTCCAGTCCAGATTTGAATCCGTTAGATTACAAGATATGGCAACACTTGGAGGAAAAGGCGTCCTCAAAGCCTCATCCCAATTTGGAGTCACTCAAGACATCCTTGATTAAGGCAGCCGCCGATATTGACATGGACCTTGTTCGTGCTGCGATAGACGACTGGCCGCGCAGATTGAAGGCCTGTATACAAAATCACGGAGGTCATTTTGAATAAACTTTAGTGTCATAAGAATCTATGTTTTGTTTATAATGAATAAACTTGTTTCAATTATTTTATATTAAACATGTGACATAGGTATATATATATATATATATATATACACATATATATATATATATATACATATATATATATATATACATATATATATATATATATATACATATATATATATATATACATATATATATATATACATATATATATATATATATATATATATATATATATATATATATATACCTAGATATATAATATTTATAGGATAGGGTGACAAACGAGCACACAATCCACCTGATGGTAAGTGGTTGCTGTGGCCCATAGATATCTACATCTATCCTCGTTTGCGAATCAAAATACAGATGCATTGACACCCTTGAGGACTAAGCTGGAATGCCTCTTTTCCAGTAAAAAGGGTCGCCGGTTCTCTACACTCACGATATGAAACACAGCAGTTTTAATCTGTTATTTTACGCTGGTATTCTTTGGGAGCGTGGTCCTTCCCCGGTTGAGCCGACCCATTCGTGCTACAACTATACTACTAATATACCTGCAGCATGGCTCTACCACGTAAAATATAATAGTTGAAATAAATTATTTTTTATTTTTGTTCGATGGATTTTAAAAGAAACATGATTTAGTATGTATTGTAAAAGAATGATTTATGCTAACATTCAGTTTAAGTTTCAGCTGTTCTCGATATATTAGGAAGTTAAAATGCCTTTTCGTAATTTTAAATTTTCGAATATAGTTAAAATCTTATCTTTTACTTTAAAATCACAAAAAGTAGGTTATATTACGCTCGTTAACCATAAAAACACAGTAGAAGAGAAAAAAGTTATTGATGATACATATTTTTTGTTAATTTTCTCTTTTGTATGTTTTGTTTTATTAACAGGTAATTCTATATTGTGTTACGTTATAAGTTAAGATAAATAAAATACTGTGACATTTAGTTTAACACAAAACCACTAACTATCATTTTTGTGTGCTTGGTTTTATTTACAGATAATTCTATATTTTGTGACGTAATAAATTTTTAAAAATATAGATAATAGTGACATTAAGTTTTTAGATTAGAATATAATAATATTTGTTCAATATTATTTATACCAAAATCACTAGATTTGAAATACACATGTACAAATACACATGTTCTGTACATACTAGAAACAAGCACAAGTTAGTTGTACCAGTTTCTCGACTCCAAAATGTCAGTCATTCCATCATGGTGCTTCGTGGTGATATAAACGCTTAAACAACAAAGTCCACGAAAATATACAGGCCTTATCTATCACAAACGTTAAAAATATTATTTATTGAGCAAAAATTGTTAAGTAAGGGATATTATACTACTAATGATGGATAATCACCCCTCGGAATGAGGTGCTCGCTACCATGCCATTTACAAATATTTTTATAACAATTTGGTGTAAATATTTTATTGTAAATTATGCTTTTAAAAAAAGTCCCGCTGGGTTACTTGCTGATACATCCCAGGACATAGGTATTTCCGAACCAGCGATAAAAAATGACTTCCAATAAGAACTATATATATATATAGTTCTGACTTCCAATAAGAACTATATATATATATATATATATATATATATATATATATATATATATATATATATATGCGTATTTAAAAACCCTAGTCTTTTTTTAGATCAAGATCAAGAAGAATGTGATTTACATTAAATTAGTCAATTCTTGACAATGGCCTTATTACTGGCCACTCCCGGGAGCAGATGAAAATAATATAATATAGTATATTGTAAACACCGTGCTGTATTTGTATTGCAACTACCTCATATATGCACCATCCCGTAGGTGTAGTAAGAAGCGACGGAAGAAAATAAATTAAGAGACGTGTAGCAGCCTTTACCCTATATATGAAAAATATCCAACCTATGAGGCAGTCTATGAGGTAGGGGGTTCAGAAGAATTTTTAAATAGGCTGTAACGGTTAAAACATATAATATAGTTGAAACATATTCCTTTCGAAAATTACATAATGTAGTAGAGAAAGGGCTGCATATTGCTCTAAAAAAGACGAAATCCGGGGCTGAAACATACCTATACCGGGGTATGTCACAGAACATAGGTATCGATGAGGCGGACATGAAACAGTCAGTTTGCGATGTGTTTTATGCACGCTTGACAAACGTGCTTAACAGTCTTTTGTCGGGCGTTAATAAGAAACACACATATAACGGTTGGATCATGCCTGTTCTCATGTATACATTTGGTATACTCAGGTGGACTCAGACCGAACTGAATGCTCTGGATAGAAAAGCCCGCACTATTATGACGTCCCACAGGATGCATCATCCGAGATCGTCAGTAATGAGGCTGTACTTGCCACGGAAACATGGTGGGAGCGGCATTTTAAGCACGCTTACCATGCATAATCGCGAAGTTTGCAGCCTCCGTAATTACTTTCTGACGAGAGCGGATGATCCATTCTATAGGGACGTTATTATTTGTGATAAAGGGTTTACCCCTCTATCCTTAGTCAACGAGCAATAGCAAGACCCGGCAGTACAGGGCATTTCCGACCGGGAGACCGTATGGAAGGAGAAGGAGCTCCACGGGAGGTTCCACAAGGCTCTACACGAGCCTTTCGTAGACACAGTTGCCTCCCTCCACTGGCTACGTTTTGGTGATCTCTTCGGGGAGACCGAGGGTTTTGTCTTGCAATACAGGATCAGGTTATTCAAACAAACAACTATCGGAGATACATACTAATGGCACCTTCGACATTTGTCGAGCTTGTCGCTATCCCGGTGAATCACTTAGGCATGTCATCTCCGGTTGTTTGGCGCTTTCTAACTCTGAGTACTTGCATATGCATAACCTGGTAGCCAGGATTCTGTACCTGTCCCCGGCTTGTCCGGATTCCGTACTTCGAAGTGTGGCAGGTACCAGCTCTTGGGGTCCTCTCTCTCCGTCCCCTCGGCTTTCCTTGCGTATTATACGGGACCGAGGATAGAGCTTTTTAAAAAACGATTTTATTTACACAACACGATCTAATTGATTAGAATTAACAATAAGATTTATTTAAACTTAAGATATAGAATAACTTCAACTTAGAATATAGAAAAGATTTAGTATAGGATATAGTAACGACTTAGTAACGATGTATGAACGAGACTGAGATTGAAACGAGACTGACTGTAGAATGATTCATGACTGATTGATTCTTGATTCCCGACTGACTTACTGGGCGTTTGTCGGGAGGTCGGTTATATAGGCTTTATGGTGCTGACGCAGCAGCGTTAAAGAGATGCGTTAACCGATCTCCTAACATTGATGGGGTATAATAGGCCCCCGCGGAAAACTGAAGATCGGTAAAATAACCGAGCTTCAGAATATTATAGTTTATGCGACTTCTCTTAACCGGGGTGCTGGTATTGGTGAATCCTCGCGTTATGACATGGAATGATTATCATCATCGTTACGAGTCGGAATTGGTACATTAGTATTTGAATGATTCTTAAATCTAGATATTATAAATTTGTATCATTTAAAGGCTATGAATATAACAATAATTATTAATATAACAGAGGTTAGCGTTATATGGTATGTCCCGTATTTTACTACCAAGGGTTTATTAATTATATTATCAAGTTTCGAAAGGTTTTCAAAATTTCGTTTATTATTTGTGTAATCATCCAGGTCTATATTTTGTAGTAAAATAGGAGATGTATATTTCTTAATACTAGAGGATACATTAGGTTTACAACAGGGATCATTAATTATATTAAAGTCTAAACTAGGCGTAGGAATATTAATGTTTAAAGTGTCATCAGACGACACAAGCCTTGTGCTCTTTGTATACACTGTGCACTGTGCGGGGATATTTAGTATACCCGTACCGAGTATAATTGACTCTTTTAATCCTGAGATACCACAGTCGATGGTTATCTTATTTGGACGAGTTTGCACAAAAAACCACCGATTGTTCACTAGTGGTTTCCAGATGTCCATTTCACTAAATAGTGTTTTATTTTCGCACTGAACGGGTAGAGCACTGAATGTCTTAGTAAGAAGTTCACTTACCCATGTAGGGTTACCACTTGTTAATGATATGGTCGGGACTTTACACAGGTAGAACTCAGAGCGTATGGACTTACAATTACTTATATTATCTAAATTACAGTAGCTTAACTTATCATTAGATACTCCGATGTAGGGAGTTGAAGGTAGGATTAAACTAAAGATGTTCAGGCTGGTGAGGTTATGAGGAATAGGTAGAGCTATGCTATGGTATAAGTTAAATTGTTCATTCATTGTAAGAGGGATTTGTAGGATGAAAACAATTTTATTATTTAGGAAATAACACGAAATATTGGAAATACTTGAAATTAAATGAATATTATTTATGCTTAATGCTATGGGTGTCCCTGTATCTCTAGGTAGGTGCCTATCGTTATCAATGAGTTCTTTGTATAGTTGCGTCAGGGACAAAACACTCGGATGTAGGATGTTTTCACTACTTAGAACAATGGAGTTGGTTATGTCCTCCAATTGGAATGATAAGGCGAGTAACGAATCTTCGAGGCTACTAAATACTGAATGGACCTTTGATTCAATTAATAAGTCATTGGTGATATGATTTGTATTGTTTAATATTGTATTTAATGCGTTATTTAATATTTCCTCGTTGTATTTTATTTTGCTTATAGTTTTATTAAATGTATTAAATGAGATAGTTGTTATTAAAATATTTTCTTTTAGGAGCTGGGCGAGTTCCTTTTCGTCCTTTTGAACCGAGGTTATGGCGGAGTCGTATTTTGTGGCGTCTTCTTCGTCCATAGTGCAAAGATGTGTTTGAATATAGTGCCTATTGCACTAAACCACGCGGAACGTTTATTACGTTTGGATATTAAATGGGAGATTGAGACGTATTCCCGGTTGATGTATTTCAAACGAGTTGTTAAAGGAGACTACGTGTTATCACAATAAAGATTATTCGATTGTTGATATAGAAGTTTTACAGTTTTTAGAATTTCGTTAAGATTAGTTAAGTGTGGTTCAATATAAGAAATGTCTATGTGGCTAACAACGTCTAATTTACCTCTAACTATTTTTAATTTCCCTATCTTATCAAAGTAGATGCCGGAGCTAGAAGGAAGCGGCTGAACCATTTCCGGTTGCGCCTGGGACGAGACACTGAAAGTGATATAAATGAAATATGACTGTATAGTTATTTAATAGAAATTAAAAGAGTAACATTTTATTTACTAAAATTAATATAGATTATAATATTCTTAGATAACTAATACTTAATTTAAATTAGATTATTCCGGACATTTCAGCCGGTTTGAATTCGTCGAAATGATGAGTTACGTGACGTCTATTAAATAATAGTATGGCCGTATGGTTGTTGTGGACACGAATTATTTTAAAAGGTCCTTTCCAGACGGGTGAGAGTGCCTTTCCTTGTCTTAAATGGTTTTTGAGGTAAACTTAATCGCCAGATTTATATTGGGGAGGAGTTCTGGTGTGAGAGTCATAATTAGCTTTGAAAGATTCTTTGGATTTTAAAATGTTTTCTACAGCCATTTCTCGTATATATTTGAGTTTGTGTTGTAACATTTTAACATAGTCAGAATAGGTTGTTCCGGAGCTCCTTTCATATATAGAATTTGGAATATAGGGTTTTTGTCCAAAGAATAGCTCATAAGGAGTAAATTTTGTAGTGGTATGTGGAGTAAGTATAGCGGTGTAGACGTAAGTGGGCCAATTATTTTGATTTGTGTTGACGAATGATTTTAGATATTCTTTGAGAGTGGAATGGCTGCGTTCTAGTGCTCCTTGAGTTTGTGGATGATAGGGTGAAGACCATAACTGCTTGATTTTTAGGAATTGGAATGTGGTTTTGAAGAGGACGGACGTGAAATTTGTACCTTGGTCCGTTAGGATTGATTTGGGTATTCCAAATAAGGAGATGAAGTGGATGAGGCAATCGCTGGTTTCTTCGGCTGTTGTGCTACTTATGGGATATGCTACAGAGTACTTTGTTAGATCGTCTTGTAAGGTGAGTATATAGCGGAGTTTAGCGGTTCCGGGTTCGGGTAGAGGTCCTACGATATCTAGAGCTACGCGTTGAAAGGGAGCAGTGGATGTAGTAGTGATTTCCATAGGGGCTTTGTTTATTTTCCTGAGAGCTTTACTTTGTTGGCAGGCTTTGCATTTCTTGACATAGTCTTCTATGTCGCTTCTCATTCCTTCCCAATAATATTGGTCCTGAATCCTATTATACATCCGGGTTGAACCTAGATGTCCTGCTATTGGGATATCGTGGTTATCCCGAAGGATTTTTGGTCTTTCACTTAGAGTAGGATATATTATTTGATTACGATAAATATGGATAGAGATTTTAGAGTTGTTGAATATGTAAGTATATTATAGATTTTGGAGTGGAAAAGTCTGTCAAAAGAATTTTGGAAGTCAGATATTGCGATATCTGTTATGTCATTTTTTGTTTGAAGAATTTTGTTTTTTATTCGTTGCAGTGTTTCATATATTGCAGGATAGGGTGTTTCGTCGAAGTAATGGACCTTCGTGAATATAAAATATATTATTTTATCTAAGTATTGTAACTTTTGTAATGAAAATAATTCTTTTTCAGCTTTTATAATATCCTCTTTGTTTTCTAAATTTGTTAGGATCGGAGATGTAGGGATTTGATTCATCTAGGTCAATAGAGGTAGGAATTATAAGTGTTTTGAAGGATGATTTTAACAGGTTTTCGTTGTGTTGTTTTAAGGTGGTGTTTGGTATAAATTCTTTATTTGAGATGGATTTTAAGAATTGGGAATAGTTATCGTTTTGCGTCTCGTTTAATTTTTCATTTTCTGGTTCAGGTGTGGGAACAGTTGGAGATAGTAAATTTGGTTGATTCGACGGGATAGGAGACGTTTCAGGTATCGGCGAGTGACGGAAGGGAGTTGGAAGTTGGTTTGGCGGAATTGGTAGATTTTCAGGTAGAGGTGTACGCAGATTAAGTGAATCAGTGTTAATATTGAGATCGTCACCGTGAGCACCTAGGTCTCGGAAACCGAAATCGTCAAAGTCAAAGATTTGATCGGTTGTAGAGGGTTGAGGATCCACTGAACTAGAAGGGTTAGGGTTGGTGCTATTAGTTGGTTCTAGGATAGGACTATTATTTAAGGGAATCTCGATATCTTCGAGGAGGTCGAATAAAGGTGTTTCATTGCTATTGGGATTAGGTATAGAGGGGAGCTGCCTTTCTAGCTCTTCGGGTGTGATGTGGTCAAATGAAGGAGGGGAATAATTTTCCACTTGTATATTGGGAGCCTGGGGTTCTGGATATTGAATGGGATTAACAGGAAATCTGGAGAGAGCGTCAGCGTTGGTGTTAATTTTACCCTTTTTATGGACGATGATATAGTCGAATTCCTCAAGTTTGAGTCGCCAACGGATTAGTCTGGATCTTAAGTCTTTGCAACTGAACAGCCATTGTAGAGGCTTATGATCCATGACGATGGTAAAAGTGCGTCCATAGAGATAAGGACGAAATGCTTTGGTTCCGAAAACGATAGCGAGACACTTTTTTTCAGTCACGCTATAATTGCACTCTGCTTTGTTTAAAGTGCGGGAAGCGAAGGCTATAGGCCGGTCTTTTCCTTTTTGTCCCTGGGATAGGATTGTTGAGATAGCGAAATTAGAAGCGTCGCAAGTTAGTATAAAAGGTTTTGAGAAATCTGGATATGCCAGAACTGGTGAAGTGATAAGTTTTTCCTTAAGTACTTCGAAGGCTAGTTGCTGTTCATTTTTCCAGCAGAGAGGAGTCTCCTTTTTTAGGAGTGAGGTAATAGGTTTGGCTAATTTGGAGAAGTCGGGAATGAACTGTCTATAGTAAGAGGCCAGTCCGTGGAAAGATTTTATGTCTTTAGCATATTTGGGAACAGGGAATTCGGAGATTGCTTTTAATTTCTCTGGGTTTGGTTTTACGCCATCGTTGTTGATAAGATGTCCTAGATAAGCGACTTCTTTACATAGGAATTCACATTTGTCGGGTTGAAGCTTAAGGTTGTAGTTTCTTAATCTACTGAAGACAGAGGCGAGATTTTGTATGTGAGAGTTAAGATCATAGGAATATACAACTATGTCGTCGAGATAAACGAAACAGTGGGAGCCCTGGAGGCCAGAGAGGCATGTATTCATGAGTTTTTGGAATGTAGCTGGAGCGTTTTTAAGGCCAAAGGGCATCCTAGTAATGATACAGGGATTTGATGGAATCCCCAATGGTGACGTCATTGAGTTTACGGTAGTCAATCACAACACGCCATTTACGTTCCCCTGACGCGTCTAATTTTTTGGGAACGACCCAAATAGGAGAGGACCATGGTGAATTTTAGGGAGTTATGATGTTTCGATCTAGCATTTTACTTATTTGTTTTTCTACTTCTTTCTTGTGACATTCGGGAAATCGATAGGATTTTGTTTGAATAGGGACGTCTGTGTTAGTTTTAATTTTATGTTCGATTGCAGTGGTGCACGTGAGTTGGTCGTCTGGGAGGTGGAATATATCTAAATAGTTAGAACATATGTCCAATAAAGCGTTTTTCTCTTCGCTATTAAGGTGAGGGGTTCTTAATTGTTTGAGGACTTCGTTTGTCCTTTTTGACACGTTGTAGACTGATGGTTTGGAAAAAGCTATGGTGTTTACAAGCTGTATTGGCTCTATTTTTAAAATGAGGTTTGGGTGGATTATAGCAGGTTTTTCGGAAGTTGAATAAAACTATTTTTACGGTTTTATGGGGTTTATTAACTTATTTTATATTCCCGACGTTTCGGTTGCTTTCCAGCAACCGTGGTCACGGGGAACAGTCCCCCGTGACCACGGTTGTTGGTTTAGTTTTATTCAATGTGTAGTGTTTGCGTAAATATAAGAAATCATTATTTTTCGGAAGTGTTTACTATTGTAATATTGACGTTTTTTGTTTTTCTTTACTATAACTAAGCAATTTGCAATTAATAACGAGTTAGAGATGTATTGATCTAGAATCATTCCTTCGCGAACTTCTGGGTTACTAACTGTACATTCGATTACAGTTTCCGTGCGAGGGGAAGATTGTATATACGGGTTCGGAAAAGTTGAGTTTAATTGAATTAGAACCTATTTGTAGCATTCCTTGAGAATAATTGATTTGGAATTGGAAGTCCCTAAGAAGGTCGTTACCGATGATTCCATCATGATTTAGGTTAAGATCTTGTACAACATGAAATTCGTGTGAAAAAAAATTATTAGAGTTTATGTATATATTAATTGGGACGCTGCCTAATGTAGGAGTTGTCTCGTCTCCGGGGTCGATTCCTTTAAGTGTTATTATCTCATTACTTAGAACTGGAAGGTTTGATATGGATTTTGATTTTAGTAGGCTAACAGATGAACCGGTATCTACTAGGAAGGATAATGGCTTTGTTGCAACGGATGTTTGTATCATAACATGAGGTAAGTATCTTTTCTCTATATTACTATTTATTTCATAAACTTTAATTTGTCTTTTTTCTGATTTCAGGTTGTGCGCTGGAAGCGGTGTGATATTTGGATTTAAGTTATGCTGGTTCTGAAAGTTAATGCGTTTGGAATATTTGACTGTAGGAACAGATTCAATGGGTTGCAAGGATATCTTATGTGAGTTAGGAATACGTGATGCTGCGACGGATGCGTATGATAATTTAAGATTGGTAAGTTTTACAGGGATTCGTGCATGGAGATTGGATTCAGTGGATGCAGTGATACTGGACTTGTCAGTTTGGGGCTGGTTACCCTGTCGGTAAAGTCGGTTGGATACAGTGGATACAGTGATATTTGACTTGTCAGTTTGGGGCTGGTTACCCTGTCGGTTAAGTCGGTTGGATACAGTGGATACAGTGATGTTCGACTTGTCGGTTTGGGGCTGGTTACCCTGTCGGTTAAGTCGATTGGATGCAGTGGAGGTGTCATTTGGAATTGAAATAGTGTGTATACGAGGCCTTGGACTCGCGGGACACCGCCGAGAGCCCTTTATTCGTTTAAATTATGGTCAACCTCATCGTATCCTTAGTCTACCATGCCCACCTGTTCGACAGAGTGGATTTTGCGTGGTGTGTTTTCGCCACGCTGTTGGAATATATGAGGTGGACCTTGTGAGGTTGATGTACGGAATTGTTGTTTGCTATTGTTGTATTGGCGTTTACGACATTTCTCTATGGTGTGACCGAAACTCTTACAATATCGACAAAATACATTAGTGTTGGGCTTAAAATTGTCGGTGCGGTGGTTTTGTTGAAAAATTATATTACGACGGGGCGGCGATCGTCTTTCGTTGTATATAGGTTGTGATTGTGGCGGTTGAGGTCTTTTTCCTATGCTAGAGAGGATCTTTTCTTCGGCCACTGCGAAGTTAACTGCTGAATTTAAAGAGTCAAGTCCACGGCACCTGACTATTTGGGATAAACGCGTGTGGAGTCCTATTACGAATGTGTGGAAGGCTAGGTCCTCCATGGCTGCTACGCGACCTGATAGTTCCGTTTTTCTTTTAGTTGGGATGGAAATATTTATTTCAGTTAATAATTTAGCTAGGCATGTTTCTATCCTTAAAGCAAATTGATTTACAGATTCTGTGGCGTTCTGCTTGCAATCCTGTAGGTCTGACAGGAGGTGAGAGTAATGCTTTCTTTCACCAATCTGTTGTTTTAAAAATTCTAATTACTGTTCAAATGATTCGAAATCTTTTATGCTACACGTTATTTCCGCCCTACCTTCTAATTGGCTAAGTATGTATTTAAATAATATCGATTTTTGTGATTTGGAAGCAAAACTGTACGCATTTTGGCAATAGGATATGAACGGATTTAGTTTTTCTAGTGACCCATCAAAAGGTTTAATGAATTTTAATAACACACCGATTTCTACTAATTTTTCTTCAGCTTCACCGCGCATTGGTAAGTTTTTAGAGGCACAGGGAGTTTCTTCACATTTACTCATTGTGGTATTGAAGTAGTTAATTACAAATTAAAATTAAATCGTAGACCGCTTATCGGCTATATAACAATGAACAACACAACACAGAACAATGTTAACTAACGCTTATCGTAACATAAATACATTCAACAATGAAATCACAGTTAATTCATAGAACAATGAATATAGTTTAAATTTGAAATGAATACAGTTTAAATAAAATGGTTAGGAGATAAATTATATTTTAAATTAATTTAAAGCACGTCTTTGCTCTGAGTTCATTAATAATAGTTTAAAAGAAGATCACTTACAGGAGTAGTGATAGAGTGATGAAAAATCTTGCACTTGTGTTCATTGTGTGCTGGAGGCAGACCCCTGTGTGCCAGCAAGGGTGATGACGGTGATGAGTAGGATGCTGGTTGATGCAGAAGGCCTGTGCTTGAGACAGGCTGGATTTTGATTTTCTTGATGCATTTTCACTTTGTTTAAACTTTTAATTTTAATTATTTTCCACTTTGATTTAATTGCACTTGTTAGAGTTCAATTTATTAATTCTTGGATAATATCATTCTTCGGAAACGTATTCGGGTAGGGGATTTTCGTATCACACCGCTGCCACCAATATTATACGGGACCGAGGATAGAGCTTTTTAAAAAACGATTTTATTTACACAACACGATCTAATTCATTAGAATTAACAATAAGATTTATTTAAACTTAAGATATATGATAAATTGAACTTAGAATATAGAAAAGATTTAGTATAGGATATAGTAACGACTTAGTAACGATGTATGAACGAGACTGAGATTGGAACGAGACTGACTGTAGAATGATTCTTGACTGATTGATTCTTGATTCCCGACTGACTTACTGGGCGTTTGTCGGGAGGTCGGTTATATAGGCTTTATGGTGCTGACGCAGCAGCGTTAAAGAGATGCGTTAACCGATCTCCTAACATTGATGGGGTATAACAGTATCCTTTCGCCAGGAGATTGTCTATCTGGGCTGTGTAGGCGTCCCGAAACTCCGGCGACTGGTTCATCTTCCTTTCAATCGTCCTTAGTCTTCGAGCTGCCATTTAATAGCTGGGTGGCATCCGCACATTGTCGTCCTTCCATGGCAGTCCAACTTGGTATTGCTCGCCGACCTTCTTGACAGTGCGCTGGAATATGTCGACAGCACGCTCCTCTTCCCGTCGCGACCTACTCTTTAGCGAGATACCTAAAGAGTCTATCTCATACTGTCATTTGAGGAGCTCCGTTAGCTCCTCGTCCTGACTGGCAAACGTTCGGATGTCCCTATCTGGCTGTCCGCTAGTGCTTGCTGCATGTAATACGGTCTCACTGTCTTCCCTACACGTTAACCGCGGCACGGTTCCCTGAATTACCCACCCTAGTAACGTACGTGAAGCTATGGGCTGCCTTCGACGTCCTATTCTCAAATTACGGATGATTATTAAATGCCAGTTGTCGGCGCCTAATAATAATCTCGGCTTCGCGTCGTCGGAACATAGTCAAGTTGCGGGAGCTGCCGAGCTTTTTTAAAACTAAATACAAACTAAGACTTAAAACTAAATAAAAACTACGTGTTCACAGAGATAGATGTGAATTTTTTCTGACCATTGTCTTTTACAATCCTTAATCCTATGCTTACATTCTACTTAAATTACTACATACTCAGCGTTTATGTATTTATGCTGATGGATGCTTTATCTGTATTATGGGTGGTGCTAGTGTAACCATAACGCCTCCCTCCTCAACTGCAAAGTTATCGGCAATATTTGGATTCCGATAATTTTGCATACAATGTAAGAGCTTAGACTTATTTTTCCAAATTACAACAATAAGACTAATTAAGACTAATATATCATAGAGTAATCCAGTAGCTAAACTAACGCTTTTCTTATTCACTAAGCTTTCACTTTAACTTTCCACTATTTCACTTTTCAGTTTGTACGACAGATATTTTAGTTCATAAAATTTAACGCGATTTAAATTCACTGTTTTCTCCGTATTTGTAGGCTGCTCTATCAATTTGGGTAGAGTTAAAATAGGTGTCACATTATATTGCAATTTTCCTGAATAGTATCGTTTCCGGTGTAATTTAATATTGCCTAATTTTATCTCACAGTTTTCATCGTTTTCCAAGAGGTAAGTGCCCTTTACAGCATTTCTTTGAGTGTCATCGCCCCACGTTTTTGTAAGCACTATTTTATTTTGTGTAAATAGGATCCAGTTAATAGGACCAATAGGCTGTATCTTAACACTTTCCAGCTCTACTATTGATAATTTACAAAGGCTTAGATTTGATGCGAAGCTCATAAGTTGTTCTATGTATGTGTTTTCAGGATACTGCACGATATCAATTTCTTCACACAGGAACTGGTTTGCTGCTATCTCCTGACATGGGCCATTTAAGGGTAAGTACGTGTGACCTTTCACCATGAGGTAAGGATATTTGGGAAAAATAACAGTTGTTCTATTATAGGTGGGATCAAACATAGGTAAAGCCTATATTTTAAAATAACTGTATGTAATATTATCAGTCAGAGGGATTTCCATAATGAACGTTATTTGGTTTTCTTTTACATAGGCCTTAACAGACATAGATCTTTCTAAATTAACTAAATTGTTTTCAGTAATAGGATACAATAAACTGTTTGTTTGAGATATAGATTCTAATATTACTAATAATTCGGTGGAATTAACAATGGGTTGATGTAGAACGTGAAGTGTAGTAAATGCTAATTTCGTTTCTATTTCGCTTAAAATTAAGTATATAGTTCTAAACTTATTGACAAACATTTTAAACACACTTCAAACATATGTGGAGTATATCCTGTTATCATCTTTAGTAATTATATATTTTACAATTCTTTCTATACGTTTTATTCATTCATTTACAATGTTCATATTTTCCTGTAGAGATCCAGTACTATTTATAAGAGAGTCTAGCATCTCCGAGATTATTGTTATTTTCTTATTAGTGCGCGTTTGCTGGGTCTTTAATTGAGATATGAGATTGTCGTATTTTACTGCATCATCGTGATCTAAGTTTCCTGTAAGCGCTTTGATAACATAATCTAATGGATTAATAAGACCGCGCTTGAAACGTATCGAAAGTATGAGTTGCTTAAACTTTTCTACAGCAAAGTTACTTAAATAATTTACTTGTGTGTTCATATTTTGAAATTCATTTACGTATTTTGTATAATTGTAGTGGCATAGCCATTCTCACATTTTACCAATGCAGAAGGCATGCGCACTCCATCACAGAATCGGGTATAATTTAATATTCCTTCACCATAAGACATGTTAGCAGGTAATTTTGCTCTAACTTCAGAACGAGGTGGAAGTATTACAGCATATTCTAAGCTATTGTGTATTATAGGTATTTTAGAAGAATTTGTGGCAAGTACTTGTTTCTTTAAATTTATTACAGTTTCCAACTGCCTTAATAAATCATTCCCAATTAACCCATCATAACGTGAATCGACATTATAAAGATAAAATTTATGTTCGCCATTATTTTGAAATATAGAAAATAGTGGAATTTTAATTACCTGATTGTGTTTGATAGATACATGAGTGCTTATAACTTTAAAGGGTTCAGTTGTTATATAATTAAGGTGGTATTGATGTACTTTATCGGGGCTTATAAAAGAACTTAAAAAGGAAACTTGAAAAACTTAAAAGAAATTAGGTATATATATGTACGGTAGTTTTAGATTTATATCGCAATTCAATTCTATTATTTCAGGTGGTTTTCGGAGGCTTTTACTGGAAAATTTTCAGTCTGTGCAGACATGTCATTATCCTCTGAATCATTGTTTTCGTCGGCCTCTATTACAGTATTTTCTTGTATGGATTCATCTTCATAATAACTGTCATATGTTTCCTCATATATGTAATTTTGAGGAAATTCGTAGGAATAGTATGATGGACAAATTTCTAATTCGTTTAGGCGGAAACCTGGTTGAAAAGGCTTTGGAGGGGCAGTTCTCATAGAAACATCAGTATCATTAGAAACCGGCTTGTAATGCACATTATTATTATTAGGATAATTAAAACGCTGAGAATTACCAAACTGTTGTGATAACATTGGTTGCATGGGGCTATAGTCCAGGGGTCTAAATCCAAAGTTTGGTCGGTATCCAAAATTAGGTGGGTGATATTGCTTAGGGAAACTCATTTGCTGTTGAGGCTTATTTTGTGGTAATGCAATCCTCATTTGTCTAACATTGGGAATGCCAAACTTAAATTGAGGTGGTGTTCCGAAATTCTGCCTAGGGGGTTGGTTTGGGGCTAATAGTGGTCTAAAACCTGTAGGCTGTGTTGGCATTGCAAACTCAAACGATGGTTGTTGCACGAGTATACTACTAGACTGTGGCTTAGACGTATGGCTAGACTGTAACATTTTACTACGCATCTGATATTGGTCATAGAAGTTTACTTCTTCTAGAACTATACTTAGTGCTTCTTCTAGTGTACTGGGTGTTTTCAACCTAACAATGCGCATCATATTTTGGGGTAAAATATTATAAGAAAACCTGCAGAGCGGTGTTATTATAAATAATAGTTTTACTTATTTTTAAGCTTTTATCACCAATTTGATTAACCTTCGATAATAACACTGATTTAACGGATTGTATACGACCACAAAAATCTGTATAATTTTCATTTTGGTGTTTCTTTTAAGTTTCTAATTCTATGGCTAAACATTCCTCGCTACGTGAATGCTGTAATATTCTTGAAGTATCACATTGCACAAGCTCAGAAAACAGGCTTTGAGTCTGGAAGGTTTTAGGGTTATCTATATATGTTTTAAATTGTGTTATTTGCTCATTAGCCTCATTCAACTGTAACTTCAATGCAGCAATTAACCTGAGAGCTTACTCATATTCCTTGCTGCATTGGTCAAACTCATTAACCGTTCTCTGTAGCTGATCTCTTTCTTTTATAACACTTGTGTATTCTGTATGTAACTTAACCATATCACATTTCAATTGTGTATTTTTGGCAATTATGCTAATTATTTCCCTCTCATTATCATCCTTTTCCCTAAGCAACAGTTCGAACTGCTCCTTGAACGCCTTAAGTTCTTGGAGCGCAAGCTGGAGTTGGTTCTCCATCTGGCGCGTCTTGGTGTTGCGAGTATTCATTTTACTATTTATTATAAAAAATAAAAGAAAACAAAGATCGAAAACAGAGGGAGCAGAGTAAGCTAATGTAAAGTTGTTGTTTATTTTTTTTTTCTATTTACAAGTCTCAAATCAAATTATCGTTAAAACAATTCGAAAAGAAACCCGCAAAGAATGTAATAATCCGAGTAATAGAATAAATCTTTAATTTATAAAAGGAATGATATGAAATAAGGATTACAATAATTTTTAAAACAATGTTCGTTACCTGTCACTTTTTGTTCCAACACCAAATTGTTGTTATAATATTTATGTACCAACTTTCTTAAATATTAAATACAAAGCGACAGTAATTATTAACTATAACATAAAATTGATGTGGATATGGTGAATTTACCATATTTAAATTATTAAAATTTATCGGAACCAATTACTTTTACTACACAGTTTTGACTTGAAGTCTCATATGTATAAGACATATAATAGTATATTTGTAGCATAATAGTGTCTTTGTAGCAATACAACATGCCCGTAGACATCGCACACCCCTACCGTTTGTGGGCGGCGGCTTAGGGCATAGCGTTATGATACGTCGGCTATCTTTCGGATTAAGGTGAGTATGTTTGGTAGTACCTTTAAGTGCAGCAAGCATACCCAACTCCATGTCTTAGTGCAATAGCACTATGGTACGTGGATTTTTAACGAAAAAAAATATCAATTTTGTTACCAAAATCGATAGAGAACATGTGAGCGTATTATGATGGAGCGCCATACGTATGATAGTTGCATTGATTGATGCTTACTGCTACTTGCGGTATTGCGTCTTGTGATGAATCTGCGGCTGTGTTGCGCCTGATTCGACACATTTTCTGGTTATGTTCAATGGAGGTATGCAGGTGGTGATGTCTGCTGGGACTGTATGGGGGAACTTGGGATGGTATAAGCCGACGATAGTCGTATTGATACTTGTTGCCGTTTGCAGCATTGCGTCTCTGCGATCGCTGTTTGGCGGGTTGCTATTCTAAATGGAGCTCTCTGCGTCTTGGTTTGCCTCACAACCTAAGTAGCTTTGCCCAAGTCGGAACCCTTCATTGCGGGGCTGCATACTTTCTGACCTCCATTATGTTTTATATAACAGCATGATAATATAGCACTATAAAGTTCCCACCTTTGAAAGATTGAAGGGAACTTGTTGGTGGGTAAGACAAACATGATCGAAGAATGCATATACTTAACGTCAGTGTAGCAAACCATTTATGATGGCGAATTATAACTATTATCTTATAACTGCCTATTCGCTATATCTGCCATTGTATTGGTTAGTGGAGCATATGTGTCGAACTCATGCGGGTGGTAGCTGGAGGGAGAATCTAAGGAGCCTCTCAAGGCTGCGGCCGAAAGCCGCGCAATCCCTTGAGATGAGTGGTAGACTCATGATACCCTCTGCGGCCAATTGTTTGTACTGATCATGCAATTGTTGATGATGCCTCACACTTACATACATCCATATTATATGTCTTATACATATGAGACTTCAAGTCAAAACTCTGTAGTAAAAGTAATTGGTTCCGATAAATTTTAATAATTTAAATATGGTAAATTCACCATATCCACATCAATTTTATGTTATAGTTAATAATTACTGCCGCTTTGTATTTAATATTTAAGAAAGTTGGTACATAAATATTATAACAACAATTTGGTGTTGGAACAAAAAGTGACAGGTAACGAACATTGTTTTAAAAATTATTGTAATCCTTATTTCATATCATTCATTTATAAATTAAAGATTTATTCTATTACTCGGATTATTACATGCTTTGCGGGTTTCTTTTCGAATTGTTTTATATTTATGTAAATCACGTCTGCAGGAACAGCGTTCTGGCAGGTGGTGGCGCTCACGGAGGGTTTTTATGGCCAGGATGTCTATTTTTGCCTAACCCGTGTGACGTACATTCACTGTGGCTGGATTTGAACGTATTCTGTATGGCGTTTACACGCATTGACATGCGCGACTTCGGTCGATGTTTGTGCTTATGCACTTTTCATGGGCCAAGCCCTCTTTTACTGGTCCACCAGTTATTTTGCTGTGGACTACGGTCCAGTTTCCAATTTAACGTAGCCTTCGGGGGGAGCGCATTAAAATGGTTGGCGCTCACCGTGCACGGCGTGTGCGGAGCCGTGTGCCTCCTCCACATTTTTTTAAAATGTGGGAGAGCGAAGCCCTTGTATCTGGTATTTGATATAAATATTGTGAGCCTTTTACAAGCGGGAAGGGATTAATTAATAAGGAATTGACTGTTGTGAACCTGATTCAAGTAGAATAGAGATGATTCAATGTTCTTAATATTTTTTAAGCTCTGTTTTCGTGAACGGGGTTCTTTAGCTTATAAGACACTACCAACTGCTTTTTGCTGCTCTGGTGAATATTCAGTGTTCCAAGAGACCCCTAAAAATATATGTTACTTTACAAAAAAAACGTAAATAATTAACGGTCCTAACTAAGATGATCACGCCATAAATTTATTAAACGGCCTATATTTAAACTTTTAGAAAGATCAATATTTCGTTAGAATACTGGTCACGTACACTTTGAACTATTTTATTTTCTGGTATAAAAATTATCCTGTATTTTATGCCCAGACCCAAACAACTCCGAAATCGGCAATTAATCCGCGATCAGAAATTTATATCGATATTTCATAAGAATTATTTTAATTGATCGTAAGTATAAGTGCACATTGACCGTGATGATGAAATTATTTGGACATTTTTAATATAGTCAGGACCACATTAATTATATTAGACTTCATATGTGTAAATAATTATTATATTATATTTTGAAAGTAAATAAATATTTTTGCACCCAATGCCATTGCACAAAGTTACCTGAACACAATAATACCTTAAAAACAAAATTAAATAAAAAGCACACTTTGATAGATCCTACAACTAATAAAAAAATAAAACATGTGACGGACATGTCAGATTGGCCTCTGACAGATTTAATTTATTGTTTAAAAACAAACGTTACCACAACACTAGGATTTTCTCTTGTATTGTTGTTGCAGTTAGCATAACACATTATTATACAATATTTCCCTCTTTCTTTGATGTTGGCCGCCTTCTGCAATTATATAATTATAATAGTAATAATTAACAGGTAATAATAATAATATAATACATTTTGGTTTCTTTTCGATGTTTCTATCGCACTTTTTGCGAGTTTAATTAAAATGTAAATTATATTTGAAAAAAATTACTGTAAAAGTGCATTAATATCAATAAATTGCATTCCATAAGGCATCCCAATGATACTTCAACATGAAACTGATATTGATCATTGGCGTGTGGCTATGATTATTTTGTATTTATATTTTATGGATACTTGCAACTAAAAAACGGACTAACCCTTATCTGTATATCCGATGCAATTAGCCCATAGGGCTATTATGGCCCTTATCCTTTTATTTCTTTATTTCGGATAAGGAGATAGATTTCATATTTTCAAATCACAAAAATAAAATTATTACTATTAGAGTTTTTTTAAAATAAAAATAAAATATCACGCACAGATCATAAGTTGTGATGATCCGGCCTAATCCAATTAATTCAACCATAAGTTTTAATAGTTGAATATTATTCCATACCTATATACAATTTTTTTTTTTTTGTTCGACTGATTTTAAATGAAACATGATTTCGTATGTATTGTAGAAGAATGTATTATGCTAACATTCAGTTTTAAAATTCAGCTGTTCTCGACAAATTAAAAGATTAAAATGCCTTTTAAAATTTTACAGTTTCAAATATAGTTAAAATATTATCTTTCACTTTAAATTGACAAAAAGTTTGTTGTTTTACGCTCGTTTACGCTCGTTGTTTTAGTAAAAGAGAAAAAAGTTATTGATGGTACATTTTTTTGCTAATTTTCTCTTTTGTATATTTTGTTTTATTGACAGGTAGTTCTGTATTGTGTGACTTTATAAGTTAACATAAATAAAATACTGTGACATTTAGTTAGTTAGTTTACACAAAAAAACGTTGCTGTAAATAAGATTCACTTTTGTTTGTATAACGTTTACAGGAAAACCACAATATCTCGATTCTTTAATTGCAACAGATATTTTTTTTAAATACGTTACCTTATCACTCGGATTTTCTTCTGCATTAGTGTAGCAGTTATTATTCCATCCATCTCTGATAATCGCCGCTTTTCGCCATTTAAGTTATGTAAATAATAAAAATTATTGCCAATTAGTTTTTATTATTACTAATATCAAAAAAATCCAATCGATTGGAAATCCCAGTCCTACTTTGACTTTTGTCTTAAGCATGTGGCTAAGATTAATGTGAATTTATATTATATGTATACTTGCAGCTAAAAACAAACTAAAAGTTCTCTTGTATATGTCTGATGCTATTATCGCATAGGGCGATTATTACCCTTGTCCTTTTATTTCTTTACGTTGGATAAGGAAATAGATTTCATATATAACAATTAGTCGTTCGACTATTTGGATTTATGAAATGAAATTATTCCAATCAGACAAATTATTGAATTACTTAATGAAATTGAACTTATTGAACATGAATAGAAGGTCACTTCTGACGTGTAAAATTCCATGACATTCTTACATGGATATATACAGGTCAAGCTAATATAAAATGTATAATAACTCGTCGAAATGATGTATATGTGACAGAATTACAACTTATTTTTGTGTTTATTTCAATATTTCATTTAGTATATTATACGAATATTTGCTTCTTTTAAACAAACTACCCCCACACTAGGATTTTCTACTGAATCGTGGAGGCAGTTTACAAACACAAGTTGCACGAGGACAAACATCCAAACCCGGAACAATTATTTGTAGGCCATACAAATATTTGTTCCGTGTGATATTTGGACCCGCGACTCCTAGCGCAATAACTCATTGCTAAGCCAATGCGCCACTGAGCCGTCGTCGTCGATTTTATGTTTTATATTTCAGCAATTCTCAACAAATTAAAATATTAAAACACCTTTTCGTAATTTTAAGTGGAAAATATAGTTAAAATCCTATACATACACTTTAAAATTACAAAAAGTTGTTTGTTTTACGCTCGTAAACGAAAACAGCAAAAAGAGAAGAGAAGAGTAAAATTTTATTAAAGATACACTTTTTTTTGCTTATATGTGTTTCCCTTTATATGTGTTTTGTTTTATATGCAGATCATTATATATTGTATGACGTTATTAGTATTTAGTAAGATCAATAAAATACTGTGATATTTAGTTTTAGGTAGGAAAATAAATAGATGTGATAATTCCTCGCCTGCTGTCGCCGAATCATTACTCAAACACAATGTAAATGCCTGTAAAAAAATTATTTGTTTTTCATAAATTTTATCAGGATATATGACAAGATTTGTATTTCAAAACTATTGAGTTCAAGAAAACAGCAGATTTTGAAGGGGATTCTTGTTAAAATTATTGCATCTCTAATAAATGAATGAAAAATAGTCAGAGAGAAAAATAGACACAGGGCTCATTTCTCCTTTTCTTAGTTTATATTATTGAATTACTTGACGTTGTAACGTTGTTGTAATTAAGATGACCTTTTGTTTGAATAACGTTTACAAGAAAACTACAATGCCTTTCCTTTTCGATTCTTTAATTGCGACTGATTTTTTAAATAATCAACTATTTTTTTTTTCTAATGTAATATTGTAGATAAACGGACACAATGTATTATTCTAACATATAGTTTTATATTCCAGCTGTACTTAACAAATTAGAAGTTTACAATTCCTATTCGTAATCTTCAGTAATAAATATAAGTGTGGTAAAATCTTTCTTATAGCCACTTAATATGATATTTTGGAGTCGAGAAACTGGTAAAACTAACTCGTGTTTGTTTCTAGTATGTACAGAATGTACATCGCTTATTAAATTTTCGTAAAGACATTCAGAGGCCAAAGTTAATATATTTATTTCTTTATTAATTTTTCTAATTATTCCTTTTGACTTAGATAATGGATTTACCTCATGGCTCTCTTCTTTAAAACAAAGATTGTTTAAATTTCATTCGCATTACCACATTACAAGATTCCATATAAAAGCATGGTATTGAAACACCAAAAATAAACGAATCTAGCTCTTTCAACACATGTAGGTCCTCCAATCTTGTTTACAGCATACGCTGCAGAACTAAGTTTGCTAGCTAGTTTGGATATATGAGAGCCCCACTGAAGCTTCGCGTCAACTATTATTCCGAGAACAACAGTGGATTCAATAAGGCTCAACTCCTCCCCATTTAAAAGCTAAACGTTTGATGGCTGTGTGTTTTACATCACATAGATGTAGCTTCCTGATCAATATCTCAATAGGGAACGCAGTCGAAGGACTTAAAAAGATCACAAAATATCGAAAACCGAATACATCGAATATACCGAAAACATCCTCTGAATATCATCTCAACACCGGTCTCAGTTATCGAGCGATCTCTTGTAAATTCAAAGTGGATTTAGTGTGTAATTTAATTACATTAAAAAATTATTTGAAACCAAATATTTTTTTCAAAAATATCACTGACCTTTGGCAGTAAGGAAATAGATCTATCATTTGTAGTGACTATTGTTCTCCCTGATTAAATAAAGCTATATCTTTACTATGTATCATTCATTTATTAGAAACGCAATAACTTTAACAGAAATACCCTTCAAAATCTGCTGTTTTATTAACATCAATAGATTTGAAATACAGATATATTACAAACATTCTGATAATATTTTGTGAAATGCAAATTTGTTTTTTTTTTACATTCATATGCTACATATTCATCTCATTTTCTTAAATTATTGTTAATATATAATTGACAATTTTAGTTGAATAAATAGATATCACAGAAAAATGTTAAAGTTTAAGCAAAGAAAATAGATATCAAAGAAAGTTTTAAGAGCAAAAGCATAACTATTGGGTAGCCATGGCTAGATCGTGGATTAGCTTTCACGTCTCAGTCTTAAAGTTGTGCACTTATAATTCACTGCAGAAAGCAGTAAGTAGATGAAGTAGGTAACGTCCCACCCCACTAGAAATGCGCAACAGCATTATTCAGAATTAGTGAATAAAAGGTTTTTGGAATATTATATATTTTTAATAACAGTTGCCCACCTATGTATTTTCCAGTATAAAAATTATCCTGTATGTTATTCCAAGATGTAAAATAACCATGACCCAAACACCTTTGCAATCAGCAATCAATCCGCGATCAGCATTTTATAATATCGATAGTTCATAAGATTTATTTAAATTGATCGTAAGAATAAGTGCACATTCACCATGATGATAACATTATTTTGGAATTTTCAATATAGTCAGGACCACATTATTAAAGTAGACTTCATATATAATATATATTTGAAATTCATATATTTGAAATAAAATACATGTTTTTGCACCCATTAATACTTTAAAAGAAAATAATGTTGCGCGCCACTATTAATGTCTTGTACATGGCAACACTAGTTACACTAGCGCCCTCTAGTGTCGAGTAGCAGAACTAGGAGAGTCGAGATCCTTCCAGAAATTTCGAGACCGATATGTACTCGAACATTCTATATGTCTCTACAGTAGAAGGTTCTGGAAACTATCTGAGGCCCTTTATAAGGCCGGTATAGACCACGACCGAGGCAGTATTGAATTGGCGATACAAGAGAATACTTCGAAGTGAAATAACGGCGAACTGTGTTTTATTATTAGTGTGATTTTAGATTGTAATTAGTGTTGTGTAATTAAAGTGTTAATTTTGGTAATTCAATCGGCAATTTTTAATTGTCTCGAACCTCAAGCTCGTAACAATTGGTGTCAGAAGTGGGATTAAATATGCTGATTTTACCTAAAGACGACACGGAGGGTAGCCGTGCCTGAAGTCAACGCTAACAGAAGACGGACCAGAGACGATTTGGTAATGCAACGTCGCAAACGTCGGAGGGCCAGCTGCTAATCACGTAGGCCGGCCCGTCAGCAGCTCCTGCATCTGTAGCACCTGACTTAGGTGCTCTGATGATGATGCTGCAGGATCAGGCTGCCGACAGGAGGAACAGGCCCGCCTACAGGAGGAACAGGCCTGCCGACAGGAGGAACAGGCCCGCCGACAGGAGGAACAGACCCGTCGGTTGGAAGAGCAGCTGCAGCGCGGTATGGAAGAACAGATGCTTCTCAGGAAGGACCTTCACGCTACCTTCGGGAAAGAGATAAAGGAGGTGAAGGATAGGGTTGCTCAACATGACAACCGCCTGTCGGAAGCTGAAACTCGAATCGACCAAGTGAACAATCGGGTTGACAACGTGATGGCTGATGTGAAGAAAACGCTGGATGACCTCAAACTTGGGGATGAAATTATAGCTCCCGTAGTAGCTACAATACCTTTGCTACGTGGATTCAAAGTGCCGCCGTTCGCCGGGAGTTCTTCCTGGTCGGCCTACAAAATCCAGTTCGAGGCTGTCATGAAAGCGAACGGCTGGAATAAAAGTCAGGCCATGACTGCTCTCACCCTATGCCTACGCGACCAGGCATTAACTGTTCTGGAAGCTCTCAGTAAGGAAGTGACTTACGAGCAGCTCCTTGAGGCATTGGAGGCGAGATATGGCGATGCTCACATGGAACACGTTTTTCGTGCGCAGCTCAAATATCGCGTGCAACGCAGTAACGAAAACCTGCAGCAGTGGGCCCTTGAAGTGGAGAAGCTGGTTCGAAAAGCGTACCAGTCTGTACCTACGCTCATTGTAGGGAACCTGGTGCAGACATTCATCGACGACATCCGCGACCTTGAAGTCAGAGCTGCTGTAAAGGCTGGGGCACCATGAGACGCTTAAGGACGCCTTGGCCCATGCACTAGAGGTGGAAGCCGTGCGGTAGGATCATCGTTCCCACCACGTCAGGGAGGTTGCAGCAGCTATAGTTCAGGACCGCAATAAGGGCTACAGCCCTAGGTACTACAGCTGTGGGTAAAGGGGCCATCTTCGATCCAGCTGCCCTAAACGAACTGTAGAAAAGGAAGGTGATCGATCTCGAGAGGTTAGTGTGGCTGACAGTACCGCCCAGTAGCAGCAGGGAAAATGGCGGGTGCTGGTTGATGTTAAAAGAGCCCCAAGGATTTCGATCTCATAAACCCGTGATGGAAACAGCCTGATCATCAAGGGCGAGGTCAGCGGAATGCCGTGTAAACTGACCATAGACACTGGAGCCTCTCGCACGGTTGTCAGTTCCCAACTTATAAATCAGTTTCTTGGGGACTCCGCATACAACTGCGAACGCATTAATTTGGTGACAGCCACCGGTCAGCGTATACCCGTCCGTGGAGAGAAGGAGATGGAGTTGAAGCTAGGCAACATGATCTACCTGCATAATGTCATCGTGGCTGATATAATGGACGACTGCATCCTGGGCCTAGACTTTATGAGGCAGAATTGTTGTGAGATCGACGTTAAGCAAGGTGTTTTGAAATGTGGAGAAGAGGAACTTTTCGTGGAAGGGGCGTTACCAGGGAATGTGTACAGCCTTAAGAAGATTGTTCTTCCGCCGAGATTGGAAACGATTGTGCCGGTTAGTCTTCCTCGGAGTCCTGGGCAAGCTCATCGTTGTGTACTCGTGGAAAGGGTAGACAATGACCTTCCATGGAAAGTGGCTCGAACCTTGATCAGAACCACCGACATCTCAGGAGTACGTGTGTTGAACCTTTGTGATCAGGAACAGATTATAGAAAAAGGCACATTGGTTGGTACTAGTGAGGAAGTGGATTGGTTGCGTCGGTGCGAATATCTATCGACCGGGACCCCCAGCAAGAATGGATAAACGAGAGTGACCACACTTCTTTAGAAGACTGTCGCAGCGTTCTGTCCCCGAATGAAATGGTCAAGGCGAAGAAGTTGTTACTCAAGTACGCCAATGTTTTCTCGTCAAACGAAGCTGACATTGGAAAGACTGGCTTAGTTCAACACAAAATAAACACAGGACAAGAATTGCCTATTCGTCAGCGGCCAAGAAGATTGCCTGTAGCACGTGAAAAGGAAGTGGAAACCATGATTGAGGGAATGGTGAAGGATGGTGTTATTGAACCTTGATCTAGTCCATGGTGTTCACCTGTGGTGCTGGTAAAGAAGAAGGACGGCAGCATGCGATTTTGTGTTGACTACTGCCGCTGAACGACGTTACAAAGTAGGACAGCTATCCCTTGGCCAAGGATTGATGACACGCTGGACATGCTTACAGGCGTAAAGTGGTTTAGTACGCTGGATCTAAAAAGTGGCTACTGGCAGGTTGAAATTGACCCTAAGGACAAGGAGAAAACTGCATTCTCCACAGGAAAGGGTCTGTGGCAATTTAAAGTCATGCCGTTTGGATTGTGCAATGCTCCAGCAACGTTTAAAAGGTTGATGGAGCTTGTACTTACCGGGCTAATTGGAGATGCCTGTCTGGTCTATTTGGAAGACATCATCATCGTAGGCCGTTTGTTTGAGGAACATCTTCAAAACCTGGAATGCGTGCTCATGAAGATCCAGAGTGCCAACCTCAAGTTGAGTCCAAAGAAGTGCTCACTATTCAAACGGCAAGTTAGTTTTTTGGGGTATGTAGTGTCGGAAGAAGGTATCCGCACGGATCCAGAGAAAATTACTGCTGTCAAGGAGTGGCCGGTCCCAAAAGACAAGACACAGGTTAGAGCATTTTTGGGTTTGTGCTCTTATTATCGGCGATTTGTGAAGACCTTTGCAGATATAGCCAAACCTCTGCACAGCCTAACCGAGGAGAAGCGACATTTCTGCTGGGATGAAAGTGTCGATATTGCATTCCAGGAGCTCAAGAACCGTCTGTGCAAAACACCTATTTTGGGGTACCCTGATGCGGGCAAGGAATTCATAGTTGACACAGATGCAAGTGATATAGGACTTGGCGGTGTTTTGTCCCAACGGAATGTTGATCAAGAGATTGTGATAGCATACTTCAGCAAGTCATTGTCAAAGCCGGAAAGGAACTATTGTGTCACAAGACGGGAATTGCTTGCTGTGGTAAAGTCCTTGCAGCATTTTAGCAAATATCTCCTGGGGCGGAAATTCTACTTACGAACTGACCATGCTGCACTGAAATGGCTATTGCAGTTCAAAAATCCGGAAGGACAAGTTGCGAGATGGATTGAACTACTACAGGAATACGACTTTGTGATCGAACATCGCAGTGGGAAATCTCATGGCAATGCAGATACATTATCAAGAAAACCTTGCCCTGAAGATTGCAAGCATTGTACGAGGCAAGAGGGTAAAGAAGTGGTATCTGCGAGGATATTCAGGACAGACCAGCTCAGCAATAAATGGAAGGACAGCCTACAACATGCACAGCAGAAAGATTCGGACATTAAGCCGATTCTGGAATGGATGAAGGCCAGTGCTCCTAAGCCCAAGTGGAGCGACGTCTCAGCAATAAGTTCGACCACGAAAAGCTATTGGGCCCAATAGGACAGCTTGCTGATTCAGGATGGAGTCCTGTGCCGTAAATGGGAAAATGGTCGGGGAGACAGGTGTTATTTGCAAATGATTGTCCCTAAGGCTAAAGTGCCGGATGTTCTACAGCTGTACCATAGTGGTTGTTCAGGAGGCCACCTGGGAGTTAAACGAACTCTCCTGAAGATCCGAGAACGGTTTTACTGGGTCCACTGTCGTGACGATGTCGAGGACTGGTGCCGCAAATGTACAAATTGTGCGGCTGTAAAGGGACCTCAAATTCGTAGTAGAGGCGCATTGAAATTGTACAATGTTGGTGCACCATGGTAGAGGATAGCCATTGACGTTGCGGGGCCGTTTCCAGAAACCGAAAGTGGTAACAAGTATTTCATGGTTGTGATGGAATACTTCACTAAATGGCCAGAAGTCTTCGCCATTCCAAATCAAGAAGCTTCAACAGTTGCAGATAAACTATTTCATGAAGTCTTCTGTCGTTTTGGAGTACCCTTAGAGATTCACAGCAATCAAGGAAGGAATTTCGAGTCTCAAATATTCCAGGAAACTTGCAGAGTTATGGGTACTCATAAATCACGAACAACTTCTTACCACCCACAATCTGATGGAATGGTAGAATAATTTAATCAGATATTGGAGAGGTACCTAGCAAAAGTTGTGGCAAAACAGCAACAAGACTGGGACAGGCACATACAACCGTTTTTGTTGTCATATCGAAGCGCTATTCACGAAAGTACATCAGTGACACCAGCTTTCGCAAACTTTGGGAGAGAATTACGGCTGCCTGCAGACCTGATCACCGGAATACAACCTGATGCCCCACGCAGTATAACCGATTATGCAAATGACTTGCGGAACAAAATGAATGACATTTATGAGCACGTCAGGCAGTCGGGCCAGCAAACGTCTCAGAAGATGAAAACACGGTATGACCGCAAAATGAACAACAAAGGGTTTGACGAAGGTTCACTAGTGTGGTTACACAATCCAGCTCGCAGCAAAGGGAAATCTCCTAAGCTTCAAGCTAAATGGGACGGACCGTACCGGATTGTGACAAGGATCAATGACGTAACCTACCGGATACAGAAAGGTGCCAGAGGTACTCCTAAGATCGTCCATATGGATCGACTGGCGCGTTATTATGGGGCCAATAATGCTCGGGACGAGCATGTCTTAGGAGGGGACAGTGTTGCGCGCCACTATTAATGTCTTGTACATGGCAACACTAGTTACACTAGCGCCCTCTAGTGTCGAGTAGCAGAACTAGGAGACTCTAGATCCTTCCAGAAATTTCGGGACCGATATGTACTCGAACATTCTAGATGTCGCTACAGTAGAAGATTCTGGAAACTATCTGAGGCCCTATATAAGGCCGGTATAGACCAAGAACGAGGCAGTATTGAATTGGCGATACAAGAGAATACTTCGAAGCGAAATAACGGCGAACTGTGTTTTATTATTAGTGTGATTTTAGATTGTAATTAGTGTTGTGTAATTAAAGTGTTAACTTTGGTAATTCAATCGGCAGTTTTTAATTGTCTCGAACCCCAAGCTCGTAACAATAATAAAATAAAAAGTACACTTTATAGAGCCTATAGTTAATAAAAATAAAAATATGTGACGGACGTCTTAGATTATATTTTTATCCTATAGCGTTAATCGTCCTTCTGTTGAACTCCGACTGAAGGCCTCCGACAATTTTAATTTTTGTTATGAAAACACTACATTAGGATATTCTCTTGTATTGTTGTGGCAGTTTACATTACATATTATTATACATTATTCAACCCTTCTCTGATGTTGGCCGCCTTTTGCAATTTTAGTTATGTAAATAATAATAATTAACAGGTATTTTGTTTATTATAACAGTATTTGCCGTGTAGTGGCGGTTAAGAATATCCACTACCCCATATCTTCCCGTGGGTGTCGTAAAAGGCGACAAAGGGAAACAGGCAGGAGATGGGCAGCAGCATCTTCCTGGTAACGGCAAAAATACAATAAAAAACTGCGGTTGCCAACCCGCTCGCCAAGCGTGGCAACTATGGCAATATACCCCCCATAATGAAAGTTACGAAGAGACGGCCCCCAGTCCCCGGCGGCCCCGCTATTCCTGGCTACAGTGGTGACCATGGTAACGGCGGGGCAGGGGGTGCTAAGAATCTCCGGTGGAGGTTCGGTTGCCACCTACAACGACTCGACCTGGCAACATACAACGCACGCAACCTGAGGACTGACGAGAAGATTGTGGAGCTGGAAAAAGAGATAGACAAGTTACGCTGGCATATTATAGGATTATCCGAAGTCCGAAGAGAGGGGGAGGACACGGTAATCCTCGAATCCGGCAACTTGCTCTATTACCGGGAGGGCGACCATCTGTCCCAAGGAGGTGTCGGATTTATCATCCACAAGTCTCTCGTTAACAACGTTGTAAAGATTGAGAGTGTGTCGACGAGGGTTGCGTACCTTATACTCAGAATCACCAAACGGTATTCGCTGAAGGTCATACAGGTTTACGCACCAACCTCGGCACACCCCGATCAGGAGGTGGAGGAAATGTATGAGGATATCTCTAGAGCCATGTATTCCTCCAAAACCCAATATACGGTGTTAATGGGAGACTTCAATGCAAAACTAGGCACAAGAGAGAACGGTGAGCTGAAAGTGGGGAAATTTGGAATAGGGCAACGGAACCCAAAGGGCCAGCAGTTGGCCGACTTCATGGAGAAAGAGGGACTCTTTATGATGAACTCTTTCTTCCAGAAGCGGCCCCACAGGAAGTGGACCTGGTCGAGCCCCGACGGTTCGACAAAAAATGAGATTGACTTCATTATGACGACCAGACGACAACTGTTCAGTGATGTCTCAATGATCGCGAGGGTGAAAACCGGCAGCGATCACCGAATGGTTAGAGGCACACTGAACCTAAACGTTAAGTTGGAGAGGTCTCGTCTAATGAAGTCAACGCTCCGTCCCCCTCGTGCTCTAATCCAAAGTCCCGAAACCTTTCAGCTCGAGTTGCAAAACCGTTTTCAGTGCCTAGAAGACTGCAATGAAGTGGACGATTTGAATGACAAACTCGTGGAAACTGTCCATGCGGTCGGAGCTAAGTTCTGCAAGACCCGCCGCAGAAGAACACAAAAACTCTCCGATCACACTCTTAATCTCATGGCTGTTAGACGGGAGATGAAGCTACATTCTTCAACAGATTTGACAGCATACAGGCAACTGAATAGACAGATTTTCTAATGCATGCGGCGGGACTTACGCAACTTCAATACAGCTCGTATTGACACCTTATTATTACACCTTTCTCTTATGTAAGCCGACTTTTGAAATTTTAGTTATGTAAATAATAACAAATAACATGTAATAATAGCATTCATTGTGGTTTATTATTGTTGTTTCTGTCACCATCTTTGCAAAATCCATTCAAGAAGAGATTTAGATTAAAAAGATTACAGTAACATTACTTTAATATTAATTAATTACAATCGATTCAGCATCCCAATGATACTTCAATATGAAAAGGGTATTGGTCATTGGCGTATGGCTAAGAATATTTTGCATTTATATTTTATGGATATTGCAACTAAAAAACGGACTAAACGTTATCGTGTATATCAGATGCAATAATCGCATAGGGTGATCATGACCCTAATCCTTTTATTTCTTTACGTCAGATAAGGAGATCATGAGTTGTGATGATCCAGCCTAATCCAATTAATTCAACTATAAGATCTCATATTTGAATATTATATGTATATACCTAGTCAGGTCATAAGTATTGTCACACAGTAAAAACTTTTCTTTTAGAATGCTGGCCACATAAAAGTGTATTGAATTCGAATTTTGAATTGTTCATGAATGTAAAACTGTATACTTTTTAGAATTTTACTCATTTTTAAATATGGAGTGGACGCTTAAAAAAGACCGTGTTGCAGTTATTGCGTTGCATCGTTGCGGTTACGCGCCAATTCAAATTTTTGACATACTGAAAAATTTGAATATAACCAAAAGATTCGTTTATCGTACCATTAAACGATCCAATGAAGACTTTAGTGTAGATAACAGGTCAAAAGTGGTCGCCCTCGGTCTGTTAGGACTCAAGCAGTGATAAAAGCTGTGAAGGCGCGAATTCAAAGAAATCCCAAACGTAAGCAGAAACTGTTGGCCCTTCAGATGGGGTTAAGCAGAACCACGGTGAAAAGGGTGTTAAATGAAGACTTAGGGCTTCGGGCATATCGAAGAAAAACAGGACATCGTTTAAATGCTCGTCTAATGGACCTGAGACTGAAGAGATGCCGCGCTTTGTTGAAGCGGTACGCGGGAAAAATTATCGTGAAATTCTTTTTTCGGATGAAAAAATTTTTACCGTAGAAGAGAGCTACAACAAACAAAATGATAAGGTGTACGCACGTATTCCGCGTGTCCAAAGAGGTCATTTTCCATCCTCGCTCATGGTATGGTTGGGAGTTTATTATTGGGGCTTAACAGAGGTATATTTTTGTGAGAAAGGTGTAAAAACGAATGCAGTTGTGTATCAAAATACAGTCCTGACGAACGTTGTGGAACCTGTTTTTCATACCATGTTCAATAACAGGCACTGGGTATTCCAACAAGATTCGGCGCCAGCTCCTAGAGTTGAGAGAGACTGGCTGGCGGAGCGTGAAATCGACTTCATCCGGCACGAAGACTGGCCCTCCTCCAGTCCAGATTTGAATCCGTTAGATTACAAGATATGGCAAAACTTGGAGGAAAAGGCGTCCTCAAAGCCTCATCCCAATTTGGAGTCACTCAAGACATCCTTGATTAAGGCAGCCGCCGATATTAACATTGACCTCGTTCGTGCTACGATAGACGACTGGCCACGCAGATTGAAGGCCTGTATACAAAATCACGTAGGTCATTTTGAATAAACTTTAGTGTCATAAGAATCTATGTTTTGTTTGTAATGAATAAACTTGTTTCAATTATTTTATATTAAACATGTGACAGAATTTATGACCGGACTAGGTAAATATATATATATATATATATTTATAGGATAGGGTGACAAACGAGCACACAATCCACCTGATGGTAAGTGGTTGCTGTGGCCCATAGATATATACATCTATCTTCGTTTGCGAATCAAAATGCAGATGCGTTGTCACTCTTGAGGACTAAGGTGGAATGCCTCTTTTCCAGTAAAAAGGGTCGCCGGTTCTCTACACTCACGATACGAAACACAGCAGTTTTAATCTGTTATTTTACGCTGGTATTCTGTGAGAGCGTGGTCCTTCCCCGGTTGAGCCGACCCATTCGTGCTACAACTATACTACTAATATACCTGCAGCATGGCTCTACCACGTAAAATATAATAGTTGAAATAAATTATTTTTTATTATTGTTCGATGGATTTTAAAAGAAACATGATTTAGTATGTATTGTAGAAGAATGATTTATGCTAACATTCTGTTTAAATTTCAGCTGTTCTCGATATATTATAAAGTTAAAATGCCTTTTCGTAATTTTAAATTTACGAATATAGTTAAAATCTTATCTTTTACTTTAAAATCACAAAAAGTAGGTTATATTACGCTCGTTAACCATAAAAACAGAGTAGAAGAGAAAAAAGTTATAGATGATACATATTTTTTTTTAATTTTCTCTTTTGTATGTTTTGTTTTATTAACAGGTAATTCTATATTGTGTTACATTATAAGTTAGGATAAATAAAATACTGTGACATTTAGTTTAACACAAAACCACTAACTATCCTTTTTGTGTGTTTGGATTTATTTACAGATAATTCTATATTTTGTGACGTAATAGATTTTTAAAAAGATAGATAATAGTGACATTAAGTTTTAAATTAGAATATAATCATTTTTGTTTGATATTATTTATACCAAAATCACTAGATTTGAAATACACATGTACAAGTACACATGTTCTGTACATACTAGAAACAAGCACAAGTTAGTTGTACCAGTTTCTCGACTTTAAAATGTCAGTAATTCCTTCATGGTGCTTCGTGGTGATATAAACGCTTAAACAACAAAGTCCACGAAAATGTACAGGCCTTATCTATCACAAATGTTAAAAATATTTATTGAGCAAAAATTGTTTAGTAAGGGATATTATACTACTAATGATGGATAATCACCCCTCGGAATGAGGTGCTCGCTACCATGCTATTTACAAATATTTTTATAACAATTTGGTGTAAATATTTTATTGTAAATTATGCTTTTAAAAAAAGTCCCGCTGGATTACTTGCTGATTCATCCCCGGACATAAGTATTTCCGAACCAGCGATAAAAATGACTTTCAATAAGAACTATATATACATATATATATATATATATATATATATATATATATATATATATATATATATATATATATATAGTTTTTAAATATATATGTATATTTAAAAACCCGAGTCTATTTTTAGATTAACGCGACGCGATGAACTAACGGAATTCTCCATTGAATTAACAGTTTCGAATACCGGGTTACCTAAATGATATTTACTAAGACGAAACTGACGTCAGAACGTATCCTCAACGTTAAAATTAAAATAAATTTTTAATTTTAAGTTTAAAGTTTAAAGTATAAAATTTTAAAATTCAAAAATCTAGTTTAAGTAATCGCAATGATACAAACAGATCGGATGGTAGTTAGCGTTCGGATGATGAGATGTCCCGAGTCTATGAATCAGTTCATTTATATATAAAAAAGCGTAGGTGAGGTTAACCCCCCTTGCCTCACACCGCATTCTAACCTATACTCGTCCGACAGTTCATTATACCACCGGACCTGATTAATTTCATGACCGTACCAATAGCTAAAAATTATTGAGACGTCTGCAAGTTGGTGTAAACTGAAATATAAAATTCCATGACATTCTTACATGGATTCAGTCAAGCATAAAATGTGTAATAACTCGTCGAAATGATGTATATGTGATAAAATAACAACTTATTTTTGTGTATATTACACTAATATTTTGTGTTTTATATTTCAGTAGTTCTCGACAAATTAGAAGATTAAAATGCCTTTTCGTAATTTTAAGTGGCAAATATAGTTAAAATCCTATAGGGCACTTTAAAATTACAAAAAGTTATTTGGTATGGCTCGTAAACGAAAACAGAAAAAAAGAGAATAGAAGAGTAAAATTTAATTGATGATATACATTTTGTTTGCTTATAATTTCCTTTACAGATTCACGAGGCATTCTATCTGAGTCCTCACGGGTCACGACGCATTTGCATTTTGATTCGTAATCGAGGATAAATGTAGATAGATGTCTATGGGCCACAGCAACCATTTACCATCAGGTGGACTGTGTGCTCGTTTGTCACCCTTATCTTATAAAAATATAAAGAAATAGTTTTCATATATAACAATTAGTTGGAATTTTTTTTTGGTTCGACTATTTGAACTTATGAAACAAAATTATTCCAATCAGATAAATTATTGAATTACTTAGGAACGTTAAACTTATTGAAAAAATCAATGTACCTATATCCTCGTAAGAATAGAAGTAAATTATTGTATTGTAACCGGTTTTTACCGGTTTTATTAAGAACTATAGACCGATTTCCTTTCTGAGCCGTGTCTACGTGCAGTTTTCGAGAGTCATAACGAAACGTCTCGCACGGAGACTAGACTTGACCTCCTGAACAAGCAATTGTACCGCTTGTGTGTGTGTGTGTGTGTGTGTGTGTGTGTGTGCGTGTGTGTGTGTGCGTGTGTGTGCGCGTGTGTTTGTGCGCGTGTGTGTGTGCGTGTGTGTGTGTGTGTGTGTGTACGTGCTCGTGCGTGTATGTGCATATGCGAAGGAGAAGGTAATTCATCATTGTAATAATTATAATTAGAAGACATCAATTAATGGTGTATTAATAACACATTATAAAAAGTAGTTTAATTATTTAGAGATTTTAATAAGTTTTCGGTTTCATCATAATTTACTTTTTAAAGCCATTTCAATAGAGTTTTTTTACATTGATTTTTATTCAAAGTGTAAACGTTTAGTTGTTTATTTATTTTATTGTACATAAATATACCAAGGAAACAAAAATATTTATGTGCATAGGAATGTTTAAAGGTAACAGTATGACACACTTTTCCGGTCTTCTGTTTGTTAATTGAGATGAGGTAAAATTTACTAGCATGTGTTATTTTAAAATTGTAAGGCAAATAAATAATTGAAAAGTTTATTGTTGGCTGAGGGTCATTAGTCATGGAAAAGGCGATAAATTTCGTTTCTATGCATATAGTTATTATGCAACCATAATGAGACAGTGTCAATCCCAGTTTGAGCATTTCAAAGGCCTCCTTCCATGTACTTGCTGCGAATAGGAGTGCTGTATCATCAGCATATGATATGATTTTGCCATGAAAGGATTTGAGTTTCAGGAGGTCATTTATTTAGACTAGAAATTTCAGTTAGGTTAGCTAGGGAAAATTCAGTTAGTGAGACATAAATTAAAGATATAAATCAATGGTGGGATTAGGGTATGCCGAAATTTTTTAATAAAGTTATTAGATATTTTATTCCAACCGACTAAACATTTTGTTTTTAAACTTATTATAATACGTTCTACTTCTTCAACATCAATGGATAAGAATACAAACGAGTCTCTTCTTGTGTCATGGTTAATTTGTAATAATTCTTGTTTTTGTATAATCTAATTGCTGATATAAATTTTTCTGAGATTTTTATCCCTACATTTGCAAAGACCTTATTAACACTATTTAAAGAGTCTTTAATACTGCCAGTTTCCAATAATTCTTGAGAAGACGATTTTTGTTTAGACGTGTGTGTTATACTTATAATGGCTTCCCATATTTTTTATTGTTTTTACCTGCTAATTCTAAGTTTGTTTTCTCATAATCTCTTTTAAGTTGTTTTAGTAAATTATTGCGATGATTTCTGTATCGTATATATTTGAATTTAAGTATTATGTTTTCTGGTTAGCGTTTTAGTTTCATATGCATTCGGTCCCTATTAAGCATGCATCGTATTAGGCCAGTGGTAATCCATGGTTGAGATGTTTGAATTATTAATGTATTTTGTTCTACCACAGTTTTTAAAGTTGTAACTAAAAATTCTATGCAAATTGACTATATCCGTAAGTAATGCTTCATTATTTTAAAGTTTTAATAATTAATTTTAAAGTTGAATTTATTAAACAAAACAATGTACCTATATCCTCGTAAGAATGGATGGTCACAGACATGAAATTATTATATTGTTACCAGTTCTAACTGCGTTTGCAAAGTGTCACATTATTGAGACGTCTGCAAGTGGGTGTAAACTGAAGTATAAAATTCCATGACATTCTTACATGGATTCAGTCGACCTAATATAAATGTGTAATAACTCGTCTAAATGATGTATGTGTGATAGAATAACAACTTATTTTTGCGTTTATCTCAATATTTCAATCAGTATATTACACTAATATTTTGTGTTTTATATTTCAGCAGTTCTCGAGAAATAAGAAGATTAAAATGCCTTTTGTAATTTTAAGTGGCAAATATAGTTGCAATCCTATATATACACTTTAAAATTACAAAAAGTCATTTTTAATTTTAAAACAACTCGTAAACGAAAACAGAAAAAAAGAGAATAGAATAGTGTGCTTTCTTTTATTTACAGATAATTATATATTGTATGACGTTATTAGTATTTAGTAAGATAAATAAAATACTGTGATATTTACTTGTAGGTAGGAAAAAAATTGATGTCACAATTCCTCCCCTGCTGTCGCCGAGTAATTACTCAAACAAAATGTAAATGCCTCTAAAAAAATAATTTGCATTACATAAAATGTTATCAGGACGTTATTATTATTTAGAAAGATAAATAAAACACTGTGATATGTAGTTTTAGGTAGGAAAATAAATAGATGTGACAATTCCTCACCTGTTGTCGCCGAGACATTTCTCAAAGAAAATGTAAATGCCTGTAAATAAATAAGTTGCATTTCATACAATTTTATCAGGATATTTGAAAATATTTGTATTTCAAAACTATTCAGTTTAAGAAACAGTAGATTTTGAAGGGGATTTCTGTTAAAGTTATTGCATCTCTAATAACGAATGGGAAGGCACTTAAGTTGGAAACGATAAGTAGACACATGGTCATACTTACGAAGATTAAAAATTAATCGAATGCAGTTATTAAGAAGACGATCATATTTGTCAAGAAGAATGCGATTTACATTAAATTAATCAATTATTGACAATGGCCTTATCACTGGCCACTCCCCAGAGCAGATGGAAATAATATAATATAGTGTATTGTAAACACCCTGCTTTATTTGTATTGTAACTACCTCATATATGCACCATCCCGTGGGTGTAGTAATAAGCGACAGAAGAAAATAAATTAAGAGACATGTAGCAGCGTTTACCTTATATACGAGTATGAAAAATATCCACCCTTTGAGGCAGTCTATTAGGTAGGGGTTGGGATTAGGGTATGCCGAAATTTTTTAATAAAGTTATTAGATATTTTATCCCAACCAACTATACATTTTGTTTTTAAATTTATTATAGTACGTTCTACTTCTTTAAAATCAATAGATAATAATACAAACTAGTCTCTTCTTGTGTCAAGGTTAAATTTTAATAATTCTTGTTTTTGTATTATCTAACTGCTGATATCAATTTTTTCTGAGATTTTTTCCCTACATCTGCAAATACCTTATTAACACTATTTAAAGAGTCTTTAATACTGCCAGTTTCCAATAATTCTTGAGAAGACGATTTTTGTTTAGACGTGTGTGTTATACTTATAATGGCTTCCCATATTTTTTATTGTTTTTAACCTGCTAATTCTAAGTTTGATTTCTCATAATCTCTTTTAAGTTGTTTTAGTAAATTATTGCGATGATTTCTGTATCTTATATATTTGAGTTTAAGTATTATGTTTTCTGGTTAGCGTTTTAGTTTCATATGCATTCGGTCCCTACTACGCATGCATCGTATTAGGCCAGGGGTAATCCATGGTTGAGATGTTTGAATTATTAATGTATTTTGTTCTACCACAGTTTTTAAAGTTGTAACTAAAAATTCTATGCAAATTGACTATATCCGTAAGTAATGCTTCATTATTTTAAAGTTGTAATAATTAATTTTAAAGTTGAATTTATTAAACAAAACAATGTACCTATATCCTCGTAAGAATGGATGGTCACAGACATGAAATTATTATATTGTTACCAGTTCTAACTGCGTTTGCAAAGTGTCACATTATTGAGACGTCTGCAAGTGGGTGTAAACTGAAGTATAAAATTCCATGACATTCTTACATGGATTCAGTCGACCTAATATAAAATGTGTAATAACTCGTCTAAATGATGTATGTGTGATAGAATAACAACTTATTTTTGCGTTTATCTCAATATTTCAATCAGTATATTACAGTAATATTTTGTGTTTTATATTTCAGCAGTTCTCGACAAATAAGAAGATTAAAATGACTTTTGTAATTTTAAGTGGCAAATATAGTTGCAATCCTATATGTACACTTTAAAATTACAAAAAGACATTTTTAATTTTAAAACAACTCGTAAACGAAAACAGAAAAAAAGACAATAGAAGAGTGTGCTTTGTTTTATTTACAGATAATTATATATTGTATGACGTTATTAGTATTTAGTAAGATAGATAAAATATTGTGATATTTACTTGTAGGTAGGAAAATAAATAGATGTCACATTTCCTCCCCTGCTGTCGCCGAGTAATTACTCAAACAAAATGTAAATGCCTCTAAAAAAATAATTTGCATTACATAAAATGTTATCAGGACGTTATTATTATTTAGAAAGATAAATAAAACACTGTGATATGTAGTTTTAGGTAGTAAAATAAATAGATGTGACAATTCCTCACCTGTTGTCGCCGAGACATTTCTCAAAGAAAATGTAAATGCCTGTAAATAAATAAGTTGCATTTCATACAATTTTATCAGGATATTTGAAAATATTTGTATTTCAAAACTATTCAGTTTAAGAAACAGTAGATTTTGAAGGGGATTTCTGTTAAAGTTATTGCATCTCTAATAACGAATGGGAAGGCACTTAATTTGGGAACGATAAGTAGACACATGCTCATACTTACGAAGATTAAAAATTAATCGAATGCAGTTATTAAGAAGACGATCATATTTGTCAAGAAGAATGTGATTTACATTAAATTAGTCAATTATTGACAATGGCCTTATCACTGGCCACTCCCGGGAGCAGATGGAAATAATATAATATAGTGTATTGTAAACACCGTGCTGTATTTGTATTATAACTACCTCATATATGCACCATCCCGTGGGTGTAGTAATAAGCGACAGAAGAAAATAAATTAAGAGACGTGTAGCAGCGTTTACCCTATATATGAAAAATATCCACCCTATGAGGCAGTCTATGAGGTAGGGGGTGGGATTAGGGTATGCCGAAATTTTTTAATAAAGTTATTAGATATTTTATCCCAACCAACTATACATTTTGTTTTTAAATTCATTATAGTACGTTCTACTTCTTCAACATCAATAGATAATAATACAAACTAGTCTCTTCTTGTGTCAAGGTTAATTTTTAATAATTCTTGTTTTTGTATAATCTAACTGCTGATATCAATTTTTTCTGAGATTTTTTCCCTACATCTGCAAATACCTTATTAACACTATTTAAAGAGTCTTTAATACTGCCAGTTTCCAATAATTCTTGAGAAGACGATTTTTGTTTAGACGTGTGTGTTATACTTATAATGGCTTCCCACACTTTTTATTGTTTTTACCTGCTAATTCTAAGTTTGTTTTCTCCTAATCTCTTTTAAGTTGTTTTATTAAATTATTGCGATGATTTCTGTATCGTGTATATGTGAGTTTAAGTATTATGTTTTCTGGTTAGCGTTTTAGTTTCATATGCTTTCGGTCCCTACTACCCATGCATCGTATTAGGCCAGGGGTAATCCATGGTTGAGATGTTTGAATTATTAATGTATTTTGTTCTACCACAGTTTTTAAAGTTGTAACTAAAAATTCTATGCAAATTAACTATATCCGTTAGTAATGCTTCATTATTAAATTTAGTTGTATGTTTTAATAATTAATTTTTTTTATGTATTTATTTTGTTGATATTTATGTAAGTTTATCATTTTCATTTACATATTTATAAAGTCCAACCAGACGAGAAAACTATATAGATACCCATAAATAATAATTTTTATATACCCATAAATTTACCCATAAATTTAATTTTATTCAGGAAATTTATCAAAAACATAAATTTGCACCTGCGCCTGAACTAAGCATTGAGCTTGTATCTCAGGCAACAGTACTCTTTGTTATGGGACAATTTTATAAAAATATTTCTGATTTAGAAACTTACGTAAACATATCAACAATATTGTTTTAAAGTATGAAATTAAACCTAAATATTGGTTAGTTTTAAAGTGTGGAGTGTCAATTGTACCTCTAGTGTTCGTGTAGTGTGTGTGTGTGTGTGTGTGTGTTGTGTGTGTGTGTGTGTGTGTGTGTGTGTGTGTGTGTGTGTGTGTGTGTGTGTGTGTGTGTGCGCGTGTGTGTGTGTGTGTGCGTGCTCGTGCGTGTATGTGACTATGGCAAGGAGAAGGTAATTCATCATTGTAATAATTATAATTAGAAGACATCAATTAATGGTGTACTAATAACACGTTATAAAAAGTAGTTCAATTATTTAGAGATTTTAATAAGTTTTCGGTTTCATCATTATTTACTTTTTGAAGCCATTTCAACAGAGTTTTTTTTACATTGATTTTTATCCAAAATTTTAACTTTTAGTTGCTTCCTTATTTTATTGTACATGAATTGATCAAGAAAACAAAAATATTTATTTGCATAAGAATGTTTAAAGGTAACAGTATGACACACTTTTCCGGTCTTCTGTTTGTTGATTGAGATGAGATAAAATTTACTTCGTTAATATTAAGAGATAGGTAGTTATGAGAGGTCATTTATGTAGACGAGAAATAGAGTCGGACCAAGGATACTTCCCTGAAGTACTCCATAACTGACAGGCACATCAGAACTAAATAGGTTATTTACTGTAACACATTAATGTCTTCCAGTTAGATAACTCTCAAATAATTTTATTTGTGTGTACCGATTTTTTCAATTTGTATTAACAATATGGGGATAGAGACCGTGTCAAAAGCTTTTGCAAGATCCGGAAATATTCCAACAGTTTTATTGCCTTTGTCTAAATTTTTGATAATATAATCGGTTAATTCATGTCCTACATCGTTGGTAGACTTTCCGGATCTAAAGCCAAATTGACAGTTTGATAGAATATTAAAATTCTCTAGGTATTTTACAAGTTGGATATTAATTAGGCTTTCTAATATTTCTGACAAAGACGGTAGTATAGAAATAGGCCTATAATTATTCACACGGTCTCTATCTCCAGATTTATATATCGGGTGAATTATAGATTTTTTAAATAGCTAGGGAAAATTCCGTTCGTGAGACATAGACTAAAGATATAAGTCAATGTTGGGATTAGGGTATGCCGAAATTTTTTAATAAAGTTATTAGATATTTTATCTAAACCAACTAAACATTTTGTTTTTAAATTTATTACGATACGTTCTATTTCTTCAACATCAATAGATAATGATACAACGAGTCTCTTCTTGTGTCAAGGTTAATTTGTGATAATTCTTGTTTTTGTATAATCTAATTGCTGATATCAATTTTTTCTGAGATTTTTTTCCCTACATTTGCAAATACCTTATTAACACTATTTAAAGAGTCTTTAATACTGCCAGTTTCCAATAATTCTTGAGAAGGCGATTTTTGTTTAGACGTGTGTGTTATACTTATAACGGCTTCCCACATTTTTTATTGTTTTTACCTGCTAATTCTAAGTTTGTTTTCTCCTAATCTCTTTTAAGTTGTTTTAGTAAATTATTGCGATGATTTCTGTATCGTATATATGTGAGTTTAAGTATTATGTTTTCTGGTTTGCGTTTTAGTTTCATATGCATTCGGTCCCTATTACGCATGCATCGTATTAGGCCAGGGGTAATCCATGGTTGAGATGTTTGAATTATTAATATATTTTGTTCTACGACAGTTTTTAAAGTTACAACTAAAAATTCTATGCAAATTAACTATATCCGTAAGTATTGCTTCATTATTTAATTTAGTTGTATGTTTTAATAATTAATTTTAAAGTTGTATTTATTAAACAAAACAATGTACCTATATCCTCGTAAGAATGGAAGGTCACAGACATGAAATTATTATATTGTTACCAGTTCTTACTGCGTTTGCAAAGTGTTACATTATTGAGACGTCTGCAAGTGGGTGTAAACTGAAGTATAAAATTCCATGACATTCTTACATGGATTCAGTCGACCTAATATAAAATGTGTAATAACTCGTCTAAATGATGTATATGTGATAGAATAACAACTTATTTTTGTGTTTATCTCAATATTTCAATCATTATATTACACTAATATTTTGTGTTTTATATTTCAGCAGTTCTCGACAAATAAGAAGATTAAAATGCCTTTTGTAATTTTATGTGCCAAATATAGTTAAAATCCTATTTGGCAATTTAAAATTACAAAAAGTTATTTTAAATTTTAAAACAACTCGTAAACGAAAACAGAAAAAAAGAGAATAGAAGAGTGTGCTTTGTTTTATTTACAGATAATTATATATTGTATGACGTTATTAGTATTTAGTAAGATTAATAAAATACTGTGATATTTACTTGTAGGTAGGAAAATAAATAGATGTTACAATTCCTCCCCTGCTGTCGCCGAGTAATTACTCAAACAAAATGTAAATGCCTCTAAAAATAATTTGCATTATATAAAATGTTATCAGGACGTTATTATTATTTAGAAAGATAAATAAAACACTGTGATATGTAGTTTTAGGTAAGAAAATAAATATATGGGACAAATCATCACCTGTTGTCGCCGAGACATTTCTCAAAAAAAATCTAAATACCTGTAAATAAATAATTTGCATTTCATAAAATGTTATCAGGATATTTGAAAATATTTGTATTTAAAAACTATTCAGTTTTTAGAAAATAGTAGATTTTGAAGGGGATTTCTGTTAAAGTTATTGCATCTCTAATAACGAATGGGAAGCCACTTAAGTTGGGAACGATAAGTAGACACATGGTCATACTTACGAAGATTAAAAATTAATCGAATGCGGTTATTAAGAAGACGATCATATTTGTCAAGACGAGTGTATTATTGTTGTTTCTGTCAAAATATTTGCAAGATCCATTCAAAAAATGATTTATATTATAAAAAATTACAGCAACAGAGCATAAATATCAAATAATAATCGTTAAGGCATCCCCATGATACTTCAACATGAAAATGATATTGCTTATTGGCGTGTGGCTAAGATTATTTTATATTTATATTTTATTATTGCAACTAAAAAACGAACTAAACGTTATCGTGTATATCCAATGCAATTATCGCATAGGGCGATTATGGCTCTTATCCTTTTATTTCTTTACGTCGTATAAGGAGATAGATTTAATTATTTCGAATCACAACAATACAATTATTTCTATCAGAGTTCACGCACGCACGCACTGATCATGACTTAAAATGATCCAGCCTTATCCAATTAATTCTAAATAATAATAATAATAAGGTTAACTGTACAGTTCGAGACTTCCTCGGGCAGTGTATGGGGCAGTGGAGTACGATCCTTTGGCATCTAGGCGAGCGGATGACGGCTGCGAAGAACCACATAAGGATAAGAAGGGGTATCTTCCGGGGCGATTGTTTTAGTTCAATCTGGTTTTGCCCCTCAGTACCTAACTGGAGGGTTCCAGGAGGGGATTTCAGGAGGTACAAAAGAAGCCATATCAATAGAGTTTTTTACATTGATTTTTATTCAAAGTGTAAACGTTTAGTTGCTTATTTATTTTATTATACATGAATGGACCAAGAAAACAAAAATATTTATGTGCATAGGAATGTTTAAAGGTAACAGTATGGCACACTTTTCCGGTCTTCTGTTTGTTAATTGAGATGAGGTAAAATTAACTAGCATGTGTTGTTTTAAAACTGTAAGATAAATGAATAACTGGATAGCTTATTGTTGACTGAGGGTCATTAGTCATGGAAAAGGCGATTCGTTTCGTTAATATTAAGAGATAGGTAGTTATTATGCAACTATAATGAGACCGTGTCAATCCCAGTTTGAGCATTTCAAAGGCCTCCTTCCATGTACTTTCTGCGAATAGGAGTGCTGTATCATCAGCATATGATATGATTTTGCCATGAAAGGATTTGAGTTTCAAGAGGAAATTTATGTAGACGAGAAATAGAGTCGGGCCAAGCATACTACCCTGAGGTATTCCATAACTGACAGGCACATCAGAACTAAATTGGTTATTTATTGTAACACATTAAAGTCTTCCAGTTAGAAAGCTCTTAAATAATTTTAGTTGTGTGCCCCGTATACCGATTTTTTCAATTTGTATTAACAGTATGGGATAGAGACTGTGTGAAATGCTTTCGCAATATCCAGAAAAATTATAACAGTTTTATTGCCTTTGTCTAAATTTTTAATAATAAAATCGGTTAATTCATGTCCTACATCGTTGGTAGACTTTCCGGATCTAAAGCCAAATCGACAGTTTGACTGCGGATATACTCATTTCCAAGTTTGTCACGCAGAGAAACTCCAAGCATAGCCCTCTCCATAGCTCGCTGAGCGACCTAGAGCTTCCTCGTACGGCCTGCAGTGAAGGACCACGTCTCAGTTCCGTAAGTCATCACTGGCAACACGCACTGGTTGTACAATTTCGTTTTAAGGTTTTGAGGTATGTCTGACGAGAAGATGTGTAGCTTAGCTTAGCGTAGCTTAGCGTAGCTTCCCGAACGCTGCCCAGCCGAGTTTAATCCGTCGATTGACCTCTCGGTCGAAGTTGGACTTACCTAGTCGGACTATTTGTCCCAGGTTAACATACTCGTCAAAACTTCGAGCTTAGTGCTCCTAACAACTACCGGCATAGGTGTGACATGGACATTAAACATAATCTTTGTTTTGTCCATGTTCATCTTAAGACCTATCCGTTGGGAGACACTATTGAGGTCATTGAGCATAGTGCTTAGGTCCTCCAGCGATTCTGCCATAAGGACTATATCGTCGGCAAATCGAAGGTGAGTGATGTACCCGCCTTTGATGTTAATACCGTATCCTTTCCAGTCCAGAAGTTTGAAAACGTCTTCCAATGCAGCGGTGAAGAGTTTCGGGGATATAACATCACCCTGTCTTACACCTCTCTGCAATTGGATAGGTTTCGTACTCTGGTTCTGTACTCGGATAGCCATCGTTGCTCTACTGTACAAACACTTCAGCACTTCGATATACCGACAGTCAACTTGGCACCGCTGAAGGGACTGCAGCACCGCCCAAATTTCGACGGAATCAAAGGCTTTCTCACAGTCCACATACGCCAGACATAGTGGCAAATTGTACTCTTCGGACTTCTGTACAATTTGCCGAAGGGTATGTATGTGGTCTATGGTGCTAAAGCCCTTTCGGAAACCGGCTTGTTCGGAAGGCTGGAAGTCCTTAAGTCTGCGCGCGAGACGATTCGTAATGATTCTCGAAAACAGCACGTAGACGCGGCTCAGAAGGGAAATCGGTCTGTAGTTCTACAAGAGAGCGTTGTCACCTTTCTTGAAGAACAAGACCACCGCACTTCTGCTCCACGCCTCCGGTGTAATGCCACCATGGAGGACGGAATTAAAGAGCTTCTGAAGGACTTCAAGTACCGTTTTTCCACCCGCTTTCAGAAGCTCTGCTGTAATACCATCCTCGCCTGGGGCCTTGCGGTTTTTAAGGTGATGGAGAGCCATTCTAATCTCGCACAGACTGACGTCCGGGATATCTTCGGAATAGGGTCGGATGAGACTCGCTCTTGGATCGTTACTCACACTTGCGTGTGGCTCCAACGATGACGTGTACAGCTGCCTATAGAATCTCTCAATCTCACTCAAAATCTCAGGTGTCCCGGAAACGATGCTGCTACATTCGGTCTTCAGCTTTGACAGTTGGCTCTTTCTGACACACAGATCTCTGGCAAAGTTTTTGGAGCCTTGATTCCCTTCTTCAATACAAGCTGTATTGAAGTTGCGTAAGTCCCGCCGCATGCATTTAGAGATCTGTCTGTTCAGTTGCCTGTATGCTGTCAAATCTGTTGAAGAATGTGTCAAGGTTAATTTGTAATAATTCTTGTTTTTATATAATCTAATTGCTGATATCTATTTTTTCTGGGATTTTTTTCCCTACATTTGCAAAGACTTTATTAACACTAATTAAAGAGTCTTTAATACAGCCAGTTTCCAATAATTCTTGAAAAATGAAATTATAATCTTTTAGCCAATGTTCAGTAATACAAATATTAGGGACTGCAGTGGACCGTATGAATTTTACTGTTGCAAGACTGGTTGACTGACTAATTACTACGCTAGGGACTGCTTAAAGGAAAGATGGTACTGTAGACTATACTGTATTCAAATATTGACAAATGCGGCACTAATAAACTATATACAGAGACGGGAGTCTTCACTCTTCAATGTTTTCTTGATTTATTCGCTTGCTGTTGTCTTCGAGTGCCGCTTTCGAAATGAACTGCCGAAATGAACACCTCATAGACCAAAACGCCCTTCTTATATCCCGCAAGAGAGCGTCTCAGTATGTGAGTAGCGTCGTGAGGTGATGCCGCGCGCTGATTGGTCGTCGACATCGCGTGATCTGCTGCTGGTGTGCGGGGTGCGCGGGGCGCAACGGGGTATGAAGGAGCGACGGAGCGGCGGCTCGCTTCGCCGTCCGTAACATCCTCCCCCCGGCGTAGCCTGCGAGCCTAAGCTTCCCTCGAGAGGACGGCTATCTTCCTGACGGTCGCCGCACTCCACCCCTGGTGCTGACCTCGACGTTGCGCACCATGCCGTCCGGTCCAGGAAATGTCTTCGTGACAACCCCCCGCCTTCTTTTCCTTCCGGTGAAGCCATTTGTCTTCGTCCATGTAAAGAAATCACGGTCCTGTGAACCATTGGTCGCTTTCTTCTTTGGTCACGAAGTTCATGCGCGTTGCCTGATCTATGTTCTCCGCAGTCGGTATCCACCTCCATTGCACGGGTGATGTCTTTTCAGCTATCTCCCCTAACCGATGAGCCACGTATGGAGTGTAACGCGCTGTATTATTTTGTATCCAGTGGAGTGCCATAGTGGAGTCTGTCCAATATACGACCCTATCTGCTACCACTCTGTGTTCACTCTGTACGAATTCTGCGAGTCGCGCGCCTATTAAATTCGCCTGCAACTTTAACCGCGGTATACTTTGTGCCTTGATCGGAGTGACTTTCGCCTTTGTCCGCCACTAATCGTACCTTAACCGTTCCGTCGCTGTATCGTATTCGCCAATATGCCGCGGATGCGTACGCACGGTCGCTTGCGTCGTTAAATATGTGAAGTTGACGCTCTACCACTCCCCCCGTAGGAACATAGCACCTTGGCAGTCGCAGCCGTGACACCTCCTCGACGACTCGCAGCCACCTCTATAACTCATCCGCTGCCTCCTCGGGTAGTTCGTCATCCCATCCGACCTTCTTCATACGCCATAGGTCTTGTAGCAGGATCTTGGCGGTGATGGTGAGGTAGCCAATCAGTCCGAGCAGGTTAAACACAGACATGACTGCGCTTAATGCTTCTCTCTTGGTCGGTGGTCGCTGTAGCGCCTTTACCTCCTGCGGCACCCTATTCATCGATTTGTTGAAGGTTAGGGCGTCTTCGTCGGCCATCCATAACAACCCTAGGGTTCTGCCCGGGCTGTCATGCCTTAAACCTACTTCCTTAGGCTTGCTCGCCAGTAGTTCCTCCGGCTTGTCTTTCAATAGAGCTGCTTGGTTAGAATTCCAGCCTGCCAAGGTGAAACCGGCCTTCTGGTGCACTTCCGTAACCTGCCTTGCCGTGTTTACCGCTTCCTTTACCGTTGCATAACTGTCTAAATAGTCGTCCATATAATGACTACGTACGATAGCGTTAAGCGCCAACGGGTATGTCTCTGCGTGTGCGCGCGGGTTATAATCTCTAACACTATGTGAGAGAAACGGCGAGCTCCTCGCGCCGAAAATCATTGACGTCATAATGTACTCCCGCGGTGGGCTGTGTCGCTCGTTTTCTAGCCAGAGAAACAATTGCGCGGGTTGGTCGCGACGGTCGATTTTCACACGTAAGAACATTTCCCTAATATCCGCGGACACAGCTATCTCATTCTCTCTAAACCTAAACAGTATGCCCGGTAAGTTCCAAGTTTCAAGTATCAAGTTTTCACTTTAAAATACCCTACGAACTGAGGTTTCTACTAACCTGGTGGATTACACAATATTACACTGTTTATGGTCAATCCCGCGAAGCAGTGAAGCAACAAATATCCTCCAGGTGTACGCCGGTCGCGGTCTCTTGGCCGCCCAATCCCAATATAGCCATCCGTTGAAGCTGCCTCGCCTCGTTCACATTGTTAAACTTGATAATGGACCATACTCAAAGTACGGACTAAGGACTAAGGACCAAGGACTAAGGACCCCTATGACAAGGCAAAAGAATCTATGAAACACCGTGTACCGTTAATTAGAGCACATGTGCTTTTAAGAAGACAAAAACATTAAGTACTTACAATTTATGGGATGATGTGTTTCAACACATTAAACTGCCCGTAGACATTGTGTTTAAGGGGCTGTACGCTCAAGTAGTCGTCACTTTAAATTCATGTTCCGGCGTTTCGATTCAAAAATTATATATGTGTGTGTCCGATCATTACAACGGCTCGCTCCAAAAAGAACTAGGCCTCCCTTGGGCTACACGCCACCGTCGATCCGTGGTAGGATTTCGAACTAACACGAAAGGTCAATTGCATGCAATTAGCTAGCTCGCTTCGTCAATATACGTTTCTAGTTACTTCGGACTAATGACGTTAGATGACGCTCTGAAGTCTGTTCATCGCATGTAATAACGTAAATATGCTAAAATAATGTACACGAAAATTTTCGTGTTACACATCCCCTTTGCTTGGGTCAAAAAGTTCTTCGTAATGAAGATACTTTTTCCGAAGACATTTCGTGCCACCTGCAGAACAACGACTGAATACCAAAGACAGTGAAGAAGTTGTAATGCGTCTCTAATCTAATCTGGCTAAAAACATTCGCACGGATAGTAAATTCCAAGTCACCCATGCACCAACAACTAACAAGTACCAAGCCATCACTTAATCACTTAATTACGACGTTTAATCTTACACAAGGCTCATTATTACTCTACTTATTACCTAATTTTCATTTCTGTATCTGTATACCTAGTAACATTATATTCCACTAAACAATTTAACCTCAAAATGTAATTACCTACTTGTGTTGTTAACACAAAAAAAAAAACACTACCACAAATTTACCTACTTGTGTTGTAAGTTAGAAAATACTACACTAATTGTTATACCTATATTAACCTAATGGCATGCAACTTTATTTACATTTATTCCTACATGTTTTTACAATAATGAAATACAACCGCCTATGAATAATTACGTTTCCGAATCCTACGCGCGAATAGTCTATTACCATTCATGCGGTGCGTGACGTAACATCACGGGACAGAAACGAATACCTACAGTGCACTAAGCCTACACACGATGTTTACGTTTCGACTCGACTTTTCTCTAAGTAATCGAAAAACGAACGTGTTCTTATTTATTAAGTTGAGTAGTTAAGTGATTTGGAAATCATATTAAGTATTAAGTTAAATTAAATATCTATCTCGCATTAAGTTAAGTGAATTAACGTTTAATCATATTAAGTTAAAAGAAACAGCTTAAGTAATGCTACGCACTGGCTGGTATGCATTTTCATATATAATGTCCAGAGTGCGGACATAAAGAACAAATTCTTATCTAACTCGCGCCGATGTTCACAACATAAGATGACCTACTAGTTATGTATCGCTCGTTCATCAATACAATCACAGCTTATTTATCTCAGAAAGTTCACCGGTGGAAACGAATTTTGAAAATGTTTATTATTCTTACATTCTTTCACTCAATCATACTCATCACTCACATTCTACAAAACTATTAGTCATCTTGTTTAAGGATGTCTTTTATGTGAAAATTACCTAGTGTCTTACCTTCCATGCTGGCTAAGGTATACACTAAAGGTGATAATTTCGCTGTTATGACACATTTTTGAAATTTTGGTGCTAGTTTAGCCGTAAATCTCTTTGAGGCATTAGATAGGTAATGGGTACGTTTATATACAATCTGACCTACTTTTAACTCAACATGTCGTTTTCTTAAGTTATAGTACTTTTCATTTCTAGAATGAGCATTTTTAATATGCTTTTGTACCTTTTTAAATATGGTGTCTAATTCCGCTAATTTTTTACTGTATGCTTGTGGTTCACCGAGAGTTACTTGTGATCTTTGAACTGGTTGAGGGCTATCTAAGCTGTGTAACATTCCATCTATTATGAATTCCCGTCGGTGCACAAGAAAATACGGAGTAAACTTAGTGGTATCATTCACGGCTGAATTAAGTGCGCATTGCAACTGTGGGATGTTCTCGTCCCATCGTTTATGCTCGGTACCTACATAACATGATATACCGTTAACTATGTTCATAATCGCTCTTTCGGCTTGATTTACCTGTGGGTGATAACGCGGGTTATAATAGATATTCGGTACGTTATATTTATGTAACAGTTGCCTAAACTGATTAGACACATACTGTGGGCCATTGTCAATATAGATAGTCTTACATACGCCATGTACTAGGAACACTTTCTCTTCTATGAACTTAGCGACCGCAGCGCCTGTTGCGATCCGTATAGGATGCAACATGACATACTTGCTAAAATAGTCTGTACATACAATTAAGTGAATATTCCTATTGCGAGAAACCGGAAATGGGCCTAGCAAATCGCAACATATGGCCTCCCAGGGTTTGTTAACCTCCTTCGGGTTTCCCATTAAACCAGGTCTAGCCGTGTTGACGGGTTTGTATTGTTTACATATCTCGAATTTTTTAACATATTCTTTCACATCTCGGTACATGCTGGGCCAGTAATAATTAAGACTAAGACGCTTGTGGGTTTTAAAGACACCCAAATGAGCACTAACTGGTTCATCATGACATTTTTTTAAAATATCTAACCTGTCTTCCTCGGGTACCACTAACTTCCAATTAAACTCATTCGTTAACTCATATTTATTTTTAGAGTACCTAAGCAATCTATCGTCTTTTACCATGAAGTGGGGATATTTGCGAGGGTTGGCCTGACAATCTTCGTATACATGTCTATACCACGCATCACTGGTTGCTGGCGTAGCGATTGCATCAACTTGAATCCTACTTAGTGCGTCTAGAATAACATTTAATTTACCTTTTCTGTGTTCTATTTCGAAATCAAATTGACTCAATCGCATGCTCCACCTGGCTAAGCGACCTGATGGGTTATTTAATTTATAAAACCATAATAACGAGGCGTGGTCGGTTATTATTTTACACTTTGTACCTTCTACATAAGATCTAAATTGCTCTAATGCGTAAATCACGGCCATAAGTTCTCTCTCCGATGTGGAAAAATTAATTTCATTTTTGGGCAAGAGACTGACTGCAGTATGCTATGGGATGTTCTACCCCGTCATAAGTCTGGGTTAAGACTCCGCCCACAGCCACTGAGGAAGCGTCACAATGGATAGAAAAAGGCAAATCAAAGTTCGGACATTTAAGTATCGGAGCAGACACTAAAGCGGTTTTTAAGTGGTTAAATGACTCATCTGCCTCCGTAGTCCATTCAAAGCGGACATTTTTGCTAGTTAACTTATTCAACGGTTTACTAATTTTCGAAAAATTGTTAATGAACCTCCTGTACCAGCCTGCCATGCCTAGAAACCTTTTAACCTCTTTAGCGGAAGTTGGAGTTGGATAATTCAATATAATATCTACCTTTCCCGGATCAGTTCTAAGTCCATGTTTGTCAACTAAATATCCCAAGTACTTAAGTTCTCTACGGCAAAAGATAGACTTATCCATGTTTATAGTCAAGTTTGCGTCCCTGAGTTTTGCGTAGACCTTATGCAAGAGCTGCACATGTTCTGAGAAAGTGCTGGATATTATGATTATGTCGTCTTGGAAACAGAATACTTTGTTGTTAAATTCGGGACCAAATAGCCTATCCATTAATCTCTGCATTGTGCTTGACGCGGAAACAAGGCCAAACGACATTACATTGAATCTAAATAACCCCCTACGTGGCACTGTGAACGCGGTCTTATCAGCTGATTGCTCGCTATCATAGGGTATTTGCCAATATGCAGCGGAAAGATCTATTGACGTTAGGTATTTCGCGTCGCGGAGCTGGTCCAATATGCTGCTTATATACGGGAGAGGATACGCATCGGGTTTGGAAACTGCATTTAATTTTCTACAATCTAGACAAAGCCTTAGGTCCCCATTTGGCTTCTGAACCATTACTACAGGTGAGTTCCAAGCTGACTGTGAAGGTGACACAACTCCCAAACTAAGCATTCTATCCAATTCTTTTTCAAGTGCTAGTTGCTTAACGGTGATAATGGATAGTACCTTTGCTTAATAGGTTTGCTATCCCCTGTGTCTTTGACGTGATGAATTAAATTGGTACGTCCCAAATCTACTTTAACTGTGTTAATTGTATCAAACTGTTGGACTAACTTATCCATGATTTGTTTTTGTTCTATGGATAAAGACTCGTATTCTTCAAGGCCTTTATTAAGAGAAACCGAATTTATGCTATTACATATTGATGACTCCGACTTTCGGTCAAACTGTACTTCGGATACAAGGTCACTCCCTAAGTCAAACACCTGCCAAAAATCAACACCTAGAATTATAGGTGAAGTTATTTGTGCAACAACATAAAAGTTAATCACTCTGAAATTATTGTTAAATTCAATATGTAAGGACATATACCCTAAGCAATGCAATCTCGTACCATCAGCAGTTCTTACGTAGTGCTCAGTGTCAAACCAGTTGAGTTGAAATCCGTGTTCTAAAAATATCAAATGCGCATTATTTCCAAGAATGCTACAAGTTGCACCCGAATCTAATAAGCCAAAAGCTTCTAAGTTCAATATTTTTAATTTTAAGTATGGTCTTATATCCCTAGTATTTTTTTAAACAGAACTACCTCTTCATTATTGGACGTATAAGACCTATTTTTATTAAAGGTGTTGGATAGTTCCGTGTTAACTAGTTTTTTGAATTGCAATTACTACAATCTGAACGCTTAACACCTTTTAATCCACACTTAAAACACACTAACTCTTTCGAATTGCATTGATTGGTGAAATGAGTGTTTAATCCACACCTAAAGCATTTCCTATCCAATTGCCTCGAAGAGCCAGCTTCATTCAGCACAGAGACTTGTTTACTGTGAGATCGCGGCGTTTGTTTATTTAATTCCGCTGTAATTTTAAAGTTATTCAAGTTAGGTTCACTAAATTGTTCCGCACGCGACCGCGCAATTTCTAACTGTTTGCAATAAAGTTTAAGTTTGTCTACAGAGGTTATATCATGTAAAGCTAAATCTTTCATGTACTCTGGTCTAATGTTATGCATCAAGATTTCGAGTTGTTGTCTACTCGACAACGGCTGAGTGAGTCGCGAGAACATTCCCTGCATAATGGAAAGATAGACTACTATCGTTTCGTGTCTGGCCTGTGTACGCTGCCTTATTTCATTTAATAGTTTATAGTCTAAATCGGGAATATCAAAGTCGTCCCTTAAGCATTTCAATAATTGTGAATATGAGTGGATATTATCCTTATTACTTCTAAACCAACATAAAGCAGAGTTTTCTAAAAGATCAGAAAAAGCTGAAAGTATGCGAGCTTCAGTAATGTTGCGAGCCTCTTTAAGTTCCTCAAGACGTTCAATAAATACACGAACACACGTGGTTCCGTCAAATTTTAAGTTAAATGTAATTAGGTTCAAGGGTTTATCTTTCACATAGATCACGTTACTTTCCATTTTCTGGTTAGACGGCTGTGCCCGGGTTTCCTTGTACTCACTATCCGTGTCACTATCTTCACCGTCTATGACACTCAAAATGCGAATCAAACGACTACGGAGATCTGACACATGCGAACTACTTTCAGAGATACGAGCTAGTCTATCCATCAAATAATTTGCACGACGAGACAGTTTAAGAGTCAAATTGCGATCATCTACTTTACCCGCCTGCAGCTGGGATTCCAGAAGTTCGACCTTTGGGGTGCAGATCTCTAGTTCAGAGGCTATACTGGGTGACTGGAGTGGTTCACACTTTATGCTTCCACGGCGTGCGAGTTTGTACACCTGGCGGATCTGCTTCCTCACTGCATCGGTGGTTACATTTTCATCTGTGGAAATACCAATAATGGCGAGTTCATATCTGATTTCATCTTTATGTAATGAGTCTATATACTTGTGGATCGACTTTTTGTTAAAATGTACTGACGGTTACAAGAAAGTCTTAAATCGGTTGATATTAAAAATATCTACTTAAAATAGCACAAATATTTTTATTATGTTAAGTTTTAATTCATTTAAGTACATATAAATCACATTCAAGTTAAACTTTCTTTGTTCTCAAGCTTATTTAAATCTACCTACATCAGAAAAAAAAATGTTAACATTAAATTTCACTAAGTTTTCATATTAAATGGGTTCTTAACAGCTTAAATAGTTACAATTAAGGTTAATTCATCTACTAACATCCAGCAACTTAAGGTTCAACGTTGGGTAGCCACTTTATAACACTTTTTAGGGCGTTACTCACCGGCTACTGTTATCGGAGAGTTAAGGGACTCGAAGATCAAAATAAAAGTATCCCAGGGCGCCTGTTGTTGGATGATTAGTAAAAGAAAATGCAAAGATACGTATACAGCCAAAAAATAGTTTATTTCCTTCTAAAGTTCACATGTATAGCTCCAAATATCAAGTTTTCACTTTAAAATACCCTACGAACTGAGGTTTTGACTAACCTGGTGGATTACACAATATTACACTGTTTATGGTCAATCCCGCGAAGCAGTGAAGCAACAAATATCCTCCAGGTGTACGCCGGTCGCGGTCTCTTGGCCGCCCAATCCCAATATAGCCATCCGTTGAAGCTGCCTCGCCTCGTTCACATTGTTAAACTTGATAATGGACCATACTCAAAGTACGGACTAAGGACTAAGGACCAAGGACTAAGGACCCCTATGACAAGGCAAAAGAATCTATGAAACACCGTGTACCGTTAATTAGAGCACATGTGCTTTTAAGAAGACAAAAACATTAAGTACTTACAATTTATGGGATGATGTGTTTCAACACATTAAACTGCCCGTAGACATTGTGTTTAAGGGGCTGTACGCTCAAGTAGTCGTCACTTTAAATTCATGTTCCGGCGTTTCGATTCAAAAATTATATATGTGTGTGTCCGATCATTACAACGGCTCGCTCCAAAAAGAACTAGGCCTCCCTTGGGCTACACGCCACCGTCGATCCGTGGTAGGATTTCGAACTAACACGAAAGGTCATATGCATGCAATTAGCTAGCTCGCTTCGTCAATATACGTTTCTAGTTACTTCGGACTAATGACGTTAGATGGCGCTCTGAAGTCTGTTCATCGCATGTAATAACGTAAATATGCTAAAATAATGTACACGAAAATTTTCGTGTTACATATTATACTAATATTTTGTATTTTATATTTCAGCAGTTCTTGACAAATTAGAAGATTAAAATGCCTTTTCGTAATTTTAAGTGGCAAATATAGTTGCAATCCTATATGTACACTTTAAAATTACAAAAAGTTATTTGTTTCGCGATCAATAACGTAAACAAGAAAAGGAGAATAGAAGAGTAAAATTTTATTGGTGCTCCACATTTTTTTTTTGCTTATAATCCCCTTGTGTGTTTTGTTTTATTTGCAGATAATTATATATTGTATGACAATATTAGTATTTAGTAAGATCAATAAAATACTGTGATATTTACTTTAAGGTAGGAAAATAAATAGATGTGACAATTCCTCCTCTGCTGTCGCCGAGTCAATACTCAAAAAAAAAATGTAAATGCCTCTAAAAAAAAATAACTTGCATTTCATAGAATGTTATCAGGATATTTGAAAATATTTGTATTTCAAAACTATTGAGTATAAGAGAACAGCAGATTTTTAAGGGGATTTCTGTAAAAGTTATTGCGTCTCTAATAAATGAATGAAAAATAGTGATGATAGATGGACGAAGTATGCGAAATGATGAATGATAGAGGAATATATGTGTTGTGTAAATGAGACGAAACGAAAGGGAATAAATGTCACTGCACATGGCATGTATACCCCTTACCGGTCCGGTATAGAGGAGACTAAGCGGGCATGCCAGGGAGTCGGTGTCATGCTTTCAGAAAGAATGGGTCAATGTGTGAAAGAGTATGAATGTGTAAGCCCAAAGCTGCCGTGTATACAAATGAAAGTGGGCTTAAAGAAGTTGTTTGTGCTAGGGGTGTACGCCCCAGATATGTCTAAGCCCACTTCTATCCGAGAGCAATTTTGGGACATGGTAAGTCTGGTGTTGATGAAACGTAAGGAAAATGAAAATATTATTATGGTATGAGATTTAAATGCAAGGGTTGGGGTGAAGAGGTCTGGTTATGAAAGGATATTAGAAACGTTTGGCGATGAAAGTATAAATGATAATGGTGACGGCCTCCTCACCGTATGTGTGGAAAAGAATCTTTTTGTGACAAACACTTTCATTCGCTATAAGAGGATTCACATTTATACATGGGAAAGAGGGGATGATAATAGCATGATAGATTTAATAATTGTGGATATAAGAATAAGAAACTCAGTGGTAAATATAAGAGAGAGAAGAAGTGAAAATATAAGTGGTTTGAATGAATTATGTATGAATGATTTAAACTTGAAGACTGTATGGAATTATGGTAAGAAAGTTTTGATAGATGCAGCCACCGAACTATGTGGTGTAAGTAAGAGAACCAATGAAAGGAAAAGTAATACGTTGTGGTGGGATGAAAGCGTGTTTAAAAGTGAAGAGTCGTGTGGATTTAGTGCAATAGAGTGGAGAGAGGTAGGGATATAAGTGTTGATGAAATAATGAAAGCAATAAAAATCAAGAAAGCAGGTAAGGCAGCCGGATATGATAGAGCATAACTCGTAATTCTAAGGGCTTGGAGAGGGTGTGGTTGTAGGCCTGCTGTACACCTTGTTTAATTTATGTTAAGAACAGAAGCGGGTACTGAAAGTCTGGTGCAAAGCCATTATAGTCCCAATATATAAGGGAAAGGGGTCACACCAGTACTGTAAAAACTACCGTGGTATCAGCTTGCTTAGTATTGTGGGTAAACTGTTTCTAAGACCTGTATGACTAATCACCAGACTCTCCTCCGTTAATGTAACATTTATCTATTTAATTGGTATAGTTATGAAAGAATCTGATGGTAAAATTTGGGATGTGTAAGCTGGATTTAGAAAAGGTATGGAGTGTGCGGATCAAGTCTTTTCCATGCGCATGATTGTGGAGAAGTGTTTGGCCATAAATCAGTAAGTTTTTTGTGCGTTCATGTACTTGGAAACGGCTTATAACAGATAGTCAGGAATGTGTTATGGCAAACACTGAACTCATTTGGTTTGATACAGGTATTAATGTCACTTTATAGGGTTTCTAGTGCTTGTGTCAGGATCAACGCGGTCTACTTGAAGAAAGTAAGACGAAAGTGATGGTTTTTGGAAGAGAAGAAAGTAAAGCGTTATGTGAAATAACAATAGAAGGGGATTTGATTGAGCAAGTGGATTAGTTTGTATATTTGGGATGTTTATTCAGCAGGGATGGTAGATATGATAAGGATATAGGACAACGAGTGAACGTAGGAAATAGAGTGAACGGGGCTCTACACGCTCTTAGGAAGGGTCTGAATATGTCAAATAAGGCACGTATGGAAATGACAGGTTGAGAAATAGTGTAATAAGAGAAAAGTGTGCTTTGCAAGATGACGTTGTGACAATGGTTAAAAAAGGAATGCTTCGGTGGTTTAGTCATGTAGAAAGAAAAAACGAAGAAGGTGTTATATAGCAAATTTATGATGCAGAAGTGAACGGCAGATTCGGGAAGGGACGCCCTAAACGAAGGTTTGTCGACCAAATCAGCGATACATTGAAAATGGGCCAGATTAGGAGTACTCTTAACCAACGAGCGTGTATGCGTAGATATATGGATTTTCTTTCATAAGAGAGGGGGCAAAGGGGCATGCGGTTCACCTTATGGTAAGCGACTACCGCCGCCCATGAACAACTGCAACATCATAGGAACCAGGAGAAATGCAGATGCGTCGCCGGCCTTTTAAAAAGGAGTAGAATCTTTTTTGAATGTCTTTAAGTCGTCGGAAAAATCGCTGATGGTCATCGATTCCACAAGGAAGTTGTGCGACGAAGAAAACATCTTCTAAATCACACAGTGGTGGACCGCCAATTATCCCGATGGTGTGGATGGTATCAGGAGATTTGCTGCGACATGCGTTCTTGAAATTTAGCGGCTGGGATTAATCCGAACAATTCCTCAGAGCAATCCCCTTGATAAATGCGAAATAAAGTGAAAAATGATGCAACATCTCTTCGCAGCGCCAAAGAATCGAGCCGATCAGAAAGGACTCGGTCATCGACGATTCGAGCCTCTCTCCGCTGGATGCGGTCAAGTGGAACGAGTTGGCACTGGGGAGACCCTGGATGATGAAATGTATGTAATGGAGGCGAGAGAGGTGTGTCAGAATCGCGCCAAATGGAACTCCGTAGTCTCTTCCTACCCCTCTGGATGACAGGCGTGAGTGTTTATGTGTTTTAATTACTCCCTAAAAATAAGTTTGGATTTACTAGGGGTCGCATGATAACTGACACTGGTGTTGAGATGATATTCAGAGGATGCTTTGGGTATATATTGTGATCTTTCGAAGTCTTTCGACAGCGTTAACCATGAGATATTGACCAGGTGGCTACATCATTATGGTGTTAAGCACATAGCAGTCAAACTTATAATATCTTAATTGTATTATATATAATTATCTTAAAACAGAATGCAAACAGTTGTTATTAATGGAAGCAGTTCTTCTGTATCAGTCTATGGGTGTAACACAGGGCTCATTTCTTAATTACAGGCTTCATAATGATGATGATGATTAATGAATTACTTAACGTTGTAACGTTGATGTTAATGATGGTGTTCTTGTATTACTCAAAAATGTTTACGTTAATAAGGGTATAATGTTTCCTTATAAAAGGGGCGTTGCCGGAGACGCATACCAAATGCTGTACATATATATGGGTGGTCGGCTGAACGACTACTATTGTTGCATAATGACTAGTCCTATATTAGGGACTTATGATAGAAGTTCTATAATACAAAAGCATTAATGTAGAAGGTCTCTATGATGCATAAGCATTATGATAGCAGAGTTATGACTTGATGTCTCAAATGTATAAGACATATGATAGTATGTTTGTAGCATAATAGTGTGCTTGTAGCAATACGACTTGCCCGTAGACATCGCACACCGCTACCGTTTGTGGGCGGCGGCTTAGCGCATAGCGTTATGATACGTCGGCTACCTATCGGATTAAGGTGCGTATGTTTGGTAGAACATTTAAGTGCAGCAAGCATACTCAACTCCATGTCTTAGTGCAATAGCGCTTTGGTACGTGGATTTTTTGCTAACAAAAATATCAATTTTGTTAACAAAATCGATAGAGATCATGTAAGTGTGTTGTGATGGGGCGCCATCCTTATGATAGTTGCATTGATTGATGCTTACTGCTACTTGCGCTATTGCGTCTTGTGATGGATCTGCGGCTGTGCTGCGCCTGATTCGACACATGTTGTGGTTCTGTTCGATGGAGGTATGCGGGTAGTGATGTCTGCTGGGACTCAAACTCAAACTCAAACATTTTATTGCGTCGTTCATGTGGTTATAAATAGTTCTTATGTTGGATATAATAGAGCCAAACATGAGCCCTGTTAGGGCATAGCAACAATATATATTAATTTAATTTAATTGATTTATAAAGAACAATTACATATTTTATTTACTTAAGCTAATTGCAATAACTGTTAATACAAGGATAATAAAAACGTATATATATATATATTGAATTAAACAATTTTTATTTTTCCCCGAAAAACTCTGACAACGAATAAAAACTTTTTTTAATTAAATATTTTTTAAGCTCTCTTTGAAATTTATTTATTGATTCTTCTTTTTGTAGACATTTAGGGATTTTAATATAAATTTTTACACACATACCATAGGGTCCTAATTTCACTGTTTGTAATTTTGTGATACGTGGAGCTAATTTATTATTAGGACGTAAAAAACAAGGCCGGGAGTATATTGAAAAAAGTTGCATATTCTTTTTGACAAATGTGCATACTTCTAGTATATATATAAGTGTTAATATTTTTAATGAAATGAAGTAAGGTTTACAGCTGTCAGTGTTATCTATATTTGTAATTATGCGGATACATTGTTTTTGTAGAATAAATAATTTATTTACGTCTGTGCTGTTTCCCTACAGTATAATGCCAAAAATAATCAATAATAAATTTTATATAAATCAAAAATAATGAACAACCGAGAACACTACCTTGTGGTATTGTGACCGGTGCAAATTTAGATCTGATTTTAATCACGTTTCCACTGGTTAGGTCATGGTGTTCTATCTCTACACACTGCTTTCGATTGGTAAGGTATGACTCAAACCAGTTGTAGGGTAGGCCTCTTACTCCTATTGCGTGTAATTTCCGTAAAAGTATGTCAAATCGAACTCGATCATAAGCTGTGGTCATGTCCGGTAAAATACCAATCGCATATTTCTTTTTATTGAATATATCTAGTATTTCATTGACATATTTGTATACTGCTATAGTTGTTGATCTGTTTTTGCGAAAGCCATATTGATTTTCATTTAATATATTGAACTTTTCGCAGCTACAGTACAGTCGATTGGACATAGCAGATTCAAATATTTTTGAAAACGTTGGAAGCATAGCAATCGGGCGATAGTTAATACAGTCAGTTATAGAGCCTTTTTTATGGAGTGGTTTAATTATTGAAATTTTTAGGTGGTTTAGAACTATACTTTCTGTAAACGATTGATTTATTAAGAATGTCATAACTGGGGCTAGTTCTTCGGCGCATTTTCTAATTAGACAAGGTGGTAATTCATCATGACCGAAGCTACGCTTGTTTTTTAAATTACGTATAGTTTTTATAATTTCTTGATTAGTAGCGGGTTGTAAAGAGAATGAATTTTTTACTGGATCAAGGACAGGCTGGCCGGTCGCACTTGTTGAGCCAAAAGTTGCATTATCGTTTCCAACCGATAAAAAGAAATTATTGAAACAATTTACTATCTGACCAGGGTCTGCAGTGATACTATTTTGGACATATAATTTTATGTTCTTTTTATTTTGTGTAAGGTTATTGGTTTGCTCCTTTAAAACATTCCACATTGATTTTACGACATTGTCTGAATTCTTTATTCTTTTAATATTATGGTTCTTTTTTGAAATATTTTTAGTTTTTTTTAAGTATTTTTGAGTAATTTTTGTAACACTTGTTTAGTACTGGATTTTTTGTTTGAGATAATAATTTTTTTAAGAATCTTTTATTTTTGCAAGATGTTTTAATTCCATTTGTAAGCCCTGGCCTTTTCTTTGTACTTCTAATTTTTATGCGAATTTTTGGTATAGTTTAGTTTAGTATGTGATTAATTTTATTACAAAATGAGTTATAATTTTCATTAATGTTTTTATCAATGGTAATTATTTTACTAAAGTCTACTTCTCTTAATTTAGATTTGAAATGTTGGATATATTTTTCACTATAGAATCTTTTTTCTAGAATCCACGTATTACGTTCAAGTATATTTCGTTCTTTTGTAGGTATATTAACTATAACTCCTTTGTGGTCAGAGAGACTCAACTCTACAACATTAATTACGACTTGTTCGATACCAAAATTTGTGAATGTTAAATCTAAACATGAAGCTGTAGTCTCTGTTACCCTAGTTGGTTCTTGTACATGTTGAATAAAATTATAACTACGCATTAAATCTAAAAGTCTTACAGTTGATGTACTTTGTTTTAGCACATCTACGTTAAAATCTCCACCTATTATAATGTTTTTCTTAGAATTTTTTTTTGCTGTATTCTTTGCAAGAGCTTTTCTAATACACTGTAAAACGTATCAGGCATTCTGTTGCTATTTGGCCAGTATACATTTATAATTAATAAATTTAAAATTGGTATTTCTATGCTACAAATTTCAATTACAGGTTCTATAGAGATATTTTTTAAATTGTTTCGTTCAATATAATGTATTTCATCTTTCTACTTTCACTTTCACCTCCTCCTACTGAATTAGATCGAGTGAAATAGGATGCCAGGGTCTAACCTTGTACTTTGAGTAGGTCAAGTTTCGCAGCGTTGATCCAGGTTTCAGATAGACAAATAGCGAGTACATTTTTATCTTCATCTGTCCAAGCCTCCAGTAAATGCCGTTTGTTATTAAAACTTTGTATGTTTTGATAAATAATCCTTATTTTATTATTGAAAAAACATATTTTTTAGAGTTGGCGATGTTGCAAGTTTGGGTTCGTTTTGATCATTCCGAAATTCTGTCACGGGTTCTAATGTTTTTTTATGGCCATAATCTTCAATTTCACACATAAGGGCATCAATATCTTTGAATATTATTTGCATTCCATAGTTATATATGCTACCTGTGTGTTTTTAAACATCGTATTATCATATTCTAGGTTCAAATTGGAATCAATTAGGTATGCATACTCATGTGCATTACATCTAGATGTAGTAAGTTATTAAAAACTTCTACTCGCCAGTTAAATAAATTTCCGAATTGACAGTATCTAAAGGTAATTTCTGATAATGTTTGTCGAATGTATGTTATTAATTCAAAGTAATTTGTAGTGGATTTGAAATCTTGATCGCCTATTAGTAATATACAGTAGTCTTCCATTATATAATCAATAAGTTTGGTCTTTAATCCCATCAATAGAGGTTCTATTCCGTATCCTGTTAGAAGATAATGGCAGATATCTAAATTTCCATGCAAAAATCGTTGCGCAGTGGATCTTGTTTTAGTAAACTTGTTAGTACTAAGCATACATATCTTCTTCTTGTTCTGCAGAGTTATTTTAGAGTTATTTGATTTGTTCTCTTGCTTGGCTTGTTATGTTGCATGTTGGCAATTTATTCATATTGCTAACATTCTTTTCCCGCTTGCTTTCTTGTACCTCCCTGGGACACAATGATATATTTGTTATCCTAGATGGGGCACCTACTTTGGGGGTACTTAATAATATATTTTTCGTATACTTTTTTGTATTATTTTCACAAGTATTGTTCTGGGAGGGACTTACGACATTCTTTTTTGTGGTTGAGCGACGGATACGAGATAATTGGTTTATTTTGGCATCTCTTTTTGATATTTCTTCTCTTAATGAATGATTTTCTGATAACAATTTTTCCACTTCTATGTCAGAATTTTCGAGCTTCGTTTCCAAATTTTGCAATTTTAATTTCATTTCCTCGAAATCATCCATAGCTAAATAGTTATTTTCGGGGCAGCTACGATTTAAAGCAGTGTCTATAGAAATCAACGTTTCACCTAAGTCGTCAATTTGGGAAATTGATTGCGAGCTGCTATCACTTATAGATTGATTGAGTTTTTTTCGCAATGTTATATTTTCAATTGCCGTTTCGTGACAGCTAGATTTACTGCTGTCCAAATTAGGAGATTTTTCTGATGACGTATTTCTATTTTTTTTTTATTCTTTAACTGTATGCAAGTTCCACTTCCAGGCATTTTTGGTGTCTATTGACATCCAACGAAATCTTTTTTCAGAAACTATCGTGAAAGTTAAGTGAAATTTTTCTTAACATAGTGAACAAGTTAAGCTATCCTTATTCAATATTATGTTACTACATTAAAAACATACTAGTGACATTTTGAATTTAGACGGATTAATGATATTTTATTCTAATATTTTGAAGTGATATTTTATTGTAGTCTTCTGATTTAAAAAATCAGAACAGGGACTTATTTCAAAAATAAAAAATATTTTCAAATCATATGAATACGCGCGCCCTCTAAAGGATAATTGTAGACTTAATCAAGTTGATCTATTAACATAAATTTTTTGCTTATTTTGCCAGTAACTAATAGATGGCGTAATAATAGAAAATAGTTACTCTCGTTTGGTAATCAATTATCAATTATCATAGATGTCGCTTATCTAATCAGATTTACATAATTTTTGACATTATAAACTTTTTTTTTTTTTTGCGCCCGAAGCAATTGGAAATGGGCTACCCCGAAGGGAGGCAGAAAATGCATTACGCATACCACGATGGCCGGTCCATCGTGGTTATGAGGGACTCACTACCTACAAGGGGAACCTAAGTGATACCCTCTAAAAACTGCCTTTGGGGACTGGCAACTAGCTGTTGAAAGCTTCATATGCCGTATCTAAAGCGACCCTCTTTTGGGAAAAGAGGGCGCAGACGGCTAAGTGCCGTTTAGGGACTGCCTACGAAGGCATATTGATTTTAAATAATTTTTACTTTAATTAGTATTGGCCTGAGCCGCCAGAAGGCAGTTATTTTAAACTACCGTAACCGTCACTTTTATCTATACATATAATAAAACTGTAAATAGCAGATGTCTGTACATTTTATATTTTTGTAATAAAAGTGATTGAGGGGTACTAAAAATAAGTAATTAAATACATTTCTACCATTTTTAGAATTTTCTGTCTATCTGTCTGTCTGTCTGTCTGTCTGTCTGTTTGTTTGTTAACGTATCACGTATAAAGTACTGATTTATATCATAAGAATTGTTAAGGAAATTATAAAGTGCATCTTCGGGTTACATTTAGTCTTTATTTCATTAAAATCAGTTCATTCCATCAAAAGTTATGATAAATATTCTGAAGTATGGGTAGGGAAGTATAGGTACGAATTTGCTCAACGGTGGCTTTGGTTGAGTCGTCAAGTGCATTTTAAACTAATATCATATCATAAATCATAGTTAAATTATGTAAAATAATGATATAATTATGTATATCTAAAACGCAGTAAACAAAAGTATTAAAGAACGTATTAAATATATTATACAAAAATATATTAACCTTATTAACTAAATCTGAAGCACAATAGTTAACCCATTTCTTCGATAGATGGTGGTGTTGTGAAAATGTAATGCAATTGCAATGTGGTTTTTTCCTGTAGATGAGTTTTCATATTTACTGCTAATCTTTATTATATTACTCGCTGCCCTACTGCGTGTTGACAAACTCAATTTATTCTTTACCGCCGAGTACTCTATGTGGTAAATCAAATTTTAAAAGAGCTATTAACAATTGCGTTGGTTTTGGCGAGAGTCAAACTTTATTTTTTGCTTACTGTGCAGGCACTGATTTATAAGTTCTCTTGCGTTTTATATAATGTATCAATCGCGTCAATTAATCTCTTTTATTTTTAGAATTGATGTTAGCAGCGCCATCTCTCTTTAAATATATAGTCTCTTTCTGTACATTGTATATTATATATTTTGGTGGCTAAAATCATTATGGGGAACTGAAAATAATTAAATAAGAACATTTTATAATTTTTAGAATTGTCTGTCTGTCTATTTGTCTGTTATTATATGAACGCATCACGTCTAAAGTAAACATCTTTTATTTTCAAAGAAATCGTTAAGAAAATCATAAAGCGTATCTTCGAGTTACATTTAATCTTTGTTTTATTAAAATTGGTTAATTCTATCGAAAGTAATGATTATTATTTTGAAATGTAGGTTCGAATTTGTTCCATGGCGCCATAAAATCTCAGAAATAGTAATAAAAAGATTTGTGTGTAAAAAAACGTTCCATAATAATTAATATATTCCTTTAGATCGCTGCGAAGAGATGTTGCATCATTTTGCACTTTATTTCGCATTTATCAAGGGGATTGCTCTGAGGAATTGTTCGGATTAAACCCAGCCGCTAAATTTCAAGAACGCATGTCGCAGAAAATCTCCTGATACCATCCACACCATCGGGATAATTGGCGGTCCACCACTGTGTGATTTAGAAGATGTTTTCTTCGTCGCACAACTTCCTTGTGGAATCGATGACCATCAGCGATTTTTCCGACGACTTAAAGACATTCAAAAAAGATTCTACTCCTTTTTAAAAGGCCGGCGACGCATCTGCATTTCCCCTGGTTCCTATGATGTTGCAGTTGTTCATGGGCGGCGGTAGTCGCTTACCATAAGGTGAACCGCATGCCCGTTCACCCCCTCTCTTATAAAACAAAATCCATATATCTACGCATACACGCTCGTTGGTTAAGGGTACTCCTAATCTGGCCCATTTTCAATGTATCGCTGATTTGGTCGATAAACCTTCGTCTAGGGCGTCCCTTCCCGATTCTGCCGTTCAATTCTGCATCAAAAATTTGCTATGTCACGCCTTTCTCGTTTATTCTTTCTACATAACCAAACCACCGAAGCATTCCTTTCTTATCCCTGGTCACAACGTCATCTTGCAAAGCACACTTTTTTCGTATCACACTATTTCTCAACCTGTCATTCAGATTCAGCCCTAGCATACACCTTAAAGACCGCATTTCTACAGCATTTATTGTAATCTCATGCGTACCTAAGGCATTTGACGATCAGCTAACCCATTCTCAACTCACATTCTTCAACTTTCAAAATTTGCAAACAACTGTCCATAAATAGTCCAATAACTTTAACAGAAATCCACTTCAAAATCTACTGTTTTCTTAAACTGAATAGTTTTGAAATACAAATATTTTCAAATATCCTGATAACATTTTATGAAATGCAAATTATTTATTTACAGGCATTTACATTTTTTTTGAGAAATGTCTCGGCGACAATAGGTGAGGAATTGTCACATCTATTTATTTTCCTACCTAAAAATACATATCACAGTGTTTTATTTATCTTACTAAATAATAATAACGTCCTGATAACATTTTATATAATGCAAATTATTTTTAGAGGCATTTACATTTTGTTTGAGTAATTACTCGGCGACAGCAGGGGAGGAATTGTAACATCTATTTATTTTCCTACCTACAAGTAAATATCACAGTATTTTATTAATCTTACTAAATACTAATAACGTCATACAATATATAATTATCTGTAAATAAAACAAAGCACACTCTTCTATTCTCTTTTTTTCTGTTTTCGTTTACGAGTTGTTTTAAAATTTAAAATAACTTTTTGTAATTTTAAATTGCCAAATAGGATTTTAACTATATTTGGCACATAAAATTACAAAAGGCATTTTAATCTTCTTATTTGTCGAGAACTGCTGAAATATAAAACACAAAATATTAGTGTAATATAATGATTGAAATATTGAGATAAACACAAAAATAAGTTGTTATTCTATCACATATACATCATTTAGACGAGTTATTACACATTTTATATTAGGTCGACTGAATCCATGTAAGAATGTCATGGAATTTTATACTTCAGTTTACACCCACTTGCAGACGTCTCAATAATGTGACACTTTGCAAACGCAGTTAGAACTGGTAACAATATAATAATTTCATGTCTGTGACCTTCCATTCTTACGATGATATAGGTACATTGTTTTGTTTAATAAATTCAACTTTAAAATTAATTATTAAAACATACAACTAAATTAAATAATGAAGCATTACTTACGGATATAGTTAATATATATTTTGAACCAATTTATAGATCATATGATGTTAACTTTTACATAGAATTTTTAGTTACAACTTCAAAAACTGTGGTAGAACAAAATACATTAATAGTTCAAACATCTCAACCATGGATTACCCCTGGCCTAATACGATGCATGCGTAATAGGAACCGAATGCATATGAAACTAAAACGCTAACCAGAAAACATAATACTTAAACTCACATATACACGATACAGAAATCATCACAATAATTTACTTAAACAACTTAAAAGGTAGTGGATATTCTTAACAGCCGTGTAGTGGCGGTTAAGAATATCCACTAACCCATATCTTCCCGTGGGTGTCGTAAAAGGCGACAAAGGGAAACAGGCAGGAGATGGGCAGCAGCAACTTCCTGGTAACGGCAAAAATACAATAAAAAACTGCTGTTGCCAACCCGCTCGCCAAGCGTGGCAACTATGGCAATATACCCCCCATGATGAAAGTCACGAAGAGACGGCCCCCAGTCCCCGGCAGCCCCGCTATTCCTGGCTACGGTTGCGACCATGGCAACGGCGAGGCAGGGTGTGCTAAGAATCTCCGGTGGAGGTTCAGTTGCCACCTACGACGACTTGACCTGGCAATATACAATGCACGCGTCCTGAGGACTGACGAGGAGATTGTGGAGCTGGAAGAAGAGATAGACAAGTTACGCTGGCATATTATAGGATTATCCGAAGTCCGAAGAGAGGGGGAGGAAACTGTAATCCTCGAATCCGGCAACTTGCTCTATTACAGGGAGGGCGACCATCTGTCCCAAGGAGGTGTCGGATTTATCGTCCACAAGTCTCTCGTTAACAACGTTGTAATGATTGAGAGTGTGTTGACGAGGGTTGCGTACCTTAGTGCGTGCGTTACTCAGAATTACCAAACGGTATTCGCTGAAGGTCATACAGGTTTAAGCACCAACCTCGGCACACCCCGATCAGGAAGTGGAGGAAATGTATGAGGATATCTCTAGAGCCATGCATTCCTCCAAAATCCAATATACGGTGTTGATGGGAGACTTCAATGCAAAACTAGGCACAAGAGAGAACGGTGAGCTGAAAGTGGGGAAATTTGGAATAGGACAACGGAACCCAAGGGGCCAGCAGCTGGCCGACTTCATGGAGAAAGAGGGACTCTTTATGATGAACTCTTTATTTCAAAAGCGGCCCCACAGGAAGTGGACCTGGTCGAGCCCCGACGGTTCGACAAAAAATGAGATTGACTTCATTATGACGACCAGACAACAACTGTTCAGTGATGTCTCAGTGATCGCGAGGGTGAAAACCGGCAGCGTACACCGAATGGTTAGAGGCACACTGAACCTAAACGTTAAGTTGGAGAGGTCGCGTCTAATGAAGTCAACGTTCCGTCCTCCTCGTGCTCTATTCCAAAGTCCCGAAACCTTTCAGCTCGAGTTACAAAACCGTTTTCAGTGCTTAGAAGACTGCAATGAAGTGGACGATTTGAATGACAAGCTCGTGAAAACTGTCCATGCGGTCGGAGCTAAGTTCTGCAAGACCCGCCGCAGAAGAACACAAAAACTCTCCGATCACACTCTTAATCTCATGGCTGATGGAGATGAAGCTACATTCTTCAACAGATTTGACAGCATACAGGCAACTGAACAGACAGATCTCCAAATGCATGCGGCGGTACGTACGCAACTTCAATACAGCTCGTATTGAAGAAGCGATCGAGCGGAACCAAGGCTACAAAGTCTTTGCCAGAGATCTTTCTGCCAGAAAGAGCCAACTCTCAAAGCTGAAGACCGAATGTGGCAGCATCGTTTCCGGGGCACCTGAGATTTTGAGTGACATTGAGAGGTTCTATGGGCAGCTGTACACGTCATCGTTGGAGCCACATGCAAGTGTGAGTAACGATCCAAGAGCGAGTCTTATCCGACATTATTCCGATGATATCCCGGACGTCAGTCTGAGCGCGATTAGAATGGCTCTCCAGCACCTTAAAAACGGCAAGGCCCCAGGCGAGGATGGTATTACAGCAGAGCTTCTGAAAGCGGATGGAAAACCGGTACTTGAAGTTCTTCAGAAGCTCTTTAATTCCGTCCTCCATGGTGGCATTACACCGGAGGCGTGGAGCAGAAGTGCGGTGGTCTTGTTCTTCAAGAAAGGCGACAACGCTCTCTTGAAAAAGTACAGACCGATTTCCCTTCTGAGCCGCGTCTACGTACTGTTTTCGAGAGTCATTACGAATCGTCTCGCGCGCAGACTTGACGACTTCCAGCCTCCCGAACAAGCCGATTTCCGAAAAGGCTTTAGCACCATAGAACACATATATACCCTTCGGCAAATTGTACAGAAGTCCGAGGAGTACAATTTGCCACTATGTCTGTCGTATATGGACTATGAGAAAGCCTTTGATTCCGTCGAAATTTGGGCGGTGCTGCAGTCCCTTCACCGATGCCAAGTTGACTGTCGTTATATCGAAGTGTTGAAGTGCTTGTACAGTAGGGCTACGATGGTTATCCGAGTACAGAACCAGAGTACGAAACCTATCCAATTCCAGAGAGGTGTAAGACAGGGTGACGTCATATCCCCGAAACTCTTTACCGCTGCATTGGAAGATGTTTTCAAGCTTTTGTACTGGAAAGGATACGGTATCAACATCAATGGCGAGTACATCACTCACCTTCGATTTGCCGACGATATGGTCCTAATGGCAGAATCGCTGGAGGACCTAAGCACTATGCTCAATGACCTCAACAGTGTTTTCCAACGGATAGGTCTTAAGATGAACATGGACAAAACAAAGATCATGTTTAATGTCCATGTCACACCTATGCCGGTAGTTGTTGGGAACACTAAGCTCGAAGTTGTTGACGAGTTTGTTTACCTGGGACAAATAGTCCGACTAGGTAAGTCCAACTTCGACCGAGAGGTCAATCGACAGTTTCAACTCGGTTGGGCAGCGTTCGGGAAATTACGGCATATCTTCTCGTCAGGTATACCTCAAAACTTGAAAACGAGACTGTACACCCAGTGCGTGTTGCTAGTGATGACATACGGAACTGAGACGTGGTCCTTCACTGCTGGCCGGATGAGGAAGCTCAAGGTCACTTAGGAAAAGGATGTAAAACTTGCAAAAGCACTATGGTACGTAGATTTTTAGCTAACAAAAATATCAATTTTGTTAAAAAAATCGATAGAGATCGTGTGAGTGTGTTGTGATGGGGCGCCATCCTTATGATAGTTGCATTGATTGATGCTTACTGCTACTTGCGGTATTGCGTTTTGTGATGGATCTGCGGCTGTGCTGCGCCTGATTCGACACATTTTGTGGTTCTGTTCGATGGAGTTATGCGGGTGATGATGTCTGCTGGGACTTTATGGGGGAACTTGGGATGGTGTAAGCCGACGATAGTCGTATTGATACTTGTTGCCGTTTGCAGCATTGCGTTTCTGCGGTCGTCGTTTGGCGGGTTGCTATTCTCAATGGCGCTCTCTGCGTCTTAGTTTGCCTTACAACCTAAGTAGCTTTGCCCAAGTCGGACCCCTTCATTGCGGGGCTGCAGACTGTCTGACCTCCATTATGTTTTATATAACAGCATAATAATATATCACTATAAAGTTCCCACCTTTAAAAGATTGAAGGAAACTTGTTGGTGGGTAAGACAAACATGATCGAAGAATGCATATACTCAACGTCAGTGACACAAACCATTTATGATGGCGAATTATAACTATTATCTTATAACTGCCTATTCGCTATATCTGCCATTGTATTGGTTAGTGGAGCATATGTGTCTACCTCATGCGGATGGTAGCTGGAGGAATAATCTGAGGAGGCTCTCAAGGGACAACCTTCCCTTGAAATAAGTGGTAAACTCATGACATGCTCTGCGGCCAATTGGCTGTGCTGATCATGCAATTGTTGATGATGCCTCACACTTACATACATCACGTCTGCAGGAACGGCGGTCTGGCAGGTGGTGGCACTCACGGAGGGTTATTTATGGCCAGTGTGCCTATTGTTGCCTAATCCGTGTGACGTACATTCACTGTGGCTAGATTTGATCGTATTCTGTATTGCGTTTACACGCATTGACCTGCGCAACTTCGGTCGATGTTTCTGCTTATGCACTTTTAAGGGGCCAAGCCCTCTTTTCCTGGTCCACCAGTTATTTTCCTGTGGACTACGGTCCAGTTCCCAACTTAGCGTAGCCTTCGGGGGGAGCGCATTAAAATGGTTGGCGCTCACCGTGCACGGCGTGTGCGGAGCCGTGTACCTCCTCCAAATTTTTGTAAAATGTGGGAGAGCGAAGCCCTTGTATCTGGTATTTGATATAAATATTGTGAGCCTTTTCCAAGCGGGAAGGGATTAAGTAATAAGGAATTCACTGTTGTGTACCTGATCCAAGTGGAATAGGGACAATTTATTGTTCTTTACTTTTTTTGAGCTCTGTCTTCGTGAACGGGGTTCTTGAGCTTATAAGACGCTAACAATAGCTTTCGATGGCTCTCGTGAATATTCATTCTTCCAAGATACACCTAAAAGAACTAAGTTACTATACAAACACAACGTAAATAAGGGTCCTAACTAAGACGATCACACCATAAATTTATTAAACGGCCTATATTTAAAACTTTAAATATCAATGTATAATTAATATACTGGTCTTGTAAATTTGATATATTTATATCAAATGTATATGTGACGTGACTATGACGTCAATGATATATGACTGATATATGACGTCATAATGTACTCCCGCGGTGGGCTGTGTCGCTCGTTTTCTAGCCAGAGAAACAATTGCGCGGGTTGGTCGCGACGGTCGATTTTCACACGTAAGAACATTTCCCTAATATCCGCGGACACAGCTATCTCATTCTCTCTAAACCTAAACAGTATGCCCGGTAAGTTCCAAGTTTCAAGTATCAAGTTTTCACTTTAAAATACCCTACGAACTGAGGTTTCTACTAACCTGGTGGATTACACAATATTACACTGTTTATGGTCAATCCCGCGAAGCAGTGAAGCAACAAATATCCTCCAGGTGTACGCCGGTCGCGGTCTCTTGGCCGCCCAATCCCAATATAGCCATCCGTTGAAGCTGCCTCGCCTCGTTCACATTGTTAAACTTGATAATGGACCATACTCAAAGTACGGACTAAGGACTAAGGACCAAGGACTAAGGACCCCTATGACAAGGCAAAAGAATCTATGAAACACCGTGTACCGTTAATTAGAGCACATGTGCTTTTAAGAAGACAAAAACATTAAGTACTTACAATTTATGGGATGATGTGTTTCAACACATTAAACTGCCCGTAGACATTGTGTTTAAGGGGCCGTACGCTCAAGTAGTCGTCACTTTAAATTCATGTTCCGGCGTTTCGATTCAAAAATTATATATGTGTGTGTCCGATCATTACAACGGCTCGCTCCAAAAAGAACTAGGCCTCCCTTGGGCTACACGCCACCGTCGATCCGTGGTAGGATTTCGAACTAACACGAAAGGTCAATTGCATGCAATTAGCTAGCTCGCTTCGTCAATATACGTTTCTAGTTACTTCGGACTAATGACGTTAGATGACGCTCTGAAGTCTGTTCATCGCATGTAATAACGTAAATATGCTAAAATAATGTACACGAAAATTTTCGTGTTACACATCCCCTTTGCTTGGGTCAAAAAGTTCTTCGTAATGAAGATACTTTTTCCGAAGACATTTCGTGCCACCTGCAGAACAACGACTGAATACCAAAGACAGTGAAGAAGTTGTAATGCGTCTCTAATCTAATCTGGCTAAAAACATTCGCACGGATAGTAAATTCCAAGTCACCCATGCACCAACAACTAACAAGTACCAAGCCATCACTTAATCACTTAATTACGACGTTTAATCTTACACAAGGCTCATTATTACTCTACTTATTACCTAATTTTCATTTCTGTATCTGTATACCTAGTAACATTATATTCCACTAAACAATTTAACCTCAAAATGTAATTACCTACTTGTGTTGTTAACACAAAAAAAAAAACACTACCACAAATTTACCTACTTGTGTTGTAAGTTAGAAAATACTACACTAATTGTTATACCTATATTAACCTAATGGCATGCAACTTTATTTACATTTATTCCTACATGTTTTTACAATAATGAAATACAACCGCCTATGAATAATTACGTTTCCGAATCCTACGCGCGAATAGTCTATTACCATTCATGCGGTGCGTGACGTAACATCACGGGACAGAAACGAATACCTACAGTGCACTAAGCCTACACACGATGTTTACGTTTCGACTCGACTTTTCTCTAAGTAATCGAAAAACGAACGTGTTCTTATTTATTAAGTTGAGTAGTTAAGTGATTTGGAAATCATATTAAGTATTAAGTTAAATTAAATATCTATCTCGCATTAAGTTAAGTGAATTAACGTTTAATCATATTAAGTTAAAAGAAACAGCTTAAGTAATGCTACGCACTGGCTGGTATGCATTTTCATATATAATGTCCAGAGTGCGGACATAAAGAACAAATTCTTATCTAACTCGCGCCGATGTTCACAACATAAGATGACCTACTAGTTATGTATCGCTCGTTCATCAATACAATCACAGCTTATTTATCTCAGAAAGTTCACCGGTGGAAACGAATTTTGAAAATGTTTATTATTCTTACATTCTTTCACTCAATCATACTCATCACTCACATTCTACAAAACTATTAGTCATCTTGTTTAAGGATGTCTTTTATGTGAAAATTACCTAGTGTCTTACCTTCCATGCTGGCTAAGGTATACACTAAAGGTGATAATTTCGCTGTTATGACACATTTTTGAAATTTTGGTGCTAGTTTAGCCGTAAATCTCTTTGAGGCATTAGATAGGTAATGGGTACGTTTATATACAATCTGACCTACTTTTAACTCAACATGTCGTTTTCTTAAGTTATAGTACTTTTCATTTCTAGAATGAGCATTTTTAATATGCTTTTGTACCTTTTTAAATATGGTGTCTAATTCCGCTAATTTTTTACTGTATGCTTGTGGTTCACCGAGAGTTACTTGTGATCTTTGAACTGGTTGAGGGCTATCTAAGCTGTGTAACATTCCATCTATTATGAATTCCCGTCGGTGCACAAGAAAATACGGAGTAAACTTAGTGGTATCATTCACGGCTGAATTAAGTGCGCATTGCAACTGTGGGATGTTCTCGTCCCATCGTTTATGCTCGGTACCTACATAACATGATATACCGTTAACTATGTTCATAATCGCTCTTTCGGCTTGATTTACCTGTGGGTGATAACGCGGGTTATAATAGATATTCGGTACGTTATATTTATGTAACAGTTGCCTAAACTGATTAGACACATACTGTGGGCCATTGTCAATATAGATAGTCTTACATACGCCATGTACTAGGAACACTTTCTCTTCTATGAACTTAGCGACCGCAGCGCCTGTTGCGATCCGTATAGGATGCAACATGACATACTTGCTAAAATAGTCTGTACATACAATTAAGTGAATATTCCTATTGCGAGAAACCGGAAATGGGCCTAGCAAATCGCAACATATGGCCTCCCAGGGTTTGTTAACCTCCTTCGGGTTTCCCATTAAACCAGGTCTAGCCGTGTTGACGGGTTTGTATTGTTTACATATCTCGAATTTTTTAACATATTCTTTCACATCTCGGTACATGCTGGGCCAGTAATAATTAAGACTAAGACGCTTGTGGGTTTTAAAGACACCCAAATGAGCACTAACTGGTTCATCATGACATTTTTTTAAAATATCTAACCTGTCTTCCTCGGGTACCACTAACTTCCAATTAAACTCATTCGTTAACTCATATTTATTTTTAGAGTACCTAAGCAATCTATCGTCTTTTACCATGAAGTGGGGATATTTGCGAGGGTTGGCCTGACAATCTTCGTATACATGTCTATACCACGCATCACTGGTTGCTGGCGTAGCGATTGCATCAACTTGAATCCTACTTAGTGCGTCTAGAATAACATTTAATTTACCTTTTCTGTGTTCTATTTCGAAATCAAATTGACTCAATCGCATGCTCCACCTGGCTAAGCGACCTGATGGGTTATTTAATTTATAAAACCATAATAACGAGGCGTGGTCGGTTATTATTTTACACTTTGTACCTTCTACATAAGATCTAAATTGCTCTAATGCGTAAATCACGGCCATAAGTTCTCTCTCCGATGTGGAAAAATTAATTTCATTTTTGGGCAAGAGACTGACTGCAGTATGCTATGGGATGTTCTACCCCGTCATAAGTCTGGGTTAAGACTCCGCCCACAGCCACTGAGGAAGCGTCACAATGGATAGAAAAAGGCAAATCAAAGTTCGGACATTTAAGTATCGGAGCAGACACTAAAGCGGTTTTTAAGTGGTTAAATGACTCATCTGCCTCCGTAGTCCATTCAAAGCGGACATTTTTGCTAGTTAACTTATTCAACGGTTTACTAATTTTCGAAAAATTGTTAATGAACCTCCTGTACCAGCCTGCCATGCCTAGAAACCTTTTAACCTCTTTAGCGGAAGTTGGAGTTGGATAATTCAATATAATATCTACCTTTCCCGGATCAGTTCTAAGTCCATGTTTGTCAACTAAATATCCCAAGTACTTAAGTTCTCTACGGCAAAAGATAGACTTATCCATGTTTATAGTCAAGTTTGCGTCCCTGAGTTTTGCGTAGACCTTATGCAAGAGCTGCACATGTTCTGAGAAAGTGCTGGATATTATGATTATGTCGTCTTGGAAACAGAATACTTTGTTGTTAAATTCGGGACCAAATAGCCTATCCATTAATCTCTGCATTGTGCTTGACGCGGAAACAAGGCCAAACGACATTACATTGAATCTAAATAACCCCCTACGTGGCACTGTGAACGCGGTCTTATCAGCTGATTGCTCGCTATCATAGGGTATTTGCCAATATGCAGCGGAAAGATCTATTGACGTTAGGTATTTCGCGTCGCGGAGCTGGTCCAATATGCTGCTTATATACGGGAGAGGATACGCATCGGGTTTGGAAACTGCATTTAATTTTCTACAATCTAGACAAAGCCTTAGGTCCCCATTTGGCTTCTGAACCATTACTACAGGTGAGTTCCAAGCTGACTGTGAAGGTGACACAACTCCCAAACTAAGCATTCTATCCAATTCTTTTTCAAGTGCTAGTTGCTTAACGGTGATAATGGATAGTACCTTTGCTTAATAGGTTTGCTATCCCCTGTGTCTTTGACGTGATGAATTAAATTGGTACGTCCCAAATCTACTTTAACTGTGTTAATTGTATCAAACTGTTGGACTAACTTATCCATGATTTGTTTTTGTTCTATGGATAAAGACTCGTATTCTTCAAGGCCTTTATTAAGAGAAACCGAATTTATGCTATTACATATTGATGACTCCGACTTTCGGTCAAACTGTACTTCGGATACAAGGTCACTCCCTAAGTCAAACACCTGCCAAAAATCAACACCTAGAATTATAGGTGAAGTTATTTGTGCAACAACATAAAAGTTAATCACTCTGAAATTATTGTTAAATTCAATATGTAAGGACATATACCCTAAGCAATGCAATCTCGTACCATCAGCAGTTCTTACGTAGTGCTCAGTGTCAAACCAGTTGAGTTGAAATCCGTGTTCTAAAAATATCAAATGCGCATTATTTCCAAGAATGCTACAAGTTGCACCCGAATCTAATAAGCCAAAAGCTTCTAAGTTCAATATTTTTAATTTTAAGTATGGTCTTATATCCCTAGTATTTTTTTAAACAGAACTACCTCTTCATTATTGGACGTATAAGACCTATTTTTATTAAAGGTGTTGGATAGTTCCGTGTTAACTAGTTTTTTGAATTGCAATTACTACAATCTGAACGCTTAACACCTTTTAATCCACACTTAAAACACACTAACTCTTTCGAATTGCATTGATTGGTGAAATGAGTGTTTAATCCACACCTAAAGCATTTCCTATCCAATTGCCTCGAAGAGCCAGCTTCATTCAGCACAGAGACTTGTTTACTGTGAGATCGCGGCGTTTGTTTATTTAATTCCGCTGTAATTTTAAAGTTATTCAAGTTAGGTTCACTAAATTGTTCCGCACGCGACCGCGCAATTTCTAACTGTTTGCAATAAAGTTTAAGTTTGTCTACAGAGGTTATATCATGTAAAGCTAAATCTTTCATGTACTCTGGTCTAATGTTATGCATCAAGATTTCGAGTTGTTGTCTACTCGACAACGGCTGAGTGAGTCGCGAGAACATTCCCTGCATAATGGAAAGATAGACTACTATCGTTTCGTGTCTGGCCTGTGTACGCTGCCTTATTTCATTTAATAGTTTATAGTCTAAATCGGGAATATCAAAGTCGTCCCTTAAGCATTTCAATAATTGTGAATATGAGTGGATATTATCCTTATTACTTCTAAACCAACATAAAGCAGAGTTTTCTAAAAGATCAGAAAAAGCTGAAAGTATGCGAGCTTCAGTAATGTTGCGAGCCTCTTTAAGTTCCTCAAGACGTTCAATAAATACACGAACACACGTGGTTCCGTCAAATTTTAAGTTAAATGTAATTAGGTTCAAGGGTTTATCTTTCACATAGATCACGTTACTTTCCATTTTCTGGTTAGACGGCTGTGCCCGGGTTTCCTTGTACTCACTATCCGTGTCACTATCTTCACCGTCTATGACACTCAAAATGCGAATCAAACGACTACGGAGATCTGACACATGCGAACTACTTTCAGAGATACGAGCTAGTCTATCCATCAAATAATTTGCACGACGAGACAGTTTAAGAGTCAAATTGCGATCATCTACTTTACCCGCCTGCAGCTGGGATTCCAGAAGTTCGACCTTTGGGGTGCAGATCTCTAGTTCAGAGGCTATACTGGGTGACTGGAGTGGTTCACACTTTATGCTTCCACGGCGTGCGAGTTTGTACACCTGGCGGATCTGCTTCCTCACTGCATCGGTGGTTACATTTTCATCTGTGGAAATACCAATAATGGCGAGTTCATATCTGATTTCATCTTTATGTAATGAGTCTATATACTTGTGGATCGACTTTTTGTTAAAATGTACTGACGGTTACAAGAAAGTCTTAAATCGGTTGATATTAAAAATATCTACTTAAAATAGCACAAATATTTTTATTATGTTAAGTTTTAATTCATTTAAGTACATATAAATCACATTCAAGTTAAACTTTCTTTGTTCTCAAGCTTATTTAAATCTACCTACATCAGAAAAAAAAATGTTAACATTAAATTTCACTAAGTTTTCATATTAAATGGGTTCTTAACAGCTTAAATAGTTACAATTAAGGTTAATTCATCTACTAACATCCAGCAACTTAAGGTTCAACGTTGGGTAGCCACTTTATAACACTTTTTAGGGCGTTACTCACCGGCTACTGTTATCGGAGAGTTAAGGGACTCGAAGATCAAAATAAAAGTATCCCAGGGCGCCTGTTGTTGGATGATTAGTAAAAGAAAATGCAAAGATACGTATACAGCCAAAAAATAGTTTATTTCCTTCTAAAGTTCACATGTATAGCTCCAAATATCAAGTTTTCACTTTAAAATACCCTACGAACTGAGGTTTTGACTAACCTGGTGGATTACACAATATTACACTGTTTATGGTCAATCCCGCGAAGCAGTGAAGCAACAAATATCCTCCAGGTGTACGCCGGTCGCGGTCTCTTGGCCGCCCAATCCCAATATAGCCATCCGTTGAAGCTGCCTCGCCTCGTTCACATTGTTAAACTTGATAATGGACCATACTCAAAGTACGGACTAAGGACTAAGGACCAAGGACTAAGGACCCCTATGACAAGGCAAAAGAATCTATGAAACACCGTGTACCGTTAATTAGAGCACATGTGCTTTTAAGAAGACAAAAACATTAAGTACTTACAATTTATGGGATGATGTGTTTCAACACATTAAACTGCCCGTAGACATTGTGTTTAAGGGGCTGTACGCTCAAGTAGTCGTCACTTTAAATTCATGTTCCGGCGTTTCGATTCAAAAATTATATATGTGTGTGTCCGATCATTACAACGGCTCGCTCCAAAAAGAACTAGGCCTCCCTTGGGCTACACGCCACCGTCGATCCGTGGTAGGATTTCGAACTAACACGAAAGGTCATATGCATGCAATTAGCTAGCTCGCTTCGTCAATATACGTTTCTAGTTACTTCGGACTAATGACGTTAGATGGCGCTCTGAAGTCTGTTCATCGCATGTAATAACGTAAATATGCTAAAATAATGTACACGAAAATTTTCGTGTTACATATTATACTAATATTTTGTATTTTATATTTCAGCAGTTCTTGACAAATTAGAAGATTAAAATGCCTTTTCGTAATTTTAAGTGGCAAATATAGTTGCAATCCTATATGTACACTTTAAAATTACAAAAAGTTATTTGTTTCGCGATCAATAACGTAAACAAGAAAAGGAGAATAGAAGAGTAAAATTTTATTGGTGCTCCACATTTTTTTTTTGCTTATAATCCCCTTGTGTGTTTTGTTTTATTTGCAGATAATTATATATTGTATGACAATATTAGTATTTAGTAAGATCAATAAAATACTGTGATATTTACTTTAAGGTAGGAAAATAAATAGATGTGACAATTCCTCCTCTGCTGTCGCCGAGTCAATACTCAAAAAAAAAATGTAAATGCCTCTAAAAAAAAATAACTTGCATTTCATAGAATGTTATCAGGATATTTGAAAATATTTGTATTTCAAAACTATTGAGTATAAGAGAACAGCAGATTTTTAAGGGGATTTCTGTAAAAGTTATTGCGTCTCTAATAAATGAATGAAAAATAGTGATGATAGATGGACGAAGTATGCGAAATGATGAATGATAGAGGAATATATGTGTTGTGTAAATGAGACGAAACGAAAGGGAATAAATGTCACTGCACATGGCATGTATACCCCTTACCGGTCCGGTATAGAGGAGACTAAGCGGGCATGCCAGGGAGTCGGTGTCATGCTTTCAGAAAGAATGGGTCAATGTGTGAAAGAGTATGAATGTGTAAGCCCAAAGCTGCCGTGTATACAAATGAAAGTGGGCTTAAAGAAGTTGTTTGTGCTAGGGGTGTACGCCCCAGATATGTCTAAGCCCACTTCTATCCGAGAGCAATTTTGGGACATGGTAAGTCTGGTGTTGATGAAACGTAAGGAAAATGAAAATATTATTATGGTATGAGATTTAAATGCAAGGGTTGGGGTGAAGAGGTCTGGTTATGAAAGGATATTAGAAACGTTTGGCGATGAAAGTATAAATGATAATGGTGACGGCCTCCTCACCGTATGTGTGGAAAAGAATCTTTTTGTGACAAACACTTTCATTCGCTATAAGAGGATTCACATTTATACATGGGAAAGAGGGGATGATAATAGCATGATAGATTTAATAATTGTGGATATAAGAATAAGAAACTCAGTGGTAAATATAAGAGAGAGAAGAAGTGAAAATATAAGTGGTTTGAATGAATTATGTATGAATGATTTAAACTTGAAGACTGTATGGAATTATGGTAAGAAAGTTTTGATAGATGCAGCCACCGAACTATGTGGTGTAAGTAAGAGAACCAATGAAAGGAAAAGTAATACGTTGTGGTGGGATGAAAGCGTGTTTAAAAGTGAAGAGTCGTGTGGATTTAGTGCAATAGAGTGGAGAGAGGTAGGGATATAAGTGTTGATGAAATAATGAAAGCAATAAAAATCAAGAAAGCAGGTAAGGCAGCCGGATATGATAGAGCATAACTCGTAATTCTAAGGGCTTGGAGAGGGTGTGGTTGTAGGCCTGCTGTACACCTTGTTTAATTTATGTTAAGAACAGAAGCGGGTACTGAAAGTCTGGTGCAAAGCCATTATAGTCCCAATATATAAGGGAAAGGGGTCACACCAGTACTGTAAAAACTACCGTGGTATCAGCTTGCTTAGTATTGTGGGTAAACTGTTTCTAAGACCTGTATGACTAATCACCAGACTCTCCTCCGTTAATGTAACATTTATCTATTTAATTGGTATAGTTATGAAAGAATCTGATGGTAAAATTTGGGATGTGTAAGCTGGATTTAGAAAAGGTATGGAGTGTGCGGATCAAGTCTTTTCCATGCGCATGATTGTGGAGAAGTGTTTGGCCATAAATCAGTAAGTTTTTTGTGCGTTCATGTACTTGGAAACGGCTTATAACAGATAGTCAGGAATGTGTTATGGCAAACACTGAACTCATTTGGTTTGATACAGGTATTAATGTCACTTTATAGGGTTTCTAGTGCTTGTGTCAGGATCAACGCGGTCTACTTGAAGAAAGTAAGACGAAAGTGATGGTTTTTGGAAGAGAAGAAAGTAAAGCGTTATGTGAAATAACAATAGAAGGGGATTTGATTGAGCAAGTGGATTAGTTTGTATATTTGGGATGTTTATTCAGCAGGGATGGTAGATATGATAAGGATATAGGACAACGAGTGAACGTAGGAAATAGAGTGAACGGGGCTCTACACGCTCTTAGGAAGGGTCTGAATATGTCAAATAAGGCACGTATGGAAATGACAGGTTGAGAAATAGTGTAATAAGAGAAAAGTGTGCTTTGCAAGATGACGTTGTGACAATGGTTAAAAAAGGAATGCTTCGGTGGTTTAGTCATGTAGAAAGAAAAAACGAAGAAGGTGTTATATAGCAAATTTATGATGCAGAAGTGAACGGCAGATTCGGGAAGGGACGCCCTAAACGAAGGTTTGTCGACCAAATCAGCGATACATTGAAAATGGGCCAGATTAGGAGTACTCTTAACCAACGAGCGTGTATGCGTAGATATATGGATTTTCTTTCATAAGAGAGGGGGCAAAGGGGCATGCGGTTCACCTTATGGTAAGCGACTACCGCCGCCCATGAACAACTGCAACATCATAGGAACCAGGAGAAATGCAGATGCGTCGCCGGCCTTTTAAAAAGGAGTAGAATCTTTTTTGAATGTCTTTAAGTCGTCGGAAAAATCGCTGATGGTCATCGATTCCACAAGGAAGTTGTGCGACGAAGAAAACATCTTCTAAATCACACAGTGGTGGACCGCCAATTATCCCGATGGTGTGGATGGTATCAGGAGATTTGCTGCGACATGCGTTCTTGAAATTTAGCGGCTGGGATTAATCCGAACAATTCCTCAGAGCAATCCCCTTGATAAATGCGAAATAAAGTGAAAAATGATGCAACATCTCTTCGCAGCGCCAAAGAATCGAGCCGATCAGAAAGGACTCGGTCATCGACGATTCGAGCCTCTCTCCGCTGGATGCGGTCAAGTGGAACGAGTTGGCACTGGGGAGACCCTGGATGATGAAATGTATGTAATGGAGGCGAGAGAGGTGTGTCAGAATCGCGCCAAATGGAACTCCGTAGTCTCTTCCTACCCCTCTGGATGACAGGCGTGAGTGTTTATGTGTTTTAATTACTCCCTAAAAATAAGTTTGGATTTACTAGGGGTCGCATGATAACTGACACTGGTGTTGAGATGATATTCAGAGGATGCTTTGGGTATATATTGTGATCTTTCGAAGTCTTTCGACAGCGTTAACCATGAGATATTGACCAGGTGGCTACATCATTATGGTGTTAAGCACATAGCAGTCAAACTTATAATATCTTAATTGTATTATATATAATTATCTTAAAACAGAATGCAAACAGTTGTTATTAATGGAAGCAGTTCTTCTGTATCAGTCTATGGGTGTAACACAGGGCTCATTTCTCCTTTTCTTAGTTTATATTAATGAATTACTTAACGTTGTAACGTTGATGTTAATGATGGTGTTCTTGTATTACTCAAAAATGTTTACGTTAATAAGGGTATAATGTTTCCTTATAAAAGGGGCGTTGCCGGAGACGCATACCAAATGCTGTACATATATATGGGTGGTCGGCTGAACGACTACTATTGTTGCATAATGACTAGTCCTATATTAGGGACTTATGATAGAAGTTCTATAATACAAAAGCATTAATGTAGAAGGTCTCTATGATGCATAAGCATTATGATAGCAGAGTTATGACTTGATGTCTCAAATGTATAAGACATATGATAGTATGTTTGTAGCATAATAGTGTGCTTGTAGCAATACGACTTGCCCGTAGACATCGCACACCGCTACCGTTTGTGGGCGGCGGCTTAGCGCATAGCGTTATGATACGTCGGCTACCTATCGGATTAAGGTGCGTATGTTTGGTAGAACATTTAAGTGCAGCAAGCATACTCAACTCCATGTCTTAGTGCAATAGCGCTTTGGTACGTGGATTTTTTGCTAACAAAAATATCAATTTTGTTAACAAAATCGATAGAGATCATGTAAGTGTGTTGTGATGGGGCGCCATCCTTATGATAGTTGCATTGATTGATGCTTACTGCTACTTGCGCTATTGCGTCTTGTGATGGATCTGCGGCTGTGCTGCGCCTGATTCGACACATGTTGTGGTTCTGTTCGATGGAGGTATGCGGGTAGTGATGTCTGCTGGGACTCAAACTCAAACTCAAACATTTTATTGCGTCGTTCATGTGGTTATAAATAGTTCTTATGTTGGATATAATAGAGCCAAACATGAGCCCTGTTAGGGCATAGCAACAATATATATTAATTTAATTTAATTGATTTATAAAGAACAATTACATATTTTATTTACTTAAGCTAATTGCAATAACTGTTAATACAAGGATAATAAAAACGTATATATATATATATTGAATTAAACAATTTTTATTTTTCCCCGAAAAACTCTGACAACGAATAAAAACTTTTTTTAATTAAATATTTTTTAAGCTCTCTTTGAAATTTATTTATTGATTCTTCTTTTTGTAGACATTTAGGGATTTTAATATAAATTTTTACACACATACCATAGGGTCCTAATTTCACTGTTTGTAATTTTGTGATACGTGGAGCTAATTTATTATTAGGACGTAAAAAACAAGGCCGGGAGTATATTGAAAAAAGTTGCATATTCTTTTTGACAAATGTGCATACTTCTAGTATATATATAAGTGTTAATATTTTTAATGAAATGAAGTAAGGTTTACAGCTGTCAGTGTTATCTATATTTGTAATTATGCGGATACATTGTTTTTGTAGAATAAATAATTTATTTACGTCTGTGCTGTTTCCCTACAGTATAATGCCAAAAATAATCAATAATAAATTTTATATAAATCAAAAATAATGAACAACCGAGAACACTACCTTGTGGTATTGTGACCGGTGCAAATTTAGATCTGATTTTAATCACGTTTCCACTGGTTAGGTCATGGTGTTCTATCTCTACACACTGCTTTCGATTGGTAAGGTATGACTCAAACCAGTTGTAGGGTAGGCCTCTTACTCCTATTGCGTGTAATTTCCGTAAAAGTATGTCAAATCGAACTCGATCATAAGCTGTGGTCATGTCCGGTAAAATACCAATCGCATATTTCTTTTTATTGAATATATCTAGTATTTCATTGACATATTTGTATACTGCTATAGTTGTTGATCTGTTTTTGCGAAAGCCATATTGATTTTCATTTAATATATTGAACTTTTCGCAGCTACAGTACAGTCGATTGGACATAGCAGATTCAAATATTTTTGAAAACGTTGGAAGCATAGCAATCGGGCGATAGTTAATACAGTCAGTTATAGAGCCTTTTTTATGGAGTGGTTTAATTATTGAAATTTTTAGGTGGTTTAGAACTATACTTTCTGTAAACGATTGATTTATTAAGAATGTCATAACTGGGGCTAGTTCTTCGGCGCATTTTCTAATTAGACAAGGTGGTAATTCATCATGACCGAAGCTACGCTTGTTTTTTAAATTACGTATAGTTTTTATAATTTCTTGATTAGTAGCGGGTTGTAAAGAGAATGAATTTTTTACTGGATCAAGGACAGGCTGGCCGGTCGCACTTGTTGAGCCAAAAGTTGCATTATCGTTTCCAACCGATAAAAAGAAATTATTGAAACAATTTACTATCTGACCAGGGTCTGCAGTGATACTATTTTGGACATATAATTTTATGTTCTTTTTATTTTGTGTAAGGTTATTGGTTTGCTCCTTTAAAACATTCCACATTGATTTTACGACATTGTCTGAATTCTTTATTCTTTTAATATTATGGTTCTTTTTTGAAATATTTTTAGTTTTTTTTAAGTATTTTTGAGTAATTTTTGTAACACTTGTTTAGTACTGGATTTTTTGTTTGAGATAATAATTTTTTTAAGAATCTTTTATTTTTGCAAGATGTTTTAATTCCATTTGTAAGCCCTGGCCTTTTCTTTGTACTTCTAATTTTTATGCGAATTTTTGGTATAGTTTAGTTTAGTATGTGATTAATTTTATTACAAAATGAGTTATAATTTTCATTAATGTTTTTATCAATGGTAATTATTTTACTAAAGTCTACTTCTCTTAATTTAGATTTGAAATGTTGGATATATTTTTCACTATAGAATCTTTTTTCTAGAATCCACGTATTACGTTCAAGTATATTTCGTTCTTTTGTAGGTATATTAACTATAACTCCTTTGTGGTCAGAGAGACTCAACTCTACAACATTAATTACGACTTGTTCGATACCAAAATTTGTGAATGTTAAATCTAAGCATGAAGCTGTAGTCTCTGTTACCCTAGTTGGTTCTTGTACATGTTGAATAAAATTATAACTACGCATTAAATCTAAAAGTCTTACAGTTGATGTACTTTGTTTTAGCACATCTACGTTAAAATCTCCACCTATTATAATGTTTTTCTTAGAATTTTTTTTTGCTGTATTCTTTGCAAGAGCTTTTCTAATACACTGTAAAACGTATCAGGCATTCTGTTGCTATTTGGCCAGTATACATTTATAATTAATAAATTTAAAATTGGTATTTCTATGCTACAAATTTCAATTACAGGTTCTATAGAGATATTTTTTAAATTGTTTCGTTCAATATAATGTATTTCATCTTTCTACTTTCACTTTCACCTCCTCCTACTGAATTAGATCGAGTGAAATAGGATGCCAGGGTCTAACCTTGTACTTTGAGTAGGTCAAGTTTCGCAGCGTTGATCCAGGTTTCAGATAGACAAATAGCGAGTACATTTTTATCTTCATCTGTCCAAGCCTCCAGTAAATGCCGTTTGTTATTAAAACTTTGTATGTTTTGATAAATAATCCTTATTTTATTATTGAAAAAACATATTTTTTAGAGTTGGCGATGTTGCAAGTTTGGGTTCGTTTTGATCATTCCGAAATTCTGTCACGGGTTCTAATGTTTTTTTATGGCCATAATCTTCAATTTCACACATAAGGGCATCAATATCTTTGAATATTATTTGCATTCCATAGTTATATATGCTACCTGTGTGTTTTTAAACATCGTATAATCATATTCTAGGTTCAAATTGGAATCAATTAGGTATGCATACTCATGTGCATTACATCTAGATGTAGTAAGTTATTAAAAACTTCTACTCGCCAGTTAAATAAATTTCCGAATTGACAGTATCTAAAGGTAATTTCTGATAATGTTTGTCGAATGTATGTTATTAATTCAAAGTAATTTGTAGTGGATTTGAAATCTTGATCGCCTATTAGTAATATACAGTAGTCTTCCATTATATAATCAATAAGTTTGGTCTTTAATCCCATCAATAGAGGTTCTATTCCGTATCCTGTTAGAAGATAATGGCAGATATCTAAATTTCCATGCAAAAATCGTTGCGCAGTGGATCTTGTTTTAGTAAACTTGTTAGTACTAAGCATACATATCTTCTTCTTGTTCTGCAGAGTTATTTTAGAGTTATTTGATTTGTTCTCTTGCTTGGCTTGTTATGTTGCATGTTGGCAATTTATTCATATTGCTAACATTCTTTTCCCGCTTGCTTTCTTGTACCTCCCTGGGACACAATGATATATTTGTTATCCTAGATGGGGCACCTACTTTGGGGGTACTTAATAATATATTTTTCGTATACTTTTTTGTATTATTTTCACAAGTATTGTTCTGGGAGGGACTTACGACATTCTTTTTTGTGGTTGAGCGACGGATACGAGATAATTGGTTTATTTTGGCATCTCTTTTTGATATTTCTTCTCTTAATGAATGATTTTCTGATAACAATTTTTCCACTTCTATGTCAGAATTTTCGAGCTTCGTTTCCAAATTTTGCAATTTTAATTTCATTTCCTCGAAATCATCCATAGCTAAATAGTTATTTTCGGGGCAGCTACGATTTAAAGCAGTGTCTATAGAAATCAACGTTTCACCTAAGTCGTCAATTTGGGAAATTGATTGCGAGCTGCTATCACTTATAGATTGATTGAGTTTTTTTCGCAATGTTATATTTTCAATTGCCGTTTCGTGACAGCTAGATTTACTGCTGTCCAAATTAGGAGATTTTTCTGATGACGTATTTCTATTTTTTTTTTATTCTTTAACTGTATGCAAGTTCCACTTCCAGGCATTTTTGGTGTCTATTGACATCCAACGAAATCTTTTTTCAGAAACTATCGTGAAAGTTAAGTGAAATTTTTCTTAACATAGTGAACAAGTTAAGCTATCCTTATTCAATATTATGTTACTACATTAAAAACATACTAGTGACATTTTGAATTTAGACGGATTAATGATATTTTATTCTAATATTTTGAAGTGATATTTTATTGTAGTCTCCTGATTTAAAAAATCAGAACAGGGACTTATTTCAAAAATAAAAAATATTTTCAAATCATATGAATACGCGCGCCCTCTAAAGGATAATTGTAGACTTAATCAAGTTGATCTATTAACATAAATTTTTTGCTTATTTTGCCAGTAACTAATAGATGGCGTAATAATAGAAAATAGTTACTCTCCTTTGGTAATCAATTATCAATTATCATAGATGTCGCTTATCTAATCAGATTTACATAATTTTTGACATTATAAACTTTTTTTTTTTTTTGCGCCCGAAGCAATTGGAAATGGGCTACCCCGAAGGGAGGCAGAAAATGCATTACGCATACCACGATGGCCGGTCCATCGTGGTTATGAGGGACTCACTACCTACAAGGGGAACCTAAGTGATACCCTCTAAAAACTGCCTTTGGGGACTGGCAACTAGCTGTTGAAAGCTTCATATGCCGTATCTAAAGCGACCCTCTTTTGGGAAAAGAGGGCGCAGACGGCTAAGTGCCGTTTAGGGACTGCCTACGAAGGCATATTGATTTTAAATAATTTTTACTTTAATTAGTATTGGCCTGAGCCGCCAGAAGGCAGTTATTTTAAACTACCGTAACCGTCACTTTTATCTATACATATAATAAAACTGTAAATAGCAGATGTCTGTACATTTTATATTTTTGTAATAAAAGTGATTGAGGGGTACTAAAAATAAGTAATTAAATACATTTCTACCATTTTTAGAATTTTCTGTCTATCTGTCTGTCTGTCTGTCTGTCTGTTTGTTTGTTAACGTATCACGTATAAAGTACTGATTTATATCATAAGAATTGTTAAGGAAATTATAAAGTGCATCTTCGGGTTACATTTAGTCTTTATTTCATTAAAATCAGTTCATTCCATCAAAAGTTATGATAAATATTCTGAAGTATGGGTAGGGAAGTATAGGTACGAATTTGCTCAACGGTGGCTTTGGTTGAGTCGTCAAGTGCATTTTAAACTAATATCATATCATAAATCATAGTTAAATTATGTAAAATAATGATATAATTATGTATATCTAAAACGCAGTAAACAAAAGTATTAAAGAACGTATTAAATATATTATACAAAAATATATTAACCTTATTAACTAAATCTGAAGCACAATAGTTAACCCATTTCTTCGATAGATGGTGGTGTTGTGAAAATGTAATGCAATTGCAATGTGGTTTTTTCCTGTAGATGAGTTTTCATATTTACTGCTAATCTTTATTATATTACTCGCTGCCCTACTGCGTGTTGACAAACTCAATTTATTCTTTACCGCCGAGTACTCTATGTGGTAAATCAAATTTTAAAAGAGCTATTAACAATTGCGTTGGTTTTGGCGAGAGTCAAACTTTATTTTTTGCTTACTGTGCAGGCACTGATTTATAAGTTCTCTTGCGTTTTATATAATGTATCAATCGCGTCAATTAATCTCTTTTATTTTTAGAATTGATGTTAGCAGCGCCATCTCTCTTTAAATATATAGTCTCTTTCTGTACATTGTATATTATATATTTTGGTGGCTAAAATCATTATGGGGAACTGAAAATAATTAAATAAGAACATTTTATATTTTTTAGACTTGTCTGTCTGTCTATTTGTCTGTTATTATATGAACGCATCACGTCTAAAGTAAACATCTTTTATTTTCAAAGAAATCGTTAAGAAAATCATAAAGCGTATCTTCGAGTTACATTTAATCTTTGTTTTATTAAAATTGGTTAATTCTATCGAAAGTAATGATTATTATTTTGAAATGTAGGTTCGAATTTGTTCCATGGCGCCATAAAATCTCAGAAATAGTAATAAAAAGATTTGTGTGTAAAAAAACGTTCCATAATAATTAATATATTCCTTTAGATCGCTGCGAAGAGATGTTGCATCATTTTGCACTTTATTTCGCATTTATCAAGGGGATTGCTCTGAGGAATTGTTCGGATTAAACCCAGCCGCTAAATTTCAAGAACGCATGTCGCAGAAAATCTCCTGATACCATCCACACCATCGGGATAATTGGCGGTCCACCACTGTGTGATTTAGAAGATGTTTTCTTCGTCGCACAACTTCCTTGTGGAATCGATGACCATCAGCGATTTTTCCGACGACTTAAAGACATTCAAAAAAGATTCTACTCCTTTTTAAAAGGCCGGCGACGCATCTGCATTTCCCCTGGTTCCTATGATGTTGCAGTTGTTCATGGGCGGCGGTAGTCGCTTACCATAAGGTGAACCGCATGCCCGTTCACCCCCTCTCTTATAAAACAAAATCCATATATCTACGCATACACGCTCGTTGGTTAAGGGTACTTCTAATCTGGCCCATTTTCAATGTATCGCTGATTTGGTCGATAAACCTTCGTCTAGGGCGTCCCTTCCCGATTCTGCCGTTCAATTCTGCATCAAAAATTTGCTATGTCACGCCTTTCTCGTTTATTCTTTCTACATAACCAAACCACCGAAGCATTCCTTTCTTATCCCTGGTCACAACGTCATCTTGCAAAGCACACTTTTTTCGTATCACACTATTTCTCAACCTGTCATTCAGATTCAGCCCTAGCATACACCTTAAAGACCGCATTTCTACAGCATTTATTGTAATCTCATGCGTACCTAAGGCATTTGACGATCAGCTAACCCATTCTCAACTCACATTCTTCAACTTTCAAAATTTGCAAACAACTGTCCATAAATAGTCCAATAACTTTAACAGAAATCCACTTCAAAATCTACTGTTTTCTTAAACTGAATAGTTTTGAAATACAAATATTTTCAAATATCCTGATAACATTTTATGAAATGCAAATTATTTATTTACAGGCATTTACATTTTTTTTGAGAAATGTCTCGGCGACAATAGGTGAGGAATTGTCACATCTATTTATTTTCCTACCTAAAAATACATATCACAGTGTTTTATTTATCTTACTAAATAATAATAACGTCCTGATAACATTTTATATAATGCAAATTATTTTTAGAGGCATTTACATTTTGTTTGAGTAATTACTCGGCGACAGCAGGGGAGGAATTGTAACATCTATTTATTTTCCTACCTACAAGTAAATATCACAGTATTTTATTAATCTTACTAAATACTAATAACGTCATACAATATATAATTATCTGTAAATAAAACAAAGCACACTCTTCTATTCTCTTTTTTTCTGTTTTCGTTTACGAGTTGTTTTAAAATTTAAAATAACTTTTTGTAATTTTAAATTGCCAAATAGGATTTTAACTATATTTGGCACATAAAATTACAAAAGGCATTTTAATCTTCTTATTTGTCGAGAACTGCTGAAATATAAAACACAAAATATTAGTGTAATATAATGATTGAAATATTGAGATAAACACAAAAATAAGTTGTTATTCTATCACATATACATCATTTAGACGAGTTATTACACATTTTATATTAGGTCGACTGAATCCATGTAAGAATGTCATGGAATTTTATACTTCAGTTTACACCCACTTGCAGACGTCTCAATAATGTGACACTTTGCAAAGCAGTTAGAACTGGTAACAATATAATAATTTCATGTCTGTGACCTTCCATTCTTACGATGATATAGGTACATTGTTTTGTTTAATAAATTCAACTTTAAAATTAATTATTAAAACATACAACTAAATTAAATAATGAAGCATTACTTACGGATATAGTTAATATATATTTTGAACCAATTTATAGATCATATGATGTTAACTTTTGCATAGAATTTTTAGTTACAACTTCAAAAACTGTGGTAGAACAAAATACATTAATAGTTCAAACATCTCAACCATGGATTACCCCTGGCCTAATACGATGCATGCGTAATAGGAACCGAATGCATATGAAACTAAAACGCTAACCAGAAAACATAATACTTAAACTCACATATACACGATACAGAAATCATCACAATAATTTACTTAAACAACTTAAAAGGTAGTGGATATTCTTAACAGCCGTGTAGTGGCGGTTAAGAATATCCACTAACCCATATCTTCCCGTGGGTGTCGTAAAAGGCGACAAAGGGAAACAGGCAGGAGATGGGCAGCAGCAACTTCCTGGTAACGGCAAAAATACAATAAAAAACTGCGGTTGCCAACCCGCTCGCCAAGCGTGGCAACTATGGCAATATACCCCCCATGATGAAAGTCACGAAGAGACGGCCCCCAGTCCCCGGCAGCCCCGCTATTCCTGGCTACGGTTGCGACCATGGCAACGGCGAGGCAGGGTGTGCTAAGAATCTCCGGTGGAGGTTCAGTTGCCACCTACGACGACTTGACCTGGCAATATACAATGCACGCGTCCTGAGGACTGACGAGGAGATTGTGGAGCTGGAAGAAGAGATAGACAAGTTACGCTGGCATATTATAGGATTATCCGAAGTCCGAAGAGAGGGGGAGGAAACTGTAATCCTCGAATCCGGCAACTTGCTCTATTACAGGGAGGGCGACCATCTGTCCCAAGGAGGTGTCGGATTTATCGTCCACAAGTCTCTCGTTAACAACGTTGTAATGATTGAGAGTGTGTTGACGAGGGTTGCGTACCTTATACTCAGAATTACCAAACGGTATTCGCTGAAGGTCATACAGGTTTAAGCACCAACCTCGGCACACCCCGATCAGGAAGTGGAGGAAATGTATGAGGATATCTCTAGAGCCATGCATTCCTCCAAAATCCAATATACGGTGTTGATGGGAGACTTCAATGCAAAACTAGGCACAAGAGAGAACGGTGAGCTGAAAGTGGGGAAATTTGGAATAGGACAACGGAACCCAAGGGGCCAGCAGCTGGCCGACTTCATGGAGAAAGAGGGACTCTTTATGATGAACTCTTTATTTCAAAAGCGGCCCCACAGGAAGTGGACCTGGTCGAGCCCCGACGGTTCGACAAAAAATGAGATTGACTTCATTATGACGACCAGACAACAACTGTTCAGTGATGTCTCAGTGATCGCGAGGGTGAAAACCGGCAGCGTACACCGAATGGTTAGAGGCACACTGAACCTAAACGTTAAGTTGGAGAGGTCGCGTCTAATGAAGTCAACGTTCCGTCCTCCTCGTGCTCTATTCCAAAGTCCCGAAACCTTTCAGCTCGAGTTACAAAACCGTTTTCAGTGCTTAGAAGACTGCAATGAAGTGGACGATTTGAATGACAAGCTCGTGAAAACTGTCCATGCGGTCGGAGCTAAGTTCTGCAAGACCCGCCGCAGAAGAACACAAAAACTCTCCGATCACACTCTTAATCTCATGGCTGATGGAGATGAAGCTACATTCTTCAACAGATTTGACAGCATACAGGCAACTGAACAGACAGATCTCCAAATGCATGCGGCGGTACGTACGCAACTTCAATACAGCTCGTATTGAAGAAGCGATCGAGCGGAACCAAGGCTACAAAGTCTTTGCCAGAGATCTTTCTGCCAGAAAGAGCCAACTCTCAAAGCTGAAGACCGAATGTGGCAGCATCGTTTCCGGGGCACCTGAGATTTTGAGTGACATTGAGAGGTTCTATGGGCAGCTGTACACGTCATCGTTGGAGCCACATGCAAGTGTGAGTAACGATCCAAGAGCGAGTCTTATCCGACATTATTCCGATGATATCCCGGACGTCAGTCTGAGCGCGATTAGAATGGCTCTCCAGCACCTTAAAAACGGCAAGGCCCCAGGCGAGGATGGTATTACAGCAGAGCTTCTGAAAGCGGATGGAAAACCGGTACTTGAAGTTCTTCAGAAGCTCTTTAATTCCGTCCTCCATGGTGGCATTACACCGGAGGCGTGGAGCAGAAGTGCGGTGGTCTTGTTCTTCAAGAAAGGCGACAACGCTCTCTTGAAAAAGTACAGACCGATTTCCCTTCTGAGCCGCGTCTACGTACTGTTTTCGAGAGTCATTACGAATCGTCTCGCGCGCAGACTTGACGACTTCCAGCCTCCCGAACAAGCCGATTTCCGAAAAGGCTTTAGCACCATAGAACACATATATACCCTTCGGCAAATTGTACAGAAGTCCGAGGAGTACAATTTGCCACTATGTCTGTCGTATATGGACTATGAGAAAGCCTTTGATTCCGTCGAAATTTGGGCGGTGCTGCAGTCCCTTCACCGATGCCAAGTTGACTGTCGTTATATCGAAGTGTTGAAGTGCTTGTACAGTAGGGCTACGATGGTTATCCGAGTACAGAACCAGAGTACGAAACCTATCCAATTCCAGAGAGGTGTAAGACAGGGTGACGTCATATCCCCGAAACTCTTTACCGCTGCATTGGAAGATGTTTTCAAGCTTTTGTACTGGAAAGGATACGGTATCAACATCAATGGCGAGTACATCACTCACCTTCGATTTGCCGACGATATGGTCCTAATGGCAGAATCGCTGGAGGACCTAAGCACTATGCTCAATGACCTCAACAGTGTTTTCCAACGGATAGGTCTTAAGATGAACATGGACAAAACAAAGATCATGTTTAATGTCCATGTCACACCTATGCCGGTAGTTGTTGGGAACACTAAGCTCGAAGTTGTTGACGAGTTTGTTTACCTGGGACAAATAGTCCGACTAGGTAAGTCCAACTTCGACCGAGAGGTCAATCGACAGTTTCAACTCGGTTGGGCAGCGTTCGGGAAATTACGGCATATCTTCTCGTCAGGTATACCTCAAAACTTGAAAACGAGACTGTACACCCAGTGCGTGTTGCTAGTGATGACATACGGAACTGAGACGTGGTCCTTCACTGCTGGCCGGATGAGGAAGCTCAAGGTCACTTAGGAAAAGGATGTAAAACTTGCAAAAGCACTATGGTACGTAGATTTTTAGCTAACAAAAATATCAATTTTGTTAAAAAAATCGATAGAGATCGTGTGAGTGTGTTGTGATGGGGCGCCATCCTTATGATAGTTGCATTGATTGATGCTTACTGCTACTTGCGGTATTGCGTTTTGTGATGGATCTGCGGCTGTGCTGCGCCTGATTCGACACATTTTGTGGTTCTGTTCGATGGAGTTATGCGGGTGATGATGTCTGCTGGGACTTTATGGGGGAACTTGGGATGGTGTAAGCCGACGATAGTCGTATTGATACTTGTTGCCGTTTGCAGCATTGCGTTTCTGCGGTCGTCGTTTGGCGGGTTGCTATTCTCAATGGCGCTCTCTGCGTCTTAGTTTGCCTTACAACCTAAGTAGCTTTGCCCAAGTCGGACCCCTTCATTGCGGGGCTGCAGACTGTCTGACCTCCATTATGTTTTATATAACAGCATAATAATATATCACTATAAAGTTCCCACCTTTAAAAGATTGAAGGAAACTTGTTGGTGGGTAAGACAAACATGATCGAAGAATGCATATACTCAACGTCAGTGACACAAACCATTTATGATGGCGAATTATAACTATTATCTTATAACTGCCTATTCGCTATATCTGCCATTGTATTGGTTAGTGGAGCATATGTGTCTACCTCATGCGGATGGTAGCTGGAGGAATAATCTGAGGAGGCTCTCAAGGGACAACCTTCCCTTGAAATAAGTGGTAAACTCATGACATGCTCTGCGGCCAATTGGCTGTGCTGATCATGCAATTGTTGATGATGCCTCACACTTACATACATCACGTCTGCAGGAACGGCGGTCTGGCAGGTGGTGGCACTCACGGAGGGTTATTTATGGCCAGTGTGCCTATTGTTGCCTAATCCGTGTGACGTACATTCACTGTGGCTAGATTTGATCGTATTCTGTATTGCGTTTACACGCATTGACCTGCGCAACTTCGGTCGATGTTTCTGCTTATGCACTTTTAAGGGGCCAAGCCCTCTTTTCCTGGTCCACCAGTTATTTTCCTGTGGACTACGGTCCAGTTCCCAACTTAGCGTAGCCTTCGGGGGGAGCGCATTAAAATGGTTGGCGCTCACCGTGCACGGCGTGTGCGGAGCCGTGTACCTCCTCCAAATTTTTGTAAAATGTGGGAGAGCGAAGCCCTTGTATCTGGTATTTGATATAAATATTGTGAGCCTTTTCCAAGCGGGAAGGGATTAAGTAATAAGGAATTCACTGTTGTGTACCTGATCCAAGTGGAATAGGGACAATTTATTGTTCTTTACTTTTTTTGAGCTCTGTCTTCGTGAACGGGGTTCTTGAGCTTATAAGACGCTAACAATAGCTTTCGATGGCTCTCGTGAATATTCATTCTTCCAAGATACACCTAAAAGAACTAAGTTACTATACAAACACAACGTAAATAAGGGTCCTAACTAAGACGATCACACCATAAATTTATTAAACGGCCTATATTTAAAACTTTAAATATCAATGTATAATTAATATACTGGTCTTGTAAATTTGATATATTTATATATCTTAAAGATATAGATTTTGAAGAAATACAAGTATAAGAATATAAAGAAGAGAAGAAAATAGGGGGGTGGGGTTCGTTACACCACGATCACTTTAAAATGTATTATTTTCTGGTATAAAAATTATCCTGTATGTTATTCCAAGGCACAATGAACTCCGAAATCAGCAATCAATCCGCGATTTGCAATTTATAATATTTTTTTGACATTATTTTGACCTTTTTAATATAGTCAGGAACACATTTTTTACAGTAGACTTCATATGTATACATAATTTTTATATTACATTTTGACAGAAAATACATCTTATTGCACCTAATGCCAATGCAAAAGTTACCTGAAAGATTTAATTTTTTATTCTTAAAAAAAACCATACCACACACTACACTACACTAGGATTTTCTCTTGTATTGTTTTTATTGTTTTTCGTAGTTAACATTACACATTATTATACATTATTACACCTTTCTCTTATGTAAGCCGCCTTTTGAAATTTTAGTTACTCGTATGTAAATAATAACAAATAACATGTAATAATAGCATTCATTGTGGTTTATTATTGTTGTTTCTGTCACCATCTTTGCAAAATCCATTCAAGAAGTGATTTAGACTAAAAAGATTACAGTAACATTGCATTAATATTAATTAATTACAATCGATTCAGCATCCCAATGATACTTCAATATGAAAAGGATATTGGTCATTGGCGTATGGCTAAGAATATTTTGTATTTATATTTTATGGATACTTGCAACTAAAAAACGGACTAAAAGTTTTCGTGTATATCAAATGCAATAATCGCATTGGGTGATTATGACCCTAATCCTTTTATTTCTTTACGTCAGATAAGGAGATCATGAGTTGTGATGATCCAGCCTAATCCAATTAATTCAATCATAAGATCTCATATTTGAATATTATATATATATATACCTAGAAAGGTCATGAGTATTGTCACACAGTAAAAACTTTACTTTTAGAATGCTGGCCACAAAAAAGTGTATTGAATTCGAATTTCGAATTGTTCATGAAAGTAAAACTGTATACTTTTTAGAATTTAACTCATTTTTAAATATGGAGTGGACGCTTAAAGAAGACCGTGTTGCAGTTATTGCGTTGCATCGTTGCGGTTACGCGCCAATTCAAATTTTTGACATACTGAAAAATTTGAATATAACCAAAAGATTCGTTTATCGTACCATTAACCGATCCAATGAAGACTCTAGTGTAGATGACAGATCAAAAAGTGGTCGCCCTCGGTCTGTTAGGACTCCAGCAGTGATAAAAGCTGCGAAGGCGCAAATTCATAGAAATCCCAAACGTAAGCAGAAACTGTTGGCCCTTCAGATGGGGTTAAGCAGAACCACGGTGAAAAGGGTGTTAAATGAAGACTTAGGGCTTCGGGCATATCGAAGAAAAACTGGACATCGTTTGAATGCTCGTCTAATGGATCTGAGACTGAAGAGATGCCGCGCAAACAGTCAATCAAACACAAACACAAAAAAATTCTATATTGTGTTACGTTATAAGTTATGATAAATAAAATACTGTGACATTTAGTTTAACACAAAACCACTAACTATCCTTTTTGTGTGTTTGGATTTATTTACAGATAATTCTATATTTTGTGACGTAATAGATTTTTAAAAAGATAGATAATAGTGACATTAAGTTTTAAGATTAGAATATAATCATTTTTGTTTAATATTATTTATACCAAAATCACTAGATTTGAAATACACATGTACAAATACACATGTTCTGTACATACTAGAAACAAGCACAAGTTAGTTGTACCAGTTTCTCGACATTAAAATGTCAGTAATTCCTTCATGGTGCTTTGTGGTGATATAAACGCTTAAACAACAAAGTCCACGAAAATGTACAGGCCTTATCTATCACAAATGTTAAAAATTCCAACAGTTTTATTGCCTTTGTCTAAATTTTTGATAATATAATCGGTTAATTCATGTCCTACATCGTTGGTAGATTTTCCGGATCAAAAGCCAAATTGACAGTTTGATAGAATATTAAAATTCTCTAGGTATTTTAAAAGTTCAATATTAATTAGGCTTTCTAATATTTCTGACAAAGACGGAAGTATAGAAATAGGCCTATAATTATTCACACGTTCTCTTTCTCCAGATTTATATATCGGATGAATTATAGATTTTTTAAATAGCTAGGGAAAATTCAGTTAGTGAGACATGAATTAAAGATATAAGTCAATGGTGGGATTAGGGTATGCCGAAATTTTTTAATAAAGTTATTAGATATTTTATCCCAACCAATTAAACATTTTGTTTTTAAATTTATTATAATACGTTCTACTTCATCAACATCAATGGATAATAATACAAACTAGTCTCTTCTTGTGTCACGGTTAATTTGTAATAATACTTGTTTTTGTATAATCTAATTGCTGATATAAATTTTTTCTAAAATTTTTTTCCCTACATTTGCAAAGACCTTATTAACACTATTTAAAGAGTCTTTAATACTGCCAGTTTCCAATAATTCTTGAGAAGACGATTTTTGTTTAGACGTGTGTGTTATACTTATAATGGCTTCCCATATTTTTTATTGTTTTTACCTGCTAATTCTAAGTTTGTTTTCTCATAATCTCTTTTAAGTTGTTTTAGTAAATTATTGCGATGATTTCTGTATCGTGTATATGTGAGTTTAAGTATTATGTTTTCTGGTTAGCGATTTAGTTTCATATGCATTCGATCCCTATTACGCATGCATCGTATTAGGCCAGGGGTAATCCATGGTTGAGATGTTTGAATTATTAATGTATTTTGTTCTACCACAGTTTTTAAAGTTGTAACTAAAAATTCTATGCAAATTGACTATATCCGTAAGTAATGCTTCATTATTTTAAAGTTTTAATAATTAATTTTAAAGTTGAATTTATTAAACAAAACAATGTACCTATATCCTCGTAAGAATGGATGGTCACAGACATGAAATTATTATATTGTTACCAGTTCTAACTGCGTTTGCAAAGTGTCACATTATTGAGACGTCTGCAAGTGGGTGTAAACTGAAGTATAAAATTCCATGACATTCTTACATGGATTCAGTCGACCTAATATAAAATGTGTAACAACTCGTCTAAATGATGTATGTATGATAGAATAACAACTTATTTTTGCGTTTATCTCAATATTTCAATCAGTATATTACACTAATATTTTGTGTTTTATATTTCAGCAGTTCTCGACAAATAAGAAGATTAAAATGCCTTTTGTAATTTTAAGTGGCAAATATAGTTAAAATCCTATGAAGCACTTTAAAATTACAAAAAGTCATTTGTAATTTTAAAACAACTCGTAAACGAAAACAGAAAAAAGAGCATAGAAGAGTGTGCTTTGTTTTATTTACAGATAATAATATATTGTATGACGTTATTAGTATTAAGTAAGATAAATAAAATACTGTGATATTTACTTGTAGGTAGGAAAATAAATAGATGTCACAATTCCTCCCCTGCTGTCGCCGAGTAATTACTCAAACAAAATGTAAATGCCTCTAAAAATAATTTGCATTATATAAAATGTTATCAGGACGTTATTATTATTTAGAAAGATAAATAAAACACTGTGATATGTAGTTTTAGGTAGGAAAATAAATAGATGTGACAATTCCTCACCTGTTGTCGCCGAGACATTTCTCAAAGAAAATGTAAATGCCTGTTAATAAATAATTTGCATTTCATAAAATGTTATCAAGATATTTGAAAATATTTGTATTTCAAAACTATTCAGTTTAAGAAACAGTAGATTTTGAAGGGGATTTCTGTTAAAGTTGTTGCATCTCTAATAACGAATGGGAAGGCACTTAAGTTGGGAACGATAAATAGACACATGGTCATACTTACGAAGATTAAAAATTAATCGAATGCAGTTATTAAGAAGACGATCATATTTGTCAAGAAGAATGTGATTTACATTAAATTAGTCAATTATTGACAATGGCCTTATCACTGGCCACTCCCGGGAGCAGATGAAAATAATATAATATAGTGTATTGTAAACACCGTGCTGTATTTGTATTGTAACTACCTCATATATGCACCATCCCGTGGGTGCAGTAAGAAGCGACAAAAGAAAATAAATTAAGAGACGTGTAGCAGCGTTTACCCTATATATGAAAAATATCCACCCTATGAGGCAGTCTATGAGGTAGGGGGTGGGATTAGGGTATGCCGAATTTTTAATAAAGTTGTTAGATATTTTATCCCAACCAACTATACATTTTGTTTTTAAATTTATTATATTACGTTCTACTTCTTTAACATCAATAGATAATAATACAAACTAGTCTCTTTTTGTGTCAAGGTTAATTTGTAATAATACTTGTTTTTGTATAATCTAACTGCTGATATCAATTTTTTCTGAGATTTTTTTCCCTACATCTGCAAAGACCTTATTAACACTATTTAAAGAGTCTTTTATACTGCCAGTTTCCAATAATTCTTGAGAAGACGATTTTTGTTTAGACGTGTGTGTTATACTTATAATGGCTTCCCATATATTTTATTGTTTTTACCTGCTAATTCTAAGTTTGTTTTCTCATAATCTCTTTTAAGTTGTTTTAGTAAATTATTGCGATGATTTCTGTATCGTGTATATGTGAGTTTAAGTATTATGTTTTCTGGTTAGCGTTTTAGTTTCATATGCATTCGGTCCCTACTACGCATGCATCGTATTAGGCCAGGGGTAATCCATGGTTGAGATGTTTGAATTATTAATGTATTTTGTTCTACCACAGTTTTTAAAGTTGTAACTAAAAATTCTATGCAAATTAACTATATCCGTAAGTAATGCTTCATTATTTAATTTAGTTGTATGTTTTAATAATTAATTTTAAAGTTGAATTTATTAAACAAAACAATGTACCTATATCCTCGTAATAATGGAAGGTCGCAGACATGAAATTATTATAATGTTACCAGTTCTAACTGCGTTTGCAAAATGTCACATTATTGAGACGTCTGCAAGTGGGTGAAAACTGAAATATAAAATTCTATGACATTCTTACATGGATTCAGTCGACCTAATATAAAATGTGTAAAATATCTCGTCTAAATGATGTATATGTGATAGACTAACAACTAATTTTTGTGTTTATCTCAATATTTCAATCAGTATATTACACTAATATTTTGTGTTTTATATTTCAGCAGTTCTCGACAAATAAGAAGATTAAAATGCCTTTTGTAATTTGAAGTGGCAAATATAGTTAAAATCCTATTTGGCAATTTAAAATTACAAAAAGTTATTTGTAATTTTAAAACAACTCTTAAACGAAAACAGAAAAAAAGAGAATAGAAGAGTGTGCTTTGTTTTATTTACAGATAATTATATATTGTATGACGTTATTAGTATTTAGTAAGATAAATAAAATACTGTGATATTTACTTGTAGGTAGGAAAATAAATAGATGTCACAATTCCTCCCCTGCTGTCGCCGAGTAATTACTCAAACAAAATGTAAATGCCACTAAAAAAATAATTTGCATTACATAAAATGTTATCAGGACGTTATTATTATTTAGAAAGATAAATAAAACACTGTGATATGTAGTTTTAGGTAGGAAAATAAATTGATATGATAATTCCTCACCTTTTGTCGCCGAGACATTTCTCAAAGAAAATGTAAATGCCTGTAAATAAATAAGTTGCATTTCATACAATGTTATCACGATGTTAGTGATGTTCTTGTAATGTTCCTTTATATGGGGGCGTTGCCGGAGACGCATACCCAAGGTTGTACATATATATGGGTTAGTCGGCTGACCGACTACTAGTATTAAGGTTGCACAATGACTAGTCCTATATTAGGGACTTGTCATAGTAAGGTCTAACGAACCAAAGCATTACATGTGTCAAACTAATGCGGATGGTATCTGGAGGGAGAATCTGAGGAGGCTCTCAAGGCTGCGGCCGAAAGCTGCGCAACGTGAGACCCCATTCCCTTGAGGTGAGCGGTAGACTCATGACACACTCTGCGGCCAATTGGCCGTCCTGACCATGCAATTGGTGGTGATGCCTTTCACTTACATCACGTCTGCAGGTACGGCGGTCTGGAAGGTGATGGCGCTCACGGAGGGCTTTTTATAGCAAGTGTGCCTATTGTTGCCTGACCCGAGTGACGTACATTCACTGTGGCTGGACTTGAACGTATTCTGTATGGCGTTTACACGCATTGACATGCGCGACTTCGGTCGATGTTTGTGCTTACGCACTATCAAAGAACCAAGTCCTCTTTTACTGGTTCGCCAGTTATTTTGCTGTGGACTACGGCCCAGTTCCCAACTTAGCGTACCCTTCGGGGGGAGCGCATTAAAATGGTTGGCGCTCACCGTGCACGGCGTGTGCGGAGCCGTGTACCTCCTTCTCATTTTTTTTAAATGTGGGAGAGCGAAGTCCTTGCATCTGGTATTTGATATAAATATTGTGAGCCTTTTCCAAGCGGGAAGGGAATAATTGATAAGAAATTGATTAATGTGAACCTGATGCAAGTGGAATAGGGACAATTTATTGTTCTTTACTTTGTTTGAGCTCTGTCTTCGTGAACGGGGTTCTTTAGCTTATAAGACGCTAACAATAGCTTTCGATTGCTCTCGTGAATATTCATTCTGCCAAGATACACCTAGAAGAACTAAGTTACTATACAAACACAACGTAAATAAGGGTCCTAACTAAGACGATCACACCATAAATTTAATAAACGGCCTATAATTAAAACTTTAAAGATCAATGTATAATTCATATACTGGTCTTGTAAATTTGATATATTTATATATCTTATAGATATAGATTTTGAAGAAATACAAGTATAAGAATATAAAGAAGAGAAGAAAATAGGGGGGTGGGGTTCGTTACACCACGATCACTTTAAAATGTATTATTTTCTGGTATAAAAATTATCCTGTATGTTATTCCAAGGCACAATGAACTCCGAAATCAGCCATCAATCCGCGATTTGCAATTTATAATATCGATAGTTCATAAGAATTGTTTAAAGTGATCGTAAGAATAAGTGCAGATTTAATTTTATGTTCTTAAAAAAAACGATACCACACACAACACTACACTAGGATTTTCTCTTGTATTGTTTGTATTGTTTTTCGTAGTTAACATTACACATTATTATACATTATTACACCTTTCTCTTATGTAAGCCGCCTTTTGAAATTTTAGTTACTCGTATGTAAATAATAACAAATAACATGTAATAATAGCATTCATTGTGGTTTATTATTGTTGTTTCTGTCACCATCTTTGCAAAATCCATTCAAGAAGTGATTTAGATTAAATATATTACAGTAACATTGCATTAATATTAATTAATTACAATCGATTCAGCATCCCAATGATTCTTCAACATGAAAAGGATATTGGTCATTGGCGTATGGCTAAGAATATTTTGTATTTATATTTTATGGATACTTGCAACTAAAAAACGGACTCAACGTTATTGTGTATATCAGATGCAATAATCGCATAGGGTGTTTATGGCCCCAATCCTTTTATTTCTTTACGTCAGATAAGAGGATGATGAGTTGTGATAATCCAGCCTAATCCAATTAATTCAACCATAAGATCTCATATTTGAATATTATATGTATATACCTAGTCAGGTCATAAGTATTGTCACACAGTAAAAACTTTTCTTTTAGAATGCTGGCCACAAAAAAGTGTATTGAATTCGAATTTCGAATTGTTCATGAAAGTAAAACTGTATACTTTTTTAGAATTTTACTCATTTTTAAATATGGAGTGGACGCTTAAAGAAGACCGTGTTGCAGTTATTGCGTTGCATCGTTGCGGTTACGCGCCAATTCAAATTTTTGACATACTGAAAAATTTGAATATAACCAAAAGATTCGTTTATCGTACCATTAAACGATCCAATGAAGACTCTAGTGTAGATGACAGGTCAAAAAGTGGTCGCCCTCGGTCTGTTAGGACTCCAGCAGTGATAAAAGCTGTGAAGGCGCGAATTCAAAGAAATCCCAAACGTAAGCAGAAACTGTTGGCCCTTCAGATGGGGTTAAGCAGAACAACGGTGAAAAGGGTGTTAAATGAAGACTTAGGGCTTCGGGCATATCGAAAAAAAAACAGGACATCGTTTGAATGCTCGTCTAATGGACCTGAGACTGAAGAGATGCCGCGCTTTGTTGAAGCGGTACGCAGGAAAAATTATCGGGAAATTCCTTTTTCGGATGAAAAAATTTTTACCGTAGAAGAGAGCTACAACAAACAAAATGATAAAGTGTACGCACACAGTAGTGAAGAAGCGAGCAGCCGTATTCCGCGTGTCCAACGAGGTCATTTTCCATCCTCGCTCATGGTATGGTTGGGAGTTTCTTATTGGGGCTTAACAGAGGTATATTTTTGTGAGAAAGGTTTAAAAACGAATGCAGTTGTGTATCAAAATACAGTCCTGACGAACGTAGTGGAACCTGTTTTTCATACCATGTTCAATAACAGGCACTGGGTATTCCAACAAGATTCGGCGCCAGCTCATAGATCGAAGAGTACACAAGACTGGCTGGCGGCGCGTGAAATCGACTTCATCCGGTACGAAGACTGGCCCTCCTCCAGTCCAGATTTGAATCCGTTAGATTACAAGATATGGCAACACTTGGAGGAAAAGGCGTCCTCAAAGCCTCATCGCAATTTGGAGTCACTCAAGACATCCTTGATTAAGGCAGCCGCCGATATTGACATGGACCTCGTTCGTGCTGCGATAGACGACTGGCCGCGCAGATAGAAGGCCTGTAAACAAATTCATGGAGGTCATTTTGAATAAACTTTAGTGTCATAAGAATCTATGTTTTGTTTATAAAGAATAAACTTGTTTCAATTATTTTATATTAAACATGTGACAGACTTTATGACCTAACTAGGTATATATATATATATATATATATATATATATATATATATTTATAGGATAGGGTGACGCAGATTGAAGGCCTGTATACAAAATCACGTAGGTCATTTTGAATAAACTTTAGTGTCATAAGAATCTATGTTTTGTTTGTAATGAATAAACTTGTTTCAATTATTTTATATTAAACATGTGACAGAATTTATGACCGGACTAGGTAAATATATATATATATATATATTTATAGGATAGGGTGACAAACGAGCACACAATCCACCTGATGGTAAGTGGTTGCTGTGGCCCATAGATATTTACATCTATCCTCGTTTGCGAATCAAAATGCAGATGCGTTGTCACCCTTGAGGACTAAGGTGGAATGCCTCTTTTCCAGTAAAAAGGGTCGCCGGTTCTCTACACTCACGATACGAAACACAGCAGTTTTAATCTGTTATTTTACGCTGGTATTCTGTGAGAGCGTGGTCCTTCCCCGGTTGAGCCGACCCATTCGTGCTACAACTATACTACTAATATACCTGCAGCATGGCTCTACCACGTAAAATATAATGGTTGAAATAAATTATTTTTTAGTACTGTTCGATGGATTTTAAAAGAAACATGATTTAGTATGTATTGTAGAAGAATGATTTATGCTAACATTATGTTTAAATTTCAGCTGTTCTCGATATATTAGAAAGTTAAAATGCCTTTACGTAATTTTAAATTTTCGAATATAGTTAAAATCTTATCTTTTACTTTAAAATCACAAAAAGTAGGTTATATTACGCTCGTTAACCATAAAAACAGAGTAGAAGAGAAAAAAGTTATTGATGATACATATTTTTTTGTTAATTTTCTCTTTTGTATGTTTTGTTTTATTAACAGGTAATTCTATATTGTGTTACGTTATAAGTTATGATAAATAAAATACTGTGACATTTAGTTTAACACAAAACCACTAACTATCCTTTTTGTGTGTTTGGATTTATTTACAGATAATTCTATATTTTGTGACGTAATAGATTTTTAAAAAGATAGATAATAGTGACATTAAGTTTTAAGATTAGAATAAAATCATTTTTGTTTAATATTATTTATACCAAAATCACTAGATTTGAAATACACATGTACAAATACACATGTTCTGTACATACTAGAAACAAGCACAAGTTAGTTGTACCAGTTTCTCGACTCCAAAATGTCAGTAATTCCTTCATGGTGCTTCGTGGTGATATAAACGCTTAAACAACAAAGTCCACGAAAATGTACAGGCCTTATCTATCACAAATGTTAAAAATATTTATTGAGCAAAAATTGTTTAGTAAGGGATATTATACTACTAATGATGGATAATCACCCCTCGGAATGAGGTGCTCGCTACCATGCCATTTACAAATATTTTTATAACAATTTGGTGTAAATATTTTATTGTAAATTATGCTTTTAAAAAAAGTCCCGCTGGATTACTTGCTGATTCATCCCAGGACATAAGTATTTCCGAACCAGCGATAAAAATGACTTTCAACAAGAACTATATATATATATATATATATATATATATATATATATATAGTTTTTAAATATATATGTATATTTAAAAACTCGAGTCTATTTTTAGATAAACGCGACGCGATAAACTAACGGAATTCTCCACTGAATTAACAGTTTCGAATACCGGGTTAACTAAATGATATTTACTAAGACGAAACTGACGTCAGAACGTATCCTCAACTTTAAAATTAAAATGAATTTTTAATTTTAAGTTTAAAGTTTAAAATTTCAAAATTTAAAAATCTAGTTTAAGTAATCGCAATGAGACAAACAGATCGGATGGCAGTTAGCGTTCGGATGATGAGATGTCCCGAGTCTATGAATCAGTTCATTTATATATAGATTAAAAAGCGTAGGTGAGGTTAACCCCCCTTGCCTCACACCGCATTCTAAGCTATACTCGTCTGACAGTGCATTAGACCACCTGACCTGATTAATTTGATGACCGTACCAATAGCTAAAAATTATTGAGACGTCTGCAAGTGGGTGTAAACTGAAGTATAAAATTCCATGACATTCTTACATGGATTCAGTCAAGCATAAAATGTGTAATAACTCGTCGAAATGATGTATATGTGATAGAATAACAACTTATTTTTGTGTTTATCTCAATATTTCAGTCAGTATATTACACTAATATTTTGTGTTTTATATTTCAGCAGTTCTCGACAAATTAGAAGATTAAAATGCCTTTTCGTAATTTTAAGTGGCAAATATAGTTAAAATCCTATAGGGCACTTTAAAATTACAAAAAGTTATTTGGTATGGCTCGTAAACGAAAACAGAAAAAAAGAGAATAGAAGAGTAAAATTTAATTGATGATATACATTTTGTTTGCTTATAATTCCCTTGTGTGTGTTTACAGATTCACGAGGCATTCTATCTGAGTCCTCACTGGTCACGACGCATTTGCATTTTGATTCGTAATCGAGGATAAATGTAGATAGATGTCTATGGGCCACAGCAACCATTTACCATCAGGTGGACTGTGTACTCGTTTGTCACCCTTATCTTATAAAAATATAAAGAAATAGTTTTCATATATAACAATTAGTTGGATTTTTTTTTGGTTCGACTATTTGAACTTATGAAACAAAATTATTCCAATCAGATAAATTATTGAATTACTTAGGAACGTTAAACTTATTGAAAAAATCAATGTACCTATATCCTCGTAAGAATAGAAGGAAATTATTGTATTGTAACCGGTTTTTACATTGATTTTTATTCAAAGTGTAAACGTTTAGTTGTTTATTTATTTTATTGTACATAAATATACCAAGGAAAAAAAATATTTATGTGCATAGGAATGTTTAAAGGTAACAGTATGGCACAATTTTTCCGGTCTTCTGTTTGTTAATTGAGATGAGGTAAAATTTACTAGCATGTGTTATTTTAAAATTGTAAGGTAAATAAATAATTGAAAAGTTTATTGTTGACTGAGGGTCATTAGTCATGGAAAAGGCGATAAATTTCGTTTCGTTAATATTAAGAGATAGGTAGTTATTATGCAACCATAATGAGAAAGTGTCAATCCCAGTTTGAGCATTTTAAAGGCTTCCTTCCATGTATTTGCTGCCAATAGGAGTGCTGTATCATCAGCATATGATATGATTTTGCCATGAAAGGACTTGAGTTTCAGGAGGTCATTTATTTAGACTAGAAATAGATTAGGGCCAAGGATACTCCCCTGAATTACTCCATAACTGACAGGCACATCAGAACTAAATTGGTTATTTATTGTAACACATTAAAGACTTCCAGTTAGATAGCTCTCAAATAATTTTATTTGTGTGCCCTGTATACCGATTTTTTCAATTTGTATTAACAGTATGGGGATAGAGACCGTGTCAAATGCTTTCGCAAGATCCAGAAAAATTCCAACAGTTTTATTGCCTTTGTCTAAATTTTTGATAATATAATCGGTTAATTCATGTCCTACATCGTTGGTAGATTTTCTGGATCTAAAGCCAAATTGACAGTTTGATAGAATATTAAAATTCTCTAGGTATTTTAAAAGTTCAATATTAATTAGGCTTTCTAATATTTCTGACAAAGACGGAAGTATAGAAATAGGCCTATAATTATTCACACGTTCTCTATCTCCAGATTTATATATCGGGTGAATTATAGATTTTTTAAATAGCTAGGGAAAATTCAGTTAGTGAGACATAAATTAAAGATATAAGTCAATGGTGGGATTAGGGTATGCCGAAATTTTTTAATAAAGTTATTAGATATATTATCCCAACCAACTAAACATTTTGTTTTTAAATTTATTATAATAAGTTCTACTTCTTCAACATCAATGGATAATAATACAAACGAGTCTCTTCTTGTGTCATGGTTAATTTGTAATAATTCTTGTTTTTGTATAATATAATTGCTGATATAAATTTTTCTGAGATTTTTATCCCTACTTTTGCAAAGACCTTATTAACACTATTTAAAGAGTCTTTAGTACTGCCAGTTTCCAATAATTCTTGAGAAGACGATTTTTGTTTAGACGTGTGTGTTATACTTATAATGGCTTCCCATATTTTTTATTGTTTCTACCTGCTAATTCTAAGTTTCTTTTCTCATAATCTCTTTTAAGTTGTTTTAGTAAATTATTGCGATGATTTCTGCATCGTATATATTTGAGTTTAAGTATTATGTTTTCTGGTTAGCGTTTTAGTTTCATATGCATTCGGTCCCTATTACGCATGCATCGTATTAGGCCAGGGGTAATCCATGGTTGAGATGTTTGAATTATTAATGTATTTTGTTCAACCACAGTTTTTAAAGTTGTAACTAAAAATTCTATGCAAATTGACTATATCCGTAAGTAATGCTTCATTATTTTAAAGTTTTAATAATTAATTTTAAAGTTGAATTTATTAAACAAAACAATGTACCTATATCCTCATAAGAATGGATGGTCACAGACATGAAATTATTATATTGTTACCAGTTCTAACTGCGTTTGCAAAGTGTCACATTATTGAGACGTCTGCAAGTGGGTGTAAACTGAAGTATAAAATTCCATGACATTCTTACATGGATTCAGTCGACCTAATATAAAATGTGTAATAACTCGTCTAAATGATGTATGTGTGATAGAATAACAACTTATTTTTGCGTTTATCTCAATATTTCAATCAGTATATTACAGTAATATTTTGTGTTTTATATTTCAGCAGTTCTCGACAAATAAGAAGATTAAAATGCCTTTTGTAATTTTAAGTGGCAAATATAGTTAAAATCCTATGAAGCACTTTAAAATACAAAAAGTCATTTGTAATTTTAAAACAACTCGTAAACGAAAACAGAAAAAAAGAGAATAGAAGAGTGTGCTTTGTTTTATCTACAGATAATTATATATTGTATGACGTTATTAGTATTTAGTAAGATAAATAAAATACTGTGATATTTATTTGTAGGCAGGGAAATTAAAAAGATGTGACAATTCCTCACATGTTGTCGCCGAGACATTTCTCAAAGAAAATGTAAATGCCTGTTAATAAATAATTTGCATTTCATAAAATGTTATCAGGATATTTGAAAATATTTGAATTTCAAAACTATTCAGTTTAAGAAACAGTAGATTTTGAAGGGGATTTCTGTTAAAGTTATTGCATCTCTAATAACGAATGGGAAGGCACTTAAGTTGGGAACGATAAGTAGACACATGGTCATACTTACGAAGATTAAAAATTAATCGAATGCAGTTATTAAGAAGACGATCATATTTGTCAAGAAGAATGTGATTTACATTAAATTAGTCAATTATTGACAATGGCCTTATCACTGGCCACTCCCGGGAGCAGATGAAAATAATATAATATAGTGTATTGTAAACACCGTGCTGTATTTGTATTGTAACTACCTCATATATGCACCATCCCGTGGGTGTAGTAAGAAGCGACAGAAGAAAATAAATTAAGAGACATGTAGCAGCGTGTATGAGGCAGTCTATGAGGTAGGGGGTGGGATTAAGGTATGCCGAAATTTTTTAATAAAGTTATTAGATATTAGATATTTTATCCCAACCAACTATACATTTTGTTTTTAAATTTATTATAATACGTTCTACTTTTTCGACATCAATAGATAATAATACAAACGAGTCTCTTCTTGTGTCATGGTTAATTTGTAATAATTCTTGTTTTTGTATAATCTAATTGCTGATATAAATTTTTTCTGAGATTTTTTTCCCTACATTTGCAAAGACCTTATTAACACTATTTAAAGAGTCTTTAGTACTGCCAGTTTCCAATAATTCTTGAGAAGACGATTTTTGTTTAGACGTGTGTGTTATACTTATAATGGCTTCCCATATTTTTTATTGTTTTTACCTGCTAATTCTAAGTTTGTTTTCTCATAATCTCTTTTAAGTTGTTTTAGTAAATTATTGCGATGATTTCTGCATCGTATATATTTGAGTTTAAGTATTATGTTTTCTGGTTAGCGTTTTAGTTTCATATGCATTCGGTCCCTATTACGCATGCATCGTATTAGGCCAGGGGTAATCCATGGTTGAGATGTTTGAATTATTAATGTATTTTGTTCAACCACATTTTTTAAAGTTGTAACTAAAAATTCTATGCAAATTGACTATATCCGTAAGTAAAGCTTCATTATTTTAAAGTTTTAATAAATAATTTTAAAGTTGAATTTATTAAACAAAACAATGTACCTATATCCTCGTAAGAATGGAAGGTCACAGACATGAAATTATTATATTGTTACGAGTTCTAACTGCGTTTGCAAAGTGTCACATTATTGAGACGTCTGCAAGTGGGTATAACTGTAAACTGAAGTATAAAATTCCATGACTTTCTTACATGGATTCAGTCGACCTAATATAAAATGTGTAATAACTCGTCTAAATGATGTATGTGTGATAGAATAACAACTTATTTTTGCGTTTATCGCAATATTTCAATCAGTATATTACAGTAATATTTTGTGTTTTATATTTCAGCAGTTCTCGACAAATAAGAAGATTAAAATGCCTTTTGTAATTTTAAGTGGCAAATATAGTTAAAATCCTATTTGGTCCTTTAAAATTACAAAAAGTTATTTTAAATTTTAAATCAACTCGTAAACGAAAACAGAAAAAAAGAGAATAGAAGAGTGTGCTTTGTTTTATTTACAGATAATTATATATTGTATGACGTTATTAGTATTTAGTAAGATAAATAAAATACTGTGATATTTACTTGTAGGTAGGAAAATAAATAGATGTCACAATTCCTCCCCTGCTGTCGCCGAGTAATTACTCAAACAAAATGTAAATGCCTCTAAAAAAATAATTTGCATTACATAAAATGTTATCAGGACGTTATTATTATTTAGAAAGATAAATAAAACACTGTGATATGTAGTTTTAAGTAGGAAAATAAATAGATGTGAAAATTTCTCATCTGTTGTCGCCGAGACATTTCTTAAAGAAAATGTAAATGCCTGTAAATAAATAAGTTGCATTTCATAAAATGTTATCAGGATGTCAGTGATGTTCTTGTAATGTTCCTTTATATGGGGGCGTTGCCGGAGACGCATACACAAGGTTGTACATATATATGGGGTGGTCGGCTGACCGACTGCTAGTATTAAGGTTGCACGATGAATAGTCCTATATTAGGGACTTATCATAGTAAGATCTAACGAACTAAAGCATTAACATAGAAGGTGTCTATGATACAAAATCATTATAATAGCAGAGTTATGACTTGAAGTCCCATATGAATAAGACATATAATAGTATGGTCTATGAAATAAAGCAAATATGTGGAAGGTTTCAAATATGTAAAAGCATTATATTGAAAGAAATGGGACTTGAAAAGGATTATTATAGTGGCGTGTAGGTTGCTTCGCAGCCTCCGAGTCCGAGGTAAACTTGGACTCGCTAACCGATGTGTCCTAGACCTATCATCTTAGTGTCGGTGGTAAGCGGGTTTGTTGTAGCAATACGACTTGCCCGTGGACATCGCACACCGCTACTGTTTGTGGGCGGCGTCCGAGCGCATAGCGTTATGATACGTCGGCTATCTTTCGGATTGGGGTGAGTGTGTTTGGTAGTACTTTTAAGTGCAGCAAGCATACTCAACTCCATGTCTACGAGTTTTAGCTACAGACGTCTTAGTGGCATGTTCTGTGACACGTTAGTGTTATGTTACGTGTGGTGCTGTCTGCTGGGACAGTATGGGGGACCTTGGGATGGTGTAAGCCCGACAATAGTCGTATTGATTCTTGTTGCATTCTGCAGAATTGCGTCCCTGCGGTGGTTGTTTGGCGGGTCGCTATTCTCATTGGCGATCTCTGCATCTTGGTTGGACTCACAACCTAAGTAGCTTTGCCCAAGTCGGGTCCCTTCATTGCGGGACTGTAGGCTGTCTGTCCTCCATGATGTTTTATATAACAACCTTATAATATATCTCTATAAAGTTCCTACCTTTGGTAGATTGAAGGCAACTTATTGGTGGGTCAGACAAATATGATCGATAAATGCATATACTCAACGTCAGTCACACAAACCCTTTCTGATGGCGAATTATTACTATTATCTTATAACTACCTATTGGCTATATCTGCCATTGTATTGGTTGGTGGAGAATATGTGTCAAACTAATGCGGGTGGTAGCTGGAGGGAGAATCTGAGGAGGCTCTCAAGGCTGCGGCCGAAATTCGCGCAACGTGAGACCTCATTCCCTTGAGGTGAGCGGTAGACTCATGACACACTCTGCGGCCAATTGGTCGTCCTGACCATGCAATTGGTGGTGATGCCTTTCATTTACATCACGTCTGCAGGAACGGTGGTCTGGCAGGTGATAGCGCTCACAGAGGGCTTTATATAGCAAGTGTGCCTATTGTTGCCTAACAAGAGTGACGTACATTCACTGTGGCTGGATTTGAACGTATTCTGTATGGCGTTTACACGCATTGACATGCGCGACTTTGGTCGATGTTTGTGCTTACGCACTATCAAGGGGCCAAGTCCTCTTTTACTGGTTCGCCAGTTATTTTGCTTTGGACTACGATCCAGTTCCGAACTTAGCGTACCCTTCGGGGGGAACGCATTTAAATGGTTGGCGCTCACCGTGCACGGCGTGTGCGGAGCCGAGTACCTCCTACACATTTTTTTTAAATGTGGCAGAGCGAAGTTCTTGTATCTGGTATTTGATATAAATATTGTGAGTCTTATCCAAGCGGGAAGGGATTAATTAATAAGAAATTGACTGTTGTGAACCTGAAACAAGTGGAATTAGGACAATTTATTGTTCTTTACTTTTTTTGAGCTCGCTACCAACAGCTTTCGATTGCTCTCGTGAATATTCATTATTCCAAGATACACCTCATCATCATCATCATTACAGCCCTTCACAAGTCCACTGCTGAACATAGGCCTCCCCCAAAGAATGCCACAAAGCACGGTCCTGAGCCACCTGCATCCATCGACTTCCTGCAAATCTTACCAGGTCGTCACTCCATCTAGTGGGGGGACGCCCTACACTTCGCCTACCGGTACGAGGCTGCCACTCGAGAACCTTTCTTCCCCATCGGTTGTCGGTTCTTCGAGCTATATGGCCGGCCCATTGCCACTTCAGCTTACTAATCCGTTGGGCTATGTCGGTTACTCTGGTTCTACTGCGGATATCCTCATTCCTAAGTTTATCACGCAGAGAAACTCCGAGCATAGCCCTCTCCATAGCTCGCTGAGCGACCTTGAGCTTCCTCATCCGGCCAGCAGTGAAGGACCACGTCTCAGTTCCGTATGTCATCACTGGCAACACGCACTGGGTGTACAGTCTCGTTTTCAAGGTTTGAGGTATACCTGACGAGAAGATGTGCCGTAATTTCCCGAACGCTGCCCAACCGAGTTGAATCCGTCGGTTGACCTCTCGGTCGAAGTTGGACTTACCTAGTCGGACTATTTGTCCCAGGTAAACATACTCGTCAACAACTTCGAGCTTAGTGTTCCCAACAACTACCGGCATAGGTGTGACATGGACATTAAACATGATCTTTGTTTTGTCCATGTTCATCTTAAGACCTATCCGTTGGGAAACACTATTGAGGTCATTGAGCATAGTGCTTAGGTCCTCCAGCGATTCTGCCATAAGGACTATATCGTCGGCAAATCGAAGGTGAGTGATGTACTCGCCATTGATGTTGATACCGTATCCTTTCCAGTCCAGAAGCTTGAAAACATCTTCCAATGCAGCAGTGAAGAGTTTCGGGGATATGACGTCACCCTGTCTTACACCTCTCTGCAATTGGATAGGTTTCGTACTCTGGTTCTGTACTCGGATAGCCATCGTAGCCCTACTGTACAAGCACTTCAACACTTCGATATACCGACAGTCAACTTGGCATCGCTGAAGGGACTGCAGCACCGCCCAAATTTCGACGGAATCAAAGGCTTTCTCATAGTCCACATACGCCAGAGATAGTGGCAAATTGTACTCCTCGGACTTCTGTACAATTTGCCGAAGGGTATGTATGTGGTCTATGGTGCTAAAGCCTTTTCGGAAACCGGCTTGTTCGGGAGGCTGGAAGTCGTCAAGTCTGCGCGCTAGACGATTCGTAATGACTCTCGAAAACAGCACGTAGACGCGGCTCAGAAGGGAAATCGGTCTGTACTTTTTCAAGAGAGCGTTGTCGCCTTTCTTGAAGAACAAGACCACCGCACTTCTGCTCCACGCCTCCGGTGTAATGCCACCATGGAGGACGGAATTAAAGAGCTTCTGAAGGACTTCAAGTACCGGTTTTCCACCCGCTTTCAGAAGCTCCGCTGTAATTCCATCCTGGCCTGGGGCCTTGCCGTTTTTAAGGTGCTGGAGAGCCATTCTAATCTCGCTCAGACTGACGTCCGGGATATCATCGGAATAATGTCGGATAAGACTCGCTCTTGGATCGTTACTCACACTTGCGTGTGGCTCCAACGATGACGTGTACAGCTGCCCATAGAACCTCTCAATCTCACTCAAAATCTCAGGTGCCCCGGAAACGATGCTGCCACATTCGGTCTTCAGCTTTGACAGTTGGCTCTTTCTGGCCGACAGATCTCTGGCAAAGACTTTGGAGCCTTGGTTCCGCTCGATCGCTTCTTCAATACGAGCTGTATTGAAGTTGCGTAAGTCCCGCCGCATGCATTTGGAGATCTGTCTGTTCAGTTGCCTGTATGCTGTCAAATCTGTTGAAGAATGTAGCTTCATCTCCCGTCTAACAGCCATGAGATTAAGAGTGTGATCGGAGAGTTTTTGTGTTCTTCTGCGGCGGGTCTTGCAGAACTTAGCTCCGACCGCATGGACAGTTTCCACGAGCTTGTCATTCAAATCGTCCACTTCATTGCAGTCTTCTAGGCACTGAAAACGGTTTTGCAACTCGAGCTGAAAGGTTTCGGGACCTTGGATTAGAGCACGAGGGGGACGGAGCGTTGACTTCATTAGACGAGACCTCTCCAACTTAACGTTTAGGTTCAGTGTGCCTCTAACCATTCGGTGATCGCTGCCGGTTTTCACCCTCGCGATCACTGAGACATCACTGAACAGTTGTCGTCTGGTCGTCATAATGAAGTCAATCTCATTTTTTGTCGAACCGTCGGGGCTCGACCAGGTCCACTTCCTGTGGGGCCGCTTCTGGAAGAAAGAGTTCATCATAAAGAGTCCCTCTTTCTCCATGAAGTCGGCCAACTGCTGGCCCCTTGGGTTCCGTTGCCCTATTCCAAATTTCCCCACTTTCAGCTCACCGTTCTCTCTTGTGCCTAGTTTTGCATTGAAGTCTCCCATTAACACCGTATATTGGGTTTTGGAGGAATGCATGGCTCTAGAGATATCCTCATACATTTCCTCCACCTCCTGATCGGGGTGTGCCGAGGTTGGTGCGTAAACCTGTATGACCTTCAGCGAATACCGTTTGGTGATTCTGAGTATAAGGTACGCAACCCTCGTCGACACACTCTCAATCTTTACAACGTTGTTAACGAGAGACTTGTGGACGATAAATCCGACACCTCCTTGGGACAGATGGTCGCCCTCCCGGTGATAGAGCAAGTTGCCGGATTCGAGGATTACCGTGTCCTCCCCCTCTCTTCGGACTTCGGATAATCCTATAATATGCCAGCGTAACTTGTCTATCTCTTCTTCCAGCTCCACAATCTTCTCGTCAGTCCTCAGGGTGCGTGCGTTGTATGTTGCCAGGTCAAGTCGTTGTAGGTGGCAACCGAACCTCCACCGGAGATTCTTAGCACCCCCTGCCCCGCCGTTACCATGGTCGCCACCGTAGCCAGGAATAGCGGGGCCGCCGGGGACTGGGGGCCGTCTCTTCGTAACTTTCATTATGGGGGGTATATTGCCATAGTTGCCACGCTTGGCGAGCGGGTTGGCAACCGCAGTTTTTTATTGTATTTTTCGTTACCAGGAAGATGCTGCTGCCCATCTCCTGTCTGTTTCCCTTTGTCGCCTTTTACGACACCCACGGGAAGATATGGGGTAGTGGATATTCTTAACCGCCACTACACGGCACACACCTAAAAACACTAATTTACTATACAAACACAACGTAAATAAGTGTCCGAACTAAGACGATCACGCCAAAAATTTATGAAACGGCCTATATTTAAACCTTTAAAGATCAATGTATAATTAATTTACTTGTCACGTAAATTTGATATATTTATATATCTTATAGATATAGATTTTGAAGAAATACAAGTATAAGTATATATAGAAGAGAAGAAAAGAGGGATGGTGGGGTTCGTTACACCACGAAAACTTACACGAAATGTATTATTTTCTGGTATAAAAATTATCCTGTATGTTATTCCAAGGAACAATCAACTCCGAAATCAGCCATCAATCCGCGATTTGCAATTTATAATATCGATAGTTCATAAGAATTATTTAAAGTGATCGTAAGAATAAGTGCACATTCACCATGATGATGACATTATTTTGGCATTTTTAATATAGTCAGGAACACATTTCTTACAGTAGACTTCATATGTATACATATTTTTATATTACATTTTGACAGAAAATTCATCTTATTGCACCTAATGCCAATGCAAAGAGTTACCTGAAAGATTTAATATTTTGTTCTTAAAAAAAACGATACCATACACTACACTAGGATTTTGTCTTGTATTGTTTGTATTGTTTTTCGTAGTTTACATTACACGTTATTATACATTATTACACCTTTCTCTTATGTAAGCCGCCTTTTGAAATTTTAGTTATGTAAATAATAACAAATAACATGTAATAATAGCATTCGTTGTGGTTTATTATTGTTGTTTCTGTCACCATCTTCGCAAGATCCATTCAAGAAGTGATTTAGATTAAAAAGATTACAGTAACATTGCATTAATATTAATAAATTACAATCGATTCAGCATCCCAATGATACTTCAACATGAAAATGATATTGGTCATTGGCGTATGGCTAAGAATATTTTGTATTTATATTTCATGGATACTTCCAACTAAAAAACGGACTAAACGTTATCGTGTATATCAGATGCAATAATCGCATAGGGTGATTATGGCCCCAATACTTTTATTTCTTTACGTCAGATAAGGAGATCATGAGTTGTGATGATCCAGCCTAATCCAATTAATTCAACCATAAGATCTCATATTTGAATATTATATGTATATACCTAGTCAGGTCATAAGTATTGTCACACAGTAAAAACTTTTCTTTTAGAATGCTGGCCACAAAAAAGTGTATTGAATTCGAATTTCGAATTGTTCATGAAAGTAAAACTGTATACTTTTTAGAATTTTACTCATTTTTAAATATGAAGTGGACGCTTAAATAAGACCGTGTTGCAGTTATTGCGTTGAATCGTTGCGGATACGCGCCAATTCAAATATTAGACATACTGAAAAATTTGAATATAACCAAAAGATTCGTTTATCGTACCATCAAACGATCCAATGAAGACTCTAGTGTAGATGACAGGTCAAAAAGTGGTCGCCCTCGGTCTGTTAGGACTCCAGCAGTGATAAAAGCTGTGAAGGCGCGAATTCAAAGAAATCCCAAACGTAAGCAGAAACTGTTTGCCCTTCAGATGGGGTTAAGCCGAACCACGGTGAAAAGGGTGGTAAATGAAGACTTAGGGCTTCGGGCATATCGAAGAAAAACAGGACATCGTTTGAATGCTCGTCTAATGGACCTGAGACTGAAGAGATGCCGCGCTTTGTTGAAGCGGTACGCGGGAAAAAAATATCGGGAAATTCCTTTTTCGGATGAAAAATTTTTTACCGTAGAAGAGAGCTACAACAAACAAAATGATAAGGTGTACGCACACAGTAGTGAAGAAGCGAGCAACCGTATTCCGCGTGTCCAACGAGGTCATTTTCCATCCTCGCTCATGGTATGGTTGGGAGTTTCTAATTGGGGCTTAACAAAGGTACATTTTTGTGAGAAAGGTGTAAAAACGAGTGCAGTTATGTATCAAAATACAGTCCTGACGAACCTTGTGGAACTTGTTTCTCAAACCATGTTCAATAACAGGCACTGGGTATTCCAACAAGATTCGGCGCCAGCTCATAGAGCAAAGAGCACACAAGACTGGCTGGCGGCGCGTGAAATCGACTTCATCCGGCACGAAGACTGGCCCTCCTCCAGTCCAGATTTGAATCCGTTAGATTACAAGATATGGCAACACTTGGAGGAAAAGGCGTGCTCAAAGCCTCTACCCAATTTGGTAATTATTATTGTACTATTTGGGTAAAATTTAGTAACAATTATTTTATTTAGGATGTCACTAAAAGATGCTCCAGGCATGCAGCAATTTTTAACTTTTTTGTCCCTTTAAAGAGTTATTTAAAGGTATGCCTAGATTTTTTCCCATGTCATCGCTATCACAATTATATTACGTTTAGTACGAGTATTTGAGTTATTTATTATTTTAATATCCTCTGCTATGGCACTGTCATAGAGTTTTGGTGGTGATATAATATTATCAGCACACACCGACTTTGAAAAATCTGGCGTTGAACGCTGACACTCGCGTTGATATTTAACTAAGGATTCAAACCGCTCCGCATTATATTTACAAGTCTTTTGCAGATTATCCATAGCCAATATGTGTTCTTTTATTTCATTTTGGGCTGATTTATATTTATTGGATAGAGTTTGAAGGGAGTTAATAAGTGATAATATTTCTGATTTAAGTCACTCTACTTCAGTCTCATATCATTTTTTTATGTTATCCACCTCAATTGAATACAACTTAAGTTCACATAACAATGCTTGCTTTTCTTTACATACATTAACATAATTTTTGGTATTAATCTTATTTCTTATTAATTTTTGTACTTTCCTTATGTATTTATTAACTTTTATATACTTCTTCAATTTGGTTTTACTGCAATAATCCGTACTTCGTTTCCTGAAGTGGAAGAGTCGTCACCAGTCAAGTCTATTGTTGCAGATTGCTGTAATATTCTTGAAGTATCACATTGCACAACCTCAGAGAACAAGCTTTGAGTCTGGTAGGCTTTAGGGTTATCTATATATGTTTTAAATTGTGTTATTTGCTCATTAGCCTCATTTAACTGTAACTTCAATGCAGCAATTAACCTGAGAGCTTCCTCATATTCCGTGCTGCATTTGTCAAACTCATTAACCGTTCCCTGTAGCTGATCTCTTTCTTTTATTACACTTGTGTATTCTGTATGTAACTTAACCATATCACATTTCAATTGTGTATTTTTGGCAATTATGCTAACTTTTTTCCTTTCATTATCATACCTTTCCCTAAGCAACAGTTGACACTGCTCCTTGAACGCCTTAAGTTCTTGGAGCGCAAGCTGGAGTTGGTTCTCCATCTGGCGCGTCTTGGTGTTGCGAGTATTCATTTTACTATTTATTATAAATAATAAAAGAAAACAAGGATCGAAAACAGAAGGAGCAGAGTAAGCTAATGTAAAGTCGTTGTTGTTTTTTTTTTCTATTTACAAGTCTCAAATCAAATTATCGTTAAAACAATTCGAAAAGAAACCCGCAAAGAATGTAATAATCCGAGTAATAGAATAAATCTTTAATTTATAAAAGGAATGATATGAAATAAGGATTACAATCATTTTTAAAACAATGTTCGTTACCTGTCACTTTTAGTTCCAACACCAAATTGTTGTTATAATATTTATGTACCAACTTTCTTAAATATTAAATACAAAGCGGCAGTAATTATTAACTATAACATAAAATTGAGGTTGATATGGTGAATTTACAATATTTATATTATTAAAATTAATCGGAACCAATTACTTTTACTACAGAGTTATGACTTGAAGTCTGATATGTATAAGACATATAATAGTATGTTTGTAGCATAATAGTGTGTTTGTAGCAATACGACTTGCCCGTAGACATCGCACACCACTACCGTTTGTGGGCGGCGGCTTAGCGCATAGCATTATAATACGTCGGCTATCTTTCGGATTAAGGTGAGTATGTTTGGTAGTACTTTTAAGTGCAGCAAACATACCCAACTCCATGTCTTAGTGCAATAGCGCTATGGTACGTGGATTTATAGCTAACAAAAATATCAGTTTTGTTACCAAAATCGATAGAGAACATGTGAGCGTATTATGATGGAGCGCCATACGTATGATAGTTGCATTGATTGATGTTTACTGCTACTTGCGGTATTGCGTCTTGTGATGGATCTGCGGCTGTGTTGCGCCTGATTCGACACATTTTGTGGTTATATTCGATGGAGGTATGCGGGTGGTGATGTCTGCTGAGACTGTATGGGGGAACTTGGGATGGTGTAAGCCGACGATTGTCGTATTGATACTTGTTGCCGTTTGCAGCATTGCGTTTCTGCGATCGCTGTTTGGCGGTTTGCTGTTCTCAATGGCGCTCTCTGCGTATTGGTTTGCCTCACAACCTAGGTACCTTTGCCCAAGTCGGACCCCTTCATTGCGGGGCTGCAGACTGTCTGACCTCCAATATGTTTTATATAACAGCATGATAAAATAGCACTATAAAGTTCCCACCTTTGAAAGATTGAAGGGAACTTGTTGGTGAGTAAGACAAACATGATCGAAGAATGCATATACTCAACGTCAGTGACACAAACCATTTATGATGGCGAATTATTACTATTATCTTATAACTGCCTATTCGCTATATCTGCTATTGTATTGGTTATTGGAGCATATGTGTCGACCTAATGCGGGTGGTAGCTGGAGGGAAAATCTAAGGAGGCTCTCAAGGCAGCGGCCGAAAGCCGCGCAACGTCGGACCCCATTCCCTTGAGATGAGTGGTAGACTCATGACACGCTCTGCGGCCAATTGGTTGTGCTGATCATGCAATTGTTGATGATGCCTCACACTTACATACATCACGTCTACAGGAACGGCGGTCTGGCAGGTGGTTGCGCTGACGCAGGGTTTTTTTATGGCCAGAGTGTCTATTTTTGCCTAACCCGTGTGACGTACATTTACTGTGGCTTGATTTGAACGTATTCTGTATGGCGTTTACACGCATTGACATGCGCGACTTCGGTCGATGTTTGTGCTTATGCACTTTTCATGGGCCAAGCCCTCTTTTACTGGCCCACCAGTTATTTTGCTGTGGACTACGGTCCAGTTTCCAATTTAACGCACCTTCGGGGGGAGCGCATTAAAATGGTTGGCGCTCACCGTGCACAGCGTGTGCGGAGCCGTGTACCTCCTCCACATTTTTGTAATATGTGGAAGAGCGAAGCCCTTGTATCTGGTATTTGATATAAATATTGTAAGCCTTTTCCAAGCGGGAAGGGATTAATTAATAAGGAATTAATTGTTGTGAACCTGATACAAGTAGAATAGAGATGATTCATTGTTCTTAATATTTTTAGGCTCTGTTTTCGTGAACGGGGTTCATTAGCTTATAAGACACTACCAACAGCTTTTTGCTGTTTTGGTAAATATTCAGTCTTCCAAGAGACCCCTAAAAAAACTATGTTAGAAAAGCGTATGAGAATACGTGAAGAGCAATAAAGCTTGAGTACTAATTCGCTTACCTGTACGAGGTTGCCACTCGAGGACCTTTCTTCCTATATTTTATCTGTTTTCCAAGTTATTTAGCTAGCCCATTGCCATTTCACTGTAATATTCCGTTGGACTATGTCAGTTACTCTGGTTCTAATGCAAATATCTTCATTTCTAACTTTATAACGTAGAGAAACCCCTCTCCAATTTAAAATGTTTACATTTTTTAGATGATAGTTTGTCTAACATAAAAAAAAACCATAAACCCAAGAATATCTTTATATAGTTATTTATACTTAGGTAAGCACCATTCTTTTATTTATTTAAATTGTTTGATTTAATTTGATAACAGTGTACCTAAATGTAAGTATCTGTATCTTTATTTCCCTCCCCAATAATATTTTATAAAGTCATACTCATAAAAACAGCGTTTTATTGTAATACATAATTATAAAATTCAGTATCAACTAATTAATAAAAATATGCAACAATAAAATTACATAGGTATTAAACTATCGAAATCTAAGTAACGAGAGCATGTTCGTCGTTCCACATCTAATTTATATAAAAATGCATTTTTCAATTTCACTAATCAACGTCGCCGCCAAAATTTCTTCTTCTTTGGGCACTTTAAAAATTCATTTATTTAGAAAATAATATTTACAGTTACCAGTGTACAGATATTAACTAAATTAAGTATTTCTAGTCATAAAAATATTTATAATTGAGTATAAACTTTTAAAAAACTAATATATATTTGAACGGAGTCGCTCCAACACCGACGTGCGGTCAATCCTCGACGATGTCCGAAAACGGACTGTGACAGAGCTTACATGGCCACGGAGCATGCGCGCTCGCGTAAATATATTCTCAATATTATATTCGTAAATATAATCTCAATTTCAGGGAAAAATGATATATTCTCTTATAAAACGGGTAATAAAAATAAAACTCTCAATTAAAATTATTAATATTTTGAAGACCTTTTTTTTTAGTGTAAGAACTATTTAAAAAGCTTATGCCGGTTTGGAGAAATTCTGCAAAATATGACAAAGATAGGTACTCTTTGGGGATTTTTTTTCTAATAAGGGGTTGACAACAATGCAATTTTGTTAAATTAAAAACATTAACCAAATCTTCTTCTGTTACCCTGTATTTTTTCTGTGTGTGTGATGAACAGTTATTGAGATTTTTTTACTTAAATATCCTAGATTTAGGCATTTCAACTACTGTTAATGCCTTAAGACTAATAAAATACTGTGACATTCCTTATCATAGCCGCTGAAAATTACAAAATATTAATTGGTTTTCGCTCATTAACGAAAACAGAAGAAAATAGACGAAAAAAATATCGATGATAATTTTTTTTGCTAATTATCCCTTTATTTACAGACAATTTTATAATTTGTGACGTATTAGACTTTTTCAAAGCATAATTTACAATAAAATATTTACAAAATTGTTATAAAATCATTTGCAAACAGCATGGTAGCGAGCTTCTCATTCCGAGGGGTGATTATCCATCATTTACTCATTAGTGGTATAATATCCCTTACTAAACAATTTTTGCTCAATAAAAATTTTTACATACATAAACACTCACGCTTGTCACCCAGAGGGGTAGGCAGAGATTATGGACTTCCATTTGGCACGATCCTGACACACCTCTCTCGCTTCCTCCACATCCATATACCTACGCATACACGCTCGTCGGTTAAAGGTACTCTTGATTTATAATAAATAAATAAATAAATAAAATTATCAGTCGTATTACCACATAACAAGATTCCATATTAAATGATGGTAGTGAAATGACTAAAATAAACGAATCTAGCTGTTTCAACACATGCAAATCCTCCAATATTTATTAAAGCATATGTTGCAGAACTAAGTTTGCTAGCTAGTTTAGTTATATGAGGGCCCCATTGAAGCTTTTCGTCAACTATAATTCCGAGAAAAACTCTGGATTCAACAAAGCTCACCTACTCCCCATTTAAACGCTATATGTTTGATTGCTATGTTATTTACACGATATTCCTGATCAATATCTCACGGAGAACGCAATCAAAGGACTTAGTAAGATCACAGAATATACCGAAAACATCCTTTGAATAACATCTCAATACTGGTGTCAGTTATCGAGCGACCCCTTGTAAATCCAAACTGATTTTTAGGGTGTAAGTTAATTACATTAAAAAAATAAAATTGAACCAAAATAATTTTTTAAAAGCTGTACTGACCGTTGGCAGTACAAAAATATGCCTATAATTTGTGTTATACGAGTATATTGTTCTATCTGATTAAATAAAAGTATAACTTTATTATGTTTCATTCATTTAGCAGAGACGCAATAACTTTAACAGAAATTCCCTTCAAAATCTGCTGTCTTCTTAACATCAATAGATTTGAAATACAAATATTTAACAAACATCCTGATAATATTTTATGAAATGCAAATTCGTTTTTGTACAGCCATTTACATTATGTTTGAGTAATGACTCAGCGACAGCAGGGGAGGAGTTGAGTGGCCTATTAGTCAATATCGGAATATCGGTCAAATATTGTTCAAAAGCAGTTGCAACATACTCATTTCATTTTTTTTTATTGTTAATATATAATTGACAATTTTATTTGAATAAATAGATATCACAGGAAAATTTTAAAGTTTTAAGAAAGTAAATAGATATCAAAGAAAATTTGATGAGCTAAAGTATATCTATTGTGTAGCCTGGCTAGATCATGGATTAGCTTCCACGTGTCAGTGTTAAAGTTGTGCATTTATAATTAACTGAATAAGCAGTAGGTAGATGAAGGGGTAACGTCCTACACCACTAGAGATGCGCCACAGCATTATTCAGAATTTACAATTAAAAGGGTTTTGGTATGTTATTTATTTTAAGTAACGGCTAATATGGCAAACATCTCCCATGATCCAAAATACAAGTATCCACTCTCTGCTCCGTGCCCCAGCTTTAATATACTTAGCTTCATTGGAGGATATTAAAATCAGGGGTGATAATATCTGGTAGTTAATTGCTTGCCACTGTGAAGCCTCGTAATTATTATTATTAAATAATAATTAAATTCATTATAAAAACATTTAAAAGTGTTTTAGAAATTATATTTTAAACAATTAAAATGCAAACAATAAGCATAAAGTTCAAATATATTCATTTGGAATATTGAATATTATAGTATTAGTAAACGCATAAATTGTCACTAAAAATGTCTGCTTAAAATATTCAAAATGTAGTAAATCATATAAATACAAGTCGATTATATTGCAATAATAAAGATATATAACATTTGTAATACAATAAAAAAAATGAATCAAAAATTTCAATTTAGACGCATACCCAAGGTTGTACATATATATATGGGGTGGTCGGCTGACCGACTGCTAGTATTAAGGTTGCACAATGACTAGTCCTATATTAGGGACTGATCATAGTAAGGTCTAACGAACCAAAGCATTAACATAGAAGGTCTCTATGATGCATAAGCATTTTGATAGCAGAGTAATGACTTGAAGTCCCATATGAATAAGACATAGAATAGTGTGGTCTATGAAATAAAGCAAATATGTGGAAGGTCTCAAATATGTAAAAGCATTATATTGAAAGAAATGGGACTTAAACAGGTTTATTATAGTGGCGTATAGGTTACTTCGGAGCCTCCGAGACCGAGGTAAACTTGGACTCGCTAACCGATGTGTCCTAGACATATCATCTTAGTGTCGGTGGTTAGCGGGTTTGTTGTAGCAATACGACTTGCCCGTGAATATCGCACACCCCTACTGTTTGTGGGCGGCGTCCTAGCGCATAACGTTATGATACGTCGGCTATCTTTCGGATTGGGGTGAGTGTGTTTGGTAATACTTTTAAGTGCAGCAAGCATACTCAACTCCATGTCTTAGTGCAATAGCGCTATAATACGTGGAGTTTTGGCTACTGACGTCTTAGTGGTGCTGTCTGCTGGGACTGTATGGGGGACCTTGGGATGGTGTAAGCCCGACGATTGTCGTATTGATGCCTGTTGCATTCTGCAGCATTGCGTCCCTGCGGTAGTTGTTTGGCGGGTCGCTATTCTCAATGGCGATCTCTGCGTCTTGGTTGGACTCACAACCTAAGTAGCTTTGCCCAAGTCGGGTCCCTTCATTGCGGGGCTGCATGCTGTCTGTCCTCCATGATGTTTTATATAACAACTTAATAAGATATCTCTATAAAGTTCCCACTTTTGGTGGATTGAAGGCAACTTGTTGGTGTGTGAGACAAACATGATCGAAAAATGCATATACTCAACGACAGTCATACAAACCCTTTCTGATGGCGTATTATTACTATTATCTTATAACTGCCTATTGGCTATATCTGCCATTGTATTGGTTGGTGGAGCATATGTGTCGACCTCATGCGGGTGGTAGCTGGAGGGAGAATCTGAGGAGGCTCTCAAGGCTGCGGCCGAAAGGCGCGCAACGTGGGACCCCATTCCCTTGAGGTGAGCGGTAGACTAATGACACACTCTGCGGGCAATTGGCCGTGCTAACCATGCAATTGGTGGTGATCACGTCTGCAGGAACGGCGGTCTGGCAAGTGGTGGCGCTCACGGAGGGCTTTTTATGGCCAGTGTGCCTATTGTTGCCTAACCCGTGTGACGTACATTCACTTTGACTGGATTTGATCGTATTCTGTATGGCGTTTACACGCATTGACATGCGCGACTTCGGTCGATATTTGTGCTTACACACTATCAAGGGGCCAAGTCCTCTTTTACTGGTTCGCCAGTTATTTTGCTGTGGACTACGGTCCAGTTCCCAACTTAGCGTACCCTTCGGGGGAAGCGCTTTAAATTGGTTAGCGCTCACCGTGCACGGCGTGTGCGGAGCCGTGTATCAGCTCCACATTTTTTTTAAATGTGGGAGAGCGAAGTCCTTGTATCTGGTATTTGATATAAATATTGTGAGCCTTTTCCAAGCGGGAAGGGATTAATTGATAAGAAATTGACTATTGTGTACCTTGATACAAGTGGAATAGGGACAATTTATTGTTCTTTACTTTTTTTGAGATCTGTCTTCGTGGACGGGGTTCTTTAGCTTATAAGACGCTACCAACAAATTTCGATTGCTCTCGTGAATATTCATTCTTCCAAGATACACCTAAAAAAACTTAGTAGGTGAAGCCAAGTATTGGGCTCGCATTAATAATGTGCATTAGACAACTTTTGATGATTTTAAAGCTGACTTTCTAAGAGTATTTTGGGGTGAAGAAGAACAAAATAAAGTTTAAAGATTCCTTGTGTAAAATATGTGGATTAGAAGTACACACCCCACCATTGGTTAGTTACTTTCTTTCTGTTATTGAAAAGGCACAAACTTTATCATATCCGATACCTGAAAAACAATTAGTAACTGATGTCATCAGACATTATCCTAAAACTGTGCAGCAATTATGGAGAATAGCTAAAATTGAGACAATAATAGACACGACAGATTTCTTAAGAAACTTAGATGACATCGATAAACAAGATGAAGGTCGTGAACCTTACTATAATGAGAAAAGGAGGAAATTTAATAATAATACAGAGCAAATACATAATGAAATACAACAATCGTACAAAACATGGCGTAAACCCGAAGAAGTAAAAGAGAAACTTAATGAAGAACATAAAATACATGTCACCAATGATCAATCTCATGTTATGATCCCTGAGCCAAATTTAGAGCTGTAGAAGTTGAACTAGTTCCCGATTCGATCCCTTACAATGTAAAAGGGAATAAAGCATTAAATATGTTATTAAAGGTGGGTTGGCGACCTGGTCAAACACTGGGTAAAAATAATAGAGGTTTAAAAGCAAATTTTAACAGAGAAGGCGTTGGTTATAACGATAATGCAAATAGTATATTAAACACCTTAAAGGCCAGGTCAGACTTGCTCATTATAGAGTTATTCGTGCAAATCGACTTCGAGGAAGACGAAGATAAATACTAAAGGGAATTTATATGGAATATAAGATGTCTGTTGACAAAGTAATTTCTAAAAGAAAAGACAAACATAATATCGAACAGATTAGACAAACTAGTACGTAAAAATTTAAAAGAGACAAACGAAAGTAGAGGAATATTCAATGCTATTCACTTGTTAAAATATTTTAAATAATATTTTCATTTTATATAAATCATTGTAGTTAAATAAATATTGTAGCATAAAAGGGTCTTGTTGGTGGCCCATGAAAATAATTGTTTAAGTAATAGTCTAAACTTATTAAAGTTATGAGCAAGATATTTGTTATATGATAGAAGAACGTTCTTAATAAATAATGAAGGGTTGTAAATATAGATCGTATGATAATTTGTCATCATTTTTATTAAATAAATATGGGAGTTGGGTCAGGGTGAATGGCTCAATCATATTTATCCTGTGTGGTACCCAACTGATCTCAACAAATATCTAACTGGATTGTATGCACATAAAGTGTGACACTATTGAAATAATGTTTCAAAGATTTAAAGATAAATTAATAAAATGAGAAATAGACAATTGACTGCAAACTTTATTAACAACACAATATACAATAACTTGAATAATAATGTTATCACATTGTGATGAATGTGGTTGAAGGGGTGTTGGTGGCGGCCATTCCCTGGGGTAGGGGAATTTGATAACATATACTGTATTGTAACAGATTAAAAGAGGAAAGAACAGATATATAAACAATTATTTGAGTGGTGTATATGCTCTCAAAATACTAACATTTTATATTTACGACTCCACTATGTGGAACATTAACATAAAATTTGGGGGTGGATTGTGACGCCTCATAATAATAATTATTAAATAATAATCAAATTCATTATAAAAACATTTAAAAATGTTTTAGAAATTATATTTTAAACAATTAAAATGCAAATAGTAAGTATAAAGTTCAAATATATTCATTTGGAATATTGAATATTATAGTATTAGTAAACGCATAAATTGTCTCTAAAAATGTTTCCTTAAAATATTCAAAATTTACTAAATCATATAAATACAAGTCGATTATATTGCAATAATAAAGATAAATAAAATTTGTAATATAATAGAAAAAATGGATCAAAAATTTCTAAGTTGATAAACGTGTTCTTGTAATGTTCCTTTATATGGGGGCGTTGCCGGAGACGCATACCCAAGGTTGTACATATATATGGGGTGGTCGGCTGACCGACTGCTAGTATTAAGGTTGCACAATGACTAGTCCTATATTAGGGACTTATCATAGTAAGGTCTAACGAACCAAACCATTAACATAGAAGGTCTCTATGATGCATAAGCATTATGATAGCAGAGTTATGACTTGAAGTCTCATATAAATAAGACATGATAACATGAAATAAAGCAAATATGTGGAAGGTCTCAAATATGTAAAAGCATTATATTGAAAGAAATGGGACTTGAAAAGGATTATTATAGTGGCGTGTAGGTTGCTTCGCAGCCTCCGAGTCCGAGGTAAACTTGGACTCCCTAACCGATGTGTCCTAGACCTATCATCTTAGTGTCGGTGGTAAGCGGGTTTGTTGTAGCAATACGACTTGCCCGTGGACGTCGCACACCCCTACTGTTTGTGGGCGGCGTCCTAGCGCATAGCGTTATGATACGTCGGCTATCTTTCGGATTGGGGTGAGTGTGTTTGGTAGTACTTTTAAGTGCAGCAAGCATACTCATCTCCATGTATTAGTGCAATAACGCTATGATACGTGGAGTTTTAGCTACTGACGTCTTAGTGGCATGTGCTGTGACACGTTAGTGTTATTTTGCGGGTGGTGCTGTCTGCTGGGACTCTATGGGGGACCTTGGGATGGTGTAAGCAACAAGTGGTGCAACAAGCATCAATACGACGATAGTCGTATTGATGCTTGTTGCACTTTATACTTGTGGAACTTTATAGTGATATATTATTAAGTTGGTATATGAAACATCATGGAGGACAGACAGCCTGCAGCCCCGCAATGAAGGGACCCGACTTGGGCAAAGATACTTAGGTTGCGAATTAAACCAAGACGCAGATAGCGCTATTGAGAATAGCGACCCAACAAACAACCATCGCAGAGACGCAATGCAACTATCATACGGATTGCGCCTCTTCACAACACATCCACATGATCCCTATCGACTTTGGTAACAAAATTGATAAAGTTGTTTTTTTTTTTTATAGGAGAGGGGGCAAACGAGCATGCGGCTCACCTGATGGTAAGTGACTACCGCCGCCCATGAACAACTGCAACACCAGGGGAATCGCAGATGCGTTGCCGGCCTTTTAAAAAGGAGTACGCTCTTTTCTTGAAGGTCCCTAAGTCGTATCGGTCCGGAAAAATCGCTGATGGTAATAGATTCCACAAGGAGGTCGTGCGAGGAAGAAAACATCTTCTAAATCGCACAGTGGTGGACCGCCAATCATCCAGATGGTGTGGATGGTATCGGGAGTTCTGCCGCGATGTGCGTTCGTGAAATTTGGCGGCTGGGATTAATCCGAACAATTCCTCAGAGCACTCCCCATGGTAGATGCGAAAGAAAATGCAAAGGGATGCAACATCTCTTCGCAGTGCCAATGAATCGAGCTGATCGGAAAGGGCTCGGTCGTCGACAATTCGAGCCGCTCTGCGTTGGATGCGGTCAAGTGGAAGGAGCTGGCACTGGGGAGCTCCTGCCCAGAGATGGAAACAGTAATCCATGTGAGGCCGAACTTGCGCCTTGTAAAGTAGCAGGCGGTGTGCCGGCATGAAATACTGTCCCGCTCTGCTGAGCACGCCAAGCTTTTTAGAGGCCAATTTGGCCTTCCCTTCCAAGTGACCACGAAACTGCACGTCACTCGATATGTCGACTCCGAGGAAACCGATACTGGCTGAGGCAAGAAGGGGAGTGCCTTGAAACTGAGGAGATACAACAAAGGGGTTCTTTTTAGCGGTAAACGCGCGAACTTGTGTCTTCTGAGGATTAAATTGGACTAGATTTAGTCGCCCCCAATCCGAGACTTTGTTCAGCAAAGACTCGACTACAGACACAAGTTTGTTCCGGTACTCAGCGACGTTTTCCCTAAAAATATTGGCACGGCCGGTGTATAGAGCATCACCAGTGCTGTCATCCGCATAGCAATGAATGTTACCAGTTAGCAACATATCATTGATATGCAGAAGAAACAGCGTTGGTGATAGCACACAGCCTTGTGGAACACCAGCGTTAAAAACTAAAAATACCACCAACGTATCATGGTAGCAAGCTACTAAGACGTCAATAGCCAAAACTCCACGTATCATAGCGCTATTGCACTAAGACATGGAGTTGAGTATGCTTGCTGCACTTAAAAGAACTACCAACCACACTCACCCTAATCTGATAGATAGCCGACGTATCATAATGCTATGCACTAAGACGCCGCCCACAAACGGCGGTGTAGGGGTGTGCGATGTCCACGGACAAGTCGTATTGCTATAACTAAACCGATTACCACCGGCAATAAGATGATATGTCTAGAACACATTGATTAGCGAGTCCAAGTTTACCTCGGTCTCGGACGCTGTGAAGCAATCTACACGCCACAATAATAATCCGTTTTAAGTCCCAGTTTTTCAACTCAAAAGCATACTCTTAATTTCATCTCAACACCGGCGTCAGTTATCGAGCGACCCCTTGTAAATCACAAATGATTTTTAGTAATAAATTTAATAACATTAAAAAAACATTTGAAATTAATTACTTTTTCAAAAATTTTACGAACCGTTGGTAGTACAAAAATAGGTCTAACATTTGTAGCGTCTAAGAAAGATAAATAACATTTGTAATATAATTGAAAATCAAACATTTTCTTAAGTTGATTCTTAAGTATTTTCGTATTACTCTGAAAATTTCTAAGTTCATGAGGGTGTTCATGTAATGTTCCCTTATAAAAGGGGCGTTGCCGGAGTCACATACCCAAAGTTGTACATATATATGGGGTGGTCGGCTGACCAGTACTAGGCACAATGACTAGTCCTATATTGGGGACTTGGGATAGTAATGTCTATGATACAAAAGCATTAATATAGAAGGCATCTTTGATGCATAAGCATTATGATAGCAGAGTTATGACTTGAAATCCCATATGTATATGACATATTATAGTATGGTCTATTAAATGAAGCAAATATTATGTGGAAGGTCTCAAATATGTAAAAGCATTATAGTAAAAAAATGGGACTTCAAAAGGATTATTATTGTGGCGTGTAGATTGCTTCACAGCGTCCGAGACCGAGGTAAACTTGGACTCGCTAATCAATGTGTTCTAGACATATCATCTTGTTGCCGGTGGTAATCGGGTTAGTAATAGCAATACGACTTGTCCGTGGACATCGCACACCCCTACACCGCCGTTTGTGGGCGGCGTCTTAGTGCATAGCATTATGATACGTCGGCTATCTATCAGATTAGGGTGAGTGTGGTTGGTAGTTCTTTTAAGTGCAGCAAGCATACTCAACTCCATGTCTTGGTGCAATAGCGCTATGATACGTGGAGTTTTGGCTATTGACGTCTTAGTAGCTTGCTACCATGATACGTTGGTGGTATTTTTAGTTAACAACTTTATCAATTTTGTTACCAAAGTCGATAGGGATCATGTGGATATGTTGTGACGAGGCGCAATCCGTATGATAGTTGCATTGCGTCTCTGCGATGGTTGTTTGTTGGGTTGCTATTCTCAATAGCGCTATCTGCGTCTTGGTTTAATTCGCAACCTAAGTATCTTTGCCCAAGTCGATGACCTCAATGATGCATTATAAAACAACATAATAATATATATCTATAAAGTTCCCACCTTTGAAAGATTGAAGGCAACTTGTTGGTGGGTGAGACAAACATGATCGTAAAATGCATATACTCAACGTCAGTGACACAAACCCTTTCTGATGGCGAATTATTACTTTTATCTTATAACTGCCTGTAAGCTAAATCTGCCATTGTTTTGGTTTGTGGAGCATATGTGATGACCTCATGCGGGTGGTAGCTGGAGGAAGAATCTGTTTGCGCTTCTCAAGGCTGCGGCCGAAAACCCCGCAACGTGGGACCTCATTCCCTTGAGGTGAGTGGTAGACTCATGACACGCTCTGCGGCCAATTGGCAGTACTGATCATGCAATTGGTGGTGATGCCTTACACTCACATCACGTCTGCAGGAACGGTGGTCTGGCAGGTGGTGGCACTCACGGAGGGCTTTTTATGGCCAGTATGTCTATTGTTGCCTAACCCGTGTGAGTAACATTCACTGTGGCTGGATTTCATCGTATTTTGTATGGCGTTTACACGCATTGACATGTGCGACTTCGGTCGATGTTTGTGCTTACGCACTACCAAGGGGCCAAGTCCTCTTTTACTGGGACGCCAGTTATTTTGCTGTGGACTACGGTCCAGTTTCCAAATTAACGTTCCCTTCGGGGGGAGCGCATTAAATGGTTGGCGCTCACCGTGCATGGCGTGTGTGGAGCCGTGTGCCTCCCTCACATTTTTTGAAATGTGAGAGAGCGAAGCCCTTGTATCTGGTATTTGATTTGGTATTTGAGGTTTGTGAGCCTTTTCTAAGTGGAAAGGGATTAATTAATAAGTAATTGACTGTTGTGAACCCGATACAAGTGGAATAAAGACAATTCATTTTTCTTAACTTTTTTGAGCTCTGTCTTCGTGATCGGGGTTCTTTTGCTTATAAGACGCTACCAACAGCTTTCGATTACTCTCGTGAATATTCATTCTTCCAAGAGACACCTAAAAGATCTAAGTTACTTAATAAACACAACGTAAATAAGGGTCCTAACTAAGGCCATCACGACATTAATTTATTTGACTGCCTATATTAAAGATCAATATGGTTAATATACTGGTCACGTAAATTTAATATATTTTCATATCTTATAGATATAATTTCAAAAGAAAGACAAAAATAAATATAAGAAGAGAGAGGGGGTGTATTATAATTTGGTGCTCTCTCACCAGGATAGAGGTTAAATGTTAAATAGGAGGCCGTTAATATAAAATTATGAGGAGGCTATATGCTTTCAATTTGTTGTCCGTGAAATGGAGAGGTGTCTTAGAGAATGGTGTTTGCTGGGGTTGGTCGTGATTTAGATTTTTAATAAATTACAGTAACAGTGCATGAATAATATCAAAAAAATTGCAATCGATTCTGCACCCCAATCCTACTTTAACTTTTATCATTAACGTGTGGTTAAGATTAATTTGAATTTATATTACATGTATACTTTCAGCTATAAAACGGACTAAAATATATATTATACATGTCTAATGCTATTATCGCATAGGACGATTATTGCCCTTATGCTTTTATTTCCTTGCGTCGGATAAAGTAATAGCTTTCATATGTAATAATTAGTTCTTGTTGCGTCCGCAAAGTGTCGAAATATTCAGACGTCTGCAGGGGCGTGTAACTAAAGTATAAAATTCCATGAAATTCTTACATGAATGCATACATACAGTTCGAGCTAATATAAAATGTGTAATAACTCGTCGAAATGATGTCAATATATTTTTGTGTTTATCTCAATATTTCAATCGGTATATAATATAATATTTTTTGTTTTATATTACAGCAGTTCTCGAAAAATTAGAAGATTTAAATGCCTTTTCGTAATTTTAAACCGCAAATATAGTTAAAATCCTATGTTACATTTTAAAATTACGTAAAGTTATTTATTTTATACGAAAACAGAAAAGAAAGAGAATAGAAGAGTAAAATTTTATGGAAGATACACTTTTTTTTTGCTAATTATCTCCTTTGTGTGTGTTTTGTTTTATAATCAGATAACTATATATTGTATGACATTATTAGTATTTAAGTAGATAAATAAAATACTCTGATATTTAGTTTTGGTAGGAAAATAAATAGATGTGACAATTTCTCGCCTGATGTCGCTGAGTCATTGCTAAAACAAAATGTAAAGGACTGTAAAAAATAACATTTGCATTTCAGAAAATATTATCAGGATGTTTGAATAGAATAGAATAGAATAGAATAGAATAGAATATTTTTTATTCAATATACATTACATGTGTAATTCTTATTGAAAGTCATTTTTAACTTTACCACTGGTTCGAAAAAAACCCTCTGTCCTGGGAAGAACCAGCAAGAAACCCAGCGGGACTTTTTTTTTTAAATAAATTTTACAATATAAATGATTACAAACTATTTACAAAATTTATTTTAGAAACTGCTTGGAAGCGATCACCTCATTCCCAGGGGTTATTATCAACCATGTATTCATTTATACTATAATAACCCTTTTTATACAATTTCAGCTTAATAAAACATTTAAACTTGGTAATAGAGAGAACCTGTACACTTTCCGGGACCTTGTTGTAATAGCGTATACATTGCCCCAAGAATGAATTACTGACTCTGTGGAGTCGAGAAACTGGTATCACTAGCTTGTGTTTGTTCCTAGTGTTTACAGAATGTATATCACTTCTTTTACTAAAACTATCTTTGTTTTTGTGAACATACATTAAATTTTCGTAAATATACTGAGAGGCCAAAGTTAATATATTAATTTCTTTAAATTTATCTCTAAGAGACTCTCTCGGTTTTAGATTGTAAATAGCTCTAATGGCCCTCTTCTGTAAAACAAAAATAGTTTCTGAATCAGCCGCATTTCCCCATAGCAAAATCCCATAAGACATTATGCTATGAAAATAACTAAAATAAACTAATCTAGCTGTCTCGACACTAGTGAGACCTCTAATCTTTTTTACAGCATAGGCTGCAGAACTTAGTCTGCTTGCTAATTTGGATATATGGGGGCCCCACTGGAGCTTTGCGTCAAGAGTAATGCCAAGAAAAACAGTGGATACAACAGGGCTCAATTCCTCCCCATTTAAAAACACAATGGTATTCAGATTTTGAACATTCGTTGTTGTAAATTTAATACATTGAGTTTTATTTCCGTTCAAATGCAGATTATTAACGTTAAACCAATGCACTAATTTTGATATAGCATTATTCACTTCGTCACATTTAAATGATTGACGTTTAAGTTTAAAAATTAAGGAAGTATCATCAGCAAATAATACTATATCATGACTATCCCCTACAAGGTGAGGTAAGTCATTAATATACACCAGAAACAGGAATGGGCCTGAGAATCGAGCCCTGAGGTACACCCATTAGTACAGGTGACCCGGAAGAACTTTTACCATTGATAATAACCTTCCGTTTTCTATTACTTAAATATGAAATAATAAGTTTAAGCGCTGTGTTCTTGACACCATAGTACTGTAGCTTCCTGATTAATGTCTCATGGTGAACACAGTCGAAGGCCTTGGAAAGGTCACAAAATATACCCAAAGCATCCTCTGAATTCTCCCATGCACAAAAAATATGTTTAATAAGCTCAACTCCAGCGTCAGTTGTCGAGCGACCCCTTGTAAAACCGATTTGATTATTATGTAGCAATTTATTAATATTAAAGAAACTTAACATCTGATCTAAAATAATTTTTTCAAAAATTTTACTTAATGTTGGTAGTACAGAAATTGGTCTAAAATTGGCGGGGTCTAATGTACTACCAGATTTAAATATAGGTATGACTTTACTATGTTTCATTAAATCAGGAAACACACCAGATTCGACGCTTATATTAAATATAGTGGCTAGATAAGGTGCTAATGTATCTATTATAGATAAAATAACTTTAACGGAAATCCCCCATAAGTCTGCCGTTTTCTTAACATCAATAGTTTTAAAATATTTAACGATATCTTTTGGCAGTACCCTATGGAATTTAAAAGTATTTGAACAAGCCTTTACATTTTGTTTGAGCAATGATTCGGCGACAGTAGGAGAAGAATTTAATGATTTTGTTGTCAAACAAGGAACATCAGTAAAATGTTTCTCAAAAGCCATAGCAATTTCTTGATCAGATCGCGTTAAATTATTGTTAATATTCAATTGAAAATCCGAGTTGCGCGGTTTGACCTTGCCCGTTTCACTATTTATTATTCTCCAGGTCATTTTAATTTTGTCAGATGCAGTTTTAATTTTGTTGCTTAAATGTAAAGCCTTAGCAGTGGAGCACACTTTTTTAAATATTTTAGAATATGTTTTTACATAATCTCTAAATATAACACTACTATTATATGATCTTTCATCATAAAGCTCGTATAACCTTCGCCTACTTTTATAAATTCCTACTGTCGCCCATTCATTAAATGATTTGCGACTGTTAAAAGAGAAAGTTTTAGAAGTAAATATTCTACTAAATTCACAACATATAATTTCAAATAATGTAGCATACAAATAATTAGCACTATTTTTAAACGAAAGTGATGGAAGTCTTTTTATTATATTACTTCTAAACCTCTCCAAGCGATGTTCATTTATTGGAACAAACACAACTTTCTTATTTTTCTGTTTTTTGTGTATGTAAAGTAGTGATACTAACTGTCCACAGTGATCTGAACTTAAATTTTGAATAATTGATTTATGCAAGGGCTTAACATCTGTAAAAATGTTATCTATACAGGTCGCACTAGGCCCAGCAATACGTGTTGGTTCTAAGAATAAATTTACAAGATTATACGATTTAAACAATGAGCGAAACTTAATACTAATGGAAGAAGTTTCAAGGAGATTGATGTTAAAGTCTCCACACATTACAACAGACTTGTTCTGTTTACTAAGTTTGAGTAAAACTTCTTCCACAATCCTTTCAAAATGGTCATAATTAGCACATGGGGGTCTGTAAACACTTACAACAATGAGGTGCTCAAGCTCGACACAAGCCATTTCTACAGTTCGTTCAACAGAGAGGCTCACAATATCCTTACGTTCTTTATATAATAATGATTTATCTGCTAATATTAAGGAGCCACCACGTAAACTTTTTTCTCTATTGAAGGAACTGACCACCTGGTGATTTCTGAAATTAAACATGAAATTATAATCTTTTAGCCAATGTTCAGTAATACAAAGGATGTGTATATTGTTACTATTTAAAAACAATTCAACTTCCGATTCTTTGCCCAACATGCCTTGTATATTTTGATGCACCAGGTGTAAACAATTTTTATTACTTATTTGTGGGCTGTATTCAAAATTAATTAAACTCTTATTATTGCTAGAGATTGCCCCTATTGTCACATTCACTAATTTAAATTAGTTGGAACTGATTCCAAATTAAATGTCAAATGATTATGCTCAATAAGAGCAGTCTTGGTAGCCAAAAACTTGGCTGAGTTAAAAAGTAAATAATAAGATAGCACATTTGCTATCAGTCTTAAATTATATTTGAATAGGTAATATCTATCTTTTGTCCAAAACTTTTTTATTAAATTATTTATGTCAATTACATGAAATTTATGATTATTATCATTAGAATTATATGTCAAATTTAAATTATTATTACATATTAAATTATGCATTTGTACATTTAAATTATGTCTTAAATTATTTTCTTGTGGCAATCCCTGTATATAAGGCAGTGTGAACAAGACAATTTTGTGTACATTTAAGTTATTAAGTTGTTCAATATATCTTAATAACTGTTTGTTGTTGACACTGCCTCTTCTACCAACAAAAATTATTATTGTACTATTTGGGCAAAATTTAGTAACAATAATTTTATTTAGGATGTCACTAAAAGATGCTCCAGGCATGCAGCAATTTGTAACTTTTTGTCCCTTTAAAGAGTTATTTAAAGTTATGCCTAGATTTTTTCCCATGTCATCGCTATAAACAATTATATTATTTTTAGAAATAATTGAGTTATTTATTATTTTAATATCCTCTGCTATGGCACTGTCATAGAGTTTTTGTGGTGGTATAATATTATCAGCACACACTGACTTTGAAGAATCTGGCATTGAGCGCTGACACTCACATTGGTATTTAACTAAGGAGTCAAACCGCTCCTCATTATATTTACAAGTCTTTACCAGATTATCCATAGCCAATATGTGTTCTTTTATTTCATTTTGGGCTGATTTATATTTATTGGACACAGTTTGAAGGGAGTTCATAAGTGACAATATTTCTGATTTAAGGCACTCTACTTCAGTCTCATAACATTTTTTTATGTTATCCACCTCAATTGAATACAACTTAAGTTCATATAACAATGCTTGCTTTTCTATTGAATATAGTTGCATTATAAAAGTATTGATGTTAATAAAACAGCAGATTTTGAAGAGATTTCTGTTAAAGTTATTGCGTCTCTAATAAATTAATGAAACGGTAAAGTTATAGCTATACTTAAATCTGGTAGAAAAGTGTTGACGCTACAAATGTTAGACCTATTTTTGTACTACCAACGGTTCGTAAAATTTTTGAAAAAGTAATTAATTTCAAATGTTTTTTTAATGTTATTAAATTTATTACTAAAAATCATTTGTGATTTACAAGGGATCGCTCGATAACTGACGCCGGTGTTGAGATGAAATTACGAGTATGCTTTGGGTATATATTTGTGATCTTTCGATGTCTTTCGACTGCGTTCACCAGGATATATTGATCAGGAGACTACATTATTATGATTTAAAACACATAGCATTCATAAATAAAATATTATAATTATCTTAAAATAGAATGCAAACAGTTGTTATTAATGGAAGCAGTTCTTCCGGATCAGAAGTACGAGTATGTATGGCTGTGACTCAGGGCTCATTTCTCCTCTTCTTAGTTTATATTAATGATTTACCTGACGTAACGTTGATGTAATTTAGATGTCCTTTTGTTTGTTTAACTATTCGATTCTTAAATTGCGACTGTTTTTTTTTTGTATAAACAACATTTCTTCTAGTTGCAATTGTATATTTTTATAGCGACTTCTGTAATGATGTAATTGGTTTAATATCCCATAAGCTATCGGTTCACCTCTGCTTTATATACATACAACCAGAGGCGCATCGAGCATCGAGTTGTAAAGCGCTTTTGCTATCTGAAAAAATAACTAACATATTTTTCATGTAAATTGCTCATATATTTCAAAGGTTCAGATATTGCAACGAGTTCTCTCGTCATTATCGATAGTCTCAGTTCCGTTTGTATATTTTGAAAGAAAATAATATACAACCAGAGGCGCATCGAGCTAAGTGTTGTAAAGCGCTTTTGCTATCTGAAAAAATAACTAACATATTTTTCATGTAAATTGCTCATATATTTCAAAGGTTCAGATATTGCAACGAGTTCTCTCGTCATTATCGATAGTCTCAGTTCCGTTTGTATATTTTGAAAGAAAATAAATATTTTATCACCCAATGCCACTGCACAAATGAATCTAAACACAATAATACCTTAAAACAAAAATTGTTATAGTAATTTTTGTTTTAAGGTATTAGTAATACAAGGATACCTATATATATATATATATATATATATATATATATATATATATATATATATATATATATATATAGGTATTCTTATTATTATATATATATATATATATATATATGTATTCTTGTATTACTTTGAGAATTTCTAAGTTCATGAGGGTGATCATGTAATGTTCCCTTATAAAAGGGGCGTTGCCGGAGACACATACCCAAAGTTGTACATATATATGGGGTGGTCGGCTGACCGACCACTACTAGTAATAGGCACAATGACTAGTCATATATTGGGGACTTGGGATAGTAAGGTCTATGATACAAAATCATTAATATAGAAGGCATCTTTGACGCATAAGCATTATGATAGCAGAGTTATGACTTGAAATCCCATATGTATATGACATATTATAGTATGGTCTATTAAATGAAGCAAATATTATGTGGAAGGTCTCAAATATGTAAAGGCATTATAGTTGAAAAACTGGGACTTCAAAAGGGTTATTATTGTGGCGTGTAGATTGCTTCACAGCGTCCGAGTCCGAGGTAAACTTGGACTCGCTAACCGACGTGTCCTAGACATATCATCTTATTGCCGGTGGTAATCGGGTTAGTAATAGCAATACGACTTGTCCGTGGACATCGCACACCCCTACACCGCCGTTTGTGGGCGGCGTCTTAGTGCATAGCATTATGATACGTCGGCTATCTATCAGATTAGGGTGAGTGTGGTTGGTAGTTCTTTTAAGTGCAGCAAGCATACTCAACTCCATGTCTTAGTGCAATAGCGCTATGATACATGGAGTTTTGGCTATTGACGTCTTAGTAGCTTTTTTTACCATTTTAACCATTTATATACCAAAATGAACGTAACGAAACATAAATTCTTATGACACTAAAGTTTATTCAAAATGGCCTCCGTGATTCTGAATACAGGCTTTCAATCTGCGCGGACAGTCGTCTATCGCAGCACGAACGAGGTCCATGTCAATATCGACGGCTGCCTTAATCAAGGATGTCTTGAGTGACTCCAAATTTAGATGAGGCTTTAAGCACGCCTTTTTCTCCAAGTGTTGCCATATCTTGTAATCTAACGGATTCAAATCTTTTGAATATATTCGAATTTTTCTGTATGTAAAAAATTTGAATTGGCGCGTAACCGCGACGATGCAACGCAATAACTGCAACACGGTCTTCTTTAAGCGTCCACTACATATTTAAAAATGAGTAAAATTCTAAAAAGTATACAGTTTTATTTTCATGAACAATTCGAAATTCGAATTCAATAAACTTTAGTGTGGCCAGCATTCTAAAAGAAAAGTTTTTACTGTGTGACAATACTTATGACCTGACTAGGTATCACACTAATATATTGTGTTTTAAATTTTAGCAGTCCTCGACAAATTAGAAGTCTAAATTGCCTTTTCGTAATTTTAAGTGGCAAATATAGTTAAAATCCTATAATTGACTTTAAAATTACGAAAAGATAATTAAACGCTCCTAAGCGAATCAGAAAAACAAATTGATTAGAAGAGAAAGAAGATTTTGAAGATAAATAATATATTTTGATAATTTTACCTTTTGCGTGTGTTTTGTTTTATTTACAGATAATTCTTTATTGTATGACGTTATAAATTAAGATTAATAAAATACTGTCACAGTTAGTTTTAGGTAGGAAAATAAATAAATGTTACAAAACAATGTTGATATAATTAAGATGCTCTTTTGTTTGTATAAAGTTTACAAGAAAACCACATGTCCTTACTTTTCGATTCTTTAATTTAAAAAGTTTTTTTGTTCGTTTTAAAAAAAATACGTTACCACAACACTAGGATTTTCTCAAGTATTTATGTGGCTGTTATTATTCCACCCATCTCTGAAGATCGCCGCCTTTCGTCATTTTTGTAATGTAAATAATAAAAATTAACTGGTAATAATAATAATAGAATGCATTTTGGTTTATTCTTGTTGTTTCTAGTCACACCTTTTGCGAGATAAATTAAAAAGTGATTTAGTTAAAAAAATTACGGTAACAGTGCATGAATATCAAAAAATTACAAAAATGTACCTCTGTTAAGCCCCAATAAGAAACTCCCAACCATACCATGAGCGAGGATGGAAAATGACCTCGTTGGACACGCAGAATACGGTTGCTCGCTTCTTCACTACTGTGTGCGTACATCTTATCATTTTGTTTGTTGTAAATCTCTTCTACGGTAAAAATTTTTTCATCCGAAAAAATAATTTCCCGATATTTTTTTCCCGCGTACCGCTTCAACAAAGCGCGGCATCTCTTCAGTCTCAGGTCCATTAGACGAGCATTCAAACGATGTCCTGTTTTTCTTCGATATGCCCGAAGCCCAAAATCTTCATTTAACACCCTTTTCACCGTGGTTCTGCTTTACCTCATCTGAAGGGCCAACAGTTTCTGCTTACATTTGAGATTTCTTTGAATTCGCGCCTTCACAGCCTTCACTGCTGGATTCCTAACAGACCGAGGGCGACCACTTCTTGACCTGTCATCTACACTAAAGTCTTCATTGTACCGTTTGATGGTACGATAAACGAATCTTTTGGATATATTCAAATTTTTCTGTATGTAAAAAATTTGAATTGGCGCGTAACCGCGACGATGCAACGCAATAACTGCAACACGGTCTTTTATAAGCGTCCACTACATATTTAAAAATGAGTAAAATTCTAAAAAGTATACAGTTTTATTTTCATGAACAATTCGAAATTCGAATTCAATAAACTTTAGTGTGGCCAGCATTCTAAAAGAAAAGTTTTTACTGTGTGACAATACTTATGACCTGACTAGGTATTACACTAATATATTGTGTTTTATATTTTAGCAGTCCTCGACAAATTAGAAGACTAAATTGCCTTTTCGTAATTTTAAGTGGCAAATATAGTTAAAATCCTATAATTGACTTTAAAATTACGATAAGTTAATTTAAAGCTCCTAAGCGAAAACAGAAAAACAAATTGATTAGAAGAGAAAGAAGATTGTGAAGATAAATAATATTTTTCGTTTTAGTTTTATTTACAGATAATTCTTTATTGTATGACGTTATAAAATAAGATTAATAAAATACTGTCACATTTAGTTTTAGGTAGGAAAATAAATAGATGTTACAAAACAATGTTGACATAATTAAGATGCTCTTTTGTTTGTATAAAGTTTACAAGAAAACCACATGTCCTTACTTTTCGATTCTTTAATTTAAAAAGATTTTTTGTTCGTTTTCAAAAAAAATGCATTACCACAACACTAGGATTTTCTCAAGTATTTTTGTGGCTGTTATTATTCCACCCATCTCTGAAGATCGCCGCCTTTCGTCATTTTTGTAATGTAAATAATAAAAATTAACTGGTAATAATAATAATAGAATGCATTTTGGTTTATTCTTGTTGTTTCTAGTCACACCTTTTGCGAGATAAATTAAAAAGTGATTTAGTTTTAAAAAAAATTACGGTAACAGTGCATGAATATCAAAAAATTACAATCGATTTGGCATCAAAATCCTGCTTTGACTTTTCTAATTATAATAATAATAATAATAAGCTTCAGGTCGGGCAATAATAGGCCGAGAATTGTGCGCACCGTCAGGATGGCGTTTGCTGGGACAAACATCAGTTTGTCCCAGCCGGATATAACGCAAAAACTGACGGAGCGCATAGACGACCTGAAGCAGAGAATCGCTGCTTGGGGGAAGCGGATTCGGCGATATACCGAGAGGTCAACACGGTTCAACCAGAATCGTCTCTTCCAGAGTGATCAGAAGAGGCTCTATGAATCATTGGAGCGACCAATGGTACGTGGAACGGGCCCAGCACCGAATCAGGCCGACACTATCGCATTCTGGCGCGGCCTGTGGTCAGAGCCCGTAAACCACAGTGAGGGCCCTTGGACGGAAGTTGTGGCGAGTCAGTGTGCGAATGTTACGCCCATGGACCCCGTCATCATTACGCCGGATGACGTAGCTGAGGCGGTCCGTAGGGCCCCGAACTGGAAAAGTCCGGGACTCGACGGACTGCATCACTACTGGCTGAAGGGGTTCGTGGTGTGTCACGCTGTTCTCGCCCGACAGTTTCAAGAGGCTCTCGACCAAAAGTCGCTCCCGAGCCTCTTCACTACTGGGATCACTCATCTGGTTCCTAAAGACCGAGATTCCACAGACCCGAGCAAATACCGCCCCATAACGTGTCTACCTACCATATACAAGACACTGACATCCATTTTGAGCGCGAGAATCACTCGTCACCTGAACTCAAATCAGGTGATGTCGCGCGCTCAAAATGGATGTCGGGGCGGCGGTCGTGGAACCAAGGAACCACTCCTCATTGACGCGGTCATTGGCAAGGTGGTTAAACGCAACCGTCGGAACCTCTCCGCCGCCTGGATAGACTACAAAAAGGCATTCGACTCGGTGCCTCATACATGGCTGAAGAGGGTCCTCGAGCTGTACAAGGTTGACTGTACAGTTCGAGACTTCCTCGGGCAGTGTATGGGGCAGTGGAGTACGATCCTTTGTCATCTAGGCGAGCGGATGACGGCTGCGGAGAACCACATAAGGATAAGAAGGGGTATCTTCCAGGGCGATTGTCTGAGTCCAATCTGGTTCTGCCTCTCTCTGAACCCTCTTAGTACCTTACTGGAGGGTTCCGGGAGGGGATTTCAGCTTCGGAGAGGAGGTACAAAAGTGACCCACCTTTTCTATATGGATGATCTCAAGTTATTCGCCTCCAGTCGCTCTCATCTTATGGAATTGCTAAACATCACTTGTGATTTTAGCAATTCTATTAGAATGGGGCTGGGGACGGATAAGTGTGCGATCCTCCATGTCGAAAGGGGTAGGGTTGCTAACTCTGAGGGCATAGACTTATCTATGCCCATCAACATAAAGACCCTATCCGAGGCTGAAACATACCGATACCTGGGTATGTCACAGAACATAGGTATCGATGAGGCGGACATGAAACGGTCAGTTTGCGGTGTGTTTTATGCACGCTTGACAAAAGTGCTCAACAGTCTTTTGTCGGGCGTTAATAAGACACATGCATATAACGGTAGGATCATGCCTGTTCTCATGTATACCTTTGGCATGCTCAGGTGGACTCAGACCGAACTGAACGCTCTGGACAGAAAAGTCCGCACTATAATGACGTCCCACAGGATGCATCATCCGAGATCGTCAGTAATGAGGCTGTACTTGCCGCGGAAGCATGGTGGGCGCGGCTTTTTAAGCGCGCTTACCATGCATAATCGCGAAGTGTGCAGCCTCCGTAATTACTTTCTGACGAGAGCGGATGATCCATTCTATAGGGACGTTATTTCTTGTGATAAAGGACTTACCCCTCTATCCTTAGCCAACGAGCAATGGCAAGACCCGGCAGTACAGAGCATTTCCGACCGGGAGACCGTATGGAAGGAGAAGGAGCTCCACGGGAGGTTCTACAAGGCTCTACATGAGCCTTGCGTAGACACAGTCGCCTCCCTCCACTGGCTACGTTTCGGTGACCTCTTTGGGGAAACCGAGGGTTTTGTCTGTGCGATACAGGATCAGGTTATTAAGACCAACAATTATCGGAGATACATCCTAAAGGATGGCGCCGTCGACATCTGTCGAGCTTGTCGCCATCCCGGTGAGTCACTTAGGCATGTCATCTCCGGTTGTTCGGCGCTTTCTAACTCTGAGTATTTGCACAGACACAACCTAGTAGCCAGGATTCTACACCAGGAGCTCGCTCTGAAATACGGTCTCGTGGATCGGAAACTGCCATATTATAATTACTTGCCGGAAGCCGTGCTCGAAAATGACCGCGCCAGGCTCTACTGGGACCGGGCCATCATCACGGACAGGACTATTCTTGCGAATAAGCCTGATATTGTGCTGATGGACCGGGCACAGTCAAGGATATTTTTGGTCGACATTACCATTCCTTATGACGAGAACCTCGTGAAAGCCGAAACAGATAAGTTGACAAAATATCTGGACCTGGCTCACGAGGTGACCGACATGTGGGGTGGTCTGCCGGCCGAAATTATTCCTGTGGTCGTCTCTGCGAACGGGTTAATCCCAGTCAGCCTCTCGGGTCATCTGAGGCGACTGGGACTCCGTGACGGATCGCTCCAAGCTCAAATGCAGAAGGCGGTGCTCCTCGATACCGCCCGCATCGTCCGCCGGTTTCTTTCCCTTTCTCCCTAACCCTCGGCCGTTTGGTCTCCCCTGCCGAGGGCTTCCATCTGGTTGGGTTTTTATATATTTATGTAATTTTTATGTATTTATTTTATTTTATTGATATTTATGTAAGTTTATCATTTTCATTTACAATTATATATTTATACAGCCCAACCAGATGAGAAAACTATACAAATACCCCATAATAATAATAATCATTTATTTCCAATCACAATGGTACATTAAATAAAACATGCTTAGTTTATTGTGTAATTTCTATGAAATACTTATTTCAACATTTGACCATTGTGAAAGAGCGGAACCTGTACTAGGATACCCTGTGTTACAGTGTTCCGACCCCCACACTCGGACTTAATTCATATATTACTTAGTACCATAATTGTTAGTTAAAGTAGGTAAAAGTAGATAAAGAATGTGTGTGTGTGTGTGTGTGTGTGTGTGTGTGTGTGTGTGTGTATGTGTGTGTGTGTGTGTGTATGTGTGTGTGTGTGTGTATGTGTGTTATTTAATTATATGCACTTGAAATCGAGACCATTACATTAATAATTCATACTTATCGTTAAGAACTTTTCAAAAATTTTATCATAATATGAAAATTTTATTTATATTCCATTCTTTATTGCATTATTTTTAGGAGATCTTTAGATAGATTTAGCGTGGCTGTGTAATATTGACTTTAAGATATACAATTGTCGAACTGAAGTGGAATAACTATAGGGTTTAAAAAGAATTACTTTCAATATAGCTCTTTGTGGCCTTTCAACTTGCAGAATACTATTCTTAAACGTTCCTCCCCATGACGTTATGCAGTATGTAATTATTAATTGGCATAATGCGAGATAAGTTACTTTAAGCCATTTAAAGTCAGTAGCAGCTCTTAGACGTTTAAAAACATATATTAATTTGCGGATCCTTTTGGTGAGCGTCTCAACGTGATATTTCCAGGAAAGTGTTAAATCAATGTATACACAGAGGTATTTTATTTTTTGTAACTGTTCAATAGTGGTACACGTATGTGAGCAGGAATCATGATGGGTGGAATGTTGATAGGTGTGAGCAACTATTTTAATATTAGATGGTTGAAGACCGGCGTAATTGTAATTGGCGTGTGGCTAAGATTAATTTGAATATATATTATATGTATACTTGCAGGTTAGAACGGACTAAAATTATCTTGTAATAATAATAATAATAACAATTAGTATTTATTTTCTCCCACATATTATGATCAGTACATCAAAATAAAAATAGTAACAATGAACTATACATCTAAATAATAGCTATAAATATTAGCCAAATAAGATCCAGGTGGGAGACTGGTGCCCAAACTAGGTTTCCCTGTGCTATGGGATCACCAGGCCCCTCCCTCTACAGAAGTGATATTGCTGCAATACATTTAATAATCAATACAGCTACGTGTAATTAAATTACATTAAAATATACTTGTTCAGTTTGGAGAAACTGTGTAAAAATTACTTATTAGGTATATATACAGAAAAACATGCTTTAAGTAGTCTACTAGTAAAGGTAAGCAGGTTTATTAAGTGTTAATAGTGTGGTAAGCGTGTGTGCGCGTGCGCGCACGTGTGTGTGTGTGTGTTTGTGTGCATGTGGTGTGTAATATATACGAGTATTTAAACAATACGTTCAAATTGTTTTTCTGTCTGTTCGTAGTCTAATAATTTAAGCTATTTGATTACGGAAGTTTTTGTCTGTCTTTTAGTTAACGGATATATATTTAATAATTTGTTAGCAAGATTATATAGGACTGGACCTCTGTAATTGAAAAAAAAATTAAGTGACTGCAAATTTGAATAATTTTTGTTCAATAAACTAAAAGTGAAACACGACCGCACAGAACGGAGTCCGGAGGGAGAAGGATCTTGTATATCTGTCATGCTATTATCGCAAACTTATGGGACAAAATTATTCCAATCAGATAAATTATTGAATTACATAGGAAAGTTGAAATTATTGATATAAAAATGATAAAACAATGTGCCTATATTCTCTATTATTAAATTATTGATACAACGATGATATAACAATGTGCCTATATTCTCGTGAGATTGCAAGATCCCAGTCATGAATTTATTGTATTGTTACCAGTTCTTATTGCGTCTGCAAAGTTTCAGATTATTCAAACATCTGCAAGTGGGTGTAAACTGAAGTATAAAATTCCATGACATTCTTTTATGAATAAATACATACAGATCTAGCTGATATAAAATAATTAATTACTTACTCACAATTTATTTTATTGTTTAGCTCAATATTTTAAAGAATATACCTAGTCAGGTCATAAATTCTGTCACATGTTTAATATAAAATAATTGAAACAAGTTTATTCATTATGTAACCATTTATATACCAAAATGAACGTAACGAAACATAAATTCTTATGACACTAAAGTTTATTCAAAATGGCCTCCGTGATTTTGAATACAGGCCTTCAATCTGCGCGGACAGTCGTCTATCGCAGCACGAACGAGGTCCATGTCAATATCGACGTCTGCCTTAATCAAGGATGTCTTAAGTGACTCCAAATTGAGATGAGGCTTTTAGCACGCCTTTTTCTCCAAGTGTTGCCATATCTTGTAATCTAATGGATTCAAATCTTGACTGGAGGAGGGCCAGTCTTCGTGCCGGATGAAGTCGATTTCACGCGCCGCCAGCCAGTCTTGTGTGCTCTTCGCTCTATGAGCTGGCGCCGAATCTTGTTGGAATACCCAGTGCCTGTTATTGAACATGGTATGAGAAACAGGTTCCACAAGGTTCGTCAGGACCGTATTTTGATACACAACTGCATTCGGTTTTACGCCTTTCTCACAAAAATGTACCTCTGTTAAGCCCTAATAAGAAACTCCCAACCATACCATGAGCGAGGATGGAAAATGACCTCGTTGGACACGCAGAAAACGGTTGCTCAATTCTTCACTACTGTGTGCGTACATCTTATCATTTTGTTTGTTGTAAATCTCTTCTACGGTAAAAATTTTTTCATCTGAAAAAAGAATTTCCCGATATTTTTTTCCCGCGTACCGCTTCAACAAAGCGCGGCATCTCTTCAGTCTCAGGTCCATTAGACGAGCATTCAAACGATGTCCTGTTTTTCTTCGATATGCCCGAAGCCCAAAATCTTCATTTAACACCCTTTTTACCGTGGTTCTGCTTATCCTCATCTGAAGGGCCAACAGTTTCTGCTTACATTTGGGATTTCTTTGAATTCGCGCCTTCACAGCCTTCACTGCTGGATTCCTAACAGACCGAGGGCGACCACTTCTTGACCTATCATCTACACTAAAGTCTTCATTGTATCGTTTGATGGTACGATAAACGAATCTTTTGGATATATTCAAATTTTTCTGTATGTATAAAATTTGAATAGGCGCGTAACCGCGACGATGCAACGCAATAACTGCAACACGGTCTTTTTAAGCGTCCACTACATATTTAAAAATGAGTAAAATTCTAAAAAGTATACAGTCTTATTTTCATGAACAATTCGAAATTCGAATTCAATAAACTTTTTTGTGGCCAGCATTCTAAAAGAAAAGTTTTTACTGTGTGACAATACTTATGACCTGACTAGGTATTACACTAATATATTGTGTTTTATATTTTAGCAGTCCTCGACAAATTAGAAGACTAAATTGCCTTTTCGTAATTTTAAGTGGCAAATATAGTTAAAATCCTATAATTGACTTTAAAATTACGATAAGTTAATTTAAAGCTCCTAAGCGAAAACAGAAAAACAAATTAATTAGAAGAGAAAGAAGATTGTGAAGATAAATAATATTTTTTGATAATTTTACCTTTTGCGTGTGTTTTGTTTTATTTACAGATAATTGTTTATTGTATGACGTTATAAATTAAGATTAATAAAATACTGTCACATTTAGTTTTAGGTAGGAAAATAAATAGATGTTACAAAACAATGTTGATATAATTATGATGCTCTTTTGTTTGTATAAAGTTTACAATAAAACCACATGTCCTTACTTTTCGATTCTTTAATTTAAAAAGTTTTTTTTCGTTTTAAAAAAAAATACGTTACCACAACACTAGGATTTTCTCAAGTATTTTTGCGGCTGTTATTATTCCACCCATCTCTGAAGATCGCCGCCTTTCGTCATTTTTGTAATGTAAATAATAAAAATTAACTGGTAATAATAATAATAGAATGCATTTTGGTTTATTCTTGTTGTTTCTAGTCACACCTTTTGCGAGATAAATTAAGAAGTGATTTAGTTTAAAAAAAATTACGGTAACAGTGCATGAATATCAAAAAATTACAATCGATTCGGCATCAAAATCCTGCTTTGACTTTTGTAATTGGCGTGTGGCTAAGATTAATTTGAATATATATTAGATGTATACTTGCAGGTTAGAACGGACTAAAATTATCTTGTAATAGTAATAATAATTACAATTGGTATTTATTTTCTCCCACATATTATGATCAGTACTTCAAAATAAACATAGTAACAATGAACTATACATCTAAATAATAGCTATAAATATTAGCCAAATAAGATCCAGGTGGAAGACTGGTGCCCAACTAGGTTTCCCTGTGCTATGGGAACACCAGGCCCCTCCCTCAACAGAAGTGATATTGCTGAAATACATTTAATAATCAATACAGCTACGTGTAATTAAATTACATTAAAATATACTTGTTCAGTTTGGAGAAACTGTGTAAAAATTACTTATTAGGTATATATACAGAAAAACATGCTTTAAGTAGTCTACTAGTAAAGGTAAGCAGGTTTATTAAGTGTTAATAGTGTGGTAAGCGTGTGTGCGCGGGCGCGCACCTGTGTGTGTGTGTTTGTGTGCATGTGGTGTGTAATATATACGAGTATTTAAACAATACGTTCAAATTGTTTTTCTGTCTGTTCGTAGTCTAATGATTTAAGCTATTTGATTACGGAAGTTTTTGTCTGTCTTTTAGTTAACGGATATATATTAATTAATTTGTTAGCAAGATTATATAGGACTGGACCTCTGTAATTGAAAAAAAAATTAAGTGACTGCAAATTTGAATAATTTTTGTTCAATAAACTAAAAGTGAAACACGACCGCACAGAACGGAGTCCGGAGGGAGAAGGATCTTGTATATCTGTCATGCTATTATCGCAATGTTATGGGACAAAATTATTCCAATCAGATAAATTATTGAATTACATAGGAAAGTTGAAATTATTGATATAACAATGATAAAACAATGTGCCTATATTCTCTATTATTAAATTATTGATAAAACAATGATATAACAATGTGCCTATATTCTCGTGAGATTGCAAGATCCCAGTCATAAAATTATTGTATTGTTACCAGTTCTTATTGCGTCTGCAAAGTTTCAGATTATTCAAACATCTGCAAGTGGGTGTAAACTGAAGTATAAAATTCCATGACATTCTTTTATGAATAAATACATACAGATCTAGCTGATATAAAATAATTAATTACTTACTCACAATTTATTTTATTGTTTAGCTCAATATTTTAAAGTATATACCTAGTCAGGTCATAAATTCTGTCACATGTTTAATATAAAATAATTGAAACAAGTTTATTCATTATGTAACCATTTATATACCAAAATGAACGTAACGAAACATAAATTCTTATGACACTAAAGTTTATTCAAAATGGCCTCCGTGATTTTGAATACAGGCCTTCAATCTGCGTGGACAGTCGTCTATCGCAGCACGAACGAGGTCCATGTCAATATCGACGGCTGCCTTAATCAAGGATGTCTTGAGTGACTCCAAATTGAGATGAGGTTTTTAGCACGCCTTTTTCTCCAAGTGTTGCCTGTAGTGTTATGCTACTTACTTATCATTTTACATTATTATAAATTCATTTTTCCATTCTGTTTCGATTTTCTGCATTCACTTCAAAACTGGATATTTTACATCACCTTTATTTCCATAGGATCCTGTAACGATTTTAGACCATAAGAACACAATAACAAATCATTTCTACTTCGTATTTTCACATTATCAGCACTTTTAAATTGGTGTCAATGGAGTCTACCTTTTTTTCGATCTTTTAGTTAGTTTTCCGTAACTCTACAATTTCGGGCTTTGTGTGGGCAGTTGCGCTACCTTTTTTCCTATATCAATAATATCTCATTTTCCACTTAAATCTTGCCGTTTTCTTATTACAAGCCTAAAACAAAAATTTGACATGTTTTGACATTGTTGTTTATTTGGTCTCCATAGTAATTATATTCAAATTTGCTACCGATCTGTTGTTCCTATTTCGATAATTCCACATAAATACTCTTTTCTCTTGACCATTTACAAAAAATTTGCGTTTAATTTAAATAATTTTTCCGTTCTCTCTAGAAAGGTATAAAAGCCGAACAATCGGTGAAGAAAGGCAGTCTCGCTTCAGTTCTCGAATTGGAAGCATCTCCTTAAGGCCTTATCCCGGGGCCGCACTGCCCTGGGATCCTGCAAGCCTCCACCTACACGTGAAGTCTTCGGCGAAGCCTTCTTCAAGCGCGGAGCCGCACCACTCCGGAATCCTACAAGCCTCCATCTACCTCGGAAGTCGTCGGCAGTCTACTTCAAGCGCGGGGGCCACACCACTCCGGGCGCTACGACTGCTTACTCCAGGCGCCGAAAGCACCTACCGCCGGCGCTACCTTTGGGCGCTGCAACTGCTGACTCTAAGCGTTGAGCGCACCTACTCCAGGCGCTACGTGCGCCGGCTCCGGACGCTGCGTGTGCTGGCTCCAGGCGCTGCGTGCCATCGCTGCTAAGAAACCTACCTCTACAAGCGCAACCGGCGTGTGCGGGCTTCAGGCGCTGCGTGTCGTCGCTGCTAAGAAACCTACCTCTACAATCGCAACGTGTGTCGTTTCGACTTTTAGGCTCCACTACAACTCTATATTCCCCTATTCTCCTACCTTTATTTTTTTAGTAATCTAATTGTACTCTCACTTCATTCATCATCATCCTCATTTCATTTTTTTATAAAATTGTAAATATCTTTGAATTTTAAATATATTTTTGTTTTTGTTGTATTTTTGTTGTTTTGTTGTTCTTAGGTTAGATTCTTTTTGTTCTTTATTGTCGCTCCACGACATGCCATATCGTGTAATCTAACGGATTCAAATCTGGACTGGAGGAGGGCCAGTCTTCGTGCCGGATGAAGTCGATTTCACGCGCCGCCAGCCAGTCTTGTGTGCTCTTCGCTCTATGAGCTGACGCCGAATCTTGTTGGAATACCCAGTGCCTGTTATTGAACATGGTATGAGAAACAGGTTCCACAAGGTTCGTCAGGACCGTATTTTGATACACAACTGCATTCGGTTTTACGCCGTTCTCACAAAAATGTACCTCTGTTAAGCCCCAATAAGAAACTCCCAACCATACCATGAGCGAGGATGGAAAATGACCTCGTTGGACACGCAGAATACGGTTGCTCGCTTCTTCACTACTGTGTGCGTACATCTTATCATTTTGTTTGTTGTAAATCTCTTCTACGGTAAAAATTTTTTCATCCGAAAAAAGAATTTCCCGATATTTTTATCCCGCGTACCGCTTCAACAAAGCGCGGCATCTCTTCAGTCTCAGGTCCATTAGACGAGCATTCAAACGATGTCCTGTTTTTCTTCGATATGCCCGAAGCCCAAAATCTTCATTTAACACCCTTTTCACCGTGGTTCTGCTTTACCTCATCTGAAGGGCCAACAGTTTCTGCTTACATTTGGGATTTCTTTGAATTCGCGCCTTCACTGCCTTCACTGCTGGATTCCTAACAGACCGAGGGCGACCACTTCTTGACCTGTCATCTACACTAAAGTCTTCATTGTATCGTTTGATGGTACGATAAACGAATCTTTTGGATATATTCAAATTTTTCTGTATGTAAAAAATTTTAATTGGCGCGTAACCGCGACGATGCAACGCAATAACTGCAACACGGTCTTTTTTAAGCGTCCACTACATATTTAAAAATGAGTAAAATTCTAAAAAGTATACAGTTACTTTCATGAACAATTCGAAATTCGAATTCAATAAACTTTTTTGTGGCCAGCATTCTAAAAGAAAAGTTTTTACTGTGTGACAATACTTATGACCTGACTAGGTATTATACTAATATATTGTGTTTTATATTTTAGCAGTCCTCGACAAATTAGAAGACTAAATTGCCTTTTCGTAATTTTAAGTGGCAAATATAGTTAAAATCCTATATTGACTTTAAAATTACGATAAATTAATTAAACGCTCCTAAGCGAAAACAGAAAAACAAATTGATTAGAAGAGAAAGAAGATTTTGAAGATAAATAATATTTTTTGCTAATTTTACCTTTTGCGTGTATTTTGTTTTATTTACAGATAATTCGTTATTGTATGACGTTATAAATTAAGATTCATAAAATACTGTTACATTTAGTTTTAGGTTGGAAAATAAATAGATGTTACAAAACAATTTTGATATAATTAAGATGCTCTTTTGTTTGTATAAAGTTTACAAGAAAACCACATGTCCTTACTTTTCGATTCTTTAATTTAAAAAGATTTTTTGTTCGTTTTAAAAAAAATACGTTACCACAACAATAGGATTTTCTCAATTATTTTTGTGGCTGTTATTATTCCACCCATCTCTGAAGATCGCCGCCTTTCGTCATTTTTGTAATGTAAATAATAAAAATTAACTGGTAATAATAATAATAGAATGCATTTTGGTTTATTCTTGTTGTTTCTAGTCACACCTTTTGCGAGATAAAAAAAAAGTGATTTAGATTAAAAAAAATTACGGTAATAGTGCATGAATATCAAAAAATTACAATCGATTCGGCATCGAAATCCTGCTTTGACTTTTGTAATTGGCGTGTGGCTAAGATTAATTTGAATATATATTATATGTATACTTGCAGGTTAGAACGGACTAAAATTATCTTGTAATAGTAATAATAATTACAATTGGTATTTATTTTCTCCCACATATTATGATCAGTACATCAAAATAAACATAGTAACAATGAACTATACATCTAAATAATAGCTATAAATATCAGCCAAATAAGATCCAGGTGGGAGACTGGTGCCCAAACTAGGTTTCCCTGTGCTATGGGATCACCAGGCCCCTCCCTCAACAGAAGTGATATTGCTGTAATACATTTAATAATCAATACAGCTACGTGTAATAAAATTACATTAAAATATACTTGTTCAGTTTGGAGAAACTGTGTAAAAATTACTTATTAGGTATATATACAGAAAAACATGCTTTAAGTAGTCTACTAGTAAAGGTAAGCAGGTTTATTAAGTGTTAATAGTGTGGTAAGCGTGTGTGCGCGTGCGCGCACCTTTGTGTGTGTGTTTATGTGCATGTGGTGTGTAATATATACGAGTATTTAAACAATACGTTCAAATTGTTTTCCTGTCTGTTCGTAGTCTAATGATTTAAGCTATTTGATTACGGAAGTTTTTGTCTGTCTTTTAGTTGACGGATATATATTTAATAATTTGTTAGCAAGATTATATAGGACTGGACCTCTGTAATTGAAAAAAAAAATTAAGTGACTTCAAATTTGAATAATTTTTGTTCAATAAACTAAAAGTGAAACACGACCGCACAGAACGGAGTCCGGAGGGAGAAGGATCTTGTATATCTGTCATGCTATTATCGCAAACTTATGGGACAAAATTATTCCAATCAGATAAATTATTGAATTACTTAGGAAAGTTGAAATTATTGATATAACAATGATAAAACAATGTGCCTATATTCTCTATTATTAAATTATTGATAAAACAATTATATAACAATGTGCCTATATTCTCGTGAGATTGCAAGATCCCAGTCATGAAATTATTGTATTGTTACCAGTTCTTATTGCGTCTGCAAAGTTTCAGATTATTCAAACATCTGCAAGTGGGTGTAAACTGAAGTATAAAATTCCATGACATTCTTTTATGAATAAATACATACAGATCTAGCTAATATAAAATAATTAATTACTTACTCACAATTTATTTTATTGTTTAGCTCAATATTTTAAAGAATATACCTAGTCAGGTCATAAATTCTGTCACATGTTTAATATAAAATAATTGAAACAAGTTTATTCATTATGTAACCATTTATATACCAATATGAACGTAACGAAATATAAATTCTTATGACACTAAAGTTTATTCAAAATAGCCTCCGTGATTTTGAATACAGGCCTTCAATCTGCGCGGACAGTCGTCTATCGCAGCACGAACGAGGTCCATGTCAATATCGACGGCTGCCTTAATCAAGGATGTCTTGAGTGACTCCAAATTGAGATGAGGCTTTTAGCACGCCTTTTTCTCCAAGTGTTGCCATATCTTGTAATCTAACGGATTCAAATCTGGACTGGAGGAGGGCCAGTCTTCGTGCCGGATGAAGTCGATTTCACGCGCCGCCAGCCAGTCTTGTGTGCTCTTCGCTCTATGAGCTGGCGCCGAATCTTGATAGAATACCCAGTGCCTGTTATTGAACATGGTATGAGAAACAGGTTCCACAAGGTTCGTCAGGACCGTATTTTGATACACAACTGCATTCGTTATTACGCCTTTCTCACAAAAATGTACCCCTGTTAAGCCCCAATAAGAAACTCCAAACCATACCATGAGCGAGGATGGAAAATGACCTCGTTGGACACGCAGAATACGGTTGCTCGCTTCTTCACAACTGTGTGCGTACATCTTATCATTTTGTTTGTTTTAAATCTCTTCTACGGTAAAAATATTTCATCCGAAAAAAGAATTTCCCGATATTTTTTTCCCGCGTACCGCTTCAACAAAGCGCGGCATCTCTTCAGTCTCAGGTCCATCAGACGAGCATTCAAACGATGTCATGTTTTTCTTCGATATGCCCGAAGCCCAAAATCTTCATTTAATACCCTTTTCACCGTGGTTCTGCTTAACCTCATCTGAAGGGCCAACAGTTTCTGCTTACATTTGGGATTTCTTTGAATTCGCGCCTTCACAGCCTTCACTGCTGGTTTCCTAACAGACCGAGGGCGACCACTTCTTGACCTGTCATCTACACTAAAGTCTTCATTGTATCGTTTGATGGTACGATAAACGAATCTTTTGGTTATATTCAAATTTTTCCGCATGTCAAAAATTTGAATTGGCGCGTAACCGCGACGATGCAACGCAATAACTGCAACACGGTCTTTTTTAAGCGTCCACTACATATTTAAAAATGAGTAAAATTCTAAAAAGTATACAGTTTTATTTTCATGAACAATTCGAAATTCGAATTCAATAAACTTTTTTGTGGCCAGCATTCTAAAAGAAAAGTTTTTACTGTGTGACAATACTTATGACCTGACTAGGTATTACACTAATATATTGTGTTTTATATTTTAGCAGTCCTCGGCAAATTAGAAGACTAAATTGCCTTTTCGTAATTTTAAGTGGCAAATATAGTTAAAATCCTATCATTGACTTTAAAATTACGGAAAGTTAATTTAAAGCTCCTAAGCGAAACCAGAAAAACAAATTGATTAGAAGAGAAAGAAGATTTTGAAGATAAATAATATTTTTTGATAATTTTACCTTTTGCGTTTGTTTTGTTTTATTTACAGATAATTCGTTATTGTATGACGTTATAAATTAAGATTAATAAAATACTGTCACATTTAGTTTTAGGTAGGAAAATAAATAGATGTTACAAAACAATGTTGATATAATTAAGATGCTCTTTTGTTTGTGTAAAGTTTACAAGAAAACCACATGTCTTTACTTTTCGATTCTTTAATTTAAAAAGATTTTTTGTTCGTTTTAAAAAAAATACGTTACCACAACAATAGGATTTTCTCAATTATTTTTGTGGCTGTTATTATTCCACCCATCTCTGAAGATCGCCGCCTTTCGTCATTTTTGTAATGTAAATAATAAAAATTAACTGGTAATAATAATAATAGAATGCATTTTGGTTTATTCTTGTTGTTTCTAGTCACACCTTTTGCGAGATAATTTAAAAAGTGATTTAGATTTAAAAAAATTACGGTAACAGTGCATGAATATCAAAAAATTACAATCGATTCGGCATCAAAATCCTGCTTTGACTTTTGTAATTGGCGTGTGGCTAAGATTAATTTGAATATATATTATATGTATACTTGCAGGTTAGAACGGACTAAAATTATCTTGTAATAATAATAATAATAACAATTGGTATTTATTCTCTCCCACATATTATTTATTTATTTATTTATTTAGAAAACCAACAGCGTATATAGAAAATATTAACATTAATGTAACAAACTAAAAGTATGGCCAATAACAGGTTTCCCTTATATTGTTTGATGGTAGGTGTATTGTTGTTAGAAGAAAAGGAAAAAGAACAATCTAATAGATAAATTATAAGCAAAATTATAAGCAACTCAATGTAATGAAGGTGGTCATAAGTTTACAGATCAGGAGAGATAGTCAAGTAGAATGATATATTACATTACCTTTATATATATATAAATATATATATATATATATATAAACATATAAGATATATATATATATATACATACATATATATTTACTTATGTATATATACATATTAAATGTTTGAATATATAAACATAATACAAATAATTAATTATAATATATATTAAATAAAATAACTTAAGTACTTATATTTATATTAGTAGCCTCAAAAATACATATAGAAGAAATAGATGAGAGAATATATGATTGTATGTGATTTTAACTTCAACTGCTCTTTTGCGTAATAGTTTTCTTGATGTAATCTTTAAACGTAAGTTTAGATTTCGCAAAGAGGTCAATGTGTCCAAATTGTTCATTATATGTACGAGCAAGCCGCGAAAGAACAGTGTTTCGACAGTAGTTTGAATGATGCCAGGGAGTTTGTAACAATGTAGTATTGCGGGTACGGAATTTTGGAGTACGAAAGGTTATTCTTGAGACAAGATATGGACAGTCAATATTACTGTTTATTATATCATATAACAAAGCCATGTCAAGCAAAATGCGCCTGTGTTCCAGAGATAAGAGATCGTGCTCAGTGCAACTGTCTGTGTAAGTATCGATTTTATTCCGACAGCGAAAGTTAAGGTGATTAACAAATATTTTTTGAATACGCTCAAGGCGGCTTTTGTAGACATTGTACTGTGGAGACCATATTGAACTAGCATATTCCAAAACACTTCTGACATATGCAAAATAAACCATTTTAATTGTATTAATATTCGAGAATGGTTTACAGATGCGAAGAACAAAACCAAGATTTTTATAGGCTTTACTGATAACGTAATCAATGTGTTCGGATAGTATCATTTTATGATCAAAAATTACGCCTAAATCCCTAACACTTACTTTTCGGCTGATTTCTAATCCTTAAAAGTGATATTTATTTAGAATTGGCTTAGATTTCCGTGTAAAACTAATACATTCGCACTTGCTTGCATTTACAGTTATATTATTTATTTTGTAATATTCAAATAAACGTTCCAGGTCTTTTTGTATCAATAGGCAGTCATGTATGGTGTTAATTTTACAAAAAATCTTCTTATCATCTGCATACATGAGGTAATTTTTGTGTATAATGCAAGAACCAATGTCATATAGGTAGGCATTGTAAAAAAGTGGACCTAAGTGAGAGCCCTGAAGAACACCTGTAGGTATGTTTATGTAGCTCGAACGGAAACCACCTATCACGACTGCTTGTGAGCGGTTTGTGAGATATGATTCAGTCCATCGGAGCAAGTCACCGTGAATCCCTAATATTTGTAATTTGTTGAGCAGGATAATGTGATCCACACGATCGAAAGCTTTTTCAAAATCAGTGTAGATCACATCAACCTGCCCACCTTGATCCATATTTTCAAGGACAAAAGAAGAAAAACTTGCCAGGTTCGTAGTGGTGGATCGCCTTTGTAAAAAACCATGTTGCTGCTCAGGGAAGGCACGTGAAAGTGTGGAGTAAATTACGTTATATACAACTCGTTCAAGGATTTTAGCCGCGGTGTTCAAAATAGAAATGCGATAAAATAAAAAAAATTATTATGATCAGTACATCAAAATAAACATAGTAACAATGAACTATACATCTAAATAATAGCTATAAATATTAGCCAAATAAGATCCAGGTGGGAGACTGGTGCCCAACTAGGTTTCCCTGTGCTATGGGATCACCAGGCCCCTCCCTCAACAGAAGTGATATTGCTGAAATACATTTAATAATCAATACAGCTACGTGTAATTAAATTACATTAAAATATACTTGTTCAGTTTGGAGAAACTGTGTAAAAATTACTTATTAGGTATATATACAGAAAAACATGCTTTAAGTAGTCTACTAGTAAAGGTAAGCAGGTTTATTAAGTGTTAATAGTGTGGTAAGCGTGTGTGCGCGGGCGCGCACCTGTGTGTGTGTGTTTGTGTGCATGTGGTGTGTAATATATACGAGTATTTAAACAATACGTTCAATTTGTTTTTCTGTCAGTTCGTAGTCTAATGATTTAAGCTATTTGATTACGGAAGTTTTTGTCTGTCTTTTAGTTAACGGATATAATATATTAATTAATTTGTTAGCAAGATAATATAGGACTGGACCTCTGTAATTGAAAAAAAAATTAAGTGACTGCAAATTTGAATAATTTTTGTTCAATAAACTAAAAGTGAAACACGACCTCACAGAACGGAGTCCGGAGGGAGAAGGATCTTGTATATCTGTCATGCTATTATCGCAAACTTATGGGACAAAATTATTCCAATCAGATAAATTATTGAATTACTTAGGAAAGTTGAAATTATTGATATAACAATGATAAAACAATGTGCCTATATTCTCTATTATTAAATTATTGATAAAACAATTATATAACAATGTGCCTATATTCTCGTGAGATTGCAAGATCCCAGTCATGAAATTATTGTATTGTTACCAGTTCTTATTGCGTCTGCAAAGTTTCAGATTATTCAAACATCTGCAAGTGGGTGTAAACTGAAGTATAAAATTCCATGACATTCTTTTATGAATAAATACATCCAGATCTAGCTAATATAAAATAATTAATTACTTACTCACAATTTATTTTATTGTTTAGCTCAATATTTTAAAGAATATACCTAGTCAGGTCATAAATTCTGTCACATGTTTAATATAAAATAATTGAAACAAGTTTATTCATTATGTAACCATTTATATACCAAAATGAACGTAACGAAACATAAATTCTTATGACACTAAAGTTTATTCAAAATGGCCTCCGTGATTTTGAATACAGGCCTTCAATCTGCGCGGACAGTCGTCTATCGCAGCACGAACGAGGTCCATGTCAATATCGACGGCTGCCTTAATCAAGGATGTCTTGAGTGACTCCAAATTGAGATGAGGCTTTTAGCACGCCTTTTTCTTCAAGTGTTGCCATATCTTGTAATCTAACGGATTCAAATCTGGACTGGAGGAGGGCCAGTCTTCGTGCCGGATGAAGTCGATTTCACGCGCCGCCAGCCAGTCTTGTGTGCTCTTCGCTCTATGAGCTGGCGCCGAATCTTGTTGGAATACCCAGTGCCTGTTATTGAACATGGTATGAGAAACAGGTTCCACAAGGTTCGTCAGGACCGTATTTTGATACACAACTGCATTCGGTTTTACGCCGTTCTCACAAAAATGTACCTCTGTTAAGCCCCAATAAGAAACTCCCAACCATACCATGAGCGAGGATGGAAAATGACCTCGTTGGACACGCAGAATACGATTGCTCGCTTCTTCACTACTGTGTGCGTACATCTTATCATTTTGTTTGTTGTAAATCTCTTCTACGGTAAAAATTTTTTCATCCGAAAAAAGAATTTCCCGATATTTTTTTCCCGCGTACCGCTTCAACAAAGCGCGGCATCTCTTCAGTCTCAGGTCCATTAGACGAGCATTCAAACGATGTCCTGTTTTTCTTCGATATGCCCGAAGCCCAAAATCTTCATTTAACACCCTTTTCACCGTGGTTCTGCTTTACCTCATCTGAAGGGCCAACAGTTTCTGCTTACATTTGGGATTTCTTTGAATTCGCGCCTTCACTGCCTTCACTGCTGGATTCCTAACAGACCGAGGGCGACCTCTTCTTGACCTGTCATCTACACTTAAGTCTTCATTGTATCGTTTTATGGTACGATAAACGAATCTTTTGGATATATTCAAATTTTTCTGTATGTAAAAAATTTGAATTGGCGCGTAACCGCGACGATGCAACGCAATAACTGCAACACGGTCTTTTTTAAGCGTCCACTACATATTTAAAAATGAGTAAAATTCTAAAAAGTATACAGTTACTTTCATGAACAATTCGAAATTCGAATTCAATAAACTTTTTTGTGGCCAGCATTCTAAAAGAAAAGTTTTTACTGTGTGACAATTCTTATGACCTGACTAGGTATTACACTAATATATTGTGTTTTATATTTTAGCAGTCCTCGACAAATTAGAAGACTAAATTGCCTTTTCGTAATTTTAAGTGGCAATTATAGTTAAAATCCTATATTGACTTTAAAATTACGATAAATTAATTAAACGCTCCTAAGCGAAAACAGAAAAACAAATTGATTAGAAGAGAAAGAAGATTGTGAAGATAAATAATATTTTTTGCTAATTTTACCTTTTGCGTGTATTTTGTTTTATTTACAGATAATTCGTTATTGTATGACGTTATAAATTAAGATTAATAAAATACTGTTACATTTAGTTTTAGGTTGGAAAATAAATAGATGTTACAAAACAATGTTGATATAATTAAGATGCTCTTTTGTTTGTATAAAGTTTACAAGAAAACCACATGTCCTTACTTTTCGATTCTTTAATTTAAAAAGATTTTTTGTTCGTTTTAAAAAAAATACGTTACCACAACAATAGGATTTTCTCAATTATTTTTGTGGCTGTTATTATTCCACCCATCTCTGAAGATCGCCGCCTTTCGTCATTTTTGTAATGTAAATAATAAAAATTAACTGGTAATAATAATAATAGAATGCATTTTGGTTTATTCTTGTTGTTTCTAGTCACACCTTTTGCGAGATAAAAAAAAAGTGATTTAGATTAAAAAAAATTACGGTAATAGTGCATGAATATCAAAAAATTACAATCGATTCGGCATCGAAATCCTGCTTTGACTTTTGTAATTGGCGTGTGGCTAAGATTAATTTGAATATATATTATATGTATACTTGCAGGTTAGAACGGACTAAAATTATCTTGTAATAGTAATAATAATTACAATTGGTATTTATTTTCTCCCACATGTTATGATCAGTACATCAAAATAAACATAGTAACAATGAACTATACATCTAAATAATAGCTATAAATATCAGCCAAATAAGATCCAGGTGGGAGACTGGTGCCCAAACTAGGTTTCCCTGTGCTATGGGATCACCAGGCCCCTCCCTCAACAGAAGTGATATTGGTGTAATACATTTAATAATCAATACAGCTACGTGTAATAAAATTACATTAAAATATACTTGTTCAGTTTGGAGAAACTGTGTAAAAATTACTTATTAGGTATATATACAGAAAAACATGCTTTAAGTAGTCTACTAGTAAAGGTAAGCAGGTTTATTAAGTGTTAATAGTGTGGTAAGCGTGTGTGCGCGTGCGCGCACCTGTGTGTGTGTGTTTATGTGCATGTGGTGTGTAATATATACGAGTATTTAAACAATACGTTCAAATTGTTTTTCTGTCTGTTCGTAGTCTAATGATTTAAGCTATTTGATTACGGAAGTTTTTGTCTGTCTTTTAGTTGACGGATATATATTTAATAATTTGTTAGCAAGATTATATAGGACTGGACCTCTGTAATTGAAAAAAAAAATTAAGTGACTTCAAATTTGAATAATTTTTGTTCAATAAACTAAAAGTGAAACACGACCGCACAGAACGGAGTCCGGAGGGAGAAGGATCTTGTATATCTGTCATGCTATTATCGCAAAGTTATGGGACAAAATTATTCCAATCAGATAAATTATTGAATTACATAGGAAAGTTGAAATTATTGATATAACAATGATAAAACAATGTGCCTATATTCTCTATTATTAAATTATTGATAAAACAATTATATAACAATGTGCCTATATTCTCGTGAGATTGCAAGATCCCAGTCATGAAATTATTGTATTGTTACCAGTTCTTATTGCGTCTGCAAAGTTTCAGATTATTCAAACATCTGCAAGTGGGTGTAAACTGAAGTATAAAATTCCATGACATTCTTTTATGAATAAATACATACAGATCTAGCTGATATAAAATAATTAATTACTTACTCACAATTTATTTTATTGTTTAGCTCAATATTTTAAAGAATATACCTAGTCAGGTCATAAATTCTGTCACATGTTTAATATAAAATAATTGAAACAAGTTTATTCATTATGTAACCATTTATATACCAAAATGAACGTAACGAAACATAAATTCTTATGACACTAAAGTTTATTCAAAATGGCCTCCGTGATTTTGAATACAGGCCTTCAATCTGCGCGGACAGTCGTCTATCGCAGCACGAACGAGGTCCATGTCAATATCGACGTCTGCCTTAATCAAGGATGTCTTGAGTGACTCCAAATTGAGATGAGGCTTTTAGCACGCCTTTTTCTCCAAGTGTTGCCATATCTTGTAATCTAACGGATTCAAATCTTGACTGGAGGAGGGCCAGTCTTCGTGCCGGATGAAGTCGATTTCACGCGCCGCCAGTCAGTCTTGTGTGCTCTTCGCTCTATGAGCTGGCGCCGTATCTTGTTGGAATACCCAGTGCCTGTTATTGAACATGGTATGAGAAACAGGTTCCACAAGGTTCGTCAGGACCGTATTTTGATACACAACTGCATTCGGTTTTACGCCTTTCTCACAAAAATGTACCTCTGTTAAGCCCTAATAAGAAACTCCCAACCATACCATGAGCGAGGATGGAAAATGACCTCGTTGGACACGCAGAATACGGTTGCTCGCTTCTTCACTACTGTGTGCGTACATCTTATCATTTTGTTTGTTGTAAATCTCTTCTACGGTAAAAATTTTTTCATCCGAAAAAAGAATTTCCCGATATTTTTATCCCGCGTACCGCTTCAACAAAGCGCGGCATCTCTTCAGTCTCAGGTCCAATAGACGAGCATTCAAACGATGTCCTGTTTTTCTTCGATATGCCCGAAGCCCAAAATCTTCATTTAATACCCTTTTCACCGTGGTTCTGCTTAACCTCATCTGAAGGGCCAACAGTTTCTGCTTACATTTGGGATTTCTTTGAATTCGCGCCTTCACAGCCTTCACTGCTGGATTCCTAACAGACCGAGGGCGACCACTTCTTGACCTGTCATCTACACTAAAGTCTTCATTGGATCGTTTGATGGTACGATAAACGAATCTTTTGGTTATATTCAAATTTTTCCGCATGTCAAAAATTTGAATTGGCGCGTAACCGCGACGATGCAACGCAATAACTGCAACACGGTCTTTTTTAAGCGTCCACTACATATTTAAAAATGAGTAAAATTCTAAAAAGTATACAGTTTTATTTTCATGAACAATTCGAAATTCGAATTCAATAAACTTTTTTGTGGCCAGCATTCTAAAAGAAAAGTTTTTACTGTGTGACAATACTTATGACTTGACTAGGTATTACACTAATATATTGTGTTTTATATTTTAGCAGTCCTCGACAAATTAGAAGACTAAATTCCTATTTGGTCCTTTAAAATTACAAAAAGTTATTTTAAATTTTAAAACAACTCGTAAACGAAAACAGAAAAAAAGAGAATAGAAGAGTGTGCTTTGTTTTATTTACAGATAATTATATATTGTATGACGTTATTAGTATTTAGTAAGATAAATAAAATACTGTGATATTTACTTGTAGGTAGGAAAATAAATAGATGTCACAATTCCTCCCCTGCTGTCGCCGAGTAATTACTCAAACAAAATGTAAATGCCTCTAAAAAAAATAATTTGCATTACATAAAATGTTATCAGGACGTTATTATTATTTAGAAAGATAAATAAAACACTGTGATATGTAGTTTTAAGTAGGAAAATAAATAGATGTGAAAATTTATCACCTGTTGTCGCCGAGACATTTCTTAAAGAAAATGTAAATGCCTGTAAATAAATAAGTTGCATTTCATAAAATGTTATCAGGATGTCAGTGATGTTCTTGTAATGTTCCTTTATATGGGGGCGTTGCCGGAGACGCATACACAAGGTTGTACATATATATGAGGTGGTCGGCTGACCGACTGCTAGTATTAAGGTTGCACGATGAATAGTCCTATATTAGGGACTTATCATAGTAAGGTCTAACGAACTAAAGCATTAACATAGAAGGTGTCTATGATACAAAATCATTATAATAGCAGAGTTATGACTTGAAGTCCCATATGAATAAGACATATATTAGTATGGTCTATGAAATAAAGCAAATATGTGGAAGGTTTCAAATATGTAAAAGCATTATATTGAAAGAAATGGGACTTGAAAAGGTTTATTATAGTGGCGTGTAGGTTGCTTCGCAGCCTCCGAGTCCGAGGTAAACTTGGACTCGCTAACCGATGTGTCCTAGACCTATCATCTTAGTGTCGGTGGTAAGCGGGTTTGTTGTAGCAATACGACTTGCCCGTGGACATCGCACACCCCTACTGTTTGTGGGCGGCGTCCTAGCGCATAGCGTTATGATACGTCGGCTATCTTTCGGATTGGGGTGAGTGTGTTTGGTAGTACTTTTAAGTGCAGCAAGCATACTCAACTCCATGTCTACGAGTTTTAGCTACAGACGTCTTAGTGGCATGTTCTGTGACACGTTAGTGTTATGTTACGGGTGGTGCTGTCTGCTGGGACAGTATGGGGGACCTTGGGATGGTGTAAGCCCGACAATAGTCGTATTGATTCTTGTTGCATTCTGCAGAATTGCGTCCCTGCGGTGGTTGTTTGGCGGGTCGCTATTCTCAATGGCGATCTCTGCATCTTGGTTGGACTCACAACCTAAGTAGCTTTGCCCAAGTCGGGTCCCTTCATTGCGGGACTGTAGGCTGTCTGTCCTCCATGATGTTTTATATAACAACCTTAAAATATATGTCTATAAAGTTCCCACCTTTGGTAGATTGAAGGCAACTTGTTGGTGGGTCAGACAAATATGATAGAAAAATGCATATACTCAACGTCAGTCACACAAACCCTTTCTGATGGCGAATTATTACTATTATCTTATAACTACCTATTGGCTATATCTGCCATTGTATTGGTTGGTGGAGAATATGTGTCAAACTAATGCGGGTGGTAGCTGGAGGGAGAATCTGAGGAGGCTCTCAAGGCTGCGGCCGAAATTCGCGCAACGTGAGACCTCATTCCCTTGAGGTGAGCGGTAGACTCATGACACACTCTGCGGCCAATTGGCCGTCCTGACCATGCAATTGGTGGTGATGCCTTTCATTTACATCACGTCTGCAGGAACGGTGGTCTGGCAGGTGATGGCGCTCACGGAGGGCTTTATATAGCAAGTGTGCCTATTGTTGCCTAACAAGAGTGACGTACATTCACTGTGGCTGGATTTGAACGTATTCTGTATGGCGTTTACACGCATTGACATGCGCGACTTTGGTCGATGTTTGTGCTTACGCACTATCAAGGGGCCAAGTCCTCTTTTACTGGTTCGCCAGTTATTTTGCTTTGGACTACGATCCAGTTCCCAACTTAGCGTACCCTTCGGGGGGAACGCATTAAAATGGTTGGCGCTCACCGTGCACGGCGTGTGCGGAGCCGAGTACCTCCTACACATTTTTTTTAAATGTGGCAGAGCGAAGTTCTTGTATCTGGTATTTGATATAAATTTTGTGAGTCTTATCCAAGCGGGAAGGGATTAATTAATAAGAAAATGACTGTTGTGAACCTGAAACAAGTGGAATTGGGACAATTTATTGTTCTTTACTTTTTTTGAGCTCGCTACCAACAGCTTTCGATTGCTCTCGTGAATATTCATTCTTCCAAGATACACCTAAAAGTACTAATTTACTATACAAACACAACGTAAATAAGTGTCCTAACTAAGACGATCACACCAAAAATTTATGAAACGGCCTATATTTAAACCTTTAAAGATCAATGTATAATTAATATACTGGTCACGTAAATTTGATATATTTATCTATCTTATAGATATAGATTTTGAAGAAATATAAGTATAAGTATATATAGAAGAGAAGAAAAGAGGGATGGTGGGGTTCGTTACACCACGAAAACTTACACGAAATGTATTATTTTCTGGTATAAATATTATCCTGTATGTTATTCCAAGGAACAATCAACTCCGAAATCAGCCATCAATCCGCGATTTGCAATTTATAATATCGATAGTTCATAAGAATTGTTTAAAGTGATCGTAAGAATAAGTGCACATTCACCATGATGATGACATTATTTTGGCATTTTTAATATAGTCAGGAACACATTTCTTACAGTAGACTTCATATGTATACATAATTTTTATATTACATTTTGACAGAAAATACATCTTATTGCACCTAATGCCAATGCAAAGAGTTACCTGAAAGGTTTAATTTTTTGTTCTTAAAAAAAACGATACCATACACTACACTAGGATTTTGTCTTGTATTGTTTGTATTGTTTTTCGTAGTTTACATTACACGTTATTATACATTATTACACCTTTCTCTTATGTAAGCCGCCTTTTGAAATTTTAGTTATGTAAATAATAACAAATAACATGTAATAATAGCATTCATTGTGGATTATTATTGTTGTTTCTGTCACCATCTTCGCAAGATCCATTCAAGAAGTGATTTAGATTAAAAAGATTACAGTAACATTGCATTAATATTAATAAATTACAATCGATTCAGCATCCCAATGATACTTCAACATGAAAATGATATTGGTCATTGGCGTATGGCTAAGAATATTTTGTATTTATATTTCATGGATACTTCCAACTAAAAAACGGACTAAACGTTATCGTGTATATCAGATGCAATAATCGCATAGGGTGATTATGGCCCTAATACTTTTATTTCTTTACGTCAGATAAGGAGATCATGAGTTGTGATGATCCAGCCTAATCCAATTAATTCAACCATAAGATCTCATATTTGAATATTATATGTATATACCTACTCAGGTCATAAGTATTGTCACACAGTAAAAACTTTTCTTTTAGAATGCTGGCCACAAAAAAGTGTATTGAATTCGAATTTCGAATTGTTCATGAAAGTAAAACTGTATACTTTTTAGAATTTTACTCATTTTTAAATATGGAGTGGACGCTTAAATAAGACCGTGTTGCAGTTATTGCGTTGCATCGTTGCGGTTACGCACCAATTCAAATATTAGACATACTGAAAAATTTGAATATAACCAAAAGATTCGTTTATCGTACCATCAAACGATCCAATGAAGACTCTAGTGTAGATGACAGGTCAAAAAGTGGTCGCCCTCGGTCTGTTAGGACTCCAGCAGTGATAAAAGCTGTGAAGGCGCGAATTCAAAGAAATCCCAAACGTAAGCAGAAACTGTTTGCCCTTCAGATGGGGTTAAGCCGAACCACGGTGAAAAGGGTGGTAAATGAAGATTTTGGGCTTCGGGCATATCGAAGAAAAACAGGACATCGTTTGAATGCTCGTCTAATGGACCTGAGACTGAAGAGATGCCGCGCTTTGTTGAAGCGGTACGCGGGAAAAAAATATCGGGAAATTCCTTTTTCGGATGAAAAATTTTTTACCGTAGAAGAGAGCTACAACAAACAAAATGATAAGGTGTACGCACACAGTAGTGAAGAAGCGAGCAACCGTATTCCGCGTGTCCAACGAGGTCATTTTCCATCCTCGCTCATGGTATGGTTGGGAGTTTCTAATTGGGGCTTAACAAAGGTACATTTTTGTGAGAAAGGTGTAAAAACGAGTGCAGTTATGTATCAAAATACAGTCCTGACGAACCTTGTGGAACTTGTTTCTCAAACCATGTTCAATAACAGGCACTGGGTATTCCAACAAGATTCGGCGCCAGCTCATAGAGCAAAGAGCACACAAGACTGGCTGGCGGCGCGTGAAATCGACTTCATCCGGCACGAAGACTGGCCCTCCTCCAGTCCAGATTTGAATCCGTTAGATTACAAGATATGGCAACACTTGGAGGAAAAGGCGTGCTCAAAGCCTCTACCCAATTTGGTAATTATTATTGTACTATTTGGGTAAAATTTAGTAACAATTATTTTATTTAGGATGTCACTAAAAGATGCTCCAGGCATGCAGCAATTTGTAACTTTTTTGTCCCTTTAAAGAGTTATTTAAAGGTATGCCTAGATTTTTTCCCATGTCATCGCTATCACAATTATATTACGTTTAGTACGAGTATTTGAGTTATTTATTATTTTAATATCCTCTGCTATGGCACTGTCATAGAGTTTTGGTGGTGATATAATATTATCAGCACACACCGACTTTGAAAAATCTGGCGTTGAACGCTGACACTCGCGTTGATATTTAACTAAGGATTCAAACCGCTCCGCATTATATTTACAAGTCTTTTGCAGATTATCCATAGCCAATATGTGTTCTTTTATTTCATTTTGGGCTGATTTATATTTATTGGATAGAGTTTGAAGGGAGTTAATAAGTGATAATATTTCTGATTTAAGTCACTCTACTTCAGTCTCATATCATTTTTTTATGTTATCCACCTCAATTGAATACAACTTAAGTTCACATAACAATGCTTGCTTTTCTTTACATACATTAACATAATTTTTGGTATTAATCTTATTTCTTATTAATTTTTGTACTTTCCTTATGTATTTATTAACTTTTATATACTTCTTCAATTTGGTTTTACTGCAATAATCCGTACTTCGTTTCCTAAAGTGGAAGAGTCGTCACCAGTCAAGTCTATTGTTGCAGATTGCTGTAATATTCTTGAAGTATCACATTGCACAACCTCAGAGAACAAGCTTTGAGTCTGGTAGGCTTTAGGGTTATCTATATATGTTTTAAATTGTGTTATTTGCTCATTAGCCTCATTTAACTGTAACTTCAATGCAGCAATTAACCTGAGAGCTTCCTCATATTCCGTGCTGCATTTGTCAAACTCATTAACCGTTCCCTGTAGCTGATCTCTTTCTTTTATTACACTTGTGTATTCTGTATGTAACTTAACCATATCACATTTCAATTGTGTATTTTTGGCAATTATGCTAACTTTTTTCCTTTCATTATCATACCTTTCCCTAAGCAACAGTTGACACTGCTCCTTGAACGCCTTAAGTTCTTGGAGCGCAAGCTGGAGTTGGTTCTCCATCTGGCGCGTCTTGGTGTTGCGAGTATTCATTTTACTATTTATTATAAATAATAAAAGAAAACAAGGATCGAAAACAGAAGGAGCAGAGTAAGCTAATGTAAAGTCGTTGTTGTTTTTTTTTTCTATTTACAAGTCTCAAATCAAATTATCGTTAAAACAATTCGAAAAGAAACCCGCAAAGAATGTAATAATCCGAGTAATAGAATAAATCTTTAATTTATAAAAGGAATGATATGAAATAAGGATTACAATAATTTTTAAAACAATGTTCGTTACCTGTCACTTTTAGTTCCAACACCAAATTGTTGTTATAATATTTATGTACCAACTTTCTTAAATATTAAATACAAAGCGGCAGTAATTATTAACTATAACATAAAATTGAGGTTGATATGGTGAATTTACAATATTTATATTATTAAAATTAATCGGAACCAATTACTTTTACTACAGAGTTATGACTTGAAGTCTGATATGTATAAGACATATAATAGTATGTTTGTAGCATAATAGTGTGTTTGTAGCAATACGACTTGCCCGTAGACATCGCACACCACTACCGTTTGTGGGCGGCGGCTTAGCGCATAGCATTATAATACGTCGGCTATCTTTCGGATTAAGGTGAGTATGTTTGGTAGTACTTTTAAGTGCAGCAAACATACCCAACTCCATGTCTTAGTGCAATAGCGCTATGGTACGTGGATTTATAGCTAACAAAAATATCAGTTTTGTTACCAAAATCGATAGAGAACATGTGAGCGTATTATGATGGAGCGCCATACGTATGATAGTTGCATTGATTGATGTTTACTGCTACTTGCGGTATTGCGTCTTGTGATGGATCTGCGGCTGTGTTGCGCCTGATTCGACACATTTTGTGGTTATATTCGATGGAGGTATGCGGGTGGTGATGTCTGCTGAGACTGTATGGGGGAACTTGGGATGGTGTAAGCCGACGATTGTCGTATTGATACTTGTTGCCGTTTGCAGCATTGCGTTTCTGCGATCGCTGTTTGGCGGTTTGCTGTTCTCAATGGCGCTCTCTGCGTATTGGTTTGCCTCACAACCTAGGTACCTTTGCCCAAGTCGGACCCCTTCATTGCGGGGCTGCAGACTGTCTGACCTCCAATATGTTTTATATAACAGCATGATAAAATAGCACTATAAAGTTCCCACCTTTGAAAGATTGAAGGGAACTTGTTGGTGAGTAAGACAAACATGATCGAAGAATGCATATACTCAACGTCAGTGACACAAACCATTTATGATGGCGAATTATTACTATTATCTTATAACTGCCTATTCGCTATATCTGCTATTGTATTGGTTATTGGAGCATATGTGTCGACCTAATGCGGGTGGTAGCTGGAGGGAAAATCTAAGGAGGCTCTCAAGGCAGCGGCCGAAGGCCGCGCAACGTCGGACCCCATTCCCTTGAGATGAGTGGTAGACTCATGACACGCTCTGCGGCCAATTGGTTGTGCTGATCATGCAATTGTTGATGATGCCTCACACTTACATACATCACGTCTACAGGAACGGCGGTCTGGCAGGTGGTTGCGCTCACGCAGGGTTTTTTTATGGCCAGAGTGTCTATTTTTGCCTAACCCGTGTGACGTACATTTACTGTGGCTGGATTTGAACGTATTCTGTATGGCGTTTACACGCATTGACATGCGCGACTTCGGTCGATGTTTGTGCTTATGCACTTTTCATGGGCCAAGCCCTCTTTTACTGGCCCACCAGTTATTTTGCTGTGGACTACGGTCCAGTTTCCAATTTAACGCACCTTCGGGGGGAGCGCATTAAAATGGTTGGCGCTCACCGTGCACGGCGTGTGCGGAGCCGTGTACCTCCTCCACATTTTTGTAATATGTGGAAGAGCGAAGCCCTTGTATCTGGTATTTGATATAAATATTTTAAGCCTTTTCCAAGCGGGAAGGGATTAATTAATAAGGAATTAATTGTTGTGAACCTGATACAAGTAGAATAGAGATGATTCATTGTTCTTAATATTTTTAGGCTCTGTTTTCGTGAACGGGGTTCATTAGCTTATAAGACACTACCAACAGCTTTTTACTGTTCTGGTAAATATTCAGTCTTCCAAGAGACCCCTAAAAAAACTATGTTAGAAAAGCGTATGAGAATACGTGAAGAGCAATAAAGCTTGAGTACTAATTCGCTTACCTGTACGAGGTTGCCACTCGAGGACCTTTCTTCCTATATTTTATCTGTTTTCCAAGTTATTTAGCTAGCCCATTGCCATTTCACTGTAATATTCCGTTGGGCTATGTCAGTTACTCTGGTTCTAATGCAAATATGTTCATTTCTAACTTTATAACGTAGAGAAACCCCTCTCCAATTTAAAATTTTTACATTTTTTAGATGATAGTTTGTCTAACATAAAAAAAACCATAAACCCAAGAATATCTTTATATAGTTATTTATACTTAGGTAAGCACCATTCTTTTATTTATTTAAATTGTTTGATTTAATTTGATAACAGTGTACCTAAATGTAAGTATCTGTATCTTTATTTCCCTCCCCAATAATATTTTATAAAGTCATACTCATAAAAACAGCGTTTTATTGTAATACATAATTATAAAATTCAGTATCAACTAATTAATAAAAATATGCAACAATAAAATTACATAGGTATTAAACTATCGAAATCTAAGTAACGAGAGCATGTTCGTCGTTCCACATCTAAATTATATAAAAATGCATTTTTCAATTTCACTAATCAACGTCGCCGCCAAAATTTCTTCTTCTTTGGGCACTTTAAAAATTCATTTATTTAGAAAATAACATTTACAGTTACCAGTGTACAGATATTAACTAAATTAAGTATTTCTAGTCATAAAAATATTTATAACTGAGTATAAACTTTTAAAAAACTAATATATATTTGATCGGAGTCGCTCCAACACCGACGTGCGGTCTACCCTCGACGATGTCCGAAAACGGACTGTGACAGAGCTTACATGGCCACGGAGCATGCGCGCTCGCGTAAATATATTCAATTTCAGGGAAAAATGATATATTCTCTTATAATAAAAATAAAACTCTCAATTAAAATTATTAATATTTTTAAGACCTTTTTTTTAGTGTAAGAACTATTTAAAAAGCTTGTGCCGGTTTGGAGAAATTTTGCAAAATATGACAAAGATAGGTACTCTTTGGGGATTTTTTTTCTAATAAGGGGTTGACAACAATGCAATTTTGTTAAATTAAAAACATTTACCAAATCTTCTTCTGTTACCCTGTATTTTTTCTTTGTGGATTAAATGAACAGTTATTGAGATTTTTTTACTTAAATATCCTAGATTTAGGCATTTCAACTACTGTTAATGCCTTAAGACAAATAAAATACTGTGACATTCCTTATTATAGCCGCTGAAAATTACAAAATATTAATTGGTTTTCGCTCATTAACGAAAACAGAAGAAAATAGACGAAAAAAATATCGATGATAATTTTTTTGCTAATTATCCCTTTATTTACAGACAATTTTATAATTTGTGACGTATTAGACTTTTTCAAAGCATAATTTACAATAAAATATTTACAAAATTGTTATAAAATCATTTGCAAACAGCATGGTAGCGAGCACTTCATTCCGAGGGGTGATTATCCATCATTTACTCATTAGTGGTATAATATCCCTTACTAAACAATTTTTGCTCAATAAAAATTTTTACATACATAAACACTCACGCTTGTCACCCAGAGGGGTAGGCAGAGATTATGGACTTCCATTTGGCACGATCCTGACACACCTCTCTCGCTTCCTCCACATCCATATACCTACACATACACGCTCGTCGGTTAAAGGTACTCTTGATTTATAAATAAATAAATAAAATTATCAGTCGTATTACCACATAACAAGATTCCATATTAAATGATGGTAGTGAAATGACTAAAATAAACGAATCTAGCTGTTTCAACACATGCAAGGCCTCCAATATTTATTAAAGCATATGTTGCAGAACTAAGTTTGCTAGCTAGTTTAGTTATATGAGGGCCCCATTGAAGCTTTTCGTCAACTATAATTCCGAGAAAAACTCTGGATTCAACAAAGCTCACCTACTCCCCATTTAAAACCTATAAGTTTGATTGCTATGTTATTTACACGATATTCCTGATCAATATCTCACGGATAACGCAATCAAAGGACTTAGTAAGATCACAGAATATACCGAAAACATCCTTTGAATAACATCTCAATACTGGTGTCAGTTATCGAGCGACCCCTTGTAAATCCAAACTGATTTTTAGGGTGTAAGTTAATTACATTAAAAAAATAAAATTGAACCAAAATAATTTTTTAAAAGCTGTACTGACCGTTGGCAGTACAAAAATATGCCTATAATTTGTGTTATATATTGTTCTATCTGATTAAATAAAAGTATAACTTTATTATGTTTCATTCATTTAGCAGAGACGCAATAACTTTAACAGAAATTCCCTTCAAAATCTGCTGTTTTCTTAACATCAATAGATTTGAAATACAAATATTTAACAAACATCCTGATAATATTTTATGAAATGCAAATTCGTTTTTGTACAGCCATTTACATTATGTTTGAGTAATGACTCAGCGACAGCAGGGGAGGAGTTGAGTGGCCTATTAGTCAATATCGGAATATCGGTCAAATATTGTTCAAAAGCAGTTGCAACATACTCATTTAATTTTTTTTATTGTTAATATATAATTGACAATTTTATTTGAATAAATAGATATCACAGGAAAATTTTAAAGTTTTAAGAAAGTAAATAGATATCAAAGAAAATTTGATGAGCTAAAGTATATCTATTGTGTAGCCTGGCTAGATCATGGATTAGCTTCCACGTGTCAATGTTAAAGTTGTGCATTTATAATTAACTGAATAAGCAGTAGGTAGATGAAGGGGTAACGTCCTACACCACTAGAGATGCGCCACAGCATTATTCAGAATTAACAATTAAAAGGGTTTTGGTATGTTTTTTATTTTAAGTAACGGCTAATATGGCAAACATCTCCCATGATCCAAAATACAAGTATCCACTCTCTGCTCCGTGCCCCAGCTTTAATATACTTAGCTTCATTGGAGGATATTAAAATCAGGGGTGATAATATCTGGTAGTTAATTGCTTGCCACTGTGAAGCCTCGTAATTATTATTATTAAATAATAATTAAATTAATTATAAAAAACATTTAAAAGTGTTTTAGAAATTATATTTTAAACAATTAAAATGCAAACAATAAGCATAAAGTTCAAATATATTCATTTGGAATATTGAATATTATAGTATTAGTAAACGCATAAATTGTCACTAAAAATGTCTGCTTAAAATATTCAAAATGTACTAAATCATATAAATACAAGTCGATTATATTGCAATAATAAAGATATATAACATTTGTAATACAATAAAAAAAATGAATCAAAAATTTCTAAGTTGATGAACGTGTTCTTGTAATGTTCCTTTATATTGGGGCGTTGCCGGAGACGCATACCCAAGGTTGTACATATATATGGGGTGGTCGGCTGACCGACTGCTAGTATTAAGGTTGCACAATGACTAGTCCTATATTAGGGACTGATCATAGTAAGGTCTAACGAACCAAAGCATTAACATAGAAGGTCTCTATGATGCATAAGCATTTTGATAGCAGAGTAATGACTTGAAGTCCCATATGAATAAGACATAGAATAGTGTGGTCTATGAAATAAAGCAAATATGTGGAAGGTCTCGAATATGTAAAAGCATTATATTGAAAGAAATGGGACTTAAACAGGTTTATCATAGTGGCGTATAGGTTACTTCGCAGCCTCCGAGACCGAGGTAAACTTGGACTCGCTAACCGATGTGTCCTAGACATATCATCTTAGTGTCGGTGGTAAGCGGGTTTGTTGTAGCAATACGACTTGCCCGTGAATATCGCACACCCCTACTGTTTGTGGGCGGCGTCCTAGCGCATAACGTTATGATACGTCGGCTATCTTTCGGATTGGGGTGAGTGTGTTTGGTAATACTTTTAAGTGCAGCAAGCATACTCAACTCCATGTCTTAGTGCAATAGCGCTATAATACGTGGAGTTTTGGCTACTGACGTCTTAGTGGTGCTGTCTGCTGGGACTGTATGGGGGACCTTGGGATGGTGTAAGCCCGACGATTGTCGTATTGATGCCTGTTGGATTCTGCAGCATTGCGTCCCTGCGGTAGTTGTTTGGCGGGTCGCTATTCTCAATGGCGATCTCTGCGTCTTGGTTGGACTCACAACCTAAGTAGCTTTGCCCAAGTCGGGTCCCTTCATTGCGGGGCTGCAGGCTGTCTGTCCTCCATGATGTTTTATATAACAACTTAATAAGATATCTCTATAAAGTTCCCACTTTTGGTGGATTGAAGGCAACTTGTTGGTGTGTGAGACAAACATGATCGAAAAATGCATATACTCAACGACAGTCATACAAACCTTTTCTGATGGCGTATTATTACTATTATCTTATAACTGCCTATTGGCTATATCTGCCATTGTATTGGTTGGTGGAGCATATGTGTCGACCTCATGCGGGTGGTAGCTGGAGGGAGAATCTGAGGAGGCTCTCAAGGCTGCGGCCGAAAGGCGCGCAACGTGGGACCCCATTCCCTTGAGGTGAGCGGTAGACTAATGACACACTCTGCGGGCAATTGGCCGTGCTAACCATGCAATTGGTGGTGATCACGTCTGCAGGAACGGCGGTCTGGCAAGTGGTGGCGCTCACGGAGGGCTTTTTATGGCCAGTGTGCCTATTGTTGCCTAACCCGTGTGACGTACATTCACTTTGACTGGATTTGATCGTATTCTGTATGGCGTTTACACGCATTGACATGCGCGAATTCGGTCGATATTTGTGCTTACACACTATCAAGCGGCCAAGTCCTCTTTTACTGGTTCGCCAGTTATTTTGCTGTGGACTACGGTCCAGTTCCCAACTTAGCGTACCCTTCGGGGGAAGCGCTTTAAATTGGTTAGCGCTCACCGTGCACGGCGTGTGCGGAGCCTTGTACCTGCTCCACATTTTTTTTAAATGTGGGAGAGCGAAGTCCTTGTATCTGGTATTTGATATAAATATTGTGAGCCTTTTCCAAGCGGGAAGGGATTAATTGATAAGAAATTGACTATTGTGAACCTTGATACAAGTGGAATAGGGACAATTTATTGTTCTTTACTTTTTTTGAGATCTGTCTTTGTGGACGGGGTTCTTTAGCTTATAAGACGCTACCAACAAATTTCGATTGCTCTCGTGAATATTCATTCTTCCAAGATACACCTAAAAGAACTTAGTAGGTGAAGCCAAGTATTGGGCTCGCATTAATAATGTGCATTAGACAACTTTTGATGATTTTATAGCTGATTTTCTAAGAGTATTTTGGGGTGAAGAAGAACAAAATAAAGTTTAAAGATTCCTTGTGCAAAATATGTGGATTAGAAGTACACACCCCACCATTGGTTAGTTACTTTCTTTCTGTTATTGAAAAGGCACAAACATTATCATATCCGATACCTGAAAAACAATTAGTAACTGATGTCATCAGACATTATCCTAAAACTGTGCAGCAATTATGGAGAATAGCTAAAATTGAGACAATAATAGACACGACAGATTTCTTAAGAAACTTAGATGACATAGATAAACAAGATGAAGGTCGTGAACCTTACTATAATGAGAAAAGGAGGAAATTTAATTATAATACAGAGCAAATACATAATGAAATACAACAATCGTACAAAACATGGCGTAAACCCGAAGAGGGAAAAGAGAAACTTAATGAAGAACATAAAATACATGTCACCAATGATCAATATCATGTTATGACCCCTGAGCCAAATTTAGAGCTGTAGCAGTCGAACTAGTTCCCGATTCGATCCCTTACAATGTAAAAGGGAATAAAGCATTAAATATGTTATTAAAGGTGGGTTGGCGACCTGGTCAAACACTGGGTAAAAATAATAGAGGTTTAAAAGCAAATTTTAACAGAGAAGGCGTTGGTTATAACGATAATACAAATAGTATATTAAACACCTTAAAGGCCAGGTCAGACTTGCTCATTATAGAGTTATTCGTGCAAATCGACTTCGAGGAAGACGAAGATAAATACTAAAGGGAATTTATATGGAATATAAGATGTCTGTTGACAAAGTAATTTCTAAAAGAAAAGACAAACATAATATCGAACAGATTAGACAAACTAGTACGTAAAAATTTAAAAGAGACAAACGAAAGTAGAGGAATATTCAATGCTATTCACTTATTAAAATATTTTAAATAATATTTTCATTTTATATAAATCATTGTAGTTAAATAAATATTGTAGCATAAAAGGGTCTTGTTGGTGGCCCATGAAAATAATTGTTTAAGTAATAGTCTAAACTTATTAAAGTTATGAGCAAGATATTTGTTATATGATAGAAGAACGTTCTTAATAAATATTGAAGGGTTGTAAATATAGATCGTATGATAATTTGTCATCATTTTTATTAAATAAATATGGGAGTTGGGTCAGGGTGAATGGCTCAATCATATTTATCCTGTGTGGTACCCAACTGATCTCAACAAATATCTAACTGGATTGTATGCACATAAAGTGTGACACTATTGAAATAATGTTTCAAAGATTTAAAGATAAATTAATAAAATGAGAAATAGACAATTGACTGCAAACTTTATTAACAACACAATATACAATAACTTGAATAATAATGTTATCACATTGTGATGAATGTGGTTGAAGGGGTGTTGGTGGCGGCCATTCCCTGGGGTAGGGGAATTTGATAACATATACTGTATTGTAACAGATTAAAAGAGGAAAGAACAGATATATAAACAATTATTTGAGTGGTGTATATGCTCTCAAAATACTAACATTTTATATTTACGACTCCACTATGTGGAACATTAACATAAAATTTGGGGGTGGATTGTGACGCCTCATAATAATTATTATTAAATAATAATCAAATTCATTATAAAAACATTTAAAAATGTTTTAGAAATTATATTTTAAACAATTAAAATGCAAACAATAAGCATAAAGTTCAAATATATTCATTTGGAATATTGAATATTATAGTATTAGTAAACGCATAAATTGTCTCTAAAAATGTTTCCTTAAAATATTCAAAATTTACTAAATCATATAAATACAAGTCGATTATATTGCAATAATAAAGATATATAACATTTGTAATACAATAAAAAAAATGAATCAAAAATTTCAATTTAGACGCATACCCAAGGTTGTACATATATATATGGGGTGGTCGGCTGACCGACTGCTAGTATTAAGGTTGCACAATGACTAGTCCTATATTAGGGACTGATCATAGTAAGGTCTAACGAACCAAAGCATTAACATAGAAGGTCTCTATGATGCATAAGCATTTTGATAGCAGAGTTATGACTTGAAGTCTCATATAAATAAGACATACAATAGTATGGTCTATGAAATAAAGCAAATATGTGGAAGGTCTCAAATATGTAAAAGCATTATATTGAAAGAAATGGGACTTGAAAAGGATTATTATAGTGGCGTGTAGGTTGCTTCGCAGCCTCCGAGTCCGAGGTAAACTTGGACTCGCTAACCGATGTGTCCTAGACCTATCATCTTAGTGTCGGTGGTAAGCGGGTTTGTTGTAGCAATACGACTTGCCCGTGGACATCGCACACCCCTACTGTTTGTGGGCGGCGTCCTAGCGCATAGCGTTATGATACGTCGGCTATCTTTCGGATTGGGGTGAGTGTGTTTGGTAGTACTTTTAAGTGCAGCGAGCATACTCATCTCAATGTATTAGTGCAATAACGCTATGATACGTGTAGTTTTAGCTACTGACGTCTTAGTGGCATGTGCTGTGACACGTTAGTGTTATTTTGCGGGTGGTGCTGTCTGCTGGGACTCTATGGGGGACCTTGGGATGGTGTAAGCAACAAGTGGTGCAACAAGCATCAATACGATGATAGTCGTATTGATGCTTGTTGCATTCTGCAGAATTGCGTCCCTGCGGTGGTTGTTTGGCGGGTCGCTATTCTCAATGGCGATCTCTGCGTCTTGGTTGGACTCACAACCTAAGTAGCTTTGCCCAAGTCGGGTCCCTTCATTGCGGGGCTGCAGGCTGTCTGTCCTCCATGATGTTTCATATACCAACTTAATAATATATCACTATAAAGTTCCCACCTTTGGTAGATTGAAGGCAACTTGTTGGTGGGTCAGACAAACATGATCGAAAAATGCATATACTCAACGTCAGTCACACAAACCCTTTCTGATTGCGAATTATTACTATTAACTTATAACTGCCTATTGGCTATATCTGCCATTGTATTGGTTGGTGGAGAATATGTGTTAAACTAATGCGGGTGGTAGCTGGAGGGAGAATCTGAGGAGGCTCTCAAGGCTGCGGCCGAAAGTCGCGCAACTTGAGACACCATTCCCTTGAGGTGAGCGGTAGACTCATGACACTCTGCGGCCAATTGGCCGTCCTGACCATGCAATTGGTGGTGATGCCTTTCACTTACATCACGTCTACAGGAACGGCGGTCTGGCAGGTGATGGCGCTCACGGAGGGCTTTTTATAGCCAGTGTGCCTATTGTTGCCTAAGCCCAGTGACGTACATTCACTGTGGCTGGATTTGAACGTATTCTGTATGGGCTGTAAGGGCTTCGCTCTTACAGCCCATACAGAATACGTTGCGTGTGTGGAGCCGTGTGCCTCCCTCACATTTCAAAAAATGTGAGGGAGGCACACGGCTCCACACACGCCATGCACGGTGAGCGCCAACCATTTAATGCGCTCCCCCGAAGGGAACGTTAATTTGGAAACTGCACCGTAGTCCACAGCAAAATAACTGGCGTCCTAGTAAAAGAGGACTTGTTCCCTTGGTAGTGCGTAAGCACAAACATCAACCGAAGTCGCACATGTCAATGCGTGTAAACGCCATACAAAATACGATGAAATCCAGCCACAGTGAATGTTACTCACACGGGTTAGGCAACAATAGACATACTGGCCATAAAAAGCCCTCCGTGAGTGCCACCACCTGCCAGACCACCGTTCCTGCAGACGTGATGTGAGTGTAAGGCATCATCACCAAGTGCATGATCAGTACTGCCAATTGGCCGCAGAGCGTGTCATGAGTCTACCACTCACCTCAAGGGAATGAGGTCCCACGTTGCGGGGCTTTCGGCCGCAGCCTTAAGAAGCGCAAACAGATTCTTCCTCCAGCTACCACCCGCACGAGGTCATCACATTTGCTCCACAAACCAAAACAATGGCAGATTTAGCTTACAGGCAGTTATAAGATAAAAGTAATAATTCGCCATCAGAAAGGCTTTGTGTCACTGACGTTGAGTATATGCATTTTACGATCATGTTTGTCTCACCCACCAACAAGTTGCCTTCAATCTTTCAAAGGTGGGAACTTTATAGATATATATTATTATGTTGTTTTATAATGCATCATTAAGGTCATCGACTTGGGCAAAGATACTTAGGTTGCGAATTAAACCAAGACGCAGATAGCGCTATTGAGAATAGCGACCCAACAAACAACCATCGCAGAGACGCAATGCAACTATCATACGGATTGCGCCTCTTCACAACACATCCACATGATCCCTATCGACTTTGGTAACAAAATTGATAAAGTTGTTTTTTTTTTTTTTTTATAGGAGAGGGGGCAAACGAGCATGCGGCTCACCTGATGGTAAGTGACTACCGCCGCCCATGAACAACTGCAACACCAGGGGAATCGCATATGCGTTGCCGGCCTTTTAAAAAGGAGTACGCTCTTTTCTTGAAGGTCCCTAAGTCGTATCGGTCAGGAAAAATCGCTGATGGTAATCGATTCCACAAGGAGGTCGAGCGAGGAAGAAAACATCTTCTAAATCGCACAGTGGTTGACCGCCAATCATCCAGATGGTGTGGATGGTATCGGGAGTTCTGCCGCGATGTGCGTTCGTGAAATTTGGCGGCTGGGATTAATCCGAACAATTCCTCAGAGCACTCCCCATGGTAGATGCGAAAGAAAATGCAAAGGGATGCAACATCTCTTCGCAGTGCCAATGAATCGAGCTGATCGGAAAGGGCTCGGTCGTCGACAATTCGAGCCGCTCTGCGTTGGATGCGGTCAAGTGGAAGGAGCTGGCACTGGGGAGCTCCTGCCCAGAGATGGGAACAGTACTCCATGTGAGGCCGAACTTGCGCCTTGCAAAGTAGCAGGCGGTGTGCCGGCATGAAATACTGTCCCGCTCTGCTGAGCACGCCAAGCTTTTTAGAGGCCAATTTGGCCTTCCCTTCCAAGTGACCACGAAACTGCACCTCACTCGATATGTCGACTCCGAGGAAACCGATACTGGCTGAGGCAAGAAGGGGAGTGCCTTGAAACTGAGGAGATACGACAAAGGGGTTCTTTTTAGCGGTAAACGCGCGAACTTGTGTCTTCTGAGGATTAAATTGGACTAGATTTAGTCGCCCCCAATCCGAGACTTTGTTCAGCAAAGACTCGACTACAGACACAAGTTTGTTCCGGTACTCAGCGACGTTTTCCCTAAAAATATTGGCACGGCCGGTGTATAGAGCATCACCAGTGCTGTCATCCGCATAGCAATGAATGTTACCAGTTAGCAACATATCATTGATATGCAGAAGAAACAGCGTTGGTGATAGCACACAGCCTTGTGGAACACCAGCGTTAAAAACTAAAAATACCACCAACGTATCATGGTAGCAAGCTACTAAGACGTCAATAGCCAAAACTCCACGTATCATAGCGCTATTGCACTAAGACATGGAGTTGAGTATGCTTGCTGCACTTAAAAGAACTACCAACCACACTCACCCTAATCTGATAGATAGCCGACGTATCATAATGCTATGCACTAAGACGCCGCCCACAAACGGCGGTGTAGGGGTGTGCGATGTCCACGGACAAGTCGTATTGCTATAACTAAACCGATTACCACCGGCAATAAGATGATATGTCTAGAACACATTGATTAGCGAGTCCAAGTTTACCTCGGTCTCGGACGCTGTGAAGCAATCTACACGCCACAATAATAATCCGTTTGAAGTCCCAGTTTTTCAACTATAATGCCTTTACATATTTGAGACCTTCCACATTATATCTATTTCTTTTCATAGACCATACTATAATATGTCATATACATATGGCATTTCAAGTCATAACTCTGCTATCATAATGCTTATGTATCAAAGATGCCTTCTATATTAATGCTTTTGTATCATAGACCTTACTATCCCAAGTCCCCAATATAGGACTAGTCATTGTGCCTAGTACTAGTAGTGGTTGGTCAGCCGACCACCCCATATATATGTACAACTTTGGGTATGTGTCTCCGGCAACGCCCCTTTTATAAGGGAACATTAAATGAACACCCTCATTAACTTTTCTTTCAAATTTTCAGAGTAATACAAGAATACCTTCATCAACTTAAGAAAATGTTTGATCCATTTTTTCAATTATATTACAAATTTATTTATCTTTCTTAGACGCTACAAATGTTAGACCTATTTTTGTACTACCAACGGTTCGTAAAATTTTTGAAAAAGTAATTAATTTTAAAATGTTTTTTTAATGTTATTAAATTTATTACTAAAAATCATTTGTGATTTACAAGGGGTCGCTCGATAACTGACGCCAGTGTTGAGATGAAATTAAGAGTATGCTTTGGGTATATATTTGTGATCTTTCGATGTCTTTCGACTGCGTTCACCAGGATATATTGATCAGGAGACTACATTATTATGATTTAAAACACATAGCAGTCATAAATATAATATTATAATTATCTTAAAATAGAATGCAAACAGTTGTTATTAATGGAAGCAGTTCTTCCGGATCAGAAGTACGAGTATGTATGGCTGTGACTCAGGGCTCATTTCTCCTCTTCTTAGTTTATATTAATGATTTACCTGACGTAACGTTGATGTAATTAAGATGTCCTTTTGTTTGTTTGACATTTACATGAAAACCACAAAGCCTCTACTATTCGATTCTTAAATTGCGACTGTTTTTTATATAAACAATATTTCTTCTAGTTGCAATTTTATATTTTTATAGCGACTTCTGTAATGATGTAATTGGTTTAATATCCCATAAGCTATCGGTTCACCTCTGCTTTATATATATACAACCAGAGGCGTATCGAGCTAAGTGTTGTAAAGCGCTTTTGCTATCTGAAAAAATAACTAACATATTTTTCATGTAAATTGCTCCTATATTGCAAAGTTTCAGATATTGCAACGAGTTCTCTCGTCATTATCGATAGTCTCAGTTCCGATTGTATATTTTAAAAGAAAATAAATATTTTATCACCCAATGCCACTGCACAAATGAGCCTAAACACATTAATACCTTAAAACAAAAATTAAATAACAAGTACACTTTAATAGATCCTACTATTTAAAAATGTCAGAAATTATATTTTAAACAATTAAAATGCAATAATAAGCATAAAGTTCAAATATATTCATTTGGAATGTTGAATATTATGGTATAGAAAATGCATAAAATTGTCTTTAAAAATCTCTAAGTTTATTAAATATCTGTTTAAAATATTCAAAATGTATTAAATAATACAAGTACAAGTCGATTATATTGCAATAAGAAAGATAAATAACATTTGTAATATAATTGAAAAAATGGATCAAACATTTTCTTAAGTTGATTCTTAAGTATTTTCGTATTACTCTGAAAATTTCTAAGTTCATGAGGGTGTTCATGTAATGTTCCCTTATAAAAGGGGCGTTGCCGGAGACACATACCCAAAGTTGTACATATATATGGGGTGGTCGGCTGACCAACCACTACTAGTACTAGGCACAATGACTAGTCCTATATTGGGGACTTGGGATAGTAATGTCTATGATACAAAAGCATTAATATAGAAGGCATCTTTGATGCATAAGCATTATGATAGCAGAGTTATGACTTGAAATCCCATATGTATATGACATATTATAGTATGGTCTATTAAATGAAGCAAATATTATGTGGAAGGTCTCAAATATGTAAAAGCATTATAGTAAAAAAATGGGACTTCAAAAGGATTATTATTGTGGCGTGTAGATTGCTTCACAGCGTCCGAGACCGAGGTAAACTTGGACTCGCTAATCAATGTGTTCTAGACATATCATCTTATTGCCGGTGGTAATCGGGTTAGTAATAGCAATACGACTTGTCCGTGGACATCGCACACCCCTACACCGCCGTTTGTGGGCGGCGTCTTAGTCCATAGCATTATGATACGTCGGCTATCTATCAGATTTGGGTGAGTGTGAATGGTAGTTCTTTTAAGTGCAGCAAGCATACTCAACTCCATGTCTTAGTGCAATAGCGCTATGATACGTGGAGTTTTGGCTATTGACGTCTTAGTAGCTTGCTACCATGATACGTTGGTGGTATTTTTAGTTAACAACTTTATCAATTTTGTTACCAAAGTCGATAGGGATTATGTGGATGTGTTGTGAAGAGGCGCAATCCGTATGATAGTTGCATTGCGTCTCTGCGATGGTTGTTTGTTGGGTTGCTATTCTCAATAGCGCCATCTGCGCCTTGGTTTAATTCGCAACCTAAGTATCTTTGCCCAAGTCGATGACCTCAATGATGCATTATAAAACAACATAATAATATATATCTATAAAGTTCCCACCTTTGAAAGATTGAAGGCAACTTGTTGGTGGGTGAGACAAACATGATCGTAAAATGCATATACTCAACGTCAGTGACACAAACCCTTTCTGATGGCGAATTATTACTTTTATCTTATAACTGCCTGTAAGCTAAATCTGCCATTGTTTTGGTTTGTGGAGCATATGTGATGACCTCATGCGGGTGGTAGCTGGAGGAAGAATCTGTTTGCGCTTCTCAAGGCTGCGGTCGAAAGCCCCGCAACGTGGGACCTCATTCCCTTGAGGTGAGTGGTAGACTCATGACACGCTCTGCGGCCAATTGGCAGTACTGATCATGCAATTGGTGGTGATGCCTTACACTCACATCACGTCTGCAGGAACGGTGGTCTGGCAGGTGGTGGCACTCACGGAGGGTTTTTTATGGCCAGTATGTCTATTGTTGCCTAACCCGTGTGAGTAACATTCACTGTGGCTGGATTTCATCGTATTTTGTATGGCGTTTACACGCATTGACATGTGCGACTTCGGTCGATGTTTGTGCTTACGCACTACCAAGGGGCCAAGTCCTCTTTTACTGGGACGCCAGTTATTTTGCTGTGGACTACGGTCCAGTTTCCAAATTAACGTTCCCTTCGGGGGGAGCGCATTAAATGGTTGGCGCTCACCGTGCATGGCGTGTGTGGAGCCGTGTGCCTCCCTCACATTTTTTGAAATGTGAGAGAGCGAAGCCCTTGTATCTGGTATTTGATTTGGTATTTGAGGTTTGTAAGCCTTTTCTAAGAGGGAAGGGATTAATTAATAAGTAATTGACTGTTGTGAACCCGATACAAGTGGAATAAAGACAATTCATTTTTCTTAACTTTTTTGAGCTCTGTCTTCGTGATCGGGGTTCTTTAGCTTATAAGACGCTACCAACAGCTTTCGATTACTCTCGTGAATATTCATTCTTCCAAGAGACACCTAAAAGATCTAAGTTACTTAATAAACACAACGTAAATAAGGGTCCTAACTAAGGCCATCACGACATTAATTTATTTGACTGCCTATATTAAAGATCAATATGGTTAATATACTGGTCACGTAAATTTAATATATTTTCATATCTTAAAGATATAATTTCAAAAGAAAGACAAAAATAAATATAAGAAGAGAGAGGGGGTGTATTATAATTTGGTGCTCTCTCACCAGGATAGAGGTTAAATGTTAAATAGGAGGCCGTTAATATAAAATTATGAGGTAGGCTATATGCTTTCAATTTGTTGTCCGTGAAATGGAGAGGTGTCTTAGAGAATGGTGTTTGCTGGGGTTGGTCGTGATTTAGATTTTTAATAAATTACAGTAACAGTGCATGAATAATATCAAAAAAATTGCAATCGATTCTGCACCCCAATCCTACTTTAACTTTTATCATTAACGTGTGGTTAAGATTAATTTGAATTTATATTACATGTATACTTTCAGCTATAAAACGGACTAAAATATATATTATACATGTTTAATGCTATTATCGCATAGGACGATTATTGCCCTTATGCTTTTATTTCCTTGCGTCGGATAAAGTAATAGCTTTCATATGTAATAATTAGTTCTTGTTGCGTCCGCAAAGTGTCGAAATATTCAGACGTCTGCAGGGGCGTGTAACTAAAGTATAAAATTCCATGAAATTCTTACATGAATGCATACATACAGTTCGAGCTAATATAAAATGTGTAATAACTCGTCGAAATGATGTCAATATATTTTTGTGTTTATCTCAATATTTCAATCGGTATATAATATAATATTTTTTGTTTTATATTACAGCAGTTCTCGAAAAATTAGAAGATTTAAATGCCTTTTCGTAATTTTAAACCGCAAATATAGTTAAAATCCTATGTTACATTTTAAAATTACGTAAAGTTATTTATTTTATACGAAAACAGAAAAGAAAGAGAATAGAAGAGTAAAATTTTATGGAAGATACACTTTTTTTTTGCTAATTATCTCCTTTGTGTGTGTTTTGTTTTATAATCAGATAACTATATATTGTATGACATTATTAGTATTTAAGTAGATAAATAAAATACTCTGATATTTAGTTTTGGTAGGAAAATAAATAGATGTGACAATTTCTCGCCTGATGTCGCTGAGTCATTGCTAAAACAAAATGTAAAGGACTGTAAAAAATAACATTTGCATTTCAGAAAATATTATCAGGATGTTTGAATATAGTTGCATTATAAAAGTATTGATGTTAATAAAACAGCAGATTTTGAAGAGATTTCTGTTAAAGTTATTGCGTCTCTAATAAATTAATGAAACGGTAAAGTTATAGCTATACTTAAATCTGGTAGAAAAGTGTTGACGCTACAAATGTTAGACCTATTTTTGTACTACCAACGGTTCGTAAAATTTTTGAAAAAGTAATTAATTTCAAATGTTTTTTTAATGTTATTAAATTTATTACTAAAAATCATTTGTGATTTACAAGGGATCGCTCGATAACTGACGCCGGTGTTGAGATGAAATTACGAGTATGCTTTGGGTATATATTTGTGATCTTTCGATGTCTTTCGACTGCGTTCACCAGGATATATTGATCAGGAGACTACATTATTATGATTTAAAACACATAGCATTCATAAATAAAATATTATAATTATCTTAAAATAGAATGCAAACAGTTGTTATTAATGGAAGCAGTTCTTCCGGATCAGAAGTACGAGTATGTATGGCTGTGACTCAGGGCTCATTTCTCCTCTTCTTAGTTTATATTAATCATTTACCTGACGTAACGTTGATGTAATTTAGATGTCCTTTTGTTTGTTTAACTATTCGATTCTTAAATTGCGACTGTTTTTTTTTTGTATGAACAACATTTCTTCTAGTTGCAATTGTATATTTTTATAGCGACTTCTGTAATGATGTAATTGGTTTAATATCCCATAAGCTATCGGTTCACCTCTGCTTTATATACATACAACCAGAGGCGCATCGAGCATCGAGTTGTAAAGCGCTTTTGCTATCTGAAAAAATAACTAACATATTTTTCATGTAAATTGCTCATATATTTCAAAGGTTCAGATATTGCAACGAGTTCTCTCGTCATTATCGATAGTCTCAGTTCCGTTTGTATATTTTGAAAGAAAATAATATACAACCAGAGTCGCATCGAGCTAAGTGTTGTAAAGCGCTTATGCTATCTGAAAAAATAACTAACATATTTTTCATGTAAATTGCTTATATATTTCAAAGGTTCAGATATTGCAACGAGTTCTCTCGTCATTATCGATAGTCTCAGTTCCGTTTGTATATTTTGAAAGAAAATAAATATTTTATCACCCAATGCCACTGCACAAATGAATCTAAACACAATAATACCTTAAAACAAAAATTGTTATAGTAATTTTTGTTTTAAGGTATTAGTAATACAAGAATACCTATATATATATATATATATATATATATATATATATATATATATATATATATAGGTATTCTTGTATTACTTTGAGAATTTCTAAGTTCATGAGGGTGATCATGTAATGTTCCCTTATAAAAGGGGCGTTGCCGGAGACACATACCCAAAGTTGTACATATATATGGGGTGGTCGGCTGACCGACCACTACTAGTAATAGGCACAATGACTAGTCATATATTGGGGACTTGGGATAGTAAGGTCTATGATACAAAATCATTAATATAGAAGGCATCTTTGACGCATAAGCATTATGATAGCAGAGTTATGACTTGAAATCCCATATGTATATGACATATTATAGTATGGTCTATTAAATGAAGCAAATATTATGTGGAAGGTCTCAAATATGTAAAGGCATTATAGTTGAAAAACTGGGACTTCAAAAGGGTTATTATTGTGGCGTGTAGATTGCTTCACAGCGTCCGAGTCCGAGGTAAACTTGGACTCGCTAACCGACGTGTCCTAGACATATCATCTTATTGCCGGTGGTAATCGGGTTAGTAATAGCAATACGACTTGTCCGTGGACATCGCACACCCCTACACCGCCGTTTGTGGGCGGCGTCTTAGTGCATAGCATTATGATACGTCGGCTATCTATCAGATTAGGGTGAGTGTGGTTGGTAGTTCTTTTAAGTGCAACAAGCATACTCAACTCCATGTCTTAGTGCAATAGCGCTATGATACATGGAGTTTTGGCTATTGACGTCTTAGTAGCTTTTTTTACCATTTTAACCATTTATATACCAAAATGAACGTAACGAAACATAAATTCTTATGACACTAAAGTTTATTCAAAATGGCCTCCGTGATTCTGAATACAGGCTTTCAATCTGCGCGGACAGTCGTCTATCGCAGCACGAACGAGGTCCATGTCAATATCGACGGCTGCCTTAATCAAGGATGTCTTGAGTGACTCCAAATTTAGATGAGGCTTTAAGCACGCCTTTTTCTCCAAGTGTTGCCATATCTTGTAATCTAACGGATTCAAATCTTTTGAATATATTCGAATTTTTCTGTATGTAAAAAATTTGAATTGGCGCGTAACCGCGACGATGCAACGCAATAACTGCAACACGGTCTTCTTTAAGCGTCCACTACATATTTAAAAATGAGTAAAATTCTAAAAAGTATACAGTTTTATTTTCATGAACAATTCGAAATTCGAATTCAATAAACTTTAGTGTGGCCAGCATTCTAAAAGAAAAGTTTTTACTGTGTGACAATACTTATGACCTGACTAGGTATCACACTAATATATTGTGTTTTAAATTTTAGCAGTCCTCGACAAATTAGAAGTCTAAATTGCCTTTTCGTAATTTTAAGTGGCAAATATAGTTAAAATCCTATAATTGACTTTAAAATTACGAAAAGATAATTAAACGCTCCTAAGCGAAAACAGAAAAACAAATTGATTAGAAGAGAAAGAAGATTTTGAAGATAAATAATATATTTTGATAATTTTACCTTTTGCGTGTGTTTTGTTTTATTTACAGATAATTCTTTATTGTATGACGTTATAAATTAAGATTAATAAAATACTGTCACAGTTAGTTTTAGGTAGGAAAATAAATAAATGTTACAAAACAATGTTGATATAATTAAGATGCTCTTTTGTTTGTATAAAGTTTACAAGAAAACCACATGTCCTTACTTTTCGATTCTTTAATTTAAAAAGTTTTTTTGTTCGTTTAAAAAAAAATACGTTACCACAACACTAGGATTTTCTCAAGTATTTTTGTGGCTGTTATTATTCCACCCATCTCTGAAGATCGCCGCCTTTCGTCATTTTTGTAATGTAAATAATAAAAATTAACTGGTAATAATAATAATAGAATGCATTTTGGTTTATTCTTGTTGATTCTAGTCACACCTTTTGCGAGATAAATTAAAAAGTGATTTAGTTAAAAAAAATTACGGTAACAGTGCATGAATATCAAAAAATTACAAAAATGTACCTCTGTTAAGCCCCAATAAGAAACTCCCAACCATACCATGAGCGAGGATGGAAAATGACCTCGTTGGACACGCAGAATACGGTTGCTCGCTTCTTCACTACTGTGTGCGTACATCTTATCATTTTGTTTGTTGTAAATCTCTTCTACGGTAAAAATTTTTTCATCCGAAAAAAGAATTTCCCGATATTTTTTTCCCGCGTACCGCTTCAACAAAGCGCGGCATCTCTTCAGTCTCAGGTCCATTAGACGAGCATTCAAACGATGTCCTGTTTTTCTTCGATATGCCCGAAGCCCAAAATCTTCATTTAACACCCTTTTCACCGTGGTTCTGCTTTACCTCATCTGAAGGGCCAACAGTTTCTGCTTACATTTGGGATTTCTTTGAATTCGCGCCTTCACAGCCTTCACTGCTGGATTCCTAACAGACCGAGGGCGACCACTTCTTGACCTATCATCTAAACTAAAGTCTTCATTGTATCGTTTGATGGTACGATAAACGAATCTTTTGGATATATTCAAATTTTTCTGTATGTAAAAAATTTGAATTGGCGCGTAACCGCGACGATGCAACGCAATAACTGCAACACGGTCTTCTTTAAGCGTCCACTACATATTTAAAAATGAGTAAAATTCTAAAAAGTATACAGTTTTATTTTCATGAACAATTCTAAATTCGAATTCAATAAACTTTAGTGTGGCCAGCATTCTAAAAGAAAAGTTTTTACTGTGTGACAATAATTATGACCTGACTAGGTATTACACTAATATATTGTGTTTTATATTTTAGCAGTCCTCGACAAATAAGAAGACTAAATTGCCTTTTCGTAATTTTAAGTGGCAAATATAGTTGAAATCCTATCATTGACTTTAAAATTACGAGAAAAGTTAATTTAACGCTCCTAAGCGAAAACAGAAAAACAAATTAATTAGAAGAGAAAGAAGATTTTGAAGATAAATAATATTTTTTCCTAATTTTACCTTTTGCGTGTGTTTTGTTTTATTTACAGATAATTCTTTATTGTATGACGTTATAAATTAAGATTAATAAAATACTGTCACATTTAGTTTTAGGTAGGAAAATAAATAGATGTTACAAAACAATGTTGATATAATTAAGATGCTCTTTTGTTTGTATAAAGTTTACAATAAAACCACATGTCCTTACTTTCCGATTCTTTAATTTAAAAAGTTTTTTTGTTCGTTTTAAAAAAAATACGTTACCACAACACTAGGATTTTCTCAAGTATTTTTGTGGCTGTTATTATTCCACCCATCTCTGAAGATCGCCGCCTTTCGTCATTTTTGTAATGTAAATAATAAAAATTAACTGGAAATAATAATAATAGAATGCATTTTGGTTTATTCTTGTTGTTTCTAGTCACACCTTTTGCGAGATAATTTAAAAAGTGATTTAGATTAAAAAAAAATTACGGTAACAGTGCATGAATATCAAAAAATTACAATCGATTCGGCATCAAAATCCTGCTTTGACTTTTGTAATTAGCGTGTGGCTAAGATTAATTTGAATATATATTATATGTATACTTGCAGGTTAGAACGGACTAAAATTATCTTGTAATAGTAATAATAATTACAATTGGTATTTATTTTCTCCCACATATTATGATCAGTACATCAAAATAAACATAGTAACAATGAACTATACATCTAAATAATAGCTAAAAATATTAGCCCTAAATTATTAGGAGACTGGTGCCCAAACTAGGTTTCCCTGTGCTATGGGATCACCAGGCCCCTCCCTCAACAGAAGTGATATTGCTGCAATACATTTAATAATCAATACAGCTACGTGTAATTAAATTACATTAAATTATACTTGTTCAGTTTGGAGAAACTGTGTAAAAATTACTTATTAGGTATATATACAGAAAAACATGCTTTAAGTAGTCTACTAGTAAATGTAAGCAGGTTTATTAAGTGTTAATAGTGTGGTAAGCGTGTGTGCGCGTGCGCGCACCTGTGTGTGTGTTTGTGTGCATGTGGTGTGTAATATATACGAGTATTTAAAAAATACGTTCAAATTGTTTTTCTGTCTGTTCGTAGTCTAATGATTTAAGCTATTTGTTTACGGAAGTTTTTGTCTATCTTTTAGTTAACGGATATATATTTAATAATTTGTTAGCAAGATTATATAGGACTGGACCTCTGTAATTGAAAAAAAAATTAAGTGACTTCAAATTTGAATAATTTTTGTTCAATAAACTAAAAGTGAAACACGACCGCACAGAACGGAGTCCGGAGGGAGAAGGATCTTGTATATCTGTCATGCTATTATCGCAAACTTATGGGACAAAATTATTCCAATCAGATAAATTATTGAATTACTTAGGAAAGTTGAAATTATTGATATAACAATGATAAAACAATGTGCCTATATTCTCTATTATTAAATTATTGATAAAACAATTATATAACAATGTGCCTATATTCTCGTGAGATTGCAAGATCCCAGTCATGAAATTATTGTATTGTTACCAGTTCTTATTGCGTCTGCAAAGTTTCAGATTATTCAAACATCTGCAAGTGGGTGTAAATTGAAGTATAAAATTCCATGACATTCTTTTATGAATAAATACATACAGATCTAGCTAATATAAAATAATTAATTACTTACTCACAATTTATTTTATTGTTAAGCTCAATATTTTAAAGAATATACCTAGTCAGGTCATAAATTCTGTCACATGTTTAATATAAAATAATTGAAACAAGTTTATTCATTATGTAACCATTTATAAACCAAAATGAACGTAGCGAAACATAAATTCTTATGACACTAAAGTTTATTCAAAATGGCCTCCGTGATTTTGAATACAGGCTTTCAATCTGCGCGGACAGTCGTCTATCGCAGCACGAACGAAGTCCATGTCAATATCGACGGCTGCCTTAATCAAGGATGTCTTGAGTGACTCCAAATTGAGATGAGGCTTTTAGCACGCCTTTTTCTCCAAGTGTTGCCATATCTTGTAATCTAACGGATTCAAATCTGGACTGGAGGAGGGCCAGTCTTCGTGCCGGATGAAGTCGATTTCACGCGCCGCCAGCCAGTCTTGTGTGCTCTTCGCTCTATGAGCTGGCGCCGAATCTTGATAGAATACCCAGTGCCTGTTATTGAACATGGTATGAGAAACAGGTTCCACAAGGTTCGTCAGGACCGTATTTTGATACACAACTGCATTCGTTTTTACGCCTTTCTCACAAAAATGTACCTCTGTTAAGCCCCAATAAGAAACTCCCAACCATACCATGAGCGAGGATGGAAAATGACCTCGTTGGACACGCAGAATACGGTTGCTCGCTTCTTCAATACTGTGTGCGTACATCTTATCATTTTGTTTGTTGTAAACCTCTTCTACGGTAAAAATTTTTTCATCCGCAAAAAGAATTTCCCGATATTTTTTTCCCGCGTACCGCTTCAACAAAGCGCGGCATCTCTTCAGTCTCAGGTCCATTAGACGAGCATTCAAACGATGTCCTGTTTTTCTTCGATATGCCCGATCCCCAAAATCTTCATTTAACACCCTTTTCACCGTGGTTCTGCTTTACCTCATCTGAAGGGCCAACAGTTTCTGCTTACATTTGAGATTTCTTTGAATTCGCGCCTTCACAGCCTTCACTGCTGGATTCCTAACAGACCGAGGGCGACCACTTCTTGACCTGTCATCTACACTAAAGTCTTCATTGTACCGTTTGATGGTACGATAAACGAATCTTTTGGATATATTCAAATTTTTCTGTATGTAAAAAATTTGAATTGGCGCGTAACCGCGACGATGCAACGCAATAACTGCAACACGGTCTTTTATAAGCGTCCACTACATATTTAAAAATGAGTAAAATTCTAAAAGGTATACAGTTTTATTTTCATGAACAATTCGAAATTCGAATTCAATAAACTTTAGTGTGGCCAGCATTCTAAAAGAAAAGTTTTTACTGTGTGACAATACTTATGACCTGACTAGGTATTACACTAATATATTGTGTTTTATATTTTAGCAGTCCTCGACAAATTAGAAGACTAAATTGCCTTTTCGTAATTTTAAGTGGCAAATATAGTTAAAATCCTATAATTGACTTTAAAATTACGATAAGTTAATTTAAAGCTCCTAAGCGAAAACAGAAAAACAAATTGATTAGAAGAGAAAGAAGATTGTGAAGATAAATAATATTTTTTGATAATTTTACCTTTTGCGTGTGTTTTGTTTTATTTACAGATAATTCTTTATTGTATGACGTTATAAAATAAGATTAATAAAATACTGTCACATTTAGTTTTAGGTAGGAAAATAAATAGATGTTACAAAACAATGTTGACATAATTAAGATGCTCTTTTGTTTGTATAAAGTTTACAAGAAAACCACATGTCCTTACTTTTCGATTCTTTAATTTAAAAAGATTTTTTGTTCCTTTTCAAAAAAAATGCATTACCACAACACTAGGATTTTCTCAAGTATTTTTGTGGCTGTTATTATTCCACCCATCTCTGAAGATCGCCGCCTTTCGTCATTTTTGTAATGTAAATAATAAAAATTAACTGGTAATAATAATAATAGAATGCATTTTGGTTTTTTCTTGTTGTTTCTAGTCACACCTTTTGCGAGATAAATTAAAAAGTGATTTAGTATAAAAAAAATTACGGTAACAGTGCATGAATATCAAAAAATTACAATCGATTCGGCATCAACATCCTGCTTTGACTTTTGTAATTATAATAATAATAATAATAATAATCATTTATTTCCAATCACAATGGTATATTTAATAAAACATGCTTAGTTTATTGTGTAATTTCTATGAAATACTTATTTCAACATTTGACCATTGTGAAAGAGCGGAACCTGTACTAGGATACCCTGTGTTACAGTGTTCCGACCCCCACACTCGGACTTAATTCATATATTACTTAGTACCATAATTGTTAGTTAAAGTAGGTAAAAGTAGATAAAGAATGTGTGTGTGTGTGTGTGTGTGTGTGTGTGTGTGTGTGTGTATGTGTGTGTGTGTGTATGTGTGTTATTTAATTATATGCACTTGAAATCGAGACCATTACATTAATAATTCATACTTACCGTTAAGAACTTTTCAAAAATTTTATCATAATATGAAAATTTTATTTATATTCCATTCTTTATTGCATTATTTTTAGGAGATCTTCTGTTTCAGAGTAAGATTTTAAATGTAGGAATTTCCTAACTGTTTCTTTACAAGTGTAGCGTGATTTAGAGTAAATATTCACAGCCTGATTAATTTTATTGTATAGTATAAGTCCCAAAAAGACATGTTGTCGTTTTGCAAACGGTGATGTCTCTTTAGGAATTCTGAATATTATATCTTTACGTCGTTTATTCATGTGAGTAACGTGATCGAAAGTAGTTTTAGCGTGGCTGTGTAATATTGACTTTAAGATATACAATTGTCGAACTGAAGTGGAATAACTATAGGGTTTAAAAAGAATTACTTTCAATATAGCTCTTTGTGCCCTTTCAACTTGCAGAATACTATTCTTAAACGTTCCTCCCCATGACGTTATGCAGTATGTAATTATTGATTGGCATAATGCGAGATAAGTTACTTTAAGCCATTTAAAGTCAGTAGCAGCTCTTAGACGTTTAAAAACATATATTTATTTGCGGATCCTTTTGGTGAGCGTCTCAACGTGATATTTCCAGGAAAGTGTTAAATCAATGTATACACAGAGGTATTTTATTTTTTGTAACTGTTCAATAGTGGTACACGTATGTGAGCAGGAATCATGATGGGTGGAATGTTGATAGGTGTGAGCAACTATTTTAATATTAGATGGTTGAAGACCGGCGTAATTGTAATTGGCGTGTGGCTAAGATTAATTTGAATATATATTATATGTATACTTGCAGGTTAGAACGGACTAAAATTATCTTGTAATAATAATAATAATAAAAATTAGTATTTATTTTCTCCCACATATTATGATCAGTACATCAAAATAAACATAGTAACAATGAACTATACATCTAAATAATAGCTATAAATATTAGCCAAATAAGATCCAGGTGGGAGACTGGTGCCCAAACTAGTAGTGTTATGCTACTTACTTATCATTTTACGTTATTATAAATTCATTTTTCCATTCTGTTTCGATTTTCTGCATTCACTTCAAAACTGGATATTTTACATCACCTTTATTTCCATAGGATCCTGTAACGATTTTAGACCATAAGAACACAATAACAAATCATTTCTACTTCGTATTTTCACATTATCAGCACTTTTAAATTGGTGTCAATGGAGTCTACCTTTTTTTCGATCTTTTATTTAGTTTTCCGTAACTCTACAATTTCGGGCTTTGTGTGGGCAGTTGCGCTACCTTTTTTCCTATATCAATAATATCTCATTTTCCACTTAAATCTTGCCGTTTTCTTATTACAAGCCTAAAACAAAAATTTGACATGTTTTGACATTGTTGTTTATTTGGTCTCCATAGTAATTATATTCAAATTTGCTACCGATCTGTTGTTCCTATTTCGATAATTCCACATAAATACTCTTTTCTCTTGACCATTTACAAAAAATTTGCGTTTAATTTAAATAATTTTTCCGTTCTCTCTAGAAAGGTATAAAAGCCGAACAATCGGTGAAGAAAGGCAGTCTCGCTTCAGTTCTCGAATTGGAAGCATCTCCTTAAGGCCTAATCCCGGGGCCGCACTGCCCCGGGATCCTGCAAGCCTCCACCTACACGTGAAGTCTTCGGCGAAGCCTTCTTCAAGCGCGGAGCCGCACCACTCCGGAATCCTACAAGCCTCCATCTACCTCGGAAGTCGTCGGCAGTCTACTTCAAGCGCGGGGGCCACACCACTCCGGGCGCTACGACTGCTTACTCCAGGCGCCGAAAGCACCTACCGCCGGCGCTACCTTTGGGCGCTGCAACTGCTGACTCTAAGCGTTGAGCGCACCTACTCCAGGCGCTACGTGCGCCGGCTCCGGACGCTGCGTGTGCTGGCTCCAGGCGCTGCGTGCCATCGCTGCTAAGAAACCTACCTCTACAAGCGCAACCGGCGTGTGCGGGCTTCAGGCGCTGCGTGTCGTCGCTGCTAAGAAACCTACCTCTACAATCGCAACGTGTGTCGTTTCGACTTTTAGGCTCCACTACAACTCTATATTCCCCTATTCTCCTACCTTTATTTTTTTAGTAATCTAATTGTACTCTCACTTCATTCATCATCATCCTCATTTCATTTTTTTATAAAATTGTAAATATCTTTGAATTTTAAATATATTTTCGTTTTTGTTGTATTTTTGTTGTTTTGTTGTTCTTAGGTTAGATTCTTTTTGTTCTTTATTGTCGCTCCACGACATGCCATATCGTGTAATCTAACGGATTCAAATCTGGACTGGAGGAGGGCCAGTCTTCGTGCCGGATGAAGTCGATTTCACGCGCCGCCAGCCAGTCTTGTGTGCTCTTCGCTCTATGAGCTGACGCCGAATCTTGTTGGAATACCCAGTGCCTGTTATTGAACATGGTATGAGAAACAGGTTCCACAAGGTTCGTCAGGACCGTATTTTGATACACAACTGCATTCGGTTTTACGCCGTTCTCACAAAAATGTACCTCTGTTAAGCCCCAATAAGAAACTCCCAACCATACCATGAGCGAGGATGGAAAATGACCTCGTTGGACACGCAGAATACGGTTGCTCGCTTCTTCACTACTGTGTGCGTACATCTTATCATTTTGTTTGTTGTAAATCTCTTCTACGGTAAAAATTTTTTCATCCGAAAAAAGAATTTCCCGATATTTTTTTCCCGCGTACCGCTTCAACAAAGCGCGGCATCTCTTCAGTCTCAGGTCCATTAGACGAGCATTCAAACGATGTCCTGTTTTTCTTCGATATGCCCGAAGCCCAAAATCTTCATTTAACACCCTTTTCACCGTGGTTCTGCTTTACCTCATCTGAAGGGCCAACAGTTTCTGCTTACATTTGGGATTTCTTTGAATTCGCGCCTTCACTGCCTTCACTGCTGGATTCCTAACAGACCGAGGGCGACCACTTCTTGACCTGTCATCTACACTAAAGTCTTCATTGTATCGTTTGATGGTACGATAAACGAATCTTTTGGATATATTCAAATTTTTCTGTATGTAAAAAATTTGAATTGGCGCGTAACCGCGACGATGCAACGCAATAACTGCAACACGGTCTTTTTTAAGCGTCCACTACATATTTAAAAATGAGTAAAATTCTAAAAAGTATACAGTTACTTTCATGAACAATTCGAAATTCGAATTCAATAAACTTTTTTGTGGCCAGCATTCTAAAAGAAAAGTTTTTACTGTGTGACAATACTTATGACCTGACTAGGTATTACACTAATATATTGTGTTTTATATTTTAGCAGTCCTCGACAAATTAGAAGACTAAATTGCCTTTTCGTAATTTTAAGTGGCAAATATAGTTAAAATCCTATATTGACTTTAAAATTACGATAAATTAATTAAACGCTCCTAAGCGAAAACAGAAAAACAAATTGATTAGAAGAGAAAGAAGATTGTGAAGATAAATAATATTTTTTGCTAATTTTACCTTTTGCGTGTATTTTGTTTTATTTACAGATAATTCGTTATTGTATGACGTTATAAATTAAGATTCATAAAATACTGTTACATTTAGTTTTAGGTTGGAAAATAAATAGATGTTACAAAACAATGTTGATATAATTAAGATGCTCTTTTGTTTGTATAAAGTTTACAAGAAAACCACATGTCCTTACTTTTCGATTCTTTAATTTAAAAAGATTTTTTGTTCGTTTTAAAAAAAATACGTTACCACAACAATAGGATTTTCTCAATTATTTTTGTGGCTGTTATTATTCCACCCATCTCTGAAGATCGCCGCCTTTCGTCATTTTTGTAATGTAAATAATAAAAATTAACTGGTAATAATAATAATAGAATGCATTTTGGTTTATTCTTGTTGTTTCTAGTCACACCTTTTGCGAGATAAAAAAAAAATGATTTAGATTAAAAAAAATTACGGTAATAGTGCATGAATATCAAAAAATTACAATCGATTCGGCATCGAAATCCTGCTTTGACTTTTGTAATTGGCGTGTGGCTAAGATTAATTTGAATATATATTATATGTATACTTGCAGGTTAGAACGGACTAAAATTATCTTGTAATAGTAATAATAATTACAATTGGTATTTATTTTCTCCCACATATTATGATCAGTACATCAAAATAAACATAGTAACAATGAACTATACATCTAAATAATAGCTATAAATATCAGCCAAATAAGATCCAGGTGGGAGACTGGTGCCCAAACTAGGTTTCCCTGTGCTATGGGATCACCAGGCCCCTCCCTCAACAGAAGTGATATTGCTGTAATACATTTAATAATCAATACAGCTACGTGTAATAAAATTACATTAAAATATACTTGTTCAGTTTGGAGAAACTGTGTAAAAATTACTTATTAGGTATATATACAGAAAAACATGCTTTAAGTAGTCTACTAGTAAAGGTAAGCAGGTTTATTAAGTGTTAATAGTGTGGTAAGCGTGTGTGCGCGTGCGCGCACCTGTGTGTGTGTGTTTATGTGCATGTGGTGTGTAATATATACGAGTATTTAAACAATACGTTCAAATTGTTTTCCTGTCTGTTCGTAGTCTAATGATTTAAGCTATTTGATTACGGAAGTTTTTGTCTGTCTTTTAGTTAACGGATATATATTAATTAATTTGTTAGCAAGATTATACAGGACTGGACCTCTGTAATTGAAAAAAAAATTAAGTGACTGCAAATTTGAATAATTTTTGTTCAATAAACTAAAAGTGAAACACGACCTCACAGAACGGAGTCCGGAGGGAGAAGGATCTTGTATATCTGTCATGCTATTATCGCAAACTTATGGGACAAAATTATTCCAATCAGATAAATTATTGAATTACTTAGGAAAGTTGAAATTATTGATATAACAATGATAAAACAATGTGCCTATATTCTCTATTATTAAATTATTGATAAAACAATTATATAACAATGTGCCTATATTCTCGTGAGATTGCAAGATCCCAGTCATGAAATTATTGTATTGTTACCAGTTCTTATTGCGTCTGCAAAGTTTCAGATTATTCAAACATCTGCAAGTGGGTGTAAACTGAAGTATAAAATTCCATGACATTCTTTTATGAATAAATACATACAGATCTAGCTAATATAAAATAATTAATTACTTACTCACAATTTATTTTATTGTTTAGCTCAATATTTTAAAGAATATACCTAGTCAGGTCATAAATTCTGTCACATGTTTAATATAAAATAATTGAAACAAGTTTATTCATTATGTAACCATTTATATACCAAAATGAACGTAACGAAACATAAATTCTTATGACACTAAAGTTTATTCAAAATGGCCTCCGTGATTTTGAATACAGGCCTTCAATCTGCGCGGACAGTCGTCTATCGCAGCACGAACGAGGTCCATGTCAATATCGACGGCTGCCTTAATCAAGGATGTCTTGAGTGACTCCAAATTGAGATGAGGCTTTTAGCGCGCCTTTTTCTTCAAGTGTTGCCATATCTTGTAATCTAACGGATTCAAATCTGGACTGGAGGAGGGCCAGTCTTCGTGCCGGATGAAGTCGATTTCACGCGCCGCCAGCCAGTCTTGTGTGCTCTTCGCTCTATGAGCTGGCGCCGAATCTTGTTGGAATACCCAGTGCCTCTTATTGAACATGGTATGAGAAACAGGTTCCACAAGGTTCGTCAGGACCGTATTTTGATACACAACTGCATTCGTTTTTACGCCTTTCTCACAAAAATGTACCCCTGTTAAGCCCCAATAAGAAACTCCAAACCATACCATGAGCGAGGATGGAAAATGACCTCGTTGGACACGCAGAATACGGTTGCTCGCTTCTTCACAACTGTGTGCGTACATCTTATCATTTTGTTTGTTTTAAATCTCTTCTACGGTAAAAATATTTCATCCGAAAAAAGAATTTCCCGATATTTTTTTCCCGCGTACCGCTTCAACAAAGCGCGGCATCTCTTCAGTCTCAGGTCCATTAGACGAGCATTCAAACGATGTCCTGTTTTTCTTTGATATGCCCGAAGCCCAAAATCTTCATTTAACACCCTTTTCACCGTGGTTCTGCTTTACCTCATCTGAAGGGCCAACAGTTTCTGCTTACATTTGGGATTTCTTTGAATTCGCGCCTTTACTGCCTTCACTGCTGGATTCCTAACAGACCGAGGGCGACCACTTCTTGACCTGTCATCTACACTAAAGTCTTCATTGTATCGTTTGATGGTACGATAAACGAATCTTTTGGATATATTCAAATTTTTCTGTATGTAAAAAATTTGAATTGGCGCGTAACCGCGACGATGCAACGCAATAACTGCAACACGGTCTTTTTTAAGCGTCCACTACATATTTAAAAATGAGTAAAATTCTAAAAAGTATACAGTTACTTTCATGAACAATTCGAAATTCGAATTCAATAAACTTTTTTGTGGCCAGCATTCTAAAAGAAAAGTTTTTACTGTGTGACAATACTTATGACCTGACTAGGTATTACACTAATATATTGTGTTTTATATTTTAGCAGTCCTCGACAAATTAGATGACTAAATTGCCTTTTCGTAATTTTAAGTGGCAAATATAGTTAAAAACCTATAATTGACTTTAAAATTTCGATAAGTTAATTTGAAGCTCCTAAGCGAAAACAGAAAAACAAATTGATTAGAAGAGAAAGAAGATTGTGAAGATAAATAATATTTTTTGCTAATTTTACCTTTTGCGTGTATTTTGTTTTATTTACAGATAATTCGTTATTGTATGACGTTATAAATTAAGATTAATAAAATACTGTTACATTTAGTTTTAGGTTGGAAAATAAATAGATGTTACAAAACAATGTTGATATAATTAAGATGCTCTTTTGTTTGTATAAAGTTTACAAGAAAACCACATGTCCTTACTTTTCGATTCTTTAATTTAAAAAGATTTTTTGTTCGTTTTAAAAAAAATACGTTACCACAACAATAGGATTTTCTCAATTATTTTTGTGGCTGTTATTATTCCACCCATCTCTGAAGATCGCCGCCTTTCGTCATTTTTGTAATGTAAATAATAAAAATTAACTGGTAATAATAATAATAGAATGCATTTTGGTTTATTCTTGTTGTTTCTAGTCACACCTTTTGCGAGATAATTTAAAAAGTGATTTAGATTAAAAAAAAATTACGGTAACAGTGCATGAATATCAAAAAATTACAATCGATTCGGCATCAAAATCCTGCTTTGACTTTTGTAATTGGCGTGTGGCTAAGATTAATTTGAATATATATTATATGTATACTTGCAGGTTAGAACGGACTAAAATTATCTTGTAATAATAATAATAATAACAATTGGTATTTATTCTCTCCCACATATTATTTATTTATTTATTTATTTATTTATTTAGAAAACCAACAGCGTATATAGAAAATATTAACATTAATGTAACAAACTAAAAGTATGGCCAATAACAGGTTTCCCTTATATTGTTTGATGGTAGGTGTATTGTTGTTAGAAGAAAAGGAAAAAGAACAATCTAATAGATAAATTATAAGCAAAATTATAAGCAACTCAATGTAATGAAGGTGGTCATAAGTTTACAGATCAGGGAAGATAGTCCGGTAGAATTATATATTACATTACCTTTATTTATATATAAATATATATATATATATAAAAACATATAAGATATATATATATATATATATATATATATATATATATATAAACATATAAGATATATATATATACATACATATATATTTACTTATGTATATATACATATTAAATGTTTAAATATATAAACATAATACAAATAATTAATTATAATATATATTAAATAAAATAACTTAAGTACTTATATTTATATTAGTAGCCTCAAAAATTCATATAGAAGAAATAGATGAGAGAATATATGATTGTATGTGATTTTAACTTCAACTGCTCTATTTCGTAATAGTTTTCTTGATGTAATCTTTAAACGTAAGTTTAGATTTCGCAAAGAGGTCAATGTGTCCAAATTGTTCATTATATGTACGAGCAAGCCGCGAAAGAACAGTGTTTCGACAGTAGTTTGAATGATGCCAGGGAGTTTGTAACAATGTAGTATTGCGGGTACGGAATTTTGGAGTACGAAAGGTTATTCTTGAGACAAGATATGGACAGTCAATATTACTGTTTATTATATCATATAACAAAGCCATGTCAAGCAAAATGCGCCTGTGTTCCAGAGATAAGAGATCGTGCTCAGTGCAACTGTCTGTGTAAGTATCGATTTTATTCCGACAGCGAAAGTTAAGGTGATTAACAAATATTTTTTGAATACGCTCAAGGCGGCTTTTGTAGACATTGTACTGTGGAGACCATATTGAACTAGCATATTCCAAAACACTTCTGACATATGCAAAATAAACCATTTTAATTGTATTAATATTCGAGAATGGTTTACAGATGCGAAGAACAAAACCAAGATTTTTATAGGCTTTACTGATAACGTAATCAATGTGTTCGGATAGTATCATTTTATGATCAAAAATTACGCCTAAATCCCTAACACTTACTTTTCGGCTGATTTCTAATCCTTCAAAGTGATATTTATTTAGAATTGGCTTAGATTTCCGTGTAAAACTAATACATTCGCACTTGCTTGCATTTACAGTTATATTATTTATTTTGTAATATTCAAATAAACGGTCCAGGTCTTTTTGTATCAATAGGCAGTCATGTATGGTGTTAATTTTACAAAAAATCTTCTTATCATCTGCATACATGAGGTAATTTTTGTGTATAATGCAAGAACCAATGTCATATAGGTAGGCATTGTAAAAAAGTGGACCTAAGTGAGAGCCCTGAAGAACACCTGTAGGTATGTTTATGTAGCTCGAACGGAAACCACCTATCACGACTGCTTGTGAGCGGTTTGTGAGATATGATTCAGTCCATCGGAGCAAGTCACCGTGAATCCCTAATATTTGTAATTTGTTGAGCAGGATAATGTGATCCACACGATCGAAAGCTTTTTCAAAATCAGTGTAGATCACATCAACCTGCCCACCTTGATCCATATTTTCAAGGACAAAAGAAGAAAAACTTGCCAGGTTCGTAGTGGTGGATCGCCTTTGTAAAAAACCATGTTGCTGCTCAGGGAAGGCACGTGAAAGTGTGGAGTAAATTACGTTATATACTACTCGTTCAAGGATTTTAGCCGCGGTGTTCAAAATAGAAATGCGATAAAATAAAAAAAAATTATTATGATCAGTACATCAAAATAAACATAGTAACAATGAACTATACATCTAAATAATAGCTATAAATATTAGCCAAATAAGATCCAGGTGGGAGACTGGTGCCCAACTAGGTTTCCCTGTGCTATGGGATCACCAGGCCCCTCCCTCAACAGAAGTGATATTGCTGAAATACATTTAATAATCAATACAGCTACGTGTAATTAAATTACATTAAAATATACTTGTTCAGTTTGGAGAAACTGTGTAAAAATTACTTATTAGGTATATATACAGAAAAACATGCTTTAAGTAGTCTACTAGTAAAGGTAAGCAGGTTTATTAAGTGTTAATAGTGTGGTAAGCGTGTGTGCGCGGGCGCGCACCTGTGTGTGTGTGTTTGTGTGCATGTGGTGTGTAATATATACGAGTATTTAAACAATACGTTCAAATTGTTTTTCTGTCAGTTCGTAGTCTAATGATTTAAGCTATTTGATTACGGAAGTTTTTGTCTGTCTTTTAGTTAAAGGATATATATTTAATAATTTGTTAGCAAGAATATACAGGACTGGACCTCTGTAATTGAAAAAAAAATTAAGTGACTGCAAATTTGAATAATTTTTGTTCAATAAACTAAAAGTGAAACACGACCTCACAGAACGGAGTCCGGAGGGAGAAGGATCTTGTATATCTGTCATGCTATTATCGCAAACTTATGGGACAAAATTATTCCAATCAGATAAATTATTGAATTACTTAGGAAAGTTGAAATTATTGATATAACAATGATAAAACAATGTGCCTATATTCTCTATTATTAAATTATTGATAAAACAATTATATAACAATGTGCCTATATTCTCGTGAGATTGCAAGATCCCAGTCATGAAATTATTGTATTGTTACCAGTTCTTATTGCGTCTGCAAAGTTTCAGATTATTCAAACATCTGCAAGTGGGTGTAAACTGAAGTATAAAATTCCATGACATTCTTTTATGAATAAATACATACAGATCTAGCTAATATAAAATAATTAATTACTTACTCACAATTTATTTTATTGTTTAGCTCAATATTTTAAAGAATATACCTAGTCAGGTCATAAATTCTGTCACATGTTTAATATAAAATAATTGAAACAAGTTTATTCATTATGTAACCATTTATATACCAAAATGAACGTAACGAAACATAAATTCTTATGACACTAAAGTTTATTCAAAATGGCCTCCGTGATTTTGAATACAGGCCTTCAATCTGCGCGGACAGTCGTCTATCGCAGCACGAACGAGGTCCATGTCAATATCGACGGCTGCCTTAATCAAGGATGTCTTGAGTGACTCCAAATTGAGATGAGGCTTTTAGCGCGCCTTTTTCTTCAAGTGTTGCCATATCTTGTAATCTAACGGATTCAAATCTGGACTGGAGGAGGGCCAGTCTTCGTGCCGGATGAAGTCGATTTCACGCGCCGCCAGCCAGTCTTGTGTGCTCTTCGCTCTATGAGCTGGCGCCGAATCTTGTTGGAATACCCAGTGCCTCTTATTGAACATGGTATGAGAAACAGGTTCCACAAGGTTCGTCAGGACCGTATTTTGATACACAACTGCATTCGTTTTTACGCCTTTCTCACAAAAATGTACCCCTGTTAAGCCCCAATAAGAAACTCCAAACCATACCATGAGCGAGGATGGAAAATGACCTCGTTGGACACGCAGAATACGGTTGCTCGCTTCTTCACAACTGTGTGCGTACATCTTATCATTTTGTTTGTTTTAAATCTCTTCTACGGTAAAAATATTTCATCCGAAAAAAGAATTTCCCGATATTTTTTCCCGCGTACCGCTTCAACAAAGCGCGGCATCTCTTCAGTCTCAGGTCCATTAGACGAGCATTCAAACGATGTCATGTTTTTCTTCGATATGCCCGAAGCCCAAAATCTTCATTTAACACCCTTTTCACCGTGGTTCTGCTTTACCTCATCTGAAGGGCCAACAGTTTCTGCTTACATTTGGGATTTCTTTGAATTCGCGCCTTCACTGCCTTCACTGCTGGATTCCTAACAGACCGAGGGCGACCACTTCTTGACCTGTCATCTACACTAAAGTCTTCATTGTATCGTTTGATGGTACGATAAACGAATCTTTTGGATATATTCAAATTTTTCTGTATGTAAAAAATTTGAATTGGCGCGTAACCGCGACGATGCAACGCAATAACTGCAACACGGTCTTTTTTAAGCGTCCACTACATATTTAAAAATGAGTAAAATTCTAAAAAGTATACAGTTACTTTCATGAACAATTCGAAATTCGAATTCAATAAACTTTTTTGTGGCCAGCATTCTAAAAGAAAAGTTTTTACTGTGTGACAATACTTATGACCTGACTAGGTATTACACTAATATATTGTGTTTTATATTTTAGCAGTCCTCGACAAATTAGAAGACTAAATTGCCTTTTCGTAATTTTAAGTGGCAAATATAGTTAAAAACCTATAATTGACTTTAAAATTTCGATAAGTTAATTTGAAGCTCCTAAGCGAAAACAGAAAAACAAATTGATTAGAAGAGAAAGAAGATTGTGAAGATAAATAATATTTTTTGCTAATTTTACCTTTTGCGTGTATTTTGTTTTATTTACAGATAATTCGTTATTGTATGACGTTATAAATTAAGATTAATAAAATACTGTTACATTTAGTTTTAGGTTGGAAAATAAATAGATGTTACAAAACAATGTTGATATAATTAAGATGCTCTTTTGTTTGTATAAAGTTTACAAGAAAACCACATGTCTTTACTTTTCGATTCTTTAATTTAAAAAGATTTTTTGTTCATTTTAAAAAAAAAATACGTTACCACAACACTAGGATTTTCTCAAGTATTTTTGTGGCTGTTATTATTCCACCCATCTCTGAAGATCGCCGCCTTTCGTCATTTTTGTAATGTAAATAATAAAAATTAACTGGTAATAATAATAATAGAATGCATTTTGGTTTTTTCTTGTTGTTTCTAGTCACACCTTTTGCGAGATAATTTAAAAAGTGATTTAGATTTAAAAAAATTACGGTAACAGTGCATGAATATCAAATAATTACAATCGATTCGGCATCGAAATCCTGCTTTGACTTTTGTAATTGGCGTGTGGCTAAGATTAATTTGAATATATATTATATGTATACTTGCAGGTTAGAACGGACTAAAATTATCTTGTAATAATAATAATAATAACAATTGGTATTTATTTTCTCCCACATATTATTTATTTATTTATTTATTTAGAAAACCAACAGCGTATATAGAAAATATTAACATTAATGTAACAAACTAAAAGTATGGCCAATAACAGGTTTCCCTTATATTGTTTGATGGTAGGTGTATTGTTGTTAGAAGAAAAGGAAAAAGAACAATCTAATAGATAAATTATAAGCAAAATTATAAGCAACTCAATGTAATGAAGGTGGTCATAAGTTTACAGATCAGGAGAGATAGTCAAGTAGAATGATATATTACATTACCTTTATATATATATAAATATATATATATATATATATATAAACATATAAGATATATATATATATATATATATATATATATATATATATATATATATAAAAACATATAAGATATATATATATATATACATACATATATATTTACTTATGTATATATACATATAAAATGTTTAAATATATAAACATAATACAAATAATTAATTATAATATATATTAAATAAAATAACTTAAGTACTTATATTTATATTAGTAGCCTCAAAAATACATATAGAAGAAATAGATGAGAGAATATATGATTGTATGTGATTTTAACTTCAACTGCTCTATTTCGTAATAGTTTTCTTGATGTAATCTTTAAACGTAAGTTTAGATTTCGCAAAGAGGTCAATGTGTCCAAATTGTTCATTATATGTACGAGCAAGCCGCGAAAGAACAGTGTTTCGACAGTAGTTTGAATGATGCCAGGGAGTTTGTAACAATGTAGTATTGCGGGTACGGAATTTTGGAGTACGAAAGGTTATTCTTGAGACAAGATATGGACAGTCAATATTACTGTTTATTATATCATATAACAAAGCCATGTCAAGCAAAATGCGCCTGTGTTCCAGAGATAAGAGATCGTGCTCAGTGCAACTGTCTGTGTAAGTATCGATTTTATTCCGACAGCGAAAGTTAAGGTGATTAACAAATATTTTTTGAATACGCTCAAGGCGGCTTTTGTAGACATTGTACTGTGGAGACCATATTGAACTAGCATATTCCAAAACACTTCTGACATATGCAAAATAAACCATTTTAATTGTATTAATATTCGAGAATGGTTTACAGATGCGAAGAACAAAACCAAGATTTTTATAGGCTTTACTGATAACGTAATCAATGTGTTCGGATAGTATCATTTTATGATCAAAAATTACGCCTAAATCCCTAACACTTACTTTTCGGCTGATTTCTAATCCTTCAAAGTGATATTTATTTAGAATTGGCTTAGATTTCCGTGTAAAACTAATACATTCGCACTTGCTTGCATTTACAGTTATATTATTTATTTTGTAATATTCAAATAAACGGTCCAGGTCTTTTTGTATCAATAGGCAGTCATGTATGGTGTTAATTTTACAAAAAATCTTCTTATCATCTGCATACATGAGGTAATTTTTGTGTATAATGCAAGAACCAATGTCATATAGGTAGGCATTGTAAAAAAGTGGACCTAAGTGAGAGCCCTGAAGAACACCTGTAGGTATGTTTATGTAGCTCGAACGGAAACCACCTATCACGACTGCTTGTGAGCGGTTTGTGAGATATGATTCAGTCCATCGGAGCAAGTCACCGTGAATCCCTAATATTTGTAATTTGTTGAGCAGGATAATGTGATCCACACGATCGAAAGCTTTTTCAAAATCAGTGTAGATCACATCAACCTGCCCACCTTGATCCATATTTTCAAGGACAAAAGAAGAAAAACTTGCCAGGTTCGTAGTGGTGGATCGCCTTTGTAAAAAACCATGTTGCTGCTCAGGGAAGGCACGTGAAAGTGTGGAGTAAATTACGTTATATACTACTCGTTCAAGGATTTTAGCCGCGGTGTTCAAAATAGAAATGCGATAAAATAAAAAAAAATTATTATGATCAGTACATCAAAATAAACATCAGTGAACTATACATCTAAATAATAGCTATAAATATTAGCCAAATAAGATCCAGGTGGGAGACTGGTGCCCAACTAGGTTTCCCTGTGCTATGGGATCACCAGGCCCCTCCCTCAACAGAAGTGATATTGCTGAAATACATTTAATAATCAATACAGCTACGTGTAATTAAATTACATTAAAATATACTTGTTCAGTTTGGAGAAACTGTGTAAAAATTACTTATTAGGTATATATACAGAAAAACATGCTTTAAGTAGTCTACTAGTAAAGGTAAGCAGGTTTATTAAGTGTTAATAGTGTGGTAAGCGTGTGTGCGCGGGCGCGCACCTGTGTGTGTGTGTTTGTGTGCATGTGGTGTGTAATACATACGAGTATTTAAACAATACGTTCAAATTGTTTTTCTGTCAGTTCGTAGTCTAATGATTTAAGCTATTTTATTACGGAAGTTTTTGTCTGTCTTTTAGTTAACGGATATATATTAATTAATTTGTTAGCAAGATTATATAGGACTGGACCTCTGTAATTGAAAAAAAAATTAAGTGACTGCAAATTTGAATAATTCTTGTTCAATAAACTAAAAGTGAAACACGACCTCACAGAACGGAGTCCGGAGGGAGAAGGATCTTGTATATCTGTCATGCTATTATCGCAAACTTATGGGACAAAATTATTCCAATCAGATAAATTATTGAATTACTTAGGAAAGTTGAAATTATTGATATAACAATGATAAAACAATGTGCCTATATTCTCTATTATTAAATTATTGATAAAACAATTATATAACAATGTGCCTATATTCTCGTGAGACTGCAAGATCCCAGTCATGACATTATTGTATTGTTACCAGTTCTTATTGCGTCTGCAAAGTTTCAGATTATTCAAACATCTGCATGTGGGTGTAAACTGAAGTATAAAATTCCATGACATTCTTTTATGAATAAATACATACAGATCTAGCTAATATAAAATAATTAATTACTTACTCACAATTTATTTTATTGTTTAGCTCAATATTTTAAAGAATATACCTAGTCAGGTCATAAATTCTGTCACATGTTTAATATAAAATAATTGAAACAAGTTTATTCATTATGTAACCATTTATATACCAAAATGAACGTAACGAAACATAAATTCTTATGACACTAAAGTTTATTCAAAATGGCCTCCGTGATTTTGAATACAGGCCTTCAATCTGCGCGGACAGTCGTCTATCGCAGCACAAACGAGGTCCATGTCAATATCGACGGCTGCCTTAATCAAGGATGTCTTGAGTGACTCCAAATTGAGATGAGGCTTTTAGCGCGCCTTTTTCTTCAAGTGTTGCCATATCTTGTAATCTAACGGATTCAAATCTGGACTGGAGGAGGGCCAGTCTTCGTGCCGGATGAAGTCGATTTCACGCGCCGCCAGCCAGTCTTGTGTGCTCTTCGCTCTATGAGCTGGCGCCGAATCTTGTTGGAATACCCAGTGCCTGTTATTGAACATGGTATGAGAAACAGGTTCCACAAGGTTCGTCAGGACCGTATTTTGATACACAACTGCATTCGTTTTTACGCCTTTCTCACAAAAATGTACCCCTGTTAAGCCCCAATAAGAAACTCCAAACCATACCATGAGCGAGGATGGAAAATGACCTCGTTGGACACGCAGAATACGGTTGCTCGCTTCTTCACAACTGTGTGCGTACATCTTATCATTTTGTTTGTTTTAAATCTCTTCTACGGTAAAAATATTTCATCCGAAAAAAGAATTTCCCGATATTTTTTTCCCGCGTTCAACAAAGCGCGGCATCTCTTCAGTCTCAGGTCCATTAGACGAGCATTCAAACGATGTCATGTTTTTCTTCGATATGCCCGAAGCCCAAAATCTTCATTTAATACCCTTTGCACCGTGGTTCTGCTTAACCTCATCTGAAGGGCCAACAGTTTCTGCTTACATTTGGGATTTCTTTGAATTCGCGCCTTCACAGCCTTCACTGCTGGATTCCTAACAGACCGAGGGCGACCACTTCTTGACCTGTCATCTACACTAAAGTCTTCATTGTATCGTTTGATGGTACGATAAACGAATCTTTTGGTTATATTCAAATTTTTCCGCATGTCAAAAATTTGAATTGGCGCGTAACCGCGACGATGCAACGCAATAACTGCAACACGGTCTTTTTTAAGCGTCCACTACATATTTAAAAATGAGTAAAATTCTAAAAAGTATACAGTTTTATTTTCATGAACAATTCGAAATTCGAATTCAATAAACTTTTTTGTGGCCAGCATTCTAAAAGAAAAGTTTTTACTGTGTGACAATACTTATGACCTGACTAGGTATTACACTAATATATTGTGTTTTATATTTTAGCAGTCCTCGACAAATTAGAAGACTAAATTGCCTTTTCGTAATTTTAAGTGGCACATATAGTTAAAAACCTTTAATTGACTTTAAAATTTCGATAAGTTAATTTGAAGCTCCTAAGCGAAAACAGAAAAACAAATTGATTAGAAGAGAAAGAAGATTGTGAAGATAAATAATATTTTTTGATAATTTTACCTTTTGCGTGTGTTTTGTTTTATTTACAGATAATTCGTTATTGTATGACGTTATAAATTAAGATTAATAAAATACTGTCACATTTAGTTTTAGGTAGGAAAATAAATAGACGTTACAAAACAATGTTGATATAATTAAGATGCTCTTTTGTTTGTATAAAGTTTACAAGAAAACCACATGTCTTTACTTTTCGATTCTTTAATTTAAAAAGATTTTTTGTTCGTTTTAAAAAAAAATACGTTACCACAACACTAGGATTTTCTCAAGTATTTTTGTGGCTGTTATTATTCCACCTATCTGTGAAGATCGCCGCCTTTCGTCATTTTTGTAATGTAAATAATAAAAATTAACTGGTAATAATAATAATAGAATGCATTTTGGTTTTTTCTTGTTGTTTCTAGTCACACCTTTTGCGAGATAATTTAAAAAGTGATTTAGATTTAAAAAAATTACGGTAACAGTGCATGAATATCAAAAAATTACAATCGATTCGGCATCGAAATCCTGCTTTGAATTTTGTAATTGGCGTGTGGCTAAGATTAATTTGAATATATATTATATGTATACTTGCAGGTTAGAACGGACTAAAATTATCTTGTAATAATAATAATAATAACAATTGGTATTTATTTTCTCCCACATATTATTTATTTATTTATTTATTTATTTAGAAAACCAACAGCGTATATAGAAAATATTAACATTAATGTAACAAACTAAAAGTATGGCCAATAACAGGTTTCCCTTATATTGTTTGATGGTAGGTGTATTGTTGTTAGAAGAAAAGGAAAAAGAACAATCTAATAGATAAATTATAAGCAAAATTATAAGCAACTCAATGTAATGAAGGTGGTCATAAGTTTACAGATCAGGAGAGATAGTCAAGTAGAATGATATATTTCATTACCTTTATATATATATAAATATATATATATATATATATATATATATATATATACATAAACATATAAGATATATATATATATATATATATATATATATATATATAATAAGATATATATATATAAACATATAAGATATATATATATATATACATACATATATATTTACTTATGTATATATACATATTAAATGTTTAAATATATAAACATAATACAAATAATTAATTATAATATATATTAAATAACATAACTTAAGTACTTATATTTATATTAGTAGCCTCAAAAATACATATAGAAGAAATAGATGAGAGAATATATGATTGTATGTGATTTTAACTTCAACTGCTCTATTTCGTAATAGTTTTCTTGATGTAATCTTTAAACGTAAGTTTAGATTTCGCAAGGAGGTCAATGTGTCCAAATTGTTCATTATATGTACGAGCAAGCCGCGAAAGAACAGTGTTTCGACAGTAGTTTGAATGATGCCAGGGAGTTTGTAACAATGTAGTATTGCGGGTACGGAATTTTGGAGTACGAAAGGTTATTCTTGAGACAAGATATGGACAGTCAATATTACTGTTTATTATATCATATAACAAAGCCATGTCAAGCAAAATGCGCCTGTGTTCCAGAGATAAGAGATCGTGCTCAGTGCAACTGTCTGTGTAAGTATCGATTTTATTCCGACAGCGAAAGTTAAGGTGATTAACAAATATTTTTTGAACACGCTCAAGGCGGCTTTTGTAGACATTGTACTGTGGAGACCATATTGAACTAGCATATTCCAAAACACTTCTGACATATGCAAAATAAACCATTTTAATTGTATTAATATTCGAGAATGGTTTACAGATGCGAAGAACAAAACCAAGATTTTTATAGGCTTTACTGATAACGTAATCAATGTGTTCGGATAGTATCATTTTATGATCAAAAATTACGCCTAAATCCCTAACACTTACTTTTCGGCTGATTTTTAATCCTTCAAAGTGATATTTATTTAGAATTGGCTTAGATTTCCGTGTAAAACTAATACATTCGCACTTGCTTGCATTTACAGTTATATTATTTATTTTGTAATATTCAAATAAACGGTCCAGGTCATTTTGTATCAATAGGCAGTCATGTATGGTGTTAATTTTACAAAAAATCTTCTTATCATCTGCATACATGAGGTAATTTTTGTGTATAATGCAAGAACCAATGTCATATAGGTAGGCATTGTAAAAAAGTGGACCTAAGTGAGAGCCCTGAAGAACACCTGTAGGTATGTTTATGTAGCTCGAACGGAAACCACCTATCACGACTGCTTGTGAGCGGTTTGTGAGATATGATTCAGTCCATCGGAGCAAGTCACCTTGAATCCCTAATATTTGTAATTTGTTGAGCAGGATAATGTGATCCACACGATCGAAAGCTTTTTCAAAATCAGTGTAGATCACATCAACCTGCCCACCTTGATCCATATTTTCAAGGACAAAAGAAGAAAAACTTGCCAGGTTCGTAGTGGTGGATCGCCTTTGTAAAAAACCATGTTGCTGCTCAGGGAAGGCACGTGAAAGTGTGGAGTAAATTACGTTATATACTACTCGTTCAAGGATTTTAGCCGCGGTGTTCAAAATAGAAATGCGATAAAATAAAAAAAAATTAGTATGATCAGTACATCAAAATAAACATCAATGAACTATACATCTAAATAATAGCTATAAATATTAGCCAAATAAGATCCAGGTGGGAGACTGGTGCGCAACTAGGTTTCCCTGTGCTATGGGATCACCAGGCCCCTCCCTCAACAGAAGTGATATTGCTGAAATACATTTAATAATCAATACAGCTACGTGTAATTAAATTACATTAAAATATACTTGTTCAGTTTGGAGAAACTGTGTAAAAATTACTTATTAGGTATATATACAGAAAAACATGCTTTAAGTAGTCTACTAGTAAAGGTAAGCAGGTTTATTAAGTGTTAATAGTGTGGTAAGCGTGTGTGCGCGGGCGCGCACCTGTGTGTGTGTGTTTGTGTGCATGTGGTGTGTAATATATACGAGTATTTAAACAATACGTTCAAATTGTTTTTCTGTCAGTTCGTAGTCTAATGATTTAAGCTATTTGATTACGGAAGTTTTTGTCTGTCTTTTAGTTAACGGATATATATTAATTAATTTGTTAGCAAGATAATATAGGACTGGACCTCTGTAATTGAAAAAAAAATTAAGTGACTGCAAATTTGAATAATTTTTGTTCAATAAACTAAAAGTGAAACACGACCTCACAGAACGGAGTCCGGAGGGAGAAGGATCTTGTATATCTGTCATGCTATTATCGCAAACTTATGGGACAAAATTATTCCAATCGGATAAATTATTGAATTACTTAGGAAAGTTGAAATTATTGATATAACAATGATAAAACAATGTGCCTATATTCTCTATTATTAAATTATTGATAAAACAATTATATAACAATGTGCCTATATTCTCGTGAGATTGCAAGATCCCAGTCATGAAATTATTGTATTGTTACCAGTTCTTATTGCGTCTGCAAAGTTTCAGATTATTCAAACATCTGCAAGTGGGTGTAAACTGAAGTATAAAATTCCATGACATTCTTTTATGAATAAATACATACAGATCTAGCTAATATAAAATAATTAATTACTTACTCACAATTTATTTTATTGTTTAGCTCAATATTTTAAAGAATATACCTAGTCAGGTCATAAATTCTGTCACATGTTTAATATAAAATAATTGAAACAAGTTTATTCATTATGTAACCATTTATATACCAAAATGAACGTAACGAAACATAAATTCTTATGACACTAAAGTTTATTCAAAATGGCCTCCGTGATTTTGAATACAGGCCTTCAATCTGCGCGGACAGTCGTCTATCGCAGCACGAACGAGGTCCATGTCAATATCGACGGCTGCCTTAATCAAGGATGTCTTGAGTGACTCCAAATTGAGATGAGGCTTTTAGCGCGCCTTTTTCTTCAAGTGTTGCCATATCTTGTAATCTAACGGATTCAAATCTGGACTGGAGGAGGGCCAGTCTTCGTGCCGGATGAAGTCGATTTCACGCGCCGCCAGCCAGTCTTGTGTGCTCTTCGCTCTATGAGCTGGCGCCGAATCTTGTTGGAATACCCAGTGCCTGTTATTGAACATGGTATGAGAAACAGGTTCCACAAGGTTCGTCAGGACCGTATTTTGATACACAACTGCATTCGTTTTTACGCCTTTCTCACAAAAATGTACCCCTGTTAAGCCCCAATAAGAAACTCCAAACCATACCATGAGCGAGGATGGAAAATGACCTCGTTGGACACGCAGAATACGGTTGCTCGCTTCTTCACAACTGTGTGCGTACATCTTATCATTTTGTTTGTTTTAAATCTCTTCTACGGTAAAAATATTTCATCCGAAAAAAGAATTTCCCGATATTTTTTCCCGCGTACCGCTTCAACAAAGCGCGGCATCTCTTCAGTCTCAGGTCCATTAGACGAGCATTCAAACGATGTCATGTTTTTCTTCGATATGCCCGAAGCCCAAAATCTTCATTTAATACCCTTTGCACCGTGGTTCTGCTTAACCTCATCTGAAGGGCCAACAGTTTCTGCTTACATTTGGGATTTCTTTGAATTCGCGCCTTCACAGCCTTCACTGCTGGATTCCTAACAGACCGAGGGCGACCACTTCTTGACCTGTCATCTACACTAAAGTCTTCATTGTATCGTTTGATAATACGATAAACGAATATTTTGGTTATATTCAAATTTTTCCGCATGTCAAAAATTTGAATTGGCGCGTAACCGCGACGATGCAACGCAATAACTGCAACACGGTCTTTTTTAAGCGTCCACTACATATTTAAAAATGAGTAAAATTCTAAAAGTATACAGTTTTATTTTCATGAACAATTCGAAATTCGAATTCAATAAACTTTTTTGTGGCCAGCATTCTAAAAGAAAAGTTTTTACTGTGTGACAATACTTATGACCTGACTAGGTATTACACTAATATATTGTGTTTTATATTTTAGCAGTCCTCGACAAATTAGAAGACTAAATTGCCTTTTCGTAATTTTAAGTGGCAAATATAGTTAAAAACCTTTAATTGACTTTAAAATTTCGATAAGTTAATTTGAAGCTCCTAAGCGAAAACAGAAAAACAAATTGATTAGAAGAGAAAGAAGATTGTGAAGATAAATAATATTTTTTGATAATTTTACCTTTTGCGTGTGTTTTGTTTTATTTACAGATAATTCGTTATTGTATGACGTTATAAATTAAGATTAATAAAATACTGTCACATTTAGTTTTAGGTAGGAAAATAAATAGATGTTACAAAACAATGTTGATATAATTAAGATGCTCTTTTGTTTGTATAAAGTTTACAAGAAAACCACATGTCTTTACTTTTCGATTCTTTAATTTAAAAAGATTTTTTGTTCGTTTTAAAAAAAAATACGTTACCACAACACTAGGATTTTCTCAAGTATTTTTGTGGCTGTTATTATTCCACCTATCTGTGAAGATCGCCGCCTTTCGTCATTTTTGTAATGTAAATAATAAAAATTAACTGGTAATAATAATAATAGAATGCATTTTGGTTTTTTCTTGTTGTTTCTAGTCACACCTTTTGCGAGATAATTTAAAAAGTGATTTAGATTTAAAAAAATTACGGTAACAGTGCATGAATATCAAAAAATTACAATCGATTCGGCATCGAAATCCTGCTTTGACTTTTGTAATTGGCGTGTGGCTAAGATTAATTTGAATATATATTATATGTATACTTGCAGGTTAGAACGGACTAAAATTATCTTGTAATAATAATAATAATAACAATTGGTATTTATTTTCTCCCACATATTATTTATTTATTTATTTAGAAAACCAACAGCGTATATAGAAAATATTAACATTAATGTAACAAACTAAAAGTATGGCCAATAACAGGTTTCCCTTATATTGTTTGATGGTAGGTGTATTGTTGTTAGAAGAAAAGGAAAAAGAACAATCTAATAGATAAATTATAAGCAAAATTATAAGCAACTCAATGTAATGAAGGTGGTCATAAGTTTACAGATCAGGAGAGATAGTCAAGTAGAATGATATATTACATTACCTTTATATATATATATATAAATATATATATATATATATATATACATAAACATATAAGATATATATATATATATATATAATAAGATATATATATATATAAACATATAAGATATATATATATATACATACATATATATTTACTTATGTATATATACATATTAAATGTTTAAATATATAAACATAATACAAATAATTAATTATAATATATATTAAATAACATAACTTAAGTACTTATATTTATATTAGTAGCCTCAAAAATACATATAGAAGAAATAGATGAGAGAATATATGATTGTATGTGATTTTAACTTCAACTGCTCTATTTCGTAATAGTTTTCTTGATGTAATCTTTAAACGTAAGTTTAGATTTCGCAAGGAGGTCAATGTGTCCAAATTGTTCATTATATGTACGAGCAAGCCGCGAAAGAACAGTGTTTCGACAGTAGTTTGAATGATGCCAGGGAGTTTGTAACAATGTAGTATTGCGGGTACGGAATTTTGGAGTACGAAAGGTTATTCTTGAGACAAGATATGGACAGTCAATATTACTGTTTATTATATCATATAACAAAGCCATGTCAAGCAAAATGCGCCTGTGTTCCAGAGATAAGAGATCGTGCTCAGTGCAACTGTCTGTGTAAGTATCGATTTTATTCCGACAGCGAAAGTTAAGGTGCTTAACAAATATTTTTTGAATACGCTCAAGGCGGCTTTTGTAGACATTGTACTGTGGAGACCATATTGAACTAGCATATTCCAAAACACTTCTGACATATGCAAAATAAACCATTTTAATTGTATTAATATTCGAGAATAGTTTACAGATGCGAAGAACAAAACCAAGATTTTTATAGGCTTTACTGATAACGTAATCAATGTGTTCGGATAGTATCATTTTATGATCAAAAATTACGCCTAAATTCCTAACACTTACTTTTCGGCTGATTTCTAATCCTTCAAAGTGATATTTATTTAGAATTGGCTTAGATTTCCGTGTAAAACTAATACATTCGCACTTGCTTGCATTTACAGTTATATTATTTATTTTGTAATATTCAAATAAACGGTCCAGGTCTTTTTGTATCAATAGGCAGTCATGTATGGTGTTAATTTTACAAAAAATCTTCTTATCATCTGCATACATGAGGTAATTTTTGTGTATAATGCAAGAACCAATGTCATATAGGTAGGCATTGTAAAAAAGTGGACCTAAGTGAGAGCCCTGAAGAACACCTGTAGGTATGTTTATGTAGCTCGAACGGAAACCACCTATCACGACTGCTTGTGAGCGGTTTGTGAGATATGATTCAGTCCATCGGAGCAAGTCACCGTGAATCCCTAATATTTGTAATTTGTTGAGCAGGATAATGTGATCCACACGATCGAAAGCTTTTTCAAAATCAGTGTAGATCACATCAACCTGCCCACCTTGATCCATATTTTCAAGGACAAAAGAAGAAAAACTTGCCAGGTTCGTAGTGGTGGATCGCCTTTGTAAAAAACCATGTTGCTGCTCAGGGAAGGCACGTGAAAGTGTGGAGTAAATTACGTTATATACTACTCGTTCAAGGATTTTAGCCGCGGTGTTCAAAATAGAAATGCGATAAAATAAAAAAAAATATTATGATCAGTACATCAAAATAAACATCAATGAACTATACATCTAAATAATAGCTATAAATATTAGCCAAATAAGATCCAGGTGGGAGACTGGTGCCCAACTAGGTTTCCCTGTGCTATGGGATCACCAGGCCCCTCCCTCAACAGAAGTGATATTGCTGAAATACATTTAATAATCAATACAGCTACGTGTAATTAAATTACATTAAAATATACTTGTTCAGTTTGGAGAAACTGTGTAAAAATTACTTATTAGGTATATATACAGAAAAACATGCTTTAAGTAGTCTACTAGTAAAGGTAAGCAGGTTTATTAAGTGTTAATAGTGTGGTAAGCGTGTGTGCGCGGGCGCGCACCTGTGTGTGTGTGTTTGTGTGCATGTGGTGTGTAATATATACGAGTATTTAAACAATACGTTCAAATTGTTTTTCTGTCAGTTCGTAGTCTAATGATTTAAGCTATTTGATTACGGAAGTTTTTGTCTGTCTTTTAGTTAACGGATATATATTAATTAATTTGTTAGCAAGATTATACAGGACTGGACCTCTGTAATTGAAAAAAAAATTAAGTGACTGCAAATTTGAATAATTTTTGTTCAATAAACTAAAAGTGAAACACGACCTCACAGAACGGAGTCCGGAGGGAGAAGGATCTTGTATATCTGTCATGCTATTATCGCAAACTTATGGGACAAAATTATTCCAATCAGATAAATTATTGAATTACTTAGGAAAGTTGAAATTATTGATATAACAATGATAAAACAATGTGCCTATATTCTCTATTATTAAATTATTGATAAAACAATTATATAACAATGTGCCTATATTCTCGTGAGATTGCAAGATCCCAGTCATGAAATTATTGTATTGTTACCAGTTCTTATTGCGTCTGCAAAGTTTCAGATTATTCAAACATCTGCAAGTGGGTGTAAACTGAAGTATAAAATTCCATGACATTCTTTTATGAATAAATACATACAGATCTAGCTAATATAAAATAATTAATTACTTACTCACAATTTATTTTATTGTTTAGCTCAATATTTTAAAGAATATACCTAGTCAGGTCATAAATTCTGTCACATGTTTAATATAAAATAATTGAAACAAGTTTATTCATTATGTAACCATTTATATACCAAAATGAACGTAACGAAACATAAATTCTTATGACACTAAAGTTTATTCAAAATGGCCTCCGTGATTTTGAATACAGGCCTTCAATCTGCGCGGACAGTCGTCTATCGCAGCACGAACGAGGTCGATGTCAATATCGACGGCTGCCTTAATCAAGGATGTCTTGAGTGACTCCAAATTGAGATGAGGCTTTTAGCGCGCCTTTTTCTTCAAGTGTTGCCATATCTTGTAATCTAACGGATTCAAATCTGGACTGGAGGAGGGCCAGTCTTCGTGCCGGATGAAGTCGATTTCACGCGCCGCCAGCCAGTCTTGTGTGCTCTTCGCTCTATGAGCTGGCGCCGAATCTTGTTGGAATACCCAGTGCCTGTTATTGAACATGGTATGAGAAACAGGTTCCACAAGGTTCGTCAGGACCGTATTTTGATACACAACTGCATTCGTTTTTACGCCTTTCTCACAAAAATGTACCCCTGTTAAGCCCCAATAAGAAACTCCAAACCATACCATGAGCGAGGATGGAAAATGACCTCGTTGGACACGCAGAATACGGTTGCTCGCTTCTTCACAACTGTGTGCGTACATCTTATCATTTTGTTTGTTTTAAATCTCTTCTACGGTAAAAATATTTCATCCGAAAAAAGAATTTCCCGATATTTTTTTCCCGCGTTCAACAAAGCGCGGCATCTCTTCAGTCTCAGGTCCATTAGACGAGCATTCAAACGATGTCATGTTTTTCTTCGATATGCCCGAAGCCCAAAATCTTCATTTAATACCCTTTGCACCGTGGTTCTGCTTAACCTCATCTGAAGGGCCAACAGTTTCTGCTTACATTTGGGATTTCTTTGAATTCGCGCCTTCACAGCCTTCACTGCTGGATTCCTAACAGACCGAGGGCGACCACTTCTTGACCTGTCATCTACACTAAAGTCTTCATTGTATCGTTTGATGGTACGATAAACGAATCTTTTGGTTATATTCAAATTTTTCCGCATGTCAAAAATTTGAATTGGCGCGTAACCGCGACGATGCAACGCAATAACTGCAACACGGTCTTTTTTAAGCGTCCACTACATATTTAAAAATGAGTAAAATTCTAAAAAGTATACAGTTTTATTTTCATGAACAATTCGAAATTCGAATTCAATAAACTTTTTTGTGGCCAGCATTCTAAAAGAAAAGTTTTTACTGTGTGACAATTCTTATGACCTGACTAGGTATTACACTAATATATTGTGTTTTATATTTTAGCAGTCCTCGACAAATTAGAAGACTAAATTGCCTTTTCGTAATTTTAAGTGGCAAATATAGTTAAAATCCTATATTGACTTTAAAATAACGATAAATTAATTAAACGCTCCTAAGCGAAAACAGAAAAACAAATTGATTAGAAGAGAAAGAAGATTGTGAAGATAAATAATATTTTTTGCTAATTTTACCTTTTGCGTGTATTTTGTTTTATTTACAGATAATTCGTTATTGTATGACGTTATAAATTAAGATTAATAAAATACTGTTACATTTAGTTTTAGGTTGGAAAATAAATAGATGTTACAAAACAATGTTGATATAATTAAGATGCTCTTTTGTTTGTATAAAGTTTACAAGAAAACCACATGTCCTTACTTTTCGATTCTTTAATTTAAAAAGATTTTTTGTTCGTTTTAAAAAAAATACGTTACCACAACAATAGGATTTTCTCAATTATTTTTGTGGCTGTTATTATTCCACCCATCTCTGAAGATCGCCGCCTTTCGTCATTTTTGTAATGTAAATAATAAAAATTAACTGGTAATAATAATAATAGAATGCATTTTGGTTTATTCTTGTTGTTTCTAGTCACACCTTTTGCGAGATTAAAAAAAAAGTGATTAAGATTAAAAAAAATACGGTAATAGTGCATGAATATCAAAAAATTACAATCGATTCGGCATCGAAATCCTGCTTTGACTTTTGTAATTGGCGTGTGGCTAAGATTAATTTGAATATATATTATATGTATACTTGCAGGTTAGAACGGACTAAAATTATCTTGTAATAGTAATAATAATTACAATTGGTATTTATTTTCTCCCACATATTATGATCAGTACATCAAAATAAACATAGTAACAATGAACTATACATCTAAATAATAGCTATAAATATCAGCCAAATAAGATCCAGGTGGGAGACTGGTGCCCAAACTAGGTTTCCCTGTGCTATGGGATCACCAGGCCCCTCCCTCAACAGAAGTGATATTGCTGCAATACATTTAATAATCAATACAGCTACGTGTAATAAAATTACATTAAAATATACTTGTTCAGTTTGGAGAAACTGTGTAAAAATTACTTATTAGGTATATATACAGAAAAACATGCTTTAAGTAGTCTACTAGTAAAGGTAAGCAGGTTTATTAAGTGTTAATAGTGTGGTAAGCGTGTGTGCGCGTGCGCGCACCTGTGTGTGTGTGTTTATGTGCATGTGGTGTGTAATATATACGAGTATTTAAACAATACGTTCAAATTGTTTTTCTGTCTGTTCGTAGTCTAATGATTTAAGCTATTTGATTACGGAAGTTTTTGTCTGTCTTTTAGTTGACGGATATATATTTAATAATTTGTTAGCAAGATTATATAGGACTGGACCTCTGTAATTGAAAAAAAAATTAAGTGACTTCAAATTTGAATAATTTTTGTTCAATAAACTAAAAGTGAAACACGACCGCACAGAACGGAGTCCGGAGGGAGAAGGATCTTGTATATCTGTCAATCTATTATCGCAATGTTATGGGACAAAATTATTCCAATCAGATAAATTATTGAATTACTTAGGAAAGTTGAAATTATTGATATAACAATGATAAAACAATGTGCCTATATTCTCTATTATTAAATTATTGATAAAACAATTATATAACAATGTGCCTATATTCTCGTGAGATTGCAAGATCCCAGTCATGAAATTATTGTATTGTTACCAGTTCTTATTGCGTCTGCAAAGTTTCAGATTATTCAAACATCTGCAAGTGGGTGTAAACTGAAGTATAAAATTCCATGACATTCTTTTATGAATAAATACATACAGATCTAGCTAATATAAAATAATTAATTACTTACTCACAATTTATTTTATTGTTTAGCTCAATATTTTAAAGAATATACCTAGTCAGGTCATAAATTCTGTCACATGTTTAATATAAAATAATTGAAACAAGTTTATTCATTATGTAACCATTTATATACCAATATGAACGTAACGAAATATAAATTCATATGACACTAAAGTTTATTCAAAATAGCCTCCGTGATTTTGAATACAGGCCTTCAATCTGCGCGGACAGTCGTCTATCGCAGCACGAACGAGGTCCATGTCAATATCGACGGCTGCCTTAATCAAGGATGTCTTGAGTGACTCCAAATTGAGATGAGGCTTTTAGCACGCCTTTTTCTCCAAGTGTTGCCATATCTTGTAATCTAACGGATTCAAATCTGGACTGGAGGAGGGCCAGTCTTCGTGCCGGATGAAGTCGATTTCACGCGCCGCCAGCCAGTCTTGTGTGCTCTTCGCTCTATGAGCTGGCGCCGAATCTTGATAGAATACCCAGTGCCTGTTATTGAACATGGTATGAGAAACAGGTTCCACAAGGTTCGTCAGGACCGTATTTTGATACACAACTGCATTCGTTATTACGCCTTTCTCACAAAAATGTACCCCTGTTAAGCCCCAATAAGAAACTCCAAACCATACCATGAGCGAGGATGGAAAATGACCTCGTTGGACACGCAGAATACGGTTGCTCGCTTCTTCACAACTGTGTGCGTACATCTTATCATTTTGTTTGTTGTAAATCTCTTCTACGGTAAAAATATTTCATCCGAAAAAAGAATTTCCCGATATTTTTTCCCGCGTACCGCTTCAACAAAGCGCGGCATCTCTTCAGTCTCAGGTCCATCAGACGAGCATTCAAACGATGTCATGTTTTTCTTCGATATGCCCGAAGCCCAAAATCTTCATTTAATACCCTTTTCACCGTGGTTCTGCTTAACCTCATCTGAAGGGCCAACAGTTTCTGCTTACATTTGGGATTTCTTTGAATTCGCGCCTTCACAGCCTTCACTGCTGGATTCCTAACAGACCGAGGGCGACCACTTCTTGACCTGTCATCTACACTAAAGTCTTCATTGTATCGTTTGATGGTACGATAAACGAATCTTTTGGTTATATTCAAATTTTTCCGCATGTCAAAAATTTGAATTGGCGCGTATCCGCGACGATGCAACGCAATAACTGCAACACGGTCTTTTTTAAGCGTCCACTACATATTTAAAAATGAGTAAAATTCTAAAAAGCATACAGTTTTATTTTCATGAACAATTCGAAATTCGAATTCAATAAACTTTTTTGTGGCCAGCATTCTAAAAGAAAAGTTTTTACTGTGTGACAATACTTATGACCTGACTAGGTATTACACTAATATATTGTGTTTTATATTTTAGCAGTCCTCGGCAAATTAGAAGACTAAATTGCCTTTTCGTAATTTTAAGTGGCAAATATAGTTAAAATCCTATCATTGACTTTAAAATTACGGAAAGTTAATTTAAAGCTCCTAAGCGAAACCAGAAAAACAAATTGATTAGAAGAGAAAGAAGATTTTGAAGATAAATAATATTTTTTGATAATTTTACCTTTTGCGTGTGTTTTGTTTTATTTACAGATAATTCGTTATTGTATGACGTTATAAATTAAGATTAATAAAATACTGTCACATTTAGTTTTAGGTAGGAAAATAAATAGATGTTACAAAACAATGTTGATATAATTAAGATGCTCTTTTGTTTGTATAAAGTTTACAAGAAAACCACATGTCTTTACTTTTCGATTCTTTAATTTAAAAAGATTTTTTGTTCGTTTTAAAAAAAATACGTTACCACAACACTAGGATTTTCTCAAGTATTTTTGTGGCTGTTATTATTCCACCCATCTCTGAAGATCGCCGCCTTTCGTCATTTTTGTAATGTAAATAATAAAAATTAACTGGTAATTATAATAATAGAATGCATTTTGGTTTTTTCTTGTTGTTTCTAGGCACACCTTTTGCGAGATAATTTAAAAAGTGATTTAGATTTAAAAAAATTACGGTAACAGTGCATGAATATCAAAAAATTACAATCGATTCGGCATCAAAATCCTGCTTTGAATTTTGTAATTGGCGTGTGGCTAAGATTAATTTGAATATATATTATATGTATACTTGCAGGTTAGAACGGACTAAAATTATCTTGTAATAATAATAATAATAACAATTGGTATTTATTTTCTCCCACATATTATTTATTTATTTATTTATTTATTTATTTAGAAAACCAACAGCGTATATAGAAAATATTAACATTAATGTAACAAACTAAAAGTATGGCCAATAACAGGTTTCCCTTATATTGTTTGATGGTAAGTGTATTGTTGTTAGAAGAAAAGGAAAAAGAACAATCTAATAGATAAATTATAAGCAAAATTATAAGCAACTCAATGTAATGAAGGTGGTCATAAGTTTACAGATCAGGAGAGATAGTCAGGTAGAATGATATATTACATTACTTTTATATATATATATAAATATATATATATATAAACATATAAGATATATATATATATATACATACATATATATTTACTTATGTATATATACATATTAAATGTTTAAATATATAAACATAATACAAATAATTAATTATAATATATATTAAATAAAATAACTTAAGTACTTATATTTATATTAGTAGCCTCAAAAATACATATAGAAGAAATAGATGAGAGAATATATGATTGTATGTGATTTTAACTTCAACTGCTCTATTGCGTAATAGTTTTCTTGATGTAATCTTTAAACGTAAGTTTAGATTTCGCAAAGAGGTCAATGTGTCCAAATTGTTCATTATATGTACGAGCAAGCCGCGAAAGAACAGTGTTTCGACAGTAGTTTGAATGATGCCAGGGAGTTTGTAACAATGTAGTATTGCGGGTACGGAATTTTGGAGTACGAAAGGTTATTCTTGAGACAAGATATGGACAGTCAATATTACTGTTTATTATATCATATAACAAAGCCATGTCAAGCAAAATGCGCCTGTGTTCCAGAGATAAGAGATCGTGCTCAGTGCAACTGTCTGTGTAAGTATCGATTTTATTCCGACAGCGAAAGTTAAGGTGCTTAACAAATATTTTTTGAATACGCTCAAGGCGGCTTTTGTAGACATTGTACTGTGGAGACCATATTGAACTAGCATATTCCAAAACACTTCTGACATATGCAAAATAAACCATTTTAATTGTATTAATATTCGAGAATGGTTTACAGATGCGAAGAACAAAACCAAGATTTTTATAGGCTTTACTGATAACGTAATCAATGTGTTCGGATAGTATCATTTTATGATCAAAAATTACGCCTAAATTCCTAACACTTACTTTTCGGCTGATTTCTAATCCTTCAAAGTGATATTTATTTAGAATTGGCTTAGATTTCCGTGTAAAACTAATACATTCGCACTTGCTTGCATTTACAGTTATATTATTTATTTTGTAATATTCAAATAAACGGTCCAGGTCTTTTTGTATCAATAGGCAGTCATGTATGGTGTTAATTTTACAAAAAATCTTCTTATCATCTGCATACATGAGGTAATTTTTGTGTATAATGCAAGAACCAATGTCATATAGGTAGGCATTGTAGAAAAGTGGACCTAAGTGAGAGCCCTAAAGAACACCTGTAGGTATGTTTATGTAGCTCGAACGGAAACCACCTATCACGACTGCTTGTGAGCGGTTTGTGAGATATGATTGAGTCCATCGGAGCAAGTCACCGTGAATCCCTAATATTTGTAATTTGTTGAGCAGGATAATGTGATCCACACGATCGAAAGCTTTTTCAAAATCAGTGTAGATCACATCAACCTGCCCACCTTGATCCATATTTTCAAGGACAAAAGAAGAAAAACTTGCCAGGTTCGTAGTGGTGGATCGCCTTTGTAAAAAACCATGTTGCTGCTCAGGGAAGGCACGTGAAAGTGTGGAGTAAATTACGTTATATACTACTCGTTCAAGGATTTTAGCCGCGGTGTTCAAAATAGAAATGCGATAAAATAAAAAAAAATTATTATGATCAGTACATCAAAATAAACATAGTAACAATGAACTATACATCTAAATAATAGCTATAAATATTAGCCAAATAAGATCCAGGTGGGAGACTGGTGCCCAACTAGGTTTCCCTGTGCTATGGGATCACCAGGCCCCTCCCTCAACAGAAGTGATATTGCTGAAATACATTTAATAATCAATACAGCTACGTGTAATTAAATTACATTAAAATATACTTGTTCAGTTTGGAGAAACTGTGTAAAAATTACTTATTAGGTATATATACAGAAAAACATGCTTTAAGTAGTCTACTAGTAAAGGTAAGCAGGTTTATTAAGTGTTAATAGTGTGGTAAGCGTGTGTGCGCGGGCGCGCACCTGTGTGTGTGTGTTTGTGTGCATGTGGTGTGTAATATATACGAGTATTTAAACAATACGTTCAAATTGTTTTTCTGTCTGTTCGTAGTCTAATGATTTAAGCTATTTGATTACGGAAGTTTTTGTCTGTCTTTTAGTTAACGGATATATATTAATTAATTTGTTAGCAAGATTATATAGGACGGGACCTCTGTAATTGAAAAAAAAATTAAGTGACTGCAAATTTGAATAATTTTTGTTCAATAAACTAAAAGTGAAACACGACCGCACAGAACGGAGTCCGGAGGGAGAAGGATCTTGTATATCTGTCATGCTATTATCGCAAACTTATGGGACAAAATTATTCCAATCAGATAAATTATTGAATTACTTAGGAAAGTTGAAATTATTGATATAACAATGATAAAACAATGTGCCTATATTCTCTATTATTAAATTATTGATACAACAATGATATAACAATGTGCCTATATTCTCGTGAGATTGCAAGATCCCAGTCATGAAATTATTGTATTGTTACCAGTTCTTATTGCGTCTGCTAAGTTTCAGATTATTCAAACATATGCAAGTGGGTGTAAACTGAAGTATAAAATTCCATGACATTCTTTTATGAATAAATACATACAGATCTAGCTGATATAAAATAATTAATTACTTACTCACAATTTATTTTATTGTTTAGCTCAATATTTTAAAGTATATACCTAGTCAGGTCATAAATTCTGTCACATGTTTAATATAAAATAATTGAAACAAGTTTATTCATTATGTAACCATTTATATACCAAAATGAACGTAACGAAACATAAATTCTTATGACACTAAAGTTTATTCAAAATGGCCTCCGTGATTTTGAATACAGGCCTTCAATCTGCGCGGACAGTCGTCTATTGCAGCACGAACGAGGTCCATGTCAATATCGACGTCTGCCTTAATTAAGGATGTCTTGAGTGACTCCAAATTGAGATGAGGCTTTTAGCACGCCTTTTCCTCCAAGTGTTGCCATATCTTGTAATCTAACGGATTCAAATCTTGACTGGAGGAGGGCCAGTCTTCGTGCCGGATGAAGTCGATTTCACGCGCCGCCAGCCAGTCTTGTGTGCTCTTCGCTCTATGAGCTGGCGCCGAATCTTGTTGGAATACCCAGTGCCTGTTATTGAACATGGTATGAGAAACAGGATCCACAAGGTTCGTCAGGACCGTATTTTGATACACACCTGCATTCGTTTTTACGCCTTTCTCACAAAAGTGTTTTTTTCCCGCGTACCGCTTCAACAAAGCGCGGCATCTCTTCAGTCTCAGGTCCATTAGACGAGCATTCAAACGATGTCCTGTTTTTCTTCGATATGCCCGAAGCCCAAAATCTTCATTTAATACCCTTTTCACCGTGGTTCTGCTTAACCTCATCTGAAGGGCCAACAGTTTCTGCTTACATTTGGGATTTCTTTGAATTCGCGCCTTCACAGCCTTCACTGCTGGATTCCTAACAGACCGAGGGCGACCACTTCTTGACCTGTCATCTACACTAAAGTCTTCATTGTATCGTTTGATGGTACGATAAACGAATCTTTTGGTTATATTCAAATTTTTCCGCATGTCAAAAATTTGAATTGGCGCGTAACCGCGACGATGCAACGCAATAACTGCAACACGGTCTTTTTTAAGCGTCCACTACATATTTAAAAATGAGTAAAATTCTAAAAAGTATACAGTTTTATTTTCATGAACAATTCGAAATTCGAATTCAATAAACTTTTTTGTGGCCAGCATTCTAAAAGAAAAGTTTTTACTGTGTGACAATACTTATGACCTGACTAGGTATTACACTAATATATTGTGTTTTATATTTTAGCAGTCCTCGACAAATTAGAAGACTAAATTGCCTTTTCGTAATTTTAAGTGGCAAATATAGTTAAAATCCTATAATTGACTTAAAAATTACGATAAGTTAATTTAAAGCTCCTAAGCGAAAACAGAAAAACAAATTGATTAGAAGAAGGTTGGTCGGCTGACCGACTACTAGTATTAAGGTTGCACAATGACTAGTCCTATATTAAGGACTTATCATAGTAAGGTCTAACTAACCAAAGCATTACATGTGTCAAACTAATGCGGATGGTATCTGGAGGGAGAATCTGAGGAGGCTCTCAAGGCTGCGGCCGAAAGCCGCGCAACGTGAGACCCCATTCCCTTGAGGTGAGCGGTAGACTCATGACACACTCTGCGGCCAATTGGCCGTCCTGACCATGCAATTGGTGGTGATGCCTTTCACTTACATCACGTCTGCAGGTACGGCGGTCTGGAAGGTGATGGCGCTCACGGAGGGCTTTTTATAGCAAGTGTGCCTATTGTTGCCTGACCCGAGTGACGTACATTCACTGTGGCTGGACTTGAACGTATTCTGTATGGCGTTTACACGCATTGACATGCGCGACTTCGGTCGATGTTTGTGCTTACGCACTATCAAAGGGCCAAGTCCTCTTTTACTGGTTCGCCAGTTATTTTGCTGTGGACTACGGTCCAGTTCCCAACTTAGCGTACCCTTCGGGGGGAGCGCATTAAAATGGTTGGCGCTCACCGTGCACGGCGTGTGCGGAGCCGTGTACCTCCTCCACATTTTTTTTAAATGTGGGAGAGCGAAGTCCTTGCATCTGGTATTTAATATAAATATTGTGAGCCTTTTCCAAGCGGGAAGGGACTAATTGATAAGAAATTGATTGTTGTGAACCTGATGCAAGTGGAATAGGGACAATTTATTGTTCTTTACTTTGTTTGAGCTCTGTCTTCGTGAACGGGGTTCTTTAGCTTATAAGACGCTAACAATAGCTTTCGATTGCTCTCGTGAATATTCATTCTGCCAAGATACACCTAGAAGAACTAAGTTACTATACAAACACAACGTAAATAAGGGTCCTAACTAAGACGATCACACCATAAATTTATTAAACGGCCTATATTTAAAACTTTAAAGATCAATGTATAATTCATATACTGGTCTTGTAAATTTGATATATTTATATATCTTATAGATATAGATTTTGAAGAAATACAAGTATAAGAATATAAAGAAGAGAAGAAAATAGGGGGGTGGGGTTCGTTACACCACGATCACTTTAAAATGTATTATTTTCTGGTATAAAAATTATCCTGTATGTTATTCCAAGGCACAATGAACTCCGAAATCAGCAATCAATCCGCGATTTGCAATTTATAATATCGATAGTTCATAAGAATTGTTTAAAGTGATCGTAAGAATAAGTGCAGATTTAATTTTATGTTCTTAAAAAAAACGATACCACACACAACACTACACTAGGATTTTCTCTTGTATTGTTTGTATTGTTTTTCGTAGTTAACATTACACATTATTATACATTATTACACCTTCCTCTTATGTAAGCCGCCTTTTGAAATTTTAGTTACTCGTATGTAAATAATAACAAATAACATGTAATAATAGCATTCATTGTGGTTTATTATTGTTGTTTCTGTCACCATCTTTGCAAAATCCATTCAAGAAGTGATTTAGATTAAATAGATTACAGTAACATTGCATTAATCTTAATTAATTACAATCGATTCAGCATCCCAATGATACTTCAACATGAAAAGGATATTGGTTATTGGCGTATGGCTAAGAATATTTTGTATTTATATTTTATGGATACTTGCAACTAAAAAACGGACTAAACGTTATTGTGTATATCAGATGCAATAATCGCATAGGGTGATTATGGCCCCAATCCTTTTATTTCTTTACGTCAGATAAGAGGATCATGAGTTGTGATGATCCAGCCTAATCCAATTAATTCAACCATAAGATCTCATATTTGAATATTATATGTATATAACTAGTCAGGTCATGAGTATTGTCACACAGTAAAAACTTTTCTTTTAGAATGCTGGCCACAAAAAAGTGTATTGAATTCGAATTTCGAATTGTTCATGAAAGTAAAACTGTATACTTTTTAGAATTTTACTCATTTTTAAATATGGAGTGGACGCTTAAAGGAGACCGTGTTGCAGTTATTGCGTTGCATCGTTGCGGTTACGCGCCAATTCAAATTTTTGACATACTGAAAAATTTGAATATAACCAAAAGATTCGTTTATCGTACCATTAAACGATCCAATGAAGACTCTAGTGTAGATGACAGGTCAAAAAGTGGTCGCCCTCGGTCTGTTAGGACTCCAGCAGTGATAAAAGCTGTGAAGGCGCGAATTCAAAGAAATCCCAAACGTAAGCAGAAACTGTTGGCCCTTCAGATGGGGTTAAGCAGAACCACGGTGAAAAGGGTGTTAAATGAAGACTTAGGGCTTCGGGCATATCGAAAAAAAACAGGACATCGTTTGAATGCTCGTCTAATGAACCTGAGACTGAAGAGATGCCGCGCTTTGTTGAAGCGGTACGCAGGAAAAATTATCGGGAAATTCGTTTTTCGGATGAAAAAATTTTTACCGTAGAAGAGAGCTACAACAAACGAAATGATAAGGTGTACGCACACAGTAGTGAAAAAGCGAGCAGCCGTATTCCGCGTGTCCAACGAGGTCATTTTCCATCCTCGCTCATGGTATGGTTGGGAGTTTCTTATTGGGGCTTAACAGAGGTATATTTTTGTGAGAAAGGTTTAAAAACGAATGCAGTTGTGTATCAAAATACAGTCCTGACGAACGTTGTGGAACCTGTTTTTCATACCATGTTCAATAACAGGCACTGGGTATTCCAACAAGATTCGGCGCCAGCTCATAGATCGAAGAGTACACAAGACTGGCTGGCGACGCGTGAAATCGACTTCATCTGGCACGAAGACTGGCCCTCCTCCAGTCCAGATTTGAATCCGTTAGATTACAAGATATGGCAAAACTTGGAGGAAAAGGCGTCCTCAAAGCCTCATCGCAATTTGGAGTCACTTAAGACATCCTTGATTAAGGCAGCCGCCGATATTGACATGGACCTCGTTCGTGCTGCGATAGACGACTGGCCGCGCAGATAGAAGGCCTGTATACAAATTCACGGAGGTCATTTTGAATAAACTTTAGTGTCATAAGAATCTATGTTTTGTTTATAAAGAATAAACTTGTTTCAATTATTTTATATTAAACATGTGACAGAATTTATGACCTAACTAGGTATATATATATATATATATATATATATATATATATATATATATATATATATATATATATATATATATATATATATATATATTTATAGGATAGGGTGACGCAACGAGCACACAATCCACCTGATGGTAAGTGGTTGCTGTGGCCCATAGATATTTACATCTATCCTCGTTTGCGAATCAAAATGCAGATGCGTTGTCACCCTTGAGGACTAAGGTGGAATGCCTCTTTTCCAGTAAAAAGGGTCGCCGGTTCTCTACACTCACGATACGAAACACAGCAGTTTTAATCTGTTATTTTACGCTGGTATTCTGTGAGAGCGTGGTCCTTCCCCGGTTGAGCCGACTCATTCGTGCTACAACTATACTACTAATATACCTGCAGCATGGCTCTACCACGTAAAATATAATGGTTGAAATAAATTATTTTTTATTACTGTTCGATGGATTTTAAAAGAAACATGATTTAGTATGTATTGTAGAAGAATGATTTATGCTAACATTCTGTTTAAATTTCAGCTGTTCTCGATATATTAGAAAGTTAAAATGCCTTTACGTAATTTTAAATTTTCGAATATAGTTAAAATCTTATCTTTTACTTTAAAATCACAAAAAGTAGGTTATATTACGCTCGTTAACCATAAGAACAGAGTAGAAGAGAAAAAAGTTATTGATGATACATATTTTTTTGTTAATTTTCTCTTTTGTATGTTTTGTTTTATTAACAGGTAATTCTATATTGTGTTACGTTATAAGTTATGATAAATAAAATACTGTGACATTTAGTTTAACACAAAACCATTAACTATCCTTTTCGTGTGTTTGGATTTATTTACAGATAATTCTATATTTTGTGACGTAATAGATTTTTAAAAAGATAGATAATAGTGACATTAAGTTTTAAGATTAGAATAAAATCATTTTTGTTTAATATTATTTATACCAAAATCACTAGATTTGAAATACACATGTACAAATACACATGTTCTGTACATACTAGAAACAAGCACAAGTTAGTTGTACCAGTTTCTCGACTCCAAAATGTCAGTAATTCCTTCATGGTGCTTCGTGGTGATATAAACGCTTAAACAACAAAGTCCACGAAAATGTACAGGCCTTATCTATCACAAATGTTAAAAATATTTATTGAGCAAAAATTGTTTAGTAAGGGATATTATACCACTAATGATACCCCTCGGAATGAGGTGCTCGCTACCATGCCATTTACAAATATTTTTATAACAATTTGGTGTAAATATTTTATTGTAAATTATTCTTTTAAAAAAAGTCCCGCTGGATTACTTGCTGATTCATCCCAGGACATAAGTATTTCCGAACCAACGATAAAAATGACTTTCAATAAGAACTATATATATATATATATATATATATATATATATATATATATATATATATATATATATAGTTTTTAAATATATATGTATATTTAAAAACTCGAGTCTATTTTTAGATAAACGCGACGCGATGAACTAACGGAATTTTCCACTGAATTAACAGTTTCGAATACCGGGTTAACTAAATGATATTTACTAAGACGAAACTGACGTCAGAACGTATCCTCAACTTTAAAATTAAAATGAATTTTTAATTTTAAGTTTAAAGTTTAAAATTTCAAAATTTAAAAATCTAGTTTAAGTAATCGCAATGAGACAAACAGATCGGATGGCAGTTAGCGTTCGGATGATGAGATGTCCCGAGTCTATGAATCAGTTCATTTATATATAGATTAAAAAGCGTAGGTGAGGTTAACCCCCCTTGCCTCACACCGCATTCTAAGCTATACTCGTCCGACAGTGCATTAGACCACCTGACCTGATTAATTTGATGACCGTACCAATAGCTAAAAATTATTGAGACGTCTGCAAGTGGGTGTAAACTGAAGTATAAAATTCCATGACATTCTTACATGGATTCAGTCAAGCATAAAATGTGTAATAACTCGTCGAAATGATGTATATGTGATAGAATAACAACTTATTTTTGTGTTTATCTCAATATTTCAGTCAGTATATTACACTAATATGTTGTGTTTTATATTTCAGCAGTTCTTGACAAATTAGAAGATTAAAATGCCTTTTCGTAATTTTAAGTGGCAAATATAGTTAAAATCCTATATGGCACTTTAAAATTACAAAAAGTTATTTGGTATGGTTCGTAAACGAAAACAGAAAAAAAGAGAATAGAAGAGTAAAATTTAATTGATGATATACATTTTGTTTGCTTGTAATTCCCTTGTGTGTGTTTACAGATTCACGAGGCATTCTATCTGAGTCCTCACGGGTCACGACGCATTTGCATTTTGATTCGTGATCGAGGATAAATGTAGATAGATGTCTATGGGCCACAGCAACCATTTACCATCAGGTGGACTGTGTGCTCGTTTGTCACCCTTATCTTATAAAAATATAAAGAAATAGTTTTCATATATAACAATTAGTTGGAATTTTGTTTTGGTTCGACTATTTGAACTTATGAAACAAAATTATTCCATTCAGATAAATTATTGAATTACTTAGGAACGTTAAACTTATTGAAAAAATCAATGTACCTATATCCTCGTAAGAATAGAAGGAAATTATTGTATTGTAACCGGTTTTTACATTGATTTTTATTCAAAGTGTAAATGTTTAGTTGTTTATTTATTTTATTGTACATAAATATACCAAGGAAAAAAAATATTTATGTGCATAGGAATGTTTAAAGGTAACAGTATAGCACACTTTTCCGGTCTTCTGTTTGTTAATTGAGATGAGGTAAAATTTACTAGCATGTGTTATTTTAAAATTGTAAGGTAAATAAATAATTGAAAAGTTTATTGTTGACTGAGGGTCATTAGTCATGGAAAAGGCGATAAATTTCGTTTCGTTAATATTAAGAGATAGGTAGTTATTATGCAACCATAATGAGAAAGTGTCAATCCCAGTTTGAGCATTTTAAAGGCTTCCTTCCATGTATTTGCTGCCAATAGGAGTGCTGTATCATCAGCATATGATATGATTTTGCCATGAAAGAATTGAGTTTCAGGAGGTTATTTATTTAGACCAGAAATAGATTAGGGCCAAGGACACTCCCCTGAGTTACTCCATAACTGACAGGCACATCAGAACTAAATTGGTTATTTATTGTAACACATTAAAGTCTTCCAGTTAGATAGCTCTCAAATAATTTTACTTGTGTGCCCCGTATACCGATTTTTTCAATTTGTATTAATAGTATGGGGATAGAGACCGTGTCAAATGCTTTCGCAAGATCCAGGAAAATTCCAACAGTTTTATTGCCTTTGTCTAAATTTTTGATAATATAATCGGTTAATTCATGTCCTACATCGTTGGTAGATTTTCCGGATCTAAAGCCAAATTGACAGTTTGATAGAATATTAAAATTCTCTAGGTATTTTACAAGTTGGATATTAATTAGGCTTTCTAATATTTCTGACAAAGACGGAAGTATAGAAATAGGCCTATAATTATTCACACGTTCTCTATCTCCAGATTTATAAATCGGGTGAATTATAGATTTTTTAAATAGCTAGGGAAAATTCAGTTAGTGAGACATAAATTAAAGATATAAGTCAATGGTGGGATTAGGGTATGCCGAAATTTTTTAAAAACGTTATTAGATATTTTATCCCAACCAACTAAACATTTTGTTTTTAAATTTATTATAAAAAGTTCTACTTCTTCAACATCAATGGATAATAATACAAACGAGTCTCTTCTTGTGTCAAGGTTTATTTGTAATAATACTTGTTTTTGTATAATCTAAGTGCTGATATCAATTTTTTTCTAAATTTTTTTCCATACATTTGCAAAGACCTTATTAACACTATTTAAAGAGTCTTTAATACTGCCAGTTTCCAATAATTCTTGAGAAAACGATTTTTGTTTAGACGTGTGTGTTATACTTATAATGGCTTCCCATATTTTTTATTGCTTTTACCTGCTAATTCTAAGTTTGTTTTCTCATAATCTCTTTTAAGTTGTTTTAGTAAATTATTGCGATGATTTCTGTATTGTGTATATGTGAGTTTAAGTATTATGTTTTCTGGTTAGCGTTTTAGTTTCATATGCATTCGGTCCCTATTACGCATGCATCGTATTAGGCCAGGGATAATCCATGGTTGAGATGTTTGAATTATTAATGTATTTTGTTCTACCACAGTTTTTAAAGTTGTGACTTAAAATTCTATGCAAATTAACTATATCCGTAAGTAATGCTTCATTATTTATTTTTGTTGTATGTTTTAATAATTAATTTTAAAGTTGAATTTATTAAACAAAACAATGTACCTATATCCTCGTAAGAATGGAAGGTCACAGACATGAAATTATTATATTGTTACCAGTTTTAACTGCGTTTGCAAAGTGTCACATTATTGAGACGTCTGCAAGTGGGTGTAAACTGAAGTATAAAATTCCATGACATTTTTACATGGATTCAGTCGACTTAATATAAAATGTGTAAAATAACTCGTCTAAATGATGTATATGTGATAGTATAACAACTTATTTTTGTATTTATCTCAATATTTCAATCAGTATATTACAGTAATATTTTGTGTTTTATATTTCAGCAGTTCTCGACAAATAAGAAGATTAAAATGCCTTTTGTAATTTTAAGTGGCAAATATAGTTAAAATCCTATTTGGTCCTTTAAAATTACAAAAAGTTATTTTAAATTTTAAAACAACTCGTAAACGAAAACAGAAAAAAAGAGAATAGAAGAGTGTGCTTTGTTTTATTTACAGATAATTATATATTGTATGACGTTATTAGTATTTAGTAAGATAAATAAAATACTGTGATATTTACTTGTAGGTAGGAAAATAAATAGATGTCACAATTCCTCCCCTGCTGTCGCCGAGTAATTACTCAAACAAAATGTAAATGCCTCTAAAAAAATAATTTGCATTACATAAAATGTTATCAGGACGTTATTATTATTTAGAAAGATAAATAAAACACTGTGATATGTAGTTTTAAGTAGGAAAATAAATAGATGTGAAAATTTATCACCTGTTGTCGCCGAGACATTTCTTAAAGAAAATGTAAATGCCTGTAAATAAATAAGTTGCATTTCATAAAATGTTATCAGGATGTCAGTGATGTTCTTGTAATGTTCCTTTATATGGGGGCGTTGCCGGAGACGCATACACAAGGTTGTACATATATATGGGGTGGTCGGCTGACCGACTGCTAGTATTAAGGTTGCACGATGAATAGTCCTATATTAGGGACTTATCATAGTAAGGTCTAACGAACTAAAGCATTAACATAGAAGGTGTCTATGGTACAAAATCATTATAATAGCAGAGTTATGACTTGAAGTCCCATATGAATAAGACATATATTAGTATGGTCTATGAAATAAAGCAAATATGTGGAAGGTTTCAAATATGTAAAAGCATTATATTGAAAGAAATGGGACTTGAAAAGGATTATTATAGTGGCGTGTAGGTTGCTTCGCAGCCCCCGAGTCCGAGGTAAACTTGGACTCGCTAACCGATGTGTCCTAGACCTATCATCTTAGTGTCGATGGTAAGCGGGTTTGTTGTAGCAATACGACTTGCCCGTGGACATCGCACACCCCTACTGTTTGTGGGCGGCGTCCTAGCGCATAGCGTTATGATACGTCGGCTATCTTTCGGATTGGGGTGAGTGTGATTGGTAGTACTTTTAAGTGCAGCAAGCATACTCAACTCCATGTCTACGAGTTTTAGCTACAGACGTCTTAGTGGCATGTTCTGTGACACGTTAGTGTTATGTTACGGGTGGTGCTGTCTGCTGGGACAGTATGGGGGACCTTGGGATGGTGTAAGCCCGACAATAGTCGTATTGATTCTTGTTGCATTCTGCAGAATTGCGTCCCTGCGGTGGTTGTTTGGCGGGTCGCTATTCTCAATGGCGATCTCTGCATCTTGGTTGGACTCACAACCTAAGTAGCTTTGCCCAAGTCGGGTCCCTTCATTGCGGGACTGTAGGCTGTCTGTCCTCCATGATGTTTTATATAACAACCTTAAAATATATGTCTATAAAGTTCCCACCTTTGGTAGATTGAAGGCAACTTGTTGGTGGGTCAGACAAATATGATCGAAAAATGCATATACTCAACGTCAGTCACACAAACCCTTTCTGATGGCGAATTATTACTATTATCTTATAACTACCTATTGGCTATATCTGCCATTGTATTGGTTGGTGGAGAATATGTGTCAAACTAATGCGGGTGGTAGCTGGAGGGAGAATCTGAGGAGGCTCTCAAGGCTGCGGCCGAAATTCGCGCAACATGAGACCTCATTCCCTTGAGGTGAGCGGTAGACTCATGACACACTCTGCGGCCAATTGGCCGTCCTGACCATGCAATTGGTGGTGATGCCTTTCATTTACATCACGTCTGCAGGAACGGTGGTCTGGCAGGTGATGGCGCTCACGGAGGGCTTTATATAGCAAGTGTGCCTATTGTTGCCTAACAAGAGTGACGTACATTCACTGTGGCTGGATTTGAACGTATTCTGTATGGCGTTTACACGCATTGACATGCGCGACTTTGGTCGATGTTTGTGCTTACGCACTATCAAGGGGCCAAGTCCTCTTTTACTGGTTCGCCAGTTATTTTGCTTTGGACTACGATCCAGTTCCGAACTTAGCGTACCCTTCGGGGGGAACGCATTAAAATGGTTGGCGCTCACCGTGCACGGCGTGTGCGGAGCCGAGTACCTCCTACACATTTTTTTTAAATGTGGCAGAGCGAAGTTCTTGTATCTGGTATTTGATTTAAATTTTGTGAGTCTTATCCAAGCGGGAAGGGATTAATTAATAAGAAAATGACTGTTGTGAACCTGAAACAAGTGGAATTGGGACAATTTATTGTTCTTTACTTTTTTTGAGCTCGCTACCAACAGCTTTCGATTGCTCTCGTGAATATTCATTCTTCCAAGATACACCTAAAAGTACTAATTTACTATACAAACACAACGTAAATAAGTGTCCTAACTAAGACGATCACACCAAAAATTTATGAAACGGCCTATATTTAAACCTTTAAAGATCAATGTATAATTAATATACTGGTCACGTAAATTTGATATATTTATCTATCTTATAGATATAGATTTTGAAGAAATACAAGTATAAGTATATATAGAAGAGAAGAAAAGAGGGATGGTGGGGTTCGTTACACCACGAAAACTTACACGAAATGTATTATTTTCTGGTATAAATATTATCCTGTATGTTATTCCAAGGAACAATCAACTCCGAAATCAGCCATCAATCCGCGATTTGCAATTTATAATATCGATAGTTCATAAGAATTGTTTAAAGTGATCGTAAGAATAAGTGCACATTCACCATGATGATGACATTATTTTGGCATTTTTAATATAGTCAGGAACACATTTCTTACAGTAGACTTCATATGTATACATAATTTTTATATTACATTTTGACAGAAAATACATCTTATTGCACCTAATGCCAATGCAAAGAGTTACCTGAAAGATTTAATTTTTTGTTCTTAAAAAAAACGATACCATACACTACACTAGGATTTTGTCTTGTATTGTTTGTATTGTTTTTCGTAGTTTACATTACACGTTATTATACATTATTACACCTTTCTCTTATGTAAGCCGCCTTTTGAAATTTTAGTTATGTAAATAATAACAAATAACATGTAATAATAGCATTCATTGTGGATTATTATTGTTGTTTCTGTCACCATCTTCGCAAGATCCATTCAAGAAGTGATTTAGATTAAAAAGATTACAGTAACATTGCATTAATATTAATAAATTACAATCGATTCAGCATCCCAATGATACTTCAACATGAAAATGATATTGGTCATTGGCGTATGGCTAAGAATATTTTGTATTTATATTTCATGGATACTTCCAACTAAAAAACGGACTAAACGTTATCGTGTATATCAGATGCAATAATCGCATAGGGTGATTATGGCCCCAATACTTTTATTTCTTTACGTCAGGTAAGGAGATCATGAGTTGTGATGATCCAGCCTAATCCAATTAATTCAACCATAAGATCTCATATTTGAATATTATATGTATATACCTACTCAGGTCATAAGTATTGTCACACAGTAAAAACTTTTCTTTTAGAATGCTGGCCACAAAAAAGTGTATTGAATTCGAATTTCGAATTGTTCATGAAAGTAAAACTGTATACTTTTTAGAATTTTACTCATTTTTAAATATGGAGTGGACGCTTAAATAAGACCGTGTTGCAGTTATTGCGTTGCATCGTTGCGGTTACGCGCCAATTCAAATATTAGACATACTGAAAAATTTGAATATAACCAAAAGATTCGTTTATCGTACCATCAAACGATCCAATGAAGACTCTAGTGTAGATGACAGGTCAAAAAGTGGTCGCCCTCGGTCTGTTAGGACTCCAGCAGTGATAAAAGCTGTGAAGGCGCGAATTCAAAGAAATCCCAAACGTAAGCAGAAACTGTTTGCCCTTCAGATGGGGTTAAGCCGAACCACGGTGAAAAGGGTGGTAAATGAAGATTTTGGGCTTCGGGCATATCGAAGAAAAACAGGACATCGTTTGAATGCTCGTCTAATGGACCTGAGACTGAAGAGATGCCGCGCTTTGTTGAAGCGGTACGCGGGAAAAAAATATCGGGAAATTCCTTTTTCGGATGAAAAATTTTTTACCGTAGAAGAGAGCTACAACAAACAAAATGATAAGGTGTACGCACACAGTAGTGAAGAAGCGAGCAACCGTATTCCGCGTGTCCAACGAGGTCATTTTCCATCCTCGCTCATGGTATGGTTGGGAGTTTCTAATTGGGGCTTAACAAAGGTACATTTTTGTGAGAAAGGTGTAAAAACGAGTGCAGTTATGTATCAAAATACAGTCCTGACGAACCTTGTGGAACTTGTTTCTCAAACCATGTTCAATAACAGGCACTGGGTATTCCAACAAGATTCGGCGCCAGCTCATAGAGCAAAGAGCACACAAGACTGGCTGGCGGCGCGTGAAATCGACTTCATTCGGCACGAAGACTGGCCCTCTTCCAGTCCAGATTTGAATCCGTTAGATTACAAGATATGGCAACACTTGGAGGAAAAGGCGTGCTTAAAGCCTCTACCCAATTTGGTAATTATTATTGTACTATTTGGGTAAAATTTAGTAACAATTATTTTATTTAGGATGTCACTAAAAGATGCTCCAGGCATGCAGCAATTTGTAACTTTTTTGTCCCTTTAAAGAGTTATTTAAAGGTATGCCTAGATTTTTTCCCATGTCATCGCTATTACAATTATATTACGTTTAGTACGAGTATTTGAGTTATTTATTATTTTAATATCCTCTGCTATGGCACTGTCATAGAGTTTTGGTGGTGATATAATATTATCACCACACACCGACTTTGAAAAATCTGGCATTGAACGCTGACACTCGCGTTGATATTTAACTAAGGATTCAAACCGCTCCTCATTATATTTACAAGTCTTTTGCAGATTATCCATAGCCAATATGTGTTCTTTTATTTCATTTTGGGCTGATTTATATTTATTGGATAGAGTTTGAAGGGAGTTAATAAGTGATAATATTTCTGATTTAAGTCACTCTACTTCAGTCTCATATCATTTTTTTATGTTATCCACCTCAATTGAATACAACTTAAGTTCACATAACAATGCTTGCTTTTCTTTACATACATTAACATAATTTTTGGTATTAATCTTATTTCTTATTAATTTTTGTACTTTCCTTATGTATTTATTAACTTTTATATACTTCTTCAATTTGGTTTTACTGCAATAATCCGTACTTCGTTTCCTGAAGTGGAAGAGTCGTCACCAGTCAAGTCTATTGTTGCAGATTGCTGTAATATTCTTGAAGTATCACATTGCACAACCTCAGAGAACAAGCTTTGAGTCTGGTAGGCTTTAGGGTTATCTATATATGTTTTAAATTGTGTTATTTGCTCATTAGCCTCATTTAACTGTAACTTCAATGCAGCAATTAACCTGAGAGCTTCCTCATATTCCGTGCTGCATTTGTCAAACTCATTAACCGTTCCCTGTAGCTGATCTCTTTCTTTTATTACACCTGTGTATTCTGTATGTAACGTAACCATATCACATTTCATTTGTGTATTTTTGGCAATTATGCTAACTATTTCCCTTTCATTATCATACCTTTCCCTAAGAAACAGTTGACACTGCTCCTTGAACGCCTTAAGTTCTTGGAGCGCAAGCTGGAGTTGGTTCTCCATCTGGCGCGTCTTGGTGTTGCGAGTATTCATTTTACTATTTATTATAAATAATAAAAGAAAACAAAGATCGAAAACAGAAGGAGCAGAGTAAGCTAATGTAAAGTCGTTGTTGTTTTTTTTTTCTATTTACAAGTCTCAAATCAAATTATCGTTAAAACAATTCGAAAAGAAACCCGCAAAGAATGTAATAATCCGAGTAATAGAATAAATCTTTAATTTATAAAAGGAATGATATGAAATAAGGATTACAATAATTTTTAAAACAATGTTCGTTACCTGTCACTTTTTGTTCCAACACCAAATTGTTGTTATAATATTTATGTACCAACTTTCTTAAATATTAAATACAAAGCGGCAGTAATTATTAACTATAACATAAAATTGAGGTTGATATGGTGAATTTACAATATTTATATTATTAAAATTAATCGGAACCAATTACTTTTACTACAGAGTTATGACTTGAAGTCTGATATGTATAAGACATATAATAGAATGTTTGTAGCATAATAGTGTGTTTGTAGCAATACGACTTGCCCGTAGACATCGCACACCACTACCGTTTGTGGGCGGCGGCTTAGCGCATAGCATTATAATACGTCAGCTATCTTTCGGATTAAGGTGAGTATGTTTGGTAGTACTTTTAAGTGCAGCAAGCATACCCAACTCCATGTCTTAGTGCAATAGCGCTATGGTACGTGGATTTATAGCTAACAAAAATATCAATTTTGTTACCAAAATCGATAGAGAACATGTGAGCGTATTATGATGGAGCGCCATACGTATGATAGTTGCATTGATTGATGTTTACTGCTACTTGCGGTATTGCGTCTTGTGATGGATCTGCGGCTGTGTTGCGCCTGATTCGACACATTTTGTGGTTATGTTCGATGGAGGTATGCGGGTGGTGATGTCTGCTGAGACTGTATGGGGGAACTTGGGATGGTGTAAGCCGACGATAGTCGTATTGATACTTGTTGCCGTTTGCAGCATTGCGTTTCTGCGATCGCTGTTTGGCGGTTTGCTGTTCTCAATGGCGCTCTCTGCGTCTTGGTTTGCCTCACAACCTAGGTACCTTTGCCCAAGTCGGACCCCTTCATTGCGGGGCTGCAGACTGTCTGACCTCCAATATGTTTTATATAACAGCATGATAAAATAGCACTATAAAGTTCCCACCTTTGAAAGATTGAAGGGAACTTGTTGGTGAGTAAGACAAACATGATCGAAGAATGCATATACTCAACGTCAGTGACACAAACCATTTATGATGGCGAATTATTACTATTATCTTATAACTGCCTATTCGCTATATCTGCTATTGTATTGGTTATTGGAGCATATGTGTCGACCTAATGCGGGTGGTAGCTGGAGGGAAAATCTAAGGAGGCTCTCAAGGCAGCGGCCGAAAGCCGCGCAACGTCGGACCCCATTCCCTTGAGATGAGTGGTAGACTCATGACACGCTCTGCGGCCAATTGGTTGTGCTGATCATGCAATTGTTGATGATGCCTCACACTTACATACATCACGTCTACAGGAACGGCGGTCTGGCAGGTGGTTGCGCTCACGCAGGGTTTTTTTATGGCCAGAGTGTCTATTTTTGCCTAACCCGTGTGACGTACATTTACTGTGGCTGGATTCGAACGTATTCTGTATGGCGTTTACACGCATTGACATGCGCGACTTCGGTCGATGTTTGTGCTTATGCACTTTTCATGGGCCAAGCCCTCTTTTACTGGCCCACCAGTTATTTTGCTGTGGACTACGGTCCAGTTTCCAATTTAACGCACCTTCGGGGGGAGCGCATTAAAATGGTTGGCGCTCACCGTGCACGGCGTGTGCGGAGCCGTGTATCTCCTCCACATTTTTGTAATATGTGGAAGAGCGAAGCCCTTGTATCTGGTATTTGATATAAATATTGTGAGCCTTTTCCAAGCGGGAAGGGATTAATTAATAAGGAATTAATTGTTGTGAACCTGATACAAGTAGAATAGAGATGATTCATTGTTCTTAATATTTTTAGGCTCTGTTTTCGTGAACGGGGTTCATTAGTTTATAAGACACTACCAACAGCTTTTTGCTGTTCTGGTAAATATTCAGTCTTCCAAGAGACCCCTAAAAAAACTATGTTAGAAAAGCGTATGAGAATACGTGAAGAGCAATAAAGCTTGAGTACTAATTCGCTTACCTGTACGAGGTTGCCACTCGAGGACCTTTCTTCCTATATTTTATCTATTTTCCAAGTTATTTAGCGAGCCCATTGCCATTTCACTGTAATATTCCGTTGGGCTATGTCAGTTACTCTGGTTCTAATGCAAATATCTTCATTTCTAACTTTATAACGTAAAGAAACCCCTCTCCAATTTAAAATTTTTACATTTTTTAGATGATAGTTTGTCTAACATAAAAAAAACCATAAACCCAAGAATATCTTTATATAGTTATTCATACTTAGGTAAGCACCATTCTTTTATTTATTTAAATTGTTTGATTTAATTTGATAACAGTGTACCTAAATGTAAGTATCTGTATCTTTATTTCCCTCCCCAATAATATTTTATAAAGTCATACTCATAAAAACAGCGTTTTATTGTAATACATAATTATAAAATTCAGTATCAACTAATTAATAAAAATATGCAACAATAAAATTACATAGGTATTAAACTATCGAAATCTAAGTAACGAGAGCATGTTCGTCGTTCCACATCTAAATTATATAAAAATGCATTTTTCAATTTCACTAATCAACGTCGCCGCCAAAATTTCTTCTTCTTTGGGCACTTTAAAAATTCATTTATTTAGAAAATAATATTTACAGTTACCAGTGTACAGATATTAACTAAATTAAGTATTTCTAGTCATAAAAATATTTATAACTGAGTATAAACTTTTAAAAAACTAATATATATTTGATCGGAGTCGCTCCAACACCGACGTGCGGTCTACCCTCGACGATGTCCGAAAACGGACTGTGACAGAGCTTACATGGCCACGGAGCATGCGCGCTCGCGTAAATATATTCAATTTCAGAGAAAATGATATATTCTCTTATAAAACGGGTAATAAAAATAAAACTCTCAATTAAAATTATTAATATTTTTAAGACCTTTTTTTTAGTGTAAGAACTATTTAAAAAGCTTGTGCCGGTTTGGAGAAATTTTGCAAAATATGACAAAGATAGGTACTCTTTGGGGATTTTTTTTCTAATAAGGGGTTGACAACAATGCAATTTTGTTAAATTAAAAACATTAACCAAATCTTCTTCTGTTACCCTGTATTTTTTCTTTGTAGATTAAATGAACAGTTATTGAGATTTTTTTACTTAAATATCCTAGATTTAGTCATTTCAACTACTGTTAAGGCCTTAAGACAAATAAAATACTGTGACATTCCTTATAGCCGCTGAAAATTACAAAATATTAATTGGTTTTCGCTCATTAACGAAAACAGAAGAAAATAGACGAAAAAAATATCGATGATAATTTTTTTTGCTAATTACCCCCATAGACTTAGCATCTAAAATCTATGATTACCCCTTTATTTACAGACAATTTTATAATTTGTGACGTATTAGACTTTTTCAAAGCATAATTTACAATAAAATATTTACAAAATTGTTATAAAATCATTTGCAAACAGCATGGTAGTGAGCACTTCATTCCGAGGGGTGATTATCCATCATTTACTCATTAGTGGTATAATATCCCTTACTAAACAATTTTAAAAACTCACGCTTGTCACCCAGAGGGGTAGGCAGAGATTATGGACTTCCATTTGGCACGATCCTGACACACCTCTCTCGCTTCCTCCACATCCATATACCTACGCATACACGCTCGTCGGTTAAAGGTACTCTTGATTTAGCCCATTTTTAATATATCGCCAATTTGGTCGATAAATTTTCGCCTAGGGCCTACCCTTCCAGACTATGCCGTTCACCTCTGCAACATAAATTTGCTTTGTCACTCTTTCCTCATTCATTCTTTCTACATGGCCAAACCACCGAACCATTCCTTTCTTAACCCTGGTCACAACATCATCTTTCAAACCACACTCTTCTCTTATTAAACAATTTCTCACTCTGTCATTCAGATTGAATGACAGAGTGAGAAATTGAAACTGAATCTGAATGAAACTGAAAAATTTTTAACATTGTGTATTGTACATTTTTATGGACTTTGTTGTATAAGCGTTGATATCGCACCGTGAAGGAATTACTGACACTATGGAGTCGAAAAACTGGTATACCTAACTTGTTCTTTTTTATAGTACCTATGTACAGAATGTACATCGCTCATTAAATTTTCGTAAAGATATTCAGAGTCCAAAGTTAGTATTATTTCTTCAATTTTGCTCTGTAATGAATAGGAGAGATTATGAATTACATCATGGCTCTCTTCTTCGAAACAAAGATAGTTTAAATATCAGTCGTATTACCACATAACAAGATTCCATATTAAATGATGGTAGTGAAATGACTAAAATAAACGAATCTAGCTGTTTCAACACATGCAAGGCCTCCAATATTTATTAAAGCATATGTTGCAGAACTAAGTTTTCTAGCTAGTTTAGTTATATGAGGGCCCCATTGAAGCTTTTCGTCAACTATAATTCCGAGAAAAACTCTGGATTCAACAAAGCTCACCTACTCCCCATTTAAAAGCTATAAGTTTGATTGCTATGTTATTTACACGATATTCCTGATCAATATCTCACGGAGAACGCAATCAAAGGACTTAGTAAGATCACAGAATATACCGAAAACATCCTTTGAATAACATCTCAATACTGATGTCAGTTATCGAGCGACCCCTCGTAAATCCAAACTGATTTTTAGGGTGTAAGTTAATTACATTAAAAAAATAAAATTGAACCAAAATAATTTTTTAAAAGCTGTACTGACCGTTGGCAGTACAAAAATATGCCTATAATTTGTGTTATATATTGTTCTATCTGATTAAATAAAAGTATAACTTTATTATGTTTCATTCATTTAGCAGAGACGCAATAAGTTTAACAGAAATTCCCTTCAAAATCTGCTGTTTTCTTAACATCAATAGATTTGAAATACAAATATTTAACAAACATCCTGATAATATTTTATGAAATGCAAATTCGTTTTTGTACAGCCATTTACATTATGTTTGAGTAATGACTCAGCGACAGCAGGGGAGGAGTTGAGTGGCCTATTAGTCAATATCGGAATATCGGTCAAATATTGTTCAAAAGCAGTTGCAACATACTCATTTCATTTTTTTTATTGTTAATATATAATTGACAATTTTATTTGAATAAATAGATATCACAGGAAAATTTTAAAGTTTTAAGAAAGTAAATAGATATCAAAGAAAATTTGATGAGCTAAAGTATATCTATTGTGTAGCCTGGCTAGATCATGGATTAGCTTCCACGTGTCAGTGTTAAGGTTGTGCATTTATAATTAACTGAATAAGCAGTAGGTAGATGAAGGGGTAACGTCCTACACCACTAGAGATGCGCCACAGCATTATTCAGAATTAACAATTGAAAGGGTTTTGGTATGTTATTTATTTTAAGTAACGGCTAATATGGCAAACATCTCCCATGATCCAAAATACAAGTATCCACTCTCTGCTCCGTGCCCAAGCTTTAATATACTTAGCTTCATTGGAGGATATTAAAATCAGGGGTGATAATATCTGGTAGTTAATTGCTTGCCACTGTGAAGCCTCGTAATTATTATTATTAAATAATAATTAAATTCATTATAAAAACATTTAAAAGTGTTTTAGAAATTATATTTTAAACAATTAAAATGCAAACAATAAGCATAAAGTTCAAATATATTCATTTGGAATATTGAATATTATAGTATTAGTAAACGCATAAATTGTCACTAAAAATGTCTGCTTAAAATATTCAAAATGTACTAAATCATATAAATACAAGTCGATTATATTGCAATAATAAAGATATATAACATTTGTAATACAATAAAAAAAATGAATCAAAAATTTCTAAGTTGATGAACGTGTTCTTGTAATGTTCCTTTATATTGGGGCGTTGCCGGAGACGCATACCCAAGGTTGTACATATATATGGGGTGGTCGGCTGACCGACTGCTAGTATTAAGGTTGCACAATGACTAGTCCTATATTAGGGACTGATCATAGTAAGGTCTAATGAACCAAAGCATTAACATAGAAGGTCTCTATGATGCATAAGCATTTTGATAGCAGAGTAATGACTTGAAGTCCCATATGAATAAGACATAGAATAGTGTGGTCTATGAAATAAAGCAAATATGTGGAAGGTCTCAAATATGTAAAAGCATTATATTGAAAGAAATGGGACTTAAACAGGTTTATTATAGTGGCGTATAGGTGTTACTTCGCAGCCTCCGAGACCGAGGTAAACTTGGACTCGCTAACCGATGTGTCCTAGACATATCATCTTAGTGTCGGTGGTAAGCGGGTTTGTTGTAGCAATACGACTTGCCCGTGAACATCGCACACCCCTACTGTTTGTGGGCGGCGTCCTAGCGCATAGCGTTATAATACGTCGGCTATCTTTCGGATTGGGGTGAGTGTGTTTGGTAATACTTTTAAGTGCAGCAAGCATACTCAACTCCATGTCTTAGTGCAATAGCGCTATAATACGTGGAGTTTTGGCTACTGACGTCTTAGTGGCGTGTGCTGTGACACGTTAGTGGTATTTTGCAGGTGGTGCTGTCTGCTGGGACTGTATGGGGGACCTTGGGATGGTGTAAGCCCGACGATTGTCGTATTGATGCCTGTTGCATTCTGCAGCATTGCGTCCCTGCGGTAGTTGTTTGGCGGGTCGCTATTCTAAATAACGATCTCTGCGTCTTGGTTGGACTCACAACCTAAGTAGCTTTGCCCAAGTCGGGTCCCTTCATTGCGGGGCTGCAGGCTGTCTGTCCTCCATGATGTTTTATATAACAACTTAATAAGATATCTCTATAAAGTTCCCACTTTTGGTGGATTGAAGGCAACTTGTTGGTGTGTGAGACAAACATGATCGAAAAATGCATATACTCAACGACAGTCATACAAACCCTTTCTGATGGCGTATTATTACTATTATCTTATAACTGCCTATTGGCTATATCTGCCATTGTATTGGTTGGTGGAGCATATGTGTCGACCTCATGCGGGTGGTAGCTGGAGGGAGAATCTGAGGAGGCTCTCAAGGCTGCGGCCGAAAGGCGCGCAACGTGGGACCCCATTCCCTTGAGGTGAGCGGTAGACTAATGACACACTCTGCGGGCAATTGGCCGTGCTAACCATGCAATTGGTGGTGATCACGTCTGCAGGAACGGCGGTCTGGCAAGTGGTGGCGCTCACGGAGGGCTTTTTATGGCCAGTGTGCCTATTGTTGCCTAACCCGTGTGACGTACATTCACTGTGACTGGATTTGATCGTATTCTGTATGGCGTTCACACGCATTGACATGCGCGACTTCGGTCGATATTTGTGCTTACACACTATCAAGGGGCCAAGTCCTCTTTTATTGGTTCGCCAGTTATTTTGCTGTGGACTACGGTCCAGTTCCCAACTTAGCGTACCCTTCGGGGGAAGCGCTTTAAATTGGTTAGCGCTCACCGTGCACGGCGTGTGACTTCGCTCTCCCACATTTTTTTTAAATGTGGGAGAGCGAAGTCCTTGTATCTGGTATTTGATATAAATATTGTGAGCCTTTTCCAAGCGGGAAGGGATTAATTGATAAGAAATTGACTATTGTGAACCTTGATACAAGTGGAATAGGGACAATTTATTGTTCTTTACTTTTTTTGAGATCTGTCTTCGTGGACGGGGTTCTTTAGCTTATAAGACGCTACCAACAAATTTCGATTGCTCTCGTGAATATTCATTCTTCCAAGATACACCTAAAAGAACTTAGTAGGTGAAGCCAAGTATTGGGCTCGCATTAATAATGTGCATTAGACAACTTTTGATGATTTTAAAGCTGACTTTCTAAGAGTATTTTGGGGTGAAGAAGAACAAAATAAAAATTAAAGATTCCTTGTGTAAAATATGTGGATTAGAAGTACACACCCCACCATTGGTTAGTTACTTTCTTTCTGTTATTGAAAAGGCACAAACATTATCATATCCGATACCTGAAAAACAATTAGTAACTGATGTCATCAGACATTATCCTAAAACTGTGCAGCAATTATGGAGAATAGCTAAAATTGAGACAATAATAGACACGACAGATTTCTTAAAAAACTTAGATGACATCGATAAACAAGATGAAGGTCGTGAACCTTACTATAATGAGAAAAGGAGGAAATTTAATTATAATACAGAGCAAATACATAATGAAATACAACAATCGTACAAAACATGGCGTAAACCCGAAGAGGGAAAAGAGAAACTTAATGAAGAACATAAAATACATGTCACCAATGATCAATATCATGTTATGACCCCTGAGCCAAATTAAGAGCTGTAGAAGTCGAACTAGTTCCCGATTCGATCCCTTACAATGTAAAAGGGAATAAAGCATTAAATATGTTATTAAAGGTGGGTTGGCGACCTGGTCAAACACTGGTTAAAAATAATAGAGGTTTAAAAGCAAATTTTAACAGAGAAGGCGTTGGTTATAACGATAATGCAAATAGTATATTAAACACCTTAAAGGCCAGGTCAGACTTGCTCATTATAGAGTTATTCGTGCAAATCGACTTCGAGGAAGACGAAGATAAATACTAAAGGGAATTTATATGGAATATAAGATGTCTGTTGACAAAGTAATTTCTAAAAGAAAAGACAAACATAATATCGAACAGATTAGACAAACTAGTACGTAAAAATTTAAAAGAGACAAACGAAAGTAGAGGAATTTTCAATGCTATTCACTTATTAAAATATTTTAAATAATATTTTCATTTTATATAAATCATTGTAGTTAAATAAATATTGTAGCATAAAAGGGTCTTGTTGGTGGCCCATGAAAATAATTGTTTAAGTAATAGTCTAAACTTATTAAAGTTATGAGCAAGATATTTGTTATATGATAGAAGAACGTTCTTAATAAATAATGAAGGGTTGTAAATATAGCTCGTATGATAATTTGTCATCATTTTTATTAAATAAATATGGGAGTTGGGTCAGGGTGAATGGCTCAATCATATTTATCCTGTGTGGTACCCAACTGATCTCAACAAATATCTAACTGGATTGTATGCACATAAAGTGTGACACTATTGAAATAATGTTTCAAAGATTTAAAGATAAATTAATAAAATGAGAAATAGACAATTGACTGCAAACTTTATTAACAACACAATATACAATAACTTGAATAATAATGTTATCACATTGTGATGAATGTGATTGAAGGGGTGTTGGTGGCGGCCATTCCCTGGGGTAGGGGAATTTGATAACATATACTGTATTGTAACAGATTAAAAGAGGAAAGAACAGATATATAAACAATTATTTGAGTGGTGTATATGCTCTCAAAATACTAACATTTTATATTAACGACTCCACTATGTGGAACATTTACATAAAATTTGGGGGTGGATTGTGAAGCCTCATAATAATTATTATTAAATAATAATCAAATTCATTATAAAAACATATAAAAATGTTTTAGAAATTATATTTTAAACAATTAAAATGCAAATAGTAAGCATAAAGTTCAAATATATTCATTTGGAATATTGAATATTATAGTATTAGTAAACGCATAAATTGTTTCTAAAAATGTTTCCTTAAAATATTCAAAATTTACTAAATCATATAAATACAAGTCGATTATATTGCAATAATAAAGATAAATAAAATTTGTAATATAATAGAAAAAATGGATCAAAAATTTCTAAGATGATGAACGTGTTCTTGTAATGTTCCTTTATATGGGGGCGTTGCCGGAGACGCATACCCAAGGTTGTACATATATATGGGGTGGTCGGCTGACCGACTGCTAGTATTAAGGTTGCACAATGACTAGTCCTATATTAGGGACTTATCATAGTAAGGTCTAACGAACCAAACCATTAACATAGAAGGTCTCTATGATGCATAAGCATTATGATAGCAGAGTTATGACTTGAAGTCTCATATAAATAAGACATACAATAGTATGGTCTATGAAATAAAGAAAATATGTGGAAGGTCTCAAATATGTAAAAGCATTATATTGAAAGAAATGGGACTTGAAAAGGATTATTATAGTGGCGTGTAGGATGCTTCGCAGCCTCCGAGTCCGAGGTAAACTTGGACTCGCTAACCGATGTGTCCTAGACATATCATCTTAGTGTCGGTGGTAAGCGGGTTTGTTGTAGCAATACGACTTGCCCGTGGACATCGCACACCCCTACTGTTTGTGGGCGGCGTCCTAGCGCATAGCGTTATGATACGTCAGCTATCTTTCGGATTGGGGTGAGTGTGTTTGGTAGTACTTTTAAGTGCAGCAAGCATACTCATCTCCATGTATTAGTGCAATAGCGCTATGATACGTGGAGTTTTAGCTACTGACGTCTTAGTGGCATGTCCTGTGACACGTTAGTGTTATTTTGCGGGTGATGCTGTCTGCTGGGACTCTATGGGGGACCTTGGGATGGTGTAAGGAACAAGTGGTGCAACAAGCATCAATACGACGATAGTCGTATTGATGCTTGTTGCATTCTGCAGAATTGCGTCCCTGCGGTGGTTGTTTGGCGGGTCGCTATTCTCAATGGCGATCTCTGCGTCTTGGTTGGACTCACAACCTAAGTAGCTTTGCCCAAGTTGTTACCAAAGTCGATAGGGATTATGTGGATGTGTTGTGAAGAGGCGCAATCCGTATGATAGTTGCATTGCGTCTCTGCGATGGTTGTTTGTTGGGTTGCTATTCTCAATAGCGCTATCTGCGCCTTGGTTTAATTCGCAACCTAAGTATCTTTGCCCAAGTCGATGACCTCAATGATGCATTATAAAACAACATAATAATATATATCTATAAAGTTCCCACCTTTGAAAGATTGAAGGCAACTTGTTGGTGGGTGAGACAAACATGATCGTAAAATGCATATACTCAACGTCAGTGACACAAACCCTTTCTGATGGCGAATTATTACTTTTATCTTATAACTGCCTGTAAGCTAAATCTGCCATTGTTTTGGTTTGTGGAGCATATGTGATGACCTCATGCGGGTGGTAGCTGGAGGAAGAATCTGTTTGCGCTTCTCAAGGCTGCGGTCGAAAGCCCCGCAACGTGGGACCTCATTCCCTTGAGGTGAGTGGTAGACTCATGACACGCTCTGCGGCCAATTGGCAGTACTGATCATGCAATTGGTGGTGATGCCTTACACTCACATCACGTCTGCAGGAACGGTGGTCTGGCAGGTGGTGGCACTCACGGAGGGTTTTTTATGGCCAGTATGTCTATTGTTGCCTAACCCGTGTGAGTAACATTCACTGTGGCTGGATTTCATCGTATTTTGTATGGCGTTTACACGCATTGACATGTGCGACTTCGGTCGATGTTTGTGCTTACGCACTACCAAGGGGCCAAGTCCTCTTTTACTGGGACGCCAGTTATTTTGCTGTGGACTACGGTCCAGTTTCCAAATTAACGTTCCCTTCGGGGGGAGCGCATTAAATGGTTGGCGCTCACCGTGCATGGCGTGTGTGGAGCCGTGTGCCTCCCTCACATTTTTTGAAATGTGAGAGAGCGAAGCCCTTGTATCTGGTATTTGATTTGGTATTTGAGGTTTGTAAGCCTTTTCTAAGAGGGAAGGGATTAATTAATAAGTAATTGACTGTTGTGAACCCGATACAAGTGGAATAAAGACAATTCATTTTTCTTAACTTTTTTGAGCTCTGTCTTCGTGATCGGGGTTCTTTAGCTTATAAGACGCTACCAACAGCTTTCGATTACTCTCGTGAATATTCATTCTTCCAAGAGACACCTAAAAGATCTAAGTTACTTAATAAACACAACGTAAATAAGGGTCCTAACTAAGGCCATCACGACATTAATTTATTTGACTGCCTATATTAAAGATCAATATGGTTAATATACTGGTCACGTAAATTTAATATATTTTCATATCTTAAAGATATAATTTCAAAAGAAAGACAAAAATAAATATAAGAAGAGAGAGGGGGTGTATTATAATTTGGTGCTCTCTCACCAGGATAGAGGTTAAATGTTAAATAGGAGGCCGTTAATATAAAATTATGAGGTAGGCTATATGCTTTCAATTTGTTGTCCGTGAAATGGAGAGGTGTCTTAGAGAATGGTGTTTGCTGGGGTTGGTTGTGATTTAGATTTTTAATAAATTACAGTAACAGTGCATGAATAATATCAAAAAAATTGCAATCGATTCTGCACCCCAATCCTACTTTAACTTTTATCATTAACGTGTGGTTAAGATTAATTTGAATTTATATTACATGTATACTTTCAGCTATAAAACGGACTAAAATATATATTATACATGTTTAATGCTATTATCGCATAGGACGATTATTGCCCTTATGCTTTTATTTCCTTGCGTCGGATAAAGTAATAGCTTTCATATGTAATAATTAGTTCTTGTTGCGTCCGCAAAGTGTCGAAATATTCAGACGTCTGCAGGGGCGTGTAACTAAAGTATAAAATTCCATGAAATTCTTACATGAATGCATACATACAGTTCGAGCTAATATAAAATGTGTAATAACTCGTCGAAATGATGTCAATATATTTTTGTGTTTAGTTCAGTTCAGTTCAGTTCTCGAAAAATTAGAAGATTTAAATGCCTTTTCGTAATTTTAAACCGCAAATATAGTTAAAATCCTATGTTACATTTTAAAATTACGTAAAGTTATTTATTTTATACGAAAACAGAAAAGAAAGAGAATAGAAGAGTAAAATTTTATGGAAGATACACTTTTTTTTTGCTAATTATCTCCTTTGTGTGTGTTTTGTTTTATAATCAGATAACTATATATTGTATGACATTATTAGTATTTAAGTAGATAAATAAAATACTCTGATATTTAGTTTTGGTAGGAAAATAAATAGATGTGACAATTTCTCGCCTGATGTCGCTGAGTCATTGCTAAAACAAAATGTAAAGGACTGTAAAAAATAACATTTGCATTTCAGAAAATATTATCAGGATGTTTGAATATAGTTGCATTATAAAAGTATTGATGTTAATAAAACAGCAGATTTTGAAGAGATTTCTGTTAAAGTTATTGCGTCTCTAATAAATTAATGAAACGGTAAAGTTATAGCTATACTTAAATCTGGTAGAAAAGTGTTGACGCTACAAATGTTAGACCTATTTTTGTACTACCAACGGTTCGTAAAATTTTTGAAAAAGTAATTAATTTCAAATGTTTTTTTAATGTTATTAAATTTATTACTAAAAATCATTTGTGATTTACAAGGGATCGCTCGATAACTGACGCCGGTGTTGAGATGAAATTACGAGTATGCTTTGGGTATATATTTGTGATCTTTCGATGTCTTTCGACTGCGTTCACCAGGATATATTGATCAGGAGACTACATTATTATGATTTAAAACACATAGCATTCATAAATAAAATATTATAATTATCTTAAAATAGAATGCAAACAGTTGTTATTAATGGAAGCAGTTCTTCCGGATCAGAAGTACGAGTATGTATGGCTGTGACTCAGGGCTCATTTCTCCTCTTCTTAGTTTATATTAATGATTTACCTGACGTAACGTTGATGTAATTTAGATGTCCTTTTGTTTGTTTAACTATTCGATTCTTAAATTGCGACTGTTTTTTTTTTGTATAAACAACATTTCTTCTAGTTGCAATTGTATATTTTTATAGCGACTTCTGTAATGATGTAATTGGTTTAATATCCCATAAGCTATTGGTTCACCTCTGCTTTATATACATACAACCAGAGGCGCATCGAGCATCGAGTTGTAAAGCGCTTTTGCTATCTGAAAAAATAACTAACATATTTTTCATGTAAATTGCTCATATATTTCAAAGGTTCAGATATTGCAACGAGTTCTCTCGTCATTATCGATAGTCTCAGTTCCGTTTGTATATTTTGAAAGAAAATAATATACAACCAGAGGCGCATCGAGCTAAGTGTTGTAAAGCGCTTTTGCTATCTGAAAAAATAACTAACATATTTTTCATGTAAATTGCTCATATATTTCAAAGGTTCAGATATTGCAACGAGTTCTCTCGTCATTATCGATAGTCTCAGTTCCGTTTGTATATTTTGAAAGACAATAAATATTTTATCACCCAATGCCACTGCACAAATGAATCTAAACACAATAATACCTTAAAACAAAAATTGTTATAGTAATTTTTGTTCTAAGGTATTAGTAATACAAGAATACCTATATACCTATATATATATATATATATATATATATATATATATATATATATATATAGGTATTCTTATTATATATATATATATATATATATATATATATGTATACTTGTATTACTTTGAGAATTTCTAAGTTCATGAGGGTGATCATGTAATGTTTAATATAGTAATATAATAAGTTTAATATAGAAGGCATCTTTGACGCATAAGCATTATGATAGCAGAGTTATGACTTGAAATCCCATATGTATATGACATATTATAGTATGGTCTATGAAAAGAAATAGATATTATGTGGAAGGTCTCAAATATGTAAAGGCATTATAGTTGAAAAACTGGGACTTCAAAAGGGTTATTATTGTGGCGTGTAGATTGCTTCACAGCGTCCGAGTCCGAGGTAAACTTGGACTCGCTAACCGACGTGTCCTAGACATATCATCTTATTGCCGGTGGTAATCGGGTTAGTAATAGCAATACGACTTGTCCGTGGACATCGCACACCCCTACACCGCCGTTTGTGGGCGGCGTCTTAGTGCATAGCATTATGATACGTCGGCTATCTATCAGATTAGGGTGAGTGTGGTTGGTAGTTCTTTTAAGTGCAGCAAGCATACTCAACTCCATGTCTTAGTGCAATAGCGCTATGATACATGGAGTTTTGGCTATTGACGTCTTAGTAGCTTTTTTTACCATTTTAACCATTTATATACCAAAATGAACGTAACGAAACATAAATTCTTATGACACTAAAGTTTATTCAAAATGGCCTCCGTGATTCTGAATACAGGCTTTCAATCTGCGCGGACAGTCGTCTATCGCAGCACGAACGAGGTCCATGTCAATATCGACGGCTGCCTTAATCAAGGATGTCTTGAGTGACTCCAAATTGAGATGAGCCTTTTTCTCCAAGTGTTGCCATATCTTGTAATCTAACGGATTCAAATCTTTTGAATATATTCGAATTTTTCTGTATGTAAAAAATTTGAATTGGCGCGTAACCGCGACGATGCAACGCAATAACTGCAACACGGTCTTCTTTAAGCGTCCACTACATATTTAAAAATGAGTAAAATTCTAAAAAGTATACAGTTTTATTTTCATGAACAATTCGAAATTCGAATTCAATAAACTTTAGTGTGGCCAGCATTCTAAAAGAAAAGTTTTTACTGTGTGACAATACTTATGACCTGACTAGGTATCACACTAATATATTGTGTTTTAAATTTTAGCAGTCCTCGACAAATTAGAAGTCTAAATTGCCTTTTCGTAATTTTAAGTGGCAAATATAGTTAAAATCCTATAATTGACTTTAAAATTACGAAAAGATAATTAAACGCTCCTAAGCGAAAACAGAAAAACAAATTGATTAGAAGAGAAAGAAGATTTTGAAGATAAATAATATTTTTTCCTAATTTTACCTTTTGCGTGTGTTTTGTTTTATTTACAGATAATTCTTTATTGTATGACGTTATAAATTAAGATTAATAAAATACTGTCACATTTAGTTTTAGGTAGGAAAATAAATAGATGTTACAAAACAATGTTGATATAATTAAGATGCTCTTTTGTTTGTATAAAGTTTACAATAAAACCACATGTCCTTACTTTCCGATTCTTTAATTTAAAAAGTTTTTTTGTTCGTTTTAAAAAAAATACGTTACCACAACACTAGGATTTTCTCAAGTATTTTTGTGGCTGTTATTATTCCACCCATCTCTGAAGATCGCCGCCTTTCGTCATTTTTGTAATGTAAATAATAAAAATTAACTGGTAATAATAATAATAGAATGCATTTTGGTTTATTCTTGTTGTTTCTAGTCACACCTTTTGCGAGATAATTTAAAAAGTGATTTAGATTAAAAAAAAATTACGGTAACAGTGCATGAATATCAAAAAATTACAATCGATTCGGCATCAAAATCCTGCTTTGACTTTTGTAATTGGCGTGTGGCTAAGATTAATTTGAATATATATTATATGTATACTTGCAGGTTAGAACGGACTAAAATTATCTTGTAATAGTAATAATAATTACAATTGGTATTTATTTTCTCCCACATATTATGATCAGTACATCAAAATAAACATAGTAACAATGAACTATACATCTAAATAATAGCTAAAAATATTAGCCCTAAATTATTAGGAGACTGGTGCCCAAACTAGGTTTCCCTGTGCTATGGGATCACCAGGCCCCTCCCTCAACAGAAGTGATATTGCTGCAATACATTTAATAATCAATACAGCTACGTGTAATTAAATTACATTAAATTATACTTGTTCAGTTTGGAGAAACTGTGTAAATATTACTTATTAGGTATATATACAGAAAAACATGCTTTAAGTAGTCTACTAGTAAATGTAAGCAGGTTTATTAAGTGTTAATAGTGTGGTAAGCGTGTGTGCGCGTGCGCGCACCTGTGTGTGTGTTTGTGTGCATGTGGTGTGTAATATATACGAGTATTTAAAAAATACGTTCAAATTGTTTTTCTGTCTGTTCGTAGTCTAATGATTTAAGCTATTTGATTACGGAAGTTTTTGTCTATCTTTTAGTTAACGGATATATATTTAATAATTTGTTAGCAAGATTATATAGGACTGGACATCTGTAATTGAAAAAAAAATTAAGTGACTTCAAATTTGAATAATTTTTGTTCAATAAACTAAAAGTGAAACATGACCGCACAGAACGGGGTCCGGAGGGAGAAGGATCTTGTATATCTGTCATGCTATTATCGCAAACTTTTGGGACAAAATTATTCCAATCAGATAAATTATTGAATTACTTAGGAAAGTTGAAATTATTGATATAACAATGATAAAACAATGTGCCTATATTCTCTATTATTAAATTATTGATAAAACAATTATATAACAATGTGCCTATATTCTCGTGAGATTGCAAGATCCCAGTCATGAAATTATTGTAATGTTACCAGTTCTTATTGCGTCTGCAAAGTTTCAGATTATTCAAACATCTGCAAGTGGGTGTAAATTGAAGTATAAAATTCCATGACATTCTTTTATGAATAAATACATACAGATCTAGCTAATATAAAATAATTAATTACTTACTCACAATTTATTTTATTGTTAAGCTCAATATTTTAAAGAATATACCTAGTCAGGTCATAAATTCTGTCACATGTTTAATATAAAATAATTGAAACAAGTTTATTCATTATGTAACCATTTATAAACCAAAATGAACGTAGCGAAACATAAATTCTTATGACACTAAAGTTTATTCAAAATGGCCTCCGTGATTTTGAATACAGGCCTACAATCTGCGCGGACAGTCGTCTATCGCAGCACGAACGAAGTCCATGTCAATATCGACGGCTGCCTTAATCAAGGATGTCTTGAGTGACTCCAAATTGAGATGAGGCTTTTAGCACGCCTTTTTCTCCAAGTGTTGCCATATCTTGTAATCTAACGGATTCAAATCTGGACTGGAGGAGGGCCAGTCTTCGTGCCGGATGAAGTCGATTTCACGCGCCGCCAGCCAGTCTTGTGTGCTCTTCGCTCTATGAGCTGGCGCCGAATCTTGATAGAATACCCAGTGCCTGTTATTGAACATGGTATGAGAAACAGGTTCCACAAGGTTCGTCAGGACCGTATTTTGATACACAACTGCATTCGTTTTTACGCCTTTCTCACAAAAATGTACCTCTGTTAAGCCCCAATAAGAAACTCCCAACCATACCATGAGCGAGGATGGAAAATGACCTCGTTGGACACGCAGAATACGGTTGCTCGCTTCTTCAATACTGTGTGCGTACATCTTATCATTTTGTTTGTTGTAAACCTCTTCTACGGTAAAAATTTTTTCATCCGCAAAAAGAATTTCCCGATATTTTTTTTCCCGCGTACCGCTTCAACAAAGCGCGGCATCTCTTCAGTCTCAGGTCCATTAGACGAGCATTCAAACGATGTCCTGTTTTTCTTCGATATGGCCGATCCCCAAAATCTTCATTTAACACCCTTTTCACCGTGGTTCTGCTTTACCTCATCTGAAGGGCCAACAGTTTCTGCTTACATTTGAGATTTCTTTGAATTCGCGCCTTCACAGCCTTCACTGCTGGATTCCTAACAGACCGAGGGCGTCCACTTCTTGACCTGTCATCTACACTAAAGTCTTCATTGTACCGTTTATGGTACGATAAACGAATCTTTTGGATATATTCAAATTTTTCTGTATGTAAAAAATTTGAATTGGCGCGTAACCGCGACGATGCAACGCAATAACTGCAACACGGTCTTTTATAAGCGTCCACTACATATTTAAAAATGAGTAAAATTCTAAAAAGTATACAGTTTTATTTTCATGAACAATTCGAAATTCGAATTCAATAAACTTTAGTGTGGCCAGCATTCTAAAAGAAAAGTTTTTACTGTGTGACAATACTTATGACCTGACTAGGTATTACACTAATATATTGTGTTTTATATTTTAGCAGTCCTCGACAAATTAGAAGACTAAATTGCCTTTTCGTAATTTTAAGTGGCAAATATAGTTAAAATCCTATAATTGACTTTAAAATTACGATAAGTTAATTTAAAGCTCCTAAGCGAAAACAGAAAAACAAATTGATTAGAAGAGAAAGAAGATTTTGAAGATAAATAATATTTTTTGATAATTTTACCTTTTGCGTGTGTTTTGTTTTATTTACAGACAATTCTTTATTGTATGACGTTATAAAATAAGATTAATAAAATACTGTCACATTTAGTTTTAGGTAGGAAAATAAATAGATGTTACAAAACAATGTTGACATAATTAAGATGCTCTTTTGTTTGTATAAAGTTTACAAGAAAACCACATGTCCTTACTTTTCGATTCTTTAATTTAAAAAGATTTTTTGTTCGTTTTCAAAAAAAATGCATTACCACAACACTAGGATTTTCTCAAGTATTTTTGTGGCTGTTATTATTCCACCCATCTCTGAAGATCGCCGCCTTTCGTCATTTTTGTAATGTAAATAATAAAAATTAACTGGTAATAATAATAATAGAATGCATTTTGGTTTATTCTTGTTGTTTCTAGTCACACCTTTTGCGAGATAAATTAAAAAGTGATTTAGTATAAAAAAAATTACGGTAACAGTGCATGAATATCAAAAAATTACAATCGATTCGGCATCAAAATCCTGCTTTGACTTTTGTAATTATAATAATAATAATAATAATAATCATTTATTTCCAATCACAATGGTACATTTAATAAAACTTGCTTAGTTTATTGTGTAATTTCTATGAAATACTTATTTCAACATTTGACCATTGTGAAAGAGCGGAACCTGTACTAGGATACCCTGTGTTACAGTGTTCCGACCCCCACACTCGGACTTAATTCATATATTACTTAGTACCATAATTGTTAGTTAAAGTAGGTAAAAGTAGATAAAGAATGTAAGTGTATGTGTGTGTGTGTGTGTGTGTGTGTGTGTGTGTGTGTGTGTGTGTGTGTGTGTGTGTGTATGTGTGTCTGTGTGTGTGTATGTGTGTTATTTAATTATATGCACTTGAAATCGAGACCATTACATTAATAATTCATACTTATCGTTAAGAACTTTTCAAAAATTTTATCATAATATGAAAATTTTATTTGTATTCCATTCTTTATTGCATTATTTTTAGGAGATCTTCTGTTTCAGAGTAAGATTTTAAATGTAGGAATTTCGTAACTGTTTCTTTACAAGTGTAGCGTGATTTAGAGTAAATATTCACAGCATGATTAATTTTATTGTATAGTATAGGTCCCAAAAAGACATGTTGTCGTTTTGCAAACGGTGATGTCTCTTTAGGAATTCTGAATATTATATCTTTACGTCGTTTATTCATGTGAGTAACGTGATCGAAAGTAGTTTTAGCGTGGCTGTGTAATATTGACTTTAAGATATACAATTGTCGAACTGAAGTGGAATAACTATAGGGTTTAAAAAAAAATTACTTTCAATATAGCTCTTTGTGGCCTTTCAACTTGCAGAATACTATTCTTAAACGTTCCTCCCCATGACGTTATGCAGTATGTAATTATTGATTGGCATAATGCGAGATAAGTTACTTTAAGCCATTTAAAGTCAGTAGCAGCTCTTAGACGTTTAAAAACATATATTAATTTGCGGATCCTTTTGGTGAGCGTCTCAAAGTGATATTTCCAGGAAAGTGTTAAATCAATGTATACACAGAGGTATTTTATTTTTTGTAACTGTTCAATAGTGGTACACGTATGTGAGCAGGAATCATGATGGGTGGAATGTTGACAGGTGTGAGCAACTATTTTAATATTAGATGGTTGAAGACCGGCGTAATTGTAATTGGCGTGTGGCTAAGATTAATTTGAATATATATTATATGTATACTTGCAGGTTAGAACGGACTAAAATTATCTTGTAATAATAATAATAATAACAATTGGTATTTATTTTCTCCCACATATTATGATCAGTACATCAACATAAAAATAGTAACAATGAACTATACATCTAAATAATAGCTATAAATATTAGCCAAATAAGATCCAGGTGGGAGACTGGTGCCCAAACTAGGTTTCCCTGTGCTATGGGATCACCAGGCCCCTCCCTCCACAGAAGTGATATTGCTGCAATACATTTAATAATCAATACAGCTACGTGTAATTAAATTACATTAAAATATACTTGTTCAGTTTGGAGAAACTGTGTAAAAATTACTTATTAGGTATATATACAGAAAAACATGCTTTAAGTAGTCTACTAGTAAAGGTAAGCAGGTTTATTAAGTGTTAATAGTGTGGTAAGCGTGTGTGCGCGTGCGCACACCTGTGTGTGTGTGTTTGTGTGCATGTGGTGTGTAATATATACGAGTATTTAAACAATACGTTCAAATTGTTTTTCTGTCTGTTCGTAGTCTAATGATTTAAGCTATTTGATTACGGAAGTTTTTGTCTGTCTTTTAGTTAACGGATATATATTTAATAATTTGTTAGCAAGATTATATAGGACTGGACCTCTGTAATTGAAAAAAAAATTAAGTGACTGCAAATTTGAATAATTTTTGTTCAATAAACTAAAAGTGAAACACGACCGCACAGAACGGAGTCCGGAGGGAGAAGGATCTTGTATATCTGTCATGCTATTATCGCAAAGTTATGGGACAAAATTATTCCAATCAGATAAATTATTGAATTACATAGGAAAGTTGAAATTATTGATATAAAAATGATAAAACAATGTGCCTATATTCTCTATTATTAAATTATTGATACAACAATGATATAACAATGTGCCTATATTCTCGTGAGATTGCAAGATCCCAGTCATGAATTTATTGTATTGTTACCAGTTCTTATTGCGTCTGCAAAGTTTCAGATTATTGAAACATCTGCAAGTGGGTGTAAACTGAAGTATAAAATTCCATGACATTCTTTTATGAATAAATACATACAGATCTAGCTGATATAAAATAATTAATTACTTACTCACAATTTATTTTATTGTTTAGCTCAATATTTTAAAGAATATACCTAGTCAGGTCATAAATTCTGTCACATGTTTAATATAAAATAATTGAAACAAGTTTATTCATTATGTAACCATTTATATACCAAAATGAACGTAACGAAACATAAATTCTTATGACACTAAAGTTTATTCAAAATGGCCTCCGTGATTTTGAATACAGGCCTTCAATCTGCGCGGACAGTCGTCTATCGCAGCACGAACGAGGTCCATGTCAATATCGACGTCTGCCTTAATCAAGGATGTCTTAAGTGACTCCAAATTGAGATGAGGCTTTTAGCACGCCTTTTCCTCCAAGTGTTGCCATATCTTGTAATCTAATGGATTCAAATCTTGACTGGAGGAGGGCCAGTCTTCGTGCCGGATGAAGTCGATTTCATGCGCCGCCAGCCAGTCTTGTGTGCTCTTCGCTCTATGAGCTGGCGCCGAATCTTGTTGGAATACCCAGTGCCTGTTATTGAACATGGTATGAGAAACAGGTTCCACAAGGTTCGTCAGGACCGTATTTTGATACACAACTGCATTCGGTTTTACGCCTTTCTCACAAAAATGTACCTCTGTTAAGCCCTAATAAGAAACTCCCAACCATACCATGAGCGAGGATGGAAAATGACCTCGTTGGACACGCAGAAAACGGTTGCTCGCTTCTTCACTACTGTGTGCGTACATCTTATCATTTTGTTTGTTGTAAATCTCTTCTACGGTAAAAATTTTTTCATCCGAAAAAAGAATTTCCCGATATTTTTTTCCCGCGTACCGCTTCAACAAAGCGCGGCATCTCTTCAGTCTCAGGTCCATTAGACGAGCATTCAAACGATGTCCTGTTTTTCTTCGATATGCCCGAAGCCCAAAATCTTCATTTAACACCCTTTTTACCGGGGTTCTGCTTAACCTCATCTGAAGGGCCAACAGTTTCTGCTTACATTTGGGATTTCTTTGAATTCGCGCCTTCACAGCCTTCACTGCTGGATTCCTAACAGACCGAGGGCGACCACTTCTTGACCTATAATCTACACTAAAGTCTTCATTGTATCGTTTGATGGTACGATAAACGAATCTTTTGGATATATTCAAATTTTTCTGTATGTATAAAATTTGAATTGGCGCGTAACCGCGACGATGCAACGCAATAACTGCAACACGGTCTTTTTAAGCGTCCACTACATATTTAAAAATGAGTAAAATTCTAAAAAGTATACAGCTTTATTTTCATGAACAATTCGAAATTCGAATTCAATAAACTTTTTTGTGGCCAGCATTCTAAAAGAAAAGTTTTTACTGTGTGACAATACTTATGACCTGACTAGGTATTACACTAATATATTGTGTTTTATATTTTAGCAGTCCTCGGCAAATTAGAAGACTAAATTGCCTTTTCGTAATTTTAAGTGGCAAATATAGTTAAAATCCTATCATTGACTTTAAAATTACGGAAAGTTAATTTAAAGCTCCTAAGCGAAACCAGAAAAACAAATTGATTAGAAGAGAAAGAAGATTTTGAAGATAAATAATATTTTTTGATAATTTTACCTTTTGCGTGTGTTTTGTTTTATTTACAGATAATTCGTTATTGTATGACGTTATAAATTAAGATTAATAAAATACTGTCACATTTAGTTTTAGGTAGGAAAATAAATAGATGTTACAAAACAATGTTGATATAATTAAGATGCTCTTTTGTTTGTATAAAGTTTACAAGAAAACCACATGTCTTTACTTTTCGATTCTTTAATTTAAAAAGATTTTTTGTTCGTTTTAAAAAAAAATACGTTACCACAACACTAGGATTTTCTCAAGTATTTTTGTGGCTGTTATTATTCCACCCATCTCTGAAGATCGCCGCCTTTCGTCATTTTAGTAATGTAAATAATAAAAATTAACTGGTAATAATAATAATAGAATGCATTTTGGTTTTTTCTTGTTGTTTCTAGTCACACCTTTTGCGAGATAATTTAAAAAGTGATTTAGATTTAAAAAAATTACGGTAACAGTGCATGAATATCAAAAAATTACAATCGATTCGGCATCGAAATCCTGCTTTGACTTTTGTAATTGGCGTGTGGCTAAGATTAATTTGAATATATATTATATGTATACTTGCAGGTTAGAACGGACTAAAATTATCTTGTAATAATAATAATAATAACAATTGGTATTTATTTTCTCCCACATATTATGATCAGTACTTCAAAATAAACATAGTAACAATGAACTATACATCTAAATAATAGCTATAAATATTAGCCAAATAAGATCCAGGTGGGAGACTGGTGCCCAACTAGGTTTCCTTGTGCTATGGGATCACCAGGACCCTCCCTCAACAGAAGTGATATTGCTGAAATACATTTAATAATCAATACAGCTACGTGTAATTAAATAACATTAAAATATATTTGTTCAGTTTGGAGAAACTGTGTAAAAATTACTTATTAGGTATATATACAGAAAAACATGCTTTAAGTAGTCTACTAGTAAAGGTAAGCAGGTTTATTAAGTGTTAATAGTGTGGTAAGCGTGTGTGCGCGTGCGCGCACCTGTGTGTGTGTTTGTGTGCATGTGGTGTGTAATATATACGAGTATTTAAAAAATACGTTCAAATTGTTTTTCTGTCTGTTCGTAGTCTAATGATTTAAGCTATTTGATTACGGAAGTTTTTGTCTGTCTTTTAGTTAACGGATATATATTTAATAATTTGTTAGCAAGATTATATAGGACTGGACCTCTGTAATTGAAAAAAAAATTAAGTGACTGCAAATTTGAATAATTTTTGTTCATTAAACTAAAAGTGAAACACGACCGCACAGAACGGAGTCCGGAGGGAGAAGGATCTTGTATATCTGTCATGCTATTATCGCAATGTTATGGGACAAAATTATTCCAATCAGATAAATTATTGAATTACTTAGGAAAGTTGAAATTATTGATATAACAATGATAAAACAATGTGCCTATATTCTCTATTATTAAATTATTGATACAACAATGATATAACAATGTGCCTATATTCTCGTGAGATTGCAAGATCCCAGTCATAAAATTATTGTATTGTTACCAGTTCTTATTGCGTCTGCAAAGTTTCAGATTATTCAAACATCTGCAAGTGGGTGTAAACTGAAGTATAAAATTCCATGACATTCTTTTATGAATAAATACATACAGATCTAGCTGATATAAAATAATTAATTACTTACTCACAATTTATTTTATTGTTTAGCTCAATATTTTAAAGTATATACCTAGTCAGGTCATAAATTCTGTCACATGTTTAATATAAAATAATTGAAACAAGTTTATTCATTATGTAACCATTTATATACCAAAATGAACGTAACGAAACATAAATTCTTATGACACTAAAGTTTATTCAAAATGGCCTCCGTGATTTTGAATACAGGCCTTCAATCTGCGTGGACAGTCGTCTATCGCAGCACGAACGAGGTCCATGTCAATATCGACGGCTGCCTTAATCAAGGATGTCTTGAGTGACTCCAAATTGAGATGAGGCTTTTAGCACGCCTTTTTCTCCAAGTGTTGCCTGTAGTGTTATGCTACTTACTTATCATTTTACATTATTATAAATTCATTTTTCCATTCTGTTTCGATTTTCTGCATTCACTTCAAAACTGGATATTTTACATCACCTTTATTTCTATAGGATCCTGTAACGATTTTAGACCATAAGAACACAATAACAAATCATTTCTACTTCGTATTTTCACATTATCAGCACTTTTAAATTGGTGTCAATGGAGTCTACCTTTTTTTCGATCTTTTAGTTAGTTTTCCGTAACTCTACAATTTCGGGCTTTGTGTGGGCAGTTGCGCTACCTTTTTTCCTATATCAATAATATCTCATTTTCCACTTAAATCTTGCCGTTTTCTTATTACAAGCCTAAAACAAAAATTTGACATGTTTTGACATTGTTGTTTATTTGGTCTCCATAGTAATTATATTTAAATTTGCTACCGATCTGTTGTTCCTATTTCGATAATTCCACATAAATACTCTTTTCTCTTGACCATTTACAAAAAATTTGCGTTTAATTTAAATAATTTTTCCGTTCTCTCTAGAAAGGTATAAAAGCCGAACAATCGGTGAAGAAAGGCAGTCTCGCTTCAGTTCTCGAATTGGAAGCATCTCCTTAAGGCCTTATCCCGGGGCCACACTGCCCCGGGATCCTGCAAGCCTCCACCTACACGTGAAGTCTTCGGCGAAGCCTTCTTCAAGCGCGGAGCCGCACCACTCCGGAATCCTACAAGCCTCCATCTACCTCGGAAGTCGTCGGCAGTCTACTTCAAGCGCGGGGGCCACACCACTCCGGGCGCTACGACTGCTTACTCCAGGCGCCGAAAGCACCTACCGCCGGCGCTACCTTTGGGCGCTGCAACTGCTGACTCTAAGCGTTGAGCGCACCTACTCCAGGCGCTACGTGCGCCGGCTCCGGACGCTGCGTGTGCTGGCTCCAGGCGCTGCGTGCCATCGCTGCTAAGAAACCTACCTCTACAAGCGCAACCGGCGTGTGCGGACTTCAGGCGCTGCGTGTCGTCGCTGCTAAGAAACCTACCTCTACAATCGCAACGTGTGTCGCTTCGACTTTTAGGCTCCACTACAACTCTATATTCCCCTATTCTCCTACCTTTATTTTTTTAGTAATCTAATTGTACTCTCACTTCATTCATCATCATCCTCATTTCATTTTTTTATAAAATTGTAAATATCTTTGAATTTTAAATATATTTTTGTTTTTGTTGTATTTTTGTTGTTTTGTTGTTCTTAGGTTAGATTCTTTTTGTTCTTTATTGTCGCTCCACGACATGCCATATCTTGTAATCTAACGGATTCAAATCTGGACTGGAGGAGGGCCAGTCTTCGTGCCGGATGAAGTCGATTTCACGCGCCGCCAGCCAGTCTTGTGTGCACATCGCTCTATGAGCTGACGCCGAATCTTGTTGGAATACCCAGTGCCTGTTATTGAACATGGTATGAGAAACAGGTTCCACAAGGTTCGTCAGGACCGTATTTTGATACACAACTGCATTCGGTTTTACGCCGTTCTCACAAAAATGTACCTCTGTTAAGCCCCAATAAGAAACTCCCAACCATACCATGAGCGAGGATGGAAAATGACCTCGTTGGACACGCAGAATACGGTTGCTCGCTTCTTCACTACTGTGTGCGTACATCTTATCATTTTGTTTGTTGTAAATCTCTTCTACGGTAAAAATTTTTTCATCCGAAAAAAGAATTTCCCGATATTTTTTCCCGCGTACCGCTTCAACAAAGCGCGGCATCTCTTCAGTCTCAGGTCCATTAGACGAGCATTCAAACGATGTCCTGTTTTTCTTCGATATGCCCGAAGCCCAAAATCTTCATTTAACACCCTTTTCACCGTGGTTCTGCTTTACCTCATCTGAAGGGCCAACAGTTTCTGCTTACATTTGGGATTTCTTTGAATTCGCGCCTTCACTGCCTTCACTGCTGGATTCCTAACAGACCGAGGGCGACCACTTCTTGACCTGTCATCTACACTAAAGTCTTCATTGTATCGTTTGATGGTACGATAAACGAATCTTTTGGATATATTCAAATTTTTCTGTATGTAAAAAAATTGAATTGGCGCGTAACCGCGACGATGCAACGCAATAACTGCAACACGGTCTTTTTTAAGCGTCCACTACATATTTAAAAATGAGTAAAATTCTAAAAAGTATACAGTTACTTTCATGAACAATTCGAAATTCGAATTCAATAAACTTTTTTGTGGCCAGCATTCTAAAAGAAAAGTTTTTACTGTGTGACAATACTTATGACCTGACTAGGTATTACACTAATATATTGTGTTTTATATTTTAGCAGTCCTCGACAAATTAGAAGACTAAATTGCCTTTTCGTAATTTTAAGTGGCAAATATAGTTAAAATCCTATATATGACTTTAAAATTACGATAAATTAATTAAACGCTCCTAAGCGAAAACAGAAAAACAAATTGATTAGAAGAGAAAGAAGATTGTGAAGATAAATAATATTTTTTGCTAATTTTACCTTTTGCGTGTATTTTGTTTTATTTACAGATAATTCGTTATTGTATGACGTTATAAATTAAGATTAATAAAATACTGTTATATTTAGTTTTAGGTTGGAAAATAAATAGATGTTACAAAACAATGTTGATATAATTAAGATGCTCTTTTGTTTGTATAAAGTTTACAAGAAAACCACATGTCCTTACTTTTCGATTCTTTAATTTAAAAAGATTTTTTGTTCGTTTTAAAAAAAATACGTTACCACAACAATAGGATTTTCTCAATTATTTTTGTGGCTGTTATTATTCCACCCATCTCTGAAGATCGCCGCCTTTCGTCATTTTTGTAATGTAAATAATAAAAATTAACTGGTAATAATAATAATAGAATGCATTTTGGTTTATTCTTGTTGTTTCTAGTCACACCTTTTGCGAGATAAAAAAAAAGTGATTTAGATTAAAAAAAATTACGGTAATAGTGCATGAATATCAAAAAATTACAATCGATTCGGCATCGAAATCCTGCTTTGACTTTTGTAATTGGCGTGTGGCTAAGATTAATTTGAATATAATTATATTATATGTATACTTGCAGGTTAGAACGGACTAAAATTATCTTGTAATAGTAATAATAATTACAATTGGTATTTATTTTCTCCCACATATTATGATCAGTACATCAAAATAAACATAGTAACAATGAACTATACATCTAAATAATAGCTATAAATATCAGCCAAATAAGATCCAGGTGGGAGACTGGTGCCCAAACTAGGTTTCCCTGTGCTATGGGATCACCAGGCCCCTCCCTCAACAGAAGTGATATTGGTGTAATACATTTAATAATCAATACAGCTACGTGTGATTAAATTACATTAAAATATACTTGTTCAGTTTGGAGAAACTGTGTAAAAATTACTTATTAGGTATATATACAGAAAAACATGCTTTAAGTAGTCTACTAGTAAAGGTAAGCAGGTTTATTAAGTGTTAATAGTGTGGTAAGCGTGTGTGCGCGTGCGCGCACCTGTGTGTGTGTTTGTGTGCATGTGGTGTGTAATATATACGAGTATTTAAACAATACGTTCAAATTGTTTTTCTGTCTGTTCGTAGTCTAATGATTTAAGCTATTTGATTACGGAAGTTTTTGTCTGTCTTTTAGTTGACGGATATATATTTAATAATTTGTTAGCAAGATTATATAGGACTGGACCTCTGTAATTGAAAAAAAAAATTAAGTGACTTCAAATTTGAATAATTTTTGTTCAATAAACTAAAAGTGAAACACGACCGCACAGAACGGAGTCCGGAGGGAGAAGGATCTTGTATATCTGTCATGCTATTATCGCAAACTTATGGGACAAAATTATTCCAATCAGATAAATTATTGAATTACTTAGGAAAGTTGAAATTATTGATATAACAATGATAAAACAATGTGCCTATATTCTCTATTATTAAATTATTGATAAAACAATTATATAACAATGTGCCTATATTCTCGTGAGATTGCAAGATCCCAGTCATGAAATTATTGTATTGTTACCAGTTCTTATTGCGTCTGCAAAGTTTCAGATTATTCAAACATCTGCAAGTGGGTGTAAACTGAAGTATAAAATTCCATGACATTCTTTTATGAATAAATACATACAGATCTAGCTGATATAAAATAATTAATTACTTACTCATAATTTATTTTATTGTTTAGCTCAATATTTTAAAGAATATACCTAGTCAGGTCATAAATTCTGTCACATGTTTAATATAAAATAATTGAAACAAGTTTATTCATTATGTAACCATTTATATACCAATATGAACGTAACGAAATATAAATTCTTATGACACTAAAGTTTATTCAAAATAGCCTCCGTGATTTTGAATACAGGCCTTCAATCTGCGCGGACAGTCGTCTATCGCAGCACGAACGAGGTCCATGTCAATATCGACGGCTGCCTTAATCAAGGATGTCTTGAGTGACTCCAAATTGAGATGAGGCTTTTAGCATGCCTTTTTCTCCAAGTGTTGCCATATCTTGTAATCTAACGGATTCAAATCTGGACTGGAGGAGGGCCAGTCTTCGTGCCGGATGAAGTCGATTTCACGCGCCGCCAGCCAGTCTTGAGTGCTCTTCGCTCTATGAGCTGGCGCCGAATCTTGATAGAATACCCAGTGCCTGTTATTGAACATGGTATGAGAAACAGGTTCCACAAGGTTCGTCAGGACCGTATTTTGATACACAACTGCATTCGTTATTACGCCTTTCTCACAAAAATGTACCCCTGTTAAGCCCCAATAAGAAACTCCAAACCATACCATGAGCGAGGATGGAAAATGACCTCGTTGGACACGCAGAATACGGTTGCTCGCTTCTTCACAACTGTGTGCGTACATCTTATCATTTTGTTTGTTTTAAATCTCTTCTACGGTAAAAATATTTCATCCGAAAAAAGAATTTCCCGATATTTTTTTCCCGCGTACCGCTTCAACAAAGCGCGGCATCTCTTCAGTCTCAGGTCCATCAGACGAGCATTCAAACGATGTCATGTTTTTCTTCGATATGCCCGAAGCCCAAAATCTTCATTTAATACCCTTTTCACCGTGGTTCTGCTTAACCTCATCTGAAGGGCCAACAGTTTCTGCTTACATTTGGGATTTCTTTGAATTCGCGCCTTCACAGCCTTCACTGCTGGATTCCTAACAGACCGAGGGCGACCACTTCTTTACCTGTCATCTACACTAAAGTCTTCATTGTATCGTTTGATGGTACGATAAACGAATCTTTTGGTTATATTCAAATTTTTCCGCATGTCAAAAATTTGAATTGGCGCGTAACCGCGACGATGCAACGCAATAACTGCAACACGGTCTTTTTTAAGCGTCCACTACATATTTAAAAATGAGTAAAATTCTAAAAAGTATACAGTTTTATTTTCATGAACAATTCGAAATTCGAATTCAATAAACTTTTTTGTGGCCAGCATTCTAAAAGAAAAGTTTTTACTGTGTGACAATACTTATGACCTGACTAGGTATTACACTAATATATTGTGTTTTATATTTTAGCAGTCCTCGGCAAATTAGAAGACTAAATTGCCTTTTCGTAATTTTAAGTGGCAAATATAGTTAAAATCCTATCATTGACTTTAAAATTACGGAAAGTTAATTTAAAGCTCCTAAGCGAAACCAGAAAAACAAATTGATTAGAAGAGAAAGAAGATTGTGAAGATAAATAATATTTTTTGATAATTTTACCTTTTGCGTGTGTTTTGTTTTATTTACAGATAATTCGTTATTGTATGACGTTATAAATTAAGATTAATAAAATACTGTCACATTTAGTTTTAGGTAGGAAAATAAATAGATGTTACAAAACAATGTTGATATAATTAAGATGCTCTTTTGTTTGTATAAAGTTTACAAGAAAACCACATGTCTTTACTTTTCGATTCTTTAATTTAAAAAGATTTTTTGTTCGTTTTAAAAAAAAATACGTTACCGCAACACTAGGATTTTCTCAAGTATTTTTGTGGCTGTTATTATTCCACCCATCTCTGAAGATCGCCGCCTTTCGTCATTTTTGTAATGTAAATAATAAAAATTAACTGGTAATAATAATAATAGAATGCATTTTGGTTTTTTCTTGTTGTTTCTAGTCACACCTTTTGCGAGATAATTTAAAAAATGATTTAGATTTAAAAAAATTACGGTAACAGTGCATGAATATCAAAAAATTACAATCGATTCGGCATCAAAATCCTGCTTTGACTTTTGTAATTGGCGTGTGGCTAAGATTAATTTGAATATATATTATATGTATACTTGCAGGTTAGAACGGACTAAAATTATCTTGTAATAATAATAATAATAACAATTGGTATTTATTTTCTCCCACATATTATTTATTTATTTATTTATTTAGAAAACCAACAGCGTATATAGAAAATATTAACATTAATGTAACAAACTAAAAGTATGGCCAATAACAGGTTTCCCTTATATTGTTTGATGGTAGGTGTATTGTTGTTAGAAGAAAAGGAAAAAGAACAATCTAATAGATAAATTATAAGCAAAATTATAAGCAACTCAATGTAATGAAGGTGGTCATAAGTTTACAGATCAGGAGAGATAGTCCGGTAGAATTATATATTACATTACCTTTATATATATATATATAAATATATATATATATATAAACATATAAGATATATATATATATATATATATATATATATATAAACATATAAGATATATATATATATACATACATATATATTTACTTATGTATATATACATATTAAATGTTTAAATATATAAACATAATACAAATAATTAATTATAATATATATTAAATAAAATAACTTAAGTACTTATATTTATATTAGTAGCCTCAAAAATACATATAGAAGAAATAGATGAAAGAATATATGATTGTATGTGATTTTAACTTCAACTGCTCTATTTCGTAATAGTTTTCTTGATGTAATCTTTAAACGTAAGTTTAGATTTCGCAAAGAGGTCAATGTGTCCAAATTGTTCATTATATGTACGAGCAAGCCGCGAAAGAACAGTGTTTCGACAGTAGTTTGAATGATGCCAGGGAGTTTGTAACAATGTAGTATTGCGGGTACGGAATTTTGGAGTACGAAAGGTTATTCTTGAGACAAGATATGGACAGTCAATATTACTGTTTATTATATCATATAACAAAGCCATGTCAAGCAAAATGCGCCTGTGTTCCAGAGATAAGAGATCGTGCTCAGTGCAACTGTCTGTGTAAGTATCGATTTTATTCCGACAGCGAAAGTTAAGGTGATTAACAAATATTTTTTGAATACGCTCAAGGCGGCTTTTGTAGACATTGTACTGTGGAGACCATATTGAACTAGCATATTCCAAAACACTTCTGACATATGCAAAATAAACCATTTTAATTGTATTAATATTCGAGAATGTTTTACAGATGCGAAGAACAAAACCAAGATTTTTATAGGCTTTACTGATAACGTAATCAATGTGTTCAGATAGTATCATTTTATGATCAAAAATTACGCCTAAATCCCTAACACGTACTTTTCGGCTGATTTCTAATCCTTCAAAGTGATATTTATTTAGAATTGGCTTAGATTTCCGTGTAAAACTAATACATTCGCACTTGCTTGCATTTACAGTTATATTATTTATTTTGTAATATTCAAATAAACGGTCCAGGTCTTTTTGTATCAATAGGCAGTCATGTATGGTGTTAATTTTACAAAAAATCTTCTTATCATCTGCATACATGAGGTAATTTTTGTGTATAATGCAAGAACCAATGTCATATAGGTAGGCATTGTAAAAAAGTGGACCTAAGTGAGAGCCCTGAAGAACACCTGTAGGTATGTTTATGTAGCTCGAACGGAAACCACCTATCACGACTGCTTGTGAGCGGTTTGTGAGATATGATTCAGTCCATCGGAGCAAGTCACCGTGAATCCCTAATATTTGTAATTTGTTGAGCAGGATAATGTGATCCACACGATCGAAAGCTTTTTCAAAATCAGTGTAGATCACATCAACCTGCCCACCTTGATCCATATTTTCAAGGACAAAAGAAGAAAAACTTGCCAGGTTCGTAGTGGTGGATCGCCTTTGTAAAAAACCATGTTGCTGCTCAGGGAAGGCACGTGAAAGTGTGGAGTAAATTACGTTATATACTACTCGTTCAAGGATTTTAGCCGCGGTGTTCAAAATAGAAATGCGATAAAATAAAAAAAAATTATTATGATCAGTACATCAAAATAAACATAGTAACAATGAACTATACATCTAAATAATAGCTATAAATATTAGCCAAATAAGATCCAGGTGGGAGACTGGTGCCCAACTAGGTTTCCCTGTGCTATGGGATCACCAGGCCCCTCCCTCAACAGAAGTGATATTGCTGAAATACATTTAATAATCAATACAGCTACGTGTAATTAAATTACAATAAAATATACTTGTTCAGTTTGGAGAAACTGTGTAAAAATTACTTATTAGGTATATATACAGAAAAACATGCTTTAAGTAGTCTACTAGTAAAGGTAAGCAGGTTTATTAAGTGTTAATAGTGTGGTAAGCGTGTGTGCGCGGGCGCGCACCTGTGTGTGTGTGTTTGTGTGCATGTGGTGTGTAATATATACGAGTATTTAAACAATACGTTCAAATTGTTTTTCTGTCAGTTCGTAGTCTAATGATTTAAGCTATTTGATTACGGAAGTTTTTGTCTGTCTTTTAGTTAACGGATATATATTAATTAATTTGTTAGCAAGATTAAATAGGACTGGACGTCTGTAATTGAAAAAAAAATTAAGTGACTGCAAATTTGAATAATTTTTGTTCAATAAACTAAAAGTGAAACACGACCTCACAGAACGGAGTCCGGAGGGAGAAGGATCTTGTATATCTGTCATGCTATTATCGCAAACTTATGGGACAAAATTATTCCAATCAGATAAATTATTGAATTACTTAGGAAAGTTGAAATTATTGATATAACAATGATAAAACAATGTGCCTATATTCTCTATTATTAAATTATTGATAAAACAATTATATAACAATGTGCCTATATTCTCGTGAGATTGCAAGATCCCAGTCATGAAATTATTGTATTGTTACCAGTTCTTATTGCGTCTGCAAAGTTTCAGATTATTCAAACATCTGCAAGTGGGTGTAAACTGAAGTATAAAATTCCATGACATTCTTTTATGAATAAATACATACAGATCTAGCTAATATAAAATAATTAATTACTTACTCACAATTTATTTTATTGTTTAGCTCAATATTTTAAAGAATATACCTAGTCAGGTCATAAATTCTGTCACATGTTTAATATAAAATAATTGAAACAAGTTTATTCATTATGTAACCATTTATATACCAAAATGAACGTAACGAAACATAAATTCTTATGACACTAAAGTTTATTCAAAATGGCCTCCGTGATTTTGAATACAGGCCTTCAATCTGCGCGGACAGTCGTCTATCGCAGCACGAACGAGGTCCATGTCAATATCGACGGCTGCCTTAATCAAGGATGTCTTGAGTGACTCCAAATTGAGATGAGGCTTTTAGCGCGCCTTTTTCTTCAAGTGTTGCCATATCTTGTAATCTAACGGATTCAAATCTGGACTGGAGGAGGGCCAGTCTTCGTGCCGGATGAAGTCGATTTCACGCGCCGCCAGCCAGTCTTGTGTGCTCTTCGCTCTATGAGCTGGCGCCGAATCTTGTTGGAATACCCAGTGCCTGTTATTGAACATGGTATGAGAAACAGGTTCCACAAGGTTCGTCAGGACCGTATTTTGATACACAACTGCATTCGTTTTTACGCCTTTCTCACAAAAATGTACCCCTGTTAAGCCCCAATAAGAAACTCCAAACCATACCATGAGCGAGGATGGAAAATGACCTCGTTGGACACGCAGAATACGGTTGCTCGCTTCTTCACAACTGTGTGCGTACATCTTATCATTTTGTTTGTTTTAAATCTCTTCTACGGTAAAAATATTTCATCCGAAAAAAGAATTTCCCGATATTTTTTTCCCGCGTACCGCTTCAACAAAGCGCGGCATCTCTTCAGTCTCAGGTCCATCAGACGAGCATTCAAACGATGTCATGTTTTTCTTCGATATGCCCGAAGCCCAAAATCTTCATTTAATACCCTTTTCACCGTGGTTCTGCTTAACCTCATCTGAAGGGCCAACAGTTTCTGCTTACATTTGGGATTTCTTTGAATTCGCGCCTTCACAGCCTTCACTGCTGGATTCCTAACAGACCGAGGGCGACCACTTCTTGACCTGTCATCTACACTAAAGTCTTCATTGTATCGTTTGATGGTACGATAAACGAATCTTTTGGTTATATTCAAATTTTTCCGCATGTCAAAAATTTGAATTGGCGCGTAACCGCGACGATGCAACGCAATAACTGCAACACGGTCTTTTTTAAGCGTCCACTACATATTTAAAAATGAGTAAAATTCTAAAAAGTATACAGTTTTATTTTCATGAACAATTCGAAATTCGAATTCAATAAACTTTTTTGTGGCCAGCATTCTAAAAGAAAAGTTTTTACTGTGTGACAATACTTATGACCTGACTAGGTATTACACTAATATATTGTGTTTTATATTTTAGCAGTCCTCGGCAAATTAGAAGACTAAATTGCCTTTTCGTAATTTTAAGTGGCAAATATAGTTAAAATCCTATCATTGACTTTAAAATTACGGAAAGTTAATTTAAAGCTCCTAAGCGAAACCAGAAAAACAAATTGATTAGAAGAGAAAGAAGATTTTGAAGATAAATAATATTTTTTGATAATTTTACCTTTTGCGTGTGTTTTGTTTTATTTACAGATAATTCGTTATTGTATGACGTTATAAATTAAGATTAATAAAATACTGTCACATTTAGTTTTAGGTAGGAAAATAAATAGATGTTACAAAACAATGTTGATATAATTAAGATGCTCTTTTGTTTGTATAAAGTTTACAAGAAAACCACATGTCTTTACTTTTCGATTCTTTAATTTAAAAAGATTTTTTGTTCGTTTTAAAAAAAAATACGTTACCACAACACTAGCATTTTCTCAAGTATTTTTGTGGCTGTTATTATTCCACCCATCTCTGAAGATCGCCGCCTTTCGTCATTTTAGTAATGTAAATAATAAAAATTAACTGGTAATAATAATAATAGAATGCATTTTGGTTTTTTCTTGTTGTTTCTAGTCACACCTTTTGCGAGATAATTTAAAAAGTGATTTAGATTTAAAAAAATTACGGTAACAGTGCATGAATATCAAAAAATTACAATCGATTCGGCATCGAAATCCTGCTTTGACTTTTGTAATTGGCGTGTGGCTAAGATTAATTTGAATATATATTATATGTATACTTGCAGGTTAGAACGGACTAAAATTATCTTGTAATAATAATAATAATAACAATTGGTATTTATTTTCTCCCACATATTATGATCAGTACTTCAAAATAAACATAGTAACAATGAACTATACATCTAAATAATAGCTATAAATATTAGCCAAATAAGATCCAGGTGGGAGACTGGTGCCCAACTAGGTTTCCTTGTGCTATGGGATCACCAGGCCCCTCCCTCAACAGAAGTGATATTGCTGAAATACATTTAATAATCAATACAGCTACGTGTAATTAAATAACATTAAAATATATTTGTTCAGTTTGGAGAAACTGTGTAAAAATTACTTATTAGGTATATATACAGAAAAACATGCTTTAAGTAGTCTACTAGTAAAGGTAAGCAGGTTTATTAAGTGTTAGTAGTGTGGTAAGCGTGTGTGCGCGTGCGCGCACCTGTGTGTGTGTTTGTGTGCATGTGGTGTGTAATATATACGAGTATTTAAAAAATACGTTCAAATTGTTTTTCTGTCTGTTCGTAGTCTAATGATTTAAGCTATTTGATTACGGAAGTTTTTGTCTGTCTTTTAGTTAACGGATATATATTTAATAATTTGTTAGCAAGATTATATAGGACTGGACCTCTGTAATTGAAAAAAAAATTAAGTGACTGCAAATTTGAATAATTTTTGTTCAATAAACTAAAAGTGAAACACGACCGCACAGAACGGAGTCCGGAGGGAGAAGGATCTTGTATATCTGTCATGCTATTATCGCAATGTTATGGGACAAAATTATTCCAATCAGATAAATTATTGAATTACTTAGGAAAGTTGAAATTATTGATATAACAATGATAAAACAATGTGCCTATATTCTCTATTATTAAATTATTGATACAACAATGATATAACAATGTGCCTATATTCTCGTGAGATTGCAAGATCCCAGTCATAAAATTATTGTATTGTTACCAGTTCTTATTGCGTCTGCAAAGTTTCAGATTATTCAAACATCTGCAAGTGGGTGTAAACTGAAGTATAAAATTCCATGACATTCTTTTATGAATAAATACATACAGATCTAGCTGATATAAAATAATTAATTACTTACTCACAATTTATTTTATTGTTTAGCTCAATATTTTAAAGTATATACCTAGTCAGGTCATAAATTCTGTCACATGTTTAATATAAAATAATTGAAACAAGTTTATTCATTATGTAACCATTTATATACCAAAATGAACGTAACGAAACATAAATTCTTATGACACTAAAGTTTATTCAAAATGGCCTCCGTGATTTTGAATACAGGCCTTCAATCTGCGTGGACAGTCGTCTATCGCAGCACGAACGAGGTCCATGTCAATATCGACGGCTGCCTTAATCAAGGATGTCTTGAGTGACTCCAAATTGAGATGAGGCTTTTAGCACGCCTTTTTCTCCAAGTGTTGCCTGTAGTGTTATGCTACTTACTTATCATTTTACATTATTATAAATTCATTTTTCCATTCTGTTTCGATTTTCTGCATTCACTTCAAAACTGGATATTTTACATCACCTTTATTTCTATAGGATCCTGTAACGATTTTAGACCATAAGAACACAATAACAAATCATTTCTACTTCGTATTTTCACATTATCAGCACTTTTAAATTGGTGTCAATGGAGTCTACCTTTTTTTCGATCTTTTAGTTAGTTTTCCGTAACTCTACAATTTCGGGCTTTGTGTGGGCAGTTGCGCTACCTTTTTTCCTATATCAATAATATCTCATTTTCCACTTAAATCTTGCCGTTTTCTTATTACAAGCCTAAAACAAAAATTTGACATGTTTTGACATTGTTGTTTATTTGGTCTCCATAGTAATTATATTCAAATTTGCTACCGATCTGTTGTTCCTATTTCGATAATTCCACATAAATACTCTTTTCTCTTGACCATTTACAAAAAATTTGCGTTTAATTTAAATAATTTTTCCGTTCTCTCTAGAAAGGTATAAAAGCCGAACAATCGGTGAAGAAAGGCAGTCTCGCTTCAGTTCTCGAATTGGAAGCATCTCCTTAAGGCCTTATCCCGGGGCCACACTGCCCCGGGATCCTGCAAGCCTCCACCTATACGTGAAGTCTTCGGCGAAGCCTTCTTCAAGCGCGGAGCCGCACCACTCCGGAATCCTACAAGCCTCCATCTACCTCGGAAGTCGTCGGCAGTCTACTTCAAGCGCGGGGGCCACACCACTCCGGGCGCTACGACTGCTTACTCCAGGCGCCGAAAGCACCTACCGCCGGCGCTACCTTTGGGCGCTGCAACTGCTGACTCTAAGCGTTGAGCGCACCTACTCCAGGCGCTACGTGCGCCGGCTCCGGACGCTGCGTGTGCTGGCTCCAGGCGCTGCGTGCCATCGCTGCTAAGAAACCTACCTCTACAAGCGCAACCGGCGTGTGCGGACTTCAGGCGCTGCGTGTCGTCGCTGCTAAGAAACCTACCTCTACAATCGCAACGTGTGTCGCTTCGACTTTTAGGCTCCACTACAACTCTATATTCCCCTATTCTCCTACCTTTATTTTTTTAGTAATCTAATTGTACTCTCACTTCATTCATCATCATCCTCATTTCATTTTTTTATAAAATTGTAAATATCTTTGAATTTTAAATATATTTTTGTTTTTGTTGTATTTTTGTTGTTTTGTTGTTCTTAGGTTAGATTCTTTTTGTTCTTTATTGTCGCTCCACGACATGCCATATCTTGTAATCTAACGGATTCAAATCTGGACTGGAGGAGGGCCAGTCTTCGTGCCGGATGAAGTCGATTTCACGCGCCGCCAGCCAGTCTTGTGTGCACATCGCTCTATGAGCTGACGCCGAATCTTGTTGGAATACCCAGTGCCTGTTATTGAACATGGTATGAGAAACAGGTTCCACAAGGTTCGTCAGGACCGTATTTTGATACACAACTGCATTCGGTTTTACGCCGTTCTCACAAAAATGTACCTCTGTTAAGCCCCAATAAGAAACTCCCAACCATACCATGAGCGAGGATGGAAAATGACCTCGTTGGACACGCAGAATACGGTTGCTCGCTTCTTCACTACTGTGTGCGTACATCTTATCATTTTGTTTGTTGTAAATCTCTTCTACGGTAAAAATTTTTTCATCCGAAAAAAGAATTTCCCGATATTTTTTCCCGCGTACCGCTTCAACAAAGCGCGGCATCTCTTCAGTCTCAGGTCCATTAGACGAGCATTCAAACGATGTCCTGTTTTTCTTCGATATGCCCGAAGCCCAAAATCTTCATTTAACACCCTTTTCACCGTGGTTCTGCTTTACCTCATCTGAAGGGCCAACAGTTTCTGCTTACATTTGGGATTTCTTTGAATTCGCGCCTTCACTGCCTTCACTGCTGGATTCCTAACAGACCGAGGGCGACCATTTCTTGACCTGTCATCTACACTAAAGTCTTCATTGTATCGTTTGATGGTACGATAAACGAATCTTTTGGATATATTCAAATTTTTCTGTATGTAAAAAATTTGAATTGGCGCGTAACCGCGACGATGCAACGCAATAACTGCAACACGGTCTTTTTTAAGCGTCCACTACATATTTAAAAATGAGTAAAATTCTAAAAAGTATACAGTTACTTTCATGAACAATTCGAAATTCGAATTCAATAAACTTTTTTGTGGCCAGCATTCTAAAAGAAAAGTTTTTACTGTGTGACAATACTTATGACCTGACTAGGTATTACACTAATATATTGTGTTTTATATTTTAGCAGTCCTCGACAAATTAGAAGACTAAATTGCCTTTTCGTAATTTTAAGTGGCAAATATAGTTAAAATCCTATATTGACTTTAAAATTATGATAAATTAATTAAACGCTCCTAAGCGAAAACAGAAAAACAAATTGATTAGAAGAGAAAGAAGATTGTGAAGATAAATAATATTTTTTGCTAATTTTACCTTTTGCGTGTATTTTGTTTTATTTACAGATAATTCGTTATTGTATGACGTTATAAATTAAGATTAATAAAATACTGTTATATTTAGTTTTAGGTTGGAAAATAAATAGATGTTACAAAACAATGTTGATATAATTAAGATGCTCTTTTGTTTGTATAAAGTTTACAAGAAAACCACATGTCCTTACTTTTCGATTCTTTAATTTAAAAAGATTTTTTGTTCGTTTTAAAAAAAATACGTTACCACAACAATAGGATTTTCTCAATTATTTTTGTGGCTGTTATTATTCCACCCATCTCTGAAGATCGCCACCTTTCGTCATTTTTGTAATGTAAATAATAAAAATTAACTGGTAATAATAATAATAGAATGCATTTTGGTTTATTCTTGTTGTTTCTAGTCACACCTTTTGCGAGATAAAAAAAAAGTGATTTAGATTAAAAAAAATTACGGTAATAGTGCATGAATATCAAAAAATTACAATCGATTCGGCATCGAAATCCTGCTTTGACTTTTGTAATTGGCGTGTGGCTAAGATTAATTTGAATATAATTATATTATATGTATACTTGCAGGTTAGAACGGACTAAAATTATCTTGTAATAGTAATAATAATTACAATTGGTATTTATTTTCTCCCACATATTATGATCAGTACATCAAAATAAACATAGTAACAATGAACTATACATCTAAATAATAGCTATAAATATCAGCCAAATAAGATCCAGGTGGGAGACTGGTGCCCAAACTAGGTTTCCCTGTGCTATGGGATCACCAGGCCCCTCCCTCAACAGAAGTGATATTGGTGTAATACATTTAATAATCAATACAGCTACGTGTGATTAAATTACATTAAAATATACTTGTTCAGTTTGGAGAAACTGTGTAAAAATTACTTATTAGGTATATATACAGAAAAACATGCTTTAAGTAGTCTACTAGTAAAGGTAAGCAGGTTTATTAAGTGTTAATAGTGTGGTAAGCGTGTGTGCGCGTGCGCGCACCTGTGTGTGTGTGTTTATGTGCATGTGGTGTGTAATATATACGAGTATTTAAACAATACGTTCAAATTGTTTTTCTGTCTGTTCGTAGTCTAATGATTTAAGCTATTTGATTACGGAAGTTTTTGTCTGTCTTTTAGTTGACGGATATATATTTAATAATTTGTTAGCAAGATTATATAGGACTGGACCTCTGTAATTGAAAAAAAAAATTAAGTGACTTCAAATTTCAATAATTTTTGTTGAATAAACTAAAAGTGAAACACGACCGCACAGAACGGAGTCCGGAGGGAGAAGGATCTTGTATATCTGTCATGCTATTATCGCAAACTTTTGGGACAAAATTATTCCAATCAGATAAATTATTGAATTACTTAGGAAAGTTGAAATTATTGATATAACAATGATAAAACAATGTGCCTATATTCTCTATTATTAAATTATTGATAAAACAATTATATAACAATGTGCCTATATTCTCGTGAGATTGCAAGATCCCAGTCATGAAATTATTGTATTGTTACCAGTTCTTATTGCGTCTGCAAAGTTTCAGATTATTCAAACATCTGCAAGTGGGTGTAAACTGAAGTATAAAATTCCATGACATTCTTTTATGAATAAATACATACAGATCTAGCTAATATAAAATAATTAATTACTTACTCATAATTTATTTTATTGTTTAGCTCAATATTTTAAAGAATATACCTAGTCAGGTCATAAATTCTGTCACATGTTTAATATAAAATAATTGAAACAAGTTTATTCATTATGTAACCATTTATATACCAATATGAACGTAACGAAATATAAATTCTTATGACACTAAAGTTTATTCAAAATAGCCTCCGTGATTTTGAATACAGGCCTTCAATCTGCGCGGACAGTCGTCTATCGCAGCACGAACGAGGTCCATGTCAATATCGACGGCTGCCTTAATCAAGGATGTCTTGAGTGACTCCAAATTGAGATGAGGCTTTTAGCATGCCTTTTTCTCCAAGTGTTGCCATATCTTGTAATCTAACGGATTCAAATCTGGACTGGAGGAGGGCCAGTCTTCGTGCCGGATGAAGTCGATTTCACGCGCCGCCAGCCAGTCTTGTGTGCTCTTCGCTCTATGAGCTGGCGCCGAATCTTGATAGAATACCCAGTGCCTGTTATTGAACATGGTATGAGAAACAGGTTCCACAAGGTTCGTCAGGACCGTATTTTGATACACAACTGCATTCGTTATTACGCCTTTCTCACAAAAATGTACCCCTGTTAAGCCCCAATAAGAAACTCCAAACCATACCATGAGCGAGGATGGAAAATGACCTCGTTGGACACGCAGAATACGGTTGCTCGCTTCTTCACAACTGTGTGCGTACATCTTATCATTTTGTTTGTTTTAAATCTCTTCTACGGTAAAAATATTTCATCCGAAAAAAGAATTTCCCGATATTTTTTTCCCGCGTACCGCTTCAACAAAGCGCGGCATCTCTTCAGTCTCAGGTCCATCAGACGAGCATTCAAACGATGTCATGTTTTTCTTCGATATGCCCGAAGCCCAAAATCTTCATTTAATACCCTTTTCACCGTGGTTCTGCTTAACCTCATCTGAAGGGCCAACAGTTTCTGCTTACATTTGGGATTTCTTTGAATTCGCGCCTTCACAGCCTTCACTGCTGGATTCCTAACAGACCGAGGGCGACCACTTCTTGACCTGTCATCTACACTAAAGTCTTCATTGTATCGTTTGATGGTACGATAAACGAATCTTTTGGTTATATTCAAATTTTTCCGCATGTCAAAAATTTGAATTGGCGCGTAACCGCGACGATGCAACGCAATAACTGCAACACGGTCTTTTTTAAGCGTCCACTACATATTTAAAAATGAGTAAAATTCTAAAAAGTATACAGTTTTATTTTCATGAACAATTCGAAATTCGAATTCAATAAACTTTTTTGTGGCCAGCATTCTAAAAGAAAAGTTTTTACTGTGTGACAATACTTATGACCTGACTAGGTATTACACTAATATATTGTGTTTTATATTTTAGCAGTCCTCGGCAAATTAGAAGACTAAATTGCCTTTTCGTAATTTTAAGTGGCAAATATAGTTAAAATCCTATCATTGACTTTAAAATTACGGAAAGTTAATTTAAAGCTCCTAAGCGAAACCAGAAAAACAAATTGATTAGAAGAGAAAGAAGATTTTGAAGATAAATAATATTTTTTGATAATTTTACCTTTTGCGTGTGTTTTGTTTTATTTACAGATAATTCGTTATTGTATGACGTTATAAATTAAGATTAATAAAATACTGTCACATTTAGTTTTAGGTAGGAAAATAAATAGATGTTACAAAACAATGTTGATATAATTAAGATGCTCTTTTGTTTGTATAAAGTTTACAAGAAAACCACATGTCTTTACTTTTCGATTCTTTAATTTAAAAAGATTTTTTGTTCGTTTTAAAAAAAAATACGTTACCACAACACTAGGATTTTCTCAAGTATTTTTGTGGCTGTTATTATTCCACCCATCTCTGAAGATCGCCGCCTTTCGTCATTTTTGTAATGTAAATAATAAAAATTAACTGGTAATAATAATAATATAATGCATTTTGGTTTTTTCTTGTTGTTTCTAGTCACACCTTTTGCGAGATAATTTAAAAAATGATTTAGATTTAAAAAAATTACGGTAACAGTGCATGAATATCAAAAAATTACAATCGATTCGGCATCAAAATCCTGCTTTGACTTTTGTAATTGGCGTGTGGCTAAGATTAATTTGAATATATATTATATGTATACTTGCAGGTTAGAACGAACTAAAATTATCTTGTAATAATAATAATAATAACAATTGGTATTTATTTTCTCCCACATATTATTTATTTATTTATTTATTTATTTAGAAAACCAACAGCGTATATAGAAAATATTAACATTAATGTAACAAACTAAAAGTATGGCCAATAACAGGTTTCCCTTATATTGTTTGATGGTAGGTGTATTGTTGTTAGAAGAAAAGGAAAAAGAACAATCTAATAGATAAATTATAAGCAAAATTATAAGCAACTCAATGTAATGAAGGTGGTCATAAGTTTACAGATCAGGAGAGATAGTCCGGTAGAATTATATATTACATTCATCATCATCATCATTACAGCCCTTCACAAGTCCACTGCTGAACATAGGCCTCCCCCAAAGAATGCCACAAAGCACGGTCCTGAGCCACCTGCATCCATCGACTTCCTGCAAATCTTACCAGGTCGTCACTCCATCTAGTGGGGGGACGCCCTACACTTCGCCTGCCGGTACGAGGCTGCCACTCGAGAACCTTTCTTCCCCATCGGTTGTCGGTTCTTCGAGCTATATGGCCGGCCCATTGCCACTTCAGCTTACTAATCCGTTGGGCTATGTCGGTCACTCTGGTTCTACTGCGGATATCCTCATTTCTGAGTTTATCACGCAGAGAAACTCCGAGCATAGCCCTCTCCATAGCTCGCTGAGCGACCTTGAGCTTCCTCAACCGGCCAGCAGTGAAGGACCACGTCTCAGTTCCGTATGTCATCACTGGCAACACGCACTGGGTGTACAGTCTCGTTTTCAAGTTTTGAGGTATACACTACCCCATATCTTCCCGTGGGTGTCGTAAAAGGCGACAAAGGGAAACAGGCACGAGATGGGCAGCAGCATCTTCCTGGTAACGACAAAATACAATAAAAAACTGCGGTTGCCAACCCGCTCGCCAAGCGTGGCAACTATGGCAATATACCCCCCATATATTACATTACCTTTATATATATATATATATATATAAATATATATATATATATATATATAAACATATAAGATATATATATATATATATAAACATATAAGATATATATATATACATACATATATATTTACTTATGTATATATACATATTAAATGTTTAAATATATAAACATAATACAAATAATTAATTATAATATATATTAAATAAAATAACTTAAGTACTTATATTTATATTAGTAGCCTCAAAAATACATATAGAAGAAATAGATGAGAGAATATATGATTGTATGTGATTTTAACTTCAACTGCTCTATTTCGTAATAGTTTTCTTGATGTAATCTTTAAACGTAAGTTTAGATTTCGCAAAGAGGTCAATGTGTCCAAATTGTTCATTATATGTACGAGCAAGCCGCGAAAGAACAGTGTTTCGACAGTAGTTTGAATGATGCCAGGGAGTTGTAACAATGTAGTATTGCGGGTACGGAATTTTGGAGTACGAAAGGTTATTCTTGAGACAAGATATGGACAGTCAATATTACTGTTTATTATATCATATAACAAAGCCATGTCAAGCAAAATGCGCCTGTGTTCCAGAGATAAGAGATCGTGCTCAGTGCAACTGTCTGTGTAAGTATCGATTTTATTCCGACAGCGAAAGTTAAGGTGATTAACAAATATTTTTTGAATACGCTCAAGGCGGCTTTTGTAGACATTGTACTGTGGAGACCATATTGAACTAGCATATTCCAAAACACTTCTGACATATGCAAAATAAACCATTTTAATTGTATTAATATTCGAGAATGTTTTACAGATGCGAAGAACAAAACCAAGATTTTTATAGGCTTTACTGATAACGTAATCAATGTGTTCGGATAGTATCATTTTATGATCAAAAATTACGCCTAAATCCCTAACACTTACTTTTCGGCTGATTTCTAATCCTTCAAAGTGATATTTATTTAGAATTGGCTTAGATTTCCGTGTAAAACTAATACATTCGCACTTGCTTGCATTTACAGTTATATTATTTATTTTGTAATATTCAAATAAACGGTCCAGGTCTTTTTGTATCAATAGGCAGTCATGTATGGTGTTAATTTTACAAAAAATCTTCTTATCATCTGCATACATGAGGTAATTTTTGTGTATAATGCAAGAACCAATGTCATATAGGTAGGCATTGTAAAAAAGTGGACCTAAGTGAGAGCCCTGAAGAACACCTGTAGGTATGTTTATGTAGCTCGAACGGAAACCACCTATCACGACTGCTTGTGAGCGGTTTGTGAGATATGATTCAGTCCATCGGAGCAAGTCACCGTGAATCCCTAATATTTGTAATTTGTTGAGCAGGATAATGTGATCCACACGATCGAAAGCTTTTTCAAAATCAGTGTAGATCACATCAACCTGCCCACCTTGATCCATATTTTCAAGGACAAAAGAAGAAAAACTTGCCAGGTTCGTAGTGGTGGATCGCCTTTGTAAAAAACCATGTTGCTGCTCAGGGAAGGCACGTGAAAGTGTGGAGTAAATTACGTTATATACTACTCGTTCAAGGATTTTAGCCGCGGTGTTCAAAATAGAAATGCGATAAAATAAAAAAAAATTATTATGATCAGTACATCAAAATAAACATAGTAACAATGAACTATACATCTAAATAATAGCTATAAATATTAGCCAAATAAGATCCAGGTGGGAGACTGGTGCCCAACTAGGTTTCCCTGTGCTATGGGATCACCAGGCCCCTCCCTCAACAGAAGTGATATTGCTGAAATACATTTAATAATCAATACAGCTACGTGTAATTAAATTACATTAAAATATACTTGTTCAGTTTGGAGAAACTGTGTAAAAATTACTTATTAGGTATATATACAGAAAAACATGCTTTAAGTAGTCTACTAGTAAAGGTAAGCAGGTTTATTAAGTGTTAATAGTGTGGTAAGCGTGTGTGCGCGGGCGCGCACCTGTGTGTGTGTGTTTGTGTGCATGTGGTGTGTAATATATACGAGTATTTAAACAATACGTTCAAATTGTTTTTCTGTCAGTTCGTAGTCTAATGATTTAAGCTATTTGATTACGGAAGTTTTTGTCTGTCTTTTAGTTAACGGATATATATTAATTAATTTGTTAGCAAGATTAAATAGGACTGGACCTCTGTAATTGAAAAAAAAATTAAGTGACTGCAAATTTGAATAATTTTTGTTCAATAAACTAAAAGTGAAACACGACCTCACAGAACGGAGTCCGGAGGGAGAAGGATCTTGTATATCTGTCATGCTATTATCGCAAACTTATGGGACAAAATTATTCCAATCAGATAAATTATTGAATTACTTAGGAAAGTTGAAATTATTGATATAACAATGATAAAACAATGTGCCTATATTCTCTATTATTAAATTATTGATAAAACAATTATATAACAATGTGCCTATATTCTCGTGAGATTGCAAGATCCCAGTCATGAATTTATTGTATTGTTACCAGTTCTTATTGCGTCTGCAAAGTTTCAGATTATTCAAACATCTGCAAGTGGGTGTAAACTGAAGTATAAAATTCCATGACATTCTTTTATGAATAAATACATACAGATCTAGCTAATATAAAATAATTAATTACTTACTCATAATTTATTTTATTGTTTAGCTCAATATTTTAAAGAATATACCTAGTCAGGTCATAAATTCTGTCACATGTTTAATATAAAATAATTGAAACAAGTTTATTCATTATGTAACCATTTATATACCAATATGAACGTAACGAAATATAAATTCTTATGACACTAAAGTTTATTCAAAATAGCCTCCGTGATTTTGAATACAGGCCTTCAATCTGCGCGGACAGTCGTCTATCGCAGCACGAACGAGGTCCATGTCAATATCGACGGCTGCCTTAATCAAGGATGTCTTGAGTGACTCCAAATTGAGATGAGGCTTTTAGCATGCCTTTTTCTCCAAGTGTTGCCATATCTTGTAATCTAACGGATTCAAATCTGGACTGGAGGAGGGCCAGTCTTCGTGCCGGATGAAGTCGATTTCACGCGCCGCCAGCCAGTCTTGTGTGCTCTTCGCTCTATGAGCTGGCGCCGAATCTTGATAGAATACCCAGTGCCTGTTATTGAACATGGTATGAGAAACAGGTTCCACAAGGTTCGTCAGGACCGTATTTTGATACACAACTGCATTCGTTATTACGCCTTTCTCACAAAAATGTACCCCTGTTAAGCCCCAATAAGAAACTCCAAACCATACCATGAGCGAGGATGGAAAATGACCTCGTTGGACACGCAGAATACGGTTGCTCGCTTCTTCACAACTGTGTGCGTACATCTTATCATTTTGTTTGTTTTAAATCTCTTCTACGGTAAAAATATTTCATCCGAAAAAAGAATTTCCCGATATTTTTTTCCCGCGTACCGCTTCAACAAAGCGCGGCATCTCTTCAGTCTCAGGTCCATCAGACGAGCATTCAAACGATGTCATGTTTTTCTTCGATATGCCCGAAGCCCAAAATCTTCATTTAATACCCTTTTCACCGTGGTTCTGCTTAACCTCATCTGAAGGGCCAACAGTTTCTGCTTACATTTGGGATTTCTTTGAATTCGCGCCTTCACAGCCTTCACTGCTGGATTCCTAACAGACCGAGGGCGACCACTTCTTGACCTGTCATCTACACTAAAGTCTTCATTGTATCGTTTGATGGTACGATAAACGAATCTTTTGGTTATATTCAAATTTTTCCGCATGTCAAAAATTTGAATTGGCGCGTAACCGCGACGATGCAACGCAATAACTGCAACACGGTCTTTTTTAAGCGTCCACTACATATTTAAAAATGAGTAAAATTCTAAAAAGTATACAGTTTTATTTTCATGAACAATTCGAAATTCGAATTCAATAAACTTTTTTGTGGCCAGCATTCTAAAAGAAAAGTTTTTACTGTGTGACAATACTTATGACCTGACTAGGTATTACACTAATATATTGTGTTTTATATTTTAGCAGTCCTCGGCAAATTAGAAGACTAAATTGCCTTTTCGTAATTTTAAGTGGCAAATATAGTTAAAATCCTATCATTGACTTTAAAATTACGGAAAGTTAATTTAAAGCTCCTAAGCGAAACCAGAAAAACAAATTGATTAGAAGAGAAAGAAGATTTTGAAGATAAATAATATTTTTTGATAATTTTACCTTTTGCGTGTGTTTTGTTTTATTTACAGATAATTCGTTATTGTATGACGTTATAAATTAAGATTAATAAAATACTGTCACATTTAGTTTTAGGTAGGAAAATAAATAGATGTTACAAAACAATGTTGATATAATTAAGATGCTCTTTTGTTTGTATAAAGTTTACAAGAAAACCACATGTCTTTACTTTTCGATTCTTTAATTTAAAAAGATTTTTTGTTCGTTTTAAAAAAAAATACGTTACCACAACACTAGGATTTTCTCAAGTATTTTTGTGGCTGTTATTATTCCACCCATCTCTGAAGATCGCCGCCTTTCGTCATTTTTGTAATGTAAATAATAAAAATTAACTGGTAATAATAATAATAGAATGCATTTTGGTTTTTTCTTGTTGTTTCTAGTCACACCTTTTGCGAGATAATTTAAAAAGTGATTTATATTTAAAAAAATTACGGTAACAGTGCATGAATATCAAAAAATTACAATCGATTCGGCATCAAAATCCTGCTTTGACTTTTGTAATTGGCGTGTGGCTAAGATTAATTTGAATATATATTATATGTATACTTGCAGGTTAGAACGGACTAAAATTATCTTGTAATAATAATAATAATAACAATTGGTATTTATTTTCTCCCACATATTATTTATTTATTTATTTAGAAAACCAACAGCGTATATAGAAAATATTAACATTAATGTAACAAACTAAAAGTATGGCCAATAACAGGTTTCCCTTATATTGTTTGATGGTAGGTGTATTGTTGTTAGAAGAAAAGGAAAAAGAACAATCTAATAGATAAATTATAAGCAAAATTATAAGCAACTCAATGTAATGAAGGTGGTCATAAGTTTACAGATCAGGAGAGATAGTCCGGTAGAATTATATATTACATTACCTTTATATATATATATATATATATATATAAATATATATATATATATATATAAACATATAAGATATATATATATATATATATATATAAACATATAAGATATATATATATACATACATATATATTTACTTATGTATATATACATATTAAATGTTTAAATATATAAACATAATACAAATAATTAATTATAATATATATTAAATAAAATAACTTAAGTACTTATATTTATATTAGTAGCCTCAAAAATACATATAGAAGAAATAGATGAGAGAATATATGATTGTATGTGATTTTAACTTCAACTGCTCTATTTCGTAATAGTTTTCTTGATGTAATCTTTAAACGTAAGTTTAGATTTCGCAAAGAGGTCAATGTGTCCAAATTGTTCATTATATGTACGAGCAAGCCGCGAAAGAACAGTGTTTCGACAGTAGTTTGAATGATGCCAGGGAGTTTGTAACAATGTAGTATTGCGGGTACGGAATTTTGGAGTACGAAAGGTTATTCTTGAGACAAGATATGGACAGTCAATATTACTGTTTATTATATCATATAACAAAGCCATGTCAAGCAAAATGCGCCTGTGTTCCAGAGATAAGAGATCGTGCTCAGTGCAACTGTCTGTGTAAGTATCGATTTTATTCCGACAGCGAAAGTTAAGGTGATTAACAAATATTTTTTGAATACGCTCAAGGCGGCTTTTGTAGACATTGTACTGTGGAGACCATATTGAACTAGCATATTCCAAAACACTTCTGACATATGCAAAATAAACCATTTTAATTGTATTAATATTCGAGAATGTTTTACAGATGCGAAGAACAAAACCAAGATTTTTATAGGCTTTACTGATAACGTAATCAATGTGTTCGGATAGTATCATTTTATGATCAAAAATTACGCCTAAATCCCTAACACTTACTTTTCGGCTGATTTCTAATCCTTCAAAGTGATATTTATTTAGAATTGGCTTAGATTTCCGTGTAAAACTAATACATTCGCACTTGCTTGCATTTACAGTTATATTATTTATTTTGTAATATTCAAATAAACGGTCCAGGTCTTTTTGTATCAATAGGCAGTCATGTATGGTGTTAATTTTACAAAAAATCTTCTTATCATCTGCATACATGAGGTAATTTTTGTGTATAATGCAAGAACCAATGTCATATAGGTAGGCATTGTAAAAAAGTGGACCTAAGTGAGAGCCCTGAAGAACACCTGTAGGTATGTTTATGTAGCTCGAACGGAAACCACCTATCACGACTGCTTGTGAGCGGTTTGTGAGATATGATTCAGTCCATCGGAGCAAGTCACCGTGAATCCCTAATATTTGTAATTTGTTGAGCAGGATAATGTGATCCACACGATCGAAAGCTTTTTCAAAATCAGTGTAGATCACATCAACCTGCCCACCTTGATCCATATTTTCAAGGACAAAAGAAGAAAAACTTGCCAGGTTCGTAGTGGTGGATCGCCTTTGTAAAAAACCATGTTGCTGCTCAGGGAAGGCACGTGAAAGTGTGGAGTAAATTACGTTATATACTACTCGTTCAAGGATTTTAGCCGCGGTGTTCAAAATAGAAATGCGATAAAATAAAAAAAAATTATTATGATCAGTACATCAAAATAAACATAGTAACAATGAACTATACATCTAAATAATAGCTATAAATATTAGCCAAATAAGATCCAGGTGGGAGACTGGTGCCCAACTAGGTTTCCCTGTGCTATGGGATCACCAGGCCCCTCCCTCAACAGAAGTGATATTGCTGAAATACATTTAATAATCAATACAGCTACGTGTAATTAAATTACATTAAAATATACTTGTTCAGTTTGGAGAAACTGTGTAAAAATTACTTATTAGGTATATATACAGAAAAACATGCTTTAAGTAGTCTACTAGTAAAGGTAAGCAGGTTTATTAAGTGTTAATAGTGTGGTAAGCGTGTGTGCGCGGGCGCGCACCTGTGTGTGTGTGTTTGTGTGCATGTGGTGTGTAATATATACGAGTATTTAAACAATACGTTCAAATTGTTTTTCTGTCAGTTCGTAGTCTAATGATTTAAGCTATTTGATTACGGAAGTTTTTGTCTGTCTTTTAGTTAACGGATATATATTAATTAATTTGTTAGCAAGATTAAATAGGACTGGACCTCTGTAATTGAAAAAAAAATTAAGTGACTGCAAATTTGAATAATTTTTGTTCAATAAACTAAAAGTGAAACACGACCTCACAGAACGGAGTCCGGAGGGAGAAGGATCTTGTATATCTGTCATGCTATTATCGCAAACTTATGGGACAAAATTATTCCAATCAGATAAATTATTGAATTACTTAGGAAAGTTGAAATTATTGATATAACAATGATAAAACAATGTGCCTATATTCTCTATTATTAAATTATTGATAAAACAATTATATAACAATGTGCCTATATTCTCGTGAGATTGCAAGATCCCAGTCATGAAATTATTGTATTGTTACCAGTTCTTATTGCGTCTGCAAAGTTTCAGATTATTCAAACATCTGCAAGTGGGTGTAAACTGAAGTATAAAATTCCATGACATTCTTTTATGAATAAATACATACAGATCTAGCTAATATAAAATAATTAATTACTTACTCACAATTTATTTTATTGTTTAGCTCAATATTTTAAAGAATATACCTAGTCAGGTCATAAATTCTGTCACATGTTTAATATAAAATAATTGAAACAAGTTTATTCATTATGTAACCATTTATATACCAAAATGAACGTAACGAAACATAAATTCTTATGACACTAAAGTTTATTCAAAATGGCCTCCGTGATTTTGAATACAGGCCTTCAATCTGCGCGGACAGTCGTCTATCGCAGCACGAACGAGGTCCATGTCAATGTCGACGGCTGCCTTAATCAAGGATGTCTTGAGTGACTCCAAATTGAGATGAGGCTTTTAGCGCGCCTTTTTCTTCAAGTGTTGCCATATCTTGTAATCTAACGGATTCAAATCTGGACTGGAGGAGGGCCAGTCTTCGTGCCGGATGAAGTCGATTTCACGCGCCGCCAGCCAGTCTTGTGTGCTCTTCGCTCTATGAGCTGGCGCCGAATCTTGTTGGAATACCCAGTGCCTGTTATTGAACATGGTATGAGAAACAGGTTCCACAAGGTTCGTCAGGACCGTATTTTGATACACAACTGCATTCGTTTTTACGCCTTTCTCACAAAAATGTACCCCTGTTAAGCCCCAATAAGAAACTCCAAACCATACCATGAGCGAGGATGGAAAATGACCTCGTTGAACACGCAGAATACGGTTGCTCGCTTCTTCACAACTGTGTGCGTACATCTTATCATTTTGTTTGTTTTAAATCTCTTCTACGGTAAAAATATTTCATCCGAAAAAAGAATTTCCCGATATTTTTTTCCCGCGTACCGCTTCAACAAAGCGCGGCATCACTTCAGTCTCAGGTCCATCAGACGAGCATTCAAACGATGTCATGTTTTTCTTCGATATGCCCGAAGCCCAAAATCTTCATTTAATACCCTTTTCACCGTGGTTCTGCTTAACCTCATCTGAAGGGCCAACAGTTTCTGCTTACATTTGGGATTTCTTTGAATTCGCGCCTTCACAGCCTTCACTGCTGGATTCCTAACAGACCGAGGGCGACCACTTCTTGACCTGTCATCTACACTAAAGTCTTCATTGTATCGTTTGATGGTACGATAAACGAATCTTTTGGTTATATTCAAATTTTTCCGCATGTCAAAAATTTGAATTGGCGCGTAACCGCGACGATGCAACGCAATAACTGCAACACGGTCTTTTTTAAGCGTCCACTACATATTTAAAAATGAGTAAAATTCTAAAAAGTATACAGTTTTATTTTCATGAACAATTCGAAATTCGAATTCAATAAACTTTTTTGTGGCCAGCATTCTAAAAGAAAAGTTTTTACTGTGTGACAATACTTATGACCTGACTAGGTATTACACTAATATATTGTGTTTTATATTTTAGCAGTCCTCGGCAAATTAGAAGACTAAATTGCCTTTTCGTAATTTTAAGTGGCAAATATAGTTAAAATCCTATCATTGACTTTAAAATTACGGAAAGTTAATTTAAAGCTCCTAAGCGAAACCAGAAAAACAAATTGATTAGAAGAGAAAGAAGATTTTGAAGATAAATAATATTTTTTGATAATTTTACCTTTTGCGTGTGTTTTGTTTTATTTACAGATAATTCGTTATTGTATGACGTTATAAATTAAGATTAATAAAATACTGACACATTTAGTTTTAGGTAGGAAAATAAATAGATGTTACAAAACAATGTTGATATAATTAAGATGCTCTTTTGTTTGTATAAAGTTTACAAGAAAACCACATGTCTTTACTTTTCAATTCTTTAATTTAAAAAGATTTTTTGTTCGTTTTAAAAAAAAATACGTTACCACAACACTAGGATTTTCTCAAGTATTTTTGTGGCTGTTATTATTCCACCCATCTCTGAAGATCGCCGCCTTTCGTCATTTTAGTAATGTAAATAATAAAAATTAATTGGTAATAATAATAATAGAATGCATTTTGGTTTTTTCTTGTTGTTTCTATTCACACCTTTTGCGAGATAATTTAAAAAGTGATTTAGATTTAAAAAAATTACGGTAACAGTGCATGAATATCAAAAAATTACAATCGATTCGGCATCGAAATCCTGCTTTGACTTTTGTAATTGGCGTGTGGCTAAGATTAATTTGAATATATATTATATGTATACTTGCAGGTTAGAACGGACTAAAATTATCTTGTAATAATAATAATAATAACAATTGGTATTTATTTTCTCCCACATATTATTTATTTATTTATTTATTTATTTAGAAAACCAACAGCGTATATAGAAAATATTAACATTAATGTAACAAACTAAAAGTATGGCCAATAACAGGTTTCCCTTATATTGTTTGATGGTAGGTGTATTGTTGTTAGAAGAAAAGGAAAAAGAACAATCTAATAGATAAATTATAAGCAAAATTATAAGCAACTCAATGTAATGAAGGTGGTCATAAGTTTACAGATCAGGAGAGATAGTCAAGTAGAATGATATATTACATTACCTTTATATATATATATATATATATAAACATATAAGATATATATATATATATATATAAACATATAAGATATATATATATATATACATATATATTTACTTATGTATATATACATATTAAATGTTTAAATATATAAACATAATACAAATAATTAATTATAATATATATTAAATAAAATAACTTAAGTACTTATATTTATATTAGTAGCCTCAAAAATACATATAGAAGAAATAGATGAGAGAATATATGATTGTATGTGATTTTAACTTCAACTGCTCTATTTCGTAATAGTTTTCTTGATGTAATCTTTAAACGTAAGTTTAGATTTCGCAAGGAGGTCAATGTGTCCAAATTGTTCATTATATGTACGAGCAAGCCGCGAAAGAACAGTGTTTCGACAGTAGTTTGAATGATGCCAGGGAGTTTGTAACAATGTAGTATTGCGGGTACGGAATTTTGGAGTACGAAAGGTTATTCTTGAGACAAGATATGGACAGTCAATATTACTGTTTATTATATCATATAACAAAGCCATGTCAAGCAAAATGCGCCTGTGTTCCAGAGATAAGAGATCGTGCTCAGTGCAACTGTCTGTGTAAGTATCGATTTTATTCCGACAGCGAAAGTTAAGGTGATTAACAAATATTTTTTGAATACGCTCAAGGCGGCTTTTGTAGACATTGTACTGTGGAGACCATATTGAACTAGCATATTTCAAAACACTTCTGACATATGCAAAATAAACCATTTTAATTGTATTAATATTCGAGAATGGTTTACAGATGCGAAGAACAAAACCAAGATTTTTATAGGCTTTACTGATAACGTAATCAATGTGTTCGGATAGTATCATTTTATGATCAAAAATTACGCCTAAATTCCTAACACTTACTTTTCGGCTGATTTCTAATCCTTCAAAGTGATATTTATTTAGAATTGGCTTAGATTTCCGTGTAAAACTAATACATTCGCACTTGCTTGCATTTACAGTTATATTATTTATTTTGTAATATTCAAATAAACGGTCCAGGTCTTTTTGTATCAATAGGCAGTCATGTATGGTGTTAATTTTACAAAAAATCTTCTTATCATCTGCATACATGAGGTAATTTTTGTGTATAATGCAAGAACCAATGTCATATAGGTAGGCATTGTAAAAAAGTGGACCTAAGTGAGAGCCCTGAAGAACACCTGTAGGTATGTTTATGTAGCTCGAACGGAAACCACCTATCACGACTGCTTGTGAGCGGTTTGTGAGATATGATTCAGTCCATCGGAGCAAGTCACCGTGAATCCCTAATATTTGTAATTTGTTGAGCAGGATAATGTGATCCACACGATCGAAAGCTTTTTCAAAATCAGTGTAGATCACATCAACCTGCCCACCTTGATCCATATTTTCAAGGACAAAAGAAGAAAAACTTGCCAGGTTCGTAGTGGTGGATCGCCTTTGTAAAAAACCATGTTGCTGCTCAGGGAAGGCACGTGAAAGTGTGGAGTAAATTACGTTATATACTACTCGTTCAAGGATTTTAGCCGCGGTGTTCAAAATAGAAATGCGATAAAATAAAAAAAAATTATTATGATCAGTACATCAAAATAAACATAGTAACAATGAACTATACATCTAAATAATAGCTATAAATATTAGCCAAATAAGATCCAGGTGGGAGACTGGTGCCCAACTAGGTTTCCCTGTGCTATGGGATCACCAGGCCCCTCCCTCAACAGAAGTGATATTGCTGAAATACATTTAATAATCAATACAGCTACGTGTAATTAAATTACAATAAAATATACTTGTTCAGTTTGGAGAAACTGTGTAAAAATTACTTATTAGGTATATATACAGAAAAACATGCTTTAAGTAGTCTACTAGTAAAGGTAAGCAGGTTTATTAAGTGTTAATAGTGTGGTAAGCGTGTGTGCGCGGGCGCGCACCTGTGTGTGTGTGTTTGTGTGCATGTGGTGTGTAATATATACGAGTATTTAAACAATACGTTCAAATTGTTTTTCTGTCAGTTCGTAGTCTAATGATTTAAGCTATTTGATTACGGAAGTTTTTGTCTGTCTTTTAGTTAACGGATATATATTAATTAATTTGTTAGCAAGATTAAATAGGACTGGACCTCTGTAATTGAAAAAAAAATTAAGTGACTGCAAATTTGAATAATTTTTGTTCAATAAACTAAAAGTGAAACACGACCTCACAGAACGGAGTCCGGAGGGAGAAGGATCTTGTATATCTGTCATGCTATTATCGCAAACTTATGGGACAAAATTATTCCAATCAGATAAATTATTGAATTACTTAGGAAAGTTGAAATTATTGATATAACAATGATAAAACAATGTGCCTATATTCTCTATTATTAAATTATTGATAAAACAATTATATAACAATGTGCCTATATTCTCGTGAGATTGCAAGATCCCAGTCATGAAATTATTGTATTGTTACCAGTTCTTATTGCGTCTGCAAAGTTTCAGATTATTCAAACATCTGCAAGTGGGTGTAAACTGAAGTATAAAATTCCATGACATTCTTTTATGAATAAATACATACAGATCTAGCTAATATAAAATAATTAATTACTTACTCACAATTTATTTTATTGTTTAGCTCAATATTTTAAAGAATATACCTAGTCAGGTCATAAATTCTGTCACATGTTTAATATAAAATAATTGAAACAAGTTTATTCATTATGTAACCATTTATATACCAAAATGAACGTAACGAAACATAAATTCTTATGACACTAAAGTTTATTCAAAATGGCCTCCGTGATTTTGAATACAGGCCTTCAATCTGCGCGGACAGTCGTCTATCGCAGCACGAACGAGGTCCATGTCAATATCGACGGCTGCCTTAATCAAGGATGTCTTGAGTGACTCCAAATTGAGATGAGGCTTTTAGCGCGCCTTTTTCTTCAAGTGTTGCCATATCTTGTAATCTAACGGATTCAAATCTGGACTGGAGGAGGGCCAGTCTTCGTGCCGGATGAAGTCGATTTCACGCGCCGCCAGCCAGTCTTGTGTGCTCTTCGCTCTATGAGCTGGCGCCGAATCTTGTTGGAATACCCAGTGCCTGTTATTGAACATGGTATGAGAAACAGGTTCCACAAGGTTCGTCAGGACCGTATTTTGATACACAACTGCATTCGGTTTTACGCCGTTCTCACAAAAATGTACCTCTGTTAAGCCCCAATAAGAAACTCCCAACCATACCATGAGCGAGGATGGAAAATGACCTCGTTGGACACGCAGAATACGGTTGCTCGCTTCTTCACTACTGTGTGCGTACATCTTATCATTTTGTTTGTTGTAAATCTTTTCTACGGTAAAAATTTTTTCATCCGAAAAAAGAATTTCCCGATATTTTTTTCCCGCGTACCGCTTCAACAAAGCGCGGCATCTCTTCAGTCTCAGGTCCATTAGACGAGCATTCAAACGATGTCCTGTTTTTCTTCGATATGCCCGAAGCCCAAAATTTTCATTTAACACCCTTTTCACCGTGGTTCTGCTTTACCTCATCTGAAGGGCCAACAGTTTCTGCTTACATTTGGGATTTCTTTGAATTCGCGCCTTCACTGCCTTCACTGCTGGATTCCTAACAGACCGAGGGCGACCACTTCTTGACCTGTCATCTACACTAAAGTCTTCATTGTATCGTTTGATGGTACGATAAACGAATCTTTTGGATATATTCAAATTTTTCTGTATGTAAAAAATTTGAATTGGCGCGTAACCGCGACGATGCAACGCAATAACTGCAACACGGTCTTTTTAAAGCGTCCACTACATATTTAAAAATGAGTAAAATTCTAAAAAGTATACAGTTACTTTAGATGAACAATTCGAAATTCGAATTCAATAAACTTTTTTGTGGCCAGCATTCTAAAAGAAAAGTTTTTACTGTGTGACAATTCTTATGACCTGACTAGGTATTACACTAATATATTGTGTTTTATATTTTAGCAGTCCTCGACAAATTAGAAGACTAAATTGCCTTTTCGTAATTTTAAGTGGCAAATATAGTTAAAATCCTATATTTACTTTAAAATTACGATAAATTAATTAAACGCTCCTAAGCGAAAACAGAAAAACAAATTGATTAGAAGAGAAAGAAGATTGTGAAGATAAATAATATTTTTTGCTAATTTTACCTTTTGCGTGTATTTTGTTTTATTTACAGATAATTCGTTATTGTATGACGTTATAAATTAAGATTAATAAAATACTGTTTCATTTAGTTTTAGGTTGGAAAATAAATAGATGTTACAAAACAATGTTGATATAATTAAGATGCTCTTTTGTTTGTATAAAGTTTACAAGAAAACCACATGTCCTTACTTTTCAATTCTTTAATTTAAAAAGATTTTTTGTTCGTTTTAAAAAAAATACGTTACCACAACACTAGGATTTTCTCAAGTATTTTTGTGGCTGTTATTATTCCACCCATCTCTGAAGATCGCCGCCTTTCGTCATTTTTGTAATGTAAATAATAAAAATTAACTGGTAATAATAATAATAGAATGCATTTTGGTTTATTCTTGTTGTTTCTAGTCACACCTTTTGCGAGATAAAAAAAAAAGTGATTTAGATTAAAAAAAATTACGGTAATAGTGCATGAATATCAAAAAATTACAATCGATTCGGCATCGAAATCCTGCTTTGACTTTTGTAATTGGCGTGTGGCTAAGATTAATTTGAGTATATATTATATGTATACTTGCAGGTTAGAACGGACTAAAATTATCTTGTAATAGTAATAATAATTACAATTGGTATTTATTTTCTCCCACATATTATGATCAGTACATCAAAATAAACATAGTAACAATGAACTATACATCTAAATAATAGCTATAAATATCAGCCAAATAAGATCCAGGTGGGAGACTGGTGCCCAAACTAGGTTTCCCTGTGCTATGGGATCACCAGGCCCCTCCCTCAACAGAAGTGATATTGCTGTAATACATTTAATAATCAATACAGCTACGTGTAATAAAATTACATTAAAATATACTTGTTCAGTTTGGAGAAACTGTGTAAAAATTACTTATTAGGTATATATACAGAAAAACATGCTTTAAGTAGTCTACTAGTAAAGGTAAGCAGGTTTATTAAGTGTTAATAGTGTGGTAAGCGTGTGTGCGCGTGCGCGCACCTGTGTGTGTGTGTTTATGTGCATGTGGTGTGTAATATATACGAGTATTTAAACAATACGTTCAAATTGTTTTTCTGTCTGTTCGTAGTCTAATGATTTAAGCTATTTGATTACGGAAGTTTTTGTTTGTCTTTTAGTTGACGGATATATATTTAATAATTTGTTAGCAAGATTATATAGGACTGGACCTCTGTAAATGAAAAAAAAAATTAAGTGACTTCAAATTTGAATAATTTTTGTTCAATAAACTAAAAGTGAAACACGACCGCACAGAACGGAGTCCGGAGGGAGAAGGATCTTGTATATCTGTCATGCTATTATCGCAAACTTATGGGACAAAATTATTCCAATCAGATAAATTATTGAATTACTTAGGAAAGTTGAAATTATTGATATAACAATGATAAAACAATGTGCCTATATTCTCTATTATTAAATTATTGATAAAACAATTATATAACAATGTGCCTATATTCTCGTGAGATTGCAAGATCCCAGTCATGAAATTATTGTATTGTTACCAGTTCTTATTGCGTCTGCAAAGTTTCAGATTATTCAAACATCTGCAAGTGGGTGTAAACTGAAGTATAAAATTCCATGACATTCTTTTATGAATAAATACATACAGATCTAGCTAATATAAAATAATTAATTACTTACTCACAATTTATTTTATTGTTTAGCTCAATATTTTAAAGAATATACCTAGTCAGGTCATAAATTCTGTCACATGTTTAATATAAAATAATTGAAACAAGTTTATTCATTATGTAACCATTTATATACCAATATGAACGTAACGAAATATAAATTCTTATGACACTAAAGTTTATTCAAAATAGCCTCCGTGATTTTGAATACAGGCCTTCAATCTGCGCGGACAGTCGTCTATCGCAGCACGAACGAGGTCCATGTCAATATCGACGGCTGCCTTAATCAAGGATGTCTTGAGTGACTCCAAATTGAGATGAGGCTTTTAGCACGCCTTTTTCTTCAAGTGTTGTCATATCTTGTAATCTAACGGATTCAAATCTGGACTGGAGGAGGGCCAGTCTTCGTGCCGGATGAAGTCGATTTCACGCGCCGCCAGCCAGTCTTGTGTGCTCTTCGCTCTATGAGCTGGCGCCGAATCTTGATAGAATACCCAGTGCCTGTTATTGAACATGGTATGAGAGACAGGTTCCACAAGGTTCGTCAGGACCGTATTTTGATACACAACTGCATTCGTTATTACGCCTTTCTCACAAAAATGTACCCCTGTTAAGCCCCAATAAGAAACTCCAAACCATACCATGAGCGAGGATGGAAAATGACCTCGTTGGACACTTAGAATACGGTTGCTCGCTTCTTCACAACTGTGTGCGTACATCTTATCATTTTGTTTGTTTTAAATCTCTTCTACGGTAAAAATATTTCATCCGAAAAAAGAATTTCCCGATATTTTTTTCCCGCGTACCGCTTCAACAAAGCGCGGCATCTCTTCAGTCTCAGGTCCATCAGACGAGCATTCAAACGATGTCATGTTTTTCTTCGATATGCCCGAAGCCCAAAATCTTCATTTAATACCCTTTTCACCGTGGTTCTGCTTAACCTCATCTGAAGGGCCAACAGTTTCCGCTTACATTTGGGATTTCTTTGAATTCGCGCCTTCACAGCCTTCACTGCTGGATTCCTAACAGACCGAGGGCGACCACTTTTTGACCTGTCATCTACACTAAAGTCTTCATTGTATCGTTTGATGGTACGATAAACGAATCTTTTGGTTATATTCAAATTTTTCCGCATGTCAAAAATTTGAATTGGCGCGTAACCGCGACGATGCAACGCAATAACTGCAACACGGTCTTTTTTAAGCGTCCACTACATATTTAAAAATGAGTAAAATTCTAAAAAGTATACAGTTTTATTTTCATGAACAATTCGAAATTCGAATTCAATAAACTTTTTTGTGGCCAGCATTCTAAAAGAAAAGTTTTTACTGTGTGACAATACTTATGACCTGACTAGGTATTACACTAATATATTGTGTTTTATATTTTAGCAGTCCTCGGCAAATTAGAAGACTAAATTGCCTTTTCGTAATTTTAAGTGGCAAATATAGTTAAAATCCTATCATTGACTTTAAAATTACGGAAAGTTAATTTAAAGCTCCTAAGCGAAACCAGAAAAACAAATTGATTAGAAGAGAAAGAAGATTTTGAAGATAAATAATATTTTTTGATTATTTTACCTTTTGCGTGTGTTTTGTTTTATTTACAGATAATTCGTTATTGTATGACGTTATAAATTAAGATTAATAAAATACTGTCACATTTAGTTTTAGGTAGGAAAATAAATAGATGTTACAAAACAATGTTGATATAATTAAGATGCTCTTTTGTTTGTATAAAGTTTACAAGAAAACCACATGTCTTTACTTTTCGATTCTTTAATTTAAAAAGATTTTTTGTTCGTTTTAAAAAAAAATACGTTACCACAACACTAGGATTTTCTCAAGTATTTTTGTGGCTGTTATTATTCCACCCATCTCTGAAGATCGCCGCCTTTCGTCATTTTTGTAATGTAAATAATAAAAATTAACTGGTAATAATAATAATAGAATGCATTTTGGTTTTTTCTTGTTGTTTCTAGTCACACCTTTTGCGAGATAATTTAAAAAGTGATTTAGATTTAAAAAAATTACGGTAACAGTGCATGAATATCAAAAAATTACAATCGATTCGGCATCAAAATCCTGCTTTGACTTTTGTAATTGGCGTGTGGCTAAGATTAATTTGAATATATATTATATGTATACTTGCAGGTTAGAACGGACTAAAATTATCTTGTAATAATAATAATAATAACAATTGGTATTTATTTTCTCCCACATATTATTTATTTATTTATTTATTTATTTAGAAAACCAACAGCGTATATAGAAAATATTAACATTAATGTAACAAACTAAAAGTATGGCCAATAACAGGTTTCCCTTATATTGTTTGATGGTAGGTGTATTGTTGTTAGAAGAAAAGGAAAAAGAACAATCTAATAGATAAATTATAAGCAAAATTATAAGCAACTTAATGTAATGAAGGTGGTCATAAGTTTACAGATCAGGAGAGATAGTCAGGTAGAATGATATATTACATTACCTTTATATATATATAAATATATATATATATATATATAAACATATAAGATATATATATATATATATATATATATATATATAAACATATAAGATATATATATATATACATAAATATATATTTACTTATGTATATATACATATTAAATGTTTAAATATATAAACATAATACAAATAATTAATTATAATATATATTAAATAAAATAACTTAAGTACTTATATTTATATTAGTAGCCTCAAAAATACATATAGAAGAAATAGATGAGAGAATATATGATTGTATGTGATTTTAACTTCAACTGCTCTATTTCGTAATAGTTTTCTTGGTGTAATCTTTACACGTAAGTTTAGATTTCGCAAAGAGGTCAATGTGTCCAAATTGTTCATTATATGTACGAGCAAGCCGCGAAAGAACAGTGTTTCGACAGTAGTTTGAATGATGCCAGGGAGTTTGTAACAATTTAGTATTGCGGGTACGGAATTTTGGAGTACGAAAGGTTATTCTTGAGACAAGATATGGACAGTCAATATTACTGTTTATTATATCATATAACAAAGCCATGTCAATCAAAATGCGCCTGTGTTCCAGAGATAAGAGATCGTGCTCAGTGCAACTGTCTGTGTAAGTATCGATTTTATTCCGACAGCGAAAGTTAAGGTGATTAACAAATATTTTTTGAATACGCTCAAGGCGGCTTTTGTAGACATTGTACTGTGGAGACCATATTGAACTAGCATATTCCAAAACACTTCTGACATATGCAAAATAAACCATTTTAATTGTATTAATATTCGAGAATGGTTTACAGATGCGAAGAACAAAACCAAGATTTTTATAGGCTTTACTGATAACGTAATCAATGTGTTCGGATAGTATCATTTTATGATCAAAAATTACGCCTAAATCCCTAACACTTACTTTTCGGCTGATTTCTAATCCTTCAAAGTGATATTTATTTAGAATTGGCTTAGATTTCCGTGTAAAACTAATACATTCGCACTTGCTTGCATTTACAGTTATATTATTTATTTTGTAATATTCAAATAAACGGTCCAGGTCTTTTTGTATCAATAGGCAGTCATGTATGGTGTTAATTTTACAAAAAATCTTCTTATCATCTGCATACATGAGGTAATTTTTGTGTATAATGCAAGAACCAATGTCATATAGGTAGGCATTGTAAAAAAGTGGACCTAAGTGAGAGCCCTGAAGAACACCTGTAGGTATGTTTATGTAGCTCGAACGGAAACCACCTATCACGACTGCTTGTGAGCGGTTTGTGAGATATGATTCAGTCCATCGGAGCAAGTCACCGTGAATCCCTAATATTTGTAATTTGTTGAGCAGGATAATGTGATCCACACGATCGAAAGCTTTTTCAAAATCAGTGTAGATCACATCAACCTGCCCACCTTGATCCATATTTTCAAGGACAAAAGAAGAAAAACTTGCCAGGTTCGTAGTGGTGGATCGCCTTTGTAAAAAACCATGTTGCTGCTCAGGGAAGGCACGTGAAAGTGTGGAGTAAATTACGTTATATACTACTCGTTCAAGGATTTTAGCCGCGGTGTTCAAAATAGAAATGCGATAAAATAAAAAAAAATTATTATGATCAGTACATCAAAATAAACATAGTAACAATGAACTATACATCTAAATAATAGCTATAAATATTAGCCAAATAAGATCCAGGTGGGAGACTGGTGCCCAACTAGGTTTCCCTGTGCTATGGGATCACCAGGCCCCTCCCTCAACAGAAGTGATATTGCTGAAATACATTTAATAATCAATACAGCTACGTGTAATTAAATTACATTAAAATATACTTGTTCAGTTTGGAGAAACTGTGTAAAAATTACTTATTAGGTATATATACAGAAAAACATGCTTTAAGTAGTCTACTAGTAAAGGTAAGCAGGTTTATTAAGTGTTAATAGTGTGGTAAGCGTGTGTGCGCGGGCGCGCACCTGTGTGTGTGTGTTTGTGTGCATGTGGTGTGTAATATATACGAGTATTTAAACAATACGTTCAAATTGTTTTTCTGTCAGTTCGTAGTCTAATGATTTAAGCTATTTGATTACGGAAGTTTTTGTCTGTCTTTTAGTTAACGGATATATATTAATTAATTTGTTAGCAAGATTAAATAGGACTGGACCTCTGTAATTGAAAAAAAAATTAAGTGACTGCAAATTTGAATAATTTTTGTTCAATAAACTAAAAGTGAAACACGACCTCACAGAACGGAGTCCGGAGGGAGAAGGATCTTGTATATCTGTCATGCTATTATCGCAAAGTCATGGGACAAAATTATTCCAATCAGATAAATTATTGAATTACTTAGGAAAGTTGAAATTATTGATATAACAATGATAAAACAATGTGCCTATATTCTCTATTATTAAATTATTGATACAACAATGATATAACAATGTGCCTATATTCTCGTGAGATTGCAAGATCCCAGTCATGAAATTATTGTATTGTTACCAGTTCTTATTGCGTCTGCTAAGTTTCAGATTATTCAAACATCTGCAAGTGGGTGTAAACTGAAGTATAAAATTCCATGACATTCTTTTATGAATAAATACATACAGATCTAGCTGATATAAAATAATTAATTACTTACTCACAATTTATTTTATTGTTTAGCTCAATATTTTAAAGAATATACCTAGTCAGGTCATAAATTCTGTCACATGTTTAATATAAAATAATTGAAACAAGTTTATTCATTATGTAACCATTTATATACCAAAATGAACGTAACGAAACATAAATTCTTATGACACTAAAGTTTATTCAAAATGGCCTCCGTGATTTTGAATACAGGCCTTCAATCTGCGCGGACAGTCGTCTATTGCAGCACGAACGAGGTCCATGTCAATATCGACGTCTGCCTTAATCAAGGATGTCTTGAGTGACTCCAAATTGAGATGAGGCTTTTAGCACGCCTTTTCCTCCAAGTGTTGCCATATCTTGTAATCTAACGGATTCAAATCTTGACTGGAGGAGGGCCAGTCTTCGTGCCGGATGAAGTCGATTTCACGCGCCGCCAGCCAGTCTTGTGTGCTCTTCGCTCTATGAGCTGGCGCCGAATCTTGTTGGAATACCCAGTGCCTGTTATTGAACATGGTATGAGAAACAGGTTCCACAAGGTTCGTCAGGACCGTATTTTGATACACACCTGCATTCGTTTTTACGCCTTTCTCACAAAAGTGTTTTTTTCCCGCGAACCGCTTCAACAAAGCGCGGCATTTTTTTCAGTCTCAGGTCCATTAGACGAGCATTCAAACGATGTCCTGTTTTTCTTCGATATGCCCGAAGACCAAAATCTTCATTTAATACCCTTTTCACCGTGGTTCTGCTTAACCTCATCTGAAGGGCCAACAGTTTCTGCTTACATTTGGGATTTCTTTGAATTCGCGCCTTCACAGCCTTCACTGCTGAATTCCTAACAGACCGAGGGCGACCACTTCTTGACCTGTCATCTACACTAAAGTCTTCATTGTATCGTTTGATGGTACGATAAACGAATCTTTTGGTTATATTCAAATTTTTCCGCATGTCAAAAATTTGAATTGGCGCGTAACCGCGACGATGCAACGCAATAACTGCAACACGGTCTTTTTTAAGCGTCCACTACATATTTAAAAATGAGTAAAATTCTAAAAAGTATACAGTTTTATTTTCATGAACAATTCGAAATTCGAATTCAATAAACTTTTTTGTGGCCAGCATTCTAAAAAAAAAGTTTTTACTGTGTGACAATACTTATGACCTGACTAGGTATTACACTAATATATTGTGTTTTATATTTTAGCAGTCCTCGGCAAATTAGAAGACTAAATTGCCTTTTCGTAATTTTAAGTGGCAAATATAGTTAAAATCCTATAATTGACTTTAAAATTACGATAAGTTAATTAAACGCTCCTAAGCGAAAACAGAAAAACAAATTGATTAGAAGAGAAAGAAGATTGTGAAGATAAATAATATTTTTTGCTAATTTTACCTTTTGCGTGTATTTTGTTTTATTTACAGATAATTCTTTATTGTATGACGTTATAAATTAAGATTAATAAAATACTGTTACATTTAGTTTTAGGTTGGAAAATTAATAGATGTTACAAAACAATGTTGATATAATTAAGATGCTTAAAAAAAAATGATGATTAAAAAAAATTACGGTAATAGTGCATGAATATCAAAAAATTACAATCGATTCGGCATCGAAATCCTGCTTTGACTTTTGTAATAAGCGTGTGGCTAAGATTAATTTGAATATATATTATATGTATACTTGCAGGTTAGAACGGACTAAAATTATCTTGTAATAATAATAATAATAACAATTGGTATTTATTTTCTCCCACATATTATGATCAGTACATCAAAACAAACATAGTAACAATGAACTATACATCTAAATAATAGCTATAAATATCAGCCAAATAAGATCCAGGTGGGAGACTGGTGCCCAAACTAGGTTTCCCTGTGCTATGGGATCACCAGGCCCCTCCCTCAACAGAAGTGATATTGGTGTAATACATTTAATAATCAATACAGCTACGTGTGATTAAATTACATTAAAATATACTTGTTCAGTTTGGAGAAACTGTGTAAAAATTACTTGTTAGGTATATATACAGAAAAACATGCTTTAATTAGTCTACTAGTAAAGGTAAGCAGGTTTATTAAGTGTTGATATTGTGGTAAGCGTGTGTGCGCGTGCGCGCACCTGTGTGTGTGTGTTTATGTGCATGTGGTGTGTAATATATACGAGTATTTAAACAATACGTTCAAATTGTTTTTCTGTCTGTTCGTAGTCTAATGATTTAAGCTATTTGATTACGGAAGTTTTTGTCTGTCGTTTAGTTAACGGATATATATTTAATAATTTGTTAGCAAGATTATATAGGACTGGACCTCTGTAATTGAAAAAAAAATTAAGTGACTGCAAATTTGAATAATTTTTGTTCAATAAACTAAAAGTGAAACACGACCGCACAGAACGGAGTCCGGAGGGAGAAGGATCTTGTATATCTGTCATGCTATTATCGCAAACTTATGGGACAAAATTATTCCAATCAGATAAATTATTGAATTACATAGGAAAGTTGAAATTATTGATATAACAATGATAAAACAATGTGCCTATATTCTCTATTATTAAATTATTGATAAAACAATTATATAACAATGTGCCTATATTCTCGTGAGATTGCAAGATCCCAGTCATGAAATTATTGTATTGTTACCAGTTCTTATTGCGTCTGCAAAGTTTCAGATTATTCAAACATCTGCAAGTGGGTGTAAACTGAAGTATAAAATTCCATGACATTCTTTTATGAATAAATACATACAGATCTAGCTGATATAAAATAATTAATTACTTACTCACAATTTATTTTATTGTTTAGCTCAATATTTTAAAGAATATACCTAGTCAGGTCATAAATTCTGTCACATGTTTAATATAAAATAATTGAAACAAGTTTATTCATTATGTAACCATTTATATACCAAAATGAACGTAACGAAACATAAATTCTTATGACACTAAAGTTTATTCAAAATGGCCTCCGTGATTTTGAATACAGGCCTTCAATCTGCGCGGACAGTCGTCTATCGCAGCACGAACGAGGTCCATGTCAATATCGACGTCTGCCTTAATCAAGGATGTCTTGAGTGACTCCAAATTGAGATGAGGCTTTTAGCACGCCTTTTCCTCCAAGTGTTGCCATATCTTGTAATCTAACGGATTCAAATCTTGACTGGAGGAGGGCCAGTCTTCGTGCCGGATGAAGTCGATTTCACGCGCCGCCAGCCAGTCTTGTGTGCTCTTCGCTCTATGAGCTGGCGCCGAATCTTGTTGGAATACCCAGTGCCTGTTATTGAACATGGTATGAGAAACAGGTTCCACAAGGTTCGTCAGGACCGTATTTTGATACACAACTGCATTCGGTTTTACGCCTTTCTCACAAAAATGTACCTCTGTTAAGCCCTAATAAGAAACTCCCAACCATACCATGAGCGAGGATGGAAAATGACCTCGTTGGACACGCAGAATACGGTTGCTCGCTTCTTCACTACTGTGTGCGTACATCTTATCATTTTGTTTGTTGTAAATCTCTTCTACGGTAAAAATTTTTTCATCCGAAAAAAGAATTTCCCGATATTTTTATCCCGCGTACCGCTTCAACAAAGCGCGGCATCTCTTCAGTCTCAGGTCCATTAGACGAGCATTCAAACGATGTCCTGTTTTTCTTCGATATGCCCGAAGCCCAAAATCTTCATTTAATACCCTTTTCACCGTGGTTCTGCTTAACCTCATCTGAAGGGCCAAGAGTTTCTGCTTACATTTGGGATTTCTTTGAATTCGCGCCTTCACAGCCTTCACTGCTGGATTCCTAACAGACTGAGGGCGACCACTTCTTGACCTGTCATCTACACTAAAGTCTTCATTGTATCGTTTGATGGTACGATAAACGAATCTTTTGGTTATATTCAAATTTTTCCGCATGTCAAAAATTTGAATTGGCGCGTAACCGCGACGATGCAACGCAATAACTGCAACACGGTCTTTTTTAAGCGTCCACTACATATTTAAAAATGAGTAAAATTCTAAAAAGTATACAGTTTTATTTTCATGAACAATTCGAAATTCGAATTCAATAAACTTTTTTGTGGCCAGCATTCTAAAAGAAAAGTTTTTACTGTGTGACAATACTTATGACCTGACTAGGTATTACACTAATATATTGTGTTTTATATTTTAGCAGTCCTCGACAAATTAGAAGACTAAATTGCCTTTTCGTAATTTTAAGTGGCAAATATAGTTAAAATCCTATAATTGTCTTTAAAATTACGATAAGTTAATTTAAAGCTCCTAAGCGAAAACAGAAAAACAAATTGATTAGAAGAAGGTTGGTCGGCTGACCGACTACTAGTATTAAGGTTGCACAATGACTAGTCCTATATTAGGGACTTATCATAGTAAGATCTAACTAACCAAAGCATTACATGTGTCAAACTAATGCGGATGGTATCTGGAGGGAGAATCTGAGGAGGCTCTCAAGGCTGCGGCCGAAAGCCGCGCAACGTGAGACCCCATTCCCTTGAGGTGAGCGGTAGACTCATGACACACTCTGCGGCCAATTGGCCGTCCTGACCATGCAATTGGTGGTGATGCCTTTCACTTACATCACGTCTGCAGGTACGGCGGTCTGGAAGGTGATGGCGCTCACGGAGGGCTTTTTATAGCAAGTGTGCCTATTGTTGCCTGACCCGAGTGACGTACATTCACTGTGGCTGGACTTGAACGTATTCTGTATGGCGTTTACACGCATTGACATGCGCGACTTCGGTCGATGTTTGTGCTTACGCACTATCAAAGGGCCAAGTCCTCTTTTACTGGTTCGCCAGTTATTTTGCTGTGGACTACGGTCCAGTTCCCAACTTAGCGTACCCTTCGGGGGGAGCGCATTAAAATGGTTGGCGCTCACCGTGCACGGCGTGTGCGGAGCCGTGTACCTCCTCCACATTTTTTTTAAATGTGGGAGAGCGAAGTCCTTGCATCTGGTATTTAATATAAATATTGTGAGCCTTTTCCAAGCGGGAAGGGACTAATTGATAAGAAATTGATTGTTGTGAACCTGATGCAAGTGGAATAGGGACAATTTATTGTTCTTTACTTTGTTTGAGCTCTGTTTTCGTGAACGGGGTTCTTTAGCTTATAAGACGCTAACAATAGCTTTCGATTGCTCTCGTGAATATTCATTCTGCCAAGATACACCTAGAAGAACTAAGTTACTATACAAACACAACGTAAATAAGGGTCCTAACTAAGACGATCACACCATAAATTTATTAAACGGCCTATATTTAAAACTTTAAAGATCAATGTATAATTCATATACTGGTCTTGTAAATTTGATATATTTATATATCTTATAGATATAGATTTTGAAGAAATACAAGTATAAGAATATAAAGAAGAGAAGAAAATAGGGGGGTGGGGTTCGTTACACCACGATCACTTTAAAATGTATTATTTTCTGGTATAAAAATTATCCTGTATGTTATTCCAAGGCACAATGAACTCCGAAATCAGCAATCAATCCGCGATTTGCAATTTATAATATCGATAGTTCATAAGAATTGTTTAAAGTGATCGTAAGAATAAGTGCAGATTTAATTTTATGTTCTTAAAAAAAACGATACCACACACAACACTACACTAGGATTTTCTCTTGTATTGTTTGTATTGTTTTTCGTAGTTAACATTACACATTATTATACATTATTACACCTTTCTCTTATGTAAGCCGCCTTTTGAAATTTTAGTTACTCGTATGTAAATAATAACAAATAACATGTAATAATAGCATTCATTGTGGTTTATTATTGTTGTTTCTGTCACCATCTTTGCAAAATCCATTCAAGAAGTGATTTAGATTAAATAGATTACAGTAACATTGCATTAATCTTAATTAATTACAATCGATTCAGCATCCCAATGATACTTCAACATGAAAAGGATATTGGTTATTGGCGTATGGCTAAGAATATTTTGTATTTATATTTTATGGATACTTGCAACTAAAAAACGGACTAAACGTTATTGTGTATATCAGATGCAATAATCGCATAGGGTGATTATGGCCCTAATCCTTTTATTTCTTTACGTCAGATAAGGAGATCATGAGTTGTGATGATCCAGCCTAATCCAATTAATTCAACCATAAGATCTCATATTTGAATATTATATGTATATACCTAGTCAGGTCATGAGTATTGTCACACAGTAAAAACTTTTCTTTTAGAATGCTGGCCACAAAAAAGTGTATTGAATTCGAATTTCGAATTGTTCATGAAAGTAAAACTGTATACTTTTTAGAATTTTACTCATTTTTAAATATGGAGTGGACGCTTAAAGGAGACCGTGTTGCAGTTATTGCGTTGCATCGTTGCGGTTACGCGCCAATTCAAATTTTTGACATACTGAAAAATTTGAATATAACCAAAAGATTCGTTTATCGTACCATTAAACGATCCAATGAAGACTCTAGTGTAGATGACAGGTCAAAAAGTGGTCGCCCTCGGTCTGTTAGGACTCCAGCAGTGATAAAAGCTGTGAAGGCGCGAATTCAAAGAAATCCCAAACGTAAGCAGAAACTGTTGGCCCTTCAGATGGGGTTAAGCAGAAACACGGTGAAAAGGGTGTTAAATGAAGACTTAGGGCTTCGGGCATATCGAAAAAAAACAGGACATCGTTTGAATGCTCGTCTAATGAACCTGAGACTGAAGAGATGCCGCGCTTTGTTGAAGCGGTACGCAGGAAAAAAATATCGGGAAATTCTTTTTTCGGATGAAAAAATTTTTACCGTAGAAGAGAGCTACAACAAACGAAATGATAAGGTGTACGCACACAGTAGTGAAGAAGCGAGCAGCCGTATTCCGCGTGTCCAACGAGGTCATTTTCCATCCTCGCTCATGGTATGGTTGGGAGTTTCTTATTGGGGCTTAACAGAGGTATATTTTTGTGAGAAAGGTTTAAAAACGAATGCAGTTGTGTATCAAAATACAGTCCTGACGAACGTTGTGGAACCTGTTTTTCATACCATGTTCAATAACAGGCACTGGATATTCCAACAAGATTCGGCGCCAGCTCATAGATCGAAGAGTACACAAGACTGGCTGGCGACGCGTGAAATCGACTTCATCTGGCACGAAGACTGGCCCTCCTCCAGTCCAGATTTGAATCCGTTAGATTACAAGATATGGCAACACTTGGAGGAAAAGGCGTCCTCAAAGCCTCATCGCAATTTGGAGTCACTTAAGACATCCTTGAATAAGGCAGCCGCCGATATTGACATGGACCTCGTTCGTGCTGCGATAGACGACTGGCCGCGCAGATAGAAGGCCTGTATACAAATTCACGGAGGTCATTTTGAATAAACTTTAGTGTCATAAGAATCTATGTTTTGTTTATAAAGAATAAACTTGTTTCAATTATTTTATATTAAACATGTGACAGAATTTATGACCTAACTAGGTATATATATATATTTATAGGATAGGGTGACACAACGAGCACACAATCCACCTGATGGTAAGTGGTTGCTGTGGCCCATAGATATTTACATCTATCCTCGTTTGCGAATCAAAATGCAGATGCGTTGTCACCCTTGAGGACTAAGGTGGAATGCCTCTTTTCCAGTAAAAAGGGTCGCCGGTTCTCTACACTCACGATACGAAACACAGCAGTTTTAATCTGTTATTTTACGCTGGTATTCTGTGAGAGCGTGGTCCTTCCCCGGTTGAGCCGACTCATTCGTGCTACAACTATACTACTAATATACCTGCAGCATGGCTCTACCACGTAAAATATAATGGTTGAAATAAATTATTTTTTATTACTGTTCGATGGATTTTAAAAGAAACATGATTTAGTATGTATTGTAGAAGAATGATTTATGCTAACATTCTGTTTAAATTTCAGCTGTTCTCGATATATTAGAAAGTTAAAATGCCTTTACGTAATTTTAAATTTTCGAATATAGTTAAAATCTTATCTTTTACTTTAAAATCACAAAAAGTAGGTTATATTACGCTCGTTAACCATAAGAACAGAGTAGAAGAGAAAAAAGTTATTGATGATACATATTTTTTTGTTAATTTTCTCTTTTGTATGTTTTGTTTTATTAACAGGTAATTCTATATTGTGTTACGTTATAAGTTATGATAAATAAAATACTGTGACATTTAGTTTAACACAAAACCATTAACTATCCTTTTCGTGTGTTTGGATTTATTTACAGATAATTCTATATTTTGTGACGTAATAGATTTTTAAAAAGATAGATAATAGTGACATTAAGTTTTAAGATTAGAATAAAATCATTTTTGTTTAATATTATTTATACCAAAATCACTAGATTTGAAATACACATGTACAAATACACATGTTCTGTACATACTAGAAACAAGCACAAGTTAGTTGTACCAGTTTCTCGACTCCAAAATGTCAGTAATTCCTTCATGGTGCTTCGTGGTGATATAAACGCTTAAACAACAAAGTCCACGAAAATGTACAGGCCTTATCTATCACAAATGTTAAAAATATTTATTGAGCAAAAATTGTTTAGTAAGGGATATTATACTACTAATGATACCCCTCGGAATGAGGTGCTCGCTACCATGCCATTTACAAATATTTTTATAACAATTTGGTGTAAATATTTTATTGTAAATTATGCTTTTAAAAAAAGTCCCGCTGGATTACTTGCTGATTCATCCCAGGACATAAGTATTTCCGAACCAGCGATAAAAATGACTTTCAATAAGAACTATATATATATATATATATATATATATATATATATATATATAGTTTTTAAATATATATGTATATTTAAAAACTCGAGTCTATTTTTAGATAAACGCGACGCGATGAACTAACGGAATTCTCCACTGAATTAACAGTTTCGAATACCGGGTTAACTAAATGATATTTACTAAGACGAAACTGACGTCAGAACGTATCCTCAACTTTAAAATTAAAATGAATTTTTAATTTTAAGTTTAAAGTTTAAAATTTCAAAATTTAAAAATCTAGTTTAAGTAATCGCAATGAGACAAACAGATCGGATGGCAGTTAGCGTTCGGATGATGAGATGTCCCGAGTCTATGAATCAGTTCATTTATATATAGATTAAAAAGCGTAGGTGAGGTTAACCCCCCTTGCCTCACACCGCATTCTAAGCTATACTCGTCCGACAGTGCATTAGACCACCTGACCTGATTAATTTGATGACCGTACCAATAGCTAAAAATTATTGAGACGTCTGCAAGTGGGTGTAAACTGAAGTATAAAATTCCATGACATTCTTACATGGATTCAGTCAAGCATAAAATGTGTAATAACTCGTCGAAATGATGTATATGTGATAGAATAACAACTTATTTTTGTGTTTATCTCAATATTTCAGTCAGTATATTACACTAATATGTTGTGTTTTATATTTCAGCAGTTCTTGACAAATTAGAAGATTAAAATGCCTTTTCGTAATTTTAAGTGGCAAATATAGTTAAAATCCTATATGGCACTTTAAAATTACAAAAAGTTATTTGGTATGGTTCGTAAACGAAAACAGAAAAAAAGAGAATAGAAGAGTAAAATTTAATTGATGATATACATTTTGTTTGCTTATAATTCCCTTGTGTGTGTTTACAGATTCACGAGGCATTCTATCTGAGTCCTCACGGGTCACGACGCATTTGCATTTTGATTCGTGATCGAGGATAAATGTAGATAGATGTCTATGGGCCACAGCAACCATTTACCATCAGGTGGACTGTGTGCTCGTTTGTCACCCTTATCTTATAAAAATATAAAGAAATAGTTTTCATGTATAACAATTAGTTGGAATTTTGTTTTGGTTCGACTATTTGAACTTATGAAACAAAATTATTCCATTCAGATAAATTATTGAATTACTTAGGAACGTTAAACTTATTGAAAAAATCAATGTACCTATATCCTCGTAAGAATAGAAGGAAATTATTGTATTGTAACCGGTTTTTACATTGATTTTTATTCAAAGTGTAAACGTTTAGTTGTTTATTTATTTTATTGTACATAAATATACCAAGGAAAAAAAATATTTATGTGCATAGGAATGTTTAAAGGTAACAGTATAGCACACTTTTCCGGTCTTCTGTTTGTTAATTGAGATGAGGTAAAATTTACTAGCATGTGTTATTTTAAAATTGTAAGGTAAATAAATAATTGAAAAGTTTATTGTTGACTGAGGGTCATTAGTCATGGAAAAGGCGATTAATTTCGTTTCGTTAATATTAAGAGATAGGTAGTTATTATGCAACCATAATGAGAAAGTGTCAATCCCAGTTTGAGCATTTTAAAGGCTTCCTTCCATGTATTTGCTGCCAATAGGAGTGCTGTATCATCAGCATATGATATGATTTTGCCATGAAAGAATTGAGTTTCAGGAGGTTATTTATTTAGACCAGAAATAGATTAGGGCCAAGGACACTCCCCTGAGTTACTCCATAACTGACAGGCACATCAGAACTAAATTGGTTATTTATTGTAACACATTAAAGTCTTCCAGTTAGATAGCTCTCAAATAATTTTATTTGTGTGCCCCGTATACCGATTTTTTCAATTTGTATTAATAGTATGGGGATAGAGACCGTGTCAAATGCTTTCGCAAGATCCAGGAAAATTCCAACAGTTTTATTGCCTTTGTCTAAATTTTTGATAATATAATCGGTTAATTCATGTCCTACATCGTTGGTAGATTTTCCGGATCTAAAGCCAAATTGACAGTTTGATAGAATATTAAAATTCTCTAGGTATTTTACAAGTTGGATATTCATTATGTCATGACATATGACATTATGGCTTTCTAATATTTCTGACAAAGACGGAAGTATAGAAATAGGCCTATAATTATTCACACGTTCTCTATCTCCAGATTTATAAATCGGGTGAATTATAGATTTTTTAAATAGCTAGGGAAAATTCAGTTAGTGAGACATAAATTAAAGATATAAGTCAATGGTGGGATTAGGGTATGCCGAAATTTTTTAATAAAGTTATTAGATATTTTATCCCAACCAACTAAACATTTTGTTTTTAAATTTATTATAATACGTTCTACTTCTTCAACATCAATGGATAATAATACAAACTAGTCTCTTCTTGTGTCATGGTTAATTTGTAATAATACTTGTTTTTGTATAATCTAATTGCTGCTATAAATTTTTTCTAAAATTTTTTTCCCTACATTTGCAAAGACCTTATTAACACTATTTAAAGAGTCTTTAATACTGCCAGTTTCCAATAATTCTTGAGAAAACGATTTTTGTTTAGACGTGTGTGTTATACTTATAATGGCTTCCCATATTTTTTATTGCTTTTACCTGCTAATTCTAAGTTTGTTTTCTCATAATCTCTTTTAAGTTGTTTTAGTAAATTATTGCGATGATTTCTGTATTGTGTATATGTGAGTTTAAGTATTATGTTTTCTGGTTAGCGTTTTAGTTTCATATGCATTCGGTCCCTATTACGCATGCATCGTATTAGGCCAGGGATAATCCATGGTTGAGATGTTTGAATTATTAATGTATTTTGTTCTACCACAGTTTTTAAAGTTGTGACTTAAAATTCTATGCAAATTAACTATATCCGTAAGTAATGCTTCATTATTTATTTTTGTTGTATGTTTTAATAATTAATTTTAAAGTTGAATTTATTAAACAAAACAATGTACCTATATCCTCGTAAGAATGGAAGGTCACAGACATGAAATTATTATATTGTTACCAGTTCTAACTGCGTTTGCAAAGTGTCACATTATTGAGACGTCTGCAAGTGGGTGTAAACTGAAGTATAAAATTCCATGACATTTTTACATGGATTCAGTCGACTTAATATAAAATGTGTAAAATAACTCGTCTAAATGATGTATATGTGATAGTATAACAACTTATTTTTGTATTTATCTCAATATTTCAATCAGTATATTACAGTAATATTTTGTGTTTTATATTTCAGCAGTTCTCGACAAATAAGAAGATTAAAATGCCTTTTGTAATTTTAAGTGGCAAATATAGTTAAAATCCTATTTTGTCCTTTAAAATTACAAAAAGTTATTTTAAATTTTAAAACAACTCGTAAACGAAAACAGAAAAAAAGAGAATAGAAGAGTGTGCTTTGTTTTATTTACAGATAATTATATATTGTATGACGTTATTAGTATTTAGTAAGATAAATAAAATACTGTGATATTTACTTGTAGGTAGGAAAATAAATAGATGTCACAATTCCTCCCCTGCTGTCGCCGAGTAATTACTCAAACAAAATGTAAATGCCTCTAAAAAAATAATTTGCATTACATAAAATGTTATCAGGACGTTATTATTATTTAGAAAGATAAATAAAACACTGTGATATGTAGTTTTAAGTAGGAAAATAAATAGATGTGAAAATTTCTCACCTGTTGTCGCTGAGACATTTCTTAAAGAAAATGTAAATGCCTGTAAATAAATAAGTTGCATTTCATAAAAAGTTATCAGGATGTCAGTGATGTTCTTGTAATGTTCCTTTATATGGGGGCGTTGCCGGAGACGCATACACAAGGTTGTACATATATATGGGGTGGTCGGCTGACCGACTGCTAGTATTAAGGTTGCACGATGAATAGTCCTATATTAGGGACTTATCATAGTAAGGTCTAACGAACTAAAGCATTAACATAGAAGGTGTCTATGATACAAAATCATTATAATAGCAGAGTTATGACTTGAAGTCCCATATGAATAAGACATATAATAGTATGGTCTATGAAATAAAGCAAATATGTGGAAGGTTTCAAATATGTAAAAGCATTATATTGAAAGAAATGGGACTTGAAAAGGATTATTATAGTGGCGTGTAGGTTGCTTCGCAGCCTCCGAGTCCGAGGTAAACTTGGACTCGCTAACCGATGTGTCCTAGACCTATCATCTTAGTGTCGATGGTAAGCGGGTTTGTTGTAGCAATACGACTTGCCCGTGGACATCGCACACCCCTACTGTTTGTGGGCGGCGTCCTAGCGCATAGCGTTATGATACGTCGGCTATCTTTCGGATTGGGGTGAGTGTGTTTGGTAGTACTTTTAAGTGCAGCAAGCATACTCAACTCCATGTCTACGAGTTTTAGCTACAGACGTCTTAGTGGCATGTTCTGTGACACGTTAGTGTTATGTTACGGGTGGTGCTGTCTGCTGGGACAGTATGGGGGACCTTGGGATGGTGTAAGCCCGACAATAGTTGTATTGATTCTTGTTGCATTCTGCAGAATTGCGTCCCTGCGGTGGTTGTTTGGCGGGTCGCTATTTTCAATGGCGATCTCTGCATCTTGGTTGGACTCACAACCTAAGTAGCTTTGCCCAAGTCGGGTCCCTTCATTGCGGGACTGTAGGCTGTCTGTCCTCCATGATGTTTTATATAACAACCTTAAAATATATGTCTATAAAGTTCCCACCTTTGGTAGATTGAAGGCAACTTGTTGGTGGGTCAGACAAATATGATCGAAAAATGCATATACTCAACGTCAGTCACACAAACCCTTTCTGATGGCGAATTATTACTATTATCTTATAACTACCTATTGGCTATATCTGCCATTGTATTGGTTGGTGGAAAATATGTGTCAAACTAATGCGGGTGGTAGCTGGAGGGAGAATCTGAGGAGGCTCTCAAGGCTGCGGCCGAAATTCGCGCAACGTGAGACCTCATTCCCTTGAGGTGAGCGGTAGACTCATGACACACTCTGCGGCCAATTGGCCGTCCTGACCATGCAATTGGTGGTGATGCCTTTCATTTACATCACGTCTGCAGGAACGGTGGTCTGGCAGGTGATGGCGCTCACGGAGGGCAATATATAGCAAGTGTGCCTATTGTTGCCTAACAAGAGTGACATACATTCACTGTGGCTGGATTTGAACGTATTCTGTATGGCGTTTACACGCATTGACATGCGCGACTTTGGTCGATGTTTGTGCTTACGCACTATCAAGGGGCCAAGACCTCTTTTACTGGTTCGCCAGTTATTTTGCTTTGGACTACGATCCAGTTCCCAACTTAGCGTACCCTTCGGGGGGAACGCATTAAAATGGTTGGTGGGCGCTCACTGTGCACGGCGTGTGCGGAGTCGAGTACCTCCTACACATTTTTTTTAAATGTGGGAGAGCGAAGCCCTTGTATCTGGTATTTGATATAAATATTGTGAGTCTTTTCCAAGCGGGAAGGGATTAATTAATAAAAAATTGACTGTTGTGAACCTGAAACAAGTGGAATTGGGACAATTTATTGTTCTTCACTTTTTTTGAGCTCGCTTTCAACAGCTTTCGATTGCTCTCTTGAATATTCATTCTTCCAAGATACACCTAAAAGTACTAATATACTATACAAACACAACGTAAATAAGTGTCCTAACTAAGACGATCACGCCAAAAATTTATGAAACGGCCTATATTTAAACCTTTAAAGATCAATGTATAATTAATATACTGGTTACGTAAATTTGATATATTTATATATCTTATAGATATAGATTTTGAAGAAATACAAGTATAAGTATATATAGAAGAGAAGAAAAGAGGGATGGTGGGGTTCGTTACACCACGAAAACTTACACGAAATGTATTATTTTCTGGTATAAATATTATCCTGTATGTTATTCCAAGGAACAATCAACTCCGAAATCAGCCATCAATCCGCGATTTGCAATTTATAATATCGATAGTTCATAAGAATTGTTTAAAGTGATCGTAAGAATAAGTGCACATTCACCATGATGATGACATTATTTTGGCATTTTTAATATAGTCAGGAACACATTTCTTACAGTAGACTTCATATGTATACATAATTTTTATATTACATTTTGACAGAAAATACATCTTATTGCACCTAATGCCAATGCAAAGAGTTATCTGAAAGATTTAATTTTTTGTTCTTAAAAAAACGATACCATACACTACACTAGGATTTTGTCTTGTATTGTTTGTATTGTTTTTCGTAGTTTACATTACACGTTATTATACATTATTACACCTTTCTCTTATGTAAGCCGCCTTTTGAAATTTTAGTTATGTAAATAATACAAATAACATGTAATAATAGCATTCATTGTGGTTTATTATTGTTGTTTCTGTCACCATCTTCGCAAGATCCATTCAAGAAGTGATTTAGATTAAAAAGATTACAGTAACATTGCATTAATATTAATAAATTACAATCGATTCAGCATCCCAATGATACTTCAACATGAAAATGATTTTGGTCATTGGCGTATGGCTAAGAATATTTTGTATTTATATTTCATGGATACTTCCAACTAAAAAACGGACTAAACCTTATCGTGTATTTCAGATGCAATAATCGCATAGGGTGATTATGGCCCTAATACTTTTATTTCTTTACGTCAGATAAGGAGATCATGAGTTGTGATGATCCAGCCTAATCCAATTAATTCAACCATAAGATCTCATATTTGAATATTATATGTATATACCTAGTCAGTTCATAAGTATTGTCACACAGTAAAAACTTTTCTTTTAGAATGCTGGCCACAAAAAAGTGTATTGAATTCGAATTTCGAATTGTTCATGAAAGTAAAACTGTATACTTTTTAGAATTTTACTCATTTTTAAATATGGAGTGGACGCTTAAATAAGACCGTGTTGCAGTTATTGCGTTGCATCGTTGCGGTTACGCGCCAATTCAAATATTAGACATACTGAAAAATTTGAATATAACCAAAAGATTCGTTTATCGTACCATCAAACGATCCAATGAAGACTCTAGTGTAGATGACAGGTCAAAAAGTGGTCGGCCTCGGTCTGTTAGGACTCCAGCAGTGATAAAAGCTGTGAAGGCGCGAATTCAAAGAAATCCCAAACGTAAGCAGAAACTGTTTGCCCTTCAGATGGGGTTAATTCGAACCACGGTGAAAAGGGTGGTAAATGAAGACTTAGGGCTTCGGGCATATCGAAGAAAAACAGGCCATCGTTTGAATGCTCGTCTAATGGACCTGAGACTGAAGAGATGCCGCGCTTTGTTGAAGCGGTACGCGGGAAAAAAATATCGGGAAATTCTTTTTTCGGATGAAAAAATTTTTACCGTAGAAGAGAGCTACAACAAACAAAATGATAAGGTGTACGCACACAGTAGTGAAGAAGCGAGCAACCGTATTCCGCGTGTCCAACGAGGTCATTTTCCATCCTCGCTCATGGTATGGTTGGGAGTTTCTTATTGGGGCTTAACAAAGGTACATTTTTGTGAGAAACGTGTAAAAACGAGTGCAGTTATGTATCAAAATACAGTCCTGACGAACCTTGTGGAACTTGTTTCTCAAACCATGTTCAATAACAGGCACTGGGTATTCCAACAAGATTCGGCGCCAGCTCATAGAGCAAAGAGCACACAAGACTGGCTGGCGGCGCGTGAAATCGACTTCATCCGGCACGAAGACTGGCCCTCCTCCAGTCCAGATTTGAATCCGTTAGATTACAAGATATGGCAACACTTGGAGGAAAAGGCGTGCTCAAAGCCTCTACCCAATTTGGTAATTATTATTGTACTATTTGGGTAAAATTTAGTAACAATTATTTTATTTAGGATGTCACTAAAAGATGCTCCAGGCATGCAGCAATTTGTAACTTTTTTGTCCCTTTAAAGAGTTATTTAAAGGTATGCCTAGATTTTTTCCCATGTCATCGCTATCACAATTATATTACGTTTAGTACGAGTATTTGAGTTATTTATTATTTTAATATCCTCTGCTATGGCACTGTCATAGAGTTTTGGTGGTGATATAATATTATCACCACACACCGACTTTGAAAAATCTGGCATTGAACGCTGAAACTCGCGTTGATATTTAACTAAGGATTCAAACCGCTCCTCATTATATTTACAAGTCTTTTGCAGATTATCCATAGCCAATATGTGTTCTTTTATTTCATTTTGGGCTGATTTATATTTATTGGATAGAGTTTGAAGGGAGTTAATAAGTGATAATATTTCTGATTTAAGTCACTCTACTTCAGTCTCATATCATTTTTTTATGTTATCCACCTCAATTGAATACAACTTAAGTTCACATAACAATGCTTGCTTTTCTTTACATACATTAACATAATTTTTGGTATTAATCTTATTTCTTATTAATTTTTGTACTTTCCTTATGTATTTATTAACTTTTATATACTTCTTCAATTTGGTTTTACTGCAATAATCCGTACTTCGTTTCCTGAAGTGGAAGGGTCGTCACCAGTCAAGTCTATTGTTGCAGATTGCTATAATATTCTTGAAATATCACATTGCACAACCTCAGAGAACAAGCTTTGAGTCTGGTAGGCTTTAGGGTTATCTATATATGTTTTAAATTGTGTTATTTGCTCATTAGCCTCATTTAACTGTAACTTCAATGCAGCAATTAACCTGAGAGCTTCCTCATATTCCGTGCTGCATTTGTCAAACTCATTAACCGTTCCCTGTAGCTGATCTCTTTCTTTTATTACACCTGTGTATTCTGTATGTAACTTAACCATATCACATTTCATTTGTGTATTTTTGGCAATTATGCTAACTATTTCCCTTTCATTATCATACCTTTCCCCAAGAAACAGTTGACACTGCTCCTTGAACGCCTTAAGTTCTTGGAGCGCAAGCTGGAGTTGGTTCTCCATCTGGCGCGTCTTGGTGTTGCGAGTATTCATTTTACTATTTATTATAAATAATAAAAGAAAACAAAGATCGAAAACAGACGGAGCAGAGTAAGCTTATGTAAAGTCGTTGTTGTTTTTTTTTCTATTTACAAGTCTCAAATCAAATTATCGTTAAAACAATTCGAAAAGAAACCCGCAAAGAATGTAATAATCCGAGTAATAGAATAAATCTTTAATTTATAAAAGGAATGATATGAAATAAGGATTACAATAATTTTTAAAACAATGTTCGTTACCTGTCACTTTTTGTTCCAACACCAAATTGTTGTTATAATATTTATGTACCAACTTTCTTAAATATTAAATACAAAGCGGCAGTAATTATTAACTATAACATAAAATTGAGGTTGATATGGTGAATTTACAATATTTATATTATTAAAATTAATCGGAACCAATTACTTTTACTACAGAGTTATGACTTGAAGTCTGATATGTATAAGACATATAATAGTATGTTTGTAGCATAATAGTGTGTTTGTAGCAATACGACTTGCCCGTAGACATCGCACACCACTACTGTTTGTGGGCGGCGGCTTAGCGCATAGCATTATAATACGTCGGCTATCTTTCGGATTAAGGTGAGTATGTTTGGTAGTACTTTTAAGTGCAGCAAGCATACCCAACTCCATGTCTTAGTGCAATAGCGCTATGGTACGTGGATTTATAGCTAACAAAAATATCAATTTTGTTACCAAAATCGATAGAGAACATGTGAGCGTATTATGATGGAGCGCCATACGTATGATAGTTGCATTGATTGATGTTTACTGCTACTTGCGGTATTGCGTCTTGTGATGGATCTGCAGCTGTGTTGCGCCTGATTCGACACATTTTGTGGTTATGTTCGATGGAGGTATGCGGGTGGTGATGTCTGCTGAGACTGTATGGGGGAACTTGGGATGGTGTAAGCCGACGATAGTCGTATTGATACTTGTTGCCGTTTGCAGCATTGCGTTTCTGCGATCGCTGTTTGGCGGTTTGCTGTTCTCAATGGCGCTCTCTGCGTCTTGGTTTGCCTCACAACCTAGGTACCTTTGCCCAAGTCGGACCCCTTCATTGCGGGGCTGCAGACTGTCTGACCTCCAATATGTTTTATATAACAGCATGATAAAATAGCACTATAAAGTTCCCACCTTTGAAAGATTGAAGGGAACTTATTGGTGAGTAAGACAAACATGATCGAAGAATGCATATACTCAACGTCAGTGACACAAACCATTTATGATGGCGAATTAATACTATTATCTTATAACTGCCTATTCGCTATATCTGCTATTGTATTGGTTATTGGAGCATATGTGTCGACCTAATGCGGGTTGTAGCTGGAGGGAAAATCTAAGGAGGCTCTCAAGGCAGCGGCCGAAAGCCGCGCAACGTCGGACCCCATTCCCTTGAGATGAGTGGTAGACTCATGACACGCTCTGCGGCCAATTGGTTGTGCTGATCATGCAATTGTTGATGATGCCTCACACTTACATACATCACGTCTACAGGAACGGCGGTCTGGCAGGTGGTTGCGCTCACGCAGGGTTTTTTTATGGCCAGAGTGTCTATTTTTGCCTAACCCGTGTGACGTACATTTACTGTGGCTGGATTTGAACGTATTCTGTATGGCGTTTACACGCATTGACATGCGCGACTTCGGTCGATGTTTGTGCTTATGCACTTTTCATGGGCCAAGCCCTCTTTTACTGGCCCACCAGTTATTTTGCTGTGGACTACGGTCCAGTTTCCAATTTAACGCACCTTCGGGGGGAGCGCATTAAAATGGTTGGCGCTCACCGTGCACGGCGTGTGCGGAGCCGTGTACCTCCTCCACATTTTTGTAATATGTGGAAGAGCGAAGCCCTTGTATCTGGTATTTGATATAAATATTGTGAGCCTTTTCCAAGCGGGAAGGGATTAATTAATAAGGAATTAATTGTTGTGAACCTGATACAAGTAGAATAGAGATGATTCATTGTTCTTAATATTTTTAGGCTCTGTTTTCGTGAACGGGGTTCATTAGCTTATAAGACACTACCAACAGCTTTTTGCTGTTCATAAACATATACATAAACACTCACGCCTGTCACCCAGAGGGGTAGGCAGAGACTACGGACTTCCATTTGGCGCGATCCTGACACACCTCTCTCGCCTCTTTCACATCCATATATCTACGCATACACGCTCGTCGGTTAAGGGTACTCCTAATCTGGCCCATTTTCAATGTATCGCCGATCTGGTCGATAAACCTTCGTCTAGGGCGTCCCTTCCCGACCCTGCCGTTCACTTCTGCAACATAAATTTGCTTTGTCACTCTTTCCTCGTTCATTCTTTCTACTTCGTCTTTTCTTACTACGTCTTTTTGCTGTTCTGGTAAATATTCAGTCTTCCAAGAGACCCCTAAAAAAACTATGTTAGAAAAGCGTATGAGAATACGTGAAGAGCAATAAAGCTTGAGTACTAATTCGCTTACCTGTACGAGGTTGCCACTCGAGGACCTTTCTTCCTATATTTTATCTGTTTTCCAAGTTATTTAGCTAGCCCATTGCCATTTCACTGTAATATTCCGTTGGGCTATGTCAGTTACTCTGGTTCTAATGCAAATATCTTCATTTCTAACTTTATAACGTAGAGAAACCCCTCTCCAAATTAAAATTTTTACATTTTTTAGATGATAGTTTGTCTAACATAAAAAAAACCATAAACCCAAGAATATCTTTATATAGTTATTTATACTTAGGTAAACACCATTCTTTTATTTATTTAAATTGTTTGATTTAATTTGATAACAGTGTACCTAAATGTAAGTATCTGTATCTTTATTTCCCTCCCCAATAATATTTTATAAAGTCATACTCATAAAAACAGCGTTTTATTGTAATACATAATTATAAAATTCAGTATCAACTAATTAATAAAAATATGCAACAATAAAATTACATAGGTATTAAACTATCGAAATCTAAGTAACGAGAGCATGTTCGTCGTTCCACATCTAAATTATATAAAAATGCATTTTTCAATTTCACTAATCAACGTCGCCGCCAAAATTTCTTCTTCTTTGGGCACTTTAAAAATTCATTTATTTAGAAAATAATATTTACAGTTACCAGTGTACAGATATTAACTAAATTAAGTATTTCTAATCATAAAAATATTTATAACTGAGTATAAACTTGTAAAAAACTAATATATATTTGATCGGAGTCGCTCCAACACCGACGTGCGGTCTACCCTCGAAGATGTCCGAAAACGGACTGTGACAGAGCTTACATGGCCACGGAGCATGCGCGCTCGCGTAAATATATTCAATTTCAGGGAAAATGATATATTCTCTTATAAAACGGGTAATAAAAATAAAACTCTCAATTAAAATTATTAATATTTTTAAGACCTTTTTTTTAGTGTAAGAACTATTTAAAAAGCTTGTGCCGGTTTGGAGAAATTTTGCAAAATATGACAAAGATAGGTACTCTTTGGGGATTTATTTTCTAATAAGGGGTTGACAACAATGCAATTTTGTTAAATTAAAAACATTTACCAAATCTTCTTCTGTTACCCTGTATTTTTTCTTTGTGGATTAAATGAACAGTTATTGAGATTTTTTTACTTAAATATCCTAGATTTAGGCATTTCAACTACTGTTAATGCCTTAAGACAAATAAAATACTGTGACATTCCTTATCATAGCCGCTGAAAATTACAAAATATTAATTGGTTTTCGCTCATTAACGAAAACAGAAGAAAATAGACGAAAAAATATCGATGATAATTTTTTTTGCTAATTATCCCTTTATTTACAGACAATTTTATAATTTGTGACGTATAAGACTTTTTCAAAGCATAATTTACAATAAAATATTTACAAAATTGTTATAAAATCATTTGCAAACAGCATGGTAGCGAGCACTTCATTCCGAGGGGTGATTATCCATCATTTACTCATTAGTGGTATAATATCCCTTACTAAACAATTTTTGCTCAATAAAAATTTTTACATACATAAACACTCACGCTTGTCACCCAGAGGGGTAGGCAGAGATTATGGACTTCCATTTGGCATGATCCTGACACACCTCTCTCGCTTCCTCCACATCCATATACCTACGCATACACGCTCGTCGGTTAAAGGTACTCTTGATTTATAAATAAATAAATAAAATTATCAGTCGTATTACCACATAACAAGATTCCATATTAAATGATGGTAGTGAAATGACTAAAATAAACGAATCTAGCTGTTTCAACACATGCAAGGCCTCCAATATTTATTAAAGCATATGTTGCAGAACTAAGTAACAATAAAATTAAAATGACATGGAGTATAATTAATAGCGAAACTGGTAAATTCAACTCTCGCAATTCAAATTACCAGTTAAGTGTTAACAACAAATTAACTGTATCAGATCAGGACGTAGCAATGGTTTTTGAGAAATATTTTACTGATATTCCGATCTTGACCACTAAGTCACTAAATTCTTCTCCTGCCGTCGCCGAATCATTACTTAAACATAATGTAAATGTGTGTACAAAGAATTTTACATTTCATAAAGTGACATCAAAAGATATTGTAAAATATTTTAAAACTATTGATGTTAAGAAAACTGCGGATCTGTGGGGGATTTCCGTTAAAGTTATTGCGTCTATAATAGATACAATCGCGCCTCATTTAGCTATTATTTTTAATACTAGTATCGAATCTGGTGTGTTTCCTGATTTAATGAAGCATAGTAAAGTAATACCTTTATTTAAATCTGGTAGTACATTAGACCCCGCCAATTTTAGACCTATTTCTGTACTACCAACACTTAGTAAGATTTTTGAAAAAATTGTTCTTGATCAAATGTTAAATTTTTTTAATATAAATAATTTACTTCATAAAAATCAATTTGGTTTCACAAGGGGTCGCTCGACAACTGATGCCGGTGTTGAGCTGATTAAATATATCTTTAATGCATGGGAGAATTCACAGGATGCTTTGGGTATATTTTGTGACCTATCCAAGGCCTTCGATTGTGTTCACCATGAAACATTAATCAGGAAACTTCAACACTACGGTGTAAGAAGTGATGCCCTTAAATTAATTATTTCATATTTAAGTAAGAGAACGCAAAAAGTTGTCATTAACAATATGAGCTCTTCCGGATCGATGGTACAAATGGGCGTGCCTCAAGGCTCAATTCTCGGCCCCTTTCTGTTTCTTGTATACATTAATGACTTACCTTACATAGTAGGGGATAGCCATGATATAGTATTATTTGCAGATGACACTTCTTTAATTTTCAAATTAAGTCGACAGTTACTAAAATATGACGAAGTAAATAATGCTATATCTAAATTAGTAAATTGGTTCGATGTTAATAATTTGCATTTAAATGGCACTAAAACAAAATGTATGAAATTCGTGACTCCAAATGTCAAACAATTAAATACTAATGTAATTTTAAATGGGGAGAAACTGAGTCTTGTAGATACCACCATTTTTCTTGGAATCACACTAGACGCGAAGCTTCAATGGAGCCCCCATATATCAAAACTAGCAAGCAGACTTAGTTCTGCAGCATATGCTGTAAAAAAGATTAGAAGTCTAACCAGTGTTAAAACAGCTAGACTAGTTTACTTCAGCTACTTCCATAGCATAATGTCGTATGGTATTTTGCTATGGGGACACGCAGCTGACACAGAAATTATATTTGTTTTGCAGAAGAGGGCCATAAGAGCAATTTATGATTTAAAGCCTAAAGAGTCGCTGCGACAAAAATTTAAGGAAATTAATATATTAACTTTGGCCTCTCAATACATTTATGAAAATTTAATGTACGTACACAAAAATAAAAGTAGTTTTATAAAAATAAGTGATATTCATTCTGTAAATACTAGGAACAGACACAAGCTAGTAGTACCAGTTACTCGACTCCATCGAGTCAGTAATTCATTCTTGGGGCGATGTATACGCTTTTACAACAAAATTCCAGAAAATATACAAAGTTTGGCCTGTTCAAAGTTCAAAAACTTTATTAAACTAAGTTTGTATAAAAAGGGTTATTATAATATTAAGGAATTTATGGATGATAATAACCCCTGGAAATGAGGTGATCGCTACCAAGCTATTTCTAATTTGTTGTGTTGTTAATTTGTGTAACATCATGATTGTAAGCTGTTATTTAAAAAAAAAAGTCCCGCTGGGTTTCTTGCTGGTTCTTCCCAGGACAGAGGTTTTTTCCGAACCAGTGGTAATCAAACAAAAGAATGACTTTCAATAAGTATTATTTATAATCTATATTGAATAAAAAAGTTTCTGTTTCTGTAAGTTTGCTAGCTAGTTTAGTTATATGAGTGCCCCATTGAAGCTTTTCGTCAACTATAATTCCGAGAAAAACTCTGGATTCAACAAAGCTCACCTACTCCCCATTTAAAAGCTATAAGTTTGATTGCTATGTTATTTACACGATATTCCTGATCAATATCTCACGGAGAACGCAATCAAAGGACTTAGTAAGATCACAGAATATACCGAAAACATCCTTTGAATAACATCTCAATACTGGTGTCAGTTATCGAGCGACCCCTTGTAAATCCAAACTGATTTTTAGGGTGTAAGTTAATGACATTAAAAAAATAAAATTGAACCAAAATAATTTTTTAAAAGCTGTACTGACCGTTGGCAGTACAAAAATATGCCTATAATTTGTGTTATATATTGTTCTATCTGATTAAATAAAAGTATAACTTTATTATGTTTCATTCATTTAGCAGAGACGCAATAACTTTAACAGAAATTCCCTTCAAAATCTGCTGTTTTCTTAACATCAATAGATTTGAAATACAAATATTTAACAAACATCCTGATAATATTTTATGAAATGCAAATTCGTTTTTGTACAGCCATTTACATTATGTTTGAGTAATGACTCAGCGACAGCAGGGGAGGAGTTGAGTGGCCTATTAGTCAATATCGGAATATCGGTCAAATATTGTTCAAAAGCAGTTGCAACATACACATTTCATTTTTTTTATTGTTAATATATAATTGACAATTTTATTTGAATAAATAGATATCACAGGAAAATTTTAAAGTTTTAAGAAAGTAAATAGATATCAAAGAAAATTTGATGAGCTAAAGTATATCTATTGTGTAGCCTGGCTAGATCATGGATTAGCTTCCACGTGTCAGTGTTAAAGTTGTGCATTTATAATTAACTGAATAAGCAGTAGGTAGATGAAGGGGTAACGTCCTACACCACTAGAGATGCGCCACAGCATTATTCAGAATTAACAATTAAAAGGGTTTTGGTATGTTATTTATTTTAAGTAACGGCTAATATGGCAAACATCTCCCATGATCCAAAATACAAGTATCCACTCTCTGCTCCGTGCCCCAGCTTTAATATACTTAGCTTCATTGGAGGATATTAAAATCAGGGGTGATAATATCTGGTAGTTAATTGCTTGCCACTGTGAAGCCTCGTAATTATTATTATTAAATAATAATTAAATTCATTATAAAAACATTTAAAAGTGTTTTAGAAATTATATTTTAAACAATTAAAATGCAAACAATAAGCATAAAGTTCAAATATATTCATTTGGAATATTGAATATTATAGTATTAGTAAACGCATAAATTGTCACTAAAAATGTCTGCTTAAAATATTCAAAATGTACTAAATCATATAAATACAAGTCGATTATATTGCAATAATAAAGATATATAACATTTGTAATACAATAAAAAAAATGAATCAAAAATTTCTAAGTTGATGAACGTGTTCTTGTAATGTTCCTTTATATTGGGGCGTTGCCGGAGACGCATACCCAAGGTTGTACATATATATGGGGTGGTCGGCTGACCGACTGCTAGTATTAAGGTTGCACAATGACTAGTCCTATATTAGGGACTGATCATAGTAAGGTCTAACGAACCAAAGCATTAACATAGAAGGTCTCTATGATGCATAAGCATTTTGATAGCAGAGTAAGGACTTGAAGTCCCATATGAATAAGACATAGAATAGTGTGGTCTATGAAATAAAGCAAATATGTGGAAGGTCTCAAATATGTAAAAGCATTATATTGAAAGAAATGGGACTTAAACAGGTTTATTATAGTGGTGTATAGGTTACTTCGCAGCCTCCGAGACCGAGGTAAACTTGGACTCGCTAACCGATGTGTCCTAGACATATCATCTTAGTGTCGGTGGTAAGCGGGTTTGTTGTAGCAATACGACTTGCCCGTGAATATCGCACACCCCTACTGTTTGTGGGCGGCGTCCTAGCGCATAACGTTATGATACGTCGGCTATCTTTCGGATTGGGGTGAGTGTGTTTGGTAATACTTTTAAGTGCAGCAAGCATACTCAACTCCATGTCTTAGTGCAATAGCGCTATAATACGTGGAGTTTTGGCTACTGACGTCTTAGTGGTGCTGTCTGCTGGGACTGTATGGGGGACCTTGGGATGATGTAAGCCCGACGATTGTCGTATTGATGCCTGTTGCATTCTGCAGCATTGCGTCCCTGCGGTAGTTGTTTGGCGGGTCCGCTATTCTCAATGGCGATCTCTGCGTCTTGGTTGGACTCACAACCTAAGTAGCTTTGCCCAAGTCGGGTCCCTTCATTGCGGGGCTGCAGGCTGTCTGTCCTCCATGATGTTTTATATAACAACTTAATAAGATATCTCTATAAAGTTCCCACTTTTGGTGGATTGAAGGCAACTTGTTGGTGTGTGAGACAAACATGAGCGAAAAATGCATATACTCAACGACAGTCATACAAACCCTTTCTGATGGCGTATTATTACTATTATCTTATAACTGCCTATAGGCTATATCTGCCATTGTATTGGTTGGTGGAGCATATGTGTCGACCTCATGCGGGTGGTAGCTGGAGGGAGAATCTGAGGAGGCTCTCAAGGCTGCGGCCGAAAGGCGCGCAACGTGGGACCCCATTCCCTTGAGGTGAGCGGTAGACTAATGACACACTCTGCGGGCAATTGGCCGTGCTAACCATGCAATTGGTGGTGATCACGTCTGCAGGAACGGCGGTCTGGCAAGTGGTGGTGCTCACGGAGGGCTTTTTATGGCCAGTGTGCCTATTGTTGCCTAACCCGTGTGACGTACATTCACTTTGACTGGATTTGATCGTATTCTGTATGGCGTTTACACGCATTGAAATGCGCGACTTCGGTCGATATTTGTGCTTACACACTATCAAGGGGCCAAGTCCTCTTTTACTGGTTCGCCAGTTATTTTGCTGTGGACTACGGTCCAGTTCCCAACTTAGCGTACCCTTCGGGGGCAGCGCTTTAAATTGGTTAGCGCTCACCGTGCACGGCGTGTGCGGAGCCGTGTACCTGCTCCACATTTTTTTTAAATGTGGGAGAGCGAAGTCCTTGTATCTGGTATTTGATATAAATATTGTGAGCCTTTTCCAAGCGGGAAGGGATTAATTGATAAGAAATTGACTATTGTGAACCTTGATACAAGTGGAATAGGGACAATTTATTGTTCTTTACTTTTTTTGAGATCTGTCTTCGTGGACGGGGTTCTTTAGCTTATAAGACGCTACCAACAAATTTCGATTGCTCTCGTGAATATTCATTCTTCCAAGATACACCTAAAAGAACTTAGTAGGTGAAGCCAAATATTGGGCTCGCATTAATAATGTGCATTAGACAACTTTTGATGATTTTAAAGCTGACTTTCTAAGAGTATTTTGGGGTGAAGAAGAACAAAATAAAAATTAAAGATTCCTTGTGTAAAATATGTGGATTAGAAGTACACACCCCACCATTGGTTAGTTACTTTCTTTCTGTTATTGAAAAGGCACAAACATTATCATATCCGATACCTGAAAAACAATTAGTAACTGATGTCATCAGACATTATCCTAAAACTGTGCAGCAATTATGGAGAATAGCTAAAATTGAAACAATAATAGACACGACAGATTTCTTAAGAAACTTAGATGACATAGATAAACAAGATGAAGGTCGTGAACCTTACTATAATGAGAAAAGGAGGAAATTTAATTATAATACAGAGCAAATACATAATGAAATACAACAATCGTACAAAACATGGCGTAAACCCGAAGAGGGAAAAGAGAAACTTAATGAAGAACATAAAATACATGTCACCAATGATCAATATCATGTTATGACCCCTGAGCCAAATTTAGAGCTGTAGAAGTCGAACTAGTTCCCGATTCGATCCCTTACAATGTAAAAGGGAATAAAGCATTAAATATGTTATTAAAGGTGGGTTGGCGACCTGGTCAAACACTGGGTAAAAATAATAGAGGTTTAAAAGCAAATTTTAACAGAGAAGGCGTTGGTTATAACGATAATGCAAATAGTATATTAAACACCCTAAAGGCCAGGTCAGACTTGCTCATTATAGAGTTATTCGTGCAAATCGACTTCGAGGAAGACGAAGATAAATACTAAAGGGAATTTATATGGAATATAAGATGTCTGTTGACAAAGTAATTTCTAAAAGAAAAGACAAACATAATATCGAACAGATTAGACAAACTAGTACGTAGAAATTTAAAAGAGACAAACGAAAGTAGAGGAATATTCAATGCTATTCACTTATTAAAATATTTTAAATAATATTTTCATTTTATATAAATCATTGTAGTTAAATAAATATTGTAGCATAAAAGGGTCTTGTTGGTGGCCCATGAAAATAATTGTTTAAGTAATAGTCTAAACTTATTAAAGTTATGAGCAAGATATTTGTTATATGATAGAAGAACGTTCTTAATAAATAATGAAGGGTTGTAAATATAGATCGTATGATAATTTGTCATCATTTTTATTAAATAAATATGGGAGTTGGGTCAGGGTGAATGGCTCAATCATATTTATCCTGTGTGGTACCCAACTGATCTCAACAAATATCTAACTGGATTGTATGCACATAAAGTGTGACACTATTGAAATAATGTTTCAAAGATTTAAAGATAAATTAATAAAATGAGAAATAGACAATTGACTGCAAACCTTATTAACAACACAATATACAATAACTTGAATAATAATGTTATCACATTGTGATGAATGTGGTTGAAGGGGTGTTGGTGGCGGCCATTCCCTGGGGTAGGGGAATTTGATAACATATACTGTATTGTAACAGATTAAAAGAGGAAAGAACAGATATATAAACAATTATTTGAGTGGTGTATAAAACGTGGTGGTAAACGCGCCGCGAAAAACCGCACCCTCCCTGTCTCAGCGGCCCCTGCCGCTCCTTCAACCTCCGCAGCTCCCGCTGCCGCCTCTGCCCCCGCAGCCCCCGTCGCTGCCTCGGCCCCACTTATGTCACTAGACATCCCCGCTCCGACCAAGCCAGCCTCTCGCTGTGCTCCAGTCCTTGCCAAGAAGCAAGTCCCGCCCCCTGTTTTCCTAAGAGACAAGGCCAAATTAACAGAACTCTCCAAAACCTGCTACAACGCAGGCATAAAATATGACCACGCCATTAACCTCGGGGAGGCTATTAAAATCATCCCCCAATCAATCGACGACTTCCGGCGTCTCACCAGGCTATTCACAGCCGAACGAGTTTCTTATCATACGTACGCTCTCCCGGAAGAGCGCAAAGTCAGGGCCGTCATCCGCGGCGTCCCCTTCGAATTTTCCAACGAAGAAATCCTTGAGGACCTTAAGTCCCAAGGTTTCCCAGTTGAAGCCGTGCACAAAATGCACAGTAGAACGGGCCAGAGGTTCTCTCTTGCCCTAGTTATTTTAACCAACGTGCCGGAGGCAAAAGCCATCTTCCGGCAGGTACGCACAGTGTGCGGCCTGTCGAGAGTGAGGGTTGAGCCTCCACATAGGCGCGGGTTCCCGGCGCAGTGCCACCGCTGCCAGCTGTATGGTCATGCGGCGGGCAACTGCTCCGCCCCACCCAGGTGCGTTAAGTGCCTTGAACCCCACAACACTAAAGAGTGTCCTCGGCCCAAAGACGCCGAATCCCCACCCGCGTGTGTCCTGTGTAAACAAACAGGCCACCCGGCTAACTACAGAGGCTGCCCTTGCGCACCTCATCCTCGCCCCAGTAGGCAAGCTCCACCGCCGGTCAATGACCGCTCATCCCCGGCTCTTTACCAACGGATGCCCCGTCGGGGCCTTTCTCAGCCCACCCAGGGCTTTTCTCGGCCCTCTCAGGGTCCCCCTAGGCCCCTTCAGGGACCTCTTTCCTCCGGGCTTCTCTCAGCCTATGCAGCCTCCAGTCTTTCCCTGGGGCCCCAAAAAGGCAGACCCACCGCGGACATCCTCCGCCCCACAACAATCACAACCCTCAATGGCTGATGACCTAAAAACGGTGTATTCCGCTATTAGGAACATCAACGTTGAGGAAATCGCTGTGTTAGCACGCAAATTGCGCGCTGCGAGGTTCCCTCAGGACCGTCTTCTCGTTCTTGCAGAGCATCATAATCTTTTGTGTTCGTTGTAAGTTAAGTTAACTTAATTAACTTAACTCACAATGACAGAGCAGTTTGCTCTACCAAAGTCTCACGGTCGTATCAAACCTAAGGGTTTATCGCTTGTATCCTTTAACATTCGCGGTTTGCGAAATAACCTCCCAGAGCTTAAGCTCTTTCTTCGAAATCGTGAAGCCGATTTCCTCCTCCTACAGGAAACTAATCTCAATACTAAGGACACTAAAGGCCTTTCCATCAAAGACTTCTCTCTTCTTCGTAATGACAGACCCGACCGCCGAGGCGGCGGTACGGCCATTTATTACAAGAAGACACTTCACTGCTCTCCCATTTCTACTCCGCAACTTTCCAATATGGAAGCCACGGTATGTAGGCTAGCTATGACTGGACATCAGTCCATCTTCATAGCCTCCTGTTACATCCCTTCTAAAACCCTTCCCCTCAAAAAAGATTTTGAGGCTATTTTATCTCTAGGCAATTCAGTCATTATGTTTGGAGATTTTAACTCCAAGCACACTGAATGGACATGCCGTACTACTTCACGTAGTGGCAGGATACTGCTCGATATCACGCAGTCTCTTGACCTTACCGTCCACAGTCCCCTCGGTGCTACTCACTATCCCGATATCACCGATTACGCTCCCGACGTGCTAGATTTTGCACTATTCAAAAGTGTTTCCCTCAATCTCAGAGCAATCGAGACACTAGACGATCTAGGATCCGACCACAGACAGGTCTCCCTCATTCTTGGCCATCAGCCACCCCCCTCAACACCCTCTACTAAAACCTTCACAAATTGGCAGGGCTTCAAGGAGTCCCTAGCGAAAGCTCTGGACTCACAGGACTCCCCAATCTCCCTATCGTCGGACTTAGACAGTCCCGAAAAAATCGACACCGCGGTCGATTCACTCTCCACCCTTATTAAAACCTCCATTAAGGAGAATGAAAGGGTCGTCCCGGTTGCTAATAATAGTGGGCTTCCCCTGCATATTAGCAACCTATTAAAACCCAAAAAAGCTGCTTTCCGGAGAGCAGCAAAATATCCCACGCCCGAATATAGGCGCACGGCCAATCGTCTTCAACGAGAACTCCGTTTCCGCCTCTCTGAATTTTGAGACCTCGAAAAGAGTAAGCTCATGGAGAATATCTCTCCCTCTCATACAGCGTACTATCAGATGGCTAGAGCCCTCCGCATAGACGCTATCACCCACACTCCCCCTGTGTCCCGTCCCGACGGTACGGTAGCCATCGAGGACGAGGAAAAGGCTGAGTGCTTTGCAGACAGCATTGCCGCTCAATGCTCTCCTAGCTCTCAACCCGTCGACCCCTCACACGTCCAGGCAGTGGAGGATGAGGTCCGCCGCCGGAACTCACCCCCTACAGCCTCCGAACCTATCTCTGTGTCCAATGATGAGATTTCATCCCTCATCAAAGGACTTAAGCCTAAAAAGGCTCCGGGCGCGGATGGCATCTCCAACCAAGCCCTAAAACACTTTCCTGAGCAGGTGCTAACCCTTTTATCTATTATCTTCAATGCCTGTTTCAACCTTAGTTACTTTCCCACTACGTGGAAAGAGGCAACTGTGATTGGTATTCCCAAGCCAGGCAAGCCTCTCAACCTCCCCTCCAGTCATCGCCCCATTAGCCTCCTCAAGGCCGTGGGCAAGCTCTTCGAAAGAGTCATCCAAACTCGCATAAGGCACCATCTGTTTCCCACAGACGGTGACCCTCACATCATCCCCCATCAATTCGGTTTCCGAGCGAAACACTCTTGTCCCCAACAAGTTCACCGTATTGTGGAATATATCCTCAGCGGTTTTTATCCTCGTCGTCATAAGACCATCGCGGTCTTTTTCGACATAGCTAAAGCCTTTGATAGAGTCTGGCATGAAGGCCTTATCTACAAATTATACAAAATAGGTCTCCCCGATCGTCTAGTACGTCTCGTGGCCTCTTATCTAAAGCATCGTACCTTTCGTTTCAGACATGAAGGCACGCTATCTTCTCAGCGCCCCATCAAAGCTGGTGTCCCTCAGGGCTCAGTACTTGCTCCTCTCCTGTACATTTTGTTCACCAACGACATTCCCATCCCGTCTAAAGGTGTTCAGCTCTCCCTCTTCGCAGATGACACTGCCCTATACTGTAAAGGTACCTCGCTACCTTTCATACGGAACAAGATCCAAAAGTCTGTTGATGACCTAGGAGTTTGGTTCAAAAAATGGCGCATCGATGTGAACCCGGAGAAGAGCTCCGCCGTTCACTTCGATTATAAACGACGCCGACTCAAAAACACTCCACCAATACGTATGCTAGGGACCCCTGTCCCCTGGCATACGACTGCCAAATATTTAGGTGTCACCCTTGTCACTAGGCTCACTTTCAGGTCCCACGTCAAAAGAGTAACCCGTCACGCACGTTTCTACCTGGGTAGGCTCAACAGTATGCTGGGCCGACACAGTAAAATGTCCCTCAGAAACAAGCGTACCCTTTATAAGGTCTGTATACGACCAGTCATGTCCTACGCGGGCCCCATTTTTGCCCACGCTGACCATCAAATTATTAATGAACTCCAAGTAGTTCAAAATCTCTTCTGTCGTCGAGCTACGAACGCACCTTGGTACGTCCGTAATGCCGACCTTCATCGGGACTTAGAGCTCCCTACAATCCAACAATTCCTTAAAAAACTCTCTGAGAACTTCTTCAAAGCTTCAGAGTCGCATTCCAATCACTTTATTCGTGAGGCAGCTAATTATGCAGCCCCACCCCCCTCTCGCTATAGCGTCCGCAGGCCGAGGAACTCCCTCTCGGACCCGCCTAATAAACTTTCAAACGACCTGAACTGCCTCCTGGCGGCTCAGGCCAACTCTAATTAAGTTATTCATAATTAATTTGCCTTCGTAGGCACTCCCTCAGCGGCTAATAGCCGCCTGCGCCCTCTTTTCCCAAAAGAGGTTCGCTTCCGATACGGCATAAGAAGCTTTAAACAGCTAGTTGCCAGTCCCCAAAGGCGGTTTTAGTGGGTATCACTTAGGTTCCCCAGTAGGTAGTCACAGTGAGTCCCACATAACCACGATAGACCGGCTGTCGTGGTATGCGTAATGCATTTCCGCCTCCCTCCGGGGTAGCCCTTTTCCAATTGCTTCGGGCGCAAAAAAAAAATGGTGTATATGCTCTCAAAATACTAACATTTTATATTTACGACTCCACTATGTGGAACATTAACATAAAATTTGGGGGTGGATTGTGACGCCTCATAATAATTATTATTAAATAATAATCAAATTCATTATAAAAACATTTAAAAATGTTTTAGAAATTATATTTTAAACAATTAAAATGCAAATAGTAAGCATAAATTTCAAATATATTCATTTGGAATATTGAATATTATAGTATTAGTAAACGCATAAATTGTCTCTAAAAATGTTTCCTTAAAATATTCAAAATTTACTAAATCATATAAATACAAGTCGATTATATTGCAATAATAAAGATAAATAAAATTTGTAATATAATAGAAAAAATGGATCAAAAATTTCTAAGTTGATGAACGTGTTCTTGTAATGTTCCTTTATATGGGGGCGTTGCCGGAGACGCATACCCAAGGTTGTACATATATATGGGGTGGTCGGCTCACCGACTGCTAGTATTAAGGTTGCACAATGACTAGTCCTATATTAGGGACTTATCATAGTAAGGTCTAACGAACCAAACCATTAACATAGAAGGTCTCTATGATGCATAAGCATTATGATAGCAGAGTTATGACTTGAAGTCTCATATAAATAAGACATACAATAGTATGGTCTATGAAATAAAGCAAATATGTGGAAGGTCTGAAATATGTAAAAGCATTATATTGAAAGAAATGGGACTTGAAAAGGATTATTATAGTGGCGTGTAGGTTGCTTCGCAGCCTCCGAGTCCGAGGTAAACTTGGACTCGCTAACCGATGTGTCCTAGACATATCATCTTAGTGTCGGTGGTAAGCGGGTTTGTTGTAGCAATACGACTTGCCCGTGGACATCGCACACCCCTACTGTTTGTGGGCGGCGTCCTAGCGCATAGCGTTATGATACGTCGGCTATCTTTCGGATTGGGGTGAGTGTGTTTGGTAGTACTTTTAAGTGCAGCAAGCATACTCATCTCCATGTATTAGTGCAATAACGCTATGATACGTAGAGTTTTAGCTACTGACGTCTTAGTGGCATGTGCTGTGACACGTTAGTGTTATTTTGCGGGTGGTGCTGTCTGCTGGGACTCTATGGGGGACCTTGGGATGGTGTAAGCAACAAGTGGTGCAACAAGCATCAATACGACGATAGTCGTATTGATGCTTGTTGCATTCTGCAGAATTGCGTCCCTGCGGTGGTTGTTTGGCGGGTCGCTATTCTTAATGGCGATCTCTGCGTCTTGGTTGGACTCACAACCTAAGTAGCTTTGCCCAAGTCGGGTCCCTTCATTGCGGGGCTGCAGGCTGTCTGTCCTCCATGATGTTTCATATACCAACTTAATAATATATCACTATAAAGTTCCCACCTTTGGTAGATTGAAGGCAACTTGTTGGTGGGTCAGACAAACATGATCGAAAAATGCATATACTCAACGTCAGTCACACAAACCCTTTCTGATTGCGAATTATTACTATTATCTTATAACTGCCTATTGGCTATATCTGCCATTGTATTGGTTGGTGGAGAATATGTGTTAAACTAATGCGGGTGGTAGCTGGAGGGAGAATCTGAGGAGGCTCTCAAGGCTGCGGCCGAAAGTCGCGCAACTTGAGACACCATTCCCTTGAGGTGAGCGGTAGAGTCATGACACTCTGCGGCCAATTGGCCGTCGTGACCATGCAATTGGTGGTGATGCCTTTCACTTACATCACGTCTACAGGAACGGCGGTCTGGCAGGTGATGGCGCTCACGGAGGGCTTTTTATAGCCAGTGTGCCTATTGTTGCCTAACCCCAGTGACGTACATTCACTGTGGCTGGATTTGAACGTATTCTGTATGGCGTTTACACGCATTGACATGCGCGAATTCAGTCGATGTTTGTGCTTACGCACTATCAAAGGGCCAAGTCCTCTTTTACTGGTTCGCCAGTTATTTTGCTGTGGACTACGGTCCAGTTCCCAACTTAGCGCACCCTTCGGGGGGAGCGCATTAAAATGGTTGGCGCTCACCGTGCACGGCGTGTGCGGAGCCGTGTACCTCCTCCACATTTTTTTAAATGTGGGAGAGCGAAGTCCTTGTATCTGGTATTTGATATAAATTTTGTGAGCCTTTTCCAAGCGGGAAGGGACTAATTAATAAGAAATTGATTGTTGTGAACCTGATGCAAGTAGAATAGGGATAATTTATTGTTCTTTACTTTTTTTGAGCTCTGTCTTCGTGAACTTGGTTCTTGAGCTTATAAGACGCTAACAATAGCTTTCGATTGCTCTCGTGAATATTCATTCTTCCAAGATACACCTAAAAGAACTAAGTTACTATACAAACACAACGTAAATATGGGTCCTAACTAAGACGATCACACCATAAATTTATTAAACGGCCTATATTTAAAACTTTAAAGATCAATGTATAATTAATATACTGGTCATGTAAATTTGATATATTTATATATCTTATAGATATCGATTTTGAAGAAATACAAGTATAAGAATATATAGAAGAGAAGAAAATAGGGGGGGTGGGGTTCGTTACACCACGATCACTTTAAAATGTATTATTTTCTGGTATAAAAATTATCCTGTATGTTATTCCAAGGCACAATCAAAGCCAGCGAAAGCAGGTGTCTCTTGGAAGAATGAATATTCACGAGAGTAATCGAAAGCTGTAGGTAGCGTCTTATAAGCTAAAGAACCCCGATTACGAAGACAGAGCTCAAAAAAGTTAAAAAAAATGAATTGTCTTTATTCCACTTGTATCGGGTTCACAACAGTCAATTACTTATTAATTAATCCCTTCCCACTTAGAAAAGGCTCACAAACCTCAAATACTAGATCAAATACCAGATACAAGGGCTTCGCTCTCTCACATTTCAAAAAATGTGAGGGAGGCACACGGCTCCACACACGCCATGCACGGTGAGCGCCAACCATTTAATGCGCTCCCCCGAAGGGAACGTTAATTTGGAAACTGCACCGTAGTCCACAGCAAAATAACTGGCGTCCCAGTAAAAGAGGACTTGGCCCCTTGGTAGTGCGTAAGCACAAACATCGACCGAAGTCGCACATGTCAATGCGTGTAAACGCCATACAAAATACGATGAAATCCAGCCACAGTGAATGTTACTCACACGGGTTAGGCAACAATAGACATACTGGCCATAAAAAGCCCTCCGTGAGTGCCACCACCTGCCAGACCACCGTTCCTGCAGACGTGATGTGAGTGTAAGGCATCATCACCAATTGCATGATCAGTACTGCCAATTGGCCGCAGAGCGTGTCATGAGTCTACCACTCACCTCAAGGGAATGAGTTCCCACGTTGCGGGGCTTTCGGCCGCAGCCTTGGGAAGCGCAAACAGATTCTTCCTCCAGCTACCACCCGCATGAGGTCATCACATTTGCTCCACAAACCGAAACAATGGCAGATTTAGCTTACAGGCAGTTATAAGATAAAAGTAATAATTCGCCGTCAGAAAGGCTTTGTGTCACTGACGTTGAGTATATGCATTTTACGATCATGTTTGTCTCACCCACCAACAAGTTGCCTTCAATCTTTCAAAGGTGGGAACTTTATAGATATATATTATTATGTTGTTTTATAATGCATCATTAAGGTCATCGACTTGGGCAAAGATACTTAGGTTGCGAATTAAACCAAGACGCAGATAGCGCTATTGAGAATAGCGACCCAACAAACAACCATCGCAGAGACGCAATGCAACTATCATACGGATTGCGCCTCTTCACAACACATCCACATGATCCCTATCGACTTTGGGAACAAAATTGATAAAGTTGTTTTTTTTTTTTATAGGAGAGGGGGCAAACGAGCATGCGGCTCACCTGATGGTAAGTGACTACCGCCGCCCATGAACAACTGCAACACCAGAAGAATCGCAGATGCGTTGCCGGCTTTTTAAAAAGGAGTACGCTCTTTTCTTGAAGGTCCCTAAGTCGTATCGGTCCGGAAAAATCGCTGATGGTAATCGATTCCACAAAGAGGTCGTGCGAGGAAGAAAACATCTTCTAAATCGCACAGTGGTGGACCGCCAATCATCCAGATGGTGTGGATGGTATCGGGAGTTCTGCCGCGATGTGCGTTCGTGAAATTTGGCGGCTGGGATTAATCCGAACAATTCCTCAGAGCACTCCCCATGGTAGATGCGAAAGAAAATGCAAAGGGATGCAACATCTCTTCGCAGTGCCAATGAATCGAGCTGATCGGAAAGGGCTCGGTCGTCGACAATTCGAGCCGCTCTGCGTTGGATGCGGTCAAGTGGAAGGAGCTGGCACTGGGGAGCTCCTGCCCAGAGATGGGAACAGTATTCCATGTGAGGCCGAACTTGCGCATTGTAAAGTAGCAGGCGGTGTGCCGGCATGAAATACTGTCCCGCTCTGCTGAGCACGCCAAGCTTTTTAGACGCCAATTTGGCCTTCCCTTCCAAGTGACCACGAAACTGCACGTCACTCGATATGTCGACTCCGAGGAAACCGATACTGGCTGAGGCAAGAAGGGGAGTGCCTTGAAACTGAGGAGATACGACAAAGGGGTTCTTTTTAGCGGTAAACGCGCGAACTTGTGTCTTCTGAGGATTAAATTGGACTAGATTTAGTCGCCCCCAATCCGAGACTTTGTTCAGCAAAGACTCGACTTCAGACACAAGTTTGTTCCGGTACTCAGCGACGTTTTCCCGAGAAATATTGGCACGGCCGGTGTATAGAGCATCACCAGTGCTGTCATCCGCATAGCAATGAATGTTACCAGTTAGCAACATATCATTGATATGCAGAAGAAACAGCGTTGGTGATAGCACACAGCCTTGTGGAACACCAGCGTTAAAAACTAAAAATACCACCAACGTATCATGGTAGCAAGCTACTAAGACGTCAATAGCCAAAACTCCACGTATCATAGCGCTATTGCACTAAGACATGGAGTTGAGTATGCTTGCTGCACTTAAAAGAACTACTAACCACACTCACCCTATTCTGATAGATAGCCGACGTATCATATTGCTATGCACTAAGACGCCGCCCACAAACGGCGTTGTAGGGGTGTGCGATGTCCACGGACAAGTCGTATTGCTATTACTAACCCGATTACCACCGGCAATAAGATGATATGTCTAGGACACATTGATTAGCGAGTCTAAGTTTACATCGGTCTAGGACGCTGTGAAGCAATCTACACGTCACAATAATAATCCTTTTGAAGTCCCATTTTTTTACTATAATGCTTTTACATATTTGAGACCTTCCACATAATATTTGCTTCATTTAATAGACCATACTATAATATGTCATATACCCATGGGATTTCAAGTCATAACTCTGCTATCAAAATGCTTATGCATCAAAGATGCCTTCTATATTAATGCTTTTGTATCATAGACATTACTATCCCAAGTCCCCAATATAGGACTAGTCATTGTGCCTAGTACTAGTAGTGGTTGGTCAGCCGACCACCCCATATATATGTACAACTTTGGGTATGTGTCTCCGGCAACGCCCCTTTTATAAGGGAACATTAAATGAACACCCTCATTAACTTAGAAATTTTCAGAGTAATACAAGAATACCTTCATCAACTTAAGAAAATGTTTGATCCATATTATCAATTATATTACAAATTTATTTATCTTTCTTAGACGCTACAAATGTTACACCTATTTTTGTACTACCAACGGTTCGTAAAATGTTTGAAAAAGTAATTAATTTCAAATGTTTTTTTAATGTTATTAAATTTATTACTAAAAATCATTTGTGATTTACAAGGGGTCGCTCGATAACTGACGCCGGTGTTGAGATGAAATTAAGAGTATGCTTTGGGTATATATTTGTGATCTTTCGATGTCTTTCGACTGCGTTCACCAGGATATATTGATCAGGAGACTACATTATTATGATTTAAAACACATAGCAGTCATAAATATAATAATATAATTATCTCAAAATAGAATGCAAACAGTTGTTATTAATGGAAGCAGTTCTTCCGGATCAGAAGTACGAGTATGTATGGCTGTGACTCAGGGCTCATTTCTCCTCTTCTTAGTTTATATTAATGATTTACCTGACGTAACGTTGATGTAATTAAGATGTCCTTTTGTTTGTTTAACATTTACAAGAAAACCACAAAGCCTCTACTATTCGATTCTTAAATTGCGACTGTTTTTTTATATAAACAATATTTCTTCTAGTTGCAATTTTATATTTTTATAGCGACTTCTGTAATGATGTAATTGGTTTTATATCCCATAAGCTATCGGTTCACCTCTGCTTTATATATATACAACCAGAGGCGTATCGAGCTAAGTGTTGTAAAGCGCTATTGCTATCTGAAAAAATAACTAACATATTTTTCATGTAAATTGCTCCTATATTTCAAAGGTTCAGATATTGCAACGAGTTCTCTCGTCATTATCGATAGTCTCAGATCCGTTTCTATATTTTGAAAGAAAATAAATATTTTATCACCCAATGCCACTGCACAAATGAGCCTAAACACAATAATACCTTAAAACAAAAATTAAATAACAAGTACACTTTAATAGATCCTACTATTTAAAAATGTCATAGAAATTATATTTTAAACAATTAAAATGCAATAATAAGCATAAAGTTCAAATATATTCATTTGGAATGTTGAATATTATGGTATAGAAAACGCATAAAATTGTCTTTAAAAATCTCTAAGATTATTAAATATCTGTTTAAAATATTCAAAATGTATTAAATAATACAAGTACAAGTCGATTATATTGCAATAAGAAAGATAAATAACATTTGTAATATAATTGATAAATTGGATCAAACATTTTCTTAAAAAAATTTCTAAGTTCATGAGGGTGTTCATGTAATGTTCCCTTATAAAAGGGGCGTTGTCGGAGACACATACCCAAAGTTGTACATATATATGGAGTGGTCGGCTGACCGACCACTACTAGTACTAGGCACAATGACTAGTCCTATATTGGGGACTTGGGATAGTAAGGTCTATGATACAAAAGCATTAATAAAGAAGGCATCTTTGACGCATATGCATTATGATAGCAGAGTTATGACTTGAAATCCCATATGTATATGACATATTATAGTATGGTCTATGAAAAGAAATAGATATTATGTGGAAGGTCTCAAATATGTAAAGGCATTATAGTTGAAAAACTGGGACTTCAAAAGGGTTATTATTGTGGCGTGTAGATTGCTTCACAGCGTCCGAGTCCGAGGTAAACTTGGACTCGCTAACCGACGTGTCCTAGACATATCATCTTATTGCCGGTGGTAATCGGGTTAGTAATAGCAATACGACTTGTCCGTGGACATCGCACACCCCTACACCGCCGTTTGTGGGCGGCGTCTTAGTGCATAGCATTATGATACGTCGGCTATCTATCAGATTAGGGTGAGTGTGGTTGGTAGTTCTTTTAAGTGCAGCAAGCATACTCAACTCCATGTCTTAGTGCAATAGCGCTATGATACATGGAGTTTTGGCTATTGACGTCTTAGTAGCTTTTTTTACCATTTTAACCATTTATATACCAAAATGAACGTAACGAAACATAAATTCTTATGACACTAAAGTTTATTGAAAATGGCCTCCGCGATTTTGAATACAGGCTTTCAATCTGCGCGGACAGTCGACTATCGCAGCACGAACGAGGTCCATGTCAATATCGACGGCTGCCTTAATCAAGGATGTCTTGAGTGACTTTAATTTAAAAAGTTTTTTTATTCGTTTTAAAAAAAATACGTTACCACAACACTAGGATTTTCTCAAGTATTTTTGTGGCTGTTATTATTCCACCCATCTCTGAAGATCGCCGCCTTTCGTCATTTTTGTAATGTAAATAATAAAAATTAACTGGTAATAATAATAATAGAATGCATTTTGGTTTATTCTTGTTGTTTCTAGTCACACCTTTTGCGAGATAATTTAAAAAGTGATTTAGATTAAAAAAAAATTACGGTAACAGTGCATGAATATCAAAAAATAACAATCGATTCGGCATCAAAATCCTGCTTTGACTTTTGTAATTGGCGTGTGGCTAAGATTAATTTGAATATATATTATATGTATACTTGCAGGTTAGAACGGACTAAAATTATCTTGTAATAGTAATAATAATAACAATTGGTTATTATTTTCTCCCACATATTATGATCAGTACATCAAAATAAACATAGTAACAATGAACTATACATCTAAATAATAACTATAAATATTTGCCAAATAAGATCCAAGTGGGAGACTGGTGCCCAAACTAGGTTTCCCTGTGCTATGGGATCACCAGGCCCCTCCCTCAACAGAAGTGATATTGCTGCAATACATTTAATAATCAATACAGCTACGTGTAATTAAATTACCTTAAAATATACTTGTTCAGTTTGGAGCAACTGTGTAAAAATTACTTATTAGGTATATATACAGAAAAACATGCTTTAAGTAGTCTACTAGTAAAGGTAAGCAGGTTTATTAAGTGTTAAAAGTGTGGTAAGCGTGTGTGTGCGCGTGCGCGCACCTGTGTGTGTGTGTTTGTGTGCATGTGGTGTGTAATATATACGAGTATTTAAACAATACGTTCAAATTGTTTTTCTGTCTGTTCGTAGTCTAATGATTTAAGCTATTTGATTACGGAAGTTTTTGTCTGTCTTTTAGTTAACGGATATATATTTAATAATTTGTTAGCAAGATTATATAGGACTGGACCTCTGTAATTGAAAAAAAAATTAAGTGACTTCAAATTTGAATAATTTTTGTTCAATAAATGAATAGGAATTTGATCTCTTTTTAATAGTAAAATGCAGTAATTTGCTCAATCGACCTTTACTTGATCTCTAAATTTTACAACGACGACAGGTACAACATTTTTTAAACATACCTACACAGCTTACGGACTAATATTGGCATGAGAACTGCTAATATAATTTGACAGGCGCTTCAACATGCCCCCCGGCGTTGAAAGTCTACCTTTCAACCAGATTCTTCAGGTTCAGGAAGCGGACAAATTTTGCTAAATGATCGGCGAACTATACCGGTCGATGTTTTGATATCCGCCACCCTTGATACGCCGTCCGAGCCTGGATGGACTGCGACGATGCGACCCATCTTCCACTTTAATGGCGGTGAATTCTCCTCTTTTAGGAGTACCAGTGAATTTAACTTCAAAGAGCCTTTACAGGAACGCCATTTCATCCGCAGTTGAAGCTCTGATATATATTCCTTGCTCCATCTAGCCCAAAAATGTTGACGTAATTGTTCTATTCGTTGAAATCGGGTTAAAGAGCTTACGGAATGATCTTTATAGTCTGGTGTCGGCAAGGAAGTCAAGGGGCGTCCAATCAAAAAATGACCGGGCGTTAGTGGTAGCAAGTCTTCAGGATTCGTTGACAAAGGTGTGAGTGGTCTGGAGTTAAGTATAGCCTCAATTTGTATTAATGTGGTATTTAGTTCCTCGTAAGTCACATTACAATTGCCCAGCACTCTAACTAAATGATATTTAATGCATTTGACACCAGCCTCCGCAAGCCCAGCAAAATGGGGAGAATAAGGCGGTATGAAATGGAAATTAATTTCTTCATTTGCCATTACCTCAGATAAAGAATTACAATACGTCCTAATAAATTTTGAAATGTCATTGTATGCGCCTACAAAGGAGGTACCATTATCCGAATAAATATTAAGAGGTTTCCCTCTTCTAGACATAAATCTGCGCAAAGCTAATATGAAGGTATTGCTAGTTAAATCACCCTCTAATTCAAGATGAATTGACTTAGTCGCGAAGCAAATAAAAATTACAACTACTACAATAATACACCTTCACAATTTTACAACCACGGCCATGGCGAGAAACAGATTGAATTGGTCCCGCATAGTCTAGTATTTTGAAATGGAAAACCAGAAAGGATGCGTTGGTGTGGTAGGTTGCCCATTATTGGAGAGATGGTTTTTCCTTTCATTCTATTACATCTTACACATTGTCGATAACAAGATCTGGCCAAATTACGACCTCTAATCGGCCAGTACATCTCTCTTATAGTGGCCAACATTAGCTGTGGTCCCGCGTGCATTAACCTTATGTGCTCATAATTGAAGAGCAATTTGGTAAAATAATGAGTGGACTGTATAAGTATGGGATGTTTTTTCTCATAACAGTAATCGGAATTTTCAAGACGCCCTCCAACACGCATTATTTTATAATCATCGAGAAATACATTAAATTTATGCAACGGACTTTTAGTGGGTAAACTTTTATTTTTAATTAACATGGTGTATTCCTCAAATGATTCACTCTGGGATATTCTTATAATAACATTGAGTGCGGTTTGCAACTCTTGATTGCTTAGAGGACCGTGAATGGATTGCTTTCTACAATTATTAATAAAACGCAGCACATAAGCAACGGTCCGATTTAATCTAGTATATTTAGAAAAGCGTTTAAATTCAATTAATTTATTCCCACCTAAATCTTCATTGTTGCTAGAATGAAGTATTCCGTGGAGGATAACATTTGACAATTTAATCTCAGGCAACTCGTGATTAATACTTAAGAAATTTGCAGGCCAGTGAGAGACCTCTTTCTTTAAAAATTCAGGTCCTGACCACCACTTACTCATGGATGAAATATCCTTACAACTCACACCGCGAGAAATATGATCGGCCGGATTACACTCTGTTGGGACATGCCTCCACTCGCAATTTCCAGTCTTCTCTAATATTTCAGCAACCCTATTTCTGACAAAGGGTTGTAGCTTGCTAGGTAACACCTTTAACCATCCTAACACGATGGACGAATCTGTCCAAAAGAAAGTGCGCTTAGCCTGTTGTCTCAGCGATGCTACAACCTTTTGGTAAAGGCGAGCTCCAACAAGTGCACCACAAAGTTCCAGTCTTGGGATTGTTATAGGTTTAAGCGGCGCGACACGACTTTTCGCCATCAATAATTGAATTAAAACCTCACCCTGATCATTAACACTACGCACATATAAACAGGCGCCATATGCTCGCTCAGAAGCGTCCGAGAAAATATGAAATTCAAACAAACTAGGCGAGTCACAAATAACACGACGTGGAATACGTAGAGTATTTAATTTAGGTAAATCGACTATTATCTCAGCCCACATCTTGCTGATTTCTGGCGTCAACTGCTCATCCCATGACAGCTTGAGCAGCCACAACTGTTGAAGAAGCATTTTCATCTTAATTACACAGGGAGATAGAAGTCCTAGTGGATCAAAAATCTGAGAAATCACAGATAACATATCACGCTTTGTTCTACCTGAGAATAGCCCTCCTATAGGGAAACAAAGTTGGTCAGTATGTGATTGCCAACCAAGGCCTAAAGTTTTAGTCGGTTCAAAGCCACCAATATTCAAATCAAGCGGAGAAATATCATTTTCACTAACCAGTTGAGATTCATTCGACTTCCACTTTCGCAAAACCATATGAGCTGATGCAAGTGTGGAAGTCACTTTACGGCGCAAATCTGTAACCTCGTTAATATCATCCCCTCCCGTTAGCAAGTCATCAACGTAAAAATCGTGAATGATCACTTGAGCAACCTTGTCATCGGTACACTCTAAGCCTAATTGTTGGAGGCACCTAGTTGCCAAAAAGGGAGCACTAGAGGTGCCGTAAGTCACGGTGTTAAGTTGATAAGCTTGAAGCTGTTCTGAAGGGTTATCACGCCAGACAATTTGTTGCAAATAGCGGTCATCGGGATGAATGACTATTTGCCGGTACATTTTCTCAACATCAGCTGTGAGAACGTATTTGTGTAGCCGAAAGCGTAAAAGAATGGACAAAAGGTCGTCCTGTACCACGGGACCTACCATCTGTATATTATTCAAGGAAACACCCGAAGAAGTCGGACTGCTAGCATTGAAAACGACTCTTAATTTAGTAGTAGTACTACTTTCCCGAAGCACACCGTGATGTGGTATAAAATGCATCTTACGTGGTAAATTATCATTCTCACATTTCTCCATATGACCCAGACTTTCATACTCTGACATAAATTCTTTATACATTTCATAGACCTGAGATTGACCTGCTAACCTGCGCTCTAGCGATAGTAAACACTTTTTAGCTCGTGGCCAAGAATCACCTAATACGTCAGGATTATGTTTTAAGGGTATCCTCACGCAAAATCGACCATTTGCCAGTCGCGTGGTGTTTTTTAAAAAGTGTTCTTCGCATAATTTTTCTTCGTTTGAATAAAGAGACGCAGGGCTTACCTCTTCGAGGTGCCAGAAGCGTACTAATTGTTTTTGTATATCTTCATCTAAATCTTTACTAGCCTCATCTTGAAATATTCTTGTAAAATTACATTTAATAAAGTTAACCCCTTTCTTTACATATCTATAATCTATCGGACCTGATACTAACCATCCTAAGCTAGTTTCACAAAGAATCGGCTGACCGTCCCCTAATTTTAATCTCTGCGTTCCTATTAAGTCCTAAAAGACATCAGCACCTATAAGCATGTCAACGGGAGCAGGTGAGTGAAAATTAGGATCTGCCAGAGAAATATTAGATGGAATTTTTAAGTTTGACAAATTAACATATCTAGTAGGTACATTTTGGGTTATTGATGGTAGGACAAAACAATGAAGATTACTAGAGAAGTTATCATTCAATGATTTTATCGATACCTTACAAATCTTCTTGATGTGTGCCGAAGCATTATTAATACCGACTACCGACTGATTTACATTTTGAGCGGGCAAACCTAGCCTTTGATATAACTCTTCAGTTATTAAACAAGCGTTACTGCCACTATCAAGAATAGCACGAGCAATATATGGACAACCATTCTTACCTATAACTTTAATTAATGCCGTCGATAACAATACGTCGCCTTGTTCACTACACGATGCAGTGCCTACCTTTGCGGATAATGACAGATGTGCGTTAGAATTGGATGACAACTGTGAGCCTGTCGAACTGTTTGTTTGTTCGAAATGACCTTGCATAACGGGCTTATTATTACCACTACTCGTGTTAGATGTATTAATATCTGTAATTGGTTTTGACTGGTAATCTGCGACGTGCACGAGAGTGTTATGCTTTCGGTGGCATATTTTGCATCCTGGCTTTTTGCAGTGATTTGCATAATGTCCTGAATTAAGACAATTGAAACATACTTTATACTCTGGCAGTAACTGTAGACGCACATCGTTACTTAATCCAAGAAACTGAGGACAACTGCTTAACTTATGGTCACCCTTACATTTAGGACACAGTTTGGCGGAAAAGGCCGAACCGTTTTTATTACCGGTATCCCGCACTGAAACCATTGCCTTAACTTTTGGAGCATATTTTATAGAAGAATTTAAACGGTTTGTAGCACCAGAATTAGACATTTTTTTTTTTTTTTTTTTATAGGAGAGGGGGCAAACGAGCATGCGGCTCACCTGATGGAAAGTGACTACCGCCGCCCATGAACAACCGCAACACCAGGGGAATTGCAGATGCGTTGCCGGCCTTTTAAAAAGGAGTAGGCTCTTTTCTTGAAGGTCCCTAAGTCGTATCGGTCCGGAAAAATCGCTGGTGGTAAACTATTCCACAAGGAAGTTGTGCGAGGAAGAAAACATCTTCTAAATCGCACAGTGGTGGACCGCCAATCATCCAGATGGTGTGGATGGTATCGGGAGTTCTGCCGCGATGTGCGTTCGTGAAATTTGGCGGCTGGGATTAATCCGAACAATTCCTCAGAGCACTCCCCATGGTAAATGCGAAAGAAAATGCTAAGAGATGCAACATCTCTTCGCAGTGCCAATGAGTCGAGCCGATCGGAAAGGACTCGGTCGTCGACGATTCGAGCCGCTCTGCGCTGGATGCGGTCAAGTGGAAGAAGCTGGCACTGGGGAGCCCCAGCCCAGAGATGGGAACAGTATTCCATGTGAGGCCGAACCTGCGCCTTGTAAAGTTGCAGGCGTTGAGCCGGCATGAAATACTGTCCCGCTCTGCTGAGCACGCCAAGCTTTTTAGAGGCCAATTTGGCCTTCTCTTCCAAGTGACCACGAAACTGCACGCTACTCGATATGTCGACGCCGAGGATTCCGATACTGGCTGAGGCAACAAGGGGAGTACCTTGAAACTGAGGAGATACGACAAAGGGGTTCTTTTTAGCGGTAAACGCGCAAACTTGTGTCTTCTGAGGATTAAACTGGACTAGATTTAGTCGCCCCCAATCCGAGACTTTGTCCAGCAAAGACTCGACTTCAGACACAAGTTTGTTCCGGTACTCGGTGACGTTTTCCCGAGAAATATTGGCACGGCCGGTGTATAGAGCATCACCAGTGCTGTCATCTGCATAGCAATGAATGCTACCAGCTTGCAACATATCATTGATATGCAGAAGAAACAGCGTTGGTGATAGCACGCAGCCTTGTGGAACACCAGCGTTAATAGGCTTGTAGTCGGAGCATGCACCGTCTACAACGACCTTGATGCTCCGATCTGCAAGAAAGCTGGTGATCCAATTGCATAATTTCTCGGGAAGCCCATAGGAAGGGAGCTTCGAAAGAAGCGCTTTGTGCCAAACCCGATCGAAGGCCTTCGCAATGTCCAAACTAACGGCCAATGCCTCCCCCTTGGACTCTACTGCCAACGCCCATCTATGAGTTAAGTAGACCAGAAGATCACCAGCTGATCGACCCCGACGAAAACCGTACTGGCGGTCACTAATCAGCTGGTGATCCTCAAGGTACCGCATGAGGTGGCAGTTTACAACGGATTCCATTATTTTGGAGAACAAGGGGGTGATGGCGATAGGCCTGTAGTTGGACGGATCTGAGCGGTCGCCTTTTTTAGGGATCGGGTGGACAAAAGCTGTCTTCCATGATTTCGGGACTACGCCTAAGGAGTAAGAGTACCGGAAAAGACGCGTTAGAACCGGTGCCAACTCCGGAGCACACGTCCTCAGCACAATTGGGGGGATTCCGTCAGGCCCACTCGACTTGTGGATGTCAAGGGAGAGGAGTGCTCTGCGAACCGAGCGCTGTGAGAATAGCACATCCGGCATGGAGCACTCACACTGCGGGATGGTCGGCGGTGTGTTCCCCCCGTCATCAACAGTCGAGTTGGACGCAAAAAGGGAGCCTAAAAGGTCGGCCTTCTCTTTTGCGTCGTGGGCCAGTGAGTCGTCCTCCTTGTGCAGAGATGGTAGTGATGGCTTACAGAAATTCCCTTGGACAGCCTTGGCGAGAGACCAGAATGCACGGGTTCCCGAAGGAAGGCGAACTAGTTTCTCGCCAATTCTGCCTATGTGCTCTGACTTTGCCTTGGCAATAACTCTTTTGAAGGACCTGGAGGCGAAGTTATACTTCTTTTTGAGTGTGCTGGTGTTTACATCCCGAGTCACCGAAGCCGCAGCCCAGGCTTGATAACACTCCTGCTTACTGCGTAATGCAGTCTTACAGGAGCGACCAAACCAAGGCTGAGATCTGCCTCCGATGGGTACCACAGATGATGGAATAAATAGTTCCATTCCCTGTAGCACTACATCAGTGACAGAGTCAGCAACAGCGCTGGGATCATCCGGCGAGAAGCAAACCCGCCCCCATGGGTAGGAAGCAAAGAAAGACCGCATTCCGTCCCAATCCGCCGACCTGTAATGCCAAACACGGCGGCAACCTGCAGAACGCAACCGCGAGGGGAGCGTGAGTAGCACCACACTCCGGATCAGACAATGGTCCGAAGAGCCAAGAGGGGCATCGACGGAAACCTGATATCCGTCCGGATGAGAGGTCAGCAGAAGGTCCAACAGGGAAGGTGTATGATCCTCAACATCTGGAATCCGCGTAGGCGATGTAACCAGTTGTGTCAGACCATATGCCAAGGCAAAGTCATAAACAGATCTCCCCGCATGATCGGTTAAACGTGAACCGAGCCATTCGGCGTGGTGGGCGTTAAAATCGCCAAGGATCACGATCTCTGCGGATGGGACCTGTTGTAGCAAGGAATCTGTAGCCATTTGGACGTGGTCGATGAGTCGGTCTGTTTCGGCATTACCGCTATGGGACCTATAGAGGCACACGTAGACGCGCGGATGGTCGTCGCTGTCTACGCGTAGCCAAAGGATGGACAGGTCCGAACCTTCAAGACTGCCGAGGCGTCGAGAACAGATGTCCTCTCTGACATACACGCAAACTCCAGCCCGAGGCACAAAGGAGTGCTCCAATTTGTACCCCGGGTAGGAGAGATACGAAGTATCAGCCGGAGAGGACACCTGCGTCTCGGTCAGAAAGAGCAAGGCCGGCTTCGCCGTCTCAAGATGGTAGTGGACGGCGTTTAGGTTCGAGTGAAGTCCCCTGATGTTGCAGAAATTCACGGATAGCGTGGCAGGGGTCGCCTTGGTATTGTTGCTCAGTTTGCCCCGAGCAGTTTTGTTTTTGAGCGGAATTTTGCCCCCCCCCCCCCCAGAATACGCGGGGCAGCCTGAGCACCCACGCTCAGGAGTGGAATAGCATGGTCGTGGATGCTCAGCGAGGGATTCTCCAGGGGTACTGGTACCCTCCTGGGGTAGTTTTTGACGTAATTCCGCTACCATGTTGATGGGGGGGGGGGGAATTGGCCATCCGGTCACCTGCACTCACCAGACGAAACGCGGAAGCAGAGCTTCCACTTCACGCCGGTATTCTGTGAGGTCGTGGTACTAACCCGGCTCGAGCCGGCCCATACGTGCAACAGCAAAAGCTGCTGCAAGGCTCTACCACCGTCATTTCTAGTGTTTCGATTAAATCGGCTCGATTTTTTAAAAACATCAAAAATATATCGAACGTAATAGGTGTATCTTTCTCCAAACGACCTTTAGACTCTTCCCATTCACGATATGTCTTAGCATCTAATTTTTGAGTAATAATATGAATGAGAAGTGTGTCCCATTGTTTAGTTGGCTCACCGAGAGATTCTAGTGCACGTAAATTTTTATTTATTTGGTCAATAAGACGTTTTAAGTTGACAGACAATTCTTTATTAATTGGTGCTATATTAAATAAGGCTGTCACGTGATTTTGAATTAGTAGTCTTTTATTATCATATCTATCACATAATATAGTCCATGCGACGGTGTAATTAGCTGCCGAGAATTCGATTGACTGTATTACCACAGCAGCGGGCCCTTCCAACGACGCTCTCAGATAGTGAAACTTATTTATGTCATCTATCTCGTCATTTGAATGTATGAGGCTCATGAACGTGTCATGAAACTCTAACCAATTATCATAAGAACCATTAAATTTTGGTAGTTGAATAGTGGGCAGTTTAACAAATTTATGATTCCCGGAATGAGAGCCACCGTCACTGCTTACGTCATCTGACTTAATGCAATCTGCTAAGATCCTTTTTGCAAGAGAAAGCGATTTAAAATACAGGGATTCAAAATCAGTTCGTTCTGATATCTGGGCGTCTATATTATCAGTATTACACTCGATGGATAATTGTACCTCATCATATCGTTCATACATTGACTCAATCCTACTAATACGTAATTGCAACTCATTTACCTCAGTAGCAGCCAATGAAGATACCTTCAGTGAATTTAAATAATTTGAAAAAGCTGTTATTTGTCCCTTGTAACTAGCTCGTTTCCTAATTTGCTCCTTATCTTCTGGCATGCTGGCTGGTATTGGGAGACTAGTGCAAATGCCTGAAATTTATACAAACAAGAAGTTTATATTTTATAAAATATAATTCATAAGTAGTTTTATACAATTTTGCTTACAGTTGTAAAGAAATGAAAACTAATTCCCTTACTTATTTTTCAAACTCTTAAATAATTAAACAAAATGGTACATGTACTACCTTGATATTTAACTTTATAATTAACAACAATTAAGGGTAACAAATACAATTCAGACCATCAAACAGCTTCACAGGTATGCCTTAGTATGTAATAAATAATATTATGCAATTTTTTCAATTATACACTCTCTTGACTTATTTTTTTTAAAAAACAGTTTAAACCAATAAAGAGAAAAAAAAATTATAATATCGTCAATATAATTTAACTAAGCTTTATAATTTGATTTAATCATGATTTGACGGTTATTAGAAACTATATAAAACAATATTAAATGAATTTTAGCCGATTAAATACGTTAAGTTATACGTAATTATTTTATAGGTAATTTGGTACTAACCTGATAAATTAGCAGTCGATTTACACAAAATACTACCTGATAATGAGTGCTGGGTTAAATAAATTAAATAATAGTCCAATATCTAAGGGGCTAAGACTCCAGATTTCTTGGTTAAATATCTTCACTCCCTCGGTGGTATTTCCACAACGAATATTTAAGACTTCCCAAGCGTATTCCACTAAATAATATCTTGTCCAATTACGTTTTTTCAAATCCGGCTTCGATTTAGGACCATGAATAGGAATTTGATCTCTTTTTAATAGTAAAATGCAGTAATTTGCTCAATCGACCTTTACTTGATCTCTAAATTTTACAACGACGACAGGTACAACATTTTTTAAACATACCTACACAGCTTACGGACTAATATTGGCATGAGAACTGCTAATATAATTTGACAGGCGCTTCAACAATAAACTAAAAGTGAAACACGACCGCACAGAACGGAGTCCGGAGGGAGAAGGATCTTGTATATCTGTCATGCTATTATCGCAAACTTATGGGACAAAATTATTCCAATCAGATAAATTATTGAATTACTTAGGAAAGTTGAAATTATTGATATAACAATGATAAAACAATGTGCCTATATTTTCTATTATTAAATTATTGATAAAACAATGATATAACAATGTGCCTATATTCTCGTGAGATTGCAAGATCCCAGTCATGAAATTATTGTATTGTTACCAGTTCTTATTGCGTCTGCAAGTGGGTGTAAACTGAAGTATAAAATTCCATGACATTCTTTTATGAATAAATACATACAGATCTAGCTGATATAAAATAATTAATTACTTACTCACAATTTATTTTATTGTTTAGCTAAATATTTTAAAGAATATACCTAGTCAGGTCATAAATTCTGTCACATGTTTAATATAAAATAATTGAAACAAGTTTATTCATTATGTAACCATTTATATACCAAAATGAACGTAACGAAACATAAATTCTTATGACACTAAAGTTTATTCAAAATGGCCTCCGTGATTTTGAATACAGGCTTTCAATCTGCGCGGACAGTCGTCTATCGCAGCACGAACGAGGTCCATGTCAATATCGACGGCTGCCTTAATCAAGGATGTCTTGAGTGACTCCAAATTGAGATGAGGCTTTTAGCACGCCTTTTTCTCCAAGTGTTGCCATATCTTGTAATCTAACGGATTCAAATCTGGACTGGAGGAGGGCCAGTCTTCGTGCCGGATGAAGTCGATTTCACGCGCCGCCAGCCAGTCTTGTGTGCTCTTCGCTCTATGAGCTGGCACCGAATCTTGTTGGAATACCCAGTGCCTGTTATTGAACATGGTATGAGAAACAGGTTCCACAAGGTTCGTCAGGACCGTGTTTTGTTACACAACTGCATTCGGTTTTACGCCTTTCTCACAAAAATGTACCTCTGTTAAGCCCCAATAAGAAACTCCCAACCATACCATGAGCGAGGATGGAAAATGACCTCGTTGGACACGCAGAATACGGTTGCTCGCTTCTTCACTACTGTGTGCGTACATCTTATCATTTTGTTTGTTGTAAATCTCTTCTACGATAAAAATTTTTTCATCCGAAAAAAGAATTTCCCGATATTTTTTTCCCGCGTACCGCTTCAACAAAGCGCGGCATCTCTTCAGTCTCAGGTCCATTAGACGAGCATTCAAACGATGTCCTGTTTTTCTTCGATATGCCCGAAGCCCAAAATCTTCATTTAACACCCTTTGCACCGTGGTTCTGCTTTACCTCATCTGAAGGGCCAACAGTTTCTGCTTACATTTGGGATTTCTTTGAATTCGCGCCTTCACAGCCTTCACTGCTGGATTCCTAGCAGACCGAGGGCGACCACTTCTTGACCTGTCATCTACACTAAAGTCTTCATTGTATCGTTTGATGGTACGATAAACGAATCTTTTGGATATATTCGAATTTTTCTGTATGTAAAAAATTTGAATTGGCGCGTAACCGCGACGATGCAACGCAATAACTGAAACACGGTCTTTTTAAGCGTCCACTACATATTTAAAAATGAGTAAAATTCTAAAAGTATACAGTTTTATTTTCATGAACAATTCGAAATTCGAATTCAATAAACTTTAGTGTGGCCAGCATTCTAAAAGAAAAGTTTTTACTGTGTGACAATACTTATGACCTGACTAGGTATTACACTAATATATTGTGTTTTATATTTTAGCAGTCCTCGACAAATTAGAAGACTAAATTGCCTTTTCGTAATTTTAAGTGGCAAATATAGTTAAAATCCTATATATGACTTTAAAATTACGATAAGTTAATTTAAAGCTCCTAAGCGAAAACAGAAAAACAAATTGATTAGAAGAGAAAGAAGATTGTGAAGATAAATAATATATTTTGATAATTTTACCTTTTGCGTGTGTTTTGTTTTATTTACAGATAATTCTTTATTGTATGACGTTACAAATTAAGATTAATAAAATACTGTCACAGTTAGTTTTAGGTAGGAAAATAAATAGATGTTACAAAACAATGTTGATATAATTAAGATGCTCTTTTGTTTGTATAAAGTTTACAATAAAACCACATGTCCTTACTTTTCGATTCTTTAATTTAAAAAGTTTTTTTGTTCGTTTTAAAAAAAATACGTTACCACAACACTAGGATTTTCTCAAGTATTTTTGTGGCTGTTATTATTCCACCCATCTCTGAAGATCGCCGCCTTTCGTCATTTTTGTAATGTAAATAATAAAAATTAACTGGTAATAATAATAATAGAATGCATTTTGGTTTATTCTTGTTGTTTCTAGTCACATCTTTTGCGAGATAATTTAAAAAGTGATTTAGATTAAAAAAAAATTACGGTAACAGTGCATGAATATCAAAAAATTACAATCGATTCGGCATCAAAATCCTGCTTTGACTTTTGTAATTGGCGTGTGGCTAAGATTAATTTGAATATATATTATATGTATACTTGCAGGTTAGAACGGACTAAAATTATCTTGTAATAGTAATAATAATAACAATTAGTATTTATTTTCTCCCACATATTATGATCAGTACATCAAAATAAACATAGTAACAATGAACTATACATCTAAATAATAACTATAAATATTTGCCAAATAAGATCCAAGTGGGAGACTGGTGCCCAAACTAGGTTTCCCTGTGCTTTGGGATCACCAGGCCCCTCCCTCAACAGAAGTGATATTGCTGCAATACATTTAATAATCAATACAGCTACGTGTAATTAAATTACCTTAAAATATACTTGTTCAGTTTGGAGAAACTGTGTAAAAATTACTTATTAGGTATATATACAGAAAAACATGCTTTAAGTAGTCTACTAGTAAAGGTAAGCAGGTTTATTAAGTGTTAAAAGTGTGGTAAGCGTGTGTGTGCGCGTGCGCGCACCTGTGTGTGTGTGTTTGTGTGCATGTGGTGTGTAATATATACGAGTATTTAAACAATACGTTCAAATTGTTTTTCTGTCTGTTCGTAGTCTAATGATTTAAGCTATTTGATTACGGAAGTTTTTGTCTGTCTTTTAGTTAACGGATATATATTTAATAATTTGTTAGCAAGATTATATAGGACTGGACCTCTGTAATTGAAAAAAAGATTAAGTGACTTCAAATTTGAATAATTTTTGTTCAATAAACTAAAAGTGAAACACGACCGCACAGAACGGAGTCCGGAGGGAGAAGGATCTTGTATATCTGTCATGCTATTATCGCAAACTTATGGGACAAATTTATTCCAATCAGATAAATTATTGAATTACTTAGGAAAGTTGAAATTATTGATATAACAATGATAAAACAATGTGCCTATATTTTCTATTATTAAATTATTGATAAAACAATGATATAACAATGTGCCTATATTCTCGTGAGATTGCAAGATCCCAGTCATGAAATTATTGTATTGTTACCAGTTCTTATTGCGTCTGCAAGTGGGTGTAAACTGAAGTATAAAATTCCATGACATTCTTTTATGAATAAATACATACAGATCTAGCTGATATAAAATAATTAATTACTTACTCACAATTTATTTTATTGTTTAGCTAAATATTTTAAAGAATATACCTAGTCAGGTCATAAATTCTGTCACATGTTTAATATAAAATAATTGAAACAAGTTTATTCATTATGTAACCATTTATATACCAAAATGAACGTAACGAAACATAAATTCTTATGACACTAAAGTTTATTCAAAATGGCCTCCGTGATTTTGAATACAGGCTTTCAATCTGCGCGGACAGTCGTCTATCGCAGCACGAACGAGGTCCATGTCAATATCGACGGCTGCCTTAATCAAGGATGTCTTGAGTGACTCCAAATTGAGATGAGGCTTTTAGCACGCCTTTTTCTCCAAGTGTTGCCATATCTTGTAATCTAACGGATTCAAATCTGGACTGGAGGAGGGCCAGTCTTCGTGCCGGATGAAGTCGATTTCACGCGCCGCCAGCCAGTCTTGTGTGCTCTTCGCTCTATGAGCTGGCACCGAATCTTGTTGGAATACCCAGTGCCTGTTATTGAACATGGTATGAGAAACAGGTTCCACAAGGTTCGTCAGGACCGTGTTTTGTTACACAACTGCATTCGGTTTTACGCCTTTCTCACAAAAATGTACCTCTGTTAAGCCCCAATAAGAAACTCCCAACCATACCATGAGCGAGGATGGAAAATGACCTCGTTGGACACGCAGAATACGGTTGCTCGCTTCTTCACTACTGTGTGCGTACATCTTATCATTTTGTTTGTTGTAAATCTCTTCTACGATAAAAATTTTTTCATCCGAAAAAAGAATTTCCCGATATTTTTTTCCCGCGTACCGCTTCAACAAAGCGCGGCATCTCTTCAGTCTCAGGTCCATTAGACGAGCATTCAAACGATGTCCTGTTTTTCTTCGATATGCCCGAAGCCCAAAATCTTCATTTAACACCCTTTGCACCGTGGTTCTGCTTTACCTCATCTGAAGGGCCAACAGTTTCTGCTTACATTTGGGATTTCTTTGAATTCGCGCCTTCACAGCCTTCACTGCTGGATTCCTAACAGACCGAGGGCGACCACTTCTTGACCTGTCATCTACACTAAAGTCTTCATTGTATCGTTTGATGGTACGATAAACGAATCTTTTGGATATATTCGAATTTTTCTGTATGTAAAAAATTTGAATTGGCGCGTAACCGCGACGATGCAACGCAATAACTGAAACACGGTCTTTTTAAGCGTCCACTACATATTTAAAAATGAGTAAAATTCTAAAAGTATACATTTTTATTTTCATGAACAATTCGAAATTCGAATTCAATAAACTTTAGTGTGGCCAGCATTCTAAAAGAAAAGTTTTTACTGTGTGACAATACTTATGACCTGACTAGGTATTACACTAATATATTGTGTTTTATATTTTAGCAGTCCTCGACAAATTAGAAGACTAAATTGCCTTTTCGTAATTTTAAGTGGCAAATATAGTTAAAATCCTATATATGACTTTAAAATTACGATAAGTTAATTTAAAGCTCCTAAGCGAAAACAGAAAAACAAATTGATTAGAAGAGAAAGAAGATTGTGAAGATAAATAATATATTTTGATAATTTTACCTTTTGCGTGTGTTTTGTTTTATTTACAGATAATTCTTTATTGTATGACGTTACAAATTAAGATTAATAAAATACTGTCACAGTTAGTTTTAGGTAGGAAAATAAATAGATGTTACAAAACAATGTTGATATAATTAAGATGCTCTTTTGTTTGTATAAAGTTTACAATAAAACCACATGTCCTTACTTTTCGATTCTTTAATTTAAAAAGTTTTTTTGTTCGTTTTAAAAAAAATACGTTACCACAACACTAGGATTTTCTCAAGTATTTTTGTGGCTGTTATTATTCCACCCATCTCTGAAGATCGCCGCCTTTCGTCATTTTTGTAATGTAAATAATAAAAATTAACTGGTAATAATAATAATAGAATGCATTTTGGTTTATTCTTGTTGTTTCTAGTCACATCTTTTGCGAGATAATTTAAAAAGTGATTTAGATTAAAAAAAAATTACGGTAACAGTGCATGAATATCAAAAAATTACAATCGATTCGGCATCAAAATCCTGCTTTGACTTTTGTAATTGGCGTGTGGCTAAGATTAATTTGAATATATATTATATGTATACTTGCAGGTTAGAACGGACTAAAATTATCTTGTAATAGTAATAATAATAACAATTAGTATTTATTTTCTCCCACATATTATGATCAGTACATCAAAATAAACATAGTAACAATGAACTATACATCTAAATAATAACTATAAATATTTGCCAAATAAGATCCAAGTGGGAGACTGGTGCCCAAACTAGGTTTCCCTGTGCTTTGGGATCACCAGGCCCCTCCCTCAACAGAAGTGATATTGCTGCAATACATTTAATAATCAATACAGCTACGTGTAATTAAATTACCTTAAAATATACTTGTTCAGTTTGGAGAAACTGTGTAAAAATTACTTATTAGGTATATATACAGAAAAACATGCTTTAAGTAGTCTACTAGTAAAGGTAAGCAGGTTTATTAAGTGTTAAAAGTGTGGTAAGCGTGTGTGTGCGCGTGCGCGCACCTGTGTGTGTGTGTTTGTGTGCATGTGGTGTGTAATATATACGAGTATTTAAACAATACGTTCAAATTGTTTTTCTGTCTGTTCGTAGTCTAATGATTTAAGCTATTTGATTACGGAAGTTTTTGTCTGTCTTTTAGTTAACGGATATATATTTAATAATTTGTTAGCAAGATTATATAGGACTGGACCTCTGTAATTGAAAAAAAGATTAAGTGACTTCAAATTTGAATAATTTTTGTTCAATAAACTAAAAGTGAAACACGACCGCACAGAACGGAGTCCGGAGGGAGAAGGATCTTGTATATCTGTCATGCTATTATCGCAAACTTATGGGACAAATTTATTCCAATCAGATAAATTATTGAATTACTTAGGAAAGTTGAAATTATTGATATAACAATGATAAAACAATGTGCCTATATTTTCTATTATTAAATTATTGATAAAACAATGATATAACAATGTGCCTATATTCTCGTGAGATTGCAAGATCCCAGTCATGAAATTATTGTATTGTTACCAGTTCTTATTGCGTCTGCAAGTGGGTGTAAACTGAAGTATAAAATTCCATGACATTCTTTTATGAATAAATACATACAGATCTAGCTGATATAAAATAATTAATTACTTACTCACAATTTATTTTATTGTTTAGCTAAATATTTTAAAGAATATACCTAGTCAGGTCATAAATTCTGTCACATGTTTAATATAAAATAATTGAAACAAGTTTATTCATTATGTAACCATTTATATACCAAAATGAACGTAACGAAACATAAATTCTTATGACACTAAAGTTTATTCAAAATGGCCTCCGTGATTTTGAATACAGGCTTTCAATCTGCGCGGACAGTCGTCTATCGCAGCACGAACGAGGTCCATGTCAATATCGACGGCTGCCTTAATCAAGGATGTCTTGAGTGACTCCAAATTGAGATGAGGCTTTTAGCACGCCTTTTTCTCCAAGTGTTGCCATATCTTGTAATCTAACGGATTCAAATCTGGACTGGAGGAGGGCCAGTCTTCGTGCCGGATGAAGTCGATTTCACGCGCCGCCAGCCAGTCTTGTGTGCTCTTCGCTCTATGAGCTGGCACCGAATCTTGTTGGAATACCTAGTGCCTGTTATTGAACATGGTATGAGAAACAGGTTCCACAAGGTTCGTCAGGACCGTGTTTTGTTACACAACTGCATTCGGTTTTACGCCTTTCTCACAAAAATGTACCTCTGTTAAGCCCCAATAAGAAACTCCCAACCATACCATGAGCGAGGATGGAAAATGACCTCGTTGGACACGCAGAATACGGTTGCTCGCTTCTTCACTACTGTGTGCGTACATCTTATCATTTTGTTTGTTGTAAATCTCTTCTACGGTAAAAATTTTTTCATCCGAAAAAAGAATTTCCCGATATTTTTTTCCCGCGTACCGCTTCAACAAAGCGCGGCATCTCTTCAGTCTCAGGTCCATTAGACGAGCATTCAAACGATGTCCTGTTTTTCTTCGATATGCCCGAAGCCCAAAATCTTCATTTAACACCCTTTTCACCGTGGTTCTGCTTTACCTCATCTGAAGGGCCAACAGTTTCTGCTTACATTTGGGATTTCTTTGAATTCGCGCCTTCACAGCCTTCACTGCTGGATTCCTAACAGACCGAGGGCGACCACTTCTTGACCTGTCATCTACACTAAAGTCTTCATTGTATCGTTTGATGGTACGATAAACGAATCTTTTGGATATATTCGAATTTTTCTGTATGTAAAAAATTTGAATTGGCGCGTAACCGCGACGATGCAACGCAATTGCAACACGGTCTTTTTTAAGCGTCCACTACATATTTAAAAATGAGTAAAATTCTAAAAAGTATACAGTTTTATTTTCATGAACAATTCGAAATTCGAATTCAATAAACTTTAGTGTGGCCAGCATTCTAAAAGAAAAGTTTTTACTGTGTGACAATACTTATGACCTGACTAGGTATTACACTAATATATTGTGTTTTATATTTTAGCAGTCCTCGACAAATTAGAAGACTAAATTGCCTTTTCGTAATTTTAAGTGGCAAATATAGTTAAAATCCTATAACTGACTTTAAAATTACGAGAAAAGTTAATTTAACGCTCCTAAGCGAAAACAGAAAAACAAATTGATTAGAAGAGAAAGAAGATTGTGAAGATAAATAATATTTTTTGATAATTTTACCTTTTGCGTGTGTTTTGTTTTATTTACAGATAATTCTTTATTGTATGACGTTATAAATTAAGATTAATAAAATACTGTCACAGTTAGTTTTAGGTAGGAAAATAAATAGATGTTACAAAACAATGTTGATATAATTAAGATGCTCTTTTGTTTGTATAAAGTTTACAATAAAACCACATGTCCTTACTTTTCGATTCTTTAATTTAAAAAGATTTTTTGTTCGTTTTAAAAAAAAATACGTTACCACAACACTAGGATTTTCTCAAGTATTTTTGTGGCTGTTATTATTCCACCCATCTCTGAAGATCGCCGCCTTTCGTCATTTTTGTAATGTAAATAATAAAAATTAACTGGTAATAATAATAATAGAATGCATTTTGGTTTATTCTTGTTGTTTCTAGTCACACCTTTTGCGGGATAATTTAAAAGGTGATTTAGATTTAAAAAAAATTACGGTAACAGTGCATGAATATCAAAAAATTACAATCGATTCGGCATCAAAATCCTGCTTTGACTTTTGTAATTGGCGTGTGGCTAAGATTAATTTGAATATATATTATATGTATACTTGCAGGTTAGAACGGACTAAAATTATCTTGTCATAATAATAATAATAACAATTGGTTATTATTTTCTCCCACAGATTATGATCAGTACATCAAAATAAACATAGTAACAATGAACTATACATCTAAATAATAGCTATAAATATTAGCTAAATAAGATCCAGGTGGGAGACTGGTGCCCAAACTAGGTTTCCCTGTGCTATGGGATCACCAGGCCCCTCCCTCAACAGAAGTGATATTGCTGCAATACATTTAATAATCAATACAGCTACGTGTAATTAAATTACATTAAAATATACTTGTTCAGTTTGAAGAAACTGTGTAAAAATTACTTATTAGGTATATATACAGAAAAACATGCTTTAAGTAGTCTACTAGTAAAGGTAAGCAGGTTTATTAAGTGTTAAAAGTGTGGTAAGCGTGTGTGTGCGCGTGCGCGCACCTGTGTGTGTGTGTTTGTGTGCATGTGGTGTGTAATATATACGAGTATTTAAACAATACGTTCAAATTGTTTTTCTGTCTGTTCGTAGTCTAATGATTTAAGCTATTTGATTACGGAAGTTTTTGTCTGTCTTTTAGTTAACGGATATATATTTAATAATTTGTTAGCAAGATTATATAGGACTGGACCTCTGTAATTGAAAAAAAAATTAAGTGACTTCAAATTTGAATAATTTTTGTTCAATAAACTAAAAGTGAAACACGACCGCACAGAACGGAGTCCGGAGGGAGAAGGATCTTGTATATCTGTCATGCTATTATCGCAAACTTATGGGACAAAATTATTCCAATCAGATAAATTATTGAATTACTTAGGAAAGTTGAAATTATTGATATAACAATGATAAAACAATGTGCCTATATTTTCTATTATTAAATTATTGATAAAACAATGATATAACAATGTGCCTATATTCTCGTGAGATTGCAAAATCCCAGTCATGAAATTATTGTATTGTTACCAGTTCCTTTTGCGTCTGCAAAGTTTCAGATTATTCAAACATCTGCAAGTGGGTGTAAACTGAAGTATAAAATTCCATGACATTCTTTTATGAATAAATACATACAGATCTAGCTGATATAAAATAATTAATTACTTACTCACAATTTATTTTATTGTTTAGCTAAATATTTTAAAGAATATACCTAGTCAGGTCATAAATTCTGTCACATATTTAATATAAAATAATTGAAACAAGTTTATTCATTATGTAACCATTTATATACCAAAATGAACGTAACGAAACATAAATTCTTATGACACTAAAGTTTATTCAAAATGGCCTCCGTGATTTTGAATACAGGCTTTCAATCTGCGCGGACAGTCGTCTATCGCAGCACGAACGAGGTCCATGTCAATATCGACGGCTGCCTTAATCAAGGATGTCTTGAGTGACTCCAAATTGAGATGAGGCTTTTAGCACGCCTTTTTCTCCAAGTGTTGCCATATCTTGTAATCTAACGGATTCAAATCTGGACTGGAGGAGGGCCAGTCTTCGTGCCGGATGAAGTCGATTTCACGCGCCGCCAGCCAGTCTTGTGTGCTCTTCGCTCTATGAGCTGGCGCCGAATCTTGTTGGAATACCCAGTGCCTGTTATTGAACATGGTATGAGAAACAGGTTCCACAAGGTTCGTCAGGACCGTATTTTGTTACACAACTGCATTCGGTTTTACGCCTTTCTCACAAAAATGTACCTCTGTTAAGCCCCAATAAGAAACTCCCAACCATACCATGAGCGAGGATGGAAAATGACCTCGTTGGACACGCAGAATACGGTTGCTCGCTTCTTCACTACTGTGTGCGTACATCTTATCATTTTGTTTGTTGTAAATCTCTTCTACGGTAAAAATTTTTTCATCCGAAAAAAGAATTTCCCGATATTTTTTTCCCGCGTACCGCTTCAACAAAGCGCGGCATCTCTTCAGTCTCAGGTCCATTAGACGAGCATTCAAACGATGTCCTGTTTTTCTTCGATATGCCCGAAGCCCAAAATCTTCATTTAACACCCTTTTCACCGTGGTTTTGCTTTACCTCATCTGAAGGGCCAACAGTTTCTGCTTACATTTGGGATTTCTTTGAATTCGCGCCTTCACAGCCTTCACTGCTGGATTCCTAACAGACCGAGGGCGACCACTTCTTGACCTGTCATCTACACTAAAGTCTTCATTGTATCGTTTGATGGTACGATAAACGAATCTTTTGGATATATTCGAATTTTTCTGTATGTAAAAAATTTGAATTGGCGCGTAACTGCCACGATGCAACGCAATTGCAACACGGTCTTTTTTAAGCGTCCACTACATATTTAAAAATGAGTAAAATTCTAAAAAGTATACAGTTTTATTTTCATGAACAATTCGAAATTCGAATTCAATAAACTTTAGTGTGGCCAGCATTCTAAAAGAAAAGTTTTTACTGTGTGACAATACTTATGACCTGACTAGGTATTACACTAATATATTGTGTTTTATATTTTAGCAGTCCTCGACAAATTAGAAGACTAAATTGCCTTTTCGTAATTTTAAGTGGCAAATATAGTTAAAATCCTATAATTGACTTTAAAATTACGATAAGTTAATTTAAAGCTCCTAAGCGAAAACAGAAAAACAAATTGATTAGAAGAGAAAGAAGATTGTGAAGATAAATAATATATTTTGATAATTTTACCTTTTGCGTGTGTTTTGTTTTATTTACAGATAATTCTTTATTGTATGACGTTACAAATTAAGATTAATAAAATACTGTCACAGTTAGTTTTAGGTAGGAAAATAAATAGATGTTACAAAACAATGTTGATATAATTAAGATGCTCTTTTGTTTGTATAAAGTTTACAATAAAACCACATGTCCTTACTTTTCGATTCTTTAATTTAAAAAGTTTTTTTGTTCGTTTTAAAAAAAATACGTTACCACAACACTAGGATTTTCTCAAGTATTTTTGTGGCTGTTATTATTCCACCCATCTCTGAAGATCGCCGCCTTTCGTCATTTTTGTAATGTAAATAATAAAAATTAACTGGTAATAATAATAATAGAATGCATTTTGGTTTATTCTTGTTGTTTCTAGTCACATCTTTTGCGAGATAATTTAAAAAGTGATTTAGATTAAAAAAAAATTACGGTAACAGTGCATGAATATCAAAAAATTACAATCGATTCGGCATCAAAATCCTGCTTTGACTTTTGTAATTGGCGTGTGGCTAAGATTAATTTGAATATATATTATATGTATACTTGCAGGTTAGAACGGACTAAAATTATCTTGTAATAGTAATAATAATAACAATTAGTATTTATTTTCTCCCACATATTATGATCAGTACATCAAAATAAACATAGTAACAATGAACTATACATCTAAATAATAACTATAAATATTTGCCAAATAAGATCCAAGTGGGAGACTGGTGCCCAAACTAGGTTTCCCTGTGCTATGGGATCACCAGGCCCCTCCCTCAACAGAAGTGATATTGCTGCAATACATTTAATAATCAATACAGCTACGTGTAATTAAATTACATTAAAATATACTTGTTCAGTTTGGAGAAACTGTATAAAAATTACTTATTAGGTATATATACAGAAAAACATGCTTTAAGTAGTCTACTAGTAAAGGTAAGCAGGTTTATTAAGTGTTAAAAGTGTGGTAAGCGTGTGTGTGCGCGTGCGCGCACCTGTGTGTGTGTGTTTGTGTGCATGTGGTGTGTAATATATACGAGTATTTAAACAATACGTTCAAATTGTTTTTCTGTCTGTTCGTAGTCTAATGATTTAAGCTATTTGATTACGGAAGTTTTTGTCTGTCTTTTAGTTAACGGATATATATTTAATAATTTGTTAGCAAGATTATATAGGACTGGACCTCTGTAATTGAAAAAAAAATTAAGTGACTTCAAATTTGAATAATTTTTGTTCAATAAACTAAAAGTGAAACACGACCGCACAGAACGGAGTCCGGAGGGAGAAGGATCTTGTATATCTGTCATGCTATTATCGCAAACTTATGGGACAAAATTATTCCAATCAGATAAATTATTGAATTACTTAGGAAAGTTGAAATTATTGATATAACAATGATAAAACAATGTGCCTATATTTTCTATTATTAAATTATTGATAAAACAATGATATAACAATGTGCCTATATTCTCGTGAGATTGCAAGATCCCAGTCATGAAATTATTGTATTGTTACCAGTTCTTATTGCGTCTGCAAGTGGGTGTAAACTGAAGTATAAAATTCCATGACATTCTTTTATGAATAAATACATACAGATCTAGCTGATATAAAATAATTAATTACTTACTCACAATTTATTTTATTGTTTAGCTAAATATTTTAAAGAATATACCTAGTCAGGTCATAAATTCTGTCACATGTTTAATATAAAATAATTGAAACAAGTTTATTCATTATGTAACCATTTATATACCAAAATGAACGTAACGAAACATAAATTCTTATGACACTAAAGTTTATTCAAAATGGCCTCCGTGATTTTGAATACAGGCTTTCAATCTGCGCGGACAGTCGTCTATCGCAGCACGAACGAGGTCCATGTCAATATCGACGGCTGCCTTAATCAAGGATGTCTTGAGTGACTCCAAATTGAGATGAGGCTTTTAGCACGCCTTTTTCTCCAAGTGTTGCCATATCTTGTAATCTAACGGATTCAAATCTGGACTGGAGGAGGGCCAGTCTTCGTGCCGGATGAAATCGATTTCACGCGCCGCCAGCCAGTCTTGTGTGCTCTTCGCTCTATGAGCTGGCGCCGAATCTTGTTGGAATACCCAGTGCCTGTTATTGAACATGGTATGAGAAACAGGTTTCACAAGGTTCGTCAGGACCGTATTTTGTTACACAACTGCATTCGGTTTTACGCCTTTCTCACAAAAATGTACCTCTGTTAAGCCCCAATAAGAAACTCCCAACCATACCATGAGCGAGGATGGAAAATGACCTCGTTGGACACGCAGAATACGGTTGCTCGCTTCTTCACTACTGTGTGCGTACATCTTATCATTTTGTTTGTTGTAAATCTCTTCTACGGTAAAAATTTTTTCATCCGAAAAAAGAATTTCCCGATATTTTTTTCCCGCGTACCGCTTCAACAAAGCGCGGCATCTCTTCAGTCTCAGGTCCATTAGACGAGCATTCAAACGATGTCCTGTTTTTCTTCGATATGCCCGAAGCCCAAAATCTTCATTTAACACCCTTTTCACCGTGGTTCTGCTTTACCTCATCTGAAGGGCCAACAGTTTCTGCTTACATTTGGGATTTCTTTGAATTCGCGCCTTCACAGCCTTCACTGCTGGATTCCTAACAGACCGAGGGCGACCACTTCTTGACCTGTCATCTACACTAAAGTCTTCATTGTATCGTTTGATGGTACGATAAACGAATCTTTTGGATATATTCGAATTTTTCTGTATGTAAAAAATTTGAATTGGCGCCTAACTGCGACGATGCAACGCAATTGCAACACGGTCTTTTTTAAGCGTCCACTACATATTTAAAAATGAGTAAAATTCTAAAAAGTATACAGTTTTATTTTCATGAACAATTCGAAATTCGAATTCAATAAACTTTAGTGTGGCCAGCATTCTAAAAGAAAAGTTTTTACTGTGTGACAATACTTATGACCTGACTAGGTATTACACTAATATATTGTGTTTTATATTTTAGCAGTCCTCGACAAATTAGAAGACTAAATTGCCTTTTCGTAATTTTAAGTGGCAAATATAGTTAAAATCCTATATATGACTTTAAAATTACGATAAGTTAATTTAAAGCTCCTAAGCGAAAACAGAAAAACAAATTGATTAGAAGAGAAAGAAGATTGTGAAGATAAATAATATATTTTGATAATTTTACCTTTTGCGTGTGTTTTGTTTTATTTACAGATAATTCTTTATTGTATGACGTTACAAATTAAGATTAATAAAATACTGTCACAGTTAGTTTTAGGTAGGAAAATAAATAGATGTTACAAAACAATGTTGATATAATTAAGATGCTCTTTTGTTTGTATAAAGTTTACAATAAAACCACATGTCCTTACTTTTCGATTCTTTAATTTAAAAAGTTTTTTTGTTCGTTTTAAAAAAAATACGTTACCACAACACTAGGATTTTCTCAAGTATTTTTGTGGCTGTTATTATTCCACCCATCTCTGAAGATCGCCGCCTTTCGTCATTTTTGTAATGTAAATAATAAAAATTAACTGGTAATAATAATAATAGAATGCATTTTGGTTTATTCTTGTTGTTTCTAGTCACATCTTTTGCGAGATAATTTAAAAAGTGATTTAGATTAAAAAAAAATTACGGTAACAGTGCATGAATATCAAAAAATTACAATCGATTCGGCATCAAAATCCTGCTTTGACTTTTGTAATTGGCGTGTGGCTAAGATTAATTTGAATATATATTATATGTATACTTGCAGGTTAGAACGGACTAAAATTATCTTGTAATAGTAATAATAATAACAATTAGTATTTATTTTCTCCCACATATTATGATCAGTACATCAAAATAAACATAGTAACAATGAACTATACATCTAAATAATAACTATAAATATTTGCCAAATAAGATCCAAGTGGGAGACTGGTGCCCAAACTAGGTTTCCCTGTGCTATGGGATCACCAGGCCCCTCCCTCAACAGAAGTGATATTGCTGCAATACATTTAATAATCAATACAGCTACGTGTAATTAAATTACATTAAAATATACTTGTTCAGTTTGGAGAAACTGTATAAAAATTACTTATTAGGTATATATACAGAAAAACATGCTTTAAGTAGTCTACTAGTAAAGGTAAGCAGGTTTATTAAGTGTTAAAAGTGTGGTAAGCGTGTGTGTGCGCGTGCGCGCACCTGTGTGTGTGTGTTTGTGTGCATGTGGTGTGTAATATATACGAGTATTTAAACAATACGTTCAAATTGTTTTTCTGTCTGTTCGTAGTCTAATGATTTAAGCTATTTGATTACGGAAGTTTTTGTCTGTCTTTTAGTTAACGGATATATATTTAATAATTTGTTAGCAAGATTATATAGGACTGGACCTCTGTAATTGAAAAAAAAATTAAGTGACTTCAAATTTGAATAATTTTTGTTCAATAAACTAAAAGTGAAACACGACCGCACAGAACGGAGTCCGGAGGGAGAAGGATCTTGTATATCTGTCATGCTATTATCGCAAACTTATGGGACAAAATTATTCCAATCAGATAAATTATTGAATTACTTAGGAAAGTTGAAATTATTGATATAACAATGATAAAACAATGTGCCTATATTTTCTATTATTAAATTATTGATAAAACAATGATATAACAATGTGCCTATATTCTCGTGAGATTGCAAGATCCCAGTCATGAAATTATTGTATTGTTACCAGTTCTTATTGCGTCTGCAAGTGGGTGTAAACTGAAGTATAAAATTCCATGACATTCTTTTATGAATAAATACATACAGATCTAGCTGATATAAAATAATTAATTACTTACTCACAATTTATTTTATTGTTTAGCTAAATATTTTAAAGAATATACCTAGTCAGGTCATAAATTCTGTCACATGTTTAATATAAAATAATTGAAACAAGTTTATTCATTATGTAACCATTTATATACCAAAATGAACGTAACGAAACATAAATTCTTATGACACTAAAGTTTATTCAAAATGGCCTCCGTGATTTTGAATACAGGCTTTCAATCTGCGCGGACAGTCGTCTATCGCAGCACGAACGAGGTCCATGTCAATATCGACGGCTGCCTTAATCAAGGATGTCTTGAGTGACTCCAAATTGAGATGAGGCTTTTAGCACGCCTTTTTCTCCAAGTGTTGCCATATCTTGTAATCTAACGGATTCAAATCTGGACTGGAGGAGGGCCAGTCTTCGTGCCGGATGAAATCGATTTCACGCGCCGCCAGCCAGTCTTGTGTGCTCTTCGCTCTATGAGCTGGCGCCGAATCTTGTTGGAATACCCAGTGCCTGTTATTGAACATGGTATGAGAAACAGGTTTCACAAGGTTCGTCAGGACCGTATTTTGTTACACAACTGCATTCGGTTTTACGCCTTTCTCACAAAAATGTACCTCTGTTAAGCCCCAATAAGAAACTCCCAACCATACCATGAGCGAGGATGGAAAATGACCTCGTTGGACACGCAGAATACGGTTGCTCGCTTCTTCACTACTGTGTGCGTACATCTTATCATTTTGTTTGTTGTAAATCTCTTCTACGGTAAAAATTTTTTCATCCGAAAAAAGAATTTCCCGATATTTTTTTCCCGCGTACCGCTTCAACAAAGCGCGGCATCTCTTCAGTCTCAGGTCCATTAGACGAGCATTCAAACGATGTCCTGTTTTTCTTCGATATGCCCGAAGCCCAAAATCTTCATTTAACACCCTTTTCACCGTGGTTCTGCTTTACCTCATCTGAAGGGCCAACAGTTTCTGCTTACATTTGGGATTTCTTTGAATTCGCGCCTTCACAGCCTTCACTGCTGGATTCCTAACAGACCGAGGGCGACCACTTCTTGACCTGTCATCTACACTAAAGTCTTCATTGTATCGTTTGATGGTACGATAAACGAATCTTTTGGATATATTCGAATTTTTCTGTATGTAAAAAATTTGAATTGGCGCCTAACTGCGACGATGCAACGCAATTGCAACACGGTCTTTTTTAAGCGTCCACTACATATTTAAAAATGAGTAAAATTCTAAAAAGTATACAGTTTTATTTTCATGAACAATTCGAAATTCGAATTCAATAAACTTTAGTGTGGCCAGCATTCTAAAAGAAAAGTTTTTACTGTGTGACAATACTTATGACCTGACTAGGTATTACACTAATATATTGTGTTTTATATTTTAGCAGTCCTCGACAAATTAGAAGACTAAATTGCCTTTTCGTAATTTTAAGTGGCAAATATAGTTAAAATCCTATATATGACTTTAAAATTACGATAAGTTAATTTAAAGCTCCTAAGCGAAAACAGAAAAACAAATTGATTAGAAGAGAAAGAAGATTGTGAAGATAAATAATATATTTTGATAATTTTACCTTTTGCGTGTGTTTTGTTTTATTTACAGATAATTCTTTATTGTATGACGTTACAAATTAAGATTAATAAAATACTGTCACAGTTAGTTTTAGGTAGGAAAATAAATAGATGTTACAAAACAATGTTGATATAATTAAGATGCTCTTTTGTTTGTATAAAGTTTACAATAAAACCACATGTCCTTACTTTTCGATTCTTTAATTTAAAAAGTTTTTTTGTTCGTTTTAAAAAAAATACGTTACCACAACACTAGGATTTTCTCAAGTATTTTTGTGGCTGTTATTATTCCACCCATCTCTGAAGATCGCCGCCTTTCGTCATTTTTGTAATGTAAATAATAAAAATTAACTGGTAATAATAATAATAGAATGCATTTTGGTTTATTCTTGTTGTTTCTAGTCACACCTTTTGCGAGATAATTTAAAAAGTGATTTAGATTAAAAAAAAATTACGGTAACAGTGCATGAATATCAAAAAATTACAATCGATTCGGCATCAAAATCCTGCTTTGACTTTTGTAATTGGCGTGTGGCTAAGATTAATTTGAATATATATTATATGTATACTTGCAGGTTAGAACGGACTAAAATTATCTTGTAATAGTAATAATAATAACAATTAGTATTTATTTTCTCCCACATATTATGATCAGTACATCAAAATAAACATAGTAACAATGAACTATACATCTAAATAATAGCTATAAATATTAGCTAAATAAGATCCAGGTGGGAGACTGGTGCCCAAACTAGGTTTCCCTGTGCTATGGGATCACCAGGCCCCTCCCTCAACAGAAGTGATATTGCTGCAATACATTTAATAATCAATACAGCTACGTGTAATTAAATTACCTTAAAATATACTTGTTCAGTTTTGAGCAACTGTGTAAAAATTACTTATTAGGTATATATACAGAAAAACATGCTTTAAGTAGTCTACTAGTAAAGGTAAGCAGGTTTATTAAGTGTTAATAGTGTGGTAAGCGTGTGTTTGCGTGCGCGCACCTGTGTGTGTGTGTTTGTGTGCATGTGGTGTGTAATATATACGAGTATTTAAACAATACGTTCAAATTGTATTTCTGTCTGTTCGTAGTCTAATGATTTAAGCTATTTGATTACGGAAGTTTTTGTCTGTCTTTTAGTTAACGGATATATATTTAATAATTTGTTAGCAAGATTATATAGGACTGGACCTCTGTAATTGAAAAAAAAATTAAGTGACTTCAAATTTGAATAATTTTTGTTCAATAAACTAAAAGTGAAACACGACCGCACAGAACGGAGTCCGGAGGGAGAAGGATCTTGTATATCTGTCATGCTATTATCGCAAACTTATGGGACAAAATTATTCCAATCAGATAAATTATTGAATTACTTAGGAAAGTTGAAATTATTGATATAACAATGATAAAACAATGTGCCTATATTTTCTATTATTAAATTATTGATAAAACAATGATATAACAATGTGCCTATATTCTCGTGAGATTGCAAGATCCCAGTCATGAAATTATTGTATTGTTACCAGTTCTTATTGCGTCTGCAAGTGGGTGTAAACTGAAGTATAAAATTCCATGACATTCTTTTATGAATAAATACATACAGATCTAGCTGATATAAAATAATTAATTACTTACTCACAATTTATTTTATTGTTTAGCTAAATATTTTAAAGAATATACCTAGTCAGGTCATAAATTCTGTCACATGTTTAATATAAAATAATTGAAACAAGTTTATTCATTATGTAACCATTTATATACCAAAATGAACGTAACGAAACATAAATTCTTATGACACTAAAGTTTATTCAAAATGGCCTCCGTGATTTTGAATACAGGCTTTCAATCTGCGCGGACAGTCGTCTATCGCAGCACGAACGAGGTCCATGTCAATATCGACGGCTGCCTTAATCAAGGATGTCTTGAGTGACTCCAAATTGAGATGAGGCTTTTAGCACGCCTTTTTCTCCAAGTGTTGCCATATCTTGTAATCTAACGGATTCAAATCTGGACTGGAGGAGGGCCAGTCTTCGTGCCGGATGAAGTCGATTTCACGCGCCGCCAGCCAGTCTTGTGTGCTCTTCGCTCTATGAGCTGGCACCGAATCTTGTTGGAATACCCAGTGCCTGTTATTGAACATGGTATGAGAAACAGGTTCCACAAGGTTCGTCAGGACCGTGTTTTGTTACACAACTGCATTCGGTTTTACGCCTTTCTCACAAAAATGTACCTCTGTTAAGCCCCAATAAGAAACTCCCAACCATACCATGAGCGAGGATGGAAAATGACCTCGTTGGACACGCAGAATACGGTTGCTCGCTTCTTCACTACTGTGTGCGTACATCTTATCATTTTGTTTGTTGTAAATCTCTTCTACGGTAAAAATTTTTTCATCCGAAAAAAGAATTTCCCGATATTTTTTTCCCGCGTACCGCTTCAACAAAGCGCGGCATCTCTTCAGTCTCAGGTCCATTAGACGAGCATTCAAACGATGTCCTGTTTTTCTTCGATATGCCCGAAGCCCAAAATCTTCATTTAACACCCTTTTCACCGTGGTTCTGCTTTACCTCATCTGAAGGGCCAACAGTTTCTGCTTACATTTGGGATTTCTTTGAATTCGCGCCTTCACAGCCTTCACTGCTGGATTCCTAACAGACCGAGGGCGACCACTTCTTGACCTGTCATCTACACTAAAGTCTTCATTGTATCGTTTGATGGTACGATAAACGAATCTTTTGGATATATTCGAATTTTTCTGTATGTAAAAAATTTGAATTGGCGCGTAACCGCGACGATGCAACGCAATTGCAACACGGTCTTTTTTAAGCGTCCACTACATATTTAAAAATGAGTAAAATTCTAAAAAGTATACAGTTTTATTTTCATGAACAATTCGAAATTCGAATTCAATAAACTTTAGTGTGGCCAGCATTCTAAAAGAAAAGTTTTTACTGTGTGACAATACTTATGACCTGACTAGGTATTACACTAATATATTGTGTTTTATATTTTAGCAGTCCTCGACAAATTAGAAGACTAAATTGCCTTTTCGTAATTTTAAGTGGCAAATATAGTTAAAATCCTATAACTGACTTTAAAATTACGAGAAAAGTTAATTTAACGCTCCTAAGCGAAAACAGAAAAACAAATTGATTAGAAGAGAAAGAAGATTGTGAAGATAAATAATATTTTTTGATAATTTTACCTTTTGCGTGTGTTTTGTTTTATTTACAGATAATTCTTTATTGTATGACGTTACAAATTAAGATTAATAAAATACTGTCACAGTTAGTTTTAGGTAGGAAAATAAATAGATGTTACAAAACAATGTTGATATAATTAAGATGCTCTTTTGTTTGTATAAAGTTTACAAGAAAACCACATGTCCTTACTTTTCGATTCTTTAATTTAAAAAGTTTTTTTGTTCGTTTTAAAAAAAATACGTTACCACAACACTAGGATTTTCTCAAGTATTTTTGTGGCTGTTATTATTCCACCCATCTCTGAAGATCGCCGCCTTTCGTCATTTTTGTAATGTAAATAACAAAAATTAACTGGTAATAATAATAATAGAATGCATTTTGGTTTATTCTTGTTGTTTCTAGTCACATCTTTTGCGAGATAATTTAAAAAGTGATTTAGATTAAAAAAAATTACGGTAACAGTGCATGAATATCAAAAAATTACAATCGATTCGGCATCAAAATCCTGCTTTGACTTTTGTAATTGGCGTGTGGCTAAGATTAATTTGAATATATATTATATGTATACTTGCAGGTTAGAACGGACTAAAATTATCTTGTCATAATAATAATAATAACAATTGGTTATTATTTTCTCCCACAGATTATGATCAGTACATCAAAATAAACATAGTAACAATGAACTATACATCTAAATAATAGCTATAAATATTAGCTAAATAAGATCCAGGTGGGAGACTGGTGCCCAAACTAGGTTTCCCTGTGCTATGGGATCACCAGGCCCCTCCCTCAACAGAAGTGATATTGCTGCAATACATTTAATAATCAATACAGCTACGTGTAATTAAATTACATTAAAATATACTTGTTCAGTTTGGAGAAACTGTGTAAAAATTACTTATTAGGTATATATACAGAAAAACATGCTTTAAGTAGTCTACTAGTAAAGGTAAGCAGGTTTATTAAGTGTTAAAAGTGTGGTAAGCGTGTGTGTGCGCGTGCGCGCACCTGTGTGTGTGTGTTTGTGTGCATGTGGTGTGTAATATATACGAGTATTTAAACAATACGTTCAAATTGTTTTTCTGTCTGTTCGTAGTCTAATGATTTAAGCTATTTGATTACGGAAGTTTTTGTCTGTCTTTTAGTTAACGGATATATATTTAATAATTTGTTAGCAAGATTATATAGGACTGGACCTCTGTAATTGAAAAAAAAATGAAGTGACTTCAAATTTGAATAATTTTTGTTCAATAAACTAAAAGTGAAACACGACCGCACAGAACGGAGTCCGGAGGGAGAAGGATCTTGTATATCTGTCATGCTATTATCGCAAACTTATGGGACAAATTTATTCCAATCAGATAAATTATTGAATTACTTAGGAAAGTTGAAATTATTGATATAACAATGATAAAACAATGTGCCTATATTTTCTATTATTAAATTATTGATAAAACAATGATATAACAATGTGCCTATATTCTCGTGAGATTGCAAAATCCCAGTCATGAAATTATTGTATTGTTACCAGTTCTTATTGCGTCTGCAAGTGGGTGTAAACTGAAGTATAAAATTCCATGACATTCTTTTATGAATAAATACATACAGATCTAGCTGATATAAAATAATTAATTACTTACTCACAATTTATTTTATTGTTTAGCTAAATATTTTAAAGAATATACCTAGTCAGGTCATAAATTCTGTCACATGTTTAATATAAAATAATTGAAACAATTTTATTCATTATGTAACCATTTATATACCAAAATGAACGTAACGAAACATAAATTCTTATGACACTAAAGTTTATTCAAAATGGCCTCCGTGATTTTGAATACAGGCTTTCAATCTGCGCGGACAGTCGTCTATCGCAGCACGAACGAGGTCCATGTCAATATCGACGGCTGCCTTAATCAAGGAGGTCTTGAGTGACTCCAAATTGAGATGAGGCTTTTAGCACGCCTTTTTCTCCAAGTGTTGCCATATCTTGTAATCTAACGGATTCAAATCTGGACTGGAGGAGGGCCAGTCTTCGTGCCGGATGAAGTCGATTTCACGCGCCGCCAGCCAGTCTTGTGTGCTCTTCGCTCTATGAGCTGGCACCGAATCTTGTTGGAATACCCAGTGCCTGTTATTGAACATGGTATGAGAAACAGGTTCCACAAGGTTCGTCAGGACCGTGTTTTGTTACACAACTGCATTCGGTTTTACGCCTTTCTCACAAAAATGTACCTCTGTTAAGCCCCAATAAGAAACTCCCAACCATACCATGAGCGAGGATGGAAAATGACCTCGTTGGACACGCAGAATACGGTTGCTCGCTTCTTCACTACTGTGTGCGTACATCTTATCATTTTGTTTGTTGTAAATCTCTTCTACGGTAAAAATTTTTTCATCCGAAAAAAGAATTTCCCGATATTTTTTTCCCGCGTACCGCTTCAACAAAGCGCGGCATCTCTTCAGTCTCAGGTCCATTAGACGAGCATTCAAACGATGTCCTGTTTTTCTTCGATATGCCCGAAGCCCAAAATCTTCATTTAACACCCTTTTCACCGTGGTTCTGCTTTACCTCATCTGAAGGGCCAACAGTTTCTGCTTACATTTGGGATTTCTTTGAATTCGCGCCTTCACAGCCTTCACTGCTGGATTCCTAACAGACCGAGGGCGACCACTTCTTGACCTGTCATCTACACTAAAGTCTTCATTGTATCGTTTGATGGTACGATAAACGAATCTTTTGGATATATTCGAATTTTTCTGTATGTAAAAAATTTGAATTGGCGCGTAACCGCGACGATGCAACGCAATAACTGCAACACGGTCTTTTTAAGCGTCCACTACATATTTAAAAATGAGTAAAATTCTAAAAAGTATACAGTTTTATTTTCATGAACAATTCGAAATTCGAATTCAATAAACTTTAGTGTGGCCAGCATTCTAAAAGAAAAGTTTTTACTGTGTGACAATACTTATGACCTGACTAGGTATTACACTAATATATTGTGTTTTATATTTTAGCAGTCCTCGACAAATTAGAAGACTAAATTGCCTTTTCGTAATTTTAAGTGGCAAATATAGTTAAAATCCTATAACTGACTTTAAAATTACGAGAAAAGTTAATTTAACGCTCCTAAGCGAAAACAGAAAAACAAATTGATTAGAAGAGAAAGAAGATTGTGAAGATAAATAATATTTTTTGATAATTTTACCTTTTGCGTGTGTTTTGTTTTATTTACAGATAATTCTTTATTGTATGACGTTATAAATTAAGATTAATAAAATACTGTCACAGTTAGTTTTAGGTAGGAAAATAAATAGATGTTACAAAACAATGTTGATATAATTAAGATGCTCTTTTGTTTGTATAAAGTTTACAATAAAACCACATGTCCTTACTTTTCGATTCTTTAATTTAAAAAGATTTTTTGTTCGTTTTAAAAAAAAATACGTTACCACAACACTAGGATTTTCTCAAGTATTTTTGTGGCTGTTATTATTCCACCCATCTCTGAAGATCGCCGCCTTTCGTCATTTTTGTAATGTAAATAATAAAAATTAACTGGTAATAATAATAATAGAATGCATTTTGGTTTATTCTTGTTGTTTCTAGTCACACCTTTTGCGGGATAATTTAAAAGGTGATTTAGATTAAAAAAAAATTACGGTAACAGTGCATGAATATCAAAAAATTACAATCGATTCGGCATCAAAATCCTGCTTTGACTTTTGTAATTGGCGTGTGGCTAAGATTAATTTGAATATATATTATATGTATACTTGCAGGTTAGAACGGACTAAAATTATCTTGTCATAATAATAATAATAACAATTGGTTATTATTTTCTCCCACAGATTATGATCAGTACATCAAAATAAACATAGTAACAATGAACTATACATCTAAATAATAGCTATAAATATTAGCTAAATAAGATCCAGGTGGGAGACTGGTGCCCAAACTAGGTTTCCCTGTGCTATGGGATCACCAGGCCCCTCCCTCAACAGAAGTGATATTGCTGCAATACATTTAATAATCAATACAGCTACGTGTAATTAAATTACATTAAAATATACTTGTTCAGTTTGGAGAAACTGTGTAAAAATTACTTATTAGGTATATATACAGAAAAACATGCTTTAAGTAGTCTACTAGTAAAGGTAAGCAGGTTTATTAAGTGTTAAAAGTGTGGTAAGCGTGTGTGTGCGCGTGCGCGCACCTGTGTGTGTGTGTGTTTGTGTGCATGTGGTGTGTAATATATACGAGTATTTAAACAATACGTTCAAATTGTTTTTCTGTCTGTTCGTAGTCTAATGATTTAAGCTATTTGATTACGGAAGTTTTTGTCTGTCTTTTAGTTAACGGATATATATTTAATAATTTGTTAGCAAGATTATATAGGACTGGACCTCTGTAATTGAAAAAAAAATTAAGTGACTTCAAATTTGAATAATTTTTGTTCAATAAACTAAAAGTGAAACACGACCGCACAGAACGGAGTCCGGAGGGAGAAGGATCTTGTATATCTGTCATGCTATTATCGCAAACTTATGGGACAAAATTATTCCAATCAGATAAATTATTGAATTACTTAGGAAAGTTGAAATTATTGATATAACAATGATAAAACAATATGCCTATATTTTCTATTATTAAATTATTGATAAAACAATGATATAACAATGTGCCTATATTCTCGTGAGATTGCAAAATCCCAGTCAATAAACTAAAAGTGAAACACGACCGCACAGAACGGAGTCCGGAGGGAGAAGGATCTTGTATATCTGTCATGCTATTATCGCAAAGTTATGGGACAAAATTATTCCAATCAGATAAATTATTGAATTACTTAGGAAAGTTGAAATTATTGATATAACAATGATAAAACAATGTGCCTATATTTTCTATTATTAAATTATTGATAAAACAATGATATAACAATGTGCCTATATTCTCGTGAGATTGCAAAATCCCAGTCATGAAATTATTGTATTGTTACCAGTTCTTATTGCGTCTGCAAGTGGGTGTAAACTGAAGTATAAAATTCCATGACATTCTTTTATGAATAAATACATACAGATCTAGCTGATATAAAATAATTAATTACTTACTCACAATTTATTTTATTGTTTAGCTAAATATTTTAAAGAATATACCTAGTCAGGTCATAAATTCTGTCACATGTTTAATATAAAATAATTGAAACAATTTTATTCATTATGTAACCATTTATATACCAAAATGAACGTAACGAAACATAAATTCTTATGACACTAAAGTTTATTCAAAATGGCCTCCGTGATTTTGAATACAGGCTTTCAATCTGCGCGGACAGTCGTCTATCGCAGCACGAACGAGGTCCATGTCAATATCGACGGCTGCCTTAATCAAGGATGTCTTGAGTGACTCCAAATTGAGATGAGGCTTTTAGCACGCCTTTTTCTCCAAGTGTTGCCATATCTTGTAATCTAACGGATTCAAATCTGGACTGGAGGAGGGCCAGTCTTCGTGCCGGATGAAGTCGATTTCACGCGCCGCCAGCCAGTCTTGTGTGCTCTTCGCTCTATGAGCTGGCACCGAATCTTGTTGGAATACCCAGTGCCTGTTATTGAACATGGTATGAGAAACAGGTTCCACAAGGTTCGTCAGGACCGTGTTTTGTTACACAACTGCATTCGGTTTTACGCCTTTCTCACAAAAATGTACCTCTGTTAAGCCCCAATAAGAAACTCCCAACCATACCATGAGCGAGGATGGAAAATGACCTCGTTGGACACGCAGAATACGGTTGCTCGCTTCTTCACTACTGTGTGCGTACATCTTATCATTTTGTTTGTTGTAAATCTCTTCTACGGTAAAAATTTTTTCATCCGAAAAAAGAATTTCCCGATATTTTTTTCCCGCGTACCGCTTCAACAAAGCGCGGCATCTCTTCAGTCTCAGGTCCATTAGACGAGCATTCAAACGATGTCCTGTTTTTCTTCGATATGCCCGAAGCCCAAAATCTTCATTTAACACCCTTTTCACCGTGGTTCTGCTTTACCTCATCTGAAGGGCCAACAGTTTCTGCTTACATTTGGGATTTCTTTGAATTCGCGCCTTCACAGCCTTCACTGCTGGATTCCTAACAGACCGAGGGCGACCACTTCTTGACCTGTCATCTACACTAAAGTCTTCATTGTATCGTTTGATGGTACGATAAACGAATCTTTTGGATATATTCGAATTTTTCTGTATTTAAAAAATTTGAATTGGCGCGTAACCGCGACGATGCAACGCAATAACTGCAACACGGTCTTTTTAAGCGTCCACTACATATTTAAAAATGAGTAAAATTCTAAAAAGTATACAGTTTTATTTTCATGAACAATTCGAAATTCGAATTCAATAAACTTTAGTGTGGCCAGCATTCTAAAAGAAAAGTTTTTACTGTGTGACAATACTTATGACCTGACTAGGTATTACACTAATATATTATGTTTTATATTTTAGCAGTCCTCGACAAATTAGAAGACTAAATTGCCTTTTCGTAATTTTAAGTGGCAAATATAGTTAAAATCCTATAACTGACTTTAAAATTACGAGAAAATTTAATTTAACGCTCCTAAGCGAAAACAGAAAAACAAATTGATTAGAAGAGAAAGAAAATTTTGAAGATAAATAATATTTTTTCCTAATTTTACCTTTTGCGTGTGTTTTGTTTTATTTACAGATAATTCTTTATTGTATGACGTTATAAATTAAGATTAATAAAATACTGTCACAGTTAGTTTTAGGTAGGAAAATAAATAGATGTTACAAAACAATGTTGATATAATTAAGATGCTCTTTTGTTTGTATAAAGTTTACAATAAAACCACATGTCCTTACTTTTCGATTCTTTAATTTAAAAAGATTTTTTGTTCGTTTTAAAAAAAAATACGTTACCACAACACTAGGATTTTCTCAAGTATTTTTGTGGCTGTTATTATTCCACCCATCTCTGAAGATCGCCGCCTTTCGTCATTTTTGTAATGTAAATAATAAAAATTAACTGGTAATAATAATAATAGAATGCATTTTGGTTTATTCTTGTTGTTTCTAGTCACACCTTTTGCGAGATAATTTAAAAAGTGATTTAGATTAAAAAAAAATTACGGTAACAGTGCATGAATATCAAAAAATTACAATCGATTCGGCATCAAAATCCTGCTTTGACTTTTGTAATTGGCGTGTGGCTAAGATTAATTTGAATATATATTATATGTATACTTGTAGGTTAGAACGGACTAAAATTATCTTGTCATAATAATAATAATAACAATTGGTTATTATTTTCTCCCACAGATTATGATCAGTACATCAAAATAAACATAGTAACAATGAACTATACATCTAAATAATAGCTATAAATATTAGCTAAATGAGATCCAGGTGGGAGACTGGTGCCCAAACTAGGTTTCCCTGTACTATGGGATCACCAGGCCCCTCCCTCAACAGAAGTGATATTGCTGCAATACATTTAATAATCAATACAGCTACGTGTAATTAAATTACCTTAAAATATACTTGTTCAGTTTGGAGCAACTGTGTAAAAATTACTTATTAGGTATATATACAGAAAAACATGCTTTAAGTAGTCTACTAGTAAAGGTAAGCAGGTTTATTAAGTGTTAAAAGTGTGGTAAGCGTGTGTGTGCGCGTGCGCGCACCTGTGTGTGTGTGTTTGTGTGCATGTGGTGTGTAATATATACGAGTATTTAAACAATACGTTCAAATTGTTTTTCTGTCTGTTCGTAGTCTAATGATTTAAGCTATTTGATTACGGAAGTTTTTGTCTGTCTTTTAGTTAACGGATATATATTTAATAATTTGTTAGCAAGATTATATAGGACTGGACCTCTGTAATTGAAAAAAAAATTAAGTGACTTCAAATTTGAATAATTTTTGTTCAATAAACTAAAAGTGAAACACGACCGCACAGAACGGAGTCCGGAGGGAGAAGGATCTTGTATATCTGTCATGCTATTATCGCAAACTTATGGGACAAAATTATTCCAATGAGATAAATTATTGAATTACTTAGGAAAGTTGAAATTATTGATATAACAATGATAAAACAATGTGCCTATATTTTCTATTATTAAATTATTGATAAAACAATGATATAACAATGTGCCTATATTCTCGTGAGATTGCAAAATCCCAGTCATGAAATTATTGTATTGTTACCAGTTCTTATTGCGTCTGCAAAGTTTCAGATTATTCAAACATCTGCAAGTGGGTGTAAACTGAAGTATAAAATTCCATGACATTCTTTTATGAATAAATACATACAGATCTAGCTGATATAAAATAATTAATTACTTACTCACAATTTATTTTATTGTTTAGCTAAATATTTTAAAGAATATACCTAGTCAGGTCATAAATTCTGTCACATATTTAATATAAAATAATTGAAACAAGTTTATTCATTATGTAACCATTTATATACCAAAATGAACGTAACGAAACATAAATTCTTATGACACTAAAGTTTATTCAAAATGGCCTCCGTGATTTTGAATACAGGCTTTCAATCTGCGCGGACAGTCGTCTATCGCAGCACGAACGAGGTCCATGTCAATATCGACGGCTGCCTTAATCAAGGATGTCTTGAGTGACTCCAAATTGAGATGAGGCTTTTAGCACGCCTTTTTCTCCAAGTCCGAAAAAAGAATTTCCCGATATTTTTTTCCCGCGTACCGCTTCAACAAAGCGCGGCATCTCTTCAGTCTCAGGTCCATTAGACGAGCATTCAAACGATGTCCTGTTTTTCTTCGATATGCCCGAAGCCCAAAATCTTCATTTAACACCCTTTTCACCGTGGTTCTGCTTTACCTCATCTGAAGGGCCAACAGTTTCTGCTTACATTTGGGATTTCTTTGAATTCGCGCCTTCACAGCCTTCACTGCTGGATTCCTAACAGACCGAGGGCGACCACTTCTTGACCTGTCATCTACACTAAAGTCTTCATTGTATCGTTTGATGGTACGATAAACGAATCTTTTGGATATATTCGAATTTTTCTGTATGTAAAAAATTTGAATTGGCGCGTAACCGCGACGATGCAACGCAATAACTGCAACACGGTCTTTTTAAGCGTCCACTACATATTTAAAAATGAGTAAAATTCTAAAAAGTATACAGTTTTATTTTCATGAACAATTCGAAATTCGAATTCAATAAACTTTAGTGTGGCCAGCATTCTAAAAGAAAAGTTTTTACTGTGTGACAATACTTATGACCTGACTAGGTATTACACTAATATATTGTGTTTTATATTTTAGCAGTCCTCGACAAATTAGAAGACTAAATTGCCTTTTCGTAATTTTAAGTGGCAAATATAGTTAAAATCCTATAACTGACTTTAAAATTACGAGAAAATTTAATTTAACGCTCCTAAGCGAAAACAGAAAAACAAATTGATTAGAAGAGAAAGAAAATTTTGAAGATAAATAATATTTTTTCCTAATTTTACCTTTTGCGTGTGTTTTGTTTTATTTACAGATAATTCTTTATTGTATGACGTTATAAATTAAGATTAATAAAATACTGTCACAGTTAGTTTTAGGTAGGAAAATAAATAGATGTTACAAAACAATGTTGATATAATTAAGATGCTCTTTTGTTTGTATAAAGTTTACAATAAAACCACATGTCCTTACTTTTCGATTCTTTAATTTAAAAAGATTTTTTGTTCGTTTTAAAAAAAAATACGTTACCACAACACTAGGATTTTCTCAAGTATTTTTGTGGCTGTTATTATTCCACCCATCTCTGAAGATCGCCGCCTTTCGTCATTTTTGTAATGTAAATAATAAAAATTAACTGGTAATAATAATAATAGAATGCATTTTGGTTTATTCTTGTTGTTTCTAGTCACACCTTTTGCGAGATAATTTAAAAAGTGATTTAGATTAAAAAAAAATTACGGTAACAGTGCATGAATATCAAAAAATTACAATCGATTCGGCATCAAAATCCTGCTTTGACTTTTGTAATTGGCGTGTGGCTAAGATTAATTTGAATATATATTATATGTATACTTGCAGGTTAGAACGGACTAAAATTATCTTGTCATAATAATAATAATAACAATTGGTTATTATTTTCTCCCACAGATTATGATCAGTACATCAAAATAAACATAGTAACAATGAACTATACATCTAAATAATAGCTATAAATATTAGCCAAATAAGATCCAGGTGGGAGACTGGTGCCCAAACTAGGTTTCCCTGTGCTATGGGATCACCAGGCCCCTCCCTCAACAGAAGTGATATTGCTGCAATACATTTAATAATCAATACAGCTACGTGTAATTAAACTACATTAAAATATACTTGTTCAGTTTGGAGAAACTGTGTAAAAATTACTTATTAGGTATATATACAGAAAAACATGCTTTAAGTAGTCTACTAGTAAAGGTAAGCAGGTTTATTAAGTGTTAAAAGTGTGGTAAGCGTGTGTGTGCGCGTGCGCGCACCTGTGTGTGTGTTTGTGTGCATGTGGTGTGTAATATATACGAGTATTTAAACAATACGTTCAAATTGTTTTTCTGTCTGTTCGTAGTCTAATGATTTAAGCTATTTGATTACGGAAGTTTTTGTCTGTCTTTTAGTTAACGGATATATATTTAATAATTTGTTAGCAAGATTATATAGGACTGGACCTCTGTAATTGAAAAAAAAATTAAGTGACTTCAAATTTGAATAATTTTTGTTCAATTAACTAAAAGTGAAACACGACCGCACAGAACGGAGTCCGGAGGGAGAAGGATCTTGTATATCTGTCATGCTATTATCGCAAACTTATGGGACAAAATTATTCCAATCAGATAAATTATTGAATTACTTAGGAAAGTTGAAATTATTGATATAACAATGATAAAACAATGTGCCTATATTTTCTATTATTAAATTATTGATAAAACAATGATATAACAATGTGCCTATATTCTCGTGAGATTGCAAGATCCCAGTCATGAAATGATTGTATTGTTACCAGTTCTTATTGCGTCTGCAAGTGGGTGTAAACTGAAGTATAAAATTCCATGACATTCTTTTATGAATAAATACATACAGATCTAGCTGATATAAAATAATTAATTACTTACTCACAATTTATTTTATTGTTTAGCTAAATATTTTAAAGAATATACCTAGTCAGGTCATAAATTCTGTCACATGTTTAATATAAAATAATTGAAACAATTTTATTCATTATGTAACCATTTATATACCAAAATGAACGTAACGGAACATAAATTCTTATGACACTAAAGTTTATTCAAAATGGCCTCCGTGATTTTGAATACAGGCTTTCAATCTGCGCGGACAGTCGTCTATCGCAGCACGAACGAGGTCCATGTCAATATCGACGGCTGCCTTAATCAAGGATGTCTTGAGTGACTCCAAATTGAGATGAGGCTTTTAGCACGCCTTTTTCTCCAAGTGTTGCCATATCTTGTAATCTAACGGATTCAAATCTGGACTGGAGGAGGGCCAGTCTTCGTGCCGGATGAAGTCGATTTCACGCGCCGCCAGCCAGTCTTGTGTGCTCTTCGCTCTATGAGCTGGCGCCGAATCTTGTTGGAATACCCAGTGCCTGTTATTGAACATGGTATGAGAAACAGGTTTCACAAGGTTCGTCAGGACCGTATTTTGTTACACAACTGCATTCGGTTTTACGCCTTTCTCACAAAAATGTACCTCTGTTAAGCCCCAATAAGAAACTCCCAACCATACCATGAGCGAGGATGGAAAATGACCTCGTTGGACACGCAGAATACGGTTGCTCGCTTCTTCACTACTGTGTGCGTACATCTTATCATTTTGTTTGTTGTAAATCTCTTCTACGGTAAAAATTTTTTCATCCGAAAAAAGAATTTCCCGATATTTTTTTCCCGCGTACCGCTTCAACAAAGCGCGGCATCTCTTCAGTCTCAGGTCCATTAGACGAGCATTCAAACGATGTCCTGTTTTTCTTCGATATGCCCGAAGCCCAAAATCTTCATTTAACACCCTTTTCACCGTGGTTCTGCTTTACCTCATCTGAAGGGCCAACAGTTTCTGCTTACATTTGGGATTTCTTTGAATTCGCGCCTTCACAGCCTTCACTGCTGGATTCCTAACAGACCGAGGGCGACCACTTCTTGACCTGTCATCTACACTAAAGTCTTCATTGTATCGTTTGATGGTACGATAAACGAATCTTTTGGATATATTCGAATTTTTCTGTATGTAAAAAATTTGAATTGGCGCGTAACTGCGACGATGCAACGCAATTGCAACACGGTCTTTTTTAAGCGTCCACTACATATTTAAAAATGAGTAAAATTCTAAAAAGTATACAGTTTTATTTTCATGAACAATTCGAAATTCGAATTCAATAAACTTTAGTGTGGCCAGCATTCTAAAAGAAAAGTTTTTACTGTGTGACAATACTTATGACCTGACTAGGTATTACACTAATATATTGTGTTTTATATTTTAGCAGTCCTCGACAAATTAGAAGACTAAATTGCCTTTTCGTAATTTTAAGTGGCAAATATAGTTAAAATCCTATATATGACTTTAAAATTACGATAAGTTAATTTAAAGCTCCTAAGCGAAAACAGAAAAACAAATTGATTAGAAGAGAAAGAAGATTGTGAAGATAAATAATATATTTTGATAATTTTACCTTTTGCGTGTGTTTTGTTTTATTTACAGATAATTCTTTATTGTATGACGTTACAAATTAAGATTAATAAAATACTGTCACAGTTAGTTTTAGGTAGGAAAATAAATAGATGTTACAAAACAATGTTGATATAATTAAGATGCACTTTTGTTTGTATAAAGTTTACAATAAAACCACATGTCCTTACTTTTCGATTCTTTAATTTAAAAAGTTTTTTTGTTCGTTTTAAAAAAAATACGTTACCACAACACTAGGATTTTCTCAAGTATTTTTGTGGCTGTTATTATTCCACCCATCTCTGAAGATCGCCGCCTTTCGTCATTTTTGTAATGTAAATAATAAAAATTAACTGGTAATAATAATAATAGAATGCATTTTGGTTTATTCTTGTTGTTTCTAGTCACATCTTTTGCGAGATAATTTAAAAAGTGATTTAGATTAAAAAAAAATTACGGTAACAGTGCATGAATATCAAAAAATTACAATCGATTCGGCATCAAAATCCTGCTTTGACTTTTGTAATTGGCGTGTGGCTAAGATTAATTTGAATATATATTATATGTATACTTGCAGGTTAGAACGGACTAAAATTATCTTGTAATAGTAATAATAATAACAATTAGTATTTATTTTCTCCCACATATTATGATCAGTACATCAAAATAAACATAGTAACAATGAACTATACATCTAAATAATAGCTATAAATATTAGCTAAATAAGATCCAGGTGGGAGACTGGTGCCCAAACTAGGTTTCCCTGTGCTATGGGATCACCAGGCCCCTCCCTCAACAGAAGTGATATTGCTGCAATACATTTAATAATCAATACAGCTACGTGTAATTAAATTACCTTAAAATATACTTGTTCAGTTTGGAGCAACTGTGTAAAAATTACTTATTAGGTATATATACAGAAAAACATGCTTTAAGTAGTCTACTAGTAAAGGTAAGCAGGTTTATTAAGTGTTAATAGTGTGGTAAGCGTGTGTGCGCGTGCGCGCACCTATGTGTGTGTGTTTGTGTGCATGTGGTGTGTAATATATACGAGTATTTAAACAATACGTTCAAATTGTATTTCTGTCTGTTCGTAGTCTAATGATTTAAGCTATTTGATTACGGAAGTTTTTGTCTGTCTTTTAGTTAACGGATATATATTTAATAATTTGTTAGCAAGATTATATAGGACTGGACCTCTGTAATTGAAAAAAAAAATTAAGTGACTTCAAATTTGAATAATTTTTGTTCAATAAACTAAAAGTGAAACACGACCGCACAGAACGGAGTCCGGAGGGAGAATGATCTTGTATATCTGTCATGCTATTATCGCAAACTTATGGGACAAAATTATTCCAATCAGATAAATTATTGAATTACTTAGGAAAGTTGAAATTATTGATATAACAATGATAAAACAATGTGCCTATATTTTCTATTATTAAATTATTGATAAAACAATGATATAACAATGTGCCTATATTCTCGTGAGATTGCAAGATCCCAGTCATGAAATTATTGTATTGTTACCAGTTCTTATTGCGTCTGCAAAGTTTCAGATTATTCAAACATCTGCAAGTGGGTGTAAACTGAAGTATAAAATTCCATGACATTCTTTTATGAATAAATACATACAGATCTAGCTGATATAAAATAATTAATAACTTACTCACAATTTATTTTATTGTTTAGCTAAATATTTTAAAGAATATACCTAGTCAGGTCATAAATTCTGTCACATGTTTAATATAAAATAATTGAAACAAGTTTATTCATTATGTAACCATTTATATACCAAAATGAACGTAACGAAACATAAATTCTTATGACACTAAAGTTTATTCAAAATGGCCTCCGTGATTTTGAATACAGGCTTTCAATCTGCGCGGACAGTCGTCTATCGCAGCACGAACGAGGTCCATGTCAATATCGACGGCTGCCTTAATCAAGGATGTCTTGAGTGACTCCAAATTGAGATGAGGCTTTTAGCACGCCTTTTTCTCCAAGTGTTGCCATATCTTGTAATCTAACGGATTCAAATCTGGACTGGAGGAGGGCCAGTCTTCGTGCCGGATGAAGTCGATTTCACGCGCCGCCAGCCAGTCTTGTGTGCTCTTCGCTCTATGAGCTGGCACCGAATCTTGTTGGAATACCCAGTGCCTGTTATTGAACATGGTATGAGAAACAGGTTCCACAAGGTTCGTCAGGACCGTGTTTTGTTACACAACTGCATTCGGTTTTACGCCTTTCTCACAAAAATGTACCTCTGTTAAGCCCCAATAAGAAACTCCCAACCATACCATGAGCGAGGATGGAAAATGACCTCGTTGGACACGCAGAATACGGTTGCTCACTTCTTCACTACTGTGTGCGTACATCTTATCATTTTGTTTGTTGTAAATCTCTTCTACGGTAAAAATTTTTTCATCCGAAAAAAGAATTTCCCGATATTTTTTTCCCGCGTACCGCTTCAACAAAGCGCGGCATCTCTTCAGTCTCAGGTCCATTAGACGAGCATTCAAACGATGTCCTGTTTTCCTTTGATATGCCCGAAGCCCAAAATCTTCATTTAACACCCTTTTCACCGTGGTTCTGCTTTACCTCATCTGAAGGGCCAACAGTTTCTGCTTACATTTGGGATTTCTTTGAATTCGCGCCTTCACAGCCTTCACTGCTGGATTCCTAACAGACCGAGGGCGACCACTTCTTGACCTGTCATCTACACTAAAGTCTTCATTGTATCGTTTGATGGTACGATAAACGAATCTTTTGGATATATTCGAATTTTTCTGTATGTAAAAAATTTGAATTGGCGCGTAACCGCGACGATGCAACGCAATAACTGCAACACGGTCTTTTTAAGCGTCCACTACATATTTAAAAATGAGTAAAATTCTAAAAAGTATACAGTTTTATTTTCATGAACAATTCGAAATTCGAATTCAATAAACTTTAGTGTGGCCAGCATTCTAAAAGAAAAGTTTTTACTGTGTGACAATACTTATGACCTGACTAGGTATTACACTAATATATTGTGTTTTATATTTTAGCAGTCCTCGACAAATTAGAAGACTAAATTGCCTTTTCGTAATTTTAAGTGGCAAATATAGTTAAAATCCTATAATTGACTTTAAAATTACGATAAGTTAATTTAAAGCTCCTAAGCGAAAACAGAAAAACAAATTGATAAGAAGAGAAAGAAGATTGTGAAGATAAATAATATTTTTTGATAATTTTACCTTTTGCGTGTGTTTTGTTTTATTTACAGATAATTCTTTATTGTATGACGTTACAAATTAAGATTAATAAAATACTGTCACAGTTAGTTTTAGGTAGGAAAATAAATAGATGTTACAAAACAATGTTGATATAATTAAGATGCTCTTTTGTTTGTATAAAGTTTACAAGAAAACCACATGTCCTTACTTTTCGATTCTTTAATTTAAAAAGTTTTTTTGTTCGTTTTAAAAAAAATACGTTACCACAACACTAGGATTTTCTCAAGTATTTTTGTGGCTGTTATTATTCCACCCATCTCTGAAGATCGCCGCCTTTCGTCATTTTTGTAATGTAAATAATAAAAATTAACTGGTAATAATAATAATAGAATGCATTTTGGTTTATTCTTGTTGTTTCTAGTCACACCTTTTGCGAGATAATTTAAAAAGTGATTTAGATTAAAAAAAATTACGGTAACAGTGCATGAATATCAAAAAATTACAATCGATTCGGCATCAAAATCCTGCTTTGACTTTTGTAATTGGCGTGTGGCTAAGATTAATTTGAATATATATTATATGTATACTTGCAGGTTAGAACGGACTAAAATTATCTTGTAATAGTAATAATAATTACAATTGGTATTTATTTTCTCCCACATATTATGATCAGTACATCAAAATAAACATAGTAACAATGAACTATACATCTAAATAATAGCTATAAATATTAGCTAAATAAGATCCAGGTGGGAGACTGGTGCCCAAACTAGGTTTCCCTGTGCTATGGGATCACCAGGCCCCTCCCTCAACAGAAGTGATATTGCTGCAATACATTTAATAATCAATACAGCTACGTGTAATTAAATTACCTTAAAATATACTTGTTCAGTTTGGAGCAACTGTGTAAAAATTACTTATTAGGTATATATACAGAAAAACATGCTTTAAGTAGTCTACTAGTAAAGGTAAGCAGGTTTATTAAGTGTTAATAGTGTGGTAAGCGTGTGTGCGCGTGCGCGCACCTGTGTGTGTGTGTTTGTGTGCATGTGGTGTGTAATATATACGAGTATTTAAACAATACGTTCAAATTGTATTTCTGTCTGTTCGTAGTCTAATGATTTAAGCTATTTGATTACGGAAGTTTTTGTCTGTCTTTTAGTTAACGGATATATATTTAATAATTTGTTAGCAAGATTATATAGGACTGGACCTCTGTAATTGAAAAAAAAATTAAGTGACTTCACATTTGAATAATTTTTGTTCAATAAACTAAAAGTGAAACACGACCGCACAGAACGGAGTCCGGAGGGAGAAGGATCTTGTATATCTGTCATGCTATTATCGCAAACTTATGGGACAAAATTATTCCAATCAGATAAATTATTGAATTACTTAGGAAAGTTGAAATTATTGATATAACAATGACAAAACAATGTGCCTATATTTTCTATTATTAAATTATTGATAAAACAATGATATAACAATGTGCCTATATTCTCGTGAGATTGCAAGATCCCAGTCATGAAATTATTGTATTGTTACCAGTTCTTATTGCGTCTGCAAGTGGGTGTAAACTGAAGTATAAAATTCCATGACATTCTTTTATGAATAAATACATACAGATCTAGCTGATATAAAATAATTAATTACTTACTCACAATTTATTTTATTGTTTAGCTAAATATTTTAAAGAATATACCTAGTCAGGTCATAAATTCTGTCACATGTTTAATATAAAATAATTGAAACAAGTTTATTCATTATGTAACCATTTATATACCAAAATGAACGTAACGAAACATAAATTCTTATGACACTAAAGTTTATTCAAAATGGCCTCCGTGATTTTGAATACAGGCTTTCAATCTGCGCGGACAGTCGTCTATCGCAGCACGAACGAGGTCCATGTCAATATCGACGGCTGCCTTAATCAAGGATGTCTTGAGTGACTCCAAATTGAGATGAGGCTTTTAGCACGCCTTTTTCTCCAAGTGTTGCCATATCTTGTAATCTAACGGATTCAAATCTGGACTGGAGGAGGGCCAGTCTTCGTGCCGGATGAAGTCGATTTCACGCGCCGCCAGCCAGTCTTGTGTGCTCTTCGCTCTATGAGCTGGCGCCGAATCTTGTTGGAATACCCAGTGCCTGTTATTGAACATGGTATGAGAAACAGGTTCCACAAGGTTCGTCAGGACCGTATTTTGTTACACAACTGCATTCGGTTTTACGCCTTTCTCACAAAAATGTACCTCTGTTAAGCCCCAATAAGAAACTCCCAACCATACCATGAGCGAGGATGGAAAATGACCTCGTTGGACACGCAGAATACGGTTGCTCGCTTCTTCACTACTGTGTGCGTACATCTTATCATTTTGTTTGTTGTAAATCTCTTCTACGGTAAAAATTTTTTCATCCGAAAAAAGAATTTCCCGATATTTTTCTCCCGCGTACCGCTTCAACAAAGCGCGGCATCTCTTCAGTCTCAGGTCCATTAGACGAGCATTCAAACGATGTCCTGTTTTTCTTCGATATGCCCGAAGCCCAAAATCTTCATTTAACACCCTTTTCACCGTGGTTCTGCTTTACCTCATCTGAAGGGCCAACAGTTTCTGCTTACATTTGGGATTTCTTTGAATTCGCGCCTTCACAGCCTTCACTGCTGGATTCCTAACAGACCGAGGGCGACCACTTCTTGACCTATCATCTACACTAAAGTCTTCATTGTATCGTTTGATGGTACGATAAACGAATCTTTTGGATATATTCGAATTTTTCTGTATGTAAAAAATTTGAATTGGCGCGTAACTGCGACGATGCAACGCAATTGCAACACGGTCTTTTTTAAGCGTCCACTACATATTTAAAAATGAGTAAAATTCTAAAAAGTATACAGTTTTATTTTCATGAACAATTCGAAATTCGAATTCAATAAACTTTAGTGTGGCCAGCATTCTAAAAGAAAAGTTTTTACTGTGTGACAATACTTATGACCTGACTAGGTATTACACTAATATATTGTGTTTTATATTTTAGCAGTCCTCGACAAATTAGAAGACTAAATTGCCTTTTCGTAATTTTAAGTGGCAAATATAGTTAAAATCCTATATATGACTTTAAAATTACGATAAGTTAATTTAAAGCTCCTAAGCGAAAACAGAAAAACAAATTGATTAGAAGAGAAAGAAGATTGTGAAGATAAATAATATTTTTTGATAATTTTACCTTTTGCGTGTGTTTTGTTTTATTTACAGATAATTCTTTATTGTATGACGTTACAAATTAAGATTAATAAAATACTGTCACAGTTAGTTTTAGGTAGGAAAATAAATAGATGTTACAAAACAATGTTGATATAATTAAGATGCTCTTTTGTTTGTATAAAGTTTACAAGAAAACCACATGTCCTTACTTTTCGATTCTTTAATTTAAAAAGTTTTTTTGTTCGTTTTAAAAAAAATACGTTACCACAACACTAGGATTTTCTCAAGTATTTTTGTGGCTGTTATTATTCCACCCATCTCTGAAGATCGCCGCCTTTCGTCATTTTTGTAATGTAAATAATAAAAATTAACTGGTAATAATAATAATAGAATGCATTTTGGTTTATTCTTGTTGTTTCTAGTCACACCTTTTGCGAGATAATTTAAAAAGTGATATAGATTAAAAAAAATTACGGTAACAGTGCATGAATATCAAAAAATTACAATCGATTCGGCATCAAAATCCTCCTTTGACTTTTGTAATTGGCGTGTGGCTAAGATTAATTTGAATATATATTATATGTATACTTGCAGGTTAGAACGGACTAAAATTATCTTGTAATAGTAATAATAATTACAATTGGTATTTATTTTCTCCCACATATTATGATCAGTACATCAAAATAAACATAGTAACAATGAACTATACATCTAAATAATAGCTATAAATATTAGCTAAATAAGATCCAGGTGGGAGACTGGTGCCCAAACTAGGTTTCCCTGTGCTATGGGATCACCAGGCCCCTCCCTCAACAGAAGTGATATTGCTGCAATACATTTAATAATCAATACAGCTACGTGTAATTAAATTACATTAAAATATACTTGTTCAGTTTGGAGAAACTGTGTAAAAATTACTTATTAGGTATATATACAGAAAAACATGCTTTAAGTAGTCTACTAGTAAAGGTAAGCAGGTTTATTAAGTGTTAAAAGTGTGGTAAGCGTGTGTGTGCGCGTGCGCGCACCTGTGTGTGTGTGTGTTTGTGTGCATGTGGTGTGTAATATATACGAGTATTTAAACAATACGTTCAAATTGTTTTTCTGTCTGTTCGTAGTCTAATGATTTAAGCTATTTGATTACGGAAGTTTTTGTCTGTCTTTTAGTTAACGGATATATATTTAATAATTTGTTAGCAAGATTATATAGGACTGGACCTCTGTAATTGAAAAAAAAATTAAGTGACTTCAAATTTGAATAATTTTTGTTCAATAAACTAAAAGTGAAACACGACCGCACAGAACGGAGTCCGGAGGGAGAAGGATCTTGTATATCTGTCATGCTATTATCGCAAACTTATGGGACAAAATTATTCCAATCAGATAAATTATTGAATTACTTAGGAAAGTTGAAATTATTGATATAACAATGATAAAACAATGTGCCTATATTTTCTATTATTAAATTATTGATAAAACAATGATATAACAATGTGCCTATATTCTCGTGAGATTGCAAAATCCCAGTCATGAAATTATTGTATTGTTACCAGTTCTTATTGCGTCTGCAAAGTTTCAGATTATTCAAACATCTGCAAGTGGGTGTAAACTGAAGTATAAAATTCCATGACATTCTTTTATGAATAAATACATACAGATCTAGCTGATATAAAATAATTAATTACTTACTCACAATTTATTTTATTGTTTAGCTAAATATTTTAAAGAATATACCTAGTCAGGTCATAAATTCTGTCACATATTTAATATAAAATAATTGAAACAAGTTTATTCATTATGTAACCATTTATATACCAAAATGAACGTAACGAAACATAAATTCTTATGACACTAAAGTTTATTCAAAATGGCCTCCGTGATTTTGAATACAGGCTTTCAATCTGCGCGGACAGTCGTCTATCGCAGCACGAACGAGGTCCATGTCAATATCGACGGCTGCCTTAATCAAGGATGTCTTGAGTGACTCCAAATTGAGATGAGGCTTTTAGCACGCCTTTTTCTCCAAGTGTTGCCATATCTTGTAATCTAACGGATTCAAATCTGGACTGGAGGAGGGCCAGTCTTCGTGCCGGATGAAGTCGATTTCACGCGCCGCCAGCCAGTCTTGTGTGCTCTTCGCTCTATGAGCTGGCGCCGAATCTTGTTGGAATACCCAGTGCCTGTTATTGAACATGGTATGAGAAACAGGTTCCACAAGGTTCGTCAGGACCGTATTTTGTTACACAACTGCATTCGGTTTTACGCCTTTCTCACAAAAATGTACCTCTGTTAAGCCCCAATAAGAAACTCCCAACCATACTATGAGCGAGGATGGAAAATGACCTCGTTTTCCATCCTCGCTCATGGTACGCAGAATACGGTTGCTCGCTTCTTCACTACTGTGTGCGTACATCTTATCATTTTGTTTGTTGTAAATCTCTTCTACGGTAAAAATTTTTTCATCCGAAAAAAGAATTTCCCGATATTTTTTTCCCGCGTACCGCTTCAACAAAGCGCAGCATCTCTTCAGTCTCAGGTCCATTAGACGAGCATTCAAACGATGTCCTGTTTTTCTTCGATATGCCCGAAGCCCAAAATCTTCATTTAACACCCTTTTCACCGTGGTTCTGCTTTACCTCATCTGAAGGGCCAACAGTTTCTGCTTACATTTGGGATTTCTTTGAATTCGCGCCTTCACAGCCTTCACTGCTGGATTCCTAACAGACCGAGGGCGACCACTTCTTGACCTGTCATCTACACTAAAGTCTTCATTGTATCGTTTGATGGTACGATAAACGAATCTTTTGGATATATTCGAATTTTTCTGTATGTAAAAAATTTGAATTGGCGCGTAACTGCGACGATGCAACGCAATTGCAACACGGTCTTTTCTGCCGACTTCCAAAAAGGAGCCGGTACTCAATTCGACTGTATGTTTTTTTTTTTTTCGTTTTTTTTTTATGTGTGTTACCTCAGAACTTTTTTCTGGGTGAACCGATTTCGATGATTCTTTTTTTATTTGAAAGCTGGTACTTTTCGTGTGGTCCCATATGAATTTGATCAAGGTCAGACCAATAGTTTTTAAGTTATTCTTAAATAACTTATATTGAAGTCGGCTGTACAAAATTTTTAATTTTAAATTATTTAAGCGTCCACTACATATTTAGAAATGAGTAAAATTCTAAAAAGTATACAGTTTTACTTTCATGAACAATTCGAAATTCGAATTCAATAAACTTTAGTGTGGCCAGCATTCTAAAAGAAAAGTTTTTACTGTGTGACAATACTTATGACCTGACTAGGTATTACACTAATATATTGTGTTTTATATTTTAGCAGTCCTCGACAAATTAGAAGACTAAATTGCCTTTTCGTAATTTTAAGTGGCAAATATAGTTAAAATCCTATAATTGACTTTAAAATTACGATAAGTTAATTTAAAGCTCCTAAGCGAAAACAGAAAAACAAATTGATAAGAAGAGAAAGAAGATTGTGAAGATAAATAATATTTTTTGATAATTTTACCTTTTGCGTGTGTTTTGTTTTATTTACAGATAATTCTTTATTGTATGACGTTACAAATTAAGATTAATAAAATACTGTCACATTTAGTTTTAGGTAGGAAAATAAATAGATGTTACAAAACAATGTTGATATAATTAAGATGCTCTTTTGTTTGTATAAAGTTTACAATAAAACCACATGTCCTTACTTTTCGATTCTTTAATTTAAAAAGTTTTTTTGTTCGTTTTAAAAAAAAATACGTTACCACAACACTAGGATTTTCTCAAGTATTTTTGTGGCTGTTATTATTCCACCCATCTCTGAAGATCGCCACCTTTCGTCATTTTTGTAATGTAAATAATAAAAATTAACTGGTAATAATAATAATAGAATGCATTTTGGTTTATTCTTGTTGTTTCTAGTCACACCTTTTGCGAGATAATTTAAAAAGTGATTTAGATTAAAAAAAAATTACGGTAACAGTGCATGAATATCAAAAAATTACAATCGATTCGGCATCAAAATCCTGCTTTGACTTTTGTAATTGGCGTGTGGCTAAGATCAATTTGAATAAATATTATATGTATACTTGCAGGTTAGAACGGACTAAAATTATCTTGTAATAATAATAATAATAACAATTGTTTATTATTTTCTCCCACAGATTATGATCAGTACATCAAAATAAACATAGTAACAATGAACTATACATCTAAATAATAGCTATAAATATTAGCTAAATAAGATCCAGGTGGGAGACTGGTGCCCAAACTAGGTTTCCCTGTGCTATGGGATCACCAGGCCCCTCCCTCAACAGAAGTGATATTGCTGCAATACATTTAATAATCAATACAGCTACGTGTAATTAAATTACATTAAAATATACTTGTTCAGTTTGGAGAAACTGTGTAAAAATTACTTATTAGGTATATATACAGAAAAACATGCTTTAAGTAGTCTACTAGTAAAGGTAAGCAGGTTTATTAAGTGTTAATAGTGTGGTAAGCGTGTGTGTGCACCGAATTACTTAGGAAAGTTGAAATTATTGATATAACAATGATAAAACAATGTGCCTATATTCTCTATTATTAAATTATTGATAAAACAATGATATAACAATGTGCCTATATTCTCGTGAGATTGCAAGATCCCAGTCATGAAATTATTGTATTGTTACCAGTTCTTATTGCGTCTGCAAAGTTTCAGATTATTCAAACATCTGCAAGTGGGTGTAAACTGAAGTATAAAATTCCATGACATTCTTTTATGAATAAATACATACAGATCTAGCTAATATAAAATAATTAATTACTTACTCACAATTTATTTTATTGTTTAGCTCAATATTTTAAAGAATATACCTAGTCAGGTCATAAATTCTGTCACATGTTTAATACAAAATAGTTGAAACAAGTTTATTCATTATGTAACCATTTATATACCAAAATGAACGTAACGAAACATAAATTCTTATGACACTAAAGTTTATTCAAAATGGCCTCCGTGATTTTGAATACAGGCCTTCAATCTGCGCGGACAGTCGTCTATCGCAGCACGAACGAGGTCCATGTCAATATCGACGGCTGCCTTAAACAAGGATGTCTTGAGTGACTCCAAATTGAGATGAGGCTTTTAGCACGCCTTTTTCTCTAAGTGTTGCCATATCTTGTAATCTAACGGATTCAAATCTGGACTGGAGGAGGGCCAGTCTTCGTGCCGGATGAAGTCGATTTCACGCGCCGCCAGCCAGTCTTGTGTGCTCTTCGCTCTATGAGCTGACGCCGAATCTTGTTGGAATACCCAGTGCCTGTTATTGAACATGGTATGAGAAACAGGTTCCACAAGGTTTGTCAGGACCGTATTTTGTTACACAACTGCATTCGGTTTTACGCCTTTCTCAAAAAATGTACCTCTGTTAAGCCCCAATAAGAAACTCCCAACCATACCATGAGCGAGGATGGAAAATGACCTCGTTGGACACGCAGAATACGGTTGCTCGCTTCTTCACTACTGTGTGCGTACATCTTATCATTTTGTTTGTTGTAAATCTCTTCTACGGTAAAAATTTTTCATCCGAAAAAAGAATTTCCCGATATTTTTTCCCGCGTACCGCTTCAACAAAGCGCGGCATCTCTTCAGTCTCAGGTCCATTAGACGAGCATTCAAACGATGTCCTGTTTTTCTTCGATATGCCCGAAGCCCAAAATCTTCATTTAACACCCTTTTCACCGTGGTTCTGCTTTACCTCATCTGAAGGGCCAACAGTTTCTGCTTACATTTGGGATTTCTTTGAATTCGCGCCTTCACAGCCTTCACTGCTGGATTCCTAACAGACCGAGGGCGACCACTTCTTGACCTATCATCTACACTAAAGTCTTCATTGTATCGTTTGATGGTACGATAAACGAATCTTTTGGATATATTCAAATTTTTCTGTATGTAAAAAATTTGAATTGGCGCGTAACCGCGACGATGCAACGCAATAACTGCAACACGGTCTTTTTAAGCGTCCACTACATATTTAAAAATGAGTAAAATTCTAAAAAGTATACAGTTTTATTTTCATGAACACTTCGAAATTCGAATTCAATAAACTTTAGTGTGGCCAGCATTCTAAAAGAAAAGTTTTTACTGTGTGACAATACTTATGACCTGACTAGGTATTACACTAATATATTGTGTTTTATATTTTAGCAGTCCTCGACAAATTAGAAGACTAAATTGCCTTTTCGTAATTTTAAGTGGCAAATATAGTTAAAATCCTATAACTGACTTTAAAATTACGAGAAAAGTTAATTTAACGCTCCTAAGCGAAAACAGAAAAACAAATTGATTAGAAGAGAAAGAAGATTTTGAAGATAAATAATATTTTTTCCTAATTTTACCTTTTGCGTGTGTTTTGTTTTATTTACAGATAATTCTTTATTGTATGACGTTACAAATTAAGATTAATAAAATACTGTCACAGTTAGTTTTAGGTAGGAAAATAAATAGATGTTACAAAACAATGTTGATATAATTAAGATGCTCTTTTGTTTGTATAAAGTTTACAATAAAACCAAATGTCCTTACTTTTCGATTCTTTAATTTAAAAAGTTTTTTTGTTCGTTTTAAAAAAAAATACGTTACCACAACACTAGGATTTTCTCAAGTATTTTTGTGGCTGTTATTATTCCACCCATCTCTGAAGATCGCCGCCTTTCGTCATTTTTGTAATGTAAATAATAAAAATTAACTGGTAATAATAATAATAGAATGCATTTTTGTTTATTCTTGTTGTTTCTAGTCACACCTTTTGCGAGATAATTTAAAAAGTGATTTAGATTAAAACAAAATTACGGTAACAGTGCATGAATATCAAAAAATTACAATCGATTCGGCATCAAAATCCTGCTTTGACTTTTGTAATTGGCGTGTGGCTAAGATTAATTTGAATATATATTATATGTATACTTGCAGGTTAGAACGGACTAAAATTATCTTGTAATAGTAATAATAATAACAATTAGTATTTATTTTCTCCCACATATTATGATCAGTACATCAAAATAAACATAGTAACAATGAACTATACATCTAAATAATAGCTATAAATATTAGCTAAATAAGATCCAGGTGGGAGACTGGTGCCCAAACTAGGTTTCCCTGTGCTATGGGATCACCAGGCCCCTCCCTCAACAGAAGTGATATTGCTGCAATACATTTAATAATCAATACAGCTACGTGTAATTAAATTACCTTAAAATATACTTGTTCAGTTTGGAGCAACTGTGTAAAAATTACTTATTAGGTATATATACAGAAAAACATGCTTTAAGTAGTCTACTAGTAAAGGTAAGCAGGTTTATTAAGTGTTAATAGTGTGGTAAGCGTGTGTGCGCGTGCGCGCACCTGTGTGTGTGTGTTTGTGTGCATGTGGTGTGTAATATATACGAGTATTTAAACAATACGTTCAAATTGTTTTTCTTTCTGTTCGTAGTCTAATGATTTAAGCTATTTGATTACGGAAGTTTTTGTCTGTCTTTTAGTTAACGGATATATATTTAATAATTTGTTAGCAAGATTATATAGGACTGGACCTCTGTAATTGAAAAAAAAATTAAGTGACTTCAAATTTGAATAATTTTTGTTCAATAAACTAAAAGTGAAACACGACCGCACAGAACGGAGTCCGGAGGGAGAAGGATCTTGTATATCTGTCATGCTATTATCGCAAACTTATGGGACAAAATTATTCCAATCAGATAAATTATTGAATTACTTAGGAAAGTTGAAATTATTGATATAGCAATGATAAAACAATGTCCCTATATTCTCTATTATTAAATTATTGATAAAACAATGATATAACAATGTGCCTATATTCTCGTGAGATTGCAAGATCCCAGTCATGAAATTATTGTATTGTTACCAGTTCTTATTGCGTCTGCAAAGTTTCAGATTAATCAAACATCTGCAAGTGGGTGTAAACTGAAGTATAAAATTCCATGACATTCTTTTATGAATAAATACATACAGATCTAGCTGATATAAAATAATTAATTACTTACTCACAATTTATTTTATTGTTTAGCTCAATATTTTAAAGAATATACCTAGTCAGGTCATAAATTCTGTCACATGTTTAATATAAAATAATTGAAACAAGTTTATTCATTATGTAACCATTTATAAACCAAAATGAACATAACGAAACATAAATTCTTATGACACTAAAGTTTTTAAAATTAGTAAAAAGTATTATTATTATTATAATTCAAAATGGCCTCCGTCATTTTGAATACAGGCCTTCAATCTGCGCGGACAGTCGTCTATCGCAGCACGAACGAGGTCCATGTCAATATCGACGGCTGCCTTAATCAAGGATGTCTTGAGTGACTCCAAATTGAGATGAGGCTTTTAGCACGCCTTTTTCTCCAAGTGTTGCCATATCTTGTAATCTAACGGATTCAAATCTGGACTGGAGGAGGGCCAGTCTTCGTGCCGGATGAAGTCGATTTCACGCGCCGCCAGCCAGTCTTGTGTGCTCTTCGCTCTATGAGCTGGCGCCGAATCTTGATAGAATACCCAGTGCCTGTTATTGAACATGGTATGAGAAACAGGTTCCACAAGGTTCGTCAGGACCGTATTTTGATACACAACTGCATTCGTTTTTACGCCTTTCTCACAAAAATATACCTCTGTTAAGGCCCAATAAGAAACTCCCAACCATACCATGAGCGAGGATGGAAAATGACCTCGTTGGACACGCAGAATACGGTTGCTCGCTTCTTCACTACTGTGTGCGTCTCAGGTCCATTAGACGAGCATTCAAACGATGTCCTGTTTTTCTTCGATATGCCCGAAGCCCAAAATCTTCATTTAACACCCTTTTCACCGTGGTTCTGCTTTACCTCATCTGAAGGGCCAACAGTTTCTGCTTACATTTGGGATTTCTTTGAATTCGCGCCTTCACAGCCTTCACTGCTGGATTCCTAACAGACCGAGGGCGACCACTTCTTGACCTATCATCTACACTAAAGTCTTCATTGTATCGTTTGATGGTACGATAAACGAATCTTTTGGATATATTCGAATTTTTCTGTATGTAAAAAATTTGAATTGGCGCGTAACCACGACGATGCAACGCAATAACTGCAACACGGTCTTTTTTAAGCGTCCACTACATATTTAAAAATGAGTAAAATTCTAAAAAGTATACAGTTTTATTTTCATGAACAATTCGAAATTCGAATTCAATAAACTTTAGTGTGGCCAGCATTCTAAAAGAAAAGTTTTTACTGTGTGACAATACTTATGACCTGACTAGGTATTACACTAATATATTGTGTTTTATATTTTAGCAGTCCTCGACAAATTAGAAGACTAAATTGCCTTTTCGTAATTTTAAGTGGCAAATATAGTTAAAATCCTATAATTGACTTTAAAATTACGAGAAAAGTTAATGAAACGCTCCTAAGCGAAAACAGAAAAACAAATTGATTAGAAGAGAAAGAAGATTTTGAAGATAAATAATTTAAGTAAAAAGACTTTTGTAATTATAATAATAATAATCATTTATTTCCAATCACAATGGTACATTAAATAAAACATGCTTAGTTTATTGTGTAATTTTTATGAAATACTTATTTCAACATTTGACCATTGTGAAAGAGCGGAACCTGTACTAGGATACCCTGTGTTACAGTGTTCCGACCCCCACACTCGGACTTAATTCATATATTACTTAGTACCATAATTGTTAGTTAAAGTAGGTAAAAGTAGATAAAGAATGTGTGTGTGTGTGTGTGTGTGTGTGTGTGTGGGTGGGTGTGTGTGTGTATGTGTGTGTGTGTGTGTGTGTGTGTGTGTGTGCGTATGTGTGTTATTTAATTACATGCACTTGAAATCGAGACCATTACATTAATAATTCATACTTATCGTTAAGAACTTTTCAAAAATTTTATCATAATATGAAAATTTTATTTATATTCTATTCTTTATTGCATTATTTTTAGGAGATCTTCTGTTTCAGAGTAAGATTTTAAATGTAGGAATTTCGTAACTGTTTCTTTACAAGTGTAGCGAGAGTAAATATTCACAGCCTGATTAATTTTATTGTATAGTATAGGTCCCAAAAAGACATGTTGTCGTTTTGCAAACGGTGATGTCTCTTTAGGAATTCTGAATATTATATCTTTACGTCGTTTATTCATGTGAGTAACGTGATCGAAAGTAGTTTTAGCGTGGCTGTGTAATATTGACTTTAAGATATACAATTGTCGAACTGAAGTGGAATAACTATAGGGTTTAAAAAGAATTACTTTCAATATAGCTCTTTGTGCCCTTTCAACTTGCAGAATACTATTCTTAAACGTTCCTCCCCATGACGTTATGCAGTATGTAATTATTGATTGGCATAATGCGAGATAAGTTACTTTAAGCCATTTAAAGTCAGTAGCAGCTCTTAGACGTTTAAAAACATATATTAATTTGCGGATCCTTTTGGTGAGCGTCTCAACGTGATATTTCCAGGAAAGTGTTGAATCAATGTATACACCAAAGTATTTTATTTTTTGTAACTGTTCAATAGTGGTACACGTATGTGAGCAGGAATCATGATGGGTGGAATGTTGACAGGTGTGAGCAACTATTTTAATATTAGATGGTTGAAGACCGGCGTAATTGTAATTGGCGTGTGGCTAAGATTAATTTGAATATATATTATATGTATACTTGCAGGTTAGAACGGACTAAAATTATCTTGTAATAATAATAATAATAACAATTGGTATTTATTTTCTCCCACATATTATGATCAGTACACCAAAATAAACATAGTAACAATGAACTATACATCTAAATAATAGCTATAAATATTAGCCAAATAAGATCCAGGTGGGAGACTGGTGCCCAAACTAGGTTTCCCTGTGCTATGGGATCACCAGGCCCCTCCCTCAACAGAAGTGATATTGCTGCAATACATTTAATAATCAATACAGCTACGTGTAATTAAATTATATTGAAATATACTTGTTCAGTTTGGAGAAACTGTGTAAAAATTACTTATTAGGTATATATACAGAAAAACATGCTTTAAGTAGTCTACTAGTAAAGGTAAGCAGGTTAATTAAGTGTTAATAGTGTGGTAAGCGTGTGTGCGCGTGCGCACACCTGTGTGTGTGTGTGTTTGTGTGCATGTGGTGTGTAATATATACGAGTATTTAAACAATACGTTCAAATTGTTTTTCTGTCTGTTCGTAGTCTAATGATTTAAGCTATTTGATTACGGAAGTTTTTGTCTGTCTTTTAGTTAACGGATATATATTTAATAATTTATTAGCAAGATTATATAGGACTGGATCTCTTGAATTGAAAATTCTTCGATAAGAAATTGGTAACAGGTATTGTGCATACTATATGACTAAGTCTTTTGTTTAATACAGGATTGGATTTGTTATATTCCGTTTTTGAATGATTTAATAATATTGTCCCAAGAAAATAGAGTTGACGTACAGTGAGCAAAGTTCATTTGTTGAAAATAATCGATGTTTTTTATAACATATTTTTAGTATAAGTCTTTGTGCACGCTCTAACCTAATCATGTGGCTTTTTGATGCACCACCCCAAGACGTTATGCTATAGTTAATAATAGATTGACATAAGGCAGTATAAACAAATTTTATAATACTGGTATCAGCAAGATGAAGAAGCTGCTTAAAAATGTATGTAAGTTTACGAACTCTGGAAGAAATGTGGTTTATATGCTCCTCGAAAGAAAGTTTGTGGTCTGTAATGTTGATATAATTAAGATGCTCTTTTGTTTGTATAAAGTTTACAAGAAAACCACATGTCCTTACTTTTCGATTCTTTAACTAAAAAAGTTTTTTGTTCGTTTTAAAAAAAAATACGTTACCACAACACTAGGATTTTCTCAAGTATTTTTGTGGCAGTTATTATTCCACCCATCTCTGATGATCGCCGCCTTTCGTCATTTTTGTAATGTAAATAATAAAAATTAACTGGTAATAATAATAATAGAATGCATTTTGGTTTATTCTTGTTGTTGCTAGTCACACCTTTTGCGAGATAAATTAAAAAGTGATTTAGATTAAAAAAATTACGGTAACAGTGCATGAATATCAAAAAATTACAATCGATTCGGCATCAAAGTCCTGCTTTGACTTTTGTAATTGGCGTGTGGCTAAGATTAATTTGAATATATATTATATGTATACTTGCAGGTTAGAACGGACTAAAATTATCTTGTAATAATAATAATAATAATAACAATTGGTATTTATTTTCTCCCACATATTATTATCAGTACATCAAAATAAACATAGTAACAATGAACTATACATCTAAATAATAGCTATAAATATTAGCCAAATAAGATCCAGGTGGGAGACTGGTGCCCAAACTAGGTTTTCCTGTGCTATGGGATCACCAGGCCCCTCTCTCAACAGAAGTGATATTGCTGCAATACATTTAATAATCAATACAGCTACGTGTAATAAAATTAATTTAAAATATCCTTGTTCAGTTTGGAGAAACTGTGTAAAAATTACTTATTAGGTATATATACAGAAAAACATGCTTTAAGTAGTATAATAGTAAAGGTAAGCAGGTTTATTAAGTGTTAATAATGTGGTGTGTGTGTGTGCGCATGCGCGCACGTGTGTTTGTGTGTGTGTGTTTGTGTGCATGTGGTGTGTAATATATACGAGTATTTAAACAATACGTTCAAATTGTTTTTCTGTCTGTTCGTAGTCTAATTATTCAAGCCATTTGATTACGGAAGTTTTTGTGTCTTTTAGGTAACGGATATATATTTAATAATTTGTTAGCAAGATTATATAGGACTGAACCTCTGTAATTGAAAAATCTTCGAGCTTTTAAAATATTATAATAAACTGGTAACAGGTATTGTGCATACCATATGAGGAAATCTTTTGTTTAATATGGGATTGGATTTGTTATATTCCGTTTTTGAATGATTTAATAATATTGTCCCAAGAATATAGAGTTGACGTACAGTGAGCAATTCACAGAATTGGTAAAGTTCATTGGTTGAAAATAATCGATGTTTTTTATAACACATTTTAAGTATAAGTCTTTGTGCACGCTCTAACCTAATCATGTGGCTTTTTGATGCACCACCCCAAGACGTTATGCTGTAGTTAATAATAGATTGACATAAGGCAGTATAAACAAATTTTATAATACTGGTATCAGCAAGATGAAGAAGCTGCTTAAAAATGTATGTAAGTTTACGAACTCTGGAAGAAATGTGGTTTATATGCTCCTAGAAGGAAAGTTTGTGGTTTATTATAATACCTAAATATTTTGAGTTCGTGGTCTTTTCAAATGAGCGACACGTACATGAACTAAGAGCCGGTATGCAGCAGTCATGGACATAGAAGTTTAAGTTCTCTTGGCCTTTTAATGCTTGTGTAGTAATACAAAAGGGATGTATTTAGTTTTGGTTGCATTTAAAGATAGATAATGCGTAGCAAGCTATTGTTGGACTGTATTAAAACCAGTTTGTGCAACAGAATAAACTTCTTCCCAAGACTGACCGTATAAGGTAAGTGTGGTGTCATCAGCATAGCTTATAACCTTACAATTGAGAATATTAATTTAACAGAGGTTATTAATACAACACAAAAAGTGAGTAGGGCCCAGAACACTGCCTTGGGGAATTCCGCGCGTTATACAACAATCGTCACTTCAAATATCATCAATTTTGGTGCACTGAGTGCGATTGTGTAGATAGTCGCTTAGCAATTGAAGTTGGGTACCTCTGATGCCCAATTTCTCCATAACTGCTAAATGTTCTGGGAAAGAGACGGTATCAAACGCTTTAGCAAAATCTAAAAATATAGTTAAGAATTTTGAATGAGAATCTAAGTTTATTGCAACGTAATCTATAAACATATTTACTGCTTCTTATGCAGATTTTAATTTTCTAATACCAAATTGATTTCCAAACAGTAATTCACTTTTTTCTAGATATTCTAAGTCTTTTCTTTATAATTTTTTCAAAGATTTTTGACAAATTAGAGAGTATTGATATGGGGCGATAGTTATTGATACAGTCTCTTTTCCCTCCCTTGTGGTTAGGCAGTACAACTGATTTCTTAAAAGCATCAGGAAATACACCGTCTTTTATACATTGGTTAAAGAGCTTCGTAAGTAGGGGCACAATGTAATCCTTTAAAGCTTTATTTGTTTTTGCCGAAATACCATGCTATCCAGGTCCAGACTCAGTTTTTAGACTAATTATCAATTGTTCAATTTCATCCTGTGAAGCATCCTGCAACATTTAATTATTTCGTTTTGGTGATATTTTCTTTTTTCCTCCTTAATTAAATCATTACAAAAGTTCCTATATGTCTTATATGTTTTTACTAAAATATCGTTATTCGGATTTTGTTTTGCTTTAGAGTGTAATCTGTACATGTTCCTTAGACGTCGTAACATGCCTGTAGATATCCACGGTTTTATAGTGAGCCTAATCCTAGGCAATTTTATTATACTTAGATTATTATTTATTAGACTTTGTATTGTCTTCACAAAGTATGAAGTATAATCATTTGCGTTTTTTTTCTAAAAAAAATTATTTAAATCGATATGTAGTTTTGCAATCATTAATAAGATTATCATAGTAAATTTTTTTGATGAATTTATTACGGAAAAGTGACTTATTTTTCATATCAATACATGTCAATATACATTTGTGGTCAGTTATAGTCAACAACTATCGCTGAAGCTTGGTCATTTTTGTTTTCGTACGATATACGTTCTTTATTTCACAGGGCTGCACTAACACATCCAAAGTTTGTGCGGTTTTCTGAACAATGCAGCACAGCTTCTCTTTGGTCTCAGCGTTATTTTTGGGAATGTTTTTTAATTCAACTTTTGACGCATGCAAAAGCTGTTCTAAACTCGAGATTTTATCTTCAAGTTTGCGAATGTAGGCACGATCTTTTCTCTCAGCTAATAGCGTCTGGAACTTATCATTTAGATTATCGTACTGACTTGATATACAGCTCAGCGTATCCATGATCTCAGAATTTTGAGAGACTACTTCATTAATTCTGGACTCTAACGATGATATTTTTTGTTGATTTTGCGAGGTGTCGTTTGATAACATATCTTTCATTTCCTTCATGAAGTGATTTAACTCTGAATTATTATTTTTTCGTCTAGTAGTAACAAAACTATCATCGAAATTAGATATGTTTGTCTCTGATTTTGATTGTTCGGTTATTGGCGTAGCAGGGACTTCTAGCATAGGACTACTATTTTTATTAGCAAGCGGAGTCTTCGGTGGCATACGTTTAAGCGGCATAGTGTAATTTTTATGATGCAGAAGTTGAATAAAGATTAAATCAATCAGATGTAAACATAAAAGATTAGCGAATATGCCTAAATGCAAGCGCGGTAAAACTTTCCGTCGGCAACTTGATGAGAGAGACGGACAAATATTGAGTTGAGGTGCTCTATGCGGAATTGACACGCCTCCGCAAGCGGTGCTCCAGCGCAAGAGGGCGTCGTTAAAGGAAGCCAATTACAGTGCATTAAATGCACAATAGAAGCGCTTACAAGTATGTTTGTCTCACTCACCAGGTTCTTCCTAGTATCTCAACACCTCCACAAGCTTCTACAGTCCTATTATTTATCGTAAAATGAAATTACTTAAAATTTAAATAATTTTTGTTCAATAAAGTATAAAAGTGAAACACTCTTTCTAGTATCTCAAAACCTCGACAGGCTTCTGCAGTTCTAATATTAAGCCTAAAATTAAGTGACTTCAAATTTAAATAATTTTTGTTCAATAAACTAAATGTGAAACACGACCGCACAGAACGGAGTCCGGAGGGAGAAGGATCTTGTATATCTGTCATGCTATTATCGCAAACTTATGGGACAAAATTATTCCAATCAGATAAATTATTGAATTACTTAGGAAAGTTGAAATTATTGGATAAAACAATGTGGGTCATTAGTATTACAGGTCTAGCTAATATAAAATAATTAATTACTTACTCAAAATTTATTTTTATGTTTAGCTCAATATTTTAAAGAATATATTACACTTTTTTACGTAGTAGAGCCATGCTGCAGCTATATTAGTAGTATAGTTAAGTCTCGGATTGGGGGAGACTAAATCTAGTCCAGTTTAATCCTCAGAAGACACAAGTTTGCGCGTTTACCGCTAAAAAGAACCCCTTTGTCGTATCTCCTCAGTTTCAAGACACAAGCGGGACAGTATTTCATGCCGGCACACCGCCTGCAACTTTACAAGGCGCAAGTTCGGCCTCACATGGAATACTGTTCCCATCTCTGGGCAGGGGCATCCCAGTGCCAACTCCTTCCACTTGACCGCATCCAACGCAGAGCTGCTCTAATCGTCGACGACCGAGCCCTTTCCGATCGGCTCGATTCATTGGCACTGCGAAGAGATGTTGCATCCCTTTGCATTTTCTTTCGCATCTACCATGGGGAGTGCTCTGAGGAATTGTTCGGATTAATCCCAGCCGTCAAATTTCACGAACGCACATCGCGGCAGAACTCCCGATACCATCCACACCATCTGGATGATTGGCGGTCCACACTGTGCGATTTAGAAGATGTTTTCTTCCTCGCACGACCTCCTTGTGGAATCGATTACCATCAGCGATTTTTCCGGACCGATACGAATTAGGGACCTTCAAGAAAAGAGCGTACTCCTTTTTGAAAGGCCGGCAACGCATCTGCGATTCCCCTGGTGTTGCAGTTGTACATGGGCGGCGGTAGTCACTTACCATCAGGTGAGCCGCATGCTCGTTTGCCCCTTCTCCAATAAAAAAATTAAAAAAATAGTTGTAGCACGAATGGGTCGGCTCGACCGGGGAAGGACCACGCTCTCACAGAATACCAGCGTGAAATAGCAGCTTAACACTGCTGTGTATCGTATGGTGAGTGTAGAGAAGCGGAGACCCTTTTTACTAGAAAAGAGGCATTACATCTTAGTCCTCAGGGGTGACAACGCATCTGCATTTTGAATCGTAATCGAGAATAGATGTAGATGTCTATGGGTCACAGTAACCACTTACCATCAGGTAGACTTTGTGCTCGTTTGTCACCCTATCCTATAAAAAAAAACGAATATATTGTGTTTTATATTTCAGCAGTTCTGGACAAATTAGAAGACTAAATTGCCTTTTCGTAATTTTAAGTGGCAAATATAGTTAAAATCCTATAATTGACTTTAAAATTACGAAAAGTTAATTTAACGCTCCTAAGCGAAAACAGAAAAACAAATTGATTAGAAGAGAAAGATGATTTAGAAGATAAATAATATTTTTTGGTAATTTTACCTTTTGCGTGTGTTTTGTTTTATTTACAGATAATTCTTTATTGTATGACGTTATAAATTAAGATTAATAAAATACTATCACATTTAGTTTTAGGTAGGAAAATAAATAGATGTTACAAAACAATGTTGATATAATTAAGGTCCTCTTTTGTTTGTATAAAGTTTACAAGAAAACCACATGTCTTTACTCTTCGATTCTTTGATTTAAAAAGTTATTTTCTTCATTTTTTTAAAAAAATACTTTACCGCAGCGCTAGGATTTTCTCAAGTATTTCAGTGGCTGTTATTATTCCACCCATCTCTGAAAATCGCCACCTTTCGTCATTTTAGTAATGTAAATAATAAAAATTAACTGATAATTATAATAATAGAATGCATTTTGCTTTATTCTTGTTGTTTCTAGTCACACCTTTTGCGAGATAAATTAAAAAGTAATTTAGATTAAAAACAATTACGGTAACAGTGCATGAATATCAAAAAATTACAATCGATTCGGCATCAAAATCCTGCTTTGACTTTTGTAATTGGCGTGTGGCTAAGATTAATTTGAATATATATTATATGTATACTTGCAGGTTAGAACGGACTAAAATAATCTTGTAATAATAATAATAATGGTCGTAATTCTGCCTCTCTCTGAACCCTCTCAGTACCTTACTGGAGGGCTCCGGGAGGGGATTTCAGCTTCGGAGGGGAGGTACAAAAGTGACCCACCTTTTCTATATGGATGATCTCAAGTTATTCGCCTCCAGTCGCTCTCATCTTGTGGAATTGCTAAACATCACTTATGATTTTAGCAATTCTATTGGAATGGGGCTGGGGACGGATAAGTGTGCGGTCCTCCATGTTGAAAGGGGAAGGGTTACTAACTCCGAGGGCATAGATTTATCTATGCCCATCAACATAAGGACCCTTTCCGAGGCTGAAACATACCGATACCTGGGTATGTCACAGAACATCGGTGTAGATGAGGCGGGTATGAAACAGTCAGTTTGCGATGTGTTTTATGCACGCTTGACCAAAGTGCTTAACAGCCTTTTGTCCGGTGTGAATAAGACGCACGCATATAACGGTTGAGTTATTTTTTTATTATTATAGTTATTAACCTTTGGCATACTTAGGTGGACTCAGACCGAACTAAACGCTCTGGACAGAAAAGTCCGCACTATAATGACGTCCCACAGGATGCATCATCCGAGATCGTCAGTTATGAGGCTGTACTTGCCGCGGAAGCATGGTGGGCGCGGCTTTTTAAGCGCGCTTACCATGCATAATCGCGAAGTGTGCAGCCTCCGTAATTACTTTCTGACGAGAGCGGATGATCCATACTATAGGGACGTTATTTCTTGTGATAAAGGACTGACCCCTCTATCCTTAGCCAACGAGCAATGGCAAGACCCAGCAGTACAGTGCATTTCCGACCGGGAGGCCGTATGGAAGGAGAAGGAGCTCCACGGGAGGTTCTACAAGGCTCTACATGAGCCTTTCGTAGACACAGTCGCCTCCCTTCACTGGCTACGTTTCGGTGACCTCTTTGGGGAAACCGAGGGTTTTGTCTGTGCGATACAGGATCAGGTTATTAAGACCAACAATTATCGGAGATACATCCTAAAGGATGGCGCCGTCGACATCTGTCGAGCTTGTCTCCATCCCGGTGAGTCACTTAGGCATGTCATCTCCGGTTGTTCGGCGCTTTCTAACTCTGACTATTTGCACAGACACAATCTAGTAGCCAGGATTCTACACCAGGAGCTCGCTCTGAAATACGGCCTCGTGGATCGGAAACTGCCGTATTATAAGTACATGCCGGAAGCCGTGCTCGAAAATGACCGCGCCAGGCTCTACTGGGACCGGGCCATCATCACAGACAGGACTATTCTTGCGAATAAGCCTGATATTGTGCTGATGGACCGGGCACAGTCAAGGATCTTTTTGGTCGACATTACCATTCCTTATGACGGGAACCTCGTGAAAGCCGAAACAGATAAGGTGACAAAATATCTGGACCTGGCTCACGAGGTTACCGGCATGTGGGGTGGTCTGCCGACCGAAATTATTCCTGTGGTCGTTTCTGCGAACGGGTTAATCCCAGTCAGCCTCCCGGGTCATCTGAGGCGACTGGGACTCCGTGACGGACCGCTCCAGGCTCAAATGCAGAAGGCGGTGCTCCTCGATACCGCCCGCATCGTCCGCCGGTTTCTTTCCCTTTCCCCCTAACCCTCGGCCGTCTGGTCTCCCCTGCCGAGGGCTTCCATCTGGTTGGGTTTTTATTTATTTATGTATTTTTTATGCATTTATTTTATTTTGTTGATATTTATGTATGTTTATCATTTTCATTTACAATTATATATTTATACAGCCCAACCAGATGAGTAAACTATATAGATGCCCCAAATAATAATAATAAGCCCCCTAAAATCCAACCACACGTCCTGTTCTGAACATCTGAACACGTGGGTGGTGGGCAACACTACATTTCTATTACTGGAGTGGCCAACGTGGCAAAGGTAACCCATTCAAACCATGGAGACACGATTAAAAAGTAAACGTTTAATGCCGCTACCCGGGGGTTATCGCCGGGGCACACCTGGAGCTGACGCTGGGTGTTGCAGTAGACGAGCCGCCGGCGGTGAGGAGTTGAGTAGGCGGGCTCCCACCGGGTCACCCGAAAATGCTACAGCTAAACAAATACACTTAAACTTACCCAAAAACATATCTTCTCCTACATTACAACCGTGCAACCCAAGTACTGATTCAAATACACCCTCACTTACACTAGTAACAGAAGATAATAGAGAATCCGTAATCCCTACCTCTGATGTTGCGCAGGAGGCTGCTCAGGCCTTTCTACCTGCGTCCACAAAGGCAGGAAAGCCCAGGATGCGCATGAAATGGACATCTGAAGTCAATACATTTATTATGCGCACATATTACTATATCACGAAATTAGAAACAGATTTAACCACATATAGAACCCTTCTTCACCAAAAATTTACGGAACAGTACCCAGGAATAAATGTCTCAGAACAAAGATTATCTGATCAAAGAAGAGTAATAGTACGTAATAAGCTATTAAGTAACGAAATTCTGAGTGGATTACAAGAAGAAGTAAGGAATATATTATTTGAAGAAGAAAAGACACACAAAGACTCATATACCGCAATATCAACGTTGGCAAAATGTAAACAACTACAATCATACAATTCCTCTCACCATCCTAGCACTCAATATAAAAATAACACGCATTCGCAATCGACAAACTTAATGATAGAGGTACCAGACATGCAATTACAGACACAACATCCATTAATTAGAGGCACACCAATGTACCGAAATTGTAATCTTATGTCAGACATATCCACTCAAACAGATACCCTAGTAACAAACACCATGATAATTTAAAACGAAATAGAAACACCAGTCGTAGATGAGATAGATAACGATTTAAAGAAATCACAACTTAGGGAAAAACTACAAACCGCTATCTTACAATATGCTGGAATAGACCCTACAGTGCGACCTAAACTCCCAAAGCTTAAATATAGCAGACAACTCTTAAAACTAATACACATATTTAATAACAACATTTTGAGTCAATACATACATGAGACCTCAAAAATTACTGATATTCACACAATTATTTACTGTACTGCATTTGTAATATCTCAAGAATTAGGATACAAAATTACTAATAATGATAATAATGATAGGCTCACAAAACGTAAACAGGATACTACACCAATCTGGCAGATTCGATTACAAAGAGATATAAATAAGTTGCGCTCAGATATAGGTAAACTAACACAATACATTTTTATGAACAAAAGATCTAAGAAGATAGTGGATAGAGTTACAGCGATATTTAAAAACACAAGTTTACACACAAGACATGAAAGCAACAATAGCAGACCGGAAGAATTCCTTGATACCCTAAAGCAAAAATTAGCCCTTAAATGTAATAGACTTAAAAGATATAAAAAATCACTACAGAGAAAGCAGGACAATAATTAATTCATAAATAACGAAAAAATGTTTTACAGAAATTTAAATGCAGGCTTAAGAAACACAACAGCAGACAATATAGATAGACAACACCATGATACTCCGAACAAAGAGGAGTTAGAATCCTTTTGGTCAAATATTTGGGAGGCTCAAGTCACTCACAATACAGAAGCGAAATGGATATTAGAAGAAAAAGCTCGATGGGAAGCAATAGAGGAAATGAAATTTGAGGAAATTACACCTGAAGATATAAGAAACATAACATATAAATTACATAATTGGAAATCGCCTGGTATAGATAAAATTCATAACTTTTTGTACAAAAAATTAGAAATCTTACATAAATGTATAGCTAAAAACTTAACAGAAATTATATATCGAAAACAAGATTTACCCCAGTTTATAACTAAAGGAATAACACATATGCTTCCTAAAGGCCAAAATTCATTACAACCATCTCAATATAGACCTATTACATGCTTACCTACAATTTACAAAATACTTACATCAGCAATCACTTACAAAATCAGAACACACGCAGAGACACATAACATAATTGCTGAAGAACAGAAAGGATGTCGGCGCGGCCACATGGGGTGCAAAGAGCAACTGATAATTGATTCAGTTATTCACAAACATGCAGCTACCAAGAAACGAAATCTACATTGTACTTTTATAGATTATCAAAAGGCGTTCGATAGCATACCTCACTCCTGGTTAATTGAAGTACTTAAAATTTATAAAATTAATAACAGTCTAATTGAATTCCTTAAATCCATAATGCCACGTTGGAAAACTACCCTTTATCTTAATAGTCATCCTAACACTATAATTACCAGAGAAATATCGATAAAAAAGGCATCTATCAAGGTGACTCTTTGAGCCCTTTATGGTTTTGTCTTGCTCTTAACCCTCTGTCTCATATCCTAAACATTCAGGGCACAGGATATCACCTTAAAGATGGTAACACCGATACATCAATAACTCACTTAATATACATGGACGACATTAAACTATATACAAAAACCTACAAAGAAATGGACAAACTAATAAATTTTACTGCTGAATTTAGCCGAGATATCAATATGAAATTTGGATTAGACAAATGTAGGACCCTCCATATAATAAAGGGTAAGATACATACAGGAGATTACGCAATAGATGACAATGAAAATCAGATAATAACAGCCATGGAACCGAATGACGTTTATAAGTATCTGGGATTTCACCAGCTCAAAGGCTTAGATCACAGAACAATAAAAGAAAACCTCATTAATGAATATAAAAGAAGATTAACTAACATCTGCAAAACTAAACTGTCTGGAAAACACCTAATAAAAGCTGTGAATACTTACGCCATACCAGTACTTACCTACTCATTCGGTATAGTAAAATGGAGCAAAACCAATATTTATTCTATAGAGAGAACCACACGATCAATATTAACAAAACACAACTACCACCACCCAAAATTGGCTATAGAAAGGTTAACAATAAAGAGATACAACGGAGGCAGAGGACTCATAAATATACAAAACCTATGGCAAAAACAAGTACACGGATTGCAAAATTTCTTTTATCAAAAATCTGTGACATACACAAAGCAATCCAATGTAATGACCTCAATTATACACCACTAAACTTACATAAAACTACTTTACAAAGACCCCATAATTTAGTTACAAACCCAGAGCAAATTTTAAAAGAAGCATGGAAACAAAAAGTACTGCACGGCCGACACTATCATGACCTGGAACAACTCTTGATTGATAAAGCTGCGTCAAATCAATGGTTAAAAATAGGTTCTTTATTCCCCGAAACTGAAGGTTTTATTATCGCAATTCAAGACCAAGTTATAAATACTCGAAATTACAGGAAATATATCATTAAAGACCCCACTGTATTAGATGATAAGTGTCGAAAGTGCCACATACATTCTGAAACCATTCAGCATATAACTGGAGCATGCCCCCATCTTGCCCAAACCGATTACACTCATAGACATAACCAGGTAGCTAATATCATACATCAAACTCTTGCTATTCAACATAACCTCATACAAGACACTATTACATATACATACATACATAAACCCTCACGCCTGTCACCCAGAGGGGTAGGCAGAGACTACGGACTTCCATTTGGCGCGATCCTGACACACCTCTCTCGCCTCTTTCACATCCATATATCTACGCATACACGCTCGTCGGTTAAGGGTACTCCTAATCTGGCCCATTTTCAATGTATCGCCGATCTGGTCGATAAACCTTCGTCTAGGGCGTCCCTTCCCGACCCTGCCGTTCACTTCTGCAACATAAATTTGCTTTGTCACTCTTTCCTCGTTCATTCTTTCTACGTGACCAAACCACCGAAGCATTCCTTTCTTAATCCTTGTCACAACGTCATCTTGCAAACCACACTTTTCTCTTATTACACTATTTTTCACCCTGTCATTCAGATTCAGCCCTAGCATACTCCTTAAGGAACGCATTTCTACAGCATTTATTCTACTCTCATGCTTCTTCTGCCAGACCCAACTTTCACTACCATACATTAAAGTCGGTACTAACACAGCATTATGAATTGCCATACGTGCCTTAGTTGACACATTCTGACTCCTCACAATAGCGTGTAGAGCCCCATTTACTCTATTTCCTGCGTTCACTCGTCGTTCTATATCCTTATCATATCTACCATCCCTGCTAAATAAACATCCCAAATATACAAACTCATCCACTTGCTCAATCAACTCCCCTTCTATTCTTATTTTACATAAAGTTTTACTTTCTTCTCTTTCAAAAACCATCACTTTCGTCTTACTTGCGTTCACTTTCATACCCCTTTCTTTCAATGAACAATTCATTAAAGTAACCATCATTTGCAACTCGGCCGCCGACGATGCACTTATGACTTGATCATCGGCGTACAAAAGGCATTTGACGGTTGACTCACCCATTCTCAACCCACATTCTTCAACTTTCAAAGTTTGCAAACAACTGTCCATAAATAGGTTAAACAGCCACGGGGAAGCCACACATCCCTGTCTGACACCTTTATGAATGCCAAACCAGTCCGAGTAGACCCCGTTGATCCTGACACAAGCACTAGAGTCCCTATAAAGAGACCTTAATGCCTGTATCAAGCCAGCGCTCAACCCAAATGAGTTCAGTGTTTGCCATAACACGTTCCTGTCCACTCTGTCATAAGCCTTTTCCAAGTCCAAGAACGCACAAAAAACTTTCTGGTTTTTAGCCAAAAACTTCTCCGCTATCATGCGCATGGAAAAGACTTGATCCGTACATCCCATCCCCTTTCTAAATCCAGCTGGACATCCCAAATTTTTCCATCAGTTTCTTCCATAACTCTTTCAATTAACACCTTAGCATACAGTTTACCCACAATGCTAAGCAAGCTGATACCACGGTAGTTTTTACAGTCCTGCTGCGACCTCTTTCCCTTATATATTGGGACTATAACGGCTTTGCACCAGTCTTCCGGTACCCGTTTCAGTTCCCAACATAAATTAAACAAGGTGTGCAGCAGGCCTGCAACCACACCCTCACCAGCCCTTAGCATTTCGAGTGATACTCTATCATATCCGGCTGCCTTACCTGCTTTCATGCTTTTCATTGCTTTCATTATTTCATCTACACTTATCTCCCTACCTCTCTCCACTTCTTCCGGAATTTCTATTTCACTTATTTCAGACGACTCTTCACTCTTAAACACGCTTTCAAAGTATTCCTTCCATCTCTTTAAATTCGAAACTTCATCATTCAGCATGCAGCCATTCTCGTCTCGTATAGCATTCATTCTAGACTGTTTTGAATTTCCCCTGGCAGTTCTTACGAGCTTCCAGAACATTTTAATATTTTCCTGGAAGTTATCAGATATCCTTCTATCATTTTTATCTATCCTTTCTTGCTTTTTCCTTTCAACAACTTCTTTTACTCTCTTATTTATACGTCTAAAGTTTGCCTTTTTTCTTTCAATCTCATCATTCATACCGCCAGAATTACCAGCTTTAGGTGCTAGTAAATCTAGCCATGCTCTCTTCTTTGCTTCAACTTCCATCCGTACCTCATCATCCCACCACAACGTATTACTTTTCCTTTCATTCGTTCTCTTACTTACACCGCATACTTCGGTGGCTGCATCCACCAGAACTCTCTTAATATCATTCCATACATTCTTCAATTCTAAATCATTCATACATAATTCATTCAACCCACTTATATTTCCCTCAGTCTGCATTTATACTTCTCTTTCACACCTTCATCTTGTAACCTCTCTATTCTTATACGCTGTAACGCAGTGGTAGACACCGATGTCCGATGCCGCCAACGTCTGAATAGACCATTAATTCGGCATAAGACCAAGTAATGATCCGTCCCTACGTTGGACCCCCGGTAAACCCTTGTATCTACCACTGCGCTCCTCATTCTTTCATCCACAATTATAAAATCTATCATGCTTCTATCATCCCCTCTTTCCCATGTATACATGTGAATCCTCTTATGACGAAAGAAAGTGTTCGCCACAAAAAGATTCTTTTCCACACATACGGTGAGGAGGTCTTCACCATTCTCATTTATTCTTTCATCGCCAAACGTTCCTAATATCCTTTCATAACCAGACCTCTTCACCCCCACCCTTCCATTAAAATCTCCTAACATAATAATATTTTCATTTTCCTTACATTTCATCAACACCAGCCTTACCATGTCCCAAAACTGCTCTCGGATATAAGTGGGCTTAGACATATCTGGGGCGTACACCCCTAGCACAAACAACTTCTTTAAGCCCACTTTCATTCGTATCCACAGCAGCCTTGGGCTAACACATTCATACTCTTTCACACATTGACCCATTCTTTCTGAAAGGATGACACCCACTCCCTGGCATGCCCGCTCGGTTTCGTCTACTCCAGACCAGTAAGCGGTATACATGCCATGTGCAGTGACATCTCTTCCCTTTCGTTTCGTCTCGTTTACACATAACACATCTATTTCTCTATCATTCATCATTTCGCATACTTCATCCATCTTATCATTCATTGCTCCACATACATTCAGCGTAGCCAGACGGGCCTCCGCAATCCACTTTTCGCCCCTCCGGGAGACAGGACGTGACGGGTGGCGAACCTCGTCGCCGGTTTTTCTCCCGGAGATTCTTCGCACCCCTGCCCCATTAAAGGGGCGCCGGGAACTCGGGGCCATTTCTTTTTCTACTAGGCTCATGGTGCGAACTAAGGGGGTGGTAGATTTTACGCCGCTACCATACGGCGAGGAGCCGAGTCTGTCGTTTCGGCTTTGTCGCTCGTTTAGCACCACCCGGGGGACACGTGTAGGGTGGGCCTAGGATTAGGTGGTCGAAGCCTACGGACGCGAGCGACTCATCCCCCACTATTACACCTTATTATAAATACATCCCAAGCACCGTTCTAGAAAATACAACACATAAGTTATACTACGACCGCGCCATTCTAACTGACAAAACAATACATTATAATAGACCAGACATTACACTACAAGATAAACTTAATAAAATCACATACCTCATTGATATAGCTATACCTAACACACATAATATTACAAAGACAATTACAGAAAAAATCCACAAATATACAGATCTCCAAGACGAAATTAGCAGAATTTGGAAACAAGAAAAAGCATACATAGTACCGATTGTGTTATCAACCACAGGAGTTATCCCAAAACATCTTCACCACAGCCTGAAACTATTAAATATAAAAGAGAATAAATACATACAATTACAGAAAGCCGCCATATTAAATACGTGCCGCATTGTGAGAAAATTTTTACAAATAGATGAAAACGAAGTTGCGCCCAATATCCCAGAATACACTACTTAATAAAACGCCCATATGCTTTTTACTTGGTGAACACCCGTAATTAGCATTAATAACGGCCGCAAGGCTAGAAAAAATAAAGATACAAAAATAATAATAATAATAATAATAATCCGTCGAGTCCCGGACCGGAAAAGTCCGGGACTCGACGGACTGCATCACTACTGGCTGAAGGGGTTCGTGGTGTGTCACGCTGTGCTCGCCCGACAGTTTCAAGAGGCTCTCGACCAAAAGTCGCTCCCGAGCCTCTTCACTACTGGGATCACTCATTTGGTTCCTAAAGACCGGGATTCCACAGACCCGAGCAAGTACCGCCCCATAACGTGTCTACCTACCATATACAAGACACTAACATCCATTTTGAGCGCGAGAATCACTCGTCACCTGAACTCAAATCAGTTGATGTCGCGCGCTCAAAATGGATGTCGGGGCGGTGGTCGTGGAACCAAGGAACCACTCCTCATTGACGTGGTCATTGGCAAGGTGGTTAAACGCAACCGTCGGAACCTCTCCGCCGCCTGGATAGACTACAAAAAGGCATTCGACTCGGTGCCTCATACATGGCTTAAGAGGGTCCTCGAGCTGTACAAGGTTGACTGTATGGTTCGAGACTTCCTCGGGCAGTGTATGGGGCAGTGGAGTACGATCCTTTGTCATCTAGGCCAGCGGATGACGGCTGCGGAAAACCACATAAGGATAAGAAGGGGTAACTTCCAGGGCGATTGTTTGAGTCCAATCTGGTTTTGCCTCTCTCTGAACCCTCTAAGTACCTTACTGGAGGGTTCCGGGAGGGGATTTCAGCTTCGGAAAGGAGGTACAAAAGTGAACCACCTTTTCTATATGGATGATCTCAAGTTATTCGCCTCCAGTCGCTCCCATCTTGTGGAATTGCTAGACATCACTTGTGATTTTAGCAATTCTATTGGAATGGAGCTGGGGACGGATAAGTGTGCGATCCTCCATGTCGAAAGGGGAAGGGTTGCTAACTCTGAGGGCATGGACTTATCTATGCCCATCAGCATAAGGACCCTTTCCGAGGCTGAAACATACCGATACCTGGGTATGTCACAGAACATCGGTGTCGATGAGGCGGGTATGAAACAGTCAGTTTGCGATGTGTTTTATGCACGCTTGACAAAAATGCTTAACAGTCTTTTGTCGGGCGTTAATAGGACACACGCTTATAACGGCTGGATCATGCCTGTTCTCATGTATACCTTTGGCATACTCAGGTGGACTCAGACTGAACTGAACGCTCTAGACAGAAAAGTCCGCACTATAATGACGTCCCACAGAGTGCATCATCCGAGATCGTCGGTAATGAGGCTGTACTTGCCGCGGAAGCATGGTGGGCGCGGCTTTTTAAGCGCGCTTACCCTGCATAATCGCGAAGTGTGCAGCCTCCGTAATTATTTTCTGTCGAGAGCGGATGATCCATTCTATAGGGACGTTATTTTTTGTGATAAAGGACTTACCCCTTTATCCTTAGCCAACGAGCAATGGCAAGACCCGGCAGTACAGAGCATTTCCGACCGGGAGACCGTATGGAAGGAGAAGGAGCTCCACGGGAGGTTCTACAAGGCTCTTCATGAGCCTTTCGTAGATACAGTTGCCTCCCTCTACTGGCTACGTTTTGGTGACCTCTTCGGGGAAACCGAGGGTTTTGTCTGTGCAATACAGGATCAGGTTATTAAGACCAACAACTATCGGAGATACATCCTAAGGGATGGCACCGTGGACATTTGTCGAGCTTGTCGCCATCCTGGTGAATCACTTAGGCATGTCATCTCCGGTTGTTCGGCGCTTTCTAACTCTGAGTACTTGCATAGGCACAACCTAGTAGCCAGGATTCTACACCAGGAGCTCGCTCTGAAATACGGTCTCGTGGATCGGAAAATGCCTTATTATAAGTACATGCCGGAAGCCGTGCTCGAAAATGACCGCGCCAGGCTCTACTGGGACCGGGCCATCATCACAGACAGGACCATTCTTGCGAATAAGCCTGATATTGTGCTGATGGACCGGGCACCGTCAAGGATATTTTTGGTCGACATTACCATTCCTTATGACGGGAACCTCGTGAAAGCCGAAACAGATAAGCGAACAAAATATCTGGACCTGGCTCACGAGGTGACCGACATGTGAGGTGGACTGCCGGCCGAAATTATACCTGTAGTCGTTTCTGCGAACGGGTTAATCCCAATCAGCCTCTCGGGTCATCTGAGGCGACTGGGACTCCGTGACGGACCGCTCCAAGCTCAAATGCAGAAGGCGGTGCTCCTCGATACCGCCCGCATCGTCCGCCGGTTTCTTTCCCTTTCTCCCTAACCCTCGGCCGTTTGGTCTCCCCTGCCGAGGGCTTCCATCTGGTTGGGTTTTTATATATTTATGTAATTTTTATGTATTTATTTTATTTTATTGATATTTATGTAAGTTTATCATTTTCATTTACAATTATATATTTATACAGCCCAACCAGATGAGAAAACTATACAAATACCCCATAATAATAATAACAATTGGTATTTATTTTCTCCCACATATTATGATCAGTACATCAAAATAAACATAGTAACAATGAACTAACAGCTATAAATATTAGCCAAATAAGATCCTGGTGCTGGTGCCCAAACTAGGTTTCCCTGTGCTATGAAAAGTTACATTAAAATATACTTGTTCAGTTTGGAGAAACTGTGTAAAAATTACTTATTAGGTATATATACAGAAAAACATCCTTTAATTAGTCTACTAGTAAAGGTAAGCAGGTTTATTAAGTGTTAATAGTGTGGTAAGCGTGTGTGCGCGTGCGCGCACCTGTGTGTGTGTGTTTGTGTGCATGTGGTGTGTAATATATACGAGTATTTAAACAATACGTTCAAATTGTTTTTCTGTCTGTTCGTAGTCTAATGATTTAAGCTATTTGATTACGGAAGTTTTTGTCTGTCTTTTAGTTAACGGATATATATTTAATAATTTGTTAGCAAGATTATATAGGACTGGACCTCTGTAATTGAAAAAAAAATTAAGTGACTTCAAATTTGAATAATTTTTGTTCAATAAACTAAAAGTGAAACACGACCGCACAGAACGGAGTCCGGAGGGAGAAGGATCTTGTATATCTGTCATGCTATTATCGCAAACTTATGGGACAAAATTATTCCAATCAGATAAATTATTGAATTACTTAGGAAAGTTGAAATTATTGATATAACAATGATAAAACAATGTGCCTATATTCTCTATTATTAAATTATTGATAAAACAATGATATAACAATGTGCCTATATTCTCGTGAGATTGCAAGATCCCAGTCATGAAATTATTGTATTGTTACCAGTTCTTATTGCGTCTGCAAAGTTTAAGATTATTCAAACATCTGCAAGTGGGTGTAAACTGAAGTATAAAATTCCATGACATTCTTTTATGAATAAATACATACAGATCTAGCTAATATAAAATAATTAATTACTTACTCACAATTTATTTTATTGTTTAGCTCAATATTTTAAAGAATATACCTAGTCAGGTCATAAATTCTGTCACATGTTTAATATAAAATAATTGAAACAAGTTTATTCATTATGTAACCATTTATATACCAAAATGAACGTAACGAAACATAAATTCTTATGACACTAAAGTTTATTCAAAATGGCCTCCGTGATTTTGAATACAGGCCTTCAATCTGCGCGGACAGTCGTCTATCGCAGCACGAACGAGGTCCATGTCAATATCGACGGCTGCCTTAATCAAGGATGTTTTGAGTGACTCCAAATTGAGATGAGGCTTTTAGCACGCCTTTTCCTCCAAGTGTTGCCATATCTTGTAATCTAACGGATTTAAATCTTGACTGGAGGAGGGCCAGTCTTCGTGCCGGATGAAGTCGATTTCACGCGCCGCCAGCCAGTCTTGTGTGCTCTTCGCTCTATGAGCTGGCGCCGAATCTTGTTGGAATACCCAGTGCCTGTTATTGAACATGGTATGAGAAACAGGTTCCACAAGGTTCGTCAGGACCGTATTTTGATACACAACTGCATTCGTTTTTACGCTTTTCTCACAAAAATGTACCTCTGTTAAGCCCCAATAAGAAACTCCCAACCATACCATGAGCGAGGATGGAAAATGACCTCGTTGGACACGCAGAATACGGTTGCTCGCTTCTTCACTACTGTGTGCGTACATCTTATCATTTTGTTTGTTGTAAATCTCTTCTACAGTAAAAATTTTTTCATCCGAAAAAAGAATTTCCCGATATTTTTTTCCCGCGTACCGCTTCAACAAAGCGCGGCATCTCTTCAGTCTCAGGTCCATTAGACGAGCATTCAAACGATGTCATGTTTTTCTTCGATATGCCCGAAGCCCAAAATCTTCATTTAACACCCTTTTCACCGTGGTTCTGCTTAACCTCATCTGAAGGGCCAACAGTTTCTGCTTACATTTGGGATTTCTTTGAATTCGCGCCTTCACAGCCTTCACTGCTGGATTCCTAACAGACCGAGGGCGACCACTTCTTGACCTGTCATCTACACTAAAGTCTTCATTGTATCGTTTGATGGTACGATAAACGAATCTTTTGGTTATATTCAAATTTTTCCGCATGTCAAAAATTTGAATTGGCGCGTAACCGCGACGATGCAACGCAATAACTGCAACACGGTCTTTTTTAAGCGTCCACTACATATTTAAAAATGAGTAAAATTCTAAAAAGTATACAGTTTTATTTTCATGAACAATTCGAAATTCGAATTCAATAAACTTTAGTGTGGCCAGCATTTTAAAAGAAAAGTTTTTACTGTGTGACAATACTTATGACCTGACTAGGTATTACACTAATGTATTGTGTTTTATATTTTAGCAGTCCTCGACAAATTAGAAGACTAAATTGCCTTTTCGTAATTTTAAGTGGCAAATATAGTTAAAATCCTATCATTGACTTTAAAATTACGAAAAATTAATTTAACGCTCCTAAGCGAAAACAGAAAAATAAAATTGATTAGAAGAGAAAGAAGATTTAGAAGATAAATAATATTTTTTGATAATTTTACCTTTTGCGTGTGTTTTGTTTTATTTACAGATAATTCTTTATTGTATGACGTTATAAATTAAGATTAATAAAATACTGTTACATTTAGTTTTAGGTAGGAAAATAAATAAATGTTACAAAACAATGTTGATGTAATTAAGATGCTCTTTTGTTTGTATAAAGTTTACAAGAAAACCACATGACTTTACTCTTCGATTCTTTGATTTAAAAAGTTATTTTTTTCATTTTTTTTTAAAAAATACTTTACCGCAGCGCTAGGATTTTCTCAAGTATTTCAGTGGCTGTTATTATTCCACCCATCTCTGAAAATCGCCGCCTTTTGTCATTTTAGTAATGTAAATAATAAAAATTAACTGGTAATTATAATAAAAGAATGCATTTTGCTTTATTCTTGTTGTTTCTAGTCACACCTTTTGCGAGATAAATTAAAAAGTAATTTAGATTAAAAACAATTACGGTAACAGTGCATGAATATCAAAAAATTACAATCGATTCGGCATCAAAATCCTGCTTTGACTTTTGTAATTGGCGTGTGGCTAAGATTAATTTGAATATAATTATATTATATGTATACTTGCAGGTTAGAACGGACTAAAATTATCTTGTAATAATAATAATAATAACAATTGGTATTTATTTTCCCCCACATATTATGATCAGTACATCAAAATAAACATAGTAACAATGAACTAACAGCTATAAATATTAGTCAAATAAGATCCAGGTGGGAGACTGGTGCCCAAACTAGGTTTCCCTGTGCTATGAGATCACCAGGCCCCTCCCTCAACAGAAGTGATATTGCTGCAATACATTTAATAATCAATACAGCTACGTGTAATTAAATTACATTAAAATATACTTTTTCAGTTTGGAGAAACTGTGTAAAAATTACTTATTAGGTATACATACAGAAAAACATGCTTTAAGGCTACTAGTTAAGGTAAGCAGGTTTATTAAGTGTTAATACTCGTAGTGTGGTAAGCGTGTGTGCGCGTGCGCGCACCTGTGTGTGTGTGTGTTTGTGTGCATGTGGTGTGTAATATATACGAGTATTTAAACAATACGTTCAAATTGTTTTTCTGTCTGTTCGTAGTCTAATGATTTAAGCTATTTGATTACGGAAGTTTTTGTCTGTCTTTTAGTTAACGGATATATATTTAATAATTTGTTAGCAAGATTATATAGGACTGGACCTCTGTAATTGAAAAAAAAATTAAGTGACTTCAAATTTGAATAATTTTTGTTCAATAAACTAAAAGTGAAACACGACCGCACAGAACGGAGTCCGGAGGGAGAAGGATCTTGTATATCTGTCATGCTATTATCGCAAACTTATGGGACAAAATTATTCCAATCAGATAAATTATTGAATTACTTAGGAAAGTTGAAATTATTGATATAACAATGATAAAACAATGTGCCTATATTCTTTATTATTAAATTATTGATAAAACAATGATATAACAATGTGCCTATATTCTCGTGAGATTGCAAGATCCCAGTCATGAAATTATTGTATTGTTACCAGTTCTTATTGCGTCTGCAAAGTTTCAGATTATTCAAACATCTGCAAGTGGGTGTAAACTGAAGTATAAAATTCCATGACATTCTTTTATGAATAAATACATACAGATCTAGCTAATATAAAATAATTAATTACTTACTCACAATTTATTTTATTGTTTAGCTCAATATTTTAAAGAATATACCTAGTCAGGTCATAAATTCTGTCACATGTTTAATATAAAATAATTGAAACAAGTTTATTCATTATGTAACCATTTATATACCAAAATGAACGTAACGAAACATTAATTCTTATGACACTAAAGTTTATTCAAAATGGCCTCCGTGATTTTGAATACAGGCCTTCAATCTGCGCGGACAGTCGTCTATCGCACCACGAACGAGGTCCATGTCAATATCGACGGCTGCCTTAATCAAGGATGTCTTGAGTGACTCCAAATTGAGATGAGGCTTTTAGCACGCCTTTTTCTCCAAGTGTTGCCATATCTTGTAATCTAACGGATTTAAATCTTGACTGGAGGAGGGCCAGTCTTCGTGCCGGATGAAGTCGATTTCACGCGCCGCCAGCCAGTCTTGTGTGCTCTTCGCTCTATGAGCTGGCGCCGAATCTTGTTGGAATACCCAGTGCCTGTTATTGAACATGGTATGAGAAACAGGTTCCACAAGGTTCGTCAGGACCGTATTTTGATACACAACTGCATTCGTTTTTACGCTTTTCTCACAAAATTGTACCTCTGTTAAGCCCCAATAAGAAACTCCCAACCATACCATGAGCGAGGATGGAAAATGACCTCGTTGGGCACGCAGAATACGGTTGCTCGCTTCTTCACTACTGTGTGCGTACATCTTATCATTTTGTTTGTTGTAAATCTCTTCTACAGTAAAAATTTTTTCATCCGAAAAAAGAATTTCCCGATATTTTTTTCCCGCGTACCGCTTCAACAAAGCGCGGCATCTCTTCAGTCTCAGGTCCATTAGACGAGCATTCAAACGATGTCATGTTTTTCTTCGATATGCCCGAAGCCCAAAATCTTCATTTAACACCCTTTTCACCGTGGTTCTGCTTAACCTCATCTGAAAGGCCAACAGTTTCTGCTTACATTTGGGATTTCTTTGAATTCGCGCCTTCACAGCCTTCACTGCTGGATTCCTAACAGACCGAGGGCGACCACTTCTTGACCTGTCATCTTCACTAAAGTCTTCATTGTATCGTTTGATGGTACGATAAACGAATCTTTTGGTTATATTCAAATTTTTCCGCATGTCAAAAATTTGAATTGGCGCGTAACCGCGACGATGCAACGCAATAACTGCAACACGGTCTTTTTTAAGCGTCCACTACATATTTAAAAATGAGTAAAATTCTAAAAAGTATACAGTTTTATTTTCATGAACAATTCGAAATTCGAATTCAATAAACTTTAGTGTGGCCAGCATTCTAAAAGAAAAGTTTTTACTGTGTGACAATACTTATGACCTGACTAGGTATTACACTAATGTATTGTGTTTTATATTTTAGCAGTCCTCGACAAATTAGAAGACTAAATTGCCTTTTCGTAATTTTAAGTGGCAAATATAGTTAAAATCCTATCATTGACTTTAAAATTACGAAAAGTTAATTTAACGCTCCTAAGCGAAAACAGAAAAATAAAATTGATTAGAAGAGAAAGAAGATTTAGAAGATAAATAATATTTTTTGATAATTTTACCTTTTGCGTGTGTTTTGTTTTATTTACAGATAATTCTTTATTGTATGACGTTATAAATTAAGATTAATAAAATACTGTTACATTTAGTTTTAGGTAGGAAAATAAATAAATGTTACAAAACAATGTTGATGTAATTAAGATGCTCTTTTGTTTGTATAAAGTTTACAAGAAAACCACATGTCTTTACTCTTCGATTCTTTGATTTAATAAGTTATTTTTTTTTCATTTTTTTTTTAAAAATACTTTACCGCAGCGCTAGGATTTTCTCAAGTATTTCAGTGGCTGTTATTATTCAAAATACTGCTTTGACTTTTGTAATTGGCGTGTGGCTAAGATTAATTTGAATATATATTATATGTATACTTGCAGGTTAGAACGGACTAAAATTATCTTGTAATAATAATAATAATAACAATTGGTATTTATTTTCTCCCACAGATTATGATCAGTACATCAAAATAAACATAGTAACAATGAACTAACAGCTATAAATATTAGCCAAATAAGATCCAGGTGGGAGACTGGTGCCCAAACTAGGTTTCCCTGTGCTATGAGATCACCAGGCCCCTCCCTCAACAGAAGTGATATTGCTGCAATACATTTAATAATCAATACAGCTACGTGTAATTAAATTACATTAAAATATACTTGTTCAGTTTGGAGAAACTGTGTAAAAATTACTTATGAGGTATACATACAGAAAACATGATTTAAGTCTACTAGTAAAGGTAAGCAGGTTTATTAAGTGTTAATAGTGTGGTAAGCGTGTGTGCGCGTGCGCGCATCTGTGTGTGTGTGTGTGTTTGTGTGCATGTGGTGTGTAATATATACGAGTATTTAAACAATACGTTCAAATTGTTTTTCTGTCTGTTCGTAGTCTAATGATTTAAGCTATTTGATTACGGAAGTTTTTGTCTGTCTTTTAGTTAACGGATATATATTTAATAATTTGTTAGCAAGATTATATAGGACTGGACCTCTGTAATTGAAAAAAAAATTAAGTGACTTCAAATTTGAATAATTTTTGTTCAATAAACTAAAAGTGAAACACGACCGCACAGAACGGAGTCCGGAGGGAGAAGGATCTTGTATATCTGTCATGCTATTATCGCAAACTTATGGGACAAAATTATTCCAATCAGATAAATTATTGAATTACTTAGGAAAGTTGAAATTATTGATATAACAATGATAAAACAATGTGCCTATATTCTCTATTATTAAATTATTGATAAAACAATGATATAAAAATGTGCCTATATTCTCGTGAGATTGCAAGATCCCAGTCATGAAATTATTGTATTGTTACCAGTTCTTATTGCGTCTGCAAAGTTTCAGATTATTCAAACATCTGCAAGTGGGTGTAAACTGAAGTATAAAATTCCATGACATTCTTTTATGAATAAATACATACAGATCTAGCTAATATAAAATAATTAATTACTTACTCACAATTTATTTTATTGTTTAGCTCAATATTTTAAAGAATATACCTAGTCAGGTCATAAATTCTGTCACATGTTTAATATAAAATAATTGAAACAAGTTTATTCATTATGTAACCATTTATATACCAAAATGAACGTAACGAAACATAAATTCTTATGACACTAAAGTTTATTCAAAATGGCCTCCGTGATTTTGAATACAGGCCTTCAATCTGCGCGGACAGTCGTCTATCGCAGCACGAACGAAGTCCATGTCAATATCGACGGCTGCCTTAATCAAGAATGTCTTGAGTGACTCCAAATTGAGATGAGGCTTTTAGCACGCCTTTTCCTCCAAGTGTTGCCATATCTTGTAATCTAACGGATTTAAATCTTGACTGGAGGAGGGCCAGTCTTCGTGCCGGATGAAGTCGATTTCACGCGCCGCCAGCCAGTCTTGTGTGCTTTTCGCTCTATGAGCTGGCGCCGAATCTTGTTGGAATACCCAGTGCCTGTTATTGAACATGGTATGAGAAACAGGTTCCACAAGGTTCGTCAGGACCGTATTTTGATACACAACTGCATTCGTTTTTACGCTTTTCTCACAAAATTGTACCTCTGTTAAGCCCCAATAAGAAACTCCCAACCATACCATGAGCGAGGATGGAAAATGACCTCGTTGGACACGCAGAATACGGTTGCTCGCTTCTTCACTACTGTGTGCGTACATCTTATCATTTTGTTTGTTGTAAATCTCTTCTACAGTAAAAATTTTTTCATCCGAAAAAAGAATTTCCCGATATTTTTTTCCCGCGTACCGCTTCAACAAAGCGCGGCATCTCTTCAGTCTCAGGTCCATTAGACGAGCATTCAAACGATGTCATGTTTTTCTTCGATATGCCCGAAGCCCAAAATCTTCATTTAACACCCTTTTCACCGTGGTTCTGCTTAACCTCATCTGAAGGGCCAACAGTTTCTGCTTACATTTCGGATTTCTTTGAATTCGCGCCTTCACAGCCTTCACTGCTGGATTCCTAACAGACCGAGGGCGACCACTTCTTGACCTGTCATCTACACTAAAGTCTTCATTGTATCGTTTGATGGTACGATAAACGAATCTTTTGGTTATATTCAAATTTTTCCGCATGTCAAAAATTTGAATTGGCGCGTAACCGCGACGATGCAACGCAATAACTGCAACACGGTCTTTTTTAAGCGTCCACTACATATTTAAAAATGAGTAAAATTCTAAAAAGTATACAGTTTTATTTTCATGAACAATTCGAAATTCGAATTCAATAAACTTTAGTGTGGCCAGCATTCTAAAAGAAAAGTTTTTACTGTGTGACAATACTTATGACCTGACTAGGTATTACACTAATATATTGTGTTTTATATTTTAGCAGTCCTCGACAAATTAGAAGACTAAATTGCCTTTTCGTAATTTTAAGTGGCAAATATAGTTAAAATCCTATCATTGACTTTAAAATTACGAAAAGTTAATTTAACGCTCCTAAGCGAAAACAGAAAAATAAAATTGATTAGAAGAGAAAGAAGATTTAGAAGATAAATAATATTTTTTGATTATTTTACCTTTTTCGTGTGTTTTGTTTTATTTACAGATAATTCTTTATTGTATGACGTTATAAATTAAGATTAATAAAATACTGTTACATTTAGTTTTAGGTAGGAAAATAAATAAATGTTACAAAACAATGTTGATGTAATTAAGATGCTCTTTTGTTTGTATAAAGTTTACAAGAAAACCACATGTCTTTACTCTTCGATTATTTGATTTAAAAAGTTATTTTTTTTTCATTTTTTTTTTTAAAAATACTTTTCCGCAGCGCTAGGATTTTCTCAAGTATTTCAGAGATGGGAACAGTATTCCATGTGAGGCCGAACTTGCGCCTTGTAAAGTAGCAGGCGGTGTGCCGGCATGAAATACTGTCCCGCTCTGCTGAGCACGCCTAGCTTTTTAGAGGCCAATTTGGCCTTCCCTTCCAAGTGACCACGAAACTGCACGTCACTCGATATGTCGACTCCGAGGATACCGATACTGGCTGAGGCAAGAAGGGGAGTGCCTTGAAACTGAGGAGATACGACAAAGGGGTTCTTTTTAGCGGTAAACGCGCAAACTTGTGTCTTCTGAGGATTAAATTGGACTAGATTTAGTCGCCCCCAATCCGAGACTTTGTTCAGCAAAGTCTCGACTTCAGACACAAGTTTGTTCCGGTACTCAGCGACGTTTTCCCGAGAAATATTGGCACGGCCGGTGTATAGAGCATCACCAGTGCTGTTATCCGTATAGCAATGAATGTTACCAGTTAGCAACATATCATTGATATGCAGAAGAAACAGCGTTGGTGATAGCACACAGCCTTGTGGAACACCAGCGTTAATAGGCTTGTAGTCAGAGCATGCACCGTCTACAACGACCTTGATGCTCCGATCTGCAAGAAAGCTGGTGATCCAATTGCACAATTTCTCGGGAAGCCCATAGGAAGGGAGCTTCGAAAGAAGCGCTTTGTGCCAAACCCGATCGAAGGCCTTCGCAATGTCCAGACTAACGGCCAACGCCTCCCCCTTGGACTCTACTGCCTCCGCCCATCTATGGGTCAGGTAGACCAGAAGATCACCAGCTGATCGACCCCGACGAAAACCGTATTGGCGGTCACTAATCAGCTGGTGATCCTCAAGGTACCGGATGAGCTGGCAGTTAATAATAAATTCCATTATTTTGGAGAACAAGGAGGTGATCGCGATAGGCCTATAGTTGGATGTGTCTGAGCGGTCGCCTTTTTTAGGGATCGGGTGGACAAAAGCTGTCTTCCATGAATTCGGGACTACGCCTTGGGAGTAGGAGTACCGGAAAAGACGCGTTAGGACCGGTGCCAACTCCGGAGCACACGTCCTCAGCACAATTGGGGGGATTCCGTCAGGCCCACTCGACTTCTGGATGTCCAGGGAGAGCAGTGCTTTGCGAACCGAGCGCTGTGAGAACAGCACATTCGGCATGGAGCACTCACACCGCGGGATGGTCGGCGGTGTTTTCCCCCCGTCATCAAGAGTCGAGTTGGACGCAAAAAGGGAGCCTAAAAGGTCGGCTTTGTCTTTTGCGTCATGGGCCAGTGAGTCATCCTCCCTGTGCAGAGATGGTAGTGATGGCTTACAGAAATTCCCTTGGACAGCCTTGGCGAGAGACCAGAATGCACGGGTTCCCGAAGGAAGGCGAATTAGTTTCTCGCCAATTCTGCCTATGTGCTCTGACTTTGCCTTGGCAATAACTCTTTTGAAGGACCTGGAGGCGAAGTTATACTTCTTTTTAAGTGTGCTGGTATTTACATCCCGAGTCGCCGGAGCCGCAGCCCAGGCTTGATAACACTCCTGCTTACTGCGTAATGCAGTTACGTTATGCTATAGATAATAATAGATTGACATAAGGCAGTATAAACAAATTTTATAATACTGGTATCAGCAAGATGAAGAAGCTGCTTAAAAATGTATGTAAGTTTACGAACTCTGGAAGAAATATTGTTTATATGCTCCTCGAAGGAAAGTTTGTTGTCTATTATAATACCTAAATATTTTGTGTTCGTGGTCTTTTCAAAAGAGCGACACGTACATGAACTAAGCGCCGGTATGCAGCAGTCATGGACATAGAAGTTTAAGTTCTCTTGGCCTTTTAATGCTTGTGTAGTAATACAAAAGGGATGTATTTAGTTTTGGTTGCATTTAAAGATAGATAATGCGTAGCAAGCTATTGTTGGACAGTATTAAAACTAGTTTGTGCAACAGAATAAACTTCTTCCCAATACTGGCCGTAAAAGGTAAGTGTGGTGTCATCAGCATAGCACATAACCTTACAATTGAGAATATTAATTTGACTTACTTATTTACTTATCTTCACGCACAATCCCTGACGGGGTAGCCAGAGAGAACAGATCGCCAAGTGTCACGATCCTTACATACCTCTTTCGCTTCTTTCAGATTCATTATCTTCTTCATACATGCACGTCTAGTTATCCGAGTACTCTTGACCCTACCCTCTTCGAGCAATTTGCTCATATGGTCTTCGAAAGTTAGTCTCGGTCTACCTCGACACCTTTTAATATTAACTTTCGCGCTATATATTATCTTCACCATTCGGTCTTCACTCGCTTCAATCGCTCAACATGCCCAAACCACCGAAGCACGCCCTTATCAATTTTTGTGATAAGGTCATCTTTCAAACCTGCCATATTGCGAATCTCTTCGTTTCGCTTTCCCTACTGGTATGCCTAATATCGTGAGCACAATTTTTTACAAATTTCTCAATTTAATTATTAAATATCTCTCACCTGAGAACGACCAAAGAAAGTTACCTATACCTTTGACAATTCCTATTTCATCCAGTGTCTTAACAACTTTATCCACTAAAATATTATTATGTGCATTTTCAATATCAATAAAACAAGCCGCGGTCGGGTTATAACCAGCAAAGCCTAATTGTGTATAAATTCCTAGCCTTGCTAAACAGTCTAGAGAAGATTGAGCTTTCCGTTTGTTGGCCGTTTGTGCGACATGACAAAATATTTTGATTGTCTACATACCAATCTATTCTCTTACGTAACATGTGAAATATTTTGCAGAGACAGGAAATGAGAGAAATAGGACTAAGTTTATTTTCACTATTTAGTTCAGCACCTGCCTTAGGAATTGGGACTACTAAAATTGTACGCCACTGCTTCGGTACCATATTGGACCTAAATATGGCATTACATATATAAGTCTAAAAGATATTATTTACCAGCTGGATGTAAAAAAAAACCATTGAGTAAGTGACTGCGTCATTACATGGAGCACTGTTCTACTTTTTAAACTATGAAAACGGACCAAAAGTTATCGTGTATGACCGATGCTATTAGCGCATAGGGCGATTATTGCCCTTGTTCGTTTATTTTTTTACGTCTGATGAAGTAATATATTTAATTATATTCTAATTAAATTTAATTACAGCAATTTTTATATTTCAGCTGGTTTCTTTTTCAATGGCATATATAGATACAATCCTATTCGTCTGTTGAAAATTACCAAAAGTTAATTGGTTTACGCTGCGTCAACGAAATCGAAAAAAAAATAGAACAGAAGAGAACACAAAATCTATTAGTGATACATATTTTTTTGGTAATTTTCCCATTTGTGTATTTTCTTTTTTTACAGATTATTGGTAATAAACCTATTTAACAAATTTCACAACTATGCCAACCTGTCTAGCAACTTTGACAAAAAACACATGATAAACGGTACAAATACCTCGTCTCTCATTTTTCTAGCTTCAGTGGTAAATGGTAACTGCCTAGTAGTCGACGACCGAGCTCTTTCTGATAGGCTTGATTCGCTAGCGCTATGTAGGGATGTTGCGCTCCCTGCGTCTTGGTTTGACTCACAACCTAAGTAGCTTTGCCCAAGTCGGGTCCCTTCATTGCGGGGCTGCAGACTGTCTGACCTCCATGATGTTTTATATAACAACATAATAATATGTCTCTCTAAAATTTCCACCTTTAAAATATTGAAGGCAACTTGTTGGTGGGTGAGACAAACATGATCGAAAAATGCATATACTCAACGTCATTGACACAAACCCTTTCTGATGGCGAATTATTACTATTATTTTATAACTGCCTATTGGATATATCTGCCATTGCATTAGTTGGTGGAGCATATGTGTCGACCTCATGCGGGTGGTAGCTGGAGGGAGAATCTGAGGACGCTCACAAGGCTGCGGCCGAAAGCCGTGCAACATGGGACCCCATTCCCTTGTGGTGAGCGGTAGACTCATGACACGCTCTGCGCCCAATTGGCCGTGCTGATCATGCAATTGCTGGTGATGCCTGATACTTACATCACGTCTGCAGGAACGGCTGTCCGGCAGGTGGTGGTGCTCACGGAGGGCTTTTATGACCAGTGTGCCTATTGTTGCCTAACCCGTGTGATGTACATTCACTGTGGCTGGATTTGATCGTATTCTGTATGGCGTTTACACGCATTGACATGCGCGACTTCGGTCGATGTTTGTGCTTACACACTCTCAAGGGGCCAAGTCCTCTTTTACTGGTACGCCAGTAATTTTGCTGCGGACTACGGTCCAGTTCCCAATTTAACGTATCCTTCGGGGGGAGCGCATCAAAATGGTTGGCGCTCATCGTGCACGGCGTGTGCGGAGCCGTGTGCCTCCTCCACATTTTTTTAAAATGTGGAAGAGCGAAGCCCTTGTATCTGGTATTTAATATAAATATTGTGAGCCTTTTCCGAGCGAGAAGGGATTAATTAATAAGGAATTGACTGTTGTGAACCTGATACAAGTGGAATAGGGACAATTTATTGATCTTAATTTTTTTGAGCCATGTCTTCGTGAACGGAGTTCTTTACTTTATAAGACGCTACCAACAACTTTCGATTGCTCTCGTGAATATTCATTCTTCCAAGATACACCTAAAAGAACTAAGTTACTATACAAACACAACTTAAATATGGGTCCTAACTAAGACGATCACGCCATAAATTTATTAAGCGGCCTATATTTGAACCTAGAAAGATCAATGTATGATTAATATACTGGTCACGTAAATTAGACATTATTAATATATCTTATAGATATAGATTCTAAAGATATACAAGTATAAGTATATAGAGGGGGGGGGAGTCGTTACATAACGTTGGTGTAATTAAGATGAACTTTTGTTTGTACAACGTTAACAAGAAAACCACAATTGCTTTACTCTTCGATTGTGTATTTGCGACTGATTTTTTTTAAATAAACAAGATTATTTCTGATGTAATATTGTACAAAACCAACAGAGTGTATTATGCTTACATTAAGTTTTATATTCTAGCAATTTTTGACAAATTATAAATTTACAATTCCTTTTCGTAATCTTCAGTAGCAAATAAAGTGTGGTAAAATCCTTATTATAGCCACTTAAAATTACAAAAAGTTATTTGGTTTTCGCTCGTTAACGAAAACAGAAGAGAATAGAACAGATCCTCTGTTCTGTTTTATTTACAGAAAGTTTGGTTTTATTCACAGATAATTCTATATTTTGTGACGAAGTAGGTTTTTAGAAAGATAAATAAAATACCGTGATAATAAGTTTTTAGAATAGAATAGAATCATTTTTGTTCAATATAGATTACGTATAATTCTTATTGGGGGACATTTTTTACTTTTATCACTGGTTCGGAAGTACTGATGAACTGGGAAGAACCAGCACGAAACCTATGTGTTTTAGCGCTATTACTGTATAAAAAGCATCCAAAATCGAGCCGACTTCTTAACAGAAAGATACACATCACGCACATGCTTAGGATGCTTGATACCCCAAGCAGACCCGGATAAAACTTTTGTATATTTAAGAATTTTGTAGTTTTTCTACAATCTTATTAATATGTTTCGTCCATCTTAACGATTTGTCCAGCCATAGCCCCAAGTATTTAACATTTTCATGTACAGGGATAGTATTCTTATTAATGGTTAAAGTAATTTCCGCCTTCTTTTATAAACTCTGTTGATTATAACAGTAACAATAATTTTGATTTATACCATATTTGATATGTCCTATTGCATCTAGCAAAATTATCATAGCATTTACTGCAGTTTGTTAATCATTTTCAAGTGTATAAGTTCCTGTCACTCACATAAAAAATAAAATCATCGACACTTTGAGACAACATGACATTTTGAATCTTTCTACATATTCTGAAGGTTACCTAATACCGTGAGCACTATTTTATACAAATTTCTCAATTTATTTATTAAATATCTCTCACCTGAGAACGACCAAAGAAAGTTACCTATACCTTTGACAATTCCTATTTCATCCAGTGTCTTAACAACTTTATCCACTAAAATATTATTATGTGCATTTTCAATAGCAATAAAACAAGCCGCGGTCGGGTTATAACCAGCAAAGCCTAATTGTGTATAAATTCCTAGCGTTGCTAAACAGTCTAGAGAAGATTGAGCTTTCCGTTTGTTGGCCGTTTGTGCGACATGACAAAATATTTTGATTGTCTACATACCATTCTATTCTCTTAGCTAACATGTGAAAAATTTTGCAGAGATAGGAAATGAGAGAAATAGGCCTAAGTTTAGTTTCACTGTTTAGTTCAGCACCAGCCTTAGGAATTGGGACTACTAAAATAGTACGCCACTGCTTCGGTACCATATTGGACCCAAATATGGCATTACATATATAAGTCTAAAAGTTATTATTTACCAGCTGGATGTAAAGTAAAAACCATGGAGTAAGTGACTGCATCATTACACGGAGCACTGTTCTTCTTATTTAAACTATGGAAACGGACTAAAAGTTATCGTGTATGACCGATGCTATTATCACATAGGGCGATTATTGCCCTTGTTCTTTAATTTTTTTTTACGTCAGATGACAGATACATTAGTTGGTGGAGCATATGTGTCGACTTCATGCGGGTGGTAGCTGGAGGGAGAATCTGAGGAGGCTCTCAAGGCTGCGGCCCAAAGCCGTGCAACATGGGACCCCATTCCCTTGTGGTGAGCGGTAGACACATGACACGCTCTGCGGCCAATTGGCCATGCTGATCATGCAATTGGTGGTGATGCCTGACACTTACATCACGTCTGCAGGAACGGCGGTCTGGCAGGTGTTGGCGCTCACGGAGGACTTTTATGGCCATTGTGCCTATTTTTACCTAACCCGTGTGATGTACTTTCACTGTGGCTGGATTTGATCGTATTCTCTATGGCGTTTACACGCATTTACATGCGCGACTTCGGTCGATGTTTGTGCTTACGCACTATCAAGGGCCCAGGTCCGCTTTTACTGGTACGCCAGTAATTTTGGTGTGGACTACGGTCCAGTTCCCAATTTAACGTATCCTTCGGGGGGAGCGCATTTAAATGGTTGGCGCTCACCGTGCACGCCGTGTGCCTCCTCCACATTTTTTTAAAATGTGGAAGAGCGAAGCCTTTGTATCTGGTATTTAATATAATTATTGTGAGCCTTTTCCAAGCGCGAAGGGATTAATTAATAAGGAATTGACTGTTGTGAACCTGATACAAGTGGAATAGGGACAATTTATTGTTCTTAATTTTTTTTCGAGCTATGAAACAGAAACAGAAACAGAAACTTTTTTATTCAATATAGATTATAAATAATACTTATTGAAAGTCACTCTTTTGTTTGATTACCACTGGTTCGGAAAAAACCTCTGTCCTGGGAAGAACCAGCAAGAAACCCAGCGGGACTTTTTTTAAATAACAGCTTACAATCATGATGTTACACAAATTAACAACACAACAAATTAGAAATAGCTTGGTAGCGATCACCTCATTTCCAGGGGTTATTATCATCCTTAATATTATAATAACCCTTTTTATACAAACTTAGTTTAATAAAGTTTTTGAACATTGAGCAGGTCAAACTTTGTATATTTTCTGGAATTTTGTTGTAAAAGCGTATACATCGCCCCAAGAATGAATTACTGACTCGATGGAGTCGAGTAACTGGTACTACTAGCATGTGTCTGTTCCTAGTATTTACAGAATGAATATCACTTATTTTTGTAAAACTACTTTTATTTTTGTGCACGTACATTACATTTTCATAAATGTATTGAGAGGCCAAAGTTAATATATTAATTTCCTTAAATTTTTGTCGCAGCGACTCTTTAGGCTTTAAATCATAAATTGCTCTTATGGCCCTCTTCTGTAAAACAAATATAATTTCAGTGTCAGCTGCGTGTCCCCATAGCAAAATACCATACGACATTATGCTATGGAAATAGCTAAAGTAAACTAGTCTAGCTGTTTCAACACTGGTTAGACTTCTAATCTTATTTACAGCATATGCTGCAGAACTAAGTCTGCTTGCTAGTTTTGATATATGGGAGCTCCATTGAAGCTTCGCGTCTAGTGTGATTCCAAGAAAAATGGTGGTATCTACAAGACTCAGTTTCTCCCCATTTAAAATTACATTAGTATTTAATTGTTTGACAGTTGGAGTCACGAATTTCATACATTTCGTTTTAGTGCCATTTAAATGCAAATTATTAACATCGAACCAATTTACTAATTTAGATATAGCATTATTTACTTCGTCATATTTTAGTAATTGTCGACTTAATTTGAAAATTAAAGAAGTGTCATCTGCAAATAATACTATATCATGGTTATCCCCTACTATGTAAGGTAAGTCATTAATGTATACAAGAAACAGAAAGGGGCCGAGAATTGAGCCTTGAGGCACGCTCATTTGTACCATCGATCCGGAAGAGCTCATATTATTAATGACAACTTTTTGCGTTCTCTTACTTAAATATGAAAGAATTAATTTAAGAGCATCACTTCTTACACCGTAGTGTTGAAGTTTCCTGATTAATGTTTCATGGTGAACACAATCGAAGGCCTTGGATAGGTCACAAAATATACCCAAAGCATCCTGTGAATTCTCCCATGCATTAAAGATATATTTAATCAGCTCAACACCGGCATCAGTTGTCGAGCGACCCCTTGTGAAACCAAATTGATTTTTATGAAGTAAATTATTTATATTAAAAAAATTTAACATTTAATCAAGAACAATTTTTTCAAAAATCTTACTAAGTGTTGGTAGTACAGAAATAGGTCTAAAATTGGCGGGGTCTAATGTACTACCAGATTTAAATAAAGGTATTACTTTACTATGCTTCATTAAATCAGGAACACACCAAATTCGATACTAGTATTAAAAATAATAGCTAAATGAGGCGCGATTGTATCTATTATAGACGCAATAACTTTAACGGAAATCCCCCACAGATCCGCAGTTTTCTTAACATCAATAGTTTTAAAATATTTTACAATATCTTTTGATGACACTTTATGAAATGTAAAATTCTTTGTACACACATTTACATTTTGTTTAAGTAATGATTCGGCGACGGCAGGAGAAGAATTTAGTGACTTAGTGGTCAAGATCGGAATATCAGTAAAATATTTCTCAAAAACCATTGCTACGTCCTGATCTGATACAGTTAACTTGTTGTTAACACTTAACTGGTAATTTGAATTGCGAGAGTTGATCTTACCAGTTTCGCTATTAATTATACTCCATGACATTTTAATTTTATTGGAAGCCGTCTTAATTTTGTTGCTCAAATGCAAAGACTTGGCTATGGAGCACACTCTTTTAAATATTTTTGAATATTTTTTTACATATTCCCTAAATTCGACGCTATGATTATATGACCTTTCATGGTAAAGATCATATAACCTATGCCTGCTCTTATGGACTCCTACTGTCGCCCATTCATTGAATGACTTCCGACTGTTCAAGGAAAATGTTTTAGAAGTAAAAGTATTATTAAATTCATTGCAAATAAGCTTAAATAATGTTCCATACAAAAAATTAGGATCATTTTGGTATGAAAGTGATGGAAGTTTTTTCACTATGTTACTTATAAATTTCTCCAAGCGACGTGCATTTACTGGAACAGACACAACTTTCTCATCTACTTGCTTTTTGTGAACATAAGGTAACGAAACAACTTGTCCGCAGTGATCAGAACTTAATTTTTGAATTATACATTTATGCAACGGCTTCACATTTGTAAAAATGTTATCAATACATGTTGCACTAGATTGAGAAATATGCGTTGGCTCTATAAATAAATTAAAAAGGCCATATGATTTAAACAATGATCTAAATTTAATATTGATTGAGGAAGCTTCTAGGAGATTGATATTAAAGTCTCCACATATTACAACAGATTTATTCTGTTTATTAAGCTTAGCAAAAACTTCCTCCATAATGTTTTCAAAAGTATCATATGTACAACATGGGGGTCTGTAGACGCTCACAACAATGAGGTGCTCAAACTCAACACATGCCATTTCTACAGTTCTCTCAACAGAGAGACTCACAATGTCTTTACGTTCTTTACATGATAATAATTTACTAGCTAATATTAAGGAGCCACCTCTTAAAACCGTATCTCTATTGAAAGAACTGACCAACTGGTGATTACTGAAGTTAAACATTAAATTATAAGCTTTTAACCAATGTTCAGTAATACAGAAAATATGAATATTGTTGCTATTTAAGAACAACTCAATTTCTAGCTCTTTCCCTGTCATGCCTTGTATATTTTGATGCACCAGGTGTAAACAATTTTCATTATCTTTCTGTGGAGTCATACAATTAAAGATTTGTAAGCCACATTCTGAATTATTTAAGTTATTATAACTGCTAGAGGTTACCTCTATTGTCTCATTTTCTAATTTAAATTACTTGGAACTGATTCCAAATTGCATATTAAGTCATTACACTGCTCAAAAGAAGCAGATGTCTGTGTAGCCAAGTCCTTGGCTGAGTTAATATATAAATAATAAGATAGCACGTTTGCTATCTGTCTTAAATTATACTTTGATAGGTAATACCTATCTCTAGTCAAAAATTTCTTAATTAAATTATTTATATCTATTAAATTAATTCTATCATTATAATTGTAACAATTAAATGTCAAGTTTAAATTATTATTAAATGAAAAGTTATTCATTAATAAATTTAAATCATATCTTATTTTATTTTCCTGCGGCCAACCCCGTATGTAAGGCAATGTAAACAAGATAATTTTATGTACATTTAAAGTATTTAGATTATCAATATATTTTAATAATTGATTTTTGTTTACATTGCCTATGTCTTCGTGAACGGTGTTCTTTAGCTTATAAGACGCTACCAACAACTTTCGATTGCTCTCGTGAATATTCATTCTTCCAAGATACACCTAAAAGAACTAAGTTACTATACAAACACAACGTAAATAAGGGTCCTAACTAAGACGATCACGCCATAAATTTATTAAGCGGCCTATATTTGAACCTTTAGAAAGATCAATGTATGATTAATATACTGGTCACGTAAATTAGATATTATTTATATATCTTATAGATATAGATTCTAAAGATGTACAAGTATAAGTATATATAGGGGGGGGGAGTCGTTACATAATGTTGGTGTAATTAAGGTGCACTTTTGTTTGTACAACGTTAACAAGAAAACTACAATTGCTTTACTCTTCGATTCTGTATTTGCGACTGATTTTTTTAAATAAACAAGATTATTTCTGATGTAATATTGTACAAAACCAACAGAGTGTATTATGCTTAAATTAAGTTTTATATTCTAGCTATTTTTGACAAATTATAAATTTACAATTCCTTTTCGTAATCTTCAGTAGCAAATAAGTGTGGTAAAATCTTTATTAAAGCCACTTAAAATTACAAAAATTATTTGGTTTTCGCTCGTTAACGAAAACAGAAGAGAATAGAACAGATCCTCTGTTCTATTTTCTTTACAGATAAGTTTGGTTTTATTCACAGATAATTCTATATTTTGTGACGAAGTAGGTTTTTAGAAAGATAAATAAAATACTGTGATAATTAGTTTTTAGAATAGAATAGAATCATTTTTGTTCAATATAGATTACGTATATTTTTTACTTTTATCACTGGTTCGGATGTACTGATGAACTGGGAAGAACCAGCACGAAGCCTATGTGTTTTAGCGCTATTACTGTATAAAAAGCATCCAAAATCGAGCCGACTTCTTAACAGAAAGATACATATCACGCACATGCTTAGTATGCATGATACCCCAAGCAGGCCCGGATAAAACTTTTGTATATTTAAGAATTTTGAAGTTTTTCTACAATCTTATTAATATGTTTCGTCCATCTTAACGATTTGTTCAGCCATAGCCCCAAGTATTTAACATTTTCATGTACAGGGATAGTATTCTTATTAATGGTTAAAGTAATTTCCCTTCTTTTATAAACTCTGTTGATTATAACAGTAACAATAATTTTGATTTATACCATATTTGATATGTCCTATTGCATCAAGCAAAATTATCATAGCATTTACTGCAGTTTGTTAATCATTTTCAAGTCTGTAAGTTCCTGTCACTCACATAAAAAATAAAATCATCGGCACTTTGAGACAACATGACATTTTGAATCTGGCTACATATCCTGAAGGTTACAATATTAAAATGTAAGGGAGATATTGGATCTCCTTGGGCAAGACCCCTACTGGTACACCTAATATCGTGAGCACAATTTTTTACAAATTTCTCAATTTATTTATTAAATATCTCTCACCTGAGAACGACCAAAGAAAGTTACCTATACCTTTGACAATTCCTATTTCATCTAGTGTCTTAACAACTTTATGCACTAAAATATTATTATGTGCATTTTCAATAGCAATAAAACAAGCCGCGGTCGGGTTATAACCAGCAAAACCTTATTGTGTATAAATTCCTAGCCTTGCTAAACAGTCTAGAGAAGATTGAGCTTTCCGTTTGTTGGCCGTTTGTGCGAGATTACAAAATATTTTGATTGTCTACATACCATTCTATTCTCTTACCTAACATGTGAAATATTTTGCAGAGACAGGAAGCGAGAGAAATAGGACTAAGTTTAGTTTCACTATTTAGATCAGCACCTGCCTCAGGAATTGGGACTACTAAAATCGTACGCCACTGCTTCGGTACCATATTGGACCCAAATATGGCATTACATATATAAGTCTAAAAAGTATTATTTACCGGCTGGATGTAAAGCAAAACCATGGAGTAAGTGACTGCATCATTACACGGAGCCCTGTTCTTCTTATTTAAACTATGAAAACGGACTAAAAGTTATCGTGTATGACCGATGCTATTATCGCATAGGGCGATTATTGCCCTTGTTCGTTTATTTTTACGTCTGATGAAGTAATATATTTAATTATATTCGAATTACAGCAATTTTTATATATCAGCTGGTTTATTTTGGCAATCTTCATTACATAAACACTCACGCCTGTCACCCAGAGGGGTAGGCAGAGATTATGGACTTCCATTTGGCACGATCCTAACACACCTCTCTCGCTTCCTCCACATCCATATACCTACGCATACACGCTCGTCGGTTAAAGGTACTCTTGATTTGGCCCATTTTTAATATATCGCGAATTTGGTCGATAAACTTTCGCCTAGGGCGACCCTTCCCGACTATGCCGTTCACCTCTGTCACTCTTTCCTCATTCATTCTTTCTACATCGCCAAACCACCGAAACATTCCTTTCTTAATCCTGGTCACAACATCATCTTGCAAACCACACTCTTCTCTTATTAAACAATTTCTCACTCTGTCATTCAGATTCATCCCTAACATACTCCTTAATGACCGCATTTCTACAGCATTTATTCTACTCTCGTGCTTCTTCTGCCACACCCAACTTTCACTACCATACATTAAAGTAGGTACTAACACAGCATTGTGAATTGCGATACGTGCCTTTTTGGACACACTCTGACTTTTCACAATTGAGTGTAGAGCCCCATTCACTCTATTTCCTGCATTCACACGTCGTTCTATATCCTTATCATATCTACCATCCCTGCTAAACACACATCCCAAATATACAAACCCATCTACTTGCTCTACCAACTCCCCTTCTATTCTTATTTCACATATCGTTTTACTTTCTTCTCTTTCAAAAACCATAACTTTCGTCTTACTTGCGTTCACTTTCATTCCCTTTTCTTTTAATGTCCTGTTCATTAACGTAACCATCATTTGCAACTCGGCTGCCGACGACACAAGTATGACTTGATCATCAGCGTACAAAAGGCATTTGACGGTTAACTCACCCATTCTTAACCCGTATTCTTCTACTTTCAAATTTTCCAAACAACTGTCCATAAATAGGTTGAACAACCACGGGTAAGCCACACAGCCCTGTCTGACACCTTTATAGATGCCAAACCAGTCCGAGTAGCCCCGTTGATCCTGACACAAGCACTAGAGTCCCTATATAGAGACTTTAATGCCTGTATCAGACCAGCGGTCAACCCAAATGAGTTCAGTGTTTGCCATAACACATCCCTGTCCACTCTGTCATAAGCCTTCTCCAAGTCTATGAACGCACAAAAAACTTTTTGGTTACTGGCCAAAAACTTCTCCGCGATCATGCGCTTGGAAAAGACCTGATCCGTACATCCCATTACCTTTCTAAATCCCGCTTGCACATCCCAAATTTTTCCATCAGTTTCTTTCATAACTCTTTCAATTAGTACCTTAGCATACAGTTTTCCCACAATGCTAAGAAGGCTGATACCACGGTAGTTTTTACAGTCCTGCTGTGATCCTTTTCCCTTATATATTGGGACTATCACGGCTTTGCACCAGTCTCCCGGTACCCGCTTAAGTTCCCAACATAAATTAAACAAGGTGTACAGCAGGTCTGCCACCACTACTTCTCCAGGTCTTAGAATTTCGAGAGATACTCTATCATAACCGGCTGCCTTACCTGCTTTCATACTTTTCATTGCTTTCATTATTTCATCTATACTTATATCTCTATGTATTTCCTCGTCTTTCGGAATTTCTATTTCATTTAATTCAAACGTCTCATCACTCATAAACACGCTTTCAAAGTATTCCTTCCATCTCCTTAAACTCAAAACTTCGTCATTCAGAATACAGCCAATCTTCAATGGCATATATAGTTACAATCCTATTCGGCTATTGAAAATTACCAAAAGTTAATTGGTTTACGCTGCGTCAACGAAAGGAAAAAAAATTAGAACAGAAGAGAACACAAAATCTATTAGTGATACATATTTTTTTGATAATATTCCCATTTGTGTATTTTCTTTTTTTACAGATTATTGGTAATAAACCTATTTAACAAATTTCACAACTATGCCAACCTGTCTAGCAACTTTGACAAAAAACACATGATATACGGTACAAGTACCTCGTCTCTCATTTTTCTAGCTTCAGTGGTAAATGGTAACTGCCAAGTAGTCGACGACCGAGCTCTTTCTGATAGGCTTGATTCGCTAGCGCTGCGTAGGGATGTTGCGCTCCCTGCGTCTTGGTTTGACTCACAACCTAAGTAGCTTTGCCCAAGTCGGGTCCCTTCATTGCGGGGCTGCAGACTGTCTGACCTCCATGATGTTTTATATAACAACATAATAATATGTCTCTCAAAAATTTCCACCTTTAAAAGATTGAAAGCAACTTGTTGGTGGGTGAGGCAAACATGATCGAAAAATGCATATACTCAACGTCATTGTCACAAACCCTTTCTGATGGCGAATTATTACTATTATCTTATAACTGTCTATTGGATATATCTGCCATTGCATTAGTTGGTGGAGCATATGTGTCGACCTCATGCGGGTGGTAGCTGGAGGGAGAATCTGAGGAGGCTCTCAAGGCTGCGGCCAAACGCCGTGCAACATGGGACCCCATTCCCTTGTGGTGAGCGGTAGACTCATGACACGCTCTGCGCCCAATTGGCCGTGCTGATCATGCAATTGGTGGTGATGCCTGACACTTACATGACGTCTGCAGGAACGGCGGTCTGGCAGGTGGTGGCGCTCACGGAGGGCTTTTATGGCCAGTTTGCCTATTTATTGTTGCCTAACCCGTGTGACGTACATTCACTGTGGCTGGATTTGATCATATTCTGTATGGCGTTTACATGCATTGACATGCGCGACTTCGGTCGATGTTTGTGCTTACGCACTATCAAGGGGCCAGGTTCTATTTTACTGGTACGCCAGTAATTTTGCTGTGGACTACGGTCCAGTTCCCAATTTAACGTACCCTTCGGGGGGAGCGCATTTAAATGGTTGGCGCTCACCGTGCACGGCGTGTGCGGAGCCGTGTGCCTCCTCCACATTTTTTTAAAATGTGGAAGAGCGAAGCCCTTGTATCTGGTATTTGATATAAATATGTGAGCCTTTTCCGAGCGGGAAGGGATTAATTAATAAGGAATTGACTGTTGTGAACCTGATACAAGGGGAATAGGGACAATTCATTGATCATAATTTTTTTTTGAGCCATGTCTTCGTGAACGGAGTTCTTTAGCTTATAAGACGCTACCAACAACTTTCGATTGCTCTCGTGAATATTCATTCTTCCAAGATACACCTAAAAGAACTAAGTTACTATACAAACACAACGTAAATATGGGTCCTAACTAAGACGATCACGCCATAAATTTATTAAGCGGCCTTTTGTTTGTACAACGTTAACAAGAAAACCACAATTGCTTTACTCTTCGATTGTGTATTTGCGACTGATTTTTTTTAAATAAACAAGATTATTTCTGATATAATATTGTACAAAACCAACAGAGTGTATTATGCTAACATTAAGTTTTATATTCTAGCTATTTTTGACAAATTATAAATTTACAATTCCTTTTCGTAATCTTCAGTAGCAAATAAAGTGTGGTAAAATCCTTATTATAGCCACTTAAAATTACAAAGTTATTTGGTTTTCGCTCGTTAACGAAAACAGAAGACAATAGAACAGATCCTCTGTTCTATTTTCTTTACAGAAAGTTTGGTTTTATTCACAGATAATTCTATATTTTATGACGAAGTAGGTTTTTAGAAAGATAAATAAAATACCGTGATAATAAATTTTTAGAATAGAATAGAATCATTTTTGTTCAATATAGATTACGTATAATTCTTATTAGAGGACATTTTTTACTTATATCACTGCTTCGGAAGTACTGATGAACTGGGAAGAACCAGCACGAAACCATGTGTTTTAGCGCTATTACTGTATAAAAAGCATCCAAAATCGAGCCGACTTCTTAACAGAAAGACATGCATACATGCTTAGTATGCATGATACCCTAAGCAGGCCCGGATAAAACTTTTGTATATTTAAGAATTTTGAAGTTTTTCTACAATCTTATTAATATGTTTCGTCCATCTTAACCGGTGCCCCCGCGCACCCCGCACACCGGCAGCAGATCACGCGATGTCGCCGACCAATCAGCGCGCGGCATCGCCTAACGACGCTACTCACGAACCAAGACGCTCTCTTGAGGCATATAAGAAGGACGTTTTGGTCTGTGAGTCGTTCATTTCGAAAAGGGCACTCGAAGAGAAGAAATAGCAAGAGAAATCAAGAAGAATCAAGACTCCATAAAAGTTAAGAAGACTCCCCTCTGTATATAGTGTAGTTAATAGTGCCACATTGTAAATAGTTTGAATACAGTATAGTTTGACAGTACCATCTTTTCTTTAAGCAGTTCCCTAGCGTAGTCAGTAATACAGTCCACTGCGATCCACAACAAGTTCTTGGTCCATCGTCGCCGGATTCAAGCCAGAAGAGAGAAGAAAGAACATAATTATAGAAGAAAGAACATATTTATAGAAGAAAGAACATAATTATAGAAGAAAGAACATAATTGTAGAAGAGAGAACATAATTATAGAAGAGAGAACATAATTACAGAAGAAAGAAGATCATTACAGAAGATCTTCGAGGAAGAAAGAAGTACGTCGACGAAGAGAGAAGATCATCGGTGCTAACTCCTTCCGCAATTGCAAATCGAGGAAGATTTAATCAAGAAGAAGTATGCTAGGGATATCGCTCAACTGCAAGAAGAAACAGATAGGGAAAGTCTAAACGAGGACGAATTAGTCGAAAATAGGGTACGCGTTGATAGGTGGTTAGAAAACGTAGAGACTGTGCGGGGGGAGCCGCCCTACCGCCCGTCTCAGCCCGCGCCCCGCATCGAGATAGAGCAGGCCCCGCCGAGTAGGGGAACCGGTTACGACCACGCTGAAGATGCCCAGGGGAGGTTGGTTGCGAATGACGTTCAACCGCGCGGCGTAAATACGATACAGAGGGATAATGGAGTCGCCGTAGAAATGAACCAGGTGGATCGTCGTGTACGGGTTACGTCACCGTCGCGTGTCCAACGCCGCACTCTATCGCCTACACATAGATCGCCAGATCGCCACGCGGATCGTAGATTACCGTCGCCGTGTCATAAGGATGTAGGTGCACGTAGATCGCCATCGCCACATCACCACGCGGATCGTAAATCACCGTCGCCGTGTAATGATGTAGTCAGAGATAAATCGCCACATCGCCTTGCGGATCGTAGATTACCGTCGCCGTGTTATAGGGATGTAGGTGTACATAGGTCGCCGGCGCCACAGCGTAGGCTAGAAGAAAATAAGGATAGAGATAGGTCGCTCACCCCGCGAGGGAAAGATAGGGGTATAGAACCGCTAGCGGAAGCTTTAGAAAGCATGGTTAGGATTAGACCAGCCGCCGCGAAACAGACGCAGGACTTGCCTATTTTTAACGGCTCGGCCGCGGAATGGTTAGCGTTTAAAGCCGCGATGAATGAATCCACGCGTTTATATGGATTCACAAATACGGAAAATATGGCAAGATTAAGGAACTGTTTACGCGGTGAGGCTAGAGAGGTAGTATCGGCTCTGCTGTTTACCGCGAAGGATCCGGCATACATTATGCGGACACTGGAGCAGGGTTTCGGCCGCCCGGAAGTAATTATAGATCGTGCGTTAGAGGAATTAAAACGCCTTCCGCGCCCGGGTCAAACCGCCCAGGAATTAAACTCGTTCGCGATTAAATTACAAAATATAGTGTGTATTATGCAGAACGTCGACGGCAAAGGATATTTGCGTAATCCGATGCTGACTAGGGAGGTTACTAGCAAACTTAGCCCTCACTTACGGTAGCGTTGGTGCGATTATGCGGAGCACTACGGAAGTGCGGACGAACCGGACATCGTTACGTTATCCCGGTTCATGATGAGAGAGGCTGACCGTGCGTTAAGTCATGCCTATACGTCCGTAACGTCGACTAGGGAATCGCCCGTAAGACGAGAGGCGCCGCCGTCGAAAAGAATAGTGTTAACACGCCGCGTAGAAGATAGGGCCCGCGACGTAAAGACGTTCACCGCCCAGGAGAACACCGGTAGTGCCTCATGTATGTGTTGCGGGGGTGAACACCCTATCGTCAAGTGTAAGAAGTTAGAGCAAATGGGCTCGGACGACCGGTGGAAGTGGGTTAGGGAAGATGAAGATGTTGTCGCGTCGAGTGTTAGCAATAGTGCGTCCGTATTGTTAAAAGTGTGCCCGATAACCGTGCGCGGACCGCGCGGGAAGGAAGTCAATACGTATGCGCTACTTGACGAAGGCTCTACGATATCGCTAATCGACGACGACTTAGCTCGCGAGTTAGGAGCGGAAGGACCGGTAAAGCCGCTCAATATTAAAGGCGTAGGTAACAGTCAACGCGAGGCTAATAGTAGATTAGTCAATTTAGGGATACGTGGCAAGACGCGCGGCGAGATGTTTAACATAAACGCGCGAACAATAACCGACTTAAAGATAGGCTCGCAGTCTGTGAGTAGGGAGTGCTTACGGTTAAAGCACTTACGTGACTTACCGAGTTCGGTGTGTTACGACGACTCGAAGCCAAAACTGTTATTAGGCGCCGACAATTGGCATTTAATAATTACCCGTAGTTTGAGAATAGGACGTCGAAGGCAACCCATAGCTGCACGTACGTTATTAGGATGGGTAATCCAGGGAACCGTGCCGCGGTTAACGTGTAGGGAAGACGGCGAGACCGTATTACACGTAGAGAGCACTAGCGGACGGTCAGATAGGGACATCCAAACGTTTTCCAGTCAGGACGAGGAGCTAACGGAATTCCTCAAACGGCAGTACGAGATAGACTCTATAGGTATCTCGCTAAAGAGTAGGCCGCGACGGGGTGAGGAGCGCGCTGTCGACATATTCCAGCGCACCGTCAAGAAGGTCGGCGAGCAATACCAAGTTGGACTGCCATGGAAGGACGACAACGTGCGGATGCCACCCAGCTACGAGATGGCAGCGCGAAGACGGACAATTGAAAGGAAGATGGACCAGTCGCCGGAGTTTCGTGACGCCTACACAGCCCAGATAGACAACCTCCTGGCGAAAGGATACGCAAGGGAAGCCGAGGGGAGAGAGCGAGAGGATCCCAAGAGCTGGTACCTGCCACACTTCGCAGTACGGAATCCAAACAAACAGGGGAAGACGAGAGTAGTGTTCGACGCGGCAGCGCGCGCATCCGGCAGATGCCTTAATGATTATTTACTCGACGGTCGCGACTTATTACGGAACTTACCGGGCATACTGTTTCGATTTAGGGAGAACGAGATAGCGGTGTCCGCGGATATTAGGGAAATCTTCTTGCGTGTAAAAGTCGACCGTCGCGATCAGCCCGCGCAGTTGTTTCTTTGGCGAGGAGACGAGCGACACAGCCCACCGCGGGAGTACGTTATGACGTCTATGATTTTCGGTGCGAGGAGCTCGCCGTTTCTCGCACATAGTGTTAGGAATCATAACGCGCGCGCACACGCAGAGACACACCCGTTGGCACTTAACGCTATCGTACGTAGCCATTATATGGATGACTATTTAGACATTTATGCCACGGTAGAGGAAGCGGTAAATACGGCGAAGCAGGTTTCGGAAGTGCACCAGCAGGCCGGTTTCACCTTGGCAGGATGGAACTCTAACCAAGCAGCCCTGTTGGAGGACAAGCCGGAGGACTTACTGGCACGCAAGCCTAAGGAAGTAGGCTTAAGGCAAGACAGCCCAGGCAGAACCTTAGGGTTATTATGGATGGCCGATGAAGACGCCCTAACATTCAACACGTCAATGAATAGGGTGCCGCAAGAAGTAAAGGCGCTACAGCGACCACCGACCAAGAGGGAAGCATTAAGCGCGGTCATGTCCGTTTTTGACCCGCTTGGACTGCTAAGTTACCTCACCATCACCGCCAAGATCCTGCTACAAGACCTATGGCGTATGAAGAAGGTCGGATGGGACGACGTACTACCCCAGGAGGCAGCAGAGGAATTTCAGAGGTGGCTGCGAGTCGTCGAGGAGGTATCACGACTACGACTGCCAAGGTGCTATGCTCCTACGGGGGGAGTGGTAGAGCGTCAACTTCACGTGTTCAATGATGCGAGCGAACGTCCGTACGCATCTGCGGCGTATTGGCGTATACGATATCGCGACGGAACGATTAGGGTACGATTAGTGGCGGCTAAGGCGTAAGTCGCTCCAATTAAAGCGCAAAGTATACCGCGATTAGAGTTGCAGGCGAACTTAATAGGCGCGCGACTCGCGGAATTCGTACAGGGCGAACACAGAGTGGTAGCAGATAGGGTCGTATATTGGACGGACTCTACTACGGCGCTCTACTGGATACAGAATGATACGGCGCGTTACACTCCATACGTGGCTCACCGGTTAGGGGAGATAGCTGAGAAGACATCACCCGAGCAATGGCGGTGGATACCGACTGCGGAAAACGTAGCGGATCAAGCGACGCGTATGAATTTCACAAACAAGGAAGAGAGCGACAAGTGGTTTACAGGACCACCCTTCCTCTACGAGCATGAAGACAGATGGCCCCACCGACAGGAAGAGAAGGCAGGGGATGATGAAGAGTTGGAGGAAATCGTGGCGCACTAGAGCGACACCCAGGACGCTCCACTTCTGCCAGACGGAACGATTCTCATCCTACGAGAGATCGGTCGGGACCAAGGGCGGAGTGTTGCGGCGGCCTGTTAGGATCGCCGTCCTCCCGAGGAAGATTAGGCTCGCAGGCTACGCCGGGGGGAGGATGTAGCGGACAGCGAGGAGGCCGCCGCCCCGTCGCCCCTTCACACCCCGGTGCGCCCCGCGCACCCCGCACACCGGCAGCAGATCACGCGATGTCGCCGACTAATCAGCGCGCGGCATCGCCTTACGACGCTACTCACGAAGACGCTCTCTTGAGGCATATAAGAAGGGCGTTTTGGTCTGTGAGTCGTTCATTTCGGAAGTGGCACTCGAAGAGAAGAAACAGCAAGAGAAATCAAGAAGAATCAAGACTCCATAGAAATTAAGAAGACTCCCCTCTGTATATAGTGTAGTTGATAGTGCCACATTGTAAATAGTTTGAATACAGTATAGTTTGACAGTACCATCTTTTCTTTAAGCAGTTCCCTAGCGTAGTCAGTAATACAGTCCACTGCGATCCGCAACAACTATTTAGATCAGCACCTGCCTCAGGAATTGGGACTACTAAAATCGTACGCCACTGCTTCGGTACCATATTGGACCCAAATATGGCATTACATATATAAGTCTAAAAGGTATTATTTACCAGCTGGATGTAAAGAAAAACCATGGAGTAAGTGACTGCATCATTACATGGAGCACTGTTCTTCTTTTTTAAACATTGAAAACGGACTAAAAGTAATCGTGAATGACCGATGCTATTATCGCATAGGGCGATTATTGCCCTTGTTCGTTTATTTTTACGTCTGATGAAGTAATATATTTAATTATATTCGAATTACAGCAATTTTTATATTTCAGCTGGTTTCTTTTGGCAATCTTCAATGGCATATATAGTTACAATCCTATTCGGCTGTTGAAAATTACCAAAAATTAATTGGTTTACGCTGCGTCAACGAAATCGAAAAAAAAAGAATAGAAGAGAACACAAAATCTATTAGGTGTTCGCGACGGTTTAAAGACTAAGCAAAAAGTGATGAAAGAATATTATTTTGTATAAAAAGTGAAATTAGCAACAAAATCGAACAAATTGTGTATTAATATGGTTTTACAATGTGTATACAACTCTTAATATATTTGTATAGAATGTCGTTTTAATAATAGTTGATATAAACCACTTTAAGCATTTAAGAAAAATTCGACCAATCACAGCGCGTCATATCGTGGAACTTTCTGGACGTTTAATTAACTGCGCAATAATTTGTATGAAAATAATAAGAATATTTTTGTGTTCTAAAAGAATTGTAAATATGATATTTAGTTGGTGCATATGGTGTATAGATTGCAATAGTAAAGAAATAATTATGTATAATTAAACGCATTTGGTAGTTATAGAAAAATTAAAGATTTAATGTACACATTTGTTATGAAAATTTAGTACATTTCGTTTAATAACTTTTTTATATATTAATGTATTGAATAACCTTTATCACATACTGATAAAGGACCAAAATGCCTACTTAATATATATAGTACATAATATAGCGTGTTAGTGTAAGAATTAGTCTTGTATAGAAAATATTGCGATTTGTGCTAATTACATAATGAAAATTTTTAAAAATAAAGAGGCAAAATGGAAAATGGCAAGCGGCTCTCTATACAGTATAGCCGAAGTCTACCTTATGGGGGCAAATCCCAGTAACGTTTTAGTAGGAAGAACTACCAGTAACAAGCAGTAGTATCCGGTAGTAGCTGAAGTGACTAGTAGCAGAACACAGTGAACAGTTATAGTGAAATAGAAAAAGTTTAGCTAGCCGAAAAAAGTCGTAACTGAAAATCGCAGTTACACATAGCCGAAAAAAGTGGCAACTGAAAATTCGCAGTTGCATATAGTAAAATAGGATTAGCTAGCCGAAAAAGGTGGTAACTAAAAATTCGCAGTTACATATAGTAAAAAAGTGTTAGCTAGCCGAAAAACGTGGTAACGGAAAATTCGCCGTTACATATAATGAAAAGTGTTAGCTAGACGGAAAAGGTGGTAACTGATATTCGCAGTTACACAAGTGTTAAAATCAACTAGTTTTAGTTGATTAATAGCTGCTCGTCAGTAGTGTTAGAAAACCAGCTACTACCAATAGTTATTTTGATACTACCAATAGATATTTTGATACTACCAATAGATATTATCATACTACCAATAGATATTTGTTATTACCAATAGATATTTTGATACTAACTATAGATATTTTAATACCAATAGAAATTTTAATATTAACGCACATTTTTAATTGAATCTTTTGAAATATATAGTGACCAACCGATAGTGAACAACCGTAGTTGAACAACCGTGTTCAACAACCGTGGTCAATAAATAATAGTTATAAAATTTCGCGACTAATTAATCAGTCGAACCGCTGGCCACTCCCTTGCTATTTGAATTTATAAATCGTGCATTTTAATTATGAACCTCAGTCCACAGTTTTCCAGCAACACACAAAAAGACGGCAGTGAAAGTATCCTCCGGAACCTATAGGTGTAGGACGTGAGTGACTCGCGGAGTATCTTCGACAACATTTACTCCGGAGAGTTACGCCCGTCCGGCACATTCGCTGGTCCTTCGAGCCGTATACTTCATCCGTTTGTATTTCGGAACTGGATACATAGTCACTACCATATTAAAGTTGCAGAATTTTCAGAATCAAGATGCCGATCACTCGTTCGCAAGGAAGGGGAGCCATGGCGTGGACCGTCGGTCTGGAAGGAGGCCCGTCGGACAATACCGACGCCGTCCGCCACCAGATGCGACCACGCTCACCATCGACAACAGAGAGCGCTGAGGCGCCATCTTGCCCCCGCGATGGGGGGATACTCCTGCCCGTGCCGGCCATTACAACCGGTACACCGAAGCAGATGAAACAAATAGAAGGCAACGATGACATTCGCTGTGCATCACCGCCAACAGCCCGTGAAGACTCCCGAGCCGAAGAGCCACCGAGGGGCCACACCAATAGAAGTACAAAGTCAAAGAAGACTATTAGGCCCAATAAAAAAGTTTTGAAGGCTCGTGAAGAAGTGTTGAGAATCAAATTGGAACTCGCACAAATTTCCTTACAAATGGCTGAGGAAGAAGATGAATCGGATGACTATGATGAAGATGGTCACTCCAAAAGCGAGTACGTCCGATCTTGGCTCGAAAATTCCGTAGCCAAGCAAAAGCCAACTCAAGGCGCCGCCACCGGAGGGGAGGCCCCACTAAGCAAAACCATCACAAAGCCACCCCCGGAGATTGTCGACCTCAGTGAGCCACAAAAGAAGCTCACAAACCAGGATTCTAAGGTTGATGAAGACAGGGAGCTCCTACTAATTGTATCAGAGCTCACCTAGCAGGATCACGATCCGGAAGATGTACCCAAGGATCCTATGCCACTAAAAATTAGCCAGGACTCTAAGGTTGATGAAGACAGGGAGCTCCTACCAATTGTATCAGAGCTCACCTACCAGGATCCCTATCCGGCAGATGTACCGAAGAATCCCATGCCAACGAAGCCTAACCAGGCACCTGTCATTAATGAAGACAGAGGGCTCCGACCATTTATATCGGAGCTCACATCCGCTATAGCCGCACTCGCTGACAAACCAAAACCAGAGAGTGCATCACTATCGTCGCATACTTTCGCAGCGTCGAAAGCTATAATGACACTGCCGAGCTTTAGCGGAGCACATACCGAATGGCTTTCGTTCCGTGCCATTTACGAAACAACCCGAGGCTACTTCAATGATATCGAAAATACTGCAAGACTACGAAGAAGTCTACAAGGAAGAGCCTTGGAAACAGTCAGCTCAGAACTCATCGGGCATGCTAAGCCAGATGAGATTATGCGAGAACTGGAGCTACAATTTGGGCGTCCAGATTCAATTGCACAAGCCGAAACTGAGAAATTACGAGGATTGTCACGCTGTACAGAAGCACCTAGAGACATCTGCACATTCGCGAGCAAAGTGAGGGGAAGCGTCGTCACTCTTCGGGCACTCAAACGAGATCATTACCTCGTCAACGCAGAGCTGCTACGACACCTCACAGACAAGTTGCCAAACTCTATACGTGCACAGTGGTATAAAGTTTACACCGAAAAATACGACTCTAGACCAGACCTCGGTTCCTTCAGCGAGTTTATCACCGAACAAGCTCGCTTCTGCAGTGCATTTGCGCCTCCTGAAATTATAAACGGAGCGCAGAACAATCGTTCAGTACACAGAACGCACGCGGCTACCACTAAGCCGTCTCCAAAATGCAGAGTGTGCGAAAAAGAGGGTCATTACGGATCCGACTGTAAAAAATTTAAAGAAGCAGGTGTCGATAGAAAATGGGAAATTGCAAAACAAAGTAATTTATGTTTCCGCTGTTTACGCTACAGAAATCAAACACACAAATGCAAAATCACTAAGTGTGGCATAAAAGGATGCACCGCGACACATAATCGACTTCTCCATCATAACAAAAAGGAGAAGACAGAGGTCACACAAAAAGAACCTCAAGAAACGGTAGCAAATTCATTCGCTGTATCAAAGCATCACGCCTACCTAAAAATAATTCCAGTTCGAGTAATTGGACCGGCGGGAGCTGTAAACACACACGCCCTGCTGGATGATGGATCACCAGTCTCATTGATGGATGAGGAAATTGCCAAACAAATCGGAGCTACAGGGCGGTTGGACCCTTTTAAGATCACCGCTATCGGTAACACTACCCTCGATTCGCCGAACTCCCGAAGAGTCAAAGTTTCGCTGAAGAGTCTCCACAGAAAAAGGATGCCATTCAGAGCACGCACGGTCGCCAGCCTAAACTTGGGGCCACAACTGTGTGTGCAGCAGATATAGCAAATTGCAAACATTTAAAAGACCTGAAGGAGCAACTAATATATGACTCCGGCAACCCAAGGATCCTAATAGGACAGGACAATTGGAGACTTCTGATAGCCACTCAAATCCACAGAGGTCCGCCGCACCAGCCAATCGCCTCGCTCACAGAATTAGGATGGGTGCTACACGGGGCACGCACTAAAGCCCCGTATCAGCGCGTCCACGCGGCCAATGAGCTGCACACGAGCGAGGAAAATATAAATGATCAACTCCGCGATTACTTCGCGCTGGAATCTCTCATAATTAATCCGAGAAGACCAGACTCCGATCCGGAGAAGAAAGCTGAAGACATATTAAATAGCAGCACCCGTCAGGTGGAAGACGGGCACATAGAAACAGCGCTTCTCTGGAAAAAGAAAGATGTCGAGATGCCTGTAATTATGAAACGGCACTAAAAAGGCTCGTTTCCATCGAAAAGAAATTAGATCGAAATGAAGATCTAAAACGAAAATATAATGAACACATGAATTCCCTAGTACAAAAGGGATACGCCGAAATAGCACCGAAAACTAACACACTGGGAAGGACATGGTACCTACCCCACTTGGATGTCCATAACCCAATGAAGCCAGAGAAGTTCCGAATAGTACACGATGCCGCAGCCAAAACAAAAGGGGTGGCATTGAACGACTTCCTGCTCACGGGTCCAGACCTACTACAATCACTATCAGGGGTCATGATGCCTTTTCGCCGCCATAATATCGCTGTCTCCGCAGATATAGCCGAAATGTTCATGCAAATCAAAGTCAGACCCGAAGACAGAGATGCCTTAAGATATCTCTGGAGAGGAGATCGACGCGATGAGGCTCCACAAGAATATAGAATGACGTCGATCATATTTGGTGCAGCTAGTTCACTCTGCACAGCCATATTCGCAAAGAACTGGAACGCCAAAAGGCACATAGACGAGTATCCAGAAGCTGTAAAAGCTATCATCCAAAACCACTACATGGATGACTATCTGGACAGTTTCCAGTCACTGGAAGAGACAATGCGAATATCGAAGGAAGTGCGTGACATACACAAAAACGCGCACTTCACATTAAGAAAATGGGTTTCCAACGCACCAGAAATTGTAAAAGAATTAGAACCTGACCACGAAACAACTGAGTCAGTCGACCTGGGCAACAAGGGAACCGAAGAGAAAATACTCGGATTAATCTGGAAACCGAGTACCGATCAGCTGAGCTTCAACTTAAAGCTCGCTCGACTTCCAATTGATTTGCTTCATAAACACCAACCAAGAGGGAAGCACTCAAAATAGTAATGTCGCTGTATGACCCGTTCGGCCTCGCCTCCCCAGTTACAATACGAGCAAAAAAAATACTGCAGGAAGCATGGAGACGAGGAACAGACTGGGACCAAGAGTTGGACGAAGATCTGACTAAACAGTGGTCTACATGTATCCAACACCTGGAACGATTCAAATCAGTAAGCATCCCAAGATGCTACCCGGGATTCAGTGACGCACGTTCACTCCAAGTACACGTGTTTACCGATGCCAGTGAGAGCGCCTACGCAACGGCAGTCTATTGGAGATCGAAGACACCCGATGGGCAAATACACGTGAGCCTCGTCATGGCCAAGGCGAAGGTAGCTCCGCTCAAAGTAACATCTATACCTCACCTCGAGTTACAAGCCGCCGTGATGGAAAGTCGCGTAGCTGCTGCCGTCATCCAGGAGCATGGCGTAAAGCCTGAAGCTGTTACATATTGGATTGACAGCAAAACTGTCCTTACCTGGATAAAAAAGGGGTCCAGAAGTTTTTCACCTTTCGTTGCACACAGAATAGCAGCGATCGAGGACCATACTAAGGTGGATGACTGGCGCTGGGTACCTACCAAATTAAACATAGCTGACACCGCTACGAGGGACGTACCACCGAACTTCGACTCAAATCACGAGTGGTACAACGGCCCATCGTTTCTTTACAAAGAACCGTCAGCATGGCCGACCGAAAAACCCACGTCATCCGAACCGACCGGTGAAGAAAGATCCTTCACCATTGCAGAATCGCATAAAGTGCCGCTATTCAGAGAAGCCATTCCCGATCCAGTAAAGTTTTCGAAATGGGAACGCTTATTGCGAGCGACGGCCAGAGTGCTTCAGTTTATTACACTCTGTCGCAAAACAACAGACAGGACCTTTTACAAAAGGACCAAAAAGAGTAAAGAGGAAGATCCCGACTGGAGGAAATTGAAAAGCAATCCGCGATACCTCGCGCAGCCTCCCAGTCAAGTAAAAAATAGAGATGCAAATAAATACATCACACTCGAGGCCGAATTCATCAGATAGGCCGAAAAGCTCCTAACACGTGTCATCCAAGAGGACTCCTTCACACAAGAAATAGCCGATCTCCGTAACAATAAAAAGGTCGCCCATGATAGCCGCCTACGACCGCTCCAAATAGAGTTGAAAGCTCTACGAAGTCGCATAGTCGCCGTGAAGGGAGTCTCGGAAGACATGAAAGGGCCAGCTATATTGGATGGTGATCATTACATCACTCAATTGTATATAGACTGGACGCATCGTAGCCTGCATCATTGTGGAACCGAACCTACCATCAACGAGGTTCGACAGCACTATTGGGTAATCCGACTTAGACTCACCACGACAAGAATAGTGAGCCAATGTATACAATGTCGCATCAGAAAGGCGCAACCATCCGTGCCAGCCACCGGTGATCATCCCAGTACACGTCTCGCTCATCACCAAAGACCGTTTACTTTCACCGGTCTGGACTATTTTGGGCCACTCTCCGTCACAGTGGGACGTCAACACCAGAAGAGATACGTGGCTCTCCACTTATCTCCAGGAGAGATAAGTAAATTTTTGTAAAAGCTTTTATATAATGGATTTCCGCAAAGTAACGCCTGATTCTATTAATTATACACCACTACACTATGTGTAAATGTTATTCCCAATTATATTCAAATACGTTCCAGCACAAATAGTCGAGCGGCCAGTATTGCTATTTCTAAAGCTCAGAACATTTGGCTTAATGAGGAGTGTCGTCGTTGGTTTTCCAATAGAGATAATTTAAAAATCCACCTTAAAGTATTATACTCTGAACTTTCATATAAATTACATAATATTGAATTTGATATTTTGGATGGAAAAGCCAGAGAACTTGCTTCAATGGCTGTTTATGAGAAATATCAAATTCAGTCCCGTAAATTACAACGACTTGTATCCTCTTCATCCCGTAATCGTAATAACGACATACATACAGAATATCACCAATTTTATCCCCGAGTTAAAAATCTTTCCGATGTCCAGTTTCCAACAGATGAGTTGACTCTTTTACATAAAGGCCTAAAGTATAATTTAACACCTTCGGTCTCCCAAAAATCGTTAGAGACTATGGCTGTTGACGCGGAGGTGGCTGTTGTGATCGGGAGGAAAGATAACATCGTTAAAAGTTTGGTAGCTAATGAAATTCGGGCTGTGCCCGCGTCTTCCCATTTCAATCCTGAGTTCCCTGTTTTTAAGTCCCTAAAGCAGAGAATAAGGGAAAACGACCTTATTGTTACTAAAGCCGATAAAGGCAATACTGTTGTTATTATGGAGAGTAGTGGGTACAGCCAGAAAGTTAACGATGTTATCCAAGGTGATGACTTTGAGCTATTGGAGTCTGACCCAACCAAAAAGTTTACTTCGGATATTAAGTTATGTATACAACAGTCATCATATGTTTTTCCCGATCACAACTTGTCTCGGAGCAATCTTGTTCCAATGAATCCTCAAGCACCCATTTTATATGGGTTACCAAAAATACATAAAGAAAATGTTCCTATTCGTCCAGTTGTCTCATATATTGGTGCACCAGCTTATTTCCTTGCTAAAAAATTAAACTTCCTCCTTCGAGAGAAATCTGGATTCAACCCCACTTACAGCCTAAAAAATGGCTTAGATCTCATTTCCAAAATTAAAGATATTCGTATTCCTCCTAAATCCATATTGTTATCTTTAGACGTTGATAGTCTTTTCACAAATGTCCCATCCCCTGATTGTTTGCGTATACTCGCAGATCTCTTTGAAAAACGTCGTCTACATCCCGGGGAAACAAATGATCTTCTTAACTTAACCTCTCTCTGTATGAAACAAAACTATTTCCGGTTTAATAACCGTTTCTATCTACAAAAAGAAGGGTTAGCTATGGGGTCCCCTCTAAGTCCCCTTATGGCGGACATTTTCATGGATAATTTCGAAAAACAACATATAGTTGTCAGTCAAAATATCTTATATTACTATCGATATGTAGACGACATAATTATTTGCTGGACTGGCACAAGGAGACAACTGGATGTTTTCCTCAATAAAATAAATAGAGTCCATGACAAAATTAAATTTAAACTTGAATTGGAACAAGATTGTTCCCTTAATTTTCTTGACTTAACAATAACAAGAAAAGAATCGTCACATGTTTTCCAAATTTATCGAAAACCAACTCACACCGACACAGTCATCCCCGCGTCATCATGTCATCCATGGCAACATAAAGTAGCCGCTTTTTATTGTTACATTAACCGGTTGTTCACTGTCCCATTAAGTAAAGAAAATTATTTAAAAGAACTTAATATAATTTATCAAATAGCGGTCTCTAACGGTTTTTCAAAAAATCTCATTAACAATTTAATTAAAAAGAAACAAAAGCATGTTATTCGCAACTCTCTGTACGCGGTTCAACCTCAAAGTGTTCATCGATATGTGAGCAGTTTGACCTACTTAGGCCCCATATCTGAAAATGTAGCTAATACTCTTCGACAAAACGGCGTTTATGTGGCGTTTAAAACAAACAATTCTCTTAGAAATATCTGTAATAGTAAAGATAAGTTGGATATTCGTCAAAAGTCAGGTGTTTACAAACTTGTTTGTGACGAATGCCACGCCGTTTACGTGGGTCAAACTGGTCGCAATTTCGAGACACGTTATAAAGAGCATTTAGCCGCGTACAGGAATTGCAATCCCGATAAATCCCATTTTGCCAAACATCTTTTGGACACTGGACACAACCTAGCCAACGACCACTCCTTTAAAGTCTTACATACGTGTAATAAAGGGCTGCGGCTGTGTGTGCTGGAACAGTTAGAGATATTAAAAAGTAATAATAATACCGTTGCATTGCTGAATGAACAAACAAATGTTACTAACTCACCTCTCTTAAATATCTTCAAGCCTGCTCTCTAATAATGTGGGCGTTGCGCGGCGGTTTGTTTTTAATTTTACAAACGGCTGCGTAAGTCCAGCGGTGATTGGTCGCATGTTTTATCGCATGACGCAGTCGCTCGCTTCTTAGGTAGAGAGCGGTTGCGTCATCGGTTTGTATAAAAGGCAGTTGTTTTGGCTCGCCGCTCACTTAGCGGTTAGCCACCGTAGAGTCTATATCACCTGAGGATGCCTCGTGTAGAGGCGAAACACGTGTCGTATTATCGTCAGTGGTGTGTCTTGCCTAGTGTAGTGGTGTTGGGAGTAGCGGTGCTGGGATTAGTGGTGACGGGGTTAGTGCACGCAATTGAGGGAGGGCGGGAGGTGCTTCTTCATACTAGGTAAGACACATCATTTTATTTTATAACGCGGATATTTGCGAAGTAAATTTTTGTAAAAGCTTTTACGTGGCTCTCTTCACCTGCCTCACATCCAGAGCTGTCCACTTAGAAGTTGTCGCAAATCTCAGCGCAGACTCCGCCATACTGGCACTGAGAAGATTTGCGGCACGCCGAGGGTGCCCTACAGAAATTTACTCTGACAATGGCACCAACATGCACGGCGCAGACAAGGAACTTCGAGAGGCTTTTCGAGAAGAAGCCAGCCGACGAGGCATAGTGTGGCGTTTTATAACCCCCTCCGCGCCTTTCATGGAAGGGGTGTGGGATCGTCTAGTTCGATGCGTGAAGACGGCACTATACACCGTCCTTCACGAAAGACATCCACATGAAGAAGTCTTAACCACGCTGCTCAGCGAGGTGGAGTACACAGTAAACAGCAGACCATTAACTCACATCTCTGTAGACAGCAACGACAACGAGTCCATCACTCCGAATCACTTCCTCTTGGGAGGATCTGCGAGACTGCCGACACCTGGAGTATTTAATGAAAAGGATATAGATAGCAAAAGACACTGGCGACGCTCCCAGATACTCGCTGATATGTTCTGGCAGCGTTGGGTCAGAGAATATCTACCGGAACTTCAAAACCGGCGGGAGGCCCATGGTCGAGGCCCCGATCTCCAGGTGGGCGATCCAGTCCTCATAGCTGACGGCCAGTTACCTCGTAACACCTGGCCACGAGGAAGGATTGAAGCTGTATACCCCGGTACCGACGGACAGATCCGCACTGTAGAGGTACGCACCGCAAACGGCCTAATCAAGACGCCAACCGGGAAACTCGCGCCGCTGCCGAAGTAGAAAGCAACGTCGCTCACCGAAATGAATGCAGCGCCACTGTGATGAGATCTTCGCGACACTGCACGGCGGGAGAGATGTTCGCGACGGTTTAAAGACTTTAAGCAAAAAGTGATGAAAGAATATTATTTTGTATAAAAAGTGAAATTAGCAAAAAAACCGAACAAATTTTGTATTAATATGGTTTTACAGTGTGTTTACAACTCTTAATATATTTGTATAGAATGTCATTTTAATAATAGTTGATATAAACCACTTTAAGCATTTAAAAAAAATTCGACCAATCACAGCGCGTCATATCGTGGAACTTTCTGGAAGTTTAATTAATTGTATGAAAATAATAAGAATATTTTTGTGTTCTAAAAGAGTTGTAAATATGATATTTAGTTGGTGCATATGGTGTATAGATTGCAATAGTAAAGAAATAATTTTGTATAATTAAACGCATTTGGTAGTTATAGAAAAATTAAAGATTTAATGTACACATTTGTTATGAAAATTTGGTACATTTCGTTTAATAACTTTTTTAAATATTAATGTATTGAATAACCTTTATCACATACTGATAAAGGACCAAAATGCCTATTTAATAGTGTACAGCGTGTTAGTGTAAGAATTAGCCTTGTATAGAAAATATTGCGATTTGTGCTAATTACATAATGAAAATTTTTAAAAATAAAGAGGCAAAATGGAAAATGGCAAGCGGCTCTCTATACGGTATAGCCGAAGTCTACCTTATGGGGGCAAATCCCAGTAACGTTGTAGTAGAAAGAACTACCAGTAACAAGCAGTAGTATCCGGTAGTAGCTGAAGTGACTAGTAGCAGAACACAGTGAACAGTTATAGTGAAATAGAAAAAGTTTAGCTAGCCGAAAAAGGTCGTAACTGAAAATCGCAGTTACACATAGCCGAAAAAAGTGGCAACTGAAAATTCGCAGCTGCATATAGTAAAATAGAGTTAGCTAGCCGTAAAAGGTGGTAACTGAAAATTCGCAGTTACATATAGTAAAAAGTGTTAGCTAGACGGAAAAGGTGGTAACTGATATACGCAGTTACACAAGTGTTAAAATCAACTAGTTTTAGTTGATTAATAGCTGCTAGTCAGTAGTGTTAGAAAAACAGCTACTACCAATAGATATTTTGATACTACCAATAGATATTTTGATACTACCAATAGATATTTTCATTCTACCAATAGATATTTTCATACTACCAATAGATATATGATATTACCATTAGATATTTTAATACCAACAGAAATTTTAATATTACCGCACATTTTTAATTTAATCTTTTGAAATATATAGTGACCAACCGATAGTGAACAACCGTAGTTGAACAACCGTGTTCAACAACCGTGGTCAATAAATAATAGTTATAAAATTTCGCGACTAATTAATCAGTCGATCCGCTGGCCACTCCCTTGCTATTTAAATTTATAAATCGTGCATTTTAATTTTGAACCTCAGTCCACAGTTTTCCAGCAACACACACAAAGACGGCAGTGAAAGTATCCTCCGGAACCTATAGGTGTAGGACGTGAGCGACTCACGGAGTATCTTCGACAATATTTACTCCGGAGAGTTACGCCCGTCCGGCACATTCGCTGGTCCTTCGAGCTGGATACTTCACCCGTTTGTATTTCGGGACTGGATACATAGTCACTACCGTATTAAAGTTGCAGAATTTTCAGAATCAAGATGCCGAAGGATACATATTTTTTTGATAATTTTCCCATTTGTGTATTTTGTTTTTTACAGATTATTGGTAATAAACCTATTTAACAAATTTCACAACTATGCCAACCTGTCTAGCAACTTTGACAAAAAACACATGATATACGGTACAAATACCTCGTCTGTCATTTTTCTAGCTTCAGTGGTAAATGGTAACTGCCAAGTAGTCGACGACCGAGCTCTTTCTGATAGGCTTGATTCGCTAGCGCTGCGTAGGGATGTTGCGCTCCCTGCGTCTTGGTTTGACTCACAACCTAAGTAGCTTTGCCCAAGTCGGGTCCCTTCATTGCGGGGCTGCAGACTGTCTGACCTCCATGATGTTTTATATAACAACATTATAATATGGCAACTTGTTGGTGGGTGAGACAAACATGATCGAAAAATGCATATACTCAACGTCATTGACACAATCCCTTTCTGATGGCGAATTATTACTATTATCTTATAACTGCCTATTGGATATATCTGCCATTGCATTAGTTGGTGGAGCATATGTGTCGACCTCATGCGGGTGGTAGCTGGAGTGAGAATCTGAGGAGGCTCTCAAGGCTGCGGCCGAAAGCCGTGCAACATGGGACCTCATTCCCTTGAGGTGAGCGGTAGACTCATGACACGCTCTGCGCCCAACTGGCCGTGCTAATCATGCAATTGGTGGTGATGCCTGACACTTACATCACGTCTGCAGGAACGGCGGTCTGGCAGGTGGTGGTGCTCACGGAGGGCTTTTATGGCCAGTGTGCCTATTGTTGCCTAACCCGTGTGACGTACATTCACTGTGGCTGGATTTGATCGTATTCTGTATGGCGTTTACACGCATTGACATGCGCGACTTCGGTCGATGTTTATGCTTACATACCATCAAGGGGCCAAGTCCTCTTTTACTGGTACGCCAGTAATTTTGCTGTGGACTACGGTCCATTTCCCAATGTAACGTATCCTTCGGGGGGAGCGCATTTAAATGGTTGGCGCCCACCGTGCACGGCGTGTGTCTCCTCCACATTTTTTTTAAATGTGGAAGAGCGAAGCCCTTGTATCTGGTATTTGATATAAATATGTGAGCCTTTTCCGAGCGGGAAGGGATTAATTAATAAGGAATTGACTGTTGTGAACCTGATACAAGTGGAATAGGGACAATTCATTGATCTTAATTTTTTTGAGCCATATCTTCGTGAACGGAGTTCTTTAGCTTATAAGACGCTACCAACAACTTTCGATTGCTCTCGTGAATATTCATTCTTCCAAGATACACCTAAAAGAACTAAGTTACTATACAAACACAACGTAAATAAGGGTCCTAACTAAGACGATCACGCCATAAATTTATTAAGCGGCCTATATTTAAACCTAGAAAGATCAATGTATGATTGATATACTGGTCACGTAAATTAGATATTATTTATATATCTTATAGATATAGATCCTAGATACACAAGTATAAGTATATAGGGGGGGGGGGGGAGTCGTTACATAACGTTGGTGTAATTTAGATGCACTTTTGTTTGTACAACGTTAACATTCATTTATTAATTCATTCATTACAGCCCTTCACAAGTCCACTGCTGAACATAGGCCTCCCCCAAAGAATGCCACAAAGCACGGTCCTGAGCCACCTGCATCCATCGACTTCCTGCATGTCTTACCAGGTCGTCACTCCATCTCGTGGGGGGACGCCCTACACTTCGCCTACCGGTACGAGGCTGCCACTCGAGAACCTTTCTTCCCCATCGGTTGTCGGTTCTTCGAGCTATAGGGCCGGCCCACTGCCACTTCAGCTTACTAATCCGTTGGGCTGTGTCGGTTACTCTGGTTCTACTGCGGATATCCTCATTCCTAAGTTTATCACGCAGAGAAACTCCGAGCATAGCCCTCTCCATAGCTCGCTGAGCGACCTTGAGCTTCCTCATACGGCCAGCAGTGAAGGACCACGTCTCAGTTCCGTAAGTCATCACTGGCAACACGCACTGGTTGTACAATTTCGTTTTCAGGTTTTGAGGTATGTCTGACGAGAAGATGTGTCGTAGCTTCCCGAACGCTGCCCAGCCGAGTTGAATCCGTCGATTGACCTCTCGGTCGAAGTTGGACTTACCTAGTCGGACTATTTGTCCCAGGTAAACATACTCGTAAACAACTTCGAGCTTAGTGCTCCCAACAACTACCGGCATAGGTGTGACATGGACATTAAACATGATCTTTGTTTTGTCTATGTTCATCTTAAGACCTATCCGTTGGGAAACACTATTGAGGTCATTGAGCATAGTGCTTAGGTCCTCCAGCGATTCTGCCATAATGACTATATCGTCGGCAAATCGAAGGTGAGTGATGTACTCGCCATTGATGTTGATACCGTATCCTTTCCAGTCCAGAAGCTTGAAAACGTCTTCCAATGCAGCGGTGAAGAGTTTCGGGGATATGACGTCACCCTGTCTTACACCTCTCTGCAATTGGATAGGTTTCGTACTCTGGTTCTGTAATCGGATAGCCATCGTAGCCCTACTGTACAAGCACTTCAACACTTCGATATACCGACAGTCAACTTGGCACCGCTGAAGGGACTGCAGCACCGCCCAAATTTCGACGGAATCAAAGGCTTTCTCATAGTCCACATACGTCAGACATAGTGGCAAATTGTACTCTTCGGACTTCTGTACAATTTGCCGAAGGGTATGTATGTGGTCTATGGTGCTAAAGCCCTTTCGGAAACCAGCTTGTTCGGAAGGCTGGAAGTCGTCAATTATGCGCACGAGACGATTCGTAATGACTCTCGAAAACAGCACGTAGACGCGGCTCAGAAGGGAAATCGGTCTGTAGTTCTTCAAGAGAGCGTTGTCGCCTTTCTTGAAGAACAAGACCACCGCACTTCTGCTCCACGCCTCCGGTGTAATGTTACCATGGAGGACGGAATTAAAAAGCTTCTGAAGGACTTCAAGTAACGGTTTTCCACCCGCTTTCAGAAGCTCCGCTGTAATTCCATCCTCGCCTGGGGCCTTACCGTTTTTAAGGTGCTGGAGAGCCATTCTAATCTCGCTCAGACTGACGTCCGGGATATCTTCGGAATAGTGTCGGATGAGACTGGCTCTTGGATCGTTACTCACACTTACGTGTGGCTCCAACGATGATGTGTACAGCTGCCCATAGAACCTCACAATCTCACTCAAAATCTCAGGTGTCCCGGAAACGATGCTGCCACATTCTGTCTTCAGCTTTGACAGTTGGCTCTTTCTGGCAGACAGATCTCTGGCAAAGACTTTGGAGCCTTGATTCCGCTCGATCGCTTCTTCAATACGAGCTGTATTGAAGTTGCGTAAGTCCCGCCGCATGCATTTGGAGATCTGTCTGTTCAGATGCCTGTATGCTGTCAAGTCTGTTGAAGAATGTAGCTTCATCTCCCGTCTAACAGCCATGAGATTAAGAGTGTGATCGGAGAGTTTTTGTGTTCTTCTGCGGCGGGTCTTGCAGAACTTAGCTCCGGCCGCATGGACAGTTTCCACGAGCTTGTCATTCATATCGTCCACTTCATTGCAGTCTTCCAGGCACTGAAAACGGTTTTGTAACTCGAGCTGAAAGGTTTCGGGACTTTGGAACAGAGCACGAGGGGGACGGAGCGTTGACTTCATTAGACGAGACCTCTCCAACTTAACGTTTAGGTTCAGTGTGCCTCTAACCATTCGGTGATCGCTACCAGTTTTCACCCTCGCGATCACGGAGACATCACTGAACAGTTGTCGTCTGGTCGTCATAATGAAGTCAATCTCATTTTTTGTTGAACCGTCGGGGCTCGACCAGGTCCACTTCCTGTGGGGCCGCTTCTGGAAGAAAGAGTTCATCATAAAGAGTCCCTCTTTCTCCATGAAGTCGGCCAGCTGCTGGCCCCTTGGGTTCCGTTGCCCTATTCCAAATTTCCCTACTTTCAGCTCTTGTGCCTAGTTTTGCATTGAAGTCTCCCACTAACACCGTATATTGGGTTTTGGAGGAATGCATGACTCTAGAGATATCCTCATACATTTCCTCCACCTCCTCATCGGGGTGTGCCGAGGTTGGTGCGTAAACCTGTATGACCTTCAGCGAATACCGTTTGGTGATTCTGAGTATAAGGTACGCAACCCTCGTCGACACACTCCCGATCTTTACAACGTTGTTAACGAGAGACTTGTGGACGATAAATCCGACACCTCCTTGGGACAGATGGTCGCCCTCCCGGTGATAGAGCAAGTTGCTGGATTCGAGGATTACCGTGTCCTCCCCCTCTCTTCGGACTTCGGATAATCCTATAATATGCCAGCGCAACTTGTCTATCTCTTCTTCCAGCTCCACGATCTTCTCGTCAGTCCTCAGGGTGCGTGCGTTGTACGTTGCCAGGTCGAGTCGTCTAAGGTGGCAACCGAACCTCCACCGGAGATTCTTAGCACCCCCTGCCCCGCCGTTACCATGGTCGCCACCGTATCCAGGAATAGCGGGGCCGCCGGGGACTGGGGGCAGTCTGTTTGTTGCTTTATTTATTGGGGGGGGGGTATTTGCCATAGTTGCCACGCTTGGCGAGCGGGTTGGCAACCGCAGTTTTTTTATTGTAAGTTAAACGTTAACAAGAAAACCACAATTGCTTTACTCTTCGATTGTGTATTTGCGACTGATTTTTTTTAAATAAACAAGATTATTTCTGATGTAATATTGTACAAAACCAACAGAGTGTATTATGCTTACATTAAGTTTTATATTCTAGCTGTTTTTGACAAATTATAAATTTACAATTCCTTTTCGTAATCTTTAGTAGCAAATAAAAGTGCACGAAAAAGATAGTGAGCCAATACGCAAAGTGTCGCATTAGAAAAGCGCAACCATCAGCGCCAGCCACCGGTGATCATCCCAGTACACGTCTCGCCAATTACCAGAGATCATTCTCCTTTACCTGTTTGGGCTACTTTGGGCCACGGGAAATTCAAAACCTGCGGGAGGCTCATGGACGAGACCCCGATCTCCAGGTGGCGATCCAGTCCTCATAGCTGACGGATAGTTACCTCGTAACACCTAGCCACGAGGAAAAGTGGAAGCAGTATACCCCGGAGCGAACGGACAGATCCGCACTGTAGAGATACGCACCGCAAACGGCCTAAGCAAAAGGCCAACCAGGACACTCGTGCCGCTGCCCAAGTAGCAGCAAAGTCGCTCACCGGAATGGATGCAGCGCCGCTGTGAGAAGATCGTCGCGACGCTTCACGGCGGGAGAGATGTTCGCGACGGCCGAATAGTGTTTAAAATTGAAGTGATTAAAGACAATATTAAAAGTGCAATAACCGACAAAATTGAGTGAATAGTCTATTAATATAGTTTTTACAGCGTATTTATAACTCTAATATATTTGTATAGAATGTCGTTTCGATAATAGTTAGGATAAACAACTTTTATTGTATAAAGAAAAATCGACCAATCAGAGCGCTGCGTATCGTAGAACTTTCTAGTAGTTTTTTAATTAACTGCGTAATAGTTGTTCCCGAAAATAATGGGAATAATTTTATGTTCTAAAAGAGTTATAAATATGACATTGAATTAGCATAAGGTTTACAATAAAGAAGTGAAGGAATGTTTTGTATAATAAAACGCATTTCCTATTTATAAAAAATTAAAGAATTAATGCACCCAAATATTATGAAAATTTGGGACATTTCGTTTAATAACTTTTTTAAATGTTAACGTATTGAGTAACCTTTAGGGTGTACTAATAAAGGACTAAATTGCCGATTTGATGATGTATAGCACGTTAGTGTAGGATTTAATCTTGTATAGAAAATATTGTATGCCAATTGAGGAAGAATGTTATGCAATAAAGAGGCAAAACCGAGAATGGCGAGCGGCTCACTATAAAGTATAGCCGAAGTCTACCTTAGGGGCTCGGGACCCAGTAACGTTGTAGTGTGAAAAGCTACCAGTGAGAAGCAGTAGTACCCGGTAGTAGATGAAGTGACTAGTAGCCAGTGTGACCATCTTTAAAATACAGATCCTGCCTCACTTTGGTTAAAAATCTGCCAAATCCTGCCAAAGTCTGTAGTGAAATATGCCTAAATACTGCCAACTATATTTACCATTGTATTAAACTAAGAAAAGTAAAAATACAGATATAAATGCCATATTTTTTTAAATTAATATTCAACATATCTTTCGTTAGTTTGAATGCTATGCAATCGCCATGCTCACCAATGCCTTTTTTAACGTACGAGATGATTGTTTATAAATCTGTAAATATTTGTTTATTAATCTGTTTCGTGTTTTCGTCTTAAATAAATTTATTTGAGATAATATTGTTTCGCATGTTGAATCCACTCATATTTTTGATCTTTACTAATAGGGGCATGCTCCTTTAAAGCGGACAGCCGGGGTGCCAATTTGCAGTTACACAGTCTGGAGATCCATAATGAAAGTAAAAGATCTTGCTCCCACTTCGCTCTATACACCCTTTCATAGTTTCTCTTCATCACCACCACATATAATTACTATCGTCAACAAAATATTATTAACAAGATGTTATCACCATGAAATCTAAATGTGATACAAACATAATACGAGAAATCGAGAAATACAGGGAAATCCCCAACATGCTGGCGAAGTATCTAGGGTTGCCATTTTCGTCATTTTAAGTTGCCATAATGAAATCTATTTTAATCCACTGCCAGTTCTTTCAGACGTACCCCAAGGTTCTCATCTAGGGCCTACTCTATTTAACATCTTCATAAATAATATAGTCTCGGTTTTAAAATACTCAAAGGTCTATCTTTTTGCAGATGACTTAAAAATTTGTAGAAAAATCAACTCAGCCACTGATGTTGTGCTTCTTCAAGAGGATGTTGATAATCTGGCTATCTGGTCGAACAAAACTGAATGTTGATAAATGCATTTTTATTAAATTCTCACGGCACATGTTGCAAGCATCACCTTCGTACCACATCAATGGAAAACAACTTAAAGAGTTGATTCTATCCCGGACCTAGGCGTTATTTTGGATAAAAACCTGCGATTTCACAAACACATTGAGGACATAACATCTAGGGCTATATAGGTAACTGTAAGGAGCTAAAACTGGCCACTGCATTTTTTAATATATAACGCATACGTTCGTTCGATTTTGGAGTATTGCAGCCCGGATTGGTTACCACACTACGAAGTATATGTTAAGCGACTAGAACATGTGCAGAAAAGATTTTTATGGCATGTCTCATTTCAATCCGGTTTAGCTAAGCAGTTGCCTTCGTACGTCGATAGACTTTCAAAATTCAAAATGAAAAGCTTAAAAAATAGGAGGATTATATTAGATCATTTGTTTTTATATCAATTTTTAAGAGGTAGTGTGGATTGCCCTGGACTGTTGGATCAGCTTCGGCTTTATACACCCTATAAAATCTCGCGAAAAGGGAAATACACAACATTTTCTACCAAGGGATCCAAAAGCAATCTCGGCCATCACGCGATCATGAACAGCCTGCAACGACAATACAATGGACTCTAGAACATAACGGACGTAGACATTTTTTTAAATAGCCTCTCTAAATTGAAAAGTGACTTCTAGGTGCAAGTTTGAGTACGGAATAGTTTTTGATTAGTTTAGTTTTTTTTTATACTTTATTACTTTTTAAATAAACACTAAACACTCGCATTTGCAAGTCATGGCAGCCTGTAATTGAATCTGCACTTAGCGTAAATCTTAGATGATAGCTCAAGAATTTAATGTTTTTCGTGTAAAATATGTTGGCTGTCCTTAGTAAATAAATAAATACCACAATACTGCCAAATACTGCCAGGTTTTATAAAATGTCAACCGATCGCGCCAGAGGCTAAAATAAAAGGCTAATCCTGCTAAAATGGCGGGAACCTGCCACATATGGTCACACTGCTAGTAGTAGTATATAGTGAATAGTGAGTGTTAGCTAACCGAAAAAAGTGGTAACTGAAATTCGCAGTTACATATAGTGAGTCTTAGCTAGCCGAAAAAAGTGGTAACTGACATTCGCAGTTACATATAGTGAAAGTGTTAGCTAGCCGAAAAAAGTGGTAACTGACATTCGTAGTTACATATAGTGAAAGTGATGGCTAGTCGCAGAAAGTGGCAACTGATATCCGCAGTTACACAAGTGATAAAATTAGCTAGTTTAGTTGATAATAGCCACTAGTATTTTGTATTAAGAAAACCATCATTTCATTATCTTCACGCACGATCCCTGACGGGGTAGCCAGAGAGAACAGACCGCCAAGTGTCACGATCCTTACATACCTCTTTCGCTTCTTTCAGGTTCATTATCTTCTTCATACATGCACGTCTAGGTATCCGAGTACTCTTGACCCTCCCCTCTTCGAGAAATTTGCTCACATGGTCTTCAAAAGTTAGTCTCGATCTACCTCCACAACTTTTAATATTTACTTTAGCGCTATGTATTTTCTTCACCATTCGGTCTTCACTCATTCGCTCAACGTGCCCAAACCATCGAAGCACGCCCTTATCAATTTTTGTGATAAGCTCATCTTTCAAACCTGCCATATTGCGAATCTCTTAGTTTCGCTTTCGGTCGGCCATGGTAACGCCGCACATTTTACGAAGAGATCGCATCTCCACTGCATTCAACTTGCTTTTATGCTTCTTCTGAAATACCCAGGTTTCGCTGCCATATAACAAAGTCGGTACCAACACTGCGTTATGTATTGCAAGGCGTGCACTCTTCACTACGCCTTGCCTTTTGACTAACGCGGTCAGGGCACCATTGACATTGTTCCCGGCAGCGACACGCCTGTCCACATCTAAATCACATCTTCCATCCCGGCTAAAAGCACTCCCCAAAGTATACAATTTCATTTACCTGTTCTAGACATTCTTGATTTACCCATATTTCACACTTCGCTCTCTCTTCGTCCCTTTCAAATACCAGAACCTTAGTTTTATTAGCATTCAAACGGAGACCTTTAATTTCACATTCCTCTTTCATACACGTGACTAATGGCTGCATTTCTGCCTCTGATGGTGCAATATGCACTGCATCATCAGCATACAGCAGACAATTTACTTTTATGTCACCCAATTTCACACCCAAACAGCTATCTTTCAGCTTCTGTAAACAGCTGTCGAGATACAGTATGAACAGCCAGGAAGACATGACACAACCCTGTTTTACGCCCGTTTGGACGATAAACATGGATGACAGGTTATGCCCTACCCGCACACAGGCTTTACAGTCACAGTAAAGTGACTGCACAGCCCTTAGCAATCGACCATCCACACCATACCCCGGCAACAGTTCCCACATTTTCTTCCTTACAACCTTATCAAATGCTTTCTCAAGATCCACAAAAGCACAGAAAATCTTCTGGTTAGCAGCCAGAAGCTTTTCCGTGATCATGCGGAGAGAAAACATTTGATCCGTACATCCTCTTCCAGGTCTAAATCCGCATTGTGGCTCCCATATAAATCTTTCCGATTTCTCTTGCATCCTACGTGTCAAAACTTTCGAGTAAACTTTACTTGCTAAACTGGTCAAGCTGATCGCCCGATAACACCCGCAGTCAAAATGTGAACCGTTACCTTTATATAAAGGCACAATGACTGCGGATCGCCAATCATCCGGGACATCCCCCGTCCGCCAGCACAAATTGCACAGCAGATGAAAGCTGTCCCAAACGCGAGGCCCACCATACTTGACCATTTCAGCAGTAACTCTGTCTAGTCCCGCAGCCTTACCACATTTCAAACTTCGAATCTCACGTTCAATCTCTTTCATACTGATGACCTCAATGTCATCGAGGTCCGGGTCTGGCGTACCAGTCACGGCGTCATCCCCGGATCCCTCACTAAGATCATCACACGCATACATTTCTCTATAAAATTCACTCCATCGCTGCATGACGTCCGATTTTTCTGAGAGGACGTCATTAGTTCTCGAAAGCATTTTGTTCATTCTTAAGGCTGTCGCACCACATCGGGTCCTTCCAACCTCTTTCCAATAGAGTTTGGAATTCTCCATAAAGTTGTGCGACAACCTTTCGTCCGCTTCCATTCTACACCTTTCACGCACTTCCTCAATCAATGCTTTCGTGTGAACTTTCTGCAGCTTATATCTTTCTTTCGACTTCTCTCTCATATCCTTATCATTATCAAGTGTTAAGAAAACCAGCTACTACTAATAGATAGTTTGATACTACCGAACAATATAAAGAAATCTTTTGAAATATATGGTGACCAACCGATAGTGAATAACCGTAGTTGAACAACCATATTCAACAACCGTGGTCAATAAACAATAGTTATAAAATATCGCGACTAATCGATCAGTCGAACCGCTGGCCACTGCCTTGCTGTTTGTATTTTATAGATCGTGCATTTTAATTTTGAACCTCAGACTACAGTATCCCCCAGCAGCACCCGCAAAGACGGCAGAAGAGGTATCCTCCGGAACCTATAGGTGTAGGACGTGAGCGACTCACGGAGTATCTTCGTCAACATTTACTCCGGAGAGTTACGCCCGTCCTGCACATTTTGGTTGTATAAATCTGACGTTTTCACAATCAATACAAAAAGCAAACGGTACTACCAAGTCGAGGATCAATTACGAACTGGTCAAAATATTTACCTGTGTATAGGCGACGATAAAATTAAATAATTCATAAAAAGAGACGCCCATTTCTGGATGGGAAACTTGGAGGGACATTTAGTAAAATTTTACAATAACTGAATAAAACTACTTTTACGGATTATCTTATTTTCATTAATTCCCGACGTTTATTCAATGTGTAGTGTTCGCGTAAATATAAGAAACCATTATCTATAACTCTGGAGGAGCTAGTTGATACGCGCGATATATGAATCTAAGATATCAAAGCTTACATACGAATAAAAACATACCGATGAAATAACGTCTAAAAGCAAACATATACCTACATGTTTTATTTTTGATTTAAAATAAAATAGATTCATCACTCACACATTATGCACATACAATCGGTACATGTACGGTAATATAGCCGCAAGCCCACTCGTGTTCGTGGCGTCCTATACAAAATTATTTTGTAATAATGCTGAACCCGCAATCCACTCGCAAATTTACAAATAATATGAACATTATTATCATGCCAAATACCAAATGCGATTGCAGTTTCGCCAACTAACTTAATTAATAATTGTAAAATTAATAATACTTCAAGTATCCTCACAAAAACAAAGAAAGAAAAACGGAGCGCTGCGTACATTTCAAGGCATGAAAGAACCAAGCCAAAACCATGCTCACCTTATTGCGAGAACACGCACTCACGTGCATGTATGCATCTAAAATAATTTGCAAGCATTAACATGGTTTTAGATGCATTCATCAGTGAACTTTTACGGGCTGATAAAGAAAAAAAGACAAAGATGTAAGATATGAGAGTGCGTATCAAGAAGTTGAGCATGGTTTCAGCTTCACTTAAAATGTACGCAACGCTCCGTCTATCTTCCATTCTTGATCTCAGCAAGTGTCAAGTTTAGTTAGGTATAATATATAAAATATAGCGGGAAAACTGTTTCAATGTGATGCGTAAGTCAGCTTGCAGTTCGAATATCTACATTCGAGCACGTCAAAAATGTAACTACGTCTACTAAATCTGTAAAAGTTCACTGCTGTACTTGTGCCTCCCCCGTTGTGGGGGCCTTTGGTGGGGATTTGCCTCAATCTTCTCACTTGGCAAGCGGATGATCGCAACACTATACGTGACCACCCTGCCACCTGTCGCTAGTCTGGCTACTTTGTATCGTGGTAAACGAGATGTATCGACATCTATCGAAAGCCATAACATTTTTTTACATTTCCCAGTCTCTTATTAGACGTAATTGGTTTGTTGTCGACCAACGACACAAAATGGGGTGCAAATATCTGTTACGTCACCACCACACTTACCAGCATGGAACAGAAAGCAAAAGTTTACATTATTGTACAATCATAACGCATATGCAAAAAAAAACAGTAATTATAATAAAGTTCAGCCACTGACCTCTATATATAGAGACCAGTGAGTTCAGCATATTAAGATGCTATATTATGGTTGTAGCACGAATGGGTCGGCTCGACCTGTGAAGGTCCACGCTCTCGCAGAATACCAGCGTAAAAAGCAGTTCTAACTGCTGTGTTTCGTATGCTGAGTGTTGAAAAAGGGTCTGCCTTTTACTGGAAACGAGGCATTCTACATTACTCCTCAGCAGTGACAACGCATCTCATTTTGATTTTTTGTATTTGTGAATGTCTTTGGGCCAAAGCATCTACTTACCATCAGGTGGACTGTGTGCACGTTTGTCTCCCTTATTCTATAAAAAAAAATATACTGAATTCAAAAATAGATTATAGAATATTAACATACACTAAATTTTTTTAATCACTTTTATTGTTCTTTAAAAAATATAAGTGTATAGAGAATTTTCAATTGCTCTACAATTCGTAAGTTTGTCAAAACCTATATTGCTTATAACCAATGTTTACTATGTAAATTGGTTACTAAAATTAACATTTCATCATTAAAATATTAAAATTTTACACAATTAGTGATACATAAAAGTACTAATAATTAAAAAAAATCACGGCAATGCAATTTCGAATCGACAGTCGCATGAGCCAGATATAGTAACAGTTGTAGAAATAAGTTATTACGCAGACGTTTCTCACTACTTCGGCAAAATGTTTACTGAATTTAGTATAAAGGACAGTTTAATGATCCTAAAATATTAAATCCACAGTCGCCAGCATAATATTAAACATGTGTACTAAATATAATATAAAAAATTTCTATTTATCTAATGACATGTTTATTGTTATTTAACTTTGTTCAGTCTGATAGGTGCTATTGTACTACATTTAGATGTTTTATAAATAATAAAGCATCGTATAATCTATTATACCTTCATTGTTTCCACCAATAAAAAAAAATTCAAAAGCAAAACGTTCTTATGTAACAGTATTAATTTCTAATGAAGTAGTGTCTAAAGAGTAAAGATTAAAAACGCCGATTGCAACACTCAATGCAACTACGTTGCAAAACATTGATCGCATAGGCTCTAATAATATAGCTCGGAATTATAGTCTTAAATTACATAAATCTGACACTTTAAATTATTGAAAAACATAAGTCTACTAAATCGGAGAAGACACTTGTAAAACATTTATTATAATACGATAATATCTCAATTGGGCTCTGATGGTCAGTTCAGACTAGGCGAAGGCGCATAACTACTAAAGTAAATTTGAACGGAAAATGAAATATTGTCCATATGTAACTGTAATACGGTTGTTATTAGTGTGTAATCATAATTCGCCTCTTCACTAGAGAAAATTATCTTGTGTTTACTATTTAAAACCCAATAGAAATCCTAAATGAATATGGATAATTTATTATCAGCAAAAAAATAGTCCAGCAGTTCTCTGCCTAGTATTCATTGATCCTACACATACCTACATACTACAAGTATGATAATACTCCAGTCGTGTTTGTTTGTTACAGAAATAAAATAACTACGTAGATATCTCGAGTCACACGTTGCCCGTGTGCATAACAACTGTACACAAAGATCAAACATAAATTTCTACACTTTTCTATGTACTGCATAACTCGAAATCACCACCCGTTACATGGAGTGTCAGTAATGCTGATTGAGATACGTAATAAACAAACCTTTAATAATGGACAAACCTTTAAAGTAGATCATAAGAAAATAATTTACTGTTTTTTAAGTGATTATGTTTAATTTTAATTTACAAAGCAACCGTTTCGTTCTACGCTTGCGCTTCCTGTGCGAATGCAGCTCACATGACGTAGGGTTCAAGGGTGTAATTGTGAGCTATAAGTTGGCGCTGAGCGGCTTCAGTTCGAAGATCGCAGCTAGTGCGAGATGGTCGGAGGCGTACACGTGGTTGGGCAGGGGCCCTATCGCTGCGCACTCTGGTGCCGTGGGCAAACGAAGACGCTCCAATAGCTTCAGTGTGCTGCAACGACTGAAACACACACCGTTGGGATCATGAGTCTACTGCTATAATATTATATTTACGCGTTTCTTCAATAACTTTGTTGAAAATATCCAAGGTGTTCGGATAAAACGTAGCCTAGATCACTCCTGGCAGTGCTCTCTATCTGTTCCTAAAGTTCAATTACAATCGATTTAGCCATTGTAACGATTAATTAGTCCGCACAGACAGATAGACAAAACTTTTAAAATGGTTCTTATAAATAACCCCGGAGCTTAATAGAATCCAGGTATTTCAATATTTCATCAATTTTATCTTATAGTAGCTGGCCGGGCAGACGTTGTTCTGACCTTTCCGACTACCATTAATTTTCCTAAAAAAAAAACTGCAAAAAAATTGAGGGTCACTTATCGGGATAAAAACTATCCTATCTCTTAAGTTGGACCAAACTGAACATAGTGTGCAAATTTCATTAAAATCAGTTCAGTAGTTTAGGAGTTCATCGCGGACAAACAACGTGACACTATATATATATATATATATATATATATATATATATATATATATATATATATATATATATATATATATATAAACTACTGAACTGATTTCAATGAAATTTTGCACACTTGCACACACTGTGCAGTTCGGTCCAACTTGAGAGATAGGATAGTTTTTATCCTGATAAGTGACACTCAATATTAGGATTTTTTATATGAAGGGTCGTCGAAAAGGACAGAACAACGTCTGCCTGGCCAGCTAGTATATATTTATATATACCTAGTCAGGTCATAAATTCTGTCACATGTTTAATATAAAATAATTGAAACAAGTTTATTCATTATGTAACCATTTATATACCAAAATGAACTTAACAAAACATAGATTCTTACGACACTAAAGTTTATTCAAAATGACCTCCGTGATTTTGAATACAGGCCTTCAATCTATCGTCTATCGCAGCACGAACGAGGTCCATGTCAATATCGACGGCTGCCTTAATCAAGGATGTCTTGAGTGACTCCAAATTGGGATGAGGCTTTGAGCGCGCCTTTTCCTCCAAGTGTTGCCATATCATGTAATCTAACGGATTCAAATCTGGACTGGAGGAGGGCCAGTCTTCGTGCCGGATGAAGTCGATTTCACGCGCCGCCAGTCAGTCTTGTGTGCTCTTCGCTCTATGAGCTGGCGCCGAATCTTGTTGGAATACCCAGTGCCTATTATTGAACATGGTATGAGAAACAGGTTCCACAAGGTTCGTCAGGACTGTATTTTGATACACAACTGCATTCGTTTTTACACCTTTCTCACAAAAATGTACCTCTGTTAAGCCCCAATAAGAAACTCTCAACCATACCATGAGCGAGGATGGAAAATGACCTCGTTGGACACGCGGAATACGGTTGCTCGCTTCTTCACTACTGTGTGCGTACACCTTATCATTTTGTTTGTTGTAGCTCTCTTCTACGGTAAAAATTTTTTCATCCGAATAAAGAATTTCCCGATATTTTTGTCCCGCGTACCGCTTCAACAAAGCGCGGCATCTCTTCAGTCTCAGGTCCATTAGACGAGCATTTAAACGATGTCCTGTTTTTCTTCGATATGCCCGAAGCCCTAAGTCTTCATTTAACACCCTTTTCACCGTGGTTCTGCTTAACCCCATCTGAAGGGCCAACAGTTTCTGCTTATGTTTGGGATTTCTTTGAATTCGCGCCTTCACAGCTTTTATCACTGCTGGAGTCCTAACAGACCGAGGGCGACCACTTCTTGACCTGTCATCTACACTAGAGACTTCATTGTATCGTTTGATGGTACGATAAACGAATCTTTTGGTTATATTCAAATTTTTCAGTATGTCAGAAATTTGAATTGGCGCGTAACCGCGACGATGCAACGCAATAACTGCAACACGGTCTTCTTTAAGCGTCCACTCCATATTTAAAAATGAGTAAAATTCTAAAAAGTATAGTTTTATTTTCATGAACAATTCGAAATTCGAATTCAATAAACTTTTTTGTGGCCAGCATTCTAAAAGAAAAGTTTTTACTGTGTGACAATACTTATGACCTGACTAGGTATATATATATATACACATATATATATTGGTAACTACGGTAGCGACACATAAGTATGTAATCTAATTATTGCCTGCGCGAAGTGTTAGCAAGTCCAATCGTCACTCGTCACCCGACTTAGTTTTGGTAGCTTGTGGTCTGTTGTAAACAGCTGCTTAGCTAATTAGATCACTATATAACCTAATTCAATATCTTTTTTTTTTTGAAAAAAAAAATCAATTTCTTTGTTAGTGACTGTGTAACTGAGGAAGTAATATAATATAATCATTTTATTAATAAGTGAACATCAAAACTTTAAGTACCTTGTTTAGTATATAATATGAAGAAAATCGAAATACTTTTCGAAAGGTACTGTACCACAGATGTAAATAAACTAGAAGACCATATGTATAAGTCGCGGCACGTAAGTCTAGCGCTGAACAAAACGCGATGGGATTAGCTGCGCATGTGTACTGTCGCGCACGAATTGAATTGCTCGAATGCGACTGGAGAGCCAAACAGCGCGTGCGAATGATACGCACGACCTAATCAGCACGTGTGAAGAATACACGCCCGCCCCGTAACCCGCTTACTAACGCATGATACCTTATTTTCGACTTATGTTCAATAACGGTCACCGCTAGACTTTCGTGCCGCAACTTATATATATTGCACAAATCATTTTTCATACCAACTAAACGAACATGTTTTGTTCATGTTTACGGCTGTATGATATAAGAAACTTTTGCCTAGCCTGCATGTGTAAATATTACAAAAAAATTTTATATACACAAACACTTAGCGATGTTTCCACACAATTGGTCGAATTTCGACCACAGGCTATACTAGTCGATGTTAATGTGTCTGTTTTCGTTTGGTCCCATTACCTCGAGGAAGTATAAACAATTTAATCACTTATGGCCAAATACCCAAACCCTACTCAATTTTAAGATTTCATTAAGTCTCGTGTCAAAGTCACTTTGAGTTAAAATGATAGAGACAGCACGAGACTAAAAATCGAGCAGCGTTTGAGTATTTGGGCATTAGTAAACCTAAGAACAATATTCAGTAACCGTTACCGTTACAGCCTATTAAAGTCCACCGCTGAACATAGAGTTTTCCCATGGATTGTCTCATAGGGGGACATTTTCCATAGTTGCTACAATTGGTAAGCGGGTTGGCTACCTAATCTTTTATTTAAAGTCGTTAACAAGAAGACACGGCTGCCCATCTACTGATTTTTTTCCCTCTGTCGCCTCTTACGACACCCAGGGGATGATATGGGGTAGTGGATATTCTGACACCGCCACTACACGGTTAGAGTAGAACAACGTAACTGTACCTAAAATATATATAGTCGACGGTGAGCCAATAATCCTGGAAGGTGGTGGCCTCGTGGCTGCCATCCGGCTTGCGCTGGGTGTACACGGACAACAGGTCGAGATTGTGTCCCAACTGGCCGCTGTTGAACAACGCACCGTGTTCCGCGTCGATAATCGCCGAGTAGTCGGCTGCTGGACTCCCGCATTGCTCAGAGTTGTAGATCTTAAGGAAATATTTGCTTATTTTTATTTAAACAGCTTAAATGTAACACCTTCAAGTAAAGGATATGGCGGACATAATGCCAGTCAACCCTGGAAGCCAAAAACAAAAATATTGGCAGGTGCGAAACATATGAGTTATATAAAGTGTACTTATATAGAAATATATATACATAGGACATACAATACACGACACACACACACACACACACACACACACACACACACACACTCACACACACTGTGTGTGTGTGTGTGTGTGTGTGTATACATACATAACGTCTACATACTTATAACCTTTATATATTAAAAATATCCGTATGAATACTCGTATAGAAATAAATTTTTAAGGTAAAAAATGTCAGTTAATAAATAGCCGGGAGAGAGCGCGCAAGTAAAGGTAGAAAAGGAGAAAAGTAGTTTTTAGTAGGCACTCCATCTTAGCCTCAGAGGCGATGAAGCATTTGCAACCTTCTTTATTTAAAATTGTTTGCAGCCACTTAGAACACTGACCTCTATATATGGACTAGCTATAACCGTGACATAATGAGGCAATTTGATTGTCCCCATTTTGGCGCTGAAAGCAGAAGTGAACGCCCATGGAACTAATAATAGAGATAAGACTATGTGAAAAAATATATCGATAAGAATTCTATACCCAGGCCTACCCGTAACATCCATTCTATTATGTATCATATTAATATAATGCCACACAATAAATAAATATATCAATTAATCGATGGCTCCGTGGCGCAGTAGCTTAGCAATGAGTTGCTGCGCTGGGGGCCGCGGGTTCGAATCCCGCACAGAACATGTATTTGTATGGCCTACAAATAATTATTCGGGGTCTGGATGTTTGTCCTTGTGCAATTTGTGTTTGTCAACTGTCTCCACGATACAGGAGAAAATCCTAGAGTGGGGGTCCTTTTTTTTAAACGTTATTGTTTTTTTTTTAAATTACCTGGGTCTTAGAGGCAACCTTTATACTTCATATAAAACAAGAATCGACGCTGCGTTGATCTATCAACGTTTTTATTCGTAACTACAGAACGGATTTTGTTCCGGGTTATAAATTAGAAAATGCTTACGCATACCTGTATTGCGAGGACAAGAACTAATTATGTCGGACTTGCACCTACTAAAACCCCATGATGTTCCACGTTTACCACACATTGACAAGGCCACGAAAACGCTTTCAAGCACATCCGCGGACCATCAGCGAGGACCCCTCCGTAGTTTAAGACTTTCCTCCCCGACTTCCCGAGCCCGATATGTGGAGACCATGGAGCCAAGAAAAACGAGTACTCGGAAGCAGCAAGTGGTACAGTCCCGCCAAAGTCGCGAAGGATAGTCGCGTGGCGCATTACCATACCAACAATCCTCTTCCCTTGCGACACCACCTCGGCTGCAACGATACAGAGAGAGGACTCTCCTCTAGCTGCAGCTCACTAACACACGTTCAAGGGCTCGACAAGCCCACTCAGAGTAACCACCTTGGGCCAGCCCTTCACCTCGGGCCAGCCATGTGAGTCGCTCTACGTTTACTATGGGTTAGCAAGCCACGGCTACTAAATTTATACTTATATGTTTATATTTTATACTTACTGGTACTGGTATTACCAGAAAATATTGTGGGTATACTCCACTTTTTCAAAGTGGTGCGTTTCTCATGTCTAATAAAACAGTCGTCTGTAAAGAGATTAGGACAAATATAATCATTTCGTTATGGACGCCAATTCATAATTTTTGTGCTTTTTAGCCATTTTTTTAGTCTAGGTTCTAGTTCTAGGTAAGTTGGTTGTGAACAGATATGGGTAGAAAAGAACATCGATAAGTATTATAGACAAGGAAGTCAAGAACCCTATTGAAATTTATTGTTTATCAAAACTCAGTAATATAAAGCCAAACATATTGCTGATTACGATATTAAGATTAAACATTTTTAAGTACCTATATTATCAAATAGTTTTAATTTGCTTAATATTAGTTGCATATTCACTTATTTGTGGATTGTTATCCCACTTTCCTTTTGGCAACGAGTTTTACATATTATGCACACTCACTATTACTAAAAATAATTCTTATTATGTAACTAAAATCAAACATAATCAAACCACATAAATACTTTCATTTTTAGTTTAAAAATTCAAAATGCAAAGATATGATTTAAATAATACAACAGACTGGCATATTAATATGTCAATTTTATTTCCCGGTACGGTTAATGAGGGCGCTTCAAATCGGCATAAGCATTTTGTATGGCATAGCCAGTCCAGCGTACTTGTATATATAGAGGTCAGTGACTTAAAATCATGTTGGACAGCTGGTTGGTTTTCACTTGCAATTAAATTTAAAAAAATAAATAAGCATAAACCTTAATCATAGTGGCGTCGGTGCCGGCACCCTTCAGCCTGTTCAGGTATACAGACAAGTGCTGGCAGTTATCCGTCACACCGATTCTCCTCCAGTCGGAACTGTCTCTGAACGAACTTGCACTAGAACAAAAGCCTAAATGAATCATCGTACCACAATTTCTTTATAAAACCCTTGACAAAGCTCATCTAATTCTAGTCGTTATAATATTAATAGTATATATGGTACAGTACAGTAGCCGCTAACTAAACTGTTCTAATGAGTGTAATGTCTGTGCTATAAACGAAATAAACATTGTGATTCAAGTGAAAAGTGTTTTACAGTGAACATCCCTCAACACACACTCATAAACATTAACATCCATAAATTATCAAAAAATTTAAGCATGTGTGCACGTTGTTACAATAAGTTGGGCATAGTTTAGCCGTCATTTGAATTTACGTGGTAGAGCCACGCTGCAGCTATATTATGGTTGTAATATGAATGGGTCAGATAGACCGGGGAAGGAACACGCTCTCACAGAATACTAGCGTAAAATAGCAGCTTAATGTCGCTATGTTTCGTATGGGTAGTGTAGAGAACCGGCGACCCTTTTTACTGGAAACGAGGCATTCCATCTTAGTCCTCACGGGTGACAACGCATTTGCATTTTGATTTGCAAACGAGGACAGATGTAGATGTCTATGGGCCACAGCATCCACTTACCATCAGGTGGACTGTGTGTTCGTTTGTTACTCTTATTCTAAATAAAAAAATTGCAATGTACATAGTGTTCTATTTTTGTCGGTCTAAATTACAAATATCAAAAGTATGTAACAGTAGTAGAGCCACGCGGCAGCTTTTGCTGTCGCACGGATGGGCCGGCTCGAACCTGGGTAGTACCACGACCTCACAGAAAACCAGCGTGAAGTAGAGGTTTACCTCTGCGTTTCGCTTGGTGAGTGCAGGTGGCCGGAGGCCCTTTTTACTGGAAATGAGGCATTCCATCTTATTCCTCACGGGTGACAACGCATCTACATTTTGCTTTGTAACAGAGGATAGATGTAGATGTCTATGGGCCGCAGCAACCACTTACCATCAGGTGGACTGTGTGCTCGTTTGTCACCCTTATCCTAAAAAAAAAAATTTTCTTTACGATAGCTTTATTATGTAACAGTGTCAGACAATTACTGAATTGCATGACATAAACGAATAAAGATATAAAATGTCTATCATTGAATAATGTATTTTGCTATTTGCTTGGCAGTTTAAAATATTATGATTATGGATGTGAAGAAGAAAATCCAAGAGATAGTAAGCCTATGTATGAATAATGTAACAAAATCTATTAGCTTAATGATCGTAGTGTAATGGCGGCGTAATAAAACCCTCTACCAATGGGTACCGTAAGAGGAGGCGGAGTGAAATAAAACAGAAGATGGGCAGCAGCATCTTCATATAACAGCTCAAAATAATAAAAACTGCCGTTGCTATCACACCCGCCCAGTGTAAAAATTATAGCAACTACCCATCCATGAGTAAATCTATGGGGTAGGAAACAATATACAAAAACAAATTTCACTCAGAAATCACCTAACACGGCCTCTGTCCAGGAGTTTAATGACGGCGCTATCGGGCGGCGAATTCAAATCTCCGGTCAGGATTATGGGATAGTGCCCCGATCTGAAACAAATTAAAAATAGATAAATTCTTATATGTATATCGTATATCCGTCCACCCATTACAGTCCATAAAAGCTCACACCTGAACCGTAGATACCATGCCTGGCAGGCGGGTAGGCAACTACAGTTTTTACAACTTTAAGCCATAGAGTTATTACTGACGGGAAGACGCTGCAACCCGTCTTCAGTTTCAGCTCTCACTACTACACTCTATCGCCTCTCACGACACCCACGGGACGATATGTGGTAGTGGATATTCTTACACGGCTACTACACGGTCAATATATTAGTAAAGGATTGTTAGTTTTTTTTTATCTTGAGAAACAAACCAGCCAACAGTTTACCTGATGGTGGTATGTGACTACTTTGTGCTAGAATGGGTATACAAAATAGGTTTACTGCAATGTAGGCCGCCCTTAATTATATATGTTAAACGTGAAACTATATTATTAAAGTTATAGTTAAAGTTATAAGGTAAACATGTTATTGTTAACATAAATAAAAATATTTATATTTATTTCTATTGTAATGTATTTATTTTTATTGTTATTATCTATTTGTTATTTATTATCAACTACTGTATTAAGTTATTAATAAGATATTTATCAAATATATAGGTATTTAATAATAATTCTAGTTTTAACTTAATTAAAATATAATATAATGTATATTAGTATAACGAATATCCGTAGCAATGTTTAAATCCACACAAATTACTATAATCAGTCGCTGCCTTTATAAATGCGGAATTGGTCTATAGAATTTACTCCAAATTACCTACTTTCGTTCGGGAAAAAGATCCGAAACAAGGCAAGTTAATACGAAGACAAAATTTTGCGACGTCAATATTTCGGCGTAGCAATAAATATAACACCAATGTAATGCAAGCAATAAATATAGCAGCTTAAAAATACTTTGCGCCCCAATTTTTGTTACCCGCGCCAAATAAGAAGTTTTACTTTAAAGAACCACTGTGATAATCAGTAATCAAAACCAGGATTTCGCTGCAGTATAAACTAAGAGGCCAGGTCAAGAGTACCCTAAACCGTAGAGCATGTATAAAGGGAATAATGAAAGTGGACGAAGCAAAACAAGTATGTAAGGATCGTAGCAAGTGGAAATAAGTGGGTCTCTGCCTACCCCTACGGGAAAGAGGCGTGATTATATGTATCTATGTATGTATAAACTTGATGCTACAACACTTACTGGTTGCCGTTTTGGTAGTAGGCGAAGCGGTCGATCTCGGCAAGGAAGAGTTGTATCTGGGCGAGACGCACGTCGGTGCGCTTGGGGTTGTAGAGCAGATGCGTGGTGGCCACCACAAGTGGCGCGCCCGGAGCCCCCAGGGGCGCCAGGCGTAGCGCCATCCCCACATTGTCGCGATTCAGCAGCGGCAGATCTGGCTGGTAAAACTCCACCTGCCCATACACATGCTCATACATACAACATATTTCATAACAAAAAGGTGTTTTTTTTTTATAGAATAAGGGTGACAAACGAGCACTGAGTCCACCTGATCGTAAGTGCATGCTGTGGCCAATATAAATTTACATTTATCCCTTATTAAGAATCCAAATGCAGATGTGTTGAGGAATGAGATAGAGTGCCTCACTTCCAGTAAAAAGGGCCTCCGGTTCTATACACAAACTATACGAAACACAGTGGCATTAAGCTGCCATTTTACGTTGGTATTCTGTGAGATCGTGGTCCTACCTGGTGTGGTCAAGGCAAAAAAGCGTTTATTTTATATATTAATGTGCATTTGAAAGTGAAACACAGTTTGCTTAATATACAAACTTAAACATTTAATGAGTTACGGACGAATTTCGATCTTTAGGTGATCACTGGTTTTTTATTAAGGCACAGCACCTATTATATATTTCAATACATCATAACAGCTTATCTAAATCCACAGCTAATCTCTTAGGCCTTTCCCCATAGATACCACGTTTAGCTATAATATTAATAGCTCGGAGAAAAAGTTTCTTCGTATTTTGTTGCATAAAATTAAATAAAAATCTCTTTGTATCTGGTTGGTTTTAATATCAATACAACATACATAGATGTAATGTAGGTACTATGACGAAACAATGTAATTAAAATATTAAATGATATCCCCCATATACGGAGTAGATGTGTCTTCATGAAATGTAGAAGTAATATCTAATTAGTTCAGTAATATCATATTATATTAATAAAAGAAGACACTATTCACGTATCTCTACCTGGAACCACGTAGCGCGGAACCCTACCCCCTGCATATACACCTACGTCATAATTACTGTACATGTCTCCTTCAATTTAATAAATCATTATTCTTATCCTGCATCAGTTAGTTTAATTTTTTGTATTGCTTCCCACATCGCATGGCGAACCTGCCTAAAACGCAAGCGCACTGCCGGGAACTACATAAAGAAAGAGAAAAAAAACGACAAAGAAGGAATTAAGGAAAAGAATTAAAATAATATAAATATATTTTTATAAAGGGGTGGACGCAATACCGTAAATGACAAAAAAATCCTCGTATATTTAAACAGTTTAACAGTGGTAGAGCCACGTGGCAGCTTTTGCTGTCGCACGGATGGGCCGGCTCGAACCGGGGTGGTACCACGACCTCACAGAATACCAGCGTGAAGTAGAGGCTTACCTCTGCGTTTCGCGTGAGTGCAGGTGGCCGGAGGCCCTTTTTACTGGAAATGAGGCATTCCATCTTAGTTCTCACGGGTGAAAACGCATCTGCATTTAGATTCGCAAAAGAGGATAGTTGTAGATGTCTATGGACCGCAGCAACCACTTACCATCAGGTGGACTGTGTGCTCGTTTGTCACCCTTATCCTATAAAAAAAACACAACTGCGGAAAGATTTTGGTATACTACTGAAGATCAACTTAAAAAGATAAATGTATACATACATATGAATGGATAAAAAGAAGATTGAAATATGTTATATTAAGAATTATAGGTAGATAGAAGATGAATTATAGTACATACAAATTGGAGAGAAAGACGCATTCGTGATTAACATAGAAATTAACAGAAGCGTCTGCAATATTTCAAGGATATATTAAATGAAAGAAGAAAGCTGTAAAAAAAATTAAGAACAAGGATGACGCTACAAAGAAAATAAGGAAATGACAAATCGTAAAGAAGAAATAAAGAAAAAGGTACTAACGATAAACTCAAGAGAGAAGAATACGCGTATAACTAAAGAAGAAATTATAGAAGAAGCTCTAGTAACTAATTAATTATGTAACAGCCTCAGAGGAAATACCAATGTAAGATTATTATTAATTTGTCGTTATGTATTAAATTATAAATGTTACATCTAATTAACATTAATTTATTTCTATATTTATGTCAAACTTATTAATTACTTATGCCAAAAATTATAAATAAAAAAAAACATCCTTTAACACTGGCAGATGACGTGTAAATTGATAATTTAAAATTAAAAATTTTGTACAGCCGACTTCAATATAAGTTATTCTTAAACCAATAGTTTTTGAGTTATTCTTAAATAACTCAAAAACTATTGGTCTGACCTTGATCAAATTCATATGGGACCACACGAGAACTATCAGCTTTCATATAAAAAAAGAATCATCGAAATCGGTTCACCCAGCACCAAGTTATGAGGTATCACACATAAAAAAACATACAATCGAATTGAGTACCGTCTCCTTTTTGGAAATCGGCAGAAAATATCATTTTGTTATTAAGTAGTTCCTTGCCATTTAAGAATTCTCCTAAGGAATGATAACATTTTATGAGTATCACTTCCAAAACGGATATGATAAATAGCAATAAGCTTTTCCGTTTAATATTATCAGTTAGTCTATTATAAATTTTTATTGACATTGCAGATGTATTCTCACGATGATGCATTGCAGATAATGCAGATGCATTGTTTAGAAACAAGTTAGTAGTCAACTCAACAGAAACAAAACATAGAATATAGAATGGAAATAAATGTTTCGCTAACAGCACCTACTTAGTTCATGAACTAAATAAAAATAATGCAACAGAATAACTACTTTACATAACACTATAGTGAAAAGTATCAATTTACTTATAAATTGCTAAATAAAGACTATAATAATTAATTTAAAATTAATGATTTACGCTTATATTTACGCGAAGAATACACATTAAACAAATTTTTACGGATTTTATCGCGTTTGACCGGTTCGATGCCGATGACATGCCAGGCGTGCCGTCGATTACTTTTGTGTGTGGCGTATGACACGCGAGTCATGTCTTTTTTTAAATCGTTATAACTCGCTCAAATTGCGTTTATGGAAAATTTATCCAAAACAAAATATTCATTATTTTGCAAGTAGTTCATGCCTGCAGCTTCGTTTCTGCATATTTTGAAAATTTGTAATTTTTAGGGGTTGACAACCTTTTTTTAACTTGTACATGGTACTCTTTTTACTTTGTGGGTTTTCAATCATGTTGTGGAAAAATAGTCTAATAAATAACAAATGATAGCACTCATTGCGATCGCTCACAAACTCAAGTTGTAAATAAATTTCTGGAAAACAAGTCTCTTGTTAAAGAAACAATGCGTTTGTCTTATTGTTTAAAATGGTTGAACTGCCGTCTTATTACTATCATGTGGCCGAATAGACCTATGAAGTACCATGTGCTCTTGTGATATGGTATAAGGTTTATTTTTACTTGAAACAGTTTGAAACCGTTCATACAGAAAAAAAGTTCGCTCATAAACGGCGTTTGTTTCCTTTTGAAAACACTTGTTTTGCTATTCTTACTAATTAGTCGTTTTCAAATCGACTTAACTTTTACATTTTTATAACATTAAATAATATTTAACATTTGTAAATATTAATGAATCATAAACTTATTTTTTTCCAAATTATCGTTCTTGATTGTTTGATATTTACAAATATTATTATTAGGTGAAAATTTAATTTAATAAAAACCAAGGTTTTCCGGGCTGATTTAGCTATACCTACTTATATAAATGATTTTTTTTATAAAACAAAAAATAGTACAAAATGTTTGTAATCTCTGCATAAAAAAGTCACTTACTCTCAATTTCAAAGAAAACACGTAGAAAAACACGTACGAAATACAACAATTTAATTATCTATAACACGAATACATAATTTAAATAAATAATTTATGTTTATGTCTGGGGAGTGCAGCCATATGCTGAAATACAGGTTTTGGCCTAGTTCGGCAATGGATGCTATTTTCTGCCGACTTACAAAAAGGAGACGGTACTCAATTCGACTGTATGTTTTTTATGTGTGTTACCTCATAACTTTTTACTGGGTGAACCGATTTCGATGATTCTTTTTATTTGAAAGCTGGTACTTCTCGTGTGGTCCCATATGAATTTGATCAAGGTCAGACCAATAGCTTTTGAGCTTTCATATAAAAAAAGAATCATTGAAATCGGTCCACCCAGTAAAAAGTTATGAGGTAACACATAAAAAAAACACGCGTCGAATTGAGTACCGTCTCCTTTTTGGAAGTCGGCAGAAAATGGTGAATAACGCTCATAGGTGAATTAAAACTCCGATTCCCGATATCTAAATAATAAATAAATATATAAGTGTGTAGAATAACGAAAATAAATAAAGCTAGCTAAAGTTCAAGAAAAATAATTAAGGAAAAAAAGAAAGTATGTACATACAAGAATTATATAATTTAAAATTAAAAATTTTGTACAGCCGACTTCAATATAAGTTATTAAGAATAAATCAAAAACTATTGGTCTGGCCTTGATCAATCCATATGGGACCACACGAGAAGCACCAGCTTTCAAATAAAAAAATAATCATCCAAATCGGTTCACCCAGTAAAAAGTTATGAGTTAACACATAAAAAAAACATACAGTCGAATTGAGTACCGTCTCCTTTTTGAAGTCGGTAGAAAATGAGTTCCATATTAGGTAATAAGGGGATCCCCGATAGTTATTTACATTTCTGTATTAAGCCGCGTCTCCACTAAAGTTTTGTTACCAATACGTGTTGACAACACAAAAGTTGCAGCGCTAAGGGCCGCGGACAGAACAAGTATTTGTATGGCCTACAAATAATTGTTCTAGGTCTGTTCTATGTATGTAAACTGTCCCTGCGATACAGGATCAAATCCTAGTGTGGAGGTAACGTTTCTTAAAAAGAGAGGAAGAGAGACAACTAATAAAATTAAAATTTTTGCCTATAACCGACTTCAATATTAAAACGCATGTTTAAGACGTGTTTTTTTTAGCATAAAATTATAAATACTGCAAATGCCTGCATAATATCGTCACACACAGCAAGTTGTATACTAAAATGTTTCTCAAATTGTTGGTGACATGTTTCAATTCGGTGCGAAAACATCGGAACAAAAGTTGGTGACTTTTGTTGAGTTGCAAACAGTTGGAAACATTATCAACATTTTCGGTGGATACGCGGCTTTAGGATGCTACCCAAAGTGCTACTCACTCGTTACATATGTGGTACCTATAGGATCGATCCACACAACTACACGTATAATTAAATAAATACCTAATATAATCCACGAGTTATAATAATGTAGCAAATAACATATTTTATCCTTAATCGTAATAAGATAGAATAGAGGACTTATTGTGAAATAAAATTATTATGTAAATTATTATTATAACACATATTATACAAGTAATATTTGCTAAATGATTTTAAACAAATCAGTAATAACATCATATTATATGATAGCAAAAGACACCATTCACGTGTTACCTGGAACCACGTAGCACCGAACCCTACCTACCTATGCACCTACGTCATAATTACTGTATATAAAGTCTCCTTCAATTTAATAAAATATTATTCTTAACCTGCATCAGTGAGTTTAATTTCTTGCATTGCTCCCCTCATCGCATAGGACGTTAATAAAAATAATAATTTAAAATTTTGTACTGCCGACTTCAATATAAACTATTAAGAATAACTCAAAAACCATTGGTCTGATCTTGATCAAATTTATATGGGACCACACGAGAAGTTACAACTTTCATATAAAAAAAGAATCATCGAAATCGGTTCACCCAGTACAAAGTTATGTATGTTTTTGTTTTTTTTTTTTTTGACTGTATGTTTTTTTATGTGTGTTAACACATAAAAAAACATACAGTCCAATTGAGTACCTCTCCTTTTTGGAAGTCGGCAGAAAAGTAAGAAGGAAACGAGGTGTTCCATCTTAGTCCTCAGGGGTGACAACGCATCTGAATTTCGATTCTTAATTAAGGATAAATGTAGATGTGTATGGGCCACAGTATTCACTTACCATCAGCTGTACTGTGTGCTCGTTTGTTACCCCATGCTATAAAAAAATTTGAGCGCTCGCCGTAAATTTCACACTACGCTAGCAACCCGGGTTCGATCCCCGCAAGCATTAAGTGCTGATTTAAAATGTGCGCAGTGGTAATTGAAAACATCATAACAAAGTCTGCATATATTTCGGGATAAGTATATTACAAATACTTAATACGGGCATATGTAATATGTAAGCAGTAACTATTTTTTTCCAATGTTACCGAGTAGACAAATGCAATCGATGCTAGATGTCAGATGATAGTATCTGCACCACCAAAGCACCTGCCAAGCGTGGCTAGAATGCCATATCCTAACAAGGGACTCGTGTCGAGCCCCTTGGACTGTTATCGTTGAGGATCGGAAATGCTTTTATACGTGGTAAAACCATGCTGCAGCTATATTAATAGTATAGTTGTAGCACGAATGGGTCGGCTCGACCGGGGAAGGACCACGCTCTCACAGAATACCAGCGTGAAATAGCAGCTTAACACTGCTGCGTTTCGAATGGTGAGTGTAGAGAACCGGAGACCCTTTTTACTGGAAAAGAGGCATTCCATCTTAGTCCTCACGGGTAACGACGCATCTGCATTTTGATTCACAAACGAGGATAGGTGTAGATTTCTATGGGCCACAGCAACCGCTTACCATCAGGTGGACTGTGTTTTCGTTTTTCACGCTATCCTATAAAAGAAATGCAACGCCGCGTTCTTGTTCGAATACAGAGTACAGTGTACCACGAAAAATACAAATTAAAACTGTGCACACAAAACATTAAATATCTTCTTACATACGTAATTCCATTCGTAAGATGAATGCTGATTTTTAATATAATTTATTTAAACAATGGGTCGGCTCGACCGGGGAAGGACCACGCTCTCAAAGAATACCAGCGTAAAATGGCAGCTTGACATTGCTGTGTTTCGTATGGTGAGTGTAGAGAACCGGAGATCCTTTTTACTGAAAAAGAGGCATTCCATCTTAGTCCTCACGGGTAACGACGCATCTGCATTTTGATTCTTTATTGAGGATAAATGTAGATGTCTATGGATCACAGCAACCACTTACCATCAGGTGGACTGTGTGCTCGTTTGTTACCCTTATTCGATAAAAAAAATATCTTGAATCTAAATAATGCCACATTAATAGATCCTACCCAGGCGAAGCCGGGGCGGGTCGCTAGTAAAATATTATTGTCAGCATAAACATGACACCACAAACAACGAAGTATCATATTATGCTAAAACAATAATAGGCTCGTTATCAAGTGCAAGCGTGAGACGCTGACCAACACACACCGCCGGGATCAAGTGACTCGATTCGTGGAAGCCTTCAAACACCAAACGTGCTTGTAAGTCGTAATATCGCATGATATGCACTTTCAATTTGTATGATCAAGTTCGAAATAAGTCCAATATGAATGAGCAATATGATAAAAACTATTGAAATAAAGTGAACGGGCTTTATCTATGAATAAAGTTCCTTATTCATTGGGCAGAGTAATAAAAAGATAGATGACGTTAGGTTAGGGATTTTTTTAAACTAGCTGTTCCCCACGACTGCGCCCGCGTGTAATTTAGGGTTTTAATTATTCTGCTAGGAACCCTATAATTATTTTTCTAAAATAAAAGTAGTCTATGTTACTGCTTATGACATCAGCTATCTGCCAGTGAGTCCCGCCAAAATCGGTCCAGCCGGAACAAACAGACAGACAGACAAAAATTTTAAAAAGTGTATTTTGTTATAAATATCGTTTATACTTTCATATGCATTTAGTAAAACGCTGCAATTTTGATATTCATTACAAATAGACTTCAATTTTATTTATTTGTACAGATTTTATTTATAGAATAAGGGTGACAAACGAGCACACAGTCCACCTGATGGTAAGTGGTTGCTGTCGCCCATAGACATCTACATCTATCTTCGATTACGAATCAAAATGCAGATGCGTTGTCACCCGTGAGGACTAAGATAGAATGTCTATTTTCCAGTAAAAAGGGCCTGTGGTTCTCTACACTCACCATACGAAACACAGCAGTGAAGCTGCTATTTTACGCTGGTATTATGTGAGAGCGTGGTCCTTCCCCGGTCGAGCCGACCCATTCGTGCTACAACTGCAACTATGCACCATGGCTCTACCACGTATAAATTTTAGCAATTATAACTAATATGTATGTATGTAATTATACTAATATGTGCTACTTTGCCGCACAACGTAGTGACAAAGCCAATTCACTTTTTGACTGACAAAACTAAATTTAATGTATTAATTAATCTATAGCTTTTACTTTGTTAATATTTACTACCAGGGTTATTTCTGTAAATTTGTCCAAATCAAATACCGGGATTTTTTATGTGAAACATAGATTCATCAATCATCAATCAATAAACTTAAATTCCTTAAAGGTTAAACAAGTATACTCCACTTAATAGGTAAAAGGGAAATTATTGCTTCGATAATTTAGTGGTAATAGGTGCAATTGCTGACCATGAGATCCCGGGTTTAAATCCCAGGTCGGACCAAAATCATAATTTTTTTTTTGTAAAAAAATTCTCCGAAGATGTTTTTTCACCGGTCTTGTCGAATTGTCAACCCATCGGAATATGAGTATGAGCAAATAGAAAGTGCAAATGTCATTGCGCACACACTCGTGCACTATAATCGCGTCCTGAGCAGATGGCTAATCTCCGTTGAGACTCGCAGCCGCAACCGTAATTCGTGTTTTTAAAGAATAAGGTAGACAAACGAACACACAGTCCACCTAATGCCAAGTGGATGCTGTGGCACATACACACCTAAAGTAGATGATATAGATATTAGGAGTACAATGTGTTCATTATTTCTTGCGTATGTGGACTATGAGAAAGCCTTTGATTCCGTCGAAATTTAGGCGGTGCTGCAGTCCCTTCAGCGGTGCCAAGTTGACTGTCGGTATATCGAAGTGCTGAAGTGTTTTTACAGAAGTGCTACGATGGCTATCCGAGTACAGAACCAGAGTACGAAACCTATCCAACTGCAGAGAGGTGTAAGACAAGGTGACGTTATATCCCCAAAACTCTACACCGCTGCATTGGAAGACGTTTTCAAGCTTCTGGGCTGGAAAGGATAAGGTATCAACATCAATGGCGAGTACATCTCTCACCTTCGATTTACCGACGATACAGTCCTTATGTCAGAATCGTTGGAGGACCTAAACACTATGCTTAATGACCTCAATAGTGTCTCCCAACGGATAGGTCTTAACGTGAACATGGACAAAAAAAGTCATGTGTAACGTGCATGTCACACCTATGTCGGTAGTTGTTGGGAGCACTAAGCTCGAAGTTATTGACGAGTATGTTTTCCTGAGACAAATAGTCCGACTAGGTAAATCCAACTTCGACGGAGAGGTCAATCGACGGATTCTATTAGGCTGGGTAGCGCGTTCGGGAGATTACGACACTTCTTCTTGTCAGGCATATCTCAAAATCTCAAAACTAGATTGTTGTGTCAGAGTGACCGACATAGCCCAACGGATTAGTAAGCTAAAGTAGCAATTGGTCGGCCATATAGCTCGAAGAACCGACAACGGATGGGGAAAAAGGTTCTCGAGTGGAAGCCTTGTACTGGTAAGCGAAGTGTAGGGGAGTGTAGGTAGTGTACACCACTAGATGAAGTGACGACCTGGTAAGACATGCAGGAAGTCGATGGATTATGCTTTGTGGCATTCCTTGGGGGTGGCCTATGTTCAGCAGTGGACTTGTGAAGGGCTGTAATGAGTCTGTAAAAACTAAATAAATTACAGACACACTTAATTTTAATTTGATACCACGTGCCAACACAATACGTTACGCGTACGCAACGTAACAAAGATCCTAAGGATCAAGGTCTTACGGCGCGGGGTTTGTCGACAAAAGAGAACCTTCACGTCTCAGCGACATTCTATACACGTGCGGAAATTTGTATGACGCGGGCAACCGACTCAAAATATTCATACGACATGCACGTGTTGAAAACTAACGCATCACGAAAAAAATCACCAAATGGATATAACTAACGGTGTGATTACTTAAAGTAAGCCAACGCGTTATACAGTCACATATAGAAAATGGTAAAGAGGAATTTAAAATTTTATTTGGTCCGTCTTATTTTATTTGCTGTTATATACCTTATCTATACGTCATTTCAATAGAGCCCCTTAACACAACACGTAGGTATCTGCAAATAGCAAAGGACAATGCAATCCAATGTTTGAAAAGTATTCCCGTATAAGTACATTACGAAAATAATACCCAGTTAATACAATAATACCTTTCAGCACAGGTAAGAATCAAATACTTGCATATAATGTTCTACAGACAATGTCATGACATATTTACATTTTATGTTATTGTGTCAGTTTAGCACTCTTTGTCACTTCCGACCTTATCAATGTGAGAAAAAGACCGCACAACATAAATATATACTGTATATTCAGAGGCGTAGCTACCTCCGTATCAGCCGTATCAACGATACGAGGCCCCCGGGCTACAGGGGCCCCGAACGTATGTAAACAAAAATTCTAAGGACTTCTATGGGACGGGATGTTGGTTTGAATTGTTTGGCTAGCTTAGTTCCTAGCAGTATTAATTGTAAGTAATACCTTATAATCAATATATAATTATTTTCATTCAATGCGAGAGTTTTTGTTCCTTTTGTGAAAAATATTTACCCTTCATTTGGGCCCCCCGAAAAATTTTGATACAGGGCCCCTCTAAGGCACGCTACTCTACTGTGTATATTATAATATAAACAAGGGCATGTGTGTGTGTGCTCTATTTTAGAGGGTACTGTTTCTGTGGGGTGTAAGAATATCCACTATCTCTAATCGCCCCGTGAGGGTCTTAAGAGGCGACAGAGGATAAAAAACCAGGATATGGGTAGCAGCGTCTTCCTTATAATATCTAAAAAAACTGCAGTTGTCAACCCGAAAGCCAAACATAACAATTAAGGTAAATATACACCCTACGAGGCCTATGTTCAGCAGTGGACTTTCGATAGGCTGTACCGGAAATGGTGATATTTTGTCTAATGCTCTGTGCTGTTGATAGCTCCCGGCAACTTTCGAAAAATGACGTTACGATCGATAAGGATTTGAGAACTTCATATTATTATTGAAAGGGCAGAAATTATATTTCTTGTGACTAAAACCAACTGGAGTTTCACAGAGAAAAATATCTCAAAAAGTCAATAACCACTAATCCGTACAAACGAACTGAACATCAATTTTCGTACGTGGTAGAGCCATACTGCAGCTAAATTGTGGTTGTAGCGTGTTCGATCGGCTCGACCGGAGAAGGACCACGCTCTCACAGAATGCCAGCGTAAAATAACAAGCTCGATGCTGCAGTGTTTTCTATGGTAAGTGTAGAGAAGTGGTTATCAATCGAGAGCAGATACGGATGTCTATGGGCCACAAATTCACTTACCATCAGGTGGAATGTGTGCTCGTTTGTCACCCTTATTCTTTAAAAAAAAAAGTAGAGATTGACGTATGTATATTGAATGCCTAAAATATTTATCAATAAATTAATTTCGTAGCGAGCTTAAGCGACGCGTCTAGTACCTCAGGAAGTGGAGCACATACAATGTAACATTATCAATTTGGGTAATCGGTGTTTCAAGAGCGACTGGTCGGGGCGCATACGCCAAGTAAGGATTTAGGCACACACGTCACCACACATCACCTTGACTCACTTCCAACTTGCGCAACCCTCAATCGCCGAAGGGTTTCCTATTAATGAAGTGACGTCAACGCTACTTTACATAACATGCAGAACAATTGTTTCAATCTATGTATGTTTTTAAATTGCTGTCAAATGTAAAGTATTAATAATATTATTGGTATTATTAAATGAACTAAATAACATTCAATTGAAAAAAAATACTATCTAGTTGACTGATCTGAGGAGAATATTACCTATGTTATATAATTTAACCGATAATTTTGTTTCATCGGAATAAGGGTTGGATAAAATAATGTTACTATCAGCAGTGTTACATTCGAAGGGCGGGCACACTCCATCAAGACATGCACTCCACCAAGACTTTATTCATGAGAAAAGCAAACTTCTTGGATGGAATGTGTCCAGAGCGCAGCCTCATAATCACTACTGCGTCCTTTCATGGTAATATGTGACTATCAATCCTTGGCTCTTAGAAGTTGTCCATAGTAGCCGTCAAATGGTGGATATGAACTCGTGACTTTTTTGGACAGAATATATAATAGTACTTACTTGTGGTTCTATATTTGTTTTACTAGGTTTTTATTAACTAGGTAGCTTGTTTGTTTGTTCGTTACAAATTTTCTTTTCGGTCCGTTTCTTTGTTTGTTTGTCTGTTCGGTACAAATTTAGCAATCGATTTTAAACTAGCATCCCAATAAGTTAGACATTTGAAACTTTATATATGTACTATCTTACGACTTGAAACGTGGCAAAAATGGTACCATTTTTAATTATAATTATTTCTTTACATACTAAAAGAGTGGGGTAGTTTCACTCATTGTTTGACGCTTTAAGTAAAATTGAATTCTAATATTTTTATAGAATAAGGGTGACAAACGAGCACACAGTCCACCTGATGGTAAGTGGTTGCTGCGGCCCATAGACATCTACATCTATCCTCTGTTACAAATCAAAATGTAGATGCGTTGTCACCCGTGAGGACTAAGATGGAATGCCTCATTTCCAGTAAAAAGGGCCTCCGGCCACCTGCACTCACCAAGCGAAACGCAGAGGTAAACCTCTACTTCACGCTGGTTTTCTGTGAGGTCGTGGTACTACCATGTGATTGCTTTCCATCTCTATTTTTAATTGAATTATATGTAAGGATAAGAATTCATTATATCTTTAAATTCAACAAAAGACAATTTAAAAAAAAACAATAATAGATGTAAATATTTGTCGGTTGCACATCTGTAACGAGGCGTTTGAATAAACAAAACTAATGTATAATTTTAACATGTTTTGTTTATTGTGTTCAACCCCTATCCAATATTTTAAGCGGAATACCTGACATACTGCTATATAGGCGAAATATAGTAAAATTAGGTAGGTACCTACCAGCACAAGCCTTTGTTTCCATCACGACGAATCACGTAAAGCTACGGAATGCAACTAGTTTTGGAAAGTAGTAATTTGTTTGTGTCTTTGTATAGAAAAATAAATTATCACGAGAAATACTGATAAAATATAATGTTATGATATTATTATTTAAGGAAATATTTTTGTGACAACCCTTGCATATTTTTAGCGATTTTCAAAATTTGGTATTTTGCGGTATAACGAAAGAAGACACTGAATGTTAACTTTTTTAGTGACCGAAATTGATAAGAAAGTACCTATCCAGATGGAATCCACCAAATTAGACAAAAAATGAGTCCTAACACCCAGTGTATACTATTTTATTTTTAACCGACATCAAAAAGAGGAGGAGGAATTCGATTCGCCTGTATTTTTTATGTGTGTTACCTCAGAACTATTTTCTTGGTAAATCGATTTTGATGATTTCGATTTTTTTATTTCAAATCTGGTGCTTCTCATATGGTCCCATAGAGATTTAATCAAGATCTGACGAGTAGTTTTTGAGTTATGCTTAATAATGTGTATTTAATTGACTTCGACTACATTGATGATGTTTTCATTTTACTTATATTGAAGTCGGTTGTACAAATTTTTTAATTATACCACTTGTAGAATTTGTATCCAGACACACTGCAGTGTCTGACACCTAAGAATTTTAAAAGTTTATGAATAAACCTATTACCATTCTTGAGTTAATAAGGTACGAAAAGTGCTATTTTTATCACTCACTAAAACACCTAGACCACTTCTAAGTGACTTAGAAACTTTAAATTTTGTATCAAGGTACTTTATTAGGTGTATACAAAGGAAAAAATTAAAAATACAAATGATTGAATCCGGAAATAATCGAATCCGTAATATTAAAGTATCCGGAAAAGTTGTTGGTACAGTTAGTTTTAAGTACAGTACTTGACTAATTGCACCAATAACTTGATCCACATATAATCCTTTATTTAATAAAGAAAACAGTGAAGCATAAACACAATAAAAAAACCGGCCAAGTGCGAGTCAGACTCGCGCAGCGAGGGTTCCGAACAATTCCGTAGATATATAAGTTTCAAATTATTAAAAATATTTTTATTATATGATGTAACTAAAAATTTATGCTTTTCGCAATTTTTCCTTTATCTGTGCTATAATACGTTGCTTCGTACCAAATTTTAAGATTCTGAGTTCACGGGAAGTACCCTGTAGGTTTTGATTCCCTTGCGAATGTCGAATATTTGCGGCATAAATGGCTGTATCTTTTGATTGCGTTGGCTAAGAAGTTTGATTTTTTCACAACTTGAAGGGACAGTAGACTTGAGTATTTGATATTTTATAATTTCAGCTTGATACCTTCATGCGTTCCTGAGAAAAAGGGTCTTGACAGACAGACAGACAGACGGACAACAAAGTGATCCTATAAGGGTTCCGTTTTTTCCTTTTGAGGTACAGAACCCTGAAAACATTGAAGGTCATATGATTGATTATTTAAATTATTAAAAGGCAGAGACTTCTATGTATCCTACTGGACCGGCCTTACAGCCGACTTCAATATAAATTATTAAGAATAACTCAACTATTGGTCTGACCTTGATCAAATGCATTTGGGACCACATGTGAAGTACCAGCTTTCAATTAAAAAAAGAATTATCGAAATCGGTTAAACCCAGTAAAAAGTTATGAGGTAGCACATAAAAAAACATACAGTCGAATTGAATACCGTCGCGTTTTTGAAGTCGGCATAAAAAGCTAGGCGGGCAACAGGCACGGTATATATGCCATGCAGTTGTATTTTGTTTTTCAACAGTTACTGTTTTTAGAAAAATACGAAATGGAGTTACATTGTTATCAGAAATGAACTTCAAATCGCGTCGACAGTGCTTACATAAACAATGACAGCGTTTTGTTAGTCAAATTAAACAAAATCAGTGTTAGATTAGCGTAAACAATGTTCGCATTTTACAAAACGAAAGAACTAGTTAGTCTACTCGCCGGCTCGCAGTCGGATGAAGCTAAGGAGAATTTACCCTAACTTAGTGCGCAATGTATTATTGATAAAAGACTAAAACTTTAATTACCTAGCAAAAACATGAATGTGAATAGGGGACAAGTTCAGTACAAAGTAGTTGAGATTGAATAAGTTCCAAGGCTATAGAAATATTTATTGTACGATAACGTACAGATTTTTTTACGTTTAATATTGAATTTATAACTTAGCTTATGTTTAACATGATGATATTTAATAAGAGCTTAAAATGTTATTTATTTTAGGTGTTTTATTTTATACCAGAATTTAGTTGGATAAAAAAACTAAGTGGCTAAATCCCCCACGAGTCAATCTATGGCCTATGTTCAGCAGTGACTTTTATAGGATGTAATCGATGGATGGAAAACACTAAGTAAGTACTATGGGGGATACTGTCCAACAGTAGACGGTTTGTGGGCTGATAAGTGATGACACACTGGAGGACGATAGCACGAACAGATACTATCATGGGGGTTCTATTAAATAGTCAACTCTTACAATTGAATGGGTTGTCATTTTGAGATAACAAAATTACAGCACTAGATAGACTTTACCGTTACATTCTATTAAAGTCCATCACTGAACATAGGCCTCCCTCATAGAATGTATTACAGGAGGGATCTTTGCAATAATTGCCACGCTTGGCAAGTGGGTTGGCATCTGCAGTTTTTTATTTTTAGTCGTTATTAGGGAGACGCTGCTGTTATTTGATTCCCTCTTACGACACCAATGAGAGTATAGGGGGTAGTGGATATTCTTACACCGCCACATGGTATCCAGACTACCATAAAGAGACTTTGTTAGTAGTCATATAGTCATAGTTATTTATTCCATAGGACAATATTACATTGTATTGGAAATTTATTACATTGATAAAGACCAATATTTACATGCAATTTGTTTCTTTGTAATATCTCAGTGGAGTAATTTATTCGCTAGTCGCTAGAGTAGCTTTGACTGGCTACTCTAGCTAGTGTAGTGTAGTGTCGGAAACGTCATTGCTAATCATAGGTTTTTCTGTCAATTTTGAAAAACTCAGTAGCAGCACGAAGTCAGAAAGTTGGCGGTGTTTCACCCCGTGTCCCGGACAACACGTCTACCGTTGGTCCTGCGCCTAATCTCCCTTCAGTTGTGTCGGATTGCCATCCCATTGGATTATGAGAGTGAAGGAATTGAAAGTGCACCTGTTCATGCACATATACTCTGGCACTATAATCTTGTCCTGTGCAGATGCCTAGTCTCATGTTGGGACTGACTGCCGTGGCCGAAATTCGGTCTGAAGGATATTATTATTGTTATTCGCTAGAATTCAATGTTTTCATGGCTTAGAAATAAAATAGGAAAGTGAGACATACACTAATCTGGTCTTCCATGTGGAACATGGAACGTTTGAAGTAAATTGCACAGCCATCCTGCCTATGCCCAGTTTTCTGCTTAAATACACCACAGTAGCCAATATCTTCAAATTTCGAATAGAAACTTTTCAAGTGTGATGCTTGTACTTCTTGAAGACACAAAATCTACAAAATTGATGTAGTTTATTATAATAACCACACACCTATGAATTCACTAAAATCAAAATCACTATATTTGTATAAGACTCTTTATGAATTTTTTAATCCAAACAGTTAAGTAAGTTGAAAAAGTGATAACACAGCAATATTCAATAAAGATCATTAATATTATTAAAAAATATGCACTAATAAAATGAAATAATATAACTAACATGTATATTATTGTAATAAATTCAACAAAAAAGGAAACTTTAGTAACTATGTAACTTACATCAGGTTGAAGATTAACAATTTCATCATATAAACGTGCTGCCCGAACTTTCCATTTAAGATCTCTTGGTGAGCACTGTGTGTATAGGTAGGGATGGCACTCTAGTAGATATTGTGCCAAAACATTGTATGATACTATTTTAAACTTAAAACTCTTTCCTAAAAGAACAAGGACCCAAGAAAATAATAAATCACTTTAATAAAAGACAACTTTTACAATTCATATGATTAAGAGAGTTCAAATATACCTTAAGTATTTTAAATACAACTAAATTTACAACATATATATTAATTGTTAACAATTTTAATTATGAGTATAATTGTAGCCAAGTAAACTATAAAATCTAAAGTTTCTGATTATCACATCAGTTTTTATTGCAATTATATTTTCACGGTAAATGATGTAATCTTTTTAGAACTACAACAGTAATTTTAATCAAAAAAGAATATGGTAAAACAATAATATTACACAAAGCAACTGATAACTAAAACAATTACTACACAAAGAAGAAATTCTCGCAGGAAACTTATAAATAATTTAGATTTTTAAATTGTCTATTGGAAATACAATTAACAAAATTTATAATACAGATAAAGACAAATTTGGACCACATTCAATATTTTAAAACAACAAATGAATCTTTACCAATAGCAATGAACTGTTTTCTTCATAATAAAAATATAAAAGATCATACCATCACATGTGTCATTTCTTTTGTTCACTGGCTCCCATACTCTGAAATCTGAGGGAACTTCACATTTCTTTATGTTATCACTTTCTGTTGATCCTGATTCATCAAATTGAATCCAACCATCACTATCATCATCTGAAGCACTAATAACAATATGAATGAATATTACTTATAAGTTTAAAAATTAAGATAAATATTTGCATTATTAATTATGGTGCTTACATCTCAAAGTGCCCGCCATAACTGACATGATTTAGAGTTGGCTGAAATGATTCACTCATTGGCTTGACTGTCTTTCCTACATTTGCATTAGCGTATGGCTTCTTATTTCGTAGCCTCTTCTTTATATTAGCTAGCAGTCTCCACTGTTGATTGATGGGAGTGAATGGTACGAGTGATGAACTTTGACTGGAGACAAAACTGCATGTCTTTCTTCTACAACTTATGTGTGAGAACTTTTTCACATGTGTTATGTTATATTTGATATTCTCACATGCGGGCATCAAGTATCTGCAAAAACTATGAGTCAATTTCAGCATATCTTTATAAATATATCAAATTATGTGAACATGTTAACAATAATTTTTAAGACTATCTGATTAACAGCCCATGCATGACTAGTTTGAAAATTTCCACTTATCGTTAAGTATAATATTCTTTGAATGACATGGAATTTGCTCTGTGATTTTCAATATTGAGACCTGTAAAGAAAAAATAAAAGTATAAGATACGAAGAAAAATTATATTTATTAAATTCTGCTGTGGATGATTTTGAAAACTAATAATTGAATGAAATATTTAAAAAAAAATAATTGCTATTTGCTGGGTAAATAGTCAAAATATTTTCCTAAGTCTTTAACAAGTACTTAGAGAAAACTATAAGCTCATTAATGATTCCTATATGAAAGCACAACTATACCACTGTTCTTTTTTATTTTTTTATTTTTTTTGGCTAGTCAAAACTATAATATTACAACTTTCAGTGACAATATAGGAAGTCAGTCAGATAAACAACACATTTCTGGCAATATTGTAATTTTACAATTATTCTATTTACTTTTATCGAATACTAAATATACAAAGGCCAGTTATATAACTTAATTTGGAAGACTATAACACAAATAACAATACCATGGCAAATGACAAACACATAAATACACTGCTACAAATCACTCAAGTTTGTCATTCAACAACAGAAATAAAAATTAACTTACACGCATATAAACAAAGCCATAGTTAGTTAGAACTTTAACAGGCAAAGAGCAAATACCATGACGAACACCTAAATTCTACAAAATATACATTTTTATTGACCCACCGACCTCTCCTATCGTGTTCAGGGACAGTATCTTATTAAAACACAGATAATAATAATGCTTGAATAATAGTTTTTGATTAAAAATTGACATTTGACAGTTCGACATTTCCTCAATTTTTTTTATAACTGGCTTTACGGCTCTGGGTTCTGGATTTTCTGAGGCTCAAGTTACAATGTATAATTATTCTTCATTGTACACTGCTTCACAATATGTTGAACCATCATATTGTGCAACCCTTGGGAGATTTTGACGGCGACTTGAGCCAGCAGACAGCTGACAGTTGGCGATGGTATCACAAGACGCCTTAGCAGACAGACACGTTATCTTCAGAATCACATCACCATCAGAGCACTTGTGTCACTGTTTCCAGTAATAGTTCACATGCGCAGACACTTAATACACAAAATCGCACCACTTTTACATATCAAAATCCACTTCAAACCATTATTTATACAATAATAGATACAGAAGCAGCAAACCTCCCGATACTTGCTCATAGTAATTGTAGATCTCAGAGTAATTACTAGCATAAAGAGTCCTAAAATAAAAACAAAATGCAAGCTGAACACTTTCTACATATTATGACGTTTAACATGGTGCAATACAATATAGCTACATTATTCTCACTTTCTTCCTTTTACAAGGTTGTTGCCGTTCTTCCATAGACTTTGAAGACTATACAGGCATATAGGTCAACATAGTGTGCAAGGGAGAAGAAAATTCCTCATGGCAAAAATGCAAGATAGAAAAGGATACCAAATCTCGTGACTCTGTAACCGATTTTGAATGACAGATCGACACAAGTAGGCACGCAAGAAATAGCTCTTATATATTTTGTAATTTCTTAGAGTGTAATAGTAGTTATTTTTAGTAACTTGTTTTCCAAAATGGTACCTTGTTCTGTGAGTAACAGTGGTGTAAATATAATAATAAAAATAGTCCTGATAATTGCACATTTCACAGGTAATAAAAAATTCTCAAAAATTCGTCAATGTTACGACGCGTTTATTTTTGGTTAAAATTTATGTTATATAATGTTAAATGGCAATATTAAAAATGTTGAAATACCCACGACGAATATATAAAAGTTGTATTTGAAAAAGGATTAAATAAAAATGTTAAAAGCCCGCGACTAAGAGGAATTAAGTCACGAAAGAAATAAAAAGCGTTTTATAAATGGTTGATATCTCGCGAGGTCTGTCATAATATACTACTAATAACGACTCTCCTTAGTTCTTCCTATCTTTGTATACCTTTTTGTTTGTCGTAGCGCAATACCTACAAATATAGGTATGTAATAAACATCAAATATGGAATAAACACAGCAATAACATCAAATATAGGTATGTACCTTTGAGGTAGGAAGAACTAAGGAAAGTCATAATTATTTGGTTTCTCGTAATATGACAGACTTCGCAAGAAACAAACCGTTTTTAAAACGCTTTTATTTTTTCTTTCGTGACTTACTTCCTCTTAGTCAGGGGTTTTTAATTTTTTTATTTAATCCTATTTCAAATACAACTTTTATATCCGTTGTGGGTTATTCTATATTTTTAATTTTGTTTTTTTTTTTTAGACTTTTTAGAGAATGCCTGCGTTATTGACTAAATATTTGTATAACTTTCTATCTACTCAACAATTTACCAGTGGAAGAACTGAGCATAGAACAGTGTTCCTATAGAGAAAAACTTTGTTGATGTGGAAGCTGTTCGTATATATCCCAACTTAAAATTGGTCAACGCATTCAATCAGACAATATTAAGTATGTTATCCAAACTAACAAGGAAATTGTACGTGATTAATACCACCTGCTTCTATTCTAGTGGACCAAAATAACGAAGGAGGCCTAGTATCACACATAAAGTTTGGTATCGGTCCACGAGTGATGTTAAGAACGAACATCAAGGGCGGCGGAGGATTAGTCAATGGCTCTCCCCTATCTCCCTATCGTCAGACTTAGACAGTCCCGAAAAAATCGACACCGCGGTCGATTCACTCTCCACCCTTATTAAATCCTCTCTTTAGGAGAATGAAAGGGTCGTCCCGGTTGCTAATAATAATAGTAGGCTTCCCCTACATATTAGCAATCTATTGAAAGCCAAGAAAGCTGCTTTCCGGAGAGCAGCAATCTATCCCACCCCCGAATATAGGCGCATGGCCAATCGTCTTCAACGCGAACTCCGTTTCCGCCTCTCCGAACTTCGAGACCTCGAAAAGAGTAAGTTCATGGAGAATATCTCTCCCTCTCATACAGCGTATTATCAGATGGCAAGAGCCCTCCGCATAGACGCTATCACCCACACCCCCCTCTCTCCCGTCCCGACGGTACGGTTGCCGAAAAGGCTGAGTGCTTTGCAGATAGCATTGCCGCGTAATGCTCTCCCAGCTCTCAACCCGTCGACTCCTCACACGTCCAGGCAGTGCAGGATGAGGTCCACCGCCGGAACTCACCCCCTACAACCTCTGACCCTATCACGGTGTCCAATGATGAGATTTCATCCCTCATCAAAGGACATAAGCCTAAAAAGGCTCATGGCGCAGATGGCATCACCAACCAAGCCCTTAAACACTTTCCTGAGCAAGTGTTAACACTTTTAACTATTATCTTCAACGCCTGCTTCAATCTTAGTTACTTTCACACTACGTGGAAAGAGGAAACTGTCATTGGTATTCCCAAGCCAGGAAAGCCTTTCAACCTCCCCTCCAGTCATCGTCCCATTAGCGTTCTCAAGGCCATGGGCAAACTCTTCGAAAGAGTCATCCTAACTTGCATGAGGCTCCATCTGTTTCCCACAGAAGGTGACCCTCTTATCATCCCCCATCAATTTGGTTTCCGAGCGAAACATTCTTGTCCCCAACAAGTTCACCGTATTGTGGAATATATCCTCAGCGGTTTTTATCCTCGTCGTCATAAGACCATCGCGGTCTTTTTCGACATTGCCAAAGCATTTGATAGAGTCTGGCATGAAGGCCTTATCTACAAACTATATAAAATAGGTCTCCCCGATCGTCTAGTACGTCTCGTGGCGTCTTACCTGCAGCATCGTACCTTTCGTTTTAGACACGAAGGCACGCTCTCTTCTCAGCGCCCCATCAAAGCTGGTGTCCCTCAGGGTTCAGTACTTGCTTTCCTCCTCTACATCCTGTTCACCAACGACATTCCCATCCCGTCGAAAGGTGTCCAGCTCTCCCTCTTCGCAGATGACACTGCCATCTACTGTAAAGGTACCACGCTACCTTTCATACGGAACAAGATCCAAAAGTCAGTTGATGACCTATGAGCTTGGTTCCAAAAATGGCACATCGATGTGAACCCGGAGAAGAGCTCCGCCGTTCACTTCGATTATAAACGACGCCGCCTCAAAAACACTCCACCAATGCGTATGCTAGGGTCCCCTGTCCCCTGGCATACGTCTGCCAAATATTTAGGCGTCACCCTTGACACGAGGCTCACTTTCGGGCCCCATATCAAAAGAGTAACCCGTCACGTACGATTCTATCTGAGTAGGCTCAAGAGTATGTTGGGCCGACATAGTAAAATATCCTTCGTAACAAGTGAACCCTTTATAAGGTATGTATACTACCAGTTATGTCCTACGCGGGCCCTGTGTTTGCCGACGCCAACCCTAATATCAGTAATGAACTCCAAGTAGTTCAAAACCTCTTCTGTCGTCGAGCTACGAACGCACCTTGTTCTGTCCGTAATGCCGACCTCCTTCGGGACTTAGAGCTCCCTTCAATCCAACAATTTCTAAAAACACTCTCTGAGAACTTCTTCAAAGCCTCAGAGTCTCATTCCAATCATTTTATTCGAGAGGCAGCTACTTATGCAGCCCGATTCCCCTATCGCTATCGAGTCCGCAGGCCGAGAAACTCTCTCTCGGACCCGCCAAATAAAATTTCAACCGACCTGAACTGCCTCCTGGCAGCTCAGGCCGATTCTTCTTAAATTTGCCCTAGTAGGCTCTCCCTCAGCGGCTCGTAGCTGCCTGCGCCCTCTTCTCCCAAAAGAGGGTCGCTTCCGATCCGGCAAAGAGGCTTAATCAGCCTATTGCCAGTCCCCAAAGTGGAGTTTAGCGGGTATCACTTAGGGTCCCCGTAGGATATTCACAGTGAGACCCGCATAAACACGACAGACCGGCTGTTGTGGTATGCATAAAGCATTCTCCACTTCCTCGCGTATCGGGGTAGCCCTTCTAAAAAAAAGGTGGCCAGTGAAATCCTTGGTCAGATAGCACCTATCTCTGTTCATTATGAAACACCAAGGTTCACAAACATTATCCTTATCAGTCACAATGTTTCTTATCTGATAACACAAACAAAATTATTTTCATGTATTAAACATCGAAAATAAGCATTTATTTTATACAAAATTTGCTTTACATTACACATATAATTATCACAGTATAATAAATTTATAGACTGTGTAATTATTATGTAATACACAACTCTAAATTAAACTCAAAAAGACAAAAGGTGAATTGCGAACATTATCTTAAAATCACTCTTAAATTTGTAACTCGACCGGTGAATTGAACCCGGAATACCAGATTATTGTCTTAAAAATTCCCTCTATGAATTTACTAAGAAAATATTGCTAAGAAAACGACAAAACGTAGCTCGACCTGGGAATCGAACCCAGGACCTTTAGATTATTAATTTAATATTTCTTTAAAGTTTTACTAAGCGTTTTCTTATAAGATAATTATTGCTTGATAATTTATCTTTAGAAGCTATTCGTAATTGGTAAACTAATAAATTCAAATATTATTTATAGACGCGTCGCCAACAATTGTAGACTATTTTAAATTAAGACATTATCATCAAAGAGTTCATCGAAACGTAGCCAGTGGAGGGAGGCGACTGTATCTACGAATTATATAGTTGGTATTTATAGTAGGTATCCAATACAATCAACAAAAAGATCACACCAACAAGCTTTTATGACTTTACAATGTCGAAAGCGGCATATAATTACATCCATAACTTCATTTCAAATTTAACCCTTGTGGAGTTTTCATACGTAGATATCAATATACGTACATCTCGGTAAATGACAATATCATGTCCACCCTACGGACCCGGGCTGCAAGCGACCCCCGGGCGTTGCTATAGCAACAATTTGTATGCGCCCCGTTGCTCCAGCTTTATTGCGATATCTAGGTACGTAATAAATACGCTTGAGAGAAATTTATTATTACAATCGACGCGCGCTTTTAACCACATACACTCTTTGCTACTTATTTGCTTTTTAGTTACTTTCACAGCGAATGTGTAATAAATATTTTTCAACATACGTATAAACGCTATTGAAATGAATATTGCTGTAATTGTATGCTAATATAACTTAACTTTAATTTGCTTTAATCAATACTATTTATGCACCAGATAAAATGAAGACGTAGTAAAATTACTAGATTTTCACTGTTGTCACTCCATCCAACCGGGTACAGTCTACAATATGAGAACCTTAAATCTTTATAGGTTGTCGGTTCTTCTAAGTATGTGATCATTACCCCATTCCCACTTCAGTTTACTGATCTGTTGCGCTATGTCAGTTTTCTTGGCTTATTGGTGGATACATTTGTTACGGGTTATATCACGCAGAGAAACAGAGCACAGCCCTCTCCATAGTTCGCTGAGTGCTCTAAAGATATTTTATACGGCCGCTAGAGAAATATCAAGTCTTCCACATGCCAGTGATGATCTATTTCCATAGAGTACAGTATTGTTAAATTGTTTATAGACATCATGCTATAAGCCTTTCCCAAAGAATGCCACATAGGTCCTGAGGCAATTGCATCCATGAACATTTTGCACTTCCTTTTCAGATCGATTATTGAGAAGGGGGCGCGCTCCTGTGTGCTGATGTGTCCCTCTTATTCGATAAAAAGACACTAACTGGCCTGGCTTTTCAACACGGACAATAGTTTTATACATACTCTATAGTCTGTATTTTGTTTGATCAAATGCTTTATGGAGAAACGATTCCATTACATGTCTGCGCTACAAATTCAACAATGAAATGAACGTTTTAGGATCGACGCTTTAATTTTCCAGTTTTGCCGTCCCTCGAAGCGCTCAAAATTCTTAGATAGGTATGACTGTGCATTCATTGGTTTTTTAAAGTACCAATAATAAAAAAATTATATGTGATAATAAACCATTGTATTGAAATGTTTTTGCGATTTTATTCAACTACCTGTGCTAAAATTATATGCGAACGAAGCGCGTTGTACTACTCTATTGTCAGATCGAATATCAATAATATCTAGAGAAAAACAAAATTTATAAGAAGTTGGAGGTCTTTATTTCAAACATTAAGAACCTAGCGAAGATTATACAAAGAAATACAAAACACGGTAAACCTCGGTACAAAATTCAGAAAACTGAATAAATTAAAATTGATGATTTGTTTCCTACTCATCCACTAATACATAGTAAAGTTAGAAATATATAGTAAGTAGATAATGTTTATTGTTATAAATAAGGTTATACTTATATTACTATTAATAAAAACTTAGGCTGCGGTCTGAGCCTTTAACAAAAACTGAGAGTAGTAGAGCCTACACTACTAATTAAGGTGACACTAGTCGACATTATTTCTATAGAAATTTTCGGGGAGGTTTTACTCCGATGTTTGACAGTGTGCATTGTGATCCAAAGTTATACATGATATCGTTTTGTCTCATTATTAGTTTTGTCTGTACGGAAACAGAATAGTAAAATAAAAAGTAATTAAAAGTTACGACCTACCAAATATTCGATTTTATTGCCAATTTTAACACACTTTGGGCGTAAATTAGTAATAAAAGAAGTGTAAAATTTCCAAAACAAAGTCGGTACCAACAAAGCTCAATTATCTAGGAATTCAATAAAATTTATTTGTAACTGATGTATGCAGTGGTTTTTCATAAAACCCCTTTTTCCAAATGCCTTTTCGTATTTTTTACGCGCGCGTTTTACTATGAATTATCATGTATCTCACTGAATAATATTTCCCCCGATGCGGTGCGGTAGGACGACGTTCACGCTTCACGCACACCCATGCAGGCGCGGTGACGCGCGCTTAAATTCGAGTTTTATTCGAAACGAAAAGTTTTACCATTTTGTTATTTGGACGCCAAATGGCATGGAAATTGATATAATTGAAAGAGATGATGCGTTTCGGACGACAGACAAAATTTTAAAATTTTTGTCTGCAATATAATATAATATAATTATAAAAGTAAAAAAAATTAAAATGTATATATGATTACTATATAAAATTGCAACAATTTCATTGGTGCCGGCGGGGATCGAAAACGGGGTGCTCGTGTAATGTGATATTTACAGTGAGCGCTAACCATCTGAGCTACCGCGGCTCTCAATGAAAATGTTATTAATAAATAAATAATCAATAAAGATATATAAAACGGTTCAATTATTTATTAGACGACTTTTGCGGCGGACAAACTAGAGGTAGGTATATTATGTGGGATTATCATAGGTACCTACTGTTATTACCTAGATACCTACAACCTACAATACAACAAAATGTTACAAATCATCGCCGCGTCGTGGACACTAAAATTAAACTTTAGGTAGGTACCTACGTCGGTCCTAAGAAAACAATCTTGATGGGTCACTTGTCTTGATAAAAACCTGTGTTTACGTTTAGTGATATTGAGTATATATAAAAAAGTAAGAAGACAGGTAATTAAGTATTTTTGAAAACAATTTATAGGTAGGCAGAACTGATTACAATTATTATATAAATATTATAAATGCGAAAGTTTGGATGTTTGGATGGATGCATGAATGGACGTATGTTACTCAATCACGCCAGAACGGCTGAAGGGATCTGGATGATATTTTGCTCAGAGATAGGTTATAGCCTGTATCATGGAGGCAGTTTACAAACATCCAGACCCGGAACAATTATTGTAGGCCATACAAATACTTGTTCCGTACGGGATTCGCACCCGCGGTCCCCAGCTCTACAATTCATTGCTAAGCCACTGCGCCACGGAGCTGTCAAATAATATATATTATACTGTTTATTCAGGTATTTCGTTCCCGTCGGATAATTTTCGAGTTACACGCGTTCGAAGCCGAACTCTTGAATGATCGCTGGAAACCCGGGGAAAACTAAACATAATAAAATAAGCAATCTATATTAGGTATATAGAGCCACAGAGGTATAATATAAAACGATAAAGCAGCGCCTAATAATTTAGTACGGGTTTGGTAGGAAGGTACTTGCAGATTTCTAAGCAAGCGTCGAGCGGCACACAGTCACAGAGTAAAGAAGTCGGTTTCTTTACTCATGTGACTCAGTCACAGCGTAGTGTGTAAACTATTTAGTAATCTGTGGTAGGGTGGTATGTTTATTTATTTTTTTTATTTTAAAAACGTTACCCCCACACTAAGATTATCTCCTGTGTCGTGGAGGCAGTTTACAAACATAAATTGCACGAGGACAAACATCCAGACCCGGAACAATTATTTGTAGGCCGTACAAATACTTGTTCCGTGCGGGATTCGAACCCGCGGCTCCCAGCGCAACAACTTATTGCTAAGCCACTGCGCCACGGAGTCATCGTATGTATAATAATACTAGCTGTGCCCCGCGGTTTCACCCGCGTCATCACGTGTCCGAGATGTGTGGCATGACATGACACGTAGTTCAAGCATTTTATAATTGCAATCAAATATTTTATTTGATAGTAATGTATGGAAAAATTGGCATAATTAATGGAGTACTTTTATTTTATCCGTCGGCATATTATGCGCGGTTTTAAAGAAAAACGTACACGATACATGAAGTGTGTATGCAAGAAATGATTCTTTATAAATTTACTATCAACCTCTTATACTTATTAATCAATTAAAGTAAACTTTCAAAATACCAAATCAACGTGAAATGAAAGAGTTCAAAAATAAAGATGTAACTAATCATTGTTATGCTCACCCGGGGATAGATAAAAGTACTCAATTAATTTTGAATTTATTTTAGCTACTAGCTGTTCCTCGCGACTTCGCTCGCGTGTAATTTAGGGTTTTAATTTTGTTGCACGGAAACCTAATAATTTTTCTAAAATTTAAGTAGCCTAAGTTACTTCTTATAACATGAGCTATCTACTTGTGAAAGTCCCGTGAAAATCGGTCCAGCCGTTTTGGAGATTAACCGGAACAAACAGACAAACAATTAGTAAAAAAATGTTATTTTGACATTACAAACAGACACTTCAATTATATTTATTTGCATAGATATAGATAATGATTGAACTAACCTAACCTCGCTCATAGAAGCTTTCAATACTGGCTTCTCAGTTCTCAACAGGCGGGTACGGTTTATGCGTCGTTCGCGCGACAAGACAATTATTTAATTACTAGCTTTTACCCGCGGCTTCGCTCACGTGAGCTTGAATTTAGGAACGCCATTAAATGCTATTCCTTGGCAAATTTAGAAAAATTCGATCGCGTTTAGAGTCACCTCAGTGTCTGTGTCTCTATGTCTGTCAAAGATTTTTTTTTTTAATTCTAAAAGACTATTAGACGTACATTATGCTGTAGTGTTATGCTACTTACTTATCATTTTACATTATTTTAAATTCATTTTTCCATTCTGTTTCGATTTTCTGCATTCACTTCAAAACTGGATATTTTACATCAGCTTTATTTCCATAGGATCCTGTAACGATTTTAAACCATAAGAACACAATAACAAATCATTTCTACTTCGTATTTTCACATTATCAGCACTTTTAAATTGGTGTCAATGGAGTCTACCTTTTTTCGATCTTTTAGTTAGTTTTCCGTAACTCTACAATTTCGGGCTTTGTGTGGGCAGTTGCGCTACCTTTTTTCCTATATCAATAATATCTCATTTTCCACTTAAATCTTGCCGTTTTCTTATTACAAGCCTAAAACTAAAAGAGCAATGGCAGACTTTCATACATAAAATTAGTTGAGAAGAAATGGTAGCGTCTATATACCAAAAATATCTTAAAATGTTAAGCTTCAGTCCCTTAATAACTCTGTCAAAGAATTTTGTACTGAGAAGGCGTCAAAAAAAAGATATTTACATTTGAACCTTTTTAGGTTATGTCCTATGTCACTTGGAAAAAGGCATGCTTCCTGTGGTTGTTTGATGTTAGCTTAATACATAATACATAATTGAGAGTTTTTAGATTATTGTATCTCTATTATATATTTGCATACTATAAATGTATATTTCTGGCATGGCTCCAGGGCTTTTGTACCATAGTGACATTCTCAGAAGGGCTAGAACCCAGAGCCGTAAAGCCAGTAAAAAAAACAGTGACATTTTATTTTAGCTAGTGTTGGCATAACATTAAATGGAACTGTTACATAGTACTATGATTGAGATAATGTATTATTGTAGGAAATTCTTTGTAAGAGACTTATTCTCAGCCATATTACTTTTATTTTTGTTATTACTGATAGTACAGTTATTACTAATAATAACTTAATATAAAAATATTTTGTGTGTTGTATTGGTAGTGTTATAAAGTGTATACGAAAATAGTAGGAATATACTAAATGGCAACATTTGAATAGTGTAAAATGATTTCAGTCATTTGATATTCCCAAAAATGTTTGTTTTTTTCTGTGGCTTTAATTAAAATACATTTTTATTTGAAAAATCATAGAAAAATAATAAAACTCATTTTATATATAAGTTATTTCTAGACGCTATAATTTTTGTCAACTATTTTTCTGCCATTGCTCTTTGACATGTTTTGACATTTTTGTTTATTTGGTCTCCATAGTAATTATATTCAAATTTGGTACCGATCTGTTGTTCCTATTTCGATAATTCCACATAAATACTCTTTTCTCTTGACCATTTACAAAAAATTTGCGTTTAATTTAAATAATTTTTCCGTTCTCTCTAGAAAGGTATAAAAGCGAACAATCGGTGAAGAAAGGCAGTCTCGCTTCAGTTTTCGAATTGGAAGCATCTCCTAAAGGCCTTATCCCGGGGCCGCACTGCCCCGGGATCCTGCAAGCCTCCACCTACACGTGAAGTCTTCGGCGAAGCCTTCTTCAAGCGCGGAGCCGCACCACTCCGGAATCCTACAAGCCTCCATCTACCTCGGAAGTCGTCGGCAGTCTACTTCAAGCGCGGGGGCCACACTACTCCGGGCGTTACGACTGCTTACTCCAGGCGCCGAGTGCACCTACCGCCGGCGCTACCTTTGGGCGCTGCAACTGCTGACTCTAAGCGTTGAGCGCACCTACTCCAGGCGCTGCGTGTGCTGGCTCCAGGCGCTGCGTGCCGTCGCTGCTAAGAAACCTACCCCTACAAGCGCAACCGGCGTGTGCTGGCTTCAGGCGCTGCGTGTCGTCGCTGCTAAGAAACCTACCTCTACAATCGCAACGTGTGTCGCTTCGACTTTTAGGCTCCACTACAACTCTATATTCCCCTATTCTCCTACCTTTATTTTTTTTTTGTAATCTAATTGTACTCTCACTTCATTCATCATCATCCTCATTTCATTTTTTTATAAAATTGTAAATACCTTTTAAAAATTTAAATATATTGTTTTCTGGCTCTACTTTTGTTGTTTTGTTGTTCTTAGGTTAGGTTCTTTTTTGTTCTCTATTGTCGCTTCACGACAATGCATAGATCATGTATATTTGGCATAAATATAATATGCTACAGGAACACTTGAATGTACCTACATGTATAGAAAACACCTACTATTTTTTATATCGGGCATGTATTCCGATGTATCCATAAGAAAGGTAAATTGTCTCTGAATGAAAATGTATTATTATCTATTATTTACATTTTACTCTTTACATTAATTTATTTACTTAAAGTTAATTTAGTTTTAACAAAATAATGATGAGTTTCATGGTCTTCTATCAATTTACGGGATAATGTTTATTTGAGATATTTTATATTGATCGGCACCATAAAATAGATGTAAATATTTTTTTATGTTCGAGTAGACTATAAAATTTCATAAATACAGTTCTATAGTGATGAATACAGTATACATCATTATAGAACTGCATTTATGAAATTATAAAATTTAGTATACAGTATACTATACATGGAATAAAACGAATGTTACGGATTTTATCACGTTTAATTTTAGCTTCTTTACGCTTTTTTACGCATCTTTGGATGAAAGTTCCATAAAAACCCGCTTAAAAGAACACATCGTTGATGTGAAACACCGACGCTCCGGGAAGTCTAAAGTATGTCAACATGTTTAGTATCGTCCCAACCATTATATCGGATCTGATATACAACAAATCCTTGCAATAGAACACCAATTCCTACCAATGATGATTCGCGAGACTTTTGAAATTAAAAAACATCCTAATTTTAAAATGGAAGATGGCTGAGTGCTATCATCTGCTAAGGACCCTATCTATACAAATAAATAAAATTGAAGTGACTGTTTGTAATGTCAAAATAACAGCTTTCTACTAAATGTATATGAAAGTATATACTTATAACAAAAGTAGGTAGGTAGTACTTATAACAAAAACACAATTTATAAAATTTTTGTCTGTTTGTTTGTCCCGGCTAATCACCGAAACGGCTGGACCTGGCAGATAGCTGATGTTATAGGAAGTAACTTAGGCTACTTATATTTTAGAAAAACGATTAAGGTTCCGCGCAACATAATTAAAATCCTAAATTAACCGCGGGTGAAGTCGCGGGGAACTGCTAGTAATTAATAAAATTAAATTCAAACCCAAGCATACTATTATTGCATTTATTGTATTCATTTCTATTTTTATTCTATTTTATTCTATTCTAAATATGATATCAGATCGTCAAACACCTTCGTCCTCCTGTGACCATGGGTACTGTAAAGTGCCCAAAACATCGGAAATTAAAAAAGTTTAAATTAAACGCGATAAAATCCTTAAAATTAGTTTCATTGCTTATAAATTTTATTCACAGTGAACGTGGGAATCACTACACTCATGAACGGGATTAGAAAAATGTTCGTCTTGTTGTGGCGGTGAGAGAGAATCCGCCACCTCATATCGTCCTGTCGTAAGAGGCGACATAGGAAAACAAACAGGAGATGGACAGCATTATCTTCCTGACGACAGATGTACCTAAATAATAATATCTGCGGTTGCCAACCCGCCTACCAAACGTGGCAACTATAGCAAATATCCAGCTACTTGACAATTTATGGGGGAGGCCTATGTTCATTTCAGTGGACTTTTGATAGGCTGACGATAATGAGTTCTACTCATTTTTGCAACCGTTAATATTTACGGTAGAGTAAAAACAAAAAGTAACATACTCGAAAATATGAATGAAATAAATACTGCATATACTATTGCTCCATGAAAAGTAAAAAAGTAGCAGCTTACAATACATGTTACTATTGGGCACAGGCCGCCGAGTTTTTGGCCAAAAGTCTTCGCTGCGCAATTTCAACGCGGGATGTCCTCAACTGCGAAACTTCTGTTTTCCTTTACCGCCAAAAATGTGGTAAATTGACATTCGAAATTGCAATTCAAATATATGCTAAAATATATAATAATGCTTACGTACCATGAAATGTTTGATGTTTGATTACCGCCATTGACAAGTAAAATAAAATGAACCTTTGTTTAAGTAAAACCGGCTTTCTTTAATTAGTAAGTAAGTATTTTTCCGCAATAGCCTGTTCATTTACATATAGGTATTCATATGAGCTATGAAGCCAGGACTATCAAATATATCTTAATGTGTTTGAAAATATGAAAGCTATTTAAATTTACAAACTGATTTATAAGTCTCGTTAAAGGTAAAAAAAGTAAAGTAGCAGCTAATATACGTCTCACTAATGTCCACAGGGCTCATCATTACCTATAGTGTTTTGTGGGCAGAAAAATAGAATATACTGCAATGCTTTAATGCATATTAACTGTTTTTACATCTCCACGACTACTTTAATTACTCAGACATCTAGGTTTCCCCACGAAGTTATTCGTTACCACTTTAACGGACACGTGTTAAGTCAGCACGTAAAGTTTTCTATAACAGTTTTGCTCCCGTGCTACGATGAAATCTCACGGCGAGAGCTACACGGCCCTCGTATTTGTTTAAATACAATTTCTAAAAACTGAAACTAAGCTTGTGTATGATTGTTGACCACACCTACCTAATAATTACCCTTCCAACGATGCCACGAACAAATTTTCAATTATTTACATCGTAATTCAGTAACATTCTATTATTTAATGAAGGCTAATAATCTTCCACTCACCAGATGTCGCTAGTTGTGACAGAGGTAAAGTTTTTCGTTACATAGTGTCAGTTAATTGAGAAATTAGTTTTAAATAATAGTTTATCATTATCTAGAGTATTATATTAATATACAACACTGAGCCAGTGGTTTGATTTTTAATTTTTTGCACTTTATAACTCTTTTTTTAATTTTTCTACTTTAAGTTATATTTATAGTTTGGTTTATTCATTTCTAATGTAATTATATAAAAAATTTTTGTCAAGCTATATCATACAAAAAAAGACAAAAATTCTAAAAACCACTGATTTGGCTAAATAAAGGGTTATTTAGTCCCCTGGACTTGTTTTTTCAAGAATATATTAGAATTACAGACACGACTTTTCTACAGATTTATTATATGTATAGATTTTAATTTTACATTACATATCTGTTAAACTATGTACTATATAAAAATGGTATAAACAACGAAATCTCATAAAAAATCTTCATAAAATTGTCTTGATGATGAAGTAACTTTCGTTCGTAAGGATAAATGTGCCATGCCTAATAATAACGCTCATAATCACTTTTCAATTTTTTTTGTCACAAAATGCGTAATTGTGGCTTATATATAAGAAATAGATATACGGTATCGCGGACTTTTTTTAGACGGAGTAAAGATCTATATTTGTCTAGAACATTGTATTTACGTATCCCGAACTATAACATTAGCGTACGCGGGGTAAATCATTTTGGGAGCGCTTTTTATTCTGACTTGCTTAACAAATATAGGCTAGCTGAGATATATAACCTAATGCTAGATAGCCTATACTATTCCACATGAATCTGGCTACAATATCCGAAAAGACTTTTTCAAATCGGACTGGTCATTCATTCATTCATTCATTCATTACAGCCCTTCACAAGTCCACTGCTGAACATAGGCCTCCCCCAAAGAATGCCACAAAGCACGGTCCTGAGCCACCTGCATTCATCGACTTCCTGCATGTCTTACCAGGTCGTCACTCCATCTCGTGGGGGGACGCCCTACACTTCGCCTACCGGTACGAGGCTACCACTCGAGAACCTTTCTTCCCCATCGGTTGTCGGTTCTTCGAGCTATATGGCCGGCCCACTGCCACTTCAGCTTACTAATCCGTTGGGCTATGTCGGTTACTCTGGTTCTACTGCGGATATCCTGATTCCTAAGTTTATCACGCAGAGGAACTCAGAGCATAGCCCTCTCCATAGCTCGCTGAGCGACCTTGAGCTTCCTCATACGGCCAGCAGTGAAGGACCACGTCTCAGTTCCGTAAGTCATCACTGGCAACACGCACTGGTTGTACAATTTCGTTTTAAGGTTTTGAGGTATGTCTGACGAGAAGATGTGTCGTAGCTTCCCGAACGCTGCCCAGCCGAGTTGAATCCGTCGATTGACCTCTCGGTCGAAGTTGGACTTACCTAGTCGGACTATTTGTCCCAGGTAAACATACTCGTCAACAACTTCGAGCTTAGTGCTCCCAACAACTACCGGCAGTCCAGAAGCTTGAAAACGTCTTCCAATGCAGCGGTGAAGAGTTTCGGGGATATGACGTCACCCTGTCTTACACCTCTCTGCAATTGGATAGGTTTCGTACTCTAGTTCTGTACTCGGATAGCCATCGTAGCCCTACTGTACAAGCACTTCAACACTTCGATATACCGACAGTCAACTTGGCACCGCTGAAGGGACTGCAGCACCGCCCAAATTTCGACGGAATCAAAGGCTTTCTCATAGTCCACATACGCCAGACATAGTGGCAAATTGTACTCTTCGGACTTCTGTACAATTTGCCGAAGGGTATGTATGTGGTCTATGGTGCTAAAGCCCTTTCGGAAACCGGCTTGTTCGGGAGGCTGATAGTCGTCAAGTCTGCGCGCGAGACGATTCGTAATGACTCTCGAAAACAGCACGTAGACGCGGCTCAGAAGGGAAATCGGTCTGTAGTTCTTCAAGAGAGCGTTGTCACCTTTCTTGAAGAACAAGACCACCGCACTTCTGCTCCACGCCTCCGGTGTAATGCCACCATGGAGGACGGAATTAAAGAGCTTCTGAAGGACTTCAAGTACCGGTCTTCCACCCGCTTTCAGAAGCTCCGCTGTAATTCCATCCTCGCCTGGGGTCTTACCGTTTTTAAGGTGCTGGAGAGCCATTCTAATCTCGCTCAGACTGACGTCCGGGATATCTTCGGAATAGTGTCGGATGAGACTAGGTCTTGGATCGTTACTCACACTTGCGTGTGGCTCCAACGATGATGTGTACAGCTGCCCATAGAACCTCTCAATCTCACTCAAAATCTCAGGTGTCCCGGAAACGATGCTGCCACATTCCGTCTTCAGCTTTGACAGTTGGCTCTTTCTGGCAGACAGATCTCTGGCAAAGACTTTGGAGCCTTGATTCCGCTCGATCGCTTCTTCAATACGAGCTGTATTGAAGTTGCGTAAGTCCCGCCGCATGCATTTGGAGATCTGTCTGTTCAGATGCCTGTATGCTGTCAAGTCTGTTGAAGAATGTAGCTTCATCTCCCGTCTAACAGCCATGAGATTAAGATTGTGATCGGAGAGTTTTTGTGTTCTTCTGCGGCGGGTCTTGCAGAACTTAGCTCCGACCGCATGGACAGTTTCCACGAGCTTGTCATTCATATCGTCCACTTCATTGCAGTCTTCCAGGCACTGAAAACGGCTTTGTAACTCGAGCTGAAAGGTTTCGGGACTTTGGAACAGAGCACGAGGGGGACGGAGCGTTGACTTCATTAGACGAGACCTCTCCAACTTAACGTTTAGGTTCAGTGTGCCTCTAACCATTCGGTGATCGCTACCAGTTTTCACCCTCGCGATCACGGAGACAGCACTGAACAGTTGTCGTCTGGTTGTCATAATGAAGTCAATCTCATTTTTTGTCGAACCGTCGGGGCTCGACCAGGTCCACTTCCTGTGGGGCCGCTTCTGGAAGCAAGAGTTCATCATAAAGAGTCCCTCTTTCTCCATGAAGTCGGCCAGCTGCTGGCCCCTTGGGTTCCGTTGCCCTATTCCAAATTTCCCTACTTTCAGCTCGCCGCTCTCTCTTGTGCCTAGTTTTGCATTGAATGAATTGAATGAATCGGACCGGTAGTTCCAGAGATTAGCACGTTTGAACAAACAAAAAAGAACTCTTCCGCTTTGTTATATTAGTATAGACTAGCTGTATTGCCTGTAATGCTGTAATGCCCCGCGACTTCGCCCGCGTGTAATTTAGGGTTTTAATTATGTTACGCGGAACCCTAATTCTTTTTCTAAAATATAAGTAGCCTAAGTTACTCCTTATGACATCAGCTATCTGGCAGTGAAAGTCCCGTCGAAATCGGTCCAGCCGTTTTGGAGATTAGCCGGAACAAACAGACAGACAGACAAACATTTTCAAAATGTCTTTTTTGTTATAAGTACCGTATATACTTTCATATACATTTAATGCTTTTATTTTGACATTACAAACAGACACTTCAATTTTATTTATTTGTATAGATGTGTGCATCGTGTTCGTGTAACTTCGTTTTTGTTCGAACGGTTCGGAACGCCGTACGAAAAGGACGTGCCTGAATACTATTGTCGATCTGCTCATCACTGATGCTATCTCTGTCGGACACGATGCCAGGTGAGACAGCGTGCTTTTTGGCCGCGCCCACCAGTGAGTTCGAACCCGCGACTTGTGCCACCTTAGACCTTGTCCAAAAAGGGCGAATTCGCCGCGATTCTCTCGCGCGTATTACGCGCGACCGTTGCGTCCACAAGATGCGTACCAACGCGCGATTCCGTGTCAAAATTTTGGCGCTCCATTTCCCTCGATACGTGCACTCGCTCTAGAGTTCGCCGTTAACTGGACGCAACAAGGCGTCCCTAGTATCTCGACTCGCGCGCAATACGCGCGAATCAAGCACGAGTCGAGAGTCTGGCGTAGTGCACGCGATTTACGCGCGTATTTTGAATTCGCGTGATGCTTGTGGACGCGATGTATTGATGTCTAGTACCTCGACAACGCGCGTATGTATTCGCGCGATACGATTCGCGGCGAATTCGCCCTTTCTGGACAAGGTCTTAACTGTACAGGTAGAATTAGTATTTATACGTAGTCCTAACCTGCGACAACAGCGAGTGGTTACATGATGTTTTTGTGAACCCGGGTTGGTAATACTTCGCACTATCACGCCTTTTTCTTCGTGGCCTCCTACCAACACTTTAACAGTAGGTAAGATCTCGGTCTATAAAGAAGCGTCCAACGAAATTGCGAAGAGCGTGCATAGTGCTTACTGTTGTTCACAGTAAGCACTATGCACGCTCTTCGCAATTGAAACCCTGTGAAAACCCTGTGAAGGTTCCGAGGTGTCAGCTGGAGGATCCGTCGGATGATCTTCAGCAGAAAACTTGGAAAGCGTATAACCTCTAGGCCTAGGCGGGGAATTAATACTTTTAGATTTACGATTAGTAAACTGCCCAAAATGAAGCAAGGTATTATGTCGCTGGCCGCAAGTAAGACAAGTTGACCTAGACTTACACTTTAAAGTAACATGTTGTCTACTAAGACAATTACCACAAATTCTCTTCGATTTTGTACAATTAAATCTTTCCGTTGGAGACATGTTTAAAAAATTGTTACACTGATAAAGATGCGTATGTGCATTGTGATATAATGCACAGTTGGAAGCGGTTGTAATATATGCTCGCGGTGCGCGGGTTCGAGACAGTGCTCATGACGAAATATTGTTAAATTTAAATAGTGACAATGTTGTCCGACCTATCGAGGTGGGACGTAAAATTTTTATTTGTTCTCTGAAAAATTGAATAAGATTATCATAATTCAGAATTTTATTTGTATCACGAATAGACCTTTCATAAATTTTTCCGGTGTCCGAATCTAATAATTTAACGCCAATATGGACAAAAATAAAATCAACTAAGTCTTCGATGTTAGGACCTTTAGCGGCTAAAAGTGCAGCGTATTTGTCTATGATCTGTTCTAAATTTGCGGAGCCCGAAGTATAAGACTTCAGGAATAATAACTGGTTTAAATAGCTTACAGCTAAAGCGCGTTTAACTTTATATTTTGAGATAAAAGCATCCCATACCGACTTGTAATCACGGCAGTTGGCATAAACCCAGCTGCAATGAATTCAGCCTTTCCAGTTAAACTGTTTAATAAATAATGAATGCGTTTCGAATCAGTCAGCGATGGATTATCGTGAATTAGTCTTTTAAACGTTTCTTAAAAAAATGGAAACTCTTGAATGTTCCCATCAAATGTGGGAAGATCAATACGCGGTACCTTAATAGGGTGCATATAGCTTGCGTGGTAAGGATTACAACTGCTGGAAGAAGCCTTCTCCAATGTTATGAAAGTGACCTTAATTATACAGTACAAATCATCAAACGCGGTGATGGATTGATGATTCACTTCACAATCTTCATCGAGTTCTAAATTTAATAAGTTAATGTCGTCCACTAACGTATGATATTAATTTCTCAGCTTATCTACATCTGGCGCTCGAGTTAATAAAGTGTTCGGAACCGTGGCTTTGTCAATATTTGCTATTAAATCAAACAACGATTTTATGCGAGAGAATATTTCTGCTCGTATACTTTCCTTTATTATAAATTTACTTTCTAATTGCTTTTCTGATTTTGACATTATTGATTTATCTGATTTAGACACCACGACCTAAAAATGTAATTAACGTAAATAATAAAACAATATACTTACTTAATAATATGAGGAAGCCTAGAAGCGATTTTACCAATAATAAGTGTACGAGTTGTATGCTATGCTATGACTACGGCTATGTTTAAAACAAACCCAAAATAAATAAACTATTTCGTTAAGATGCGTTTTTTTTTTGTTAATAAATAACTCTACTGAATTGGCATGCAGCCTTAATAATTTATAAAGGTATTAAAATCTTTGTGCATAATGATAATACATAAAATTTAACAATCTAAAAAATATAACTAATTATTGCAACAGTAAGTAGTGGTTGCAGAATAACCAGTCTCTGCTCACTCGGTAAAATTAACAGGGCGTGATTCAAGTGCAGCGACCATAGGTACCTAATTGAAATTAAATATTTCCTATTCTCCTACTACATATATGACAATTTGTGCGATTAGCGACAAATAGCGGTTTATTTAAAATATTAAATAATAATAATAATCATTTATTTCAATCCATCAGGTCATAGTTACAGAAGTACATTTGAAATGAAATTTAATTACGTTTGAATTACATATAAATTAAATTAAATTAAAATTATTAATCAGACTTAAAACCATTAAAACCAAATTAACATCATTAAATATAAAATCAATAATATGACTGTCTCTGAGTCATTTGTTTGTTTGTCCTTACAATAATCATATAACAATGATTAATGTACTGACAATCAAACCTGTTCTCAAATACGCTCAAGATGGTGTTGGAGGTGGTCCGGAGCCTGCGCCCCAGAGATGTGCACCGCTTTCGCATCGTTGTGTAGAAACAGTCGACACGGGCGTCGACGAACATCCCTGAAACGCTGCAGTGCCCAGGCAGCCCCAACAGCACCCTGAACGCATTATTATATTGCACACGGAGTGCGTTGTACTGCTTCTGGGTATATGACACCCACAGGCTAAGGCAGGAAAAGAGTTATTTTGATGGCCCAAGAGCAACGAGCAAACCTGCGGGTGATCGTATTGGCCCTCACAGACAACGCCCTCCGCTCCCTATCCATGTCCGCATCGTCCCTCAGGTCAGGGGTCACGATATGCCCGAGATATTTAAACTGTTCGACTCTTTTTTAACTCCACACCGTTCAGTCTAAGAGGTGGAACTGTCTCCGGGCAGCTCCGCCCCCTGGCCAAAAAGACCACGCATTCACTCTTCTTTGCGTTATAGAACAACCCGTGATCCAGCGCGTAACACTCGCAGAGTCCCAGCAACCTGGACAGACCACACACCGAGGCACTCAGCACCACCATGTCATCCGCATAATTAATATTATTGACACAAATACCGTCAATATGGCAGCCGACACGGGTGCTATTGAGCGCCTCTATCAATGCGCTCACGTACAGGCTGAAGAGCTTTGGCGAGGTCAGCCCCCCCTGGCTCACCCCGCACTCCAACCTGTACGGCTCCAACAGAGTACCCGACCATCGAACTACGTTGACCTGGTTAAAATACCAGTACTTGAAGATTTCTATCAGTTCAAGCGGCATTGGCATAATTTTTGCCATAACATGTCATAACTAACCAGGTCGAAGGCCTTTGACAGGTCAAGGAAACAGGCATCAATAGGTGTGCTCCTTTCGGAGTAATACTTGACAGTTTGCTTAAAACACAAGATACCTTACTCAGTAGGTAGGTAGTCCCGGTTTAAAACCAAATTGATTGTCAAGAGTATTTACATACCGGTCAAGCTGTATATTAAGCAAACCGTCAAGAACCTTGGCAACCACTGTGGCTAGAGAGATTGGCTTGTAGTTGCTCGTGTCGCTTAGGTCACCAGTTTTACTCTGTTATCTTTATTATTTTCCAACAATAAATTTTCTATTTCTGTTTCAGCTATTTGGAGTTTATTTTCTAAATTAGCTATTTTTATTTTGAGATCATCCAAAATCTCGTTCATAAGAAAATCTGCTTCGGGACAGCTTCTGTTTAAATTCGGTGTTTTGGAAATTGAGAAATCCTCATCATTCGAATCCTCAGAGTAGAGTGATGCAAAAGAATTTGCAGTTGTAACGTTTACATTATTTTTATTCCGGCGTGTAGCAAAGACTTGTGGTATCGATGTATTGCCTGTATATCAGCTGATGTTGATTGGTTATTTGTAATTCGACATTTATTTATGCAATTTTCACAGTTCCAATTATGACTTTCCTTCTGTTTCATTAAATAAAACAATTTCTCTGAGATATTCGTGCAAGTGAGATGATTAAATTTTTTACAGTGAGAACATTTCAAAAACTGTCTATTAAAAATAATCTTGTCGCATTTTGTACATTTTCTTGCCATTGTAAACCGCGGCGCCTACCTAAGCTACATGATTTCGACATGGCTTGTAGCATGATTCTGACGATACTCTGACGTGACCACAGGTGGCACTGCTTGCGCCAACCTGTGCAACAATAGCATATCGCAGAATTCAGTTTGAGCCAAAATGTCATCTGAAGAAGATAAACATGCTCTTGCTATGCTACAGATTTCAAACATTCCAAGTGCCAGTAAAAGATTTCGGGTACATGCTTGGAGGAAAAAAATTGAAGTGGTGGTACTTTCAATGCTATGAAGGAATTAGAATTATATTTTGCATAGGCAAGTCACTATAAGTTGCAAGAAGTATCTTGCGAATTCCTGTTAATGTAATCGGGTCTAGAACAATCATATTGTATACATGGCTTTTCATGAAAAGAAAAAAGCTAGGTCGTCTTTCATTTTGTATAGACAAGTCACTGTAAGTTACGTGTTACGCGCCACTTCAATGCGTTACTAGTAGCAAGCTGAATGGCACGTCAAGTCATGCAGCATCACGCCACGCTAATGGGCGCTACTGCATACAATCTCTTTGAATGTTGAGGCGAGTGACAAGTTACGCGTCAAATCACGCGTCAGATCACGCGTTACGTTACTTAGGTGGGCGTCGCGCTTTATGCAGTATTATATGTCCGCTTTGTTTATATGTAAAAATGTCCGCTTCGCTCGTGTGTCTAAAGCCCGTCAGACGTATTGGAAATTACGTAGTGTACTATGACGGAATTCGTCCGTTGTGTATAATTTTCAAACTGGTTTTCGTTATATCTTCGAAGTAAGCAAAACTTTTTATAAACAGTTTTCACTATTATATTACAGAGTTCACTATCTACTCTTTAATATTAACACAAAAATGATCTTTTGTTTTTATATTGGTTCACAATTAAAAAAGCCCGGAGCAAAGAAATACGTGTCTACCTTTTAAAGCGCTGTCGACTGTTGCTGTTGTTGATAAAATATATTCCATCATCATTACAGCCCTTCACAAGTCCACTGCTGTACATAGGCCTCCCCCAAGGAATGCAACAAAACACCGTCCTGAACCCCCTGCACCTATCGACTTTCTACATGTCTTACCAGGTCATCACTGGATCTAGTGGGGGGTAGCCCTACACATCATCTGCCGGTACGAGGCTGCCACTCGAGAACCTTTTTTCCCCATCGGTTGTCGGTTCTTCGAGCTATATGGCCGGCCCATCGCCACTTCAGCTTACTAATCCGTTGAGCTATGTCAGTAACTCTGGTTCTACTGCGGATATCCTCATTTCTAAGTTTATCACGCAGAGAAACCCCGAGAATAGTCCTCTCCATAGCTCGCTGAGCGACCTTGAGCTTCCTCATACGATCAGCAGTAAAAGACCACGTCTCAGATCTATAAGTCATCACTGTCAACACGCACTGGTTGTACGTGCTGGAGTACAGAACCAGAGTATGAAACCCATCCAGCTGCTGGGCGTAAGACGTTATATCCCCGAAACTCTTCAAAGCAGGATTGGAAGACGTTTTCAAGCTTCTGGACTGGAAAGGATGCGGTATTAACATCAATATCATAAACGCATCAATGTCGAATACATCACTCACCTTAGATTTGCCGACGATATTGTCCTTATTACCGAATCTCTGGAAGACCTGAGCACTATGCTCAATTACCTAAATAGTGCCTCCCCACGGATAGGTCTTAAGATGAACACGGACAAAACAAAGATCATGTGTAACGTCCATGGCACAACTACATATTATGCTCGTAGTTGTTTGGAGCAATAAGCTCGAAGTTGTTTAAGAGTATGTTTACCTGGGACAAATAGTCCAACTAGGTAAATCCAACTTCGATCGAGAGGTCATTCGACGGATTCAACTCGGCTGGGCAGCGTTCGGGAAATTACGACACATTTTCTAGTCAGGTATACCTTGAAAATTGAAAACGAGAAAATATATTTACTTCCATTTAATTTATTTTCTACCCCGCGCCGGAATTATTAAAAATTTACAAGTCTTTTTTGACTCCGAATATTCTAATTTTCACTCAAAACCAATATGGATTTATCAAGAGCATATACTATATGTTGTGGCGGGTGGAAGGAAAAGGGGAGATCTCCCGCCGGGCAAGGTGTTCTTCCCGGGGAGCGGCCAACGCTCCGATTGGTAGTTCGAAGATATTCTATATATACTGCTTTAACTTCGGAACTTTGTTAGTGCGATTTAGGCTTCGCTGTGTTTCGCTTGTGGCGCGACGATAGCGCCGCCACAATTTAAACTACGGATGATTCTTTATACTTATCATCATGTTAACTTATGTGTCATAGTTTTTTTCTTATAGGACAAGGTGACAAACGAGCACACAGTCAACCTAATGGTAAGTGGTTGCAGTGGCCCATAGACATCTACATCTATCCGCGTTTGCGAATCAAAATGCAGATGAGTCGTCACCCGTGATGACTAAGATGAAATGCCTCTTTTCCAGTAAAAAGGGTCTCCGGTCCTCTACACTCACCATACGAAACACGGCAGTGTTAAGCTGCTATTTTACGCTGGTTTTCCGTGAGAGCGTGGTCCTTCCCCGGTCGAGCCGACCCATTCGTGCTACAACTATACTACTAATATAGCTGCAGCATGGCTCTACCAAAAATTCGCAAGGGAATCAAAATCTACAGGGTACTTCCCGTGAACTCAGAATCTTGAAATTTGCTACGAAGCAACGTTTTATAGCACAGATAAAGGAAAAATTGCGAAAAGCATAAATTTTTAGTTACATATAATAAAAATATTTTTAATAATTTTAAACTTATATACCTACGGATTTGTTCGGAACCCTCGGTGCGCGAATCCAACTCGCACTTGGCCGGTTTTTTTGCATGCTGTCACTTACTTATACAGCTCTAAGTGTTATTATAGTATCACAAAAATCTTATTCCTGAACAATGGTGTATGCAAACTCTCTTCTAAAACTTATTCTTATGGTGTCATTGTACACTTTTGTAAATACAGTAGTTTTATGACTTCTGCCTATGAGAGTGATATGAAACTAAAAAAATAAATAACAGCCATAGTACAACTTGAATCTGTATAAGTGATAGAATTTCGCTATTTTGCATGCGTTGCGTGTTTATATTATGCTAGTGAACAAAAAATATTTGTTATCAATATGTGGAAAAAAGAAAAAGATTTGGTTCAGTAAAAAGATTATGTTAAGCCTGAATTAAACTTATCCAACACTGTTCCAAGACAAGGTTCTTCATCTTTTATATGTATGTCTAAAGATAATTATATGTTATGTTGAAAAAACTGATATACAGTGTAAGTAATAAAAATATTATTTTATAGAACTGACTAAAAACTAATAGCTGCATGATATAATAATTCATAACATACATAGTACAGCAGTACAGCTATTCCAAGATTAAAAGACCCTCGACACCGTTTAGGCTGTTTAGCAAATTGTCGCCATTTTAAGACCCATAAAAACAAAATTTAAAATAATAAAAAAGATAATTGTGCCCCAATGTGCTTTCATATCCATTAATTTAATATATTTTTTTATTCTAACCTACATATACTAACGATATTTAGTTACCGTATTTAGTATTTTGTTTTGTTCTTAGATTATTTTGCTAGCGCGGCCATTTTTTGATAGAAAACGGAAACAATTTTACCGTAAATCTAATTTTGCACTTTCAAATTACCAATTATTACCGTCCAAACTCAACTCCAATCCGAATATAGTATTAATATGTTCAATATATTATGTTAAGACAATAGATGTCGCCATCATTCAATAAACTTTTTTGTTTCATAGTCATTTGTTATTACGTGCAAAAACCAATGTAGAACGTTTGTCTTTTTATGTTACTTACTCATAAGACAATATCTGTATGTAATGTAAGTGTTAGCAATTTATAAAGATTAAACATACATTGAATGACCCTAATATTAATATAATTGTCTGGTGAAACTAAAATGTAAATCGGATTTCCGCTTTTGTAGCTTTGAATTTCCGGTAAGATTTTTATTGTAATAGTTTCGGATTTGACTCCTTAAAGAAAATATAAAAATAGCTGTCATGACCAGGGTATTAGTGTTCTGTGGTCATGACCTAAGCTGGATTCCTTCGGTTATAGAGTGTTAAGAGTATAAGAGACTTCAGTGTTTGTGTAAAGTGTAGTGCAAGTACTAACTAAAATGGCATTATGTATCTATACGAAAATTAATTGTGAGTTATGAACAGATTAAAATAAAAGTGATATGATGTAATCGAAATTGTATTATTTGCTAACATAAGTTTCCTTGCACACCAAATAAGCAGGGCCGGATTAACCTTTAGACAGAGTACGCAACTGCCTAGGGGCCCGCATCGGGTAGGGGCCCCGTGCGCGCACAAATATAATGGAAAATGTTTCATACAGAGAAAATTTTATTGGAAAATTTGTAACCTCAGTGACAATAGGTATTATTACGTTTTAGTGACGCATACTGTCAGTTGATGAAATACTACATACTTACAGAAAAAAAACATCTAGTATCGAGTAGTAGCTAATAGTAACTAATAATATGGATACGTTATATCCCTTTATGCTGGCTGCAAAGGGGCCCCGAAAATTCCATTGCCTGAGGGCTCCGATATGGTTAATCCTGCCCTGCAAATAACAGCTGTTATACAGCCTCTTATGTTTTTTTTATAGGATAAGGGTGACAAACGAGCACATAGTCCACCTGATGGTAAGTGGTTGCTGCGGCCCATAGACATCCACATCTATCCTCTATTACAAATCAAAATGTAGATGCGTTGACACCCGTGAGGACTAAGATGGAATGCCTCATTTCCAGTAAAAAGGGCCCCCGGCCACCTGCACTCACCAAGCGAAACGCAGAGGTAAACCTCTACTTCACGCTGGTTTTCTGTGAGGTCGTGGTACCACCCCGGTTCGAACCGGCTCATCCGTGCGACAGCAAAAGCTGCCGCGTGGCTCTACCACTGTTAAAACACACTTTTTAAATGTTGTTAACACTGCACTTTTTAAATGTTGTATAGCTAATGTACAGTGCTACTAACGCATAAAATAAAGCTGCATAATTTGTGCAATTTATTACTTATAAGAATTGCATAAACACATTTACAGCTTTTGAACAGACAGAAACGACAACCTCTAGTATAAAAACGAACTTCAATACAGCTCATATACAGCTTGCATGCTCCTTGGGAGCCTATCAAAAGTTCTGTAAGTTAAATATGAGCGGCCTATATTCTCTTGTTTTCCATAGTTGACACGCTTGGCTGTCGGCTTGCCAACCGCACTTTTTAAGGAGGTAAGGAGAATGCTGATGCCCATGTCCTGATTTGATACCCTCTGTCACCTCTTACAACAGCCACTAGACAATATGGGGTATTAATATTCACTATGTTCTTATACCGCCATTACACAGCTTAGAATAGAATAGAATAATTTTTGTAAAATAAAAAATGGCTAAATTGTCTGGTGGCTTTAGATTGCGGCGTTGCTGAATTATAAATTACGTTGCCTTATAGATTACGAGTCGTAAATCACTAACCAATGAGACCACCAACAAATAAAGGCAATAAATCAAATCACTAAAGAGCTAACAATAAGTTTGCAATGTAAAAGGTATGTAAACAAATTAAGGTGCGTACTGCTATAAAAGTATGGTAATATAGAACACGAAATAGCTGCATTCCCACAACACTATTCTGCGTTCTGAGTTAAGTATCAACCTGCATTGACCAAAGGGGAACCCCTTGCTGATTATAAGCACCTCTCAATTCTGAGTAGGTGTTAGACAACGAAGGAGCCCGCTGATAATATTTTTCGTTTCTCAATCATACAGATTTTCTATCATCTACAATACCTAGTATATCTTTATTACAGTAAGTAGTAATTTGCTACGGCTCTATATCGATTTCTCCTTAATTTCCTATCTATATCAGCAAATTTAACAATTGTTTAGTGAATAAACCACGGTTAACTAACTCACCCTGCTGAGAGTTTGCTAATTATCGATGTGGTGATCAAATAAATTTAATTGGTTGGATTGTACACTAATAATAACCACTGTGATGCGACGAATAAAATTTTAAGGCATAACCATTGTGTGTTTGACAGTAGACCATGGATATGGTACTCTTTATACATACGGCGTGCTACTTTGTAAACAATGTAAGGTATTTAAAACGCGTATTTCATACAACTTTATTAACAACAGGAGTGTACCGAACGAACTTGTTACATGCATATTATACAGAAATTATTAAGAAACTTATTACATTATGATTCGCATGGCGTATCAAAAGCTTTTGAAATACAATTAAAAGCATCGTCACAAAAATATTGCATTCGGTATTTTACCGTCCTGTATTTGCGTTGCAACATAAAGGAAATTGCTAAAACAGAAATATTAAATATTTGTCTGGGAATTGCGTTTCATATTTTCTCTGAAATATGTTTTAATATTACCTCATCAAAATGTTTTAATGGAGTTCTATTAACTTTATGATTGCACTTGTTAATATGTGAATTCAGATGAACCCGCAAAACTTTTCATATTACGAGTAGCATCAAAGGTTAAATATGAAACTGATTTGAGCGAGCTTTAAACTCATGCCGCGATATGTTTGGTATTAATTACAAGTAGGGTAAAACACCCAGTAGTCAGCCCCGCATCAGTACTCGGACTTTACAGACATTATTTCCATATAAATAGTGTTGAAATTTGTTTAAACCTTTAAAATAACGTTTAATTCATTCTGTGTTTCCTTATTGACTAATGCGCACACTTACGAACCAATATCATATTTTCTGTGTGATATAATTAAAAACGAGTATATCCGCAGTAGAATCTGGAAAGCATTAGTAAGCTGAAGTGACAATAGGCCGGCCATATAGCTCGAAGAACCAAATCGATGTGGAAGAAAGGTTCTCGAGTGGCACTAGATGAAGGGACAACGTGGTAAGACGCAGGAAGTCAATAGATGCAGGTGGCTCGAGACCGTGCTTTGTGGCCTTAGAGTATTCAACTAACTCTAAGTTTGTGGCATTCGTTGGGGGAGGCCTACATAGGCCTTCTGTACACTTAGCAGTGGACTTGTGAAGGGCTGTAATGATGATGATGATGATGGTATTTGAAAATATAGGTACATAATAAAGAATTTCTATGCCAAATATGCAAGAATAAGTGAGAGGCTGACTACAGGGTAAGACATGGCTGACTTGTGGAGAAATGAGGCTGACTACTGTTGAAAAGTACCATAATTTGTTTAATGTTCATTTTTTATATATTTCTATTATGAATACAATGTTTTGATAATTTCTTTAGTAAGTTTAATAAACAACCTTACTGGGAATAATTATTGTTTTTATTCACAATGCTTAATTTTTAAAATACAGTTGAATCAAATTTTAGTTCTCACTAAAAGGCTGACTACTGGGTGTTTTACCCTATGTTACGTCTAAACCTTATGTCTAAACTAATTTACATTAATGTCAAGTTAGTTAAACACCGAGGAAGGGAGCAGAGTGAAGATGGTGATGATTTTTTTAGTTGTAGGTCACGTGCGGCACAAATACCCTTTGTAAGAATAGTATCAGACTAAGAATCATTTCTTACAGGAATGACTTTGGAATTTCTATGAAAATTAGCCAACCGAATGTCGAAAGACCCACTCAGACACCGTTTTATTCGCTTCAACAGATTGAATGGACGTGGAAGCGATTTAATTTATTTATGTCCGTCGTAGAAAGATAACAAAACAAAATTTATTTGGCAATGGTGAAGCTTGACGTCGCACTACTACAGGTCATAATACTAATGTAATCTGAATTAGGATGCATTAAACACAATTGCAATTTTACGGCCACTCGAAATTTTCAAGTCATATGAAGATTTAAGATATACCCTGCAGTTTTTAAATTATGTTAGATGGCCTAGCATTTTTAATGAGTTTTTGGGGTGTTATAAGTGTCGAGGGTACACCCAGGATGCCGCCGGGGATCTGAGTGAGAGTGGGATAAGATTTAAAATGTACTCTGTGGATAATATTTTACAAGAGCAAATTTTTTTTAAATTTATTTATACTTTCAAACTTAACAAAGCGAGACATTGGTTGGTACGACGCTTTTAAATTTGTGACGTCGCCCATCAAACTCAAAGTAAATATAAAAACCCCTTTAAGTAAATGAAATAAGTTCTCTTTCTTCTAAATTATAATCTCAATTTGTCATAAGTAGGTAGGTACATGATTTTTTATGTAGTATGTAGGTATGTTTTTTTCTTTTTTTATGTATTATACATAAAAAAAGAAAAATGAGATTCAAATATCTCACAACAATAAAACACTGAATCGAGCAGTTTTACATATTGCAGACTATTTCAACAACTCTTTTTTAATCATTTTATATACGAAATCCGAATTTAAAGCAACGAAGCGCACCGCTTAGCAGAGACAATAAACAGGGGAAAAGTTTTCTTGGGGTTTAACATTCTCACCTTTGGAATGTAATATAAAGTTGAAAATAATGCAGTGCCTAGTCAAAAGCTTAACTGTGCGCTGTGAAATTCAAAGAGACGTGTAATGTGTGAAAGGCTAATTCTCCGAATACTTTAACAAACAGCGATATGCAAATGCACAACTCCTGTTTGATTGCAGCTTTGAGAAATTCTTGACATTCGTGAATGATACCTTTATTACAGCATTTGTTACACACATGTTTTGTACTCTTGTACTTATAATATTTGACAGATTTCATAACGGGATTTCATACTGTAGAAACAGATAAAGTTTTATTAAAAAACAACTTCTCAATTAAATTACATTGTGAAACAAAAAACTTTACCTCAGTATCAACTAGCGACATCTGGTGAACAGAAAATTATTAGCCCTCGTTACTACAGCTATGGGGTTGTGGTAGTGGCTTTACTGGATGTTTCGTGCTGTGACCACTTTTAAAATCTTATATTTGTCTAAAAATGATATTACCCTATTCGATATGACTTTTTCGAATATTTTTGAAAAATTTGATAATAGGGCAATAGGTCTATAATTGTTCATTTCCCATTCAATGGATGAAGATTGGAACGAACGGACGAACAAGCGAATAGGAAAAGGAATATTCTAGCTAAACAGAACATATCGGGATCCATCTCTCTAAAGAAACCCGACGGTAGCCACTCAATATCGCCGGATGAAGCCCAACGCATTCTAATTGAAATGCACTTCTCAGGTTGTTGCGTAACTCAGGAGGCAAACCGGCATGACGACATACTGACACCAATAGCAGAAGACTGGAATTTAGCACAGGAGTGGTAACGATGGACAAAATCCATTGGGCCATTCACAGTTTCCTCCCCTATAAGGCGGCAGGACTTGACGGCATATTCCCGGCACTCCTACAGTGGAGGGGGGGGGGGATAAATCCTTATAGTCAGACTTGTTGCCATAATGAGAGCCTGTCTGGCTCTTAAATATGTTCCTAGGGGACGGAGGGAAGCGAAAGTCACATTCATACCCAAACCAGTTAAGATCGACTACACAGACCTTAAATCCTACAGGCCCATTAGCCTGACATCCTTTCTCCTAAAGACGATGGAGAGGATGTGTGAAAGGGAATTAAGGGGGTTGGCGCTAATGAACTTACTACTACACGACAAGCAACACGCCTACAGTCTAGGCAAATCAACAGAATTGGCACTTAACCAGATAATAACAAACATTGAAGAGGCCATCCAAAATAAAGAAATATGTCTAGGTTCCTTCATAGATATAGAAGGTGCTTTTAACAGAACGAACTTCTCCAGCATAAAAGGTGCACTCAGTAGACATTAAGATGCCGGTTCAACTTTGTCTGGATAGTAAACATGCTCAGTACACGAATAATAAAGATTGCTGGTGAATCTCAACCCATCCAGATTAAGAAAGGCTACCCGCAGGGTGGGGTTCTCTAACCTCTCCTGTGAAATATGGTCATTAATGAACTCATCATTAAATTAAATGCCAATCACTTCTACACAGTAGGTTATGCTGGTGACCTGACAATACTGGTATCTGGAAAGACAGCAAGCATAGTGTGCGACCTGACCCAAGCGGCTCTCCGTATAGTGGAGAGATGGTGCAGGGAATACGACTTAACCGTCAATCCAAATAAAACGGTTCTAGTAATGTTCACACAAAAACGAATGCTAAATAACTATCATCTCCCAAGTCTTTTCAGCACAAAACTCCACCTATCCTCTGAGGTAAAATCTAAGGTCTTACCTTGGACAGCAAACTTAACTGGAATAAACACATAGAAAACCAAATTTAAAAAAAGCTAGTATAACTTTCTGGCAATGCAGAAACATGATTGGCAAAAGATGGGGTCTGATGCCACAAATCATACTGTGGCTGTACAAAACTGTAATTCGGCCAATGATCACATACGGCGCTCTGGTATGGTGGATCAAGACACATGAAGACACCACTATAAAGAAGCTTCAGCGCTACCAGAGACTGGCATGCATGGCTGCCACAGGCTGCATAAGGACTACGCCAACAGCAGCATTAGAAGCGATGCTGGAGCTATTCCCGCTTCTTCTACATATACAACAAGAAATGACTTTAGATGCCATTAGACTCAAGACCCTAAATCTTTGGAGTAAGAATAGTGTCCCTAATATAGGCACAATTGATAGAATCCACTCAAAAATTCCTATCTTACAAGCCAAGTACGATAAGATTCCTAAACAATTTGTATTCGATAAGAAGTACAAGATACAATTAAATGAAACCAGCCAGTCGGTAGGATTAAGCCCAAAAGAGCTTAGAGTTTTCGCCGATGGTTCTAAAACAAATGAAGGTGTAGGATCTGGAACTTTCTCTGAAGACCTCAATATCCACATATGCACACCCCTGGGGACATATAACACAGTCTTTCAGGCAGAATGTGTGGGTATCATTCAAGCGGCCATAGAAATAGATGCTAGGAAGGTTAACGACTTCTTCATCAGAATACTGACCGACAGTAGAGCGGTTCTACAAGCTCTGAGTTGCAATGTGGTGAACTCGGGACTAATATATGAATGCCATCAACGATTAAATGAGGTATGTAAAAACAACAATGTGACTCTGCAATGGATAAAGGAACACAGTGGATCCAGAGGCAACGACGAAGCAGACGAACTGGCCAGAAGAGGATCAGCTCTGGCCACTATATGGCCGTAACCAATCATACCAATCCCCTTTGGTAATGTTCTTTCACTAGTACGTAGACACTTCACTAATCAACATGCTCAGCTTTGGAAGAATCTAGTAGACTGTAGACAAGCTAGGGATGGCCTGCCTGAAATAAACAGTCGTTTAACCAAAGTTATAATGAGACTGAACAAGCCGCAGATCAGGATAGTAACAAGTGCTATCACAGGACACGGCACCTTTAACAAACATTTATTTACTATAGGTGTTACAGATAGTCGCCTGTGCAGGGCATGTATGGGGGAGGACGAAACGGCGGCCCACGTGCTACTGAAATATCCGGAGGTCGCTACGTACAGGGCCAAACATTTCGACACGCCGAAATCACCCCCCGAAGTTGCATGTAACATCAAAGGACTGTTGAGCTTCTTCGGGAATATCTCATGGCTCGAATAATAACCTTATTCCTGCCCACACGCAAAATACGCACATAGACGTGGATTTGCGGAAAACAGCCCGTTGTAAACTAAACTAAGATTGGTGTGCTCAATGGATCGAGACGGTATTTCATGCAGGACCACTGCTTACAACTTTAGAAAGATAAGGTTCGGCCTCATATGGAATACTGTTCTCATCTCTGGGCCGGGGCACCTCAGTATCAGCTCTTTCCACTTGATCGTATTCAAGTAAAAGCGACCCCGATTACAACCGGCTTGATCAACTGGCCTTGCGAATAGACATTATATTTCTATGCATCTTCTACCGCATATACCACGGGAAGTGCTCAGAAGAATTGTTCGGCTTAATTGCAGCTGCTGAATTTCACCATCGTACACTGGGATAGAACTCGAAATTCCATCCTCATCATCTCGATGGCTGGCGGTCCACTACGGTGCGATTTACGCGGAATTTTCTACTTCACACGAAACTGTGGAATTTACTGTCATCAGCGGTTTTTCGGGACCGATACAGCAAACTTATGCTCATAAACGACACCTCATATTTATCTAAAACAACATGCGAAGAATTTATCAAATTAATTGCATCCAGCAAGCAATGCATTAAATGCATGAAACGTAAATAATGGTGGTAAAAGGTGACAGTTACGTGGAATGGAATATTATGGAGCCTTTCCACGCTTGCCAAGCCTCGGCAAACGTCTTCAAGCCCCAAGCGTCCACAAATCTCGTTTGGCGTTTGGAAGTTGTTTACATGCTTGTGAATGCGTCAGTGTGCTATATCCAAGCATGGCGGACACCGAACTTGTGTCGGCTATTGCGTTTGGTTTAACATACTTTTATTTGAAATGCAAAAACAAGAAATTTTTTGGCTTTTAATTCTTTTACTGGCTTTCCCGTTAACTCGGCAAGACGACTCCAAGCATTCACAACTTTCTAGAACAAATAACTAAACATGCGCTCGTCGCGAAATCACAATGGTTACTAAAAGCGCACCAACGTGTGAATGCGTTGCAAGCGCTTGCCGCAAGCGCCCTTTGATCTGTATCCAAAAATCGACACTAGGCCTGATTGGGGACAAGCGTCCACAAGCTCACGCAAGCCAAGCCAAACGCCCTCTTAGGCTTAGCTTTCCATTGACGTCAGTCGAGTTTGGTGTTGATACGTATTTTTACAGAAAAGTTACACTATTATAAGCACACACACAAAGTTTCAACATGCGGAAACGCGTAATTTTTGAGAAAAGAATTATTGAAAATCAATTATTCTTGCAATGTTTATGTCTAATCCTACCATAAAACTGGCGCCATTTTGTAATGTCATTGTCGACGTCAATAGGGATGTCGATGCTTTCCGAAAAAGGTCGATTTTTAAATCGATTCAAATCGTAAGCTGATGTATCGGTTCACAAGAAATCGATTTCTAAAATATCTATATTTTTTTAATGTTTCTATTTATAATGTAAATATAAACCTATTTTAATAAAAAACAAGAAAGATACCATGATAAATGATCTCTAATTGAAATTTGTTTTATTTAACAGTACCTATTAGGGCAGATAACAAATAAAATAGGTTAGGTTCAACTTATGTCAAAGAACCGAATTGATTGACCCCGACTCCACCTGGTACGAGTCTGTCCTACCCCTAGAGTGGTTTAGGTGGAGCCGGAGGCGCGTAGGGGGAGCAGCCTCCGCCTCCTCGCCTCCGCAGCTTCGGCTTGTTGGTCGCCTTCGGCGACCAGCCTCATTCGCTCCGGCTCGTCCGATGCCTACGATTTGTTACGCTAAGGCGTAGAGGCTGCTCTTCCCGCAACGCCGGAGACATAGCAGTCTCAAAATAGATACAGAAATCCTTCTGAATCAGTCCCCCTATATTTTATGATGAAGGGGATTTTTTTTCATAAAATGGATTTATATTTACATTATAAATGCAAACATGAAAAAAATATCGATATTTTAGAAATCGATTTTTTGGGAATCGATACATCAGCTTACAATTCGAATCTATTTAAAAAATCGATCTTTTTCGGAAAGAATCGACATCCCTACTGACAATAATAATAAAAATGGCGTCAGTTTCACGGTAGGAATTGACTAAATATTGCAAAATTATTTCATTTACAATATTTTTTTCTCAATAAGTACGTGTTTCCGCATATTGAAACTTTGTGTGTGTGCTTATAAAAATGTAATCTTTCTGTAAAAATACGTATCAACACCAAACTCCACTGACGTCAATGGAAAGTCGTACCCCCTCTTTTCACACTTGTGCTTGTGGATGCTTGCCGAGACTTGGCAAGCGTGGAAAATGGCAGGAAGCGACTCATCCACTCACACTCACATTTGGACCCGGTAAGTAGCGCTGTTGTTGAGATCTAGAAAACAGTCGTGCGAAGCCGGAGCTGATCGTTAGTCGGCGTGTATAATTGTGATTACAAACGGGACCCAACTTGCATGTGTACCGTGTGTCTGTCAAGACACTTAGTATTCATACATCCGAGCTATTAGATTTTAAAGCGAAACGAATATTTGATATGTAATATAATAATTATCATCACTTGATTTAGAAAACAATATACTTGATCGTTCGAATAATAATAAGTCTAGTCCCCTTTTTCTTTATATTTTTAGGCTAATAACAAAGTAATAAAATTCTCTTCTTAATAACTGGCTTTACGGCTCTGGGATCTAGCCCTTCTGAGCCTGAAGTAATAATATTATATTATATTAATTATTCTGCATAGTTTTTTTTTATAGGAGAGGGGGCAAACGAGCATGCGGTTCACCTGATGGTAAGTGACTACCGCCGCCCATGAACAACTGCAACACCAGGGAGGGAATTGCAGATGCGTTGCCGGCCTTTTAAAAAGGAGTACGCTCTTTTCTTGAAGGTCCCTAAGTCGTATCGGTCCGGAAAAATCGCTGATGGTAATCTATTCCACAAGGAAGTCGTGCGAGGAAGAAAACATCTTCTAAATCGCACAGTGGTGGACCGCCAATCATCCAGATGGTGTGGAGGGTATCGGGAGTTCTGCCGCGAAGTGCGTTCGTGAAATTTGGCGGCTGGGATTAATCCGAACAATTCCTCAGAGCACTCCCCATGGTAGATGCGAAAGAAAATGCAAAGGGATGCAACATCTCTTCGCAGTGCCAATGAATCGAGCCGATCGGAAAAGGCTCGGTCGTCGACGATTCGAGCCGCTCTGCGCTGGATGCGGTCAAGTGGAAGGCGCTGGCACTGGGGAGCCCCTGCCCAGAGATGGGAACAGTATTCCATGTGAGGCCGAACCTGCGCCTTGTAAAGTTGCAGGCGGTGTGCCGGCATGAAATACTGTCCCGCTCTGCTGAGCACGCCAAGCTTTTTAGAGGCCAACTTGGCCTTCTCTTCCAAGTGACCACGAAACTACACGTCACTCGATATGTCGACTCCGAGGATACCGATACTGGCTGAGGCAAGAAGAGGAGTGCCTACTGCTTCACAATATGTTGATGCGTCACATTGTGCAGCCCTTGGGAGATTTTGACAGTAACTTGAGCCAGCAGACAGCTGACGGTTGGCGATGGTATCTCAAGGCGCCTAAGCAGACAGGCACCTTATTTTGAGAATCACATCACTATCAGAGCACTTGTTTCACAGTTTCCACTAATAGTTCACATGCGCAGACACTTAATACAAAAAATCGCACCACTTTTACATATCAAAGTCCACTTCAAACCATCATTTAAACAATAAAACAGGAGCAGCAAACCGCCGCCGGTCAAGTTCCCGCCAAAACTCCCAAGTAATAAAAATAAATCACTAAACCATAGATTAATGATAAGTCATCGCGCGCTCTGACTGCGCGATGACTTATCATTAATCTATTAACTAAACAAAAAACCGAGTACATCGATGTCGATTGCTGCTAATATTGCAAACGAAATCACTATGTTAAAGACGTCATGTCATGTAAAGTAAAGTCACTATTACTACCACAATAGGGATGTCACTTTTCTAGTAAATCAGAAGATGCAAGTGTAAAGATGACAATATCATCTGCTTATTGCAAGAACTCATTAACTACAAAAAATCACTAAGTACACTATATAATGCCGCTGAACTCTTCTCGATAAGTTCTGTACTATGCAAAAACTCATTTATTTCTAGCATTTCAAGTTCGAATGTTATGACCTAGCTTTAAAGTTGATAATTACAATTTTGGTTAAACTGGTTCCTAGAAACACGGTAAAGTACAATAATAGTTTTTAAGAATTCAAAGAAAAACAAAATGGTGCATTTTATTGTAATCCAAAGGTCACTGACGTGACTTAATAACTTTTTAAGACACACGTTACGCACATCACTTAAGAACAGCATTTGGTTAAAGTTCACTAGGTGCACATAGTTCAACGTGTGCCAACGAGTGACGGTCACTATTTACAGTTTTAGTTTAATCAAAATTACTTCTTCTTAGCGGTTCTTTGATTTACGAGATATTTGCAACCTATTCATTTTTATTCGAATTACATACAGTTAATTACTTTTGATAGACTCCGGTAAACAGTCCATGACTTTTAATGAACACACACGTACTACAAACTGGCGTCGAAACACGGCGGCGTTCAATGTAAGTGCACATGAGTAAAGAAACCGACCAGAGGGGAAGCTACATACAAACGTCTCGCTGCGGGTACACCCACACATAGCGCAGCAATGTGTGCGTGAGCTCTCACCGACAGGTTCACCGACGCTTCGTCAGGGTACAAACCGGTTTGCGCCGGCTCAGTCAGAATGTAAATGAAAGGGCTGTTGGTCACGCGCATTGAAATAAATAGACGAATAATATTTCGTGATTTTATAGATCAATAAATCTATAAATTTTTTTACAATTAGAGTTAAGTATAGAGATTGTGTACTATAAACTAAGACATTATAGATTTATAAGTATATATTTATATTAGATAATTAGTGTTCGTATAAGTTGTACAACTTTTTCCCCAGTCTTATATACTAACTAAAGATGTAACAAAATAGTACTTAATAACTTAGGTAATGATTCAACCCGTCAACATGAATATTTTTTATTATGGGATCATCTTCGAAATTTTCAATTTATACGTGATAGACCCATACTGCAGCTATATTACTGGTATAGTTGTAGCACGAATGGGTCAGCTCGACCGGTGACGGACCACGCTCTCACAGAATACCAGTGTAAAATAGGAGCTTAACGCTGCTGTGTTTCCTATGGTGAGTGTAGAGAACCGAAGACCCTTTTTACTGGAAACGAGGCATTCCATCTTAGTCCTCAGGGGTTGCAACGCATCTGCATTTTGATTCTTAAGCGAGGATAGATGTATATGTCTATGGGCCACAGCAACCACTTACAATCAGGTGGACTGAGTGCTCGTTTGTCACCCTGGTCCTATAAAAAATATCTCAAAGTCAGTTATTCCATACAAAATTTCGTACAAACTTGCTCAAAATGTATGGAAGACCTGATTTTTCTTGCGATTAGGAAGATAGATCTATAGTAAAAGTTGTTCATATTGACGCGTAGAATAGAAAGCCCTATTTTGATTACACCATATATAGAACTATTTATTTTAAATAATTTGTGAATATTAGTTAGACATGTAAATAAAAAAAATTAAACTGATAAAAAGGAGGTCTTATCATTTATATGTCATTTATTCAGAAGAAAAACCTATAAATAATTTACACAAATATATTGATACATTCGTTATTAATAAACTATTCATTTTTAAATATTTCTGGAATACATTCATAACTATGAACTTAACTACTAAGCCATAGCATAAAATAAATTTAGGGGGTCATTGTAGAAGCGTGCTCGTCGCGACCCCTGCCAGCCCTTTTCAGGGCTGCAATTCTACTAGCTGCGCACCCATGCCAACGAGGGTTAGGGCGTCCCCCCAAGGCGACGCACACCAGCTCGTCCCCGTTGGTGTGGAATGCAGCGTGCAAAGCGGCGATGGGGACCGCCACCCGTCACGCACAGCCCGACACGGCGGAAGGTGGAGGACAGAGTGCAGAGTTGGCACGTGGAATGTTAGAGGAGGCATGAGAGATAAGACGAATGAGTTGATCGAAATAATGAAAGAAAGAGAATTAGATGTCGTGTGTATGTCGGAGACCAAACGGAAGGGCAGTGGTACTGAAGAGCTCCCTGGCGGGGCGTTACCTCTATGGTCAGGAGTCCCGGAGAGCGAGAAGGCCTGCCAGGGAGTGGGGGTGCTGCTGTCTTCTCGGTTGGTCGATGTTATGACTGAATATAAGGTTGTGAACTCAAGACTTCTCTGGGTTCGCTTTAAATTGGGACTGACGAAGTTATTCCTTTTGGCTGTTTATGCGCCGGTAGCTTCGTCGTCCAGGGCTGAGCTGGAGGAGTTTTGGGAGAATGTAAGAGAAGTTCTAGATTTGGCTAGGGGAAACGAAAGAATTGTTGTATGTGGTGATTTGAATGGATGGGTTGGTACCGCTCGACCAGGGTACGAGTCGGTACTTGGAAAGTTTGGCGATAAAAGGGTTAATGATGCTGGCAAGCTTATACTGGCGGTGTGCAAGGAAAAGGGTCTTCTTGTGACAGACACTATGTTTAATCACAAGAAAATCCATATGTATACTAGAGAACGAAAGAATGAGAGAAGTATGATTGATTTGTTCCTGGTGGATGACCGACTGCGAAAACAGGTGATGGATACGCGAGTGTTCAGGGGTGCTGACCTGGGAACGGATCACTATCTAGTGATTACTAGATTTAGGGGTCTGTTCGCGGGTTGGCGCTACCGGACGGCAGTAACAGAACCACAGTCGGTCTGTCGCATCCGAAGCTGGAAGCTTCAGGAAGCGGATACTAGGGACAAATTTCATGCGAGGGTAGCCGAAAAGCTTGACACCATCGATGGCAGAAAAGAATGTGTAGAAAGAACTTGGCAGAACCTTAGGGATGGAATGGTAAGTGCAGCGGAAGAAGTGTGTGGAACAATAAAAAGAGGCAGTAGTAAAAGAAGAGATGCATGGTGGAATGATGAAGTGAAAGAAGCTGTAAAGAAGAAGAAGAAAGCATGGTTAGACTACTTGGCCTCTAGTAATGATAAGGATATGAGAGAGAAGATGAAAGAAAGATATAGGCTGCAGAAAGTTCACACGAAAGCACTGATTGAGAAAGTGCGTGAAAGGTGTAGAATGGAAGCGAACGAAAGGTTGTCGCACAACTTCAAGGAGAACTCCAAACTCTTCTGGAAAGAGGTTGGAAGGACCCGAAGTGGTGCGACGGCCTTAAGAATGAACAAAGTGCTTTCGAGAACTAATGAAGTCCTCTCAGAAAAATCGGACGTCATGCAGCGATGGAGCGAATTTTATAGAGAAATGTATGCGTGTGATGATCTTAGTGAGGGATCCGGGGATGACGCCGTGACTGGTACGCCAGACCCGGACCTCGATGACACTGAGGTCATCAGTATGAAAGAGATTGAACGTGCGATTCGAAGTTTGAAATGTGGTAAGGCTGCGGGACTAGACAGAGTTACTGCTGAAATGGTAAAGTATGGTGGGCCTCGCGTCTGGGACAGCTTTCATCTGCTGTGCAATTTGTGCTGGCGGACGGGGGATGTCCAGGATGATTGGCGATCCGCAGTCATTGTGCCTTTATATAAAGGTAAAGGTTCACATTTTGACTGCGGGTGCTATCGGGCGATCAGCTTGACCAGTTTAGCAAGTAAAGTTTACTCGAAGGTTTTGACACGTAGGATGCAAGAGAAATCGGAAAGATTTCTATGGGAGGCACAATGCGGATTTAGACCTGGAAGAGGATGCACGGATCAAATGTTTTCTCTCCGCATGATCACGGAGAAGCTTCTGGCTGCTAACCAGAAGATTTTCTGTGCTTTTGTGGATCTTGAGAAAGCATTTGATAAGGTTGTAAGGAAGAAAATGTGGGAACTGTTGCCGGGGTATGGTGTGGATGGTCGATTGCTAAGGGCTGTGCAGTCTCTTTACTGTGACTGTAAAGCCTATGTGCGGGTAGGGCATGACCTGTCACCTATGTTTAATGTCCAAACGGGCGTAAAGCAGGGTTGTGTCATGTCTTCCTGGCTGTTCATACTGTATCTCGACAGCTGTTTACAGAAGCTGAAAGATAGTTGTTTGGGTGTGAAATTGGGTGACATTAAAGTAAATTGTCTGCTGTATGCTGATGATGCAGTGCTTATTGCACCATCAGAGGCAGAACTGCAGGCATTAGTCACGTGTATGAAAGAGGAATGTGAAATTAAAGGTCTCCGTTTGAATGCTAATAAAACTAAGGTTCTGGTATTTGAAAGGGACGAAGAGAGAACAAAGTGTGAAATATGGGTAAATCAGGAATGTCTAGAACAGGTAAATGAAATTGTATACTTGGGGAGTGATTTTAGCCGGGATGGAATATGTGATTTAGATGTGGACAGGCGTGTCGCTGCCGGGAACAAAGTCAATGGTGCCCTGACTGCGTTAGTCAAAAGGCAAGGCGTAGCGAAGAGTGCACGCCTTGCAATACATAACGCAGTGTTGGTACCGACTTTGTTATATGGCAGCGAAACCTGGGTATGCCAGAAGAAGCATAAAAGTAAGTTGAATGCAGTGGAGATGCGATCTCTTCGTAAAATGTGCGGCGTTACCATGGCCGACCGAAAGCGAAACGAAGAGATTCGCAATATGGCAGGTTTGAAAGATGACCTTATCACAAAAATTGATAAGGGCGTGCTTCGGTGGTTTGGGCACGTTGAGCGAATGAGTGAAGACCGAATGGTGAAGAAAATATATAGCGCGAAAGTTAATATTAAAAGGTGTCGAGGTAGACCGAGACTAACTTTCGAAGACCATGTGAGCAAATTGCTCGAAGAGGGTAGGGTCAAAAGTACTCGGATACCTAGACGTGCATGCATGAAGAAGATAATGAATCTGAAAGAAGCGAAAGAGGTTTGTAAGGATCGTGACACTTGGCGATCTGTTCTCTCTGGCTACCCCGTCAGGGATTGTGCGTGAAGATAAGTAAGTAAGTAAGTAATAAAATAAATTTTCCCATTAATCGGGTAATAGTTAGGCTGCTGGCATATACAATTTTTCACGCACACTAGCATCATGCAAATTGTCTTATACACATTACAATATTAAGATACCGCACTCACGGAGCTGTTACTTGCAGGGAGCGCGGTATCTAGTTAGAGAGCGCGATGACTTATCATTAATCTATGACTTAAACATTATAACATGTCACAAGACCGTACGGAAAAGCGATGTATAGTATTAAAAGTTTGTACCATTGTTATGCCAAAAAGACTTATGTAAAAGACATTATGATTTAAATTTAAATGTTTTTTTCTTAACGGACATAGACAGTACTTTTGCTAACAATAATTGTACTAGCACAAACAAAATAAATAATACTCGTAATTCCTAGTTAGAATAAGATTGAATCTTTTACGGTATTGGTTGAAAAAAGAAAAAAGAAAATATTAACTTGCTTATGTAGTAATCACTTGCACTTTAATTGCTTTTAATGAAAAATAATAATAAAAAATGACAGGATATTTTTTTACAGTTTTAAAACTTGCTTACTTGTATATAGCAAACATGTGGCAAAATTCACGCAACACAATGATATTATTAATCTACAATAATAATTATTTATTAAGTAACCTACCCTTTTTTTGTTACCCTTTGTTATGGCGTCCAGCTGCCTATCTAACAGTAGGATCTTCCTGGGCCCATGGTAAGCAGAACCTACAGGCATATGCAGGTCGGGCCTTTAAGGCCAAAGTGGAAGGTCTCTAATTAAAATAAACAAAGGGGGAAAGATCGGTAAGGGAAAGGCACTTACCTGCCTCTGGAGCGGAGACGGTTCACCAGGACCGGCCCGGCTGATGGAAGTGTCGTGAATGTATGTGTGCTTGTATGAATGTGAGTGTACGTGGCCTGGTCTAGATGACACAATACTGTCCTGGAGAAGGTATCCGCTGGTAGCCTCGGAACTATTCCCCTCTTGAGGCACTCTTTCTGTTTTGTCACGTAATGGTACAGCCAAACGTAGAACTTCAGAGGAAAATCACTATCGGAGTTGCACAATTAATTTGACAGAAATTAATAAGTCCTAAAGAACAATACGTGTTCTCGCAACGATTTACGCGGGTTTATACTTTCGTTACAAAAATAGGCGCGAAACTCAGACGTCAGTATAGATCGCAAAAAACTTTACAATGCTCGTCGAGAAATCCGGCCGATACCGCTGTGGAATGCGGCCGGGTGGGGGGCGGGTGACCTTGCTGTCGATGCTACGAACGCACGTTAAAGAATTACGTTCCAAATGTATAATATTTTTGCCTAAACAAACCCCCGCCCCGGATATAAGGAATTATGTCCGCGAGTAGATTGGCAAACGGGACAAGTTCGCGACGGCACGTTGCAAGACCGAATCTCCGACGAAAACCTCGGCCACTCTAGGCACCCCATCCGCTCCATACGATAACTTAACAATGCGCCCACGGCGCCAATACAAAGGTAGAGCGTTGGGTTCTTTAACCAACACGAGGTCTCCCACTCGAGGAGGCTCCGTCTTGTCAGACCACTTAATGCGCTGCTGAAAAAGATGTAGGTACTCTAGAGACCATCGGTGCCAAAAGCTCTGAGTCATCTGTTGCAGCAGGGCAAACCTGCTAAGCCGCGAAGCGCTCGTTCCCCTGAAGGGGTACTCGTGCAGAGCATTAAGCGGCTGGCCAATCAGGAAGTGTCCCGGGGTTAGAACCTCCAAATCATTCGGGTCGGATGAGAGGGGACAGAGGGGCCGAGAGTTGAGTACAGCCTCAATTTTACAGAATACAGTGGCGAGCTCCTCAAATGTCAAAATAGTTTCACCAATAACGCGACGGAGATGCGTTTTTGCCACTTTAACCACCGCCTCGAAAATACCGCCCCAGTGGGGACACGCCGGAGGGTCGAATTTCCACTGAATGCCCCTTTTTAACATAGCATTGCCTAAATAAGTCCGGTGGCTAGACAGAAACTCGAGGACCTCCTTTAGATACCTATCCGTGTCCTTATAATTCGTTCCGCAATCCGACCGGATCAAGTCCGGCAAACCGCGCCGCGATACGAAACGGCCAAACGTGGCCAAGAAGGCTTCCGTGCTGAGGGCGCTTACAAGTTCCAAGTGAACGGCTTTAGTGGAGAGACACACGAAGACGCAAAGATAGGCCTTATGCGAACGCGCGTTACGAAGGTTAGAGGACTTGACGAGGAAGGGGCCAGCAAAGTCGGTTCCGACTCCAGCGAATGGTCGGATGGCCCTGACGCGGTCGGGCGGCAAGTCACCCATGAGAGGCTGCGATATGGTGGCCTTCAGTTTATAACAGGATATGCACTTAAAGATGACGCTCCGAATGGTACGTCGGCCAGCCAAAATCCAAAACTCCCGCTGCAAAATAGCCGAAAGAGCGTTACACCCAGCGTGGGCATTCTTAACATGGTGGTGGGCTACCAGCAACCGGACAAGAGCGCCGTCCTTAGGGAGCAGCAACGGGTGTCGAGCCCCGTACGGCAGTTGAGAATTTTTCCAACGTCCGCCAACGCGCAGCACCCACGCGTCATCCAGAAAGAGGTTCAGGCGGGCCAGAGCGCCCTTGATAACGGAGCCACGCTTCAAGTTTTCAATGACGGGCTCAAATTGCTCCGTTTGGACCATACGGGTCCAGTGCATCAAAGCTTCACGACGCTCGCTAGGGGACAAAACGCTATCAGAGAGTCGGTTGGACGGATCTCTCGAATTGCGGACAAAGCGGCGCAACCAAGCAGTAACTCCCAAGAGCTTATCGAGGGAGCTGTACCGTTCCAGAAGAAAGAGATCCCGAGTGGGCTTATCCTTGCCCAGCTACTCGGGCTCGTAGGCCCGGCAATTCGGTAGGTTCGGAGTAATTGCCCAGGGGCTAGAATGACTAAGACCCAGATAACCAACCGGGACCCCACCACAGTGGGTGGTCAACCAGCGATGGGGCCTCACAGCCGCGAGAAGCGCAGTCTGCGGGATTCAACTCCGACATGTCTCCAGTTGAGAGAAGTCTCAGAACTCTGGATTTGAGACACGCGGTTCGCCACAAAGACCTCAAGATTGTGAGGTGCAGCTCGGAGCCAACAAAGTACTATCTCACTGTCCGACCATGCGTGGACGCCCGTAATGTCGATTACAGGCTTCAAGGACGAGTGAACGTGGTTGTGGAGTCGCGTGAGGAGAGCGGCACCTGACAGTTCCAATTTAGGGATAGTTAAGCGGGACCTAATGGGAGCAACCTTGCTTTTAGCGAGTACGAGATAGACGGCAGTATGACCAGAGGAACTCACCGTCCGCAAATATACGACAGCAGCATAGCCCTTCTCAGAGGCGTCGCAAAACCCATGTAGGGTAGCCCGGCATTTCCCTGGGGGAAGGAAGCACCTTGGCATGGAAACTCGGTTGATGTCCGGAAGGGAGAAGAGCATGGAGAGCCACTCTCGCAAGAGGACTCTGCTAATAGGCTCGTCCCAACCCAACCCGGACATCCAGAGCTTTTGAAGAAAGCACTTAGCTAAAAAGATGACCGGGGTGATCCATCCATTAGGATCGAAGGTGCGGGCTACGGTGGACAGCACGGAGCGTTTGGTCCATGCTTTGGGCGGTGGGTCAAGTTTTACTCTATACGTGAAGGTGTCCTGAACAGGCTGATATTGAATGCCCAGCACAGTCAACAAATTAGGATTCTCAGAGTGCTCGAATAGATGAGGGTCTTGTTGATCCTCTCCTGGGAGGTTCTTCAAAATATGAGGGGATTTCGACAACCACTTGCGCAACTCATAGCCTCCGGACTTCAGGATGGCAATTAATTCGTCTCGCAAGACCACAGCCTCCTCGACGGTGGAAGCGCCCGTACAAATGTCGTCCATGTAGACCGAAGTCTCCAAAATAGAAGCTCCCCGAGCGTATCTCAGGCGCTCTCGCTCAGCGAGTTCAAGGAGGGTTCGCAGAGCGATATACGGGCTGGACCGGAGTCCGTATGTGGTGGTGTTCAACTCAAACACCTGTATAGGATCGCTGGACTTCTCGCACCACAATATCAGCTAATATCGACGGTCATCACGATGGACCACTGATTGGCGAAACATCATCCGAATGTCCGCTACAAAAACCACTTGGTGTCGACGGAATTGGGTCAAGATGTCGGATATGTCCTTGATCAGTTTAGGACCCGAGTGAAGACACTGGTTCAGAGACACACCATTTGATGTGTGGGCGGAACCGTCAAAAACTACCCGAATCTTACTCTCAGGGGTCCTCAAGACCGCATGGTGAGGGAGGAAGTAGTGCTCCTGTGAACGCCATTCGAAGTTGGACGGTGACATGTGACCCAGCTCTTGATACTCGCGCATGAACTCGACATATTTGTCACGAAAGGATGGGTCGCGCCGCATGCGGCGCTCCATGGAAAGCAACCTCTTCTCGGCTAGAACACGAGATTGACCCAAAGAGGGACGTGAGTCCAGAAAGGGTAAGCGAGTGACGAAACGACCGTCAACCCGCCGGCCGGTATTGTTCTGGTAGAACAACTCACACTCACGGTCCAGAGGGTCGACTCGAGCTGCATGTGGTGGTTCCTTAATTTCCCAGAACCGCTGGACGGCGTCCGATAGGGACACGCCCACGACGGAGAGGGGGTCGCCGTCGGAGGGGGAGGAGACCACATAACCGGTCCAAAGAAGCTGTGCCCAAATATCGTGGAAAAGGCTGACAGGCCATCGGGCTGTAGACCTCGTATCTCACCTAACAAGAGGACCCCCAGCGTGTCGGCCCCCAGTAACAAATCTATAGGCCCAGGTTGGGCCCACCGAGGGTCTGCCGGTCTCAGAGCCGACGCACAGCGAACCGCGCTGTCATTTATACGAACGTTAGGGAGAAACCCTACAATGTCGTCGAGGACATTTACCTTGACTAAAATGCGAAGGTGTTTGCTGGCAGGGGTGAACACCAACTCCGCTTGTCCCCTAGGAGCAGGAGGCTCGGCACCTTCGATATCTACCATCGGACGTGATTCAGAGCTCCAGGGGAGCCCCAGTCTTCCCACCAACCAGGTAGAGGCCACACTACGTTGGGAACCCGAATCCAATAGAGCTTGAACCGTTAAGCGGTCGCCGCTCGGGTTGTACACCTTCACTGAGGCCGTCGGCAATAGAACAGTTTGACAGGTAGACTGCTGACGGCTCAAAGGCTCAGTGGAGGCGGCCATTGCGGGAGCTAGGGTGGCAGCCTCCTATATGGAGCTGCCTCTGTCGGACCGGCACCCAAACCGGAGGCCCCGAGAGCGGCACTCCGACGGCGTCCCGATGACCCTCGACTGGAATTCCCCGAACGGGCCGACCTGGGGAAACTCGGGGATCCTCGGCTCCGAGGCCCGGGGCCCCGGTAACCCGGTAGTGCCGGCACCGACCAAAGGGGGGCGGGCGGCGTTCCAGTCGCGGCCACTCAGTCAACGGGGGTGAGAACGATCTATCTGACCGCTGATTGGCTGCGAATCAACTATCAACCCGCTGAGGGGGGGTGAAGACCCCCCCGCCCCTGGGGGAACGACTCCCCGACCGATCGGGGGAGGGACTCTCCTCAGAACGAGGGGCGCTGTGGTCAACCGGTGAGCGCCGAGCGTCGCCCGACAGTGGGCGTGGCTGAGCGCCCCCGCCCGTGGGAGTCGGGGGGCTAACAGGGCCCGGAGAGGATGCGCCGTGCGCACCCAGGCACAACATGACGTGGTGGTTGCCTTAGCAGTGCGTGCAGAGCCGCTGGTGCTGGCAGTCTCGTTGTAAATGCCTCTCCAGGCACGAGTAGCACCAGCGGCGCTCCCTGGCGAAGGTTCGCCTCGCCGTAGCAGGCTTGCGCAACAACTTCGGGCACGACGCCGCCCGGTGGTAGGATGCTCGACAATAGGAGCAGGGAGGCGCCTCCCGGGCCGCTAGGCCACTATAGGAGGGTGGGGGGCGCCCTCCCGCGGGGGCTCCGCTCGGCCTCAGGGGGGTGGGCGACGCCTTGGCCGTCTGATTCCGCCTCTCCCTTGGCACCGCTCGGGAGGCTGCCGGGGGGCCCTCGACGGCGCCTGCTGCGTTCTCTAACTGCCTACACTGCTCCTCCAGGAACCGCAGCAGGTCCGTAAAGGGGGGAATATACGAAGCGCCATCCCCTCCGTACCTCTCCTCAAAATGGAGCCGAAGGTCGAGGGGCAGGCGGGACAGCACTATATGATGTAGCAAAAAAGACCACTCGTCCACAGGTAAATCCAGCCGCCGCAACGAGTTGCACGCTACGACGACTGGATTCACTATGTCCTCACGTAGTCTGGTCCGGTCCCTCAGCAGCGGGAGGTTCAGCAGCCTCCGAACATGCTCGTCAGCAATCCGCCGGACGTTGGCGTACCTTCCAGCGAGGAGGTCCCTGGCGTTTTGGTAGGCGTCGTCCGACACCTTAAGGTGGCCGACGATGCCCAGGGCCTCCCCCTCCAGTGATGCCAGGAGGTACCCCAGTTTTTGGCAGGGGGTCAAGTCCCTCCGGACGTCCACCAGGCTGTCAAACATACCGACGAATGTCAGCCATTCCGAGAGGACCCCGGAGAACCTTGGCAGGTCCAGCGTGGGGAGTCGTCCTATCAGCTCTGGCTGAGTGGGCGGCTTCCGAGGGGACTCGAGCAGGACACTCAGCCGAGCTTCGCGCTCCTTCTCCGCGTCCTTGGCCCCCGCCTCGATCAATTCGTCCGTGAGCGCGAGGAACTGCTCGTAGTCCGCGCGGCAGGAGTCCAGGACTCCCTTTTCTACCTCCGAGTCCTCGAGCTCAGCGTAAGCCTCCTCCACGGCAGCCCTTCGAGCATCGACCTGCTCGAGCCTCTTCCTCATATTATAAACCCTATCCGGTCGGCCTATCAAAGCGTGTGCGCTGGTAGCCCAGCACAGCTCAGTCCGCAAGCAACGAATTGGTAGCTTATGTGACGGCATCCCTACTAAATACAATAACAAAAATAACAAATACAGTTCCTATCAATCAAGTTAAATAGAAATTACACAATTATTAAATTAAATACAAGTTAATACGAAAAAACACAAATCAAATTAGCAAGTAACAACCCTAGTACGATCAACATATTATCCCATTACGTGACAGCCTACCTAATCAACGTACTTCGCCTCAACAAATTCTCGCATGTTAACCTACGGGCGTGGCGTTAGCAACTACCTACTAACAACAAAAAAAAGGCGAGCCACAAGGCAACAAAGAAAAGAATTATTTTTTATATTAATTATATTATATTAATTTTACGTATTACGGCCGGGCGTGATTGTAGACACAATCAACCACGCTCTGCTACCAAATGTTACGGCGTGCAGCTGCCTATCTAACAGTAGGATCTTCCTGGGCCCATGGTAAGAAGAACCTACAGGCAGATGCAGGTCGGGCCTTCAAGGCCAAAGTGGAAGGTCTCTAATTAAAATAAACAAAGGGGGAAAGATCGGTAAGGGAAAGGCACTTACCTGCCTCTGGAGCGGAGACGGTTCACCAGGACCAACCCGGCTGATGGAAGTGTCGTGAATGTATGTGTGCTTGTATGAATGTGTGTGTACGTGGCCTGGTCTAGATGACACAATACTGTCCTGGAGAAGGTATCCGCTGGTAGCCTCGGAACTATTCCCCTCTTGAGGCACTCTTTCTGTTTTGTCACGTAATGGTACAGTCAAACGTAGAACTTCAGAGGAAAATCACTATCGGAGTTGCACAATTAATTTGACAGAAATTAATAAGTCCTAAAGAACAATACGTGTTCTCGCAACGATTTACGCGGGTTTATACTTTCGTAACAAAAATAGGCGCGAAACTCAGACGTCAGTATAGATCGCAAAAAACTTTACAATGCTCGTCGAGAAAACCGGCCGATACCGCTGTGGAATGCGGCCGGGTGGGGGGCGGGTGACCTTGCTGTCTATGCTACGAACGCACGTTAAAGAATTACGTTTCAAATGTATAATATTTTTGCCTAAACAGTATTAGTTGGCACAATTTTCGAAGAGATTAAATTGATATACTTGGTAGATTTTGAATACCTTGTGAAAAAAAAAAAAATTGTGTCTAATCATGCAGTTTGGAAAATAATAGGTACTTAAATGGTATTAAAAATCTACTAAACCTGAGTTTAATTATTGTGTAAAATTAACTATAAAAAGTATATACGGTCCTTATAACAAAAACACAATTTTTGTCTGTCTGTCGGTCTGTCTGTCTGTCTGTTTGTTCTGGCTAATCTCCTAAACGGCTGGACCGATTTTAACGGACACTGCACTTTCACTGGCAGATAGCTAATATAATAAGGAGTAACTTAGGCTACTTTTATTTTAGAAAAATAATTAGGGTTCCGTGCAACATAATTAAAACCCTAAATTACACGCGGGGGAAGTCACGGAGAACAACTAGCTTTTAAAAAAAATAATTTGACGGAGTTTATCGCGTATATTAACTTATTCCCGACGTTTCGAGCACTGAGGTGTATGACGTCCCAATGTCATACCTACCTCCAGATGAAAAATTATTAATTTTTGTTCCGATCTACGCAGTATGAACTTACGGTATCTTGAAGGGTACGGGGTAAGTAGTAAGGGGTTGGGATTTAATTTTATTAATTATGGAATCCCAAGCAGATGGTAGTACCCAGCCATCTTCTCTATTGAAATTAGGATGTTTTTTGATTTCAATAGCCTCGCAAATCATCCTTAGAAGGAATCGGTGTTCTTTAGCGAGGTTTTGTGGTCTATCAAATCTGATGTAGTGACGGGGGCGATCCTGTACGTATTCACAGACTGCAGACTTCCCGGAGCGTCGATTCTTCACATCAGCTATGTGTTCTTTATCGCGGGTTTTAATGGATATTTTCGTTCATCCTATATAAGAGAGACCACATTCTCAATCTAGCTTGTACATTCCTGCATCTTGCAGAGGTACATTACACTTGACTGATGGTAAAAACTGACTAATCTTCTTCGGCGGCTTGAAGTATGTTTTAATGGAAGCACGCTTCCAGAAGTAGCCAATCTTGTCAGTAACACCTCTGGCATATGGCAGTACAGCAGGCACTCGCTCAACTGTGGCCGGCTTCACTCGTTCACTGTGACCTAAGGCCCGGACCCGAAGCATATTGTCCTGCAAAACTTGCTTGACGTGTTAGAGCTCGGCGGCCAGGTGTGATTTACCCCCGGTAGCTAACTGTGAAGGATGTTGATGAGAATCACCGTTTAAATATCTATCTGTATGGGTCTTTTTTCTATACACAGTGTGGCTCAAGGTGTTATCAGGATTCCGAATTACTAACACATCTAGAAAAGCTAAAAAATTTTTTGCCTCTAACTCCATTGTGAACTGAATTTTAGAATTTATGGAGTTAAGACGGTCTAAAAATGCAATTATTTTATCTAAAGGTAGAATATTGAAAGTGTCGCCTACGTACCGCTTAAAGAATCTTGGGTTTACGGGAGAAGTAAGCAGGGCTTTCTCCTCAAAGTCTTCCATGAATATATCGGCTATAATAGGAGATACAGGTGAGCCCATCACCAAGCCATCTACATGCTTGTAGAACTCTTCCTTCCACAATAGGTAGCCAGATGTAAGGCAGTGTCTAAGTAATACTGCATATTCTACGGGCATGTTGTTTTCCTCCAACCTTCTAGTAACAATCGAGATGCAGTCTTCAACAGGTAAGCATGTGAACAGAGACTGCACATCAAAACTGACCACAGTTTCATTGTCTGCCAGATGTAGGTCTTTAATCTCGCTGACTAAATGGTAGGAATCCTTTGTGTGTCCTCTTGTACTTATGTCCCTTGAGCGGTGAGAGTATTTTCGCTAAGTGCTGAGCCAATCTGTAAGTTGGTGAATCGATTTGGCTTACTATGGATCGTAGTGGAGCATTGGGCTTGTGTATTTTTGGTAACCTATTGCACCAGGCATTGGCATGGTATTATCGATTTTTACGTCTAGATTTAATTTTTCGGAGTGTTTCTTTATGAGGTCACTAGTTGTTTTAAATGTGTTGTTTGTACGCTCCGGTCTGTGGACACGTACAGGATCACCCCCGTCACTACATTAGATTTAATACATCACAAATCCTCACTAGAGAACACCGATTCCTTACGAGGATGTTTCGCAAGGCTATTGAAATAAAAAAAAAAACATCCTAATTTCAATACAGAAGATGGCTGGGTGCTACCACCTGCTTGGGATCCCATAATTAATATAATTAAATCCCAACCCAAGCATACAACTGCAAGACTTCAAGATACTGTAAGTTCATACTGCGTAGATCGGAACAAAAATTAATAATTTTTAATCTGGAGGTAGCTGTGGTTAACAATGACATTGGGACGTCATACACCTCAGTCCCCCTCGTGACCATGGGTGATGTAAAGTGCTAGAAACGTCGGGAATATAAAATAAGTTCATATACGCGATAAAATCCGTCAAATTAGTTTTATTTAAATGTCTAGTGTTCGCGTAAATATAAGAAATCAATAATTTTTAAATTTTATAATTAGATAATGTCTTCGACATCCGTATCTTTAAGGGTATTCTGAACATTAACGGCACAAGGAAACTTTTCATATTCATATTGATACATTTCAGTAATTATCTTTAATGTACAAAGTTGCCACAAATAGAGATGATTCATTTGAATGCTGACAATGTTCTTGTAATTTTGCAGATGAGTATGAATGCATGCAAGAACAATTCTGTTTTTATTTTATCCAGGACACGCATGGCTATAAAACATAATTTAAAATAAAAAATTTTGTACAGCCGACCTCAATATAAGTTATTTAAGAATAACTCAAAAACTATTGGTCTGACCTTGATCAAGTTCATATGGGACCACAAGAGAAGTATCAGCTTTCATATAAAAAAAGAATCATCGGAATCGGTTCACCCAGCACTAAGTTATGAGATAACACACATAAAAAAAACATACAGTCGAATTGAGTACCGTCTCCTGTTTGGAAATCGGCAGAAAAAGATGTCCGACTGACCTACGATCGTCTACCATCTTGATATATTTTTCTAAGATGGTGCACACTTCGTTAGCTCCACGTTGCCTTCCGTCTCAGTCCAAGAATAACAATAGACTTCTCTAGTTCTGGACTCATAAAAAGTAAGATTATATACAGCTAATTTGTGACTGTAGTATAATAACATACTTTGGCCATATGGCGTATTTAAAAATTTTGGAAATCGAAATATAAATTGTACGTACTTAACGAATCATAATCAAAACAAAATTTAATTTCAAAAAACTTAACTGAATATTTTTTGTACGTTTTTCACACATCTAAATACTAAACCAACTCTTAATATTTTGTCGAGTAAAATAATCCATACTTAATAAAAAACTTATTCGATTTCATTGAATGTAAAACATTCTAAATAGACACTCAAATACTTAGATATGTAAAGGAAAGTTACTAAAACCTTTCCCTTTAAGAAAACTGCGAAAAAAAAATATACTAACGCGCCATGCTTATCAATTTCTACATAATGCAAAGTTACTTATCAATATATATGCTAGTATTTACGGCCGGCAAAAAGTACTAAAGTTATATCAATGACTCAAACTACATTATTTAGAGTTGCTGAACAAAATTGAAATGTCTATTGTCAGTAAAAAAAATACTAAACTGACAACGACTAAAAATTAATCGTAACTTGTATTACGTAAGTATTTGTCAAAACATAAAAATTATGATAAAGACCATATTTTGCAGTGCTTAAGCGCCAAAAAAAGACTAATCGACGCAGAAAAAAAAATCCAATCCAACGATATATATAACACATTTTGGCCAAAATGGCGCTTAAGTAGTATTGGCTTTCCAGCGAAGTCAGTAAGTTAAAAGTTAAACAGTTACAGCCTATATTCGTCCCGCTGCTGGGTACAGGCCTCCCATAATTTCTGAGTGGGTTTTAGGGCAAGGAAATGTCCACTCCTCAATGCGCGTTAGCAAACTTCACATGTCTTCGAATTTTTTTCTTATTTCTCAAACATACTGGTTTCCTCCCGATGTTTTCTTTCACCACCGAACACGTGGCATATCAGCACTTAAAATTGCAATTAACAATTTCATTGGCACCGGCGGGGATCGAAGCTGGGTTGCTCGCGTACTATGAAATTATATACAAATACAGCGAGCACTAATTATCTGAGCCATAGATAAGATAGAGCTAAGTATGAATAACACATTAAAAGAACAAAGCCCAGAAAGGCAAGGAGGTAGATCAAATTCGGCCTAACGAAGATGAAAAATCTATGTCTATTACGTTACAAAAGGTACTTCATATGCCATCTAGTAACGTGTCGTTTCTATACTACCTAAGGAAACTGAACGTAAATATAGTACGGCTGCTGAGTTATTACCGATTTGACAGATTATTCTTAGATTAATCGATATAACCTTGCACGAGCGACACATTTGCCGAATGATTTAGAATACCTCTTTAATATAAAACTTTATGTCAAAATGTCAGAATCAAGTAATTTTCCAATAAACTCTGTTTCAAAACTTAAAATAGTTTGTAAATAATATGATAACATTTATTTTTTGTTCTTTGGCGCGCTTGTACAAAGTCACATCGTGCGTCTAGTTTTCATAGTGATGTGCTTGATAGTATTCGGTCCGAATTCATTGGAATAGATATGATATTTATTTTATTTGGATATTTTTATTTTACTTATTCCTTCGAGCAACTAGACTATAATGCTACCATTTTTTTGCGTCTCCTAATTGCACTGTGTTGCCAGTATCTCTATGATTTTTAAGATTTATGTGTGATCCAAAGACAGAAATACTGTTTTCTATGTTTTAAAAATAAATACAATTAAAATGATTATGTATAATTTTTAACATTCATAATATATAAAACAACATTTAATAAACATAATTTTCTCCCTCAATAAAGCAATGTTATAGGTGTATTTTTTTAAGTAATTGGCGATACTATTCTGGCAACACCCTTACCACCGCTATTTTAATCTGTTTAGTCGTCTTCCGTACTCTCGTGCGCACAGACTACGTTCTCTTGTGTAACCGTTGTTTTTTGACTCGGCTTTCTCCTGTTTATCGTTGCGCTTTATTGGACTAATTTTGTTTGTGTTTGGTAATTTTGTTGAAAATGCCGAAACGAGGAAAAACATTGAATAGTCAATGTCGTGAGCTTGTACTAAAGCTACAGGATTACTTTGAGCGTGAGTCACAAAATGGCGGCCCTTTGATTCCTGTCACTCAAGTGAAAGATCGGGTTTCACAAGCTCTTGGAATTGGTGCAAAACCACTATATAATATAAATAAAGAAAAATTTGGTGCTTCTGGAAGTGAAGATAATGTTTTACGCACTCCTAAGAAAAAACGAAGACAAAAGCCCGTGACAGGTGTTGATGTTTTTGATGCAGATGCAATAAGAAACCACATATATGGTTATTATACTAGGAACGAGTTTCCAACTAGACGTTTGCTTTTGGTCTCTTTAAAAGAAGCTGGCTTGTTTAAAGGCGGTAAAACGGCGTTGTCAAAACTATTGCACGAAATTGGGTTTGAATATAAAAAAACGAATAAAAGGAAAATATTAATGGAAAGATTTGATTTAATAATTAAAAGGAGCGAGTTTATAAGAGAAGCCAGAAAAATCGAGTCTTGGAACAACGTCGTTTTTGTTGACGAAACATGGTTAAATGCGAACCACACTGTGTCACGCATGTTCCAATTGGAAAAGGATCGCGACTGATAATTTGTCACGCTGGTTCTGCTGGAAGTAGTTTCTTTGAAAATGGAGTGCTGGCTTTCGCGTCAAAAAGTACTTCCGATTACCACGAGGAGATGGATACAGACACTTTTACGAATTGGTTCGTAAATCAATTATTACCCAGCCTGCCAGAGCCTTCTATCATAATAATGGACAACGCTTCATATCACTCGAAACAAGTGAATAAAGCGCCTACTCAGGCCGACGAGAAAGCTGATCTCGTAGCATGGCTACACCAAAATGGAATTGAAACTACTGCCGAAATGCTAAAGTCTGACTTAGTAAAGTTGGTACGCGAAAATAAAACATCAAGAGTCCGTTATGAAGTAGATGAGATAGCTCTAGCACATGGACATCGGGTACTTCGAATTCCGCCTTATCACTGCCAGCACAATGCCATTGAGCTAATATGGGCACAAATCAAAGGTATTGCTTTTTATCGCATAAGTTATGAATATGAATAATTTGTACTATTATAACATCCAATATTCAGCATATAAGTAAAAAGATACATAACTAAGAAATAAATATCTCATGTCCCTTACATGTAGGTAATTGTGTAACATTTCGTTTATTTAATGTAATAAATTAACGTTATTTAATGTTTACATTACAGGTTACGCAGCTCGTAATAAAACGACTCCGCCATTCAGTACTAATAAAATGATGGGTCTATTAAAAGATGCTTTCAGCAAAATAACGAAAGAAGATTGGGTCAAGATCGTCGAAAAGACTCGAAAACTAATAACAGAAGATTATGAACGCGATATAAGAGTGGACACCATTATAGAGAATGAAATTGTCATACAAGTGACTGATAGCGATGACAGTCTGAATAATTGTTTTAATAAATGATAGGTAGTCATTTATTAAAACATCTTGTACCTACTCTATTCATTAAAATGTGTAACAGTGTTTACAAATTTGTTTTATTTTGATATGTCCTCGACCAATTATCTACGCCCATCAAGGATACTCCACCTAATAAAGAACCTGTGTCTTTAACTATTATTGTTTTGATTTTATTTAATTACACACTATACTAGAATATTTAAAAACAAACTGTTCCCAAATGATATTAGGGTTACTGGTTCAGTCACTTCACTAGTATTGTCAATTCGTCATGTGTCAAATCGGTAATAACTCAGCGGCCGGACTATAATACTAACATTTACGAAGCACGTTCGTCAAATGATGGCCTTTGTTACTAATGGTATGAAGTTGATGAAAAGAAAGGAAGTGATGAGATGGGAACGGCATTGTATCTTTGGATCAAACGTCTACTTCAGTAAAAGAAATATCGATGTTTTCTGATACCTGCGCAAGCCAAAAATAGGAATAATTTTTTATGTTTACAGCTGTATTTGGTTCTGAAAATACACCTTGAGGTTATTGAAAACATATACCTCGAATCCCGACACACTCATATGGAGGACTACAGTAAGAATAGCGAAATTGAAAATCAAATGCGCTTTATGCCAGTTTTATCGATGATTAATTTGCAACATCGTTAGATTTGCCAAGCCTAATAGAAAATCAAAGAAAAGCACCATCATGAAAAAATCGTACGAACCTATAGTAATGGATAACAGTGAGATTTTAGACTTAAAGGATTTACGAAATAGATTAGCCTGATGGAGAATAAGTGCAGTGGATAAAAGTGAAATGTTCTAGGTTTAAAAAAATACCCTAAAATCGATTAATAATATATATACAACTATAGGTCACACTATAAAGAACTGGATGTGTCCAAAAGGGGGCAACTGAAACAGTCACCTAAATGTCTGCGAACACAAGAATCTAACGTAGAAATTTTTACAGACAAATTTGAATATTACACTTATGTTCTAAAAAAAGCTTATGACAAACAGCTTCTAATAAAATAAAACCAAAGCAAAGAAAAATGATTTATTAAAAATGTGCACTGAAAAAATAATACCTCCTGAACTGCATCATTTGTATCAAAACCTACCAGATGAAGACGGTCGAGATGTTTTATCGGAAGAAGAATATTCGGGCGCGGTAGTTGAGTAGGTAAAATAAATAGGCATGCTTACTTCTAGTTCATTTATTTAGTTCCAAAGTTTACTTCTATGACTGATTTATGTGCCAATGTGACTTTTTTGCAAATAGAGATTGTTTTTTTTTTAAGGATTATGTTTGAAAGATAAAGAATACTGTCTTGTTTACATTTAAGACTGATTAATACAAGTTTCTTCCATTGAGAGACTAGTCTAGTGTTAGTACTTAGTCTAATTCACACGACTAAAACTTCAATGACAAGAAGTCATAAAGTCAAACTTTGTTTTTAAGCTTTAAAAAAATATCCGACGTTATTTTGTACAACTTTAGGTTGATTTTACTAATAAATGTATTAAACTTTCTAACGTTGTTTTTTATTTTCTTTTATTTATAATACTAATGATGATAAAGGGCATTTAATGGAAGCAAAACTAATTCAACGATTTCTTAAAGTTGTGTGAACGTCACATAAAGAGTTCTTGCAGTAAGCCGACGATATGTAATATGTAGGTTCTCTCTACGCGTACTATTTCAAGTATGTAATTTTTCTGAGGATCGTGAATCGTGTTACACTTTGGTATGAGCTTTTGATTATTGCTCCTGTTTTAGCTTTTAAATAATAGATTAATACATAAAAGTCGTGTGATTATGTACCTATTATTGGAAACGATGTAACAAGTCCATCAATGGCTGAGATTTATATCGCCATTAATGATATAAATCTCAGGTTTTTTTATCCACATATAGGCCACCTTAACTACTATATGGGTTCAGATGTCACCAAAATCTCCCAATAACTTCGCAACTTGACACAAAATATTGTGAAGTTTTGCTAACAAATTACAAATCATACTAGGCTGTATGGTTTGTCTGCCTTAATTGGCGAATCGTCACAACAAAAAGCAACAACTAACTGTCTATGGCTCCGTTAGGAGTAATACATAGACATAACAAACCATAGCTTGCTACATATTTATTTATCTATGGTCAATCCTCTATCTACGGAGTAATAGTGTTCTGTGCATGTGTTCTGTGGTTCTGTGGTCTATGGTAACTTTGACACGCCGGTGTTGTTAGTCGTTTGTACTTAACATTTGGTGTTTAGGATAAACAAACTAATTAGTTTTAAATCTTTCTATTAGAAAATTGTGCAAAATTCCTGGAAGAAGAACAGCTAAGTAGCAGTGATTGCTGCGTATTTATTTAACAAGAGTTTTTATAATCAAAGGCAGGCTACTCAATTTTAAAATTTTTGAAATTAAATTATTGAAATTAATTTTTTTGTATAAAGCCTGATTTACAGATCATTGGAGTCACTTTTTTTTATTTATGTCACTATATCAATTCAATTGTACACAGTTTGCATTAAAGTAATGAGTCATATTGATAAATATTTTGCCTATTTTATCTGTATAAGTACATAACAAAACAATAATAACAGTACAATAACTTATTTTTTTAATTGATATGCAGTTAAATTAAAACCTAGTTTTGCAGACTCATATGGATTTAATTATACTAATAATGTATGAATAATTATTGTTTACAAATCTTAAATAATTTGATGTTTCAATTGATTATCATATGTGTATATTGTTTGCAGGATTAATCTTTGCTGTATAACATAGCAGTCATGCAGATTTTCGAAAAGTAGATAAAGCACATACAATGTTTAAAATTGAATCTTATATTACTCCAATATTGCTGAGTTATGTTGATAAATATGTACGAGATTTTAAACCTGCAGATGCACAAGTAAGTTTAAAAGATAATCAATATTTTGTTTCCGATAAGTGGCAACATAGGAAAATACATAGAAGATTTAAGGAATTCTCATAGGTGGTTGTATAACCCATTCTATGTTTATACCAGATGTAAAGCATAATGGTAATGAGGGATTAGTGAGACTATTTATGTGATGTAGAGCAGAGACAAAAGTTATGAAGGATGTGGTAACATTCTCAAATTTCCACAACAATTTCTTGTATAACTTTAAGTACTCTTTTTATCCACCAGTTTGGGTATTTTACATCTGGTTAAAATACATAGAAATGCCTTTTATGTTACTTAATGGCAAGGCTGAGGATTGTTGATGTTACAAACCTGAAGTAACAATGTTAGTGTGCCGTAGAGAGAATTACACTTGGGGTTTTGTTAGTAGATAATTTTTACATTGAAGATATCTGCAGAATAACTAAAGTAACTGGCATACATATTTCTAGTGTTCAACCAAGGCTTCAGGTTAGGCTATCTTTGACTAAAAAAAGAAACTATCCAATGGCCCAAATCATCCAGGTTTGGCCAGACCCAAATGTAGCTCTGTATCTCTAGCCACTGCAGCTTATGCGAAAAATTGACATGCCTAACCCACTTCATTCCACACAATATATCTCAAAGCAACTTATTGATACTACGGTACCTAAGTAGTTCCGATAAGAAAATATTTATCTTCATCAGCATGTAAAAGTTCACTGCTGGTCATGTGCCTCCCTTGATGCATGGAATACTTGCCTTAATTGTCCTTGACAAACAGCTTGACAATCTCAGTCTCAGCCTTCTTGTACATTTGAAGCTGCTTGCACATCGTCTGTGGGGGTATTTAATCTCAAGCATAAATAACACGGTTATACCACGTTCCGTCAGAAGTCATAAGATTTTTACAACACCCCCAGGGGACGAAATGAGGTGATGAGATTAATTTTATGTAGACGACATCTTAAATGTTGTAGAGTTAAATTAATTCTCATTTTGTCATTTTATATAAGGTCTCATTATGGGGAGGTGGAGTAGCCCTTCACAATCTAGTCCTGAAGGCAGATGTTCTGCAGCAAGAAGTTGCTTTGCCCTTCACTCTTGTGTCAGGCCGCATTCATGAGTTGCTAATCCAGGTGCCATGGACCAAAATTATGTCGGAGCCTATTATTGTCACCATAGACACAATAGGTAAGTGGAAAATAAAGATTTTAAAGCCTTTTACATTCTGTTTTCAAAAGATAGATATAGTATAATTTCTTGTAACTATATAAAAAACTTTGAGCTAAATACTAAACTTGCAACATGCTAAATACCGAGTATTCTGTGGACTTCCTGGCCGAATATTAGGCAAAGTATTCAGCCAGGAAAGGGAGTATTGTTTATTCTTCAGAGCCCCTCTTCTCAGAAGCTGGGATTGTCTATGAGAAGAAAAGGAGTAAACTACTGCCTGAAAATGAAGAAAAATTAGTCTTTCTGCACTATTATCTTCTACTATAATTATGATAATTCCAGTGCATAGGCATTTATCTGATACTTCTTTTCTCTTAAATTTTTATAATATGGAAGTTAATTATGTACCTATGACTACTTTAATGATTACAAGAAAAAAAGTGTAATTAAATTAAATATTTTATTTTTACCAATTATCTGAATTTTTTTTATAGGATAGGGTGACAAACGAGCACACAGTCCACCTGATGGTAAGTGGTTGCTATGACCCATAGATATCTACATTTATCCTCAATTAAGAATCAAAAAAATAAATAAATAAAATACAGATGCGTCGTTACCCGTGACGACTTAGATGGAATGCCTCTTTTCCAGTAAAAAGGGTCTCCGGTTCTCTACACTCACCATACGAAACACAGCAGTATCAAGCTGCCATTTTACGCTGGTATTCTGTGAGGGCGTGGTCCTACCCTGGTCTAATATATCTGAAGCTATCTATATCTATACTACTAATATAGCTGAAGCATGGCTCCACCAAGTAACTAAATAGGCCGAATACTGAATAATTGCCGAATATTCGTTACAAGTCTATCAAAGACCATTTGGTAAAAAATGTAAAATGCTGTCTTTAAATAAAAGTATAACTTTCTGTTAAAAATTAAAGCATTAAATAAAAATAATAAATTAAGCATACTAAGTTGAACATTAAAAATAAGAATTGGTGCAGTTCATGTAGAGACATCAGTGTAATCTGTTGAACAGGTTGTGCCTCTAGTACTTTTAAAAGTCTTTGTTACTTGTACAGTATCCATGATGGTAATAATTTTATTTATTGTGTTGTAGGATTAAATTTGGCATCTGTAATTGAAAGCATTTACTCTTTAATGTTTAACTTACATATTAGTCAAAACTAAGAGTTATAATGCTATGAACAAACACAAAATGTTGTGAGAAGCAGTAGCCTAGTTGTTACCTAAGTATTGAATACTAAAATTTTATAAGCAGTAGTTAATTTTTGAGATGGGATTTTATGGTGTAGTTGCCTTGATTGTTATTGGTTCTAACAAACATCAAATGTTTGAAAAATAATTTCATATGGAAAGTAATTTTCATACAATTAGTAATACATTATAATTTTACAAGTTAATTGTTATAGTTGTAGTCTTGTGGTCATAATGGAACTCATGACATTTTAGCACACATTAAGTCTATCCTAGACTTAATGTGCTCGTAAACTTGGCTATACAATCCTTTCTCAAGAACGCACCATATTCATATTGCAACTGGATATTTTTTGTTTAATGTTAAATTAAAAATTTTAATACAGAATGTATCCTAAGTCTCCATCCACCACCTGAAGAAAGTCCACCACCTGAATCACCAAGGTAATTGTTAACATAATAATATGTTATTGTAATAGTAAATGTTGTTAGTTGTGAAATAACAGAAAGCGTAATTGTTGCTTTGTGTTTATTAAAATCATATTTAAACAATTTATAATCAAGATACATAAAAATATTAGTTTTTTTAGTCCATCTTAAAAATTCTTAGTTAAAATGTATATTTTAATTTCTTGTCTTATGGGTCATGAGGGACAAATTAAATATACTTAAATAAAAATGAGATTACTAATTAATTATGTAAAATTCACCCTATTATTCTTTTTTGTTTTCTTGAATTATTTAGAGTTATATCATAAGATTACCTATA